>JADMNL010000023.1:96195000-97490000 GCA_016271365.2 Neoceratodus forsteri | reverse complement strand
TACCTTGATTCTAAAACTTGTGGTTCAGTTTGAAGATTGCAGGCGTGTACAGGGACAGAGACGATGACAGCGGATGACCCTGAAGGTGAAGTATAGGGCAAGGTGTTGTGGGGTGCTTTGCTGCCCAGTGGGAGGGTCAGGATGAGAGAGGGGTTGGGGGGATGATAAGGGATCATTTTCTTTTTGCAGGAAAAAGGCATTGGAGACTTTTTTCCAGGTTTAAGGCACACTCTTCGGGGCACTGGGGGGTGGGCTCCACAGTGTCAACACTGCTGGGGGCACTACTGTGTAGGTAGAGACAATGGGGTGGGCTCCCAGTGTTGCACAGTGAGGGGTTACAGTGCCTACGGGGATCGGGCACCCCCATTGGCAAATGTACAAAATGTATCTTTGGGACACTGGAAGTGGGATCCCCAGTGTCCCATACTGGTGGGGGGCTTACCTGCTGACAGGGAAATTGGGCACTCCCTGTTGGCAAATATGCAAAGACATCTTTGGGACACTAGGAGTGGGATCCCCAGTGTCCCACGTTGGCAAGGGGCTTATATGCCAATAGGGTGATTGGCACCCTTCTGTCGGCAAATGTACAAAAACATATTTTGGGACACTGGGAGTGAGATCTCCAATGTCTCATGCTGGTGAGGGGCTTACATGCCGACAGAGTGATTGGGCACGCCACTGTCAGCAAGTTAGTAAAAAAAAATGAAGCATGGTTGTGGGAGGGTGGGGGTGCAAGAAGACATAGAGCAACATAATGGGAGGGGTGCCACTAGACACCAGGGATAGGGAAAATAATGGGTGGGCAGAGGATACCACTAGACAGCCAGACTCTCTGTGACACCATGTACCCCTGCAACAACAAGCTACCACCTGAGAAAACAAGCTATCTCCCCATGAAAACAAGCTTGTTTTCACACAGCACATCTATTTTTTCCCATAGAAAATAATGGGAAATAAAAATTGCATAACTTTGAAGTGAATAATATTTTTCACCAAACCTTCAAAAGGCACATCTTTAGCCGCCCGGTGGCGCTGAGGTTGAGGTGCTGGTCGCTACACCTCGCAACACGCCGGCGACCCGTGTTCGGAACGGGCATGGGCTGCTGGGGTCTGCGGGAGGAGATGGATTGAGCATCCGGAGGACTGCTCTCCATCTCCAGGGTGGGGATTCCGTGGCCGGTGCTTGCCTGACCCCTAGCGAAGGCTGGGATCAACAGCAGGCAGCCGCAGCTAAGGGGAGGCAGGGCGGCAGCGCCTTGACAGCGGCATGACGGGAGCGTGCACGCACTCAGTCGCTGGGCATCATTGCATCATGACCGGGGAGGAAAATAAAGAAAATGGAGTCTGGCACCACAACGCCGCTCCCTGACATCATTCCTGGAGGACGCCTCCCTGGCATGGATCCGTTGGGGTGGGTTGAGTCGCCCCCACCACCCTACTGTGAAGGGTAAGTCACGGGTGCAGAAGGGAGGGGGTCTCATGTCCGGGGGATGGTGCCGGGGAACGGGCGGAGTGCGGGGGTTGTAGCGGAGAAATAACATCTCAAAAAAAAAAAAAAAAAGGCACATCTTTGAGGCAGTGTTTGAGCCCTGAACATTTCAGACCACAAGACAAACCTGCTTTTGAAAACAGCTTTTGAAAGAAATTGGCAAAACCTATTCAAATTTTGTGTTTTCACCACTCTGTATCTCAAAACTACAAGAGGGATTCACAAGAAATTAGGCACCTCAAGAGACCTGTCCTTAGCTGCAAAGCATGCCATATTTCAAACAAATCCTTTGAGCAGGTTGCAAATGTTTGTGGTTTAACATTAAACTGCCTACCAATCCTAACTATACTGGTGCAATATAATACATACATATAGATACACATATAAGGGATATGCTATGGCCCCAGTGGAAATAGCACTGATATTTCCTTGAGTGCACTTTGACCTTGTAATGTCACGAGTGGTATATTTGGTTTATGTAATAACTGCTTATGTTTGTAGGTATTACTTTTGTTTTATATTTATTTATTTGGAACTTTTCCCCGTTGGCGCTCTTTCAAAGGCCGGTGGTTTTCAAGACTGAAGGTAGGGATGCTAGCATGGTAGCTGGGGTCCCTACATGGATGCATTGTCGTATACATCATTTTATTGGTTCCTTTTGTTTGTGGGTGGGCAGAATACATTTGAACATGGCAGCAGCAGCTCTCACTTAGCGAGGAGTGAGGTTTCTGGATGCCAGTTTATTTTTCAAATTTTCTGTTTTTCCTCACGTGGCTTTATTTTTAAAAATGATTATCTGATTGATCCTGTTTTTGGTTGATTCCACTTTCATTGGCAGTCCAGAGTGGCAAAGAAATGTTCTTTATAGGAGTGGTTGAATATTGATCTTGTTTTCTGTGGTGTGGAAGAGAACCTAATCCATTCAGAGGTAGGCTACGTGGCTGCTGGTGCTGAGAAAGAGGAGGTGTTGCTGTCTAGTTTACAAGTTGTGAGGGTTTTTTTTAGCAGTGGAAAGTAAAAGGAAAAACAATAGAGTGAACTCCTCAGTGTGGAATGTCGTTTCACACTGAGGAGGTTCAGAGCTGAGCCGACTGGTGGGTGAAGTGGGAGGTTGGAGCTGCTGGGGTTTACTGCACTTTGTGTCCCTGCTGTGGTGAAGTGCAGATAGTGCCTCTGAGTACCTACTGTGTGGATGAATGACCTACAGTGAGGGTAAATGCAGTATCCTCACTGTAGGTCTGAGGACTCCTGTGAATATGGCAAATATTTGCCATTTTTATCCTCACAGGTATTGCATAAATATATATATATGCATACATATATATATTCATTGCAAAAAAACTCCATTAATGCATCAGTTAGAGTTGATTCCACACCAACAAAGTCTGGAAATTCGATGTTAGAGTTACCAACCTAACCCACAGCTCCCCCCACCCTCCATGGACCAACAGCAACTGGGGTGTGCCTTGGGGTCATTGGCCTAACTCTCACTCCATTCCATGTGTAAACAAGCTGAGATGGTACAGAGTGAGGAGAATGGGGTGAGAGTTAGGCCTGAGAACCCAAAGGCACACCCTGGTGCCTGTTGCTCTGTAGAGTTTGTGGTGGGCATGGGGGCATGGGGGTATAGGGTTGGTAACACTAACATCACATTTCCAAACTTTTACTGGTGTGGAATCAACCCTAGCTGATGCAGTAATGAAGCTTTTGTAATGAATTTCCCTTCTTTTGAAAAAGTGAAATGTTACTCATATGGTATCCTTAGGGTGGAGCATGGGCCCCCAGGCCCTGCACTCCCACCCACCCATAAGTGTAGAGACACATAGTGCAGGAGGGCCTTATGCTCCCAGTATTGCAAGATGGTTTCCATGGGTGGGGTGCAGGGCCCAGGGTGCAGGCCTTCTGGGCCCTGCGCTCCTACCTATAAATATGAGACATAGTGCAGGAGGCCCTTTGCTTTCCAGTTCTGCATAATGGTATCCATAGGTGGGGCGTAGGCCTCTCTGGGCCCTGAGCCCCCCACCCACCCATGGAGTGTAGCGGCATAATTTAGGAAGACTCAAAGCTCCCACTTTAGCATAAATGGTGCATAGGTGGGGCGTGGGGCCTCTGGGCCCTGCTCTCCACCTACCCATAAGTATAGACACATAGTGGGTCTATAAGCATTCCAAGTAACCCTTGTACTGCAAATGTGACAATATCTCAGTAACCATAGGAACTTTGGAAAAATTCCTTCGCAGTTGTACTCATGACCTGGCCCCTCCATGCATGCTTAGTATGTACTAAGCAGGCTTATTAAAAAATTTGTATCTTGAACAGTTTTCGAGATATTTATTGATTTATCCTAGTCTTTGGTAACTGGTAAGGCCCACTAGCCACAAGTGCCTATTTTCAGGGGTGACCTGGGGGCACTGGGCGGTTAAGTGACTTGTCCAGAGTCACACAGTATCAAGTGGAGGTTAGAGAATCAAACCCAGGTCTGGTCTGGCTGGATGTACCAAGCTCATTCACAGCTTGTTACTCTAACCTCTAGGCTGTACTGCCAGCCCTAGACCAGTGTTTCTCAAATGGTGAGGAGGCCTAAATTATTCCAGGGAGGCCCAGTCAAGTCTGAGAATGTACCGTATTTAAATGTTAAGTTTTGGCTGTTTTGTGAAAAGATAAAACAAATTAAATATGGATAATTGCAGGTGAATTTCTTTACTTGTGCACAATGTGTGACCAGGAAGTTCCCATTGAGACAAAGCGTGTTTATAGGTATGTATTTATATGTAAATTAATGCCTGGGAAGGCATGCTGAGTCAAGGCTTGTTTCTACAATAGGTATGTTTATGCAAATTAGTAACTTGGAAAGGCACAATGAGTAAAGGCTCATTTCTATAATAGGTATTTATATGTAAATTAGTGACTGGGAAAGGCAAGGCAGAGAGATCCGATGCATGTTTTCAGGTGTGACCTGAGGTAAAGGTACAGGAAGTTGCTTAACAACAGGGTAAGAGAGGGAGAGATGAAGTGGCTAGGTTTGGTTGTTCAGATAGAGGGAAAACAGAGTAACAAGAGCCCAAGAGTCAGAAAAATGAGTGACAAGTTTAACCTGGTTGCCAGGTCGGGGAGAACAATAGTTGAATAAAAGAGAATGTACTCAGTCACCTTTATTAGTTTAACTTTATTCCTGGTGTACTGTGCAAAGTAGGAGTTATTTTTCTGTGGGAGGCTCAAGATTTTTTCCAAATTTGAGGGAGGCTCGAAATCTTTTCATGGCTTGGGGAGGCTCACTATCACAAAGTGTGAAAACTAATGCTCTAGGATATAGCTGCCAAAAGGTGCCATGACAACCACAAAGTTATCCTATGGGAAAATTCACAACTCGAGTGCTGTAACTATGTTGTTACTGTATACACTGTATAGTATAGTGTTATTTTTTTTTTTACCAAACCAGCAAAGACACATCTGTGGAGCAAGGGCTTGCCACCTGCAAATTTCAGCCCAAAATCCCTTACCATATTTTTGCTATGAAGTACATACGAACATACGAACAAGCCAGCATAAGAAGGCCATTTGGTCTATCAAGTCTGCTCATGTTGCAGGGTCCACAGCTTGCACTAATGTCCCTGCCTCCCTCCCACCCTTCCATCCTCCCTACCCATGATTCTTATCTTCCCCATGCCTATCCCAGCCTCTAAAAGCTGCTCACTATCTTTAATGAGATGACCTCTTCTGGCACGCATTCCAAGAGTCCACCACCCTTCTGTGAAGACGTGCTTCCTGACATCCCTCCTAAACCTTCCACCCTCCAGCTTCAGACTGTGCCCCTCGTGATATGATTGCCACTCAGCTTCAAGAGACTTTCCTTATCAACATTATTTATCCCTTTCAAGTACTTGAATGTCCCAATCATGTCCCCCCTCTCTCTCTCTCCTGTCTTCCAGGGGATACATGTTCAGTGACCTCAACCTCTCCTCGTATGCCTTGCCCTGTTGACTGGCTATCATGTTTGTAGCCCTCCTCTGTACCTTCTCTAGCAGGTTAATGTCCTTTTGAGGTGTGGGCACCAGTACTGAACTCCATACTGTAGATGCGGCCTTACCAGTGACCTGTACAAGAGCAGTATAACCTCCTCTCCTACTACTGATCCCCCTAGCTATGCATCCCAGCATCTTGTTTGTCTTTGCTCCTGCTTTCTTGCACTGCATGGAGGCTTCAGGTCTCTAGTGATCATCACTCCGAGGTCCTTCTCGTCCTCTGATGCAGCTAGTATAGGTAGTACTCTGTCCTGGGATTTTTGGCTCCAATATGCATAACTTTGCATTTCTTGGCATTAAAGCCAAGCTGGCAGATCCTGGACCACCTCCCCAGCTTTTCAGATCTTCCTGTAGGACCCGTATCCCTTCAGCTGTGTCCACTCTCCCACAGAGTTTGGTGTCATCTGCTTTTAGTCACATTTTGCCTTTAATGCCATCCCCAATGTCATTGATGAAGACATTGAACAACACTGGCCCCAGCACAGAGCCCTGTGGAACCCCACTGGTTACATATCTGGTGTCAGATAACTCCCCCAACACCACCCTCTGGGTTCTATTCCTCAGCCAGTTTTCCACCCATCTGGCCATCTTTCCCTAACTCCAAGATCCACCAACTTCCTGGTCAACCTTTTGTGGGGCACAGAGTCAAAGGCCTTACTGAAATCAAGCTAGAGGATGTCTACTGCTTGGCCCCTGTCTTCTGTCTTAGTGACATGTCAAAGAAGTCAATCAGATTTGTTTGACACAATCTCCCACACATTAACCCATGCTGCCTCTCATCCTGGAGACCACGCTCCTTTAGATATGCCACCAACCTTTCCTTTAGTATGGTCTCCATGGGCTTTCCCACAATGGAGGTTAGACTGACTGGTTTGTAATTCCCTGGATCATCCTTGGGACCACTTTTGTGAAGGGGCACTACATATGCTGTTCTCCAGTCCTGTGGTACCACGCCTGACTCTAGTGAACTATTAAATAGGTCTGCTAGTGGCTCTGCCAGCTCCT
This sequence comes from Neoceratodus forsteri, assembly GCA_016271365.2. Classification (NCBI taxonomy): domain Eukaryota; kingdom Metazoa; phylum Chordata; order Ceratodontiformes; family Ceratodontidae; genus Neoceratodus; species Neoceratodus forsteri. The sequence goes on along the minus strand of JADMNL010000023.1, from coordinate 97,483,484 downwards.
CAGCCAGTTCCTTTGGTACCCTTGAATGTACTCTGTCCAGGTCTGGTGATTTGTCCACTTTCAATGCCAGCAGACTCTCCTCACTCTATCCTCCTCTATTACTATGTCTGTGTTTCCTCCCCCGCTCCTCTTTTCCCTCCTGAAGTGGCAAAGAAACTGTTTTTGGAGGCTGTTTAACACAGAACTTTCACGAGCGTTCCACGATTTTTGAAAGTACCATTGGTTAACATGGGAGACTTGCACAAAGTCCATGGGACTTTTGCAAAAGTTCTTATGGACTTTCATGAAAGTCTCCATGTTAACCAATGGGACTTTCGTGGAAAGTTAAAAGTTCTTTCAAGGGAATATATATTTTTTCCCAAAGGCTATAATGGGAAACTTTAAACTTTAATAACATTTGAACAGATTATTTTTTTCAACAGACCCGTAAAAGTCACTTCCCTGACCCAGTTCCCAAAAACCCTGAAACTTTTCGGACCAGACGGACAAACCATTTGGGCTATAGATACGAGCAAAGAATTTGCCAAAAGTGTTTTGCACTTTATTTTGGCACTCTGCAGCTCCACAACCACACACCCAACTAGAATGAAACTTGCCATTTCCAGAAATCTATGGTAGCAGACAGGGCATGCAAAGTTCAGGCAAATCAGTCAAACAGTTGCAAAATTATTTAGTGCAATATTTAGGGCTTAACATAGATGTGGCCATGCAACCCTAACTATACTGGAGCTATTGGCAGTATAATATATATATATATATATATATATATACATACATATCATGAGGCATGTTATGCCCCAGTGGAGATATCCTGATATTTTCACCCAGTTGCTGTTTCAGCTTATGACATCACAAGTGGCAGAGTCATGAGTGATGTCCAAGGTCAAAGAGCTAAGTGAACTATCAAAGATATTTCCACTGGGGTCATGTCATATTTAATATATGCAACAACTTTTGCTGTTTCACTTTCTTTACAAGTTTTTGTTCAGTCTTGTTTTTTTTAAACTTTTGTGAAATTTTTTACATTTCAGCCATAAGTTTGTGAGCCCTGACTACATGTGACTGAGCAGTTGAATGTGAAGCATGATGCACATGAGGCTACTATGTGCCTCAGTGCGTCAGTGTTCCATGAGTCAGGCTTGAGGAAGCAGCCTGGTGGGTCTGCACATCAGTGTGTCGTCAGAGCCTGGGTAGTTGATTGAAGGAGAGAATAGATGACCAGGCCGTGGAGCACGGCTGCATGGCCTGATTTGGAGAAAGTGCCTTTCAGAGGCCAGAGTGAGAGCTTGACTGGTAAGGTGGTGGAGGACTTTGCAATTTACCAGCAAATTGTGCAGGGAAGCTGTTGTTTAAAATCTTACATCTGGGATTTTTTTATTTATTTAAACATGGACTGTGAACTATAAAGGAGACAACTGTGTGTGTGGAGAGGTTTGACATTTCAAATGTGCAGCGTGGCAGCCGTGCACAAGTGAACTGCAAGATTCTAAAAATAGCACAGTGCTGCTCACTGCCACATATCAGGAATTACTGTGAGTTTTTTTTTTAAATAGTAATTTTACTGAGAATTTTCCAAAATGACAACGCTTACCATCACCAATCTATTCTTCCAATAGCATGACAGTTTGTACAACATTGTAAGGTTCCAAGATCAAAGTCAAGCTTATTCCAGTTACAATGAATAAACTACGAAACAGATCGCCCTAGAATATACCAAGTCCAAACTATAGTAACAGATCCATTTATGTAGTGAATTAGAACCTCGATTACTGATTGGTGCTTTATCAGTCTACCAGCACTGAGTTATTTAATTCAGATGGTAAAAGAGATAGAAAAGAACAAAGAAAGGTGATAGTAAGTCAAAGCTAAAGTAGTATTAAGGAAAGTAAACAGAATATGCCTAGTATCTGTGCTTGAGAAGAAGAAGAAAGGGCCGGACAGGGGCAGGAGGCAGGGCCATCAGGAGCCCAACTTATTGTAGGAGTTGTAGGAGGGCAGTGGCTGCCCTCCAGCCCCTCCCTCTTTGCTTTATAATTGTACGGTGAGGTCATATCGAGAGGGCATCTTCATCTTTCTGGATTAGGAACATTCCACAAGGATCTGTAAAATATCCTTATTTTCTTCCTGCCCGGTAATGGGAAAAGGGAAGCCACATAGATTTAAATTTATCTGACTGGGCTCTCAATTTGGCTGTTCTCTGTTCCATTACCATTATATTAAGATAAATCAAGTACCATGAATCCAATGTGCAACTATCGGGAGAGCCAGTGCTTTGTAATGGCTTTAAGGGAAGCAGCCAGCATCATATAAAATAGGTGTCTCTGTGACCTTGTTTTCAGGGTCTCTGGTGATAAACCTAGTAACCACACTTCTGGGGATGATGGGAGCTGGATCTCAAATATTTGATTAAATGTTACCATCACTTGATCCAATATGCTTAAAGTTTGCTGCAGGACTAGAAGATGTGAGTCTGATTGCCCTCTTCCCACAGTTCCTCCAACAAAAGCTGGTGTAAGAGGTCCCATAATGTTTTGTAATTACAGGGGTCAAAAAATATCTTACGGCTATTCTCCACCTGAATCCTCTCCAGGAAGGAGAGGCTCAAGAAGGTGTATCCCTCTCCAAGTCTGGACCCACTCCTTCTTGTATCCTAATTCCCGCTCACTTGCCCATTTATCTTCAAGCTCTTTAATCAAGGGGATTACAGTGAGTTTAGGGTAGTCACAATCTTTGAGATCAAGCTCCTGTGACTATTTTATTCAAAATTGAGTTAGAAGGTCAAGGATTGGATTCACATTAACATTTGCAAAACCCAGCATCCAGCTGAAGCGGCGAGAAATCCAGGCAGGCCCTAAGGGTGTGCTAGGGAATACTCCCAGCTGCATTCCCATTTTCCTACACACAGCTAACCAGAGATTCTTTTTGGTCAGAGTCCATGGGTTATTAAGGTGAACCTACACAAACCAGGTTTGTCCATGAATAACAGGTCTCGGATTTTCACCAATGAGGACATGGGTCTCTGTAGGTCCACCCATGGGGCCTCAACCAAGTTAGATTTGTGATTACTACAATTGGGCAGCCCAATAGTATTTGGTGAAGTCTGGCAGGCCGAACCCAAACTTTTTAATGTGCTATCTAAAAAAGCCAGTCTAGCCTATCAAAGGCCTTTCTGTGTCTAAAGAGATAACTTAACTGCATTTAGCGTTTTGGGGGTAAGGACCTGGCAGACGAAAGGGTATTTAGAAGCTGGCGTATGTTGTCCTGGATGTATGCCCGGATTAATCCGTTTGATCCAGATGTACCAATAGGGGGATCAGGGCTGTAATCTGACACATAAGAGTTTGGTAAATATCTTGGTGTAAGGAGTGATATGGGGGAATAGTTCCCACATTCCAATGGACTCTTACTGGATTTGGGGATAAGTGAGATGGTGGCTTCACCCACGAGTCAGGGGTAGCCCCTGAATCATGGGCTTCATTACACACTTTAATGAATAAGGGAGTGAGTTCTGGGCAAGGTGTTTAAAAAATTCAGCCAGAAAACTGTCCTGGACCTGGAGACTTATCTCCAAAGGATTTTTTCTTATATTTATTTGTAATTGTTGACCAGCAAAGGCACACTAAGCTATGATAGCTTGTTTCTAGGTGTGTCCTATGGGGTGGGTTGCATGGGCCTATTTTATTGATGATGGAATATTGGCTATGACACAAGGAAACTCCCTATCCTTCTTTCAAAGTGCCATGTGATCTTTTACTTCCACCTTGACAGTGACCAGAGAAGGGCAGAAATGACCTCCATTTAATGTTTGATCTGAGAGAGACAGCACCTCACCAGTGCAGCACCCTCTCACAGTGCTCTACTGTGACAGAAATGGGTGTTACCTAAGTGCCTGATGGGGTTAGAACTCATGACTGTCTGATCTTCCAAACCGGAAGCAAGTGTGCTATCTACTGAGCCACTGACACTTGCCCATGGGGACCTAGAGTGAGAATATTATGATATTCTTGGTCTGCAGGGAGCAAAAATATCAGTGATATGTGGCATTAAATATCCTCACAGATGTTGCATAAATATATGTATACAACAGGTGTAGGTATAAAATTCAATAAGTGGCATTTCCTTGTTGTACTACAGTAGTGACATCAAAATGCTATTGTGCTGCACTAGTGATGTCACTACTGCAGCACAAAAGATGAGAACACTTTCACGTGGCACACAGTACATGAGTCACAGCTGCCGTCATTAACACTTCATCTTATCAGTTTTAGTTAGTGCTAACGAGGGTCAGAGCAATGGCAGCCGTGGTTCACCAAAACAGAGTTAGAAAGGAAAAGTTACTCTCTGAGCATCCTATGCGTCACCATTCACTATAAAAGGTTGTACATAAGCAACCATACACATACAAGACTGAGTTTGAATCACAAGGTTTCCACGGTAACAAGAGACCTCTCGGTAGGGTTGGATTAAGTCATAGGCCAACTAGGCCCAGATCTAGAGCCACATGCCAGCCCTGGAGTGGATCATCTGCCTACAGAAAGTGGGATCAGTCAGTCAAACCTGTAATAATTCCTGTCTGGGACACTTCAGCCTACTCTCTGTAACAAAGCACAACTGTCCCAGCAACTCACCAATACCTTATTAAGCCATTAACACCTCTGAATCACATACCCAACCAACTTCCCCACCTGGAAAGGAAATCTGATTTGCCTCTCAGTTACTGTTGTGCCAGGTTCCATACAGTGAACTTGTTAACACTCTTACAAGATGAGCGCCATGTCCTAGCTCCAGAAGCCAGTCTCATGGGGACATTAGCACTGCTGTAGCTTCACTATTAATTTGTTTCTGCATACTGTTGCCTGCCTAGAGCTGGAATTAGGCAACCCCAGTCCTGGCAGCTGCTGGGGCTCCAAATTCAAAAGGTTCCCAGTCTGAGCGAGTGCAAAGTATCAGTCTTCAAGATTTCAATGTGCTTTGTTTATTCAGATGTCTTACTGTGCCTTGTTGAAACTGCACACAAGGGAATCATTGAGCTGGGCAGAAGCTCTCAGAAGGCATCACAATGACATGACGATGACTGCCATAGTAGAGGTAGGGCCCCTTGACTAATTATGCAGGAGCCCCCTAAAACATAAGGCCACCTTTGTGCCAGCCCGCTTGAATTTAAACTCACACTGAGCCTGGATAGTTTATCCTTTCGAAGTTGCAAGGGTTATTTATTAACTTTTCTGGTTTCTGTGGTGAATATTCTGCACGTGGCTCATGCTTGCCTGTGGAAGGAAATCATTTTCTAAGCCTGATATGGATCCCATCATGGATTTAAGAGACTGAAACAATCTGGTGGTTAAGCTGGTGCATGCTGCAACTTTTGTTGTCAAAAGAATAGTTGAATTGTAAACCGTTATAATTTTATATGTTTATTTTACTATACTGTATGACTTTGTAGTTAAGCTTTTGTTTAGAGAATACTGCCTTTTGTTGCTTAAAATGTACTTGTTGGATTTTAAATAAAATGCAGGTTACACAAGGTTTGCCTAAATTTGAAATGCGTAGTTAGTGATCTCTTCAAACTCATTCGAGGCTTCGCTGCTTGTGATGGTAAAGAGGTCACTGACCACTCATAAAGATAATTACCCTGTCTCATGAGCGAGAACTGCCCCCTCACACTTGACAATAAATTGCACTTTTGAGTCAGAACAGTGCATCCTGAGGAGGGTATTACATGGACCTGTTGTACCAGTGGGGAATGTTGACCAAGATACCAGGAAAATCCCTTTCTCTTACAGGTCGCGATCTCTTCACTGAATGGAGGTGGGGTGCAGCTGGTCTGCAGAAGCACTCTGTCACTAGTAGCTTCACCACTCATGATATCTTGGGGTCACAGACCACTTGTAAAATATCAGGCATATGCCTGCTAGGCCCATGCCTTAGTATATACAGTATTTCACCATTTAAAAGGCGAGCTGGTGAGGGATAGATTTAGGAGGGAAATCTGAAAATACTTTTTACAGAGAGGGTGGTGGCCAGGTGGAATGCGCTACCGGCAGAGGCAGTATCCAGTAGAACAGTGGATGGCTTCAAAGGGGATGGGACAGGGCAAGAAGGGGAGTAAGGGAGGGGCAAGAGGGAGGGCAGCTGCAGGATGAGGCTGCTAGCTGCGCAGTCGAGCAGACTTGGTAGACCTTAAGGCCTTTTCTACTGGCAAGTTTCATATGTTCATAAGTTCCTGGAGGCACAAGGGCTCCAGGACCCAGGGCAACATGAGTTTGTGAAAGATAGATCATGTCTTTGAATACTTTAGTAGGATTTCAAAGAATCTGGACAAAGGAAGGGCTGTTGATGTCTAAGATAATTCAGGGCCAGCAGGGAAGATCCTATAAGGAAATTTTGGAGGAACTCAACATGTACCTCTGGAGTCTAGACTAGAAAAGTGGACCATAATCAAAACCTTCAGGTGTCCCCAAAACATTAATAGAATGGACTGCCAGCGGATATTCTGGCCCAAGGAAGGAAACATAGCAAGGGGGCACAGAATGTGAAGCTGAAGAGAACAAATTCAGAAAGGACACAAGGAAGTACTACTTCATAGAAAAACTGTTCGACAGATTGAACCAACTGTCACAAAGGCTGGTTAATGTGCAGATGGTAAGTGCATTCAAGCCTGGTTGGGACAGACACATGGGTCTGGTGGGGGACTCAGAAAAGGGAGATGGGATAGCTGGGGGTTGGATCAAGGAGGAAAAATAATCATATATGGTCTGGCTAGTAGAAATAGGCTGTCTCTTGAACCAAGGTAGGGACTTGATAGACTGGTCTTTATCTGTCAGTGTTGTCTATGTTTCTATGATTTCTACTGCATTTGCATATAGGGCTCGGCACTGAATGTAGTGTACGTGGACTCAGCAAGACCTTGGACAGTGTACCACTTAGAAAACTCATGGAGAAGATAGAATGAAATGGGGTCCACCAGGTGTGCAAGAGGTGGACAGTACATTGGCAGGCAGGTAGGAGACAGAGGGCTCAAAGGCTTGACGAGGGCTTACATCCATCCTTGCATCAGCCTTGTTCTTTGGCATCTCTGCACCAAACTCCTTTCTTTATTTATTATGTGATAACCAGGTAAGTGCACTAGACACGACCTGGGAGGTTACATCACAGTAAGGGAATAGTTACAAGACAATGCAATTTAGGCACAAACACACAGAGATACAGAAAAATGGATAAGTAGTTTAACAGTTAAGATAACAGGAAACACATTTGGATATTATATATATCAAAAGTTCAGTAAGTGCCCACGAATACAGTTGAGTATAAGGCAGTTCAAAGTACAAGGTGCAGATGTACCAGAGGATTACATTTCTAGTATCTACCCTGTTGTACAAAACTAGCTATAAAAAGATATTATAGCGAGGGAGTAGGGAGGCAGGGAGGTTAGGAGTAGAGGGACATTGCATAAAGACAGCGAGTGAGAGAGGAAGGGAATGGGAATGAGGCAGAGTAGAGAGGGGTGGGGTAGGTAGAAGCAGAGTGCATGATCACGGAGGAGACCATCGAAACAGCAGCAGTGCAGGAGTCATGGTCTAGGGTGGGTTGAAGCAGTTATGCTGAGTACGCTCATCAAACAGAGAATGATGCCACTTTTAAATATGGCAGCTGGAGTGCCAGGCGTACTTCAAGGGGCAGTTCAATAGCTGAGGGGCTACAAGAAAACCTGTTTTACCTTTAGATGTTTTACATCTGGGAATATGGAGCAAGGAGAGATCAGCAGATCAGAGGCCATTGGAGGTGGACTAAGGGGTGAATGCAGCGGTGAAGAAGCTAGGCTTGCTGGACCTCAGTATGCCATCCAGAAGGCCCCAAGGAACAGTAGCCAGTGGATCATAGGAGAGGGCCAATCTAGGTCTGCATATTGTAGGCAGTAATGTTTTAACCTGGGGATGCAGAGGCATACAACTTATATTATTGTATTTTGTGTCCCATCTGTGCAGGAGGCTTTAGATGCATTGCTGTAGATTGACACAACTCCACCCGATTTGGTACACTGGGCACAGTTGCAACAGTTTTCACACTTTATGGCAGCCTGCATGAAATATTTGGCACAAGCCTGTGAAAATGGTCCCCAAATGCCTACAAGCTAGATCAGGGAAAACCTGATCTATGATCTAAGTTAAGTGCCATTTTGTGCCGGGAGAATGTCACAAGCCCTGTGCACAAGCGATTGGCACGCCAGGGCTCACGACATTCTCAGGGATCTGAAAATCGAGTCCTGAGATTCGTGGGGTGGCCATTATTCAAATTGGAGGAATGATCTGAGTGGCATACCTAGGGGTTGGTGCTGGATCCATTGGATCACTAACATATTTGTAAATGACCTGGAGGAGGGGGAGTGACAGGCTACTGAACTCTGCTGATGACACTAAATTGGCAAAATTAGGGGCAGGCAGTACAGCCTAGAGGTTAGAGTAATGAGCTGTGAATGAGCTTGGTACATGCAGCAGACCTGCATTTGATTCCACAACCTCCACTTGCACACTGTGTGACTCTGGAACAAGTCCATTAACCTCCCCAGTGCTCTTGAGTCACCCCTGAATACAGGCACTTGTGCCTAATGGGCCTTACCCAGTTAACAAAGAATAAAAAATAACTAAATAAAAACAAGCATTTGTCAATGCCGAATGTTTGCTTGCTGGCATTGGCAGTGGTAGTGTAAGTTACAGAGCTGCGTAATAGGAATGGCAGTGAAGTATTGAACTGAAGCCAACCCCACCACCACCCTGCAGAGAGTGACAGGCATTGGGGTAAAGTGGCTGGTCCACATAACGGCCATGCCATTTCACCACACCCCACCCTGCAGACACTGACAAGTGTCAAGGTGTTCCTTGGGGTCTTTGGCTTATGTGCACCCCATTCCATTAGGAAATACAGTGAGATGGGTGCGAGATAGAGAATGTCATGAACTTTGGGGCTGAAAAGTCCAAGACATACCTCGATGCCTCTCACTGACTGCAGGGTGTGGAATGGTATGAGCATCACAGGCAAGAATCCCAAGTCACACCCTGATGCCTGTCATTCTCTACAGGGTTGGGCGTTATGGTTGAAACCCTAATACCTCAGGCATTAGTTGGTATTTTCACTCCAAATTTTCAACATGTTTTTTGTGACCCCACCTCATGAACAGGGGAATATCAGTTTGGTAGCCAAGCTGCTTATGCACAGTGACTACGCATTTAGCACCACAGGTGCAAAAACATTCAACAGGATGTAAAAATGACAGCTGTACTGTTCATGGGGAGGTGAAAATGGCAATGTTGCAAATCTGTAGTAAAATATAAAAAAAATGGTGAAGTCATGAGCATACATAGAAACTGTGCAACGACACCCGTAATATAATTAGGTTGGGGATTTTTACAGCAGATTGTCAACTCAGGCATTTTGGTGCCTCCGATCATGAACAGTGTCACTGTGATTTTCTTTATCTAGTGCCGAACAATGATTTCCCACAGCCACCACACATCTCTGCGCTGAAAGTGTGAAAACACACTTCAGCCATGTTGTGAAAAAAATGACAGCTGTACTGTTCATAAGGAAGTGTGGAAAATGCCACTGGTGAAAATCTGGACTGAAAATATTACAAAGTCATGAACTTACGAGGGTGCGTGGAACTGCGCAATGCTCACTCATAACACAGTCATTTTATGGACTTTTGTCACCAAATTTTCAACATAGCCATTTTAAGACCTCTGTTCATGAACAGTGTAACTGTGATTTTCTTAATCTGTCCTAAACATTGCTTTGCACACCAACAGCACCATTGTGCGCTTACATGCGAAAACACATTTTGGGCGACATATGAAAAATTGCAGCTGTACTGTTCATAAGGAAGTGTAATAAAATGGCAATGTTGAAAATCTGGAGGAAAAATATTGAAAATTCGCTAACTTACGAGCGCAAGGTGAGGACCTGCACAACCATCAGAAACAGTCACTTTGAAATTTTTTCACCAAATTTCAACATAACCATTTTAAGACCTTTGCTCATGAACAGTGTTACTGTGATTTTTCTTAATTTATCCCAGACATTGATTTCACGATAACCGACTGCGCCATTGTGCGCCATATGGGCGGAAACACATTTTGGGTGAGATGTGAAAATGACAGCTGTACTACTCATAAGAAGGCATGGTAAAATGGCAATATTGGAAATCTGGAGGAAAATATTGAAAATTACGAACTTATGAGCCTCATAGAAGACGCAGCATACGCTCGTAAAACAGTAATTTTTTGGAATTTTGCACCAAATTTTCAACATGGGATATTTTGGGACCCCTTCTCATGAATGATGTCACTGTCATACGTTATTCAGGCCTGAAGGGTGACTTGCCGCAGGATCGCGAAATCACCCTTCGGGCCTGAAAACTCAATGACAGTGACATCATTCATGAGAAGGGGTCCTAAAACCCCATGTTGAAAATTTGGCAAAAAATTCCAAAATGCCTGAGATATGCAATAAAGTTGAAAACCCCCATCTAGCCCATTATACAGCTTACCAGCATTTCTCAGTTCAAGGTCGGCTTTGAAGAGTGCAGACGGTTCCCGGTCCATCAAGATTGTCGCGCCGAGCTCCGGAGGTAAGTATGAGGTGAGGGGGTGTGGGAGGCGGGGTGTGCAGTGGTGGGTGCGGTTGTGGGAGGGGCCAGGGAGACTATGTGGGACCGTTTTCCTTTACAGGTGTTATTTACTTAACAATGACGACGTGAACATTTGCCACGCTGGGGTGGGCTCCCAGCGGCACAAGGACGGTTGGGGGTGTTCAGCCGACGGAGGATTGGGCACCCCCGCTGGCCATAAGACGATTGCCACGCTGGGGTGGGCTCCAGCGTGGCACCCAGTACTCGGGGTGAGGGACAGTGGAGCCAATGGGGATTGGGCACCCCCCATCGGCTATATATTAGTTGCCACGCTGGGGTGGGCACCCAGCGTGGCATTTGGAAGGCTTTGGGGTGGGGGAGCGCAGCACAGCCGACGGGGATTGGGCAACCCGTCGGCTATACAGTGTGTGTAGCGGGGGGCGACGCCTACAAGGCGCCTGTGTGGGGGAGCTGCGAGCAAGCTGGCCATATCTTATCGCTGCTCACTCAAGCCGTAGCTCCCTTTGAACTGTATGCCACTGCATTTTGGAGCTTGTTGCAGACAGCTCCAGAATGCATTGGCTTACAGGGCCGCTACCTGCCAACACACTGACTGAATTAGAGCAGGGTGACACACCTCCGAAAACTCCGATGATGGCACTATGTTTTTTGCACATGCATGCAAGAAAACATAATGAGTGACAACACCAGAGAGGAGGCATGCTACAGGGGCCTGCACTCATTAGTGATGTGGTTCGATGAATGAGACTCAGATTTAATGTGGAAAGTGCAACGTACTTCACCTAGGGATGAGGAATCTGGGTCACACAAACATCCTGTGTGTTGCAACAGTGGACAGAAGAACTAAGGAGGCCACTGAAGCCTTCCATATGCATCTTTTAAAGAGCTTCCCACTCCTAGTCTGGTAGTGCCCTCCCAGCCCCAAACACCCATTTCTGTCACATAGCTCCCTCCTTCTGATTCCTGATCAATGACTGAGGGGCAATAGCAGGCAATTTACTGTAATAGCGTTCCCCTTATCTGAAATGTAGTATGCAGAGATCTTTTCTCTTTTAAAGAGATAGTAGCACCAAAAATAGCAGGTAGAAAATGTTATTACTTTATTATTTCTGTGTATGCCCTCTTTATCTCTGGCATTGGGTCTCCCCTCCCCATTTCAACTTACTTGTGGACAACCCTGGTCACCATATGGCCATGGTTCACCTCTCAAGTAGGGTCAGAGGGTGGCAGGGACCCATCTGACAGGATATGCATGTTAAGCACTGTGAGAGGTCCCGGTCGGGTTGGAGGGCCAGATGTACCAGGGCTGCTAGCCCCTGATGCAAGGGTCCTATTTTTCCATTTTTCCATTTCTTCAGGATGCTGCTATCTGGGACTCCAGTTTGTGCATCTGCACAGTCATGAGTGACCACGTAGAAGAGTCAAGCAGTGTCCATCTCCCTACATTGCCCACATGGCTACACTTTCACCTGTGGTCACCCGGGTGACTGTATAATAGCGAGGAGTGTAATCCTCTCTCCCTGGAGGAGGACAGCATTCTCTGGGACATTTAATCCTCCTCCCCCAGCCTTCTGATGACCCAGGCTCGGAGAGCAATCCTGAATGACCTGCATTGCAAATGGTAGATCTACCGCTGCACTGATGGGACAACTACAAAATGTTACTACTTTTTACAAGAAGTTAGTTGTTACTTTTAGTTCTGATGCATTTTCTTTCTCCAGTGGCTAATCAGAAGGTTTTCACCTGATTGTATTAGGTGTGATGCAAAGAGCAGTACTTTACTTGAGGCTGACATGTCTGGTTCTGTTCCTCTTCAGATACCATCAGCATTGTGATCTCATTTTGTGACATCACAAGTGACCAAAGTTGCAGCAGGTGAGTGGCTATTCTTGGTCAATTGTGATGCCACAGACAGGGAGGTCACAGGACTAAGCATGTAAGAGGAGGAATAAAACTAGTGCTATATCAGCCTCTGGGCAGAGGACTGTCTCCACATCACAGCATGTAAAGTCAGACAGAACACCTTGTTATTAGCAAAATGAAAAAAAACTCAGATATAAGAAGTAATAGTTCACTACTTTTGAAAGTTAATATTAATTTCAGACAGTGCACTAGCTCTTTAAGCCAATCAGTTAGTCATTCTAATGGACTTTCCTGACTTTTCGGGTCCAGTGGGTCCCGCATGAGTCTATAAGGAGAACACCTGGTAAGTAACCAAGTCCACCCTCGATGGATAAACCCCTGATTTGGAGTTCACAAGGAAAAAACATTTTTTGTACCTTTTAGCTGCTTTTCAGCTTGCATTAATCCTCCAGTTTATAAACAATGGTCACACTGCATGGCTCCATTTTGATTATAGAGTGCAGCTCAGTGTAGATCACTTGTATGCATTCAGTACAAGTGAACCTCCCTGAGCCTTGCTCCATACTCAAACGGCACTGTGTAGTGTGGCCATTGTTTACAAACTGGATGATTAAAACAAGCTGAATAAAGCAGCTAAAAAGGTACTAAAAAATTTTGTTTTTTTTTGCCAGATCCTAAATGGGGTTTATCCATCGGAGGTGGGCTTTGTTTGCCAGGAGTTCTTTGTTTAACAGAAGAGAGATTTTGTTTACCTGAATTACTATTACATTTTGGGATATGGAAGATACGCTGTTGTTGGATATAGCAGCATGGCTGCAGATATTTCTCTCTTGTTGACTGTTTTATAGCTTGAGATACCCTCCCATTCTCCTTTTTGTATGTATCCTATATTTTGCATGTATAGCCCATTTTTATGTTTGCTTGCACGCATGCGCAAGAAACATGTTATGACAGCTTGATGGAAAAGCAGCTTGTGAAGGTGCGGTCGTGTGCCCAATGCCACCACTGCTTTTGGGGCTTGTCTCTGTGGCACCAATAAATGAGCACGCTATGACAGCAGCTCAGACGCAGCCACCAACTTGAAAAGATTCTGCTGCTGCTGCAATGAGTGAGCCCTCATTGCAGGGGCGTGCCTTGCCTAGAGTTACATTTCAATAAACATGGCAGCAGCTGTCGCTGTCCGCCTCTCCCAGTCCCATGAAAGCCAACATGGAGGTGCCCAATCCTCCTGTCAGCATACCCCTTCCTATTCATTTGTTGATGGGGAGCCCAACTCTTTGGCATAATGTCCTCCCATAATTTGTCTGCCAGGGGGTGCCCAATCCCCCAGCATCATGCCCCACTCAAACACAGACCCTTTTTCTTTGCTGACAGGGTGCCCAATCCCCATTGGCTCCAGTCCCCTCCCCAAAAATACAGGCGGCATGCTGGCAGCCCACCCCAATACGTCAAATGCACCTGTAAAACAAGAAAACCTTCCAAAATTTTTTAGTTTTTTTAAACCTGTAAACAAGAAAACGGTCCATCATTGTCTGCAGTGCCTCCCCCAAACCACACCCACCGTCTGTGCACCCACCTCCCTCACCCCATACTTACCTCCAGAGCCCAATGCAATGATCTTTGGTGGAGTAGGAACACATCTGCACTCTTCAAAGCCAACCACAACTGAAGAAATGCCGTAAGCTGCATAATGGCATAAATGGGGGTTTAAACTTAGGTGGATATCTTGGCCATTTTAGCCTTTTAGCACCAAATTTTCAACATGGGGTTCTTGGGACCCCACCTCATGAACTCAGTCGCTGTCATATGCGTTATTGCGATCCTGAAAGGTGATTTAGTGGTCACTGCACTGAATCACCTTCCGGGACCAATTAATGAAACTACAGTGTCACTGTTCATGAGGTGGGCTCCAAAAGCCTATGTTGCAAATTTAGTGAAAAATTCTCAAAATGACTGTGTTACAGTGTCAGCTGCACAGTTCCCACACATGCTTGTAACTTCGAGAATTTTTAATATTACTCCAGATTTTCAACATTGCCATTTTCCACACCTCCTTATGAACAGTATAGCTGTTGTTTTTCACATCCGGCCTGAAATGTGTTTTCGCACATGTGGCGACAATGGTGTGGTCGCCAGCAAAATCAATGTTTGGGATAGATTAAGAAAATCTCAGTGACAGTGTTCATAAGGAGAGGTCCCAAAAGCCCATGTTGCCAATCTGGTGAAAATTCCAAAAATGACTACGTTACCAGCATGCATTATGCAGTTTCTACATACACTTGTAACTTCACCAATTTTTTATATTTTTACTCCAAATTTTCAATATTATCATTTTTGCACACCAGCTGATGAACAGTACAGCTGTCATTTTTCACATCCTGCCCAAAACATGCTGCACACTGTGGCATACAATGGGCGCCATGCAAAATCAACATTTGGGACAGATTAAGAAAATCGCAGTGCCACTGTTCATGAGCAGAGATCCCAAAATGCCTGTGTTGAAAATATGGTGTAAACAATCCCAAAATAATTGCATTACTGGTGTGCATTGCACAGTTTCTATGCACGCTCACCAATTTTGTTATATTTTCACCCAGATTTTCAGCATTACCATTTTTTACACCTCCTCTTGTACAGTGCAGCTGTCATTTTTCATATCCTGTTCAAAATGTGTTTTTGCACCTGTGGCGCAAATGGCACAGTTGCTGTGCAAAATCACCTTTCAGCTAATGAACTGATAGTGTCACTGTTCATGCGGTGGGGTCACAAAAGCCCAGGTTGAAAACTTGGAATGAAAATACCAAGAAATGTCCAGGGCGTTAGGGTTTCTGACCACAACACCCTACTCTGTAGGGTCTGACAGACTTCAGGGTGTGACTTGGGATTGTTGACAGTAATGCTCACGCCATTCCACCCCACCCTGCAGCCAGTGATAGGCATCAAGGTGTGCCTTGGACTCTTCGACCCAAAGTTCACCCCATTCTCTTATACTGCACCCATTTCAGCATATTTCCTTATAGAATGGGGTGAGTATAAAGTCTGAACACCCCAAGGCACACCCGACACTTGGTATCTGCAGGTAGGGTGAGGTGAAATGGTATGAGCGTTATGGGCGACGCACCCAAAGGCACACCACAATGCCTGTCCATCTCTGTAGGGTGGAATGGGTTTGGCATCACTTCAGTACCCACTGCCATTTATATTCTGCATCTGTCTAACTCCTGCACTTCCATTGCTAATGCCAGCAAGCAAACATTCAGCATTGACAAATGCTTGTTGTTAAATTAATTGTCTGTTTTAATTGCCTTTGTATTTTGAAACCCTTGAATCCCTCTTGTCTCAATTGCTATGGTTTCCCTAGTCATACTACCTGAACATTCTATGATATCAGTTACACTATTCATTCAGGTTTTCTCCCACCCCAGCAGTCGTCCAGGAATATACCCCTAACCATGAATGTTCCTTGTTCAGACTCGAGTCATACACACTGTGTCTGTGGGACTGTGGGAAATGAAGACTTTAATTGTATTCTTGTAAAACCCACTGAAAGTGTATTCCAAGTAGATTGTAAATGTATAATAATAACTGGGAGTGTTTTCTCCATAGGAAACCCAGGTTATAACAGCGAACATGCGCTGGGTTTCAAATGCTCCACACATGTGCCTGCATCCGCTTCTCTTCTCCATGGATGGACACTTCAGGACACTGTCGACAGACACCGCCACTCAGTATCGCTCAGCAGTAAGAAAACAATGATAAAAAGAAAATTGCCTCAGCTGCTGACTTTAGTCGCTGGAGTAAAAAGAAAAGTGAAAACATTTCAGCAGCCAGCTGGCTACATTCAGAATGCCAACTGCACTTCATCCACTCTGGACTGTGGCAGTTTTATTTTCTATAATTGCTGTGGTGAGAAAATGCTCCCCAGCAATTATATGAAATAAAATGGGCAGGTAGTTAATTTGAGATTTTACACACACCCTTTGGTGTTGGATGTTAAATAAACCTCAAGCTTCGGCCTCGGGTTTATGTAGCATCCAACACCTCAGGTGTGTATAAAACTCATTAAAAATACCACCCCATGCATTATTTTATTTGTGTTGGCTGTAAGGCTCTAACAAATTATGCTCAATCCGTGAATTCCACTTCATAAATCTTTTATTTTGCTTTCCATTTACCCTGATGTTTTTATTTCGCTTTCCCATTACCCCAATGTTTTTATTTTGCTTTCCAGTTACCCTGATGTTTCTCCTAGTAATAATACATTATATTTAATTTTTACAAACCTGTAAAATTATTCAAACAATAGCTTTTCTTTAAACACCAATTATACCTTGTAAAACAGCTCCTGTGGGTCTTCTTTAATAGTATTTTTAATGTCACAGTTCTTCCAACAACACTGTGAACAGCACATGTGAAATCATATTTTAGAAAATGGTCTTTTATTTGAGGCATCTGATTGGCTAGTGCCCTTCAAGAGGGGTACATTAACTTTCAATAGATGCCCACCAAATAAAAAGCACCAGTCCAAACTGCCTGATGCCCACTCCGATATCATTGTGTCTAGCCTGCTTCACCATTGGCTGAAGCACTGGGCACTCGGGTTTGAAACAACCGCCATTTTTTTTCTCGCTAAGCGAAAGATACAGGGTTGGTACCAAGGTCCTCTAACAACAGATTCTCTCGACATCGAAAACATCGGTCGGGAACAAAGAACAAGAAGCTTTTTCCCAACCGCACTTAATTTAAAATGTACTGTCTCCTCACCCTGGTCTCGCACTCCAATCTCCAAATGCTGCCCTCCCTCTCTGTTGCTTAGCGAGTAGCTCACGCCTACAATGACATGCTTGGTTCTGTAAACACATCCACGGCAGTCAGATCACGATCTGATTATTACAGAGAGAGAGAGAGAGAGAGAAAACGTACTTTTCCAGGACTTCCTCCACTACACAAAGCTCTTTCAAGAAAAATAAATAAACGGTACCTCTCCTGCGCTCCTGTTGCCCTTCCTGATCCTGCTAGGAACATTAACAAAATAAATAAACAGTACCTGTCCTCGCGCCTGTTGCCCTTCCTGATCCCATTAGGAACATTAACAAAATAAATAAACGGTACCTCTCCTGCGCCTCCGCTGTCTCTTCCCTGATCCCGCTAGGAACATTAACAAAATAAATAAACGGTACCTCTCCTGCGCCCATTGCCCTTCCTGATCCAGTTAGAAACATTAACAAAATGGAGGACAACCTGTGTGTATTTCTCTCTCAGTGAGGAAAATAAACAACAAAAAACGGAACGCATGTGAGCTGGGGGTGGTTCAGCTGCCAAAGATGGGACATGTTGTATATAGCAGTTCAAAGCGTTCTGCCCTCTACTGGCAAGTATTGTCAAGTATGCCAGTAGAGGGACTATTTTACTAACCAAGCAACTGTATGATATGCTTTAGTTTGGAAAAATAAATAAATAATTCTTGAATATTACAAAAAAAATTACAGATAGCCCATTTTCTAAGCACAATAATACCCACCAGAATTAGGCGGTATAGGCGTACTGGACCTTCCAGAGCTATAAGGCCCTCTGCCTGCAGCATCGGGCATCATCACGCCCTGCCGTCCAGTATTGCCCATACCGCCCACCTGTCGGGTATTATTGCTTGCATAGTGTATAGTGGAATGCTGTCTGTATAGAACCCATCCCTTTCAAAATGCTGTTTTACCACAGTTCCAATGAAACATGGAATGCTGTTCTACCCTTCTGGGGTTGAACAGCACTCTAGAACCTCTAGAGACTACATGAGTCAGTTTCATTTTGAAAGCAAAAGAACTCACAAAACATATTTTCACAAAATACTATACACTATAAAAACACAGGATGAGCAACTCTATGCAGAACCAGTGTGTTTTGCCACCTCAGGGTTCTGGTTCCTATGGAACCTCAGGCTTTGCTCTCGAGGTCGAGGAATCAGAATCCTCTGTGGCAGAACACACTGGTTCTGCATAGTTGCCCATCCTGTATTCTCTATATTTCATCTTGTTTTAACATTTTTTTTAAATACTGTACTGTCTGCATTGACACACAAACTATTACTGTGCCTGTGTTTACTCTCACACAGAGGGTGGAATACACACAGTATGTGCAGTGTTGGAATTACACTTATGAGCTTTGGACGCTTAGGGGACCTATGAGTGTCCTATCTTTAAATTGAGCCCCCTCCCATTATAAGTCAATGGCAGTGATGTGTGAGTTACTGGGCTCACTTCAGAGCTGAGGGGTGCTGGAGCCCTGGCAAGCCCCTGTAATTCCAACACTGAATGTGTAGTGTACACAGGCACAATAGTGGTGTGGGTGTCAGGTGCTGGCCAGGTGAGGCAGGACTGAGTGTCCGTAGGACTGCTTTCCTCCCTTGGGGGTGCTGTATCTTGCTGCTGAGTGCCACCTGGAGGTATCTGAGTGGTAGCACAAGCACAGCGCAGTGGGAATGTATCCCACCTATGGAGCATGTCAACGGGCCCGGGGAAAACAAGAGGAAAGATGGAGGACAGGTTTTGTGAAGCCCTGCCCATTGCACTGTGGTCCACTCTGCCTCGCTGGTCTGGTACAGATCTGGATGTGTGACCGGGAGGGGAGGACAGCCCTCGCCCCTGGCCCTGCCATGGGGAACCCATGGGAGATAGGAGTTCTCATCCAATAGGAAGCATGAGACGATTGCCAGTGCACTAGGACAGGACTGAGAAGCCACTTTTCTGCCTAAGGAAGTTAAAAACCTTTATGGGGGACAATCTGATTCAGAGAAGGTGACATGCAATTTAAGTGGAACAGCAAATGATGCTGAAAAGTGGAGAAAAAAGGTGATCTGCAGTGGAAGAAAAGAACTGAAGCCATTGGTGATAGTCAAAGGCCCCTAGAATTCTCGCAGCAGAATTTTGATACTGAACTTGCAATCTACTGCAGAACTTCTGCAGTGCCACAGAATTCACTCTTTGGTGATTTTGTATTAATATTTCTGTTTATCCATAGAATCTGGTTCCTTCCCCTTTTTATATCCAAACCCCATATGCTCAGAATGTGATGTTATCATTGCTATATCATACATTAGCTAATGAAATGGCTGCATTCTGCAACAGAAATGAACAGTCACTTATCTCACCACAGCTCCCACTGCCAGAGATGGTGGCACAGCACATCATGCATGGTGATATTTGCTCAACCTGCACTACAGCCTAATATAGTTTTCAGTCTTACATTATTGCACTAGGGCCAACTTAAACAAACCTCCTCTCAACAGCACAGACCTGTTAAGTCCATACCTCACTTAGTACAAACCTATCTGTGCCTTTTAAGGTATAGAGATGCCATCTGAAATGAATAACTGGTAAAATGAATTTAACTTTCATTTTAAGAAAAGTAAAGTAATTATGCCCAGAAAAGTGCAATATAATAATGTGTAGACCTGTTGAAAGACTAGACCTGTTAAACAAATAATTGCACTGTATGCGCATTTGTGCCAGGGTTATTGATTACATATTGTCATTGGTTGATAGAATCACCTAAAGTTATGGAGAAATGTTGTGTGCAGGGACAGCTGTTGGGCCAGAGGGTAGCATGCTGTGTTTCTGTGCTGGCAAGTCAGGCTCAGAGACTAGCTCTGGGAGCTGGCTGGGCAGCACAAGGATTGGTGGAACACAGCACTACTCAGAGCCTGGGAAGATATGGTGCAGTGTTCTGTCACATGGTGGACACATTGTGATGGGCTGGAGAGCTCTATCTCACAATCGGTTCACATGTATGTCATGGCCTGATGGTGTTACGCGAGTGTGTCAGGGAAAACAGGCTGACATGAAAAATGAGTTTTGCAATAACTCCTCTATTCCATTTCCAATGGGACCTGTATGAATGAGGATGCAAGTTCATGGAAATTAAAAAAATATATATATATATACATACACACACACACACAGTATCTCTCTCTCACCACACATGCACACACACACACACACACACACACACATTGTATATTTGTATGTATGTTACAGATTGCATATAAATATATAAGTGATACAGTGGAACCTCATGAGTGGTGTAGAAAGCATACAAATATATACGTGATAGACAGTAGAAACTTCATTAGTGGGATAGATAGCATGCATATAGAAATACCTTATTCATCACATAAGCTAACCTCTGCATATGTCATTTATGCAACAGGCTAGGACCTTAGGGAGAAACATTTGTTTTGCCTTTTTAGGCATAACATTATTTTATAAGTCTGTTATTATTTGAAAAAGTGTTACTGTGCTTTCCACCATCCTGATTGCTATAACCACTGCCATGAAAGTGAAGTCAGGATGACAAGCTGACACTGTGATATGGTAGTTTGTTAGTGCTGCAGAACTTCCGCAGAAATTACAAACCAACCAGCTTATAGAAGTTCTGTGGCAAGTTGGTCCCACTGTGCCGCAGAAAGTAGGGGCCCTGGTGATAGTGATCATGTTTATTGGCTGGGGCTTGTGATGCAGCCTTAAAACTACACTCACGCAGTTCGGATCCAGCCTTTTGGGTTTGGAGTTGGTCATTTTGCAACAAATTTTGCTGCACAGAGTCAAACAACTCTCCTTTATCCCATTGTTTTTTTTCACAAAAGCTGTCATCCCTCTGTCCTACTGGGTGAAATATGTCAGGACAAACAGGGCAAGGGGTCAGCGTGCCTCATTAAAGATGACTTCTTAAAATAATAATGAAGGAGCAGCAAAGGTCTAGCACATCATTAAAATTATATATACCGGGACTAAAGCAACATCCTGTGGTGAGGCCTCTACCAGTCTAGAGCTCCTGGGTTTCGTAGGTTTTGCAGCTGCATTGCCTGATAGGAGAACTGATACTGGATTAACTTTTTTTTGCAACATTAATTTTATTGATTTTCAAAAATGACAAGGAGATAACATTGATAACAAACAGGATTATCACATATATAACAGCAAGGGTCAGATGCTATCTAGTCCTAAAACCAATACAGTAAACAATTCCGCAACTGTTAAAGTTATGTTACCTACAATCTTAAACAGTTCCAGGTTTTAATAATTATATATTAAATTTCTTGTTTCTTTTGCCGGCTGTTAGTTTCTATGTGATATTGCTCTACCTCTTTGATCTTTCATAAAACTGCAATAATAAAGCATAGAAAGCCACTGCAATCCTTCAGAGAGGACACAGCAATTGGGCAGTACAAATAGTTCTGGGTAAATATGGCAGTGAATTTGACAGATGCCATGTACTTCATTCATCTGTGTTTTCAGTGCATAATGTATGAACTCTGTAACTGTATCCTTCTCTCCTGATTCCACCCCCACGCTTGCAACTGGAAAAGTGCCTAAACTCAGTGTGCTTACCTGGTAAAATATGTTTACATAAATAATAATGTATTAGCCACAACTTAACCATCTAACCTCATTTAGGACAGAAGAAAAAACATTCCTTCACCCTTTAAGGACTCTTTAGGTCCAGTTTACTTAAGAAGTTCAAAAATGGCTTCCATATTACTTCAGATTGGTTCTCTTTGAGAAGGAGAGCCGAGGGAGGGGATTGCACATCCCAGAGGACGCTCTTCTCCCCAGGAGGGCGGGCTGGTGCCACTGCCTCAAGACTGCCACCTGTGTGACCACAAGAAGCAGTGCAGTTAGGCAGGTGCTGCAGGAGGGAGGTCATCAGCCATAGCTTGTGGAACAAGTATGTCAAGTATGCATCCACCCGAGAGCCCTTGCATACCGGCGTCCTGTGGGTGGTGCATACAGGGAGATAAGTCCAAGAATCAGGATTCCCTGGTGCACTCGCCCTGACTCTGGCCACTTCCTCCTGGAAAGACATACTTGTAACCTCCACCCTGTAGCTCTAGAGAGGGTGGAGGTTTGGTCTCAGCTTGGCTGGACCCTGCCATGGGGGTGAGCCTGTGGGGTTGAAAGTCCCACAGATAAACAACAGATTTGTTGGGGATTCATTGGGGATTAGGATGGGTCTGATGGGAGGGGTGGTCAAGCTGGAGGCTAAAACTATAAATTAAAAATAAAATTGGTTCTGTTTGTTATTATTTCCATAACTGATTTATTCATTGTTTACTAAAGGTGATGGAAAGCCTTGCAGTGTTTCTGGTTTATATCTGCTTACCCCTAGTTCTCTTTCTGTATAGCTCTATTTGTTTGCTTTCTCCTCATCCTTTTGTATTACTTTCTGTTTCTGCCCTCCTTCCTGACTCTCCAGCTCCCATTTCCTCTGCCCCACATACTTACAATTGCCATCCTGCATCCAACCTTAGTTTCTACCCCCAGGTGAGGGAATTTACAACCCTAGCCTTCTTTGCCGCATCAGGAGGTGCCACAATGGCAATGCTGGACCTGAGCATGCCAGGGTCTGACGTCTCAGGTGATGGACATCAGAAGGTACTGCAGGGGTGATGCTGGGCCTGAATGTACTGGGGTTTTTGTCTTGGGCACTGGACATCAGGAGGTGTCACAATGGTGATGCTTGGTCCAAATATACTGGAGCCCATCATCTGTGGTGCTGAACATCAGGAGATATTGCAGTGGTAATGCTGGGGCCAAATATACCAGGGTCTGTCATTGCAGGTCCTGGGCACCAGGAGGTGCTGCAGTGGTGATGTTGTGCCAGAATATACTGGGGCCCATTATCTGTGGTGCTGGGTACCAGGACATATCACAGTGTTGATGCTGGCTTGAATATACTGACGCCATCGCCTCAGGTGCTGATGCATCAGGAGGTGCTGGTGATGCTGGACCTGAATATACCCTGGCCCACCGTGTCGGGTGCTGGGTATCAGGTCTCGCAGTGGTGATGCTGGATCTGAATATACCCGGCCTACCGTCCTCAGGTGCTAGGTATCAGGAGATGTTGCAGAGGTGATACTGGACCTGAATACACCAGGAATTAATCTTGGGTGTTGGGTATCAGGAGGTGTCACAGTGGTGATGCTGAACTTGAATACAGTGGGGCCCATCGTCTCAGGTGCTGGGTATCAGGAGGTGCTGCAGTGGTGATGCTGGACCTGAATATACCGGCCCACCATCTAAGGTGCTGGGCATCTGGAGGTGCTGCAGTGGTGATGCTGAACCTGAATATACCAGGGCCCATCATCTCTGGTGCTGGGTATCAGGAGGTGTTGCAGTGGTGATGCTGGACCTGAATATACTGGGGCCATCATCTCGGTGCTGAGTATCAGGAGGTGTCGCAGTGGTGATGCTGTACCTGAATATGTCAGGGCCCATCTTCTTGGGTGCTGGGTATCAGGAGGTGCTGCAGTGGTGATGTTGGGCCTGTACATACCAGTATCTGTCATCTCAGGCATGGGACATCAGGAAGTGCGGCAATGGTGATGTTGGACCTGAATATACCAGGGTCATCATCTTGGGTGCTGGGTATCAATAGGTAGCACAGTGGTAAAACTGGACCAGAATATACCGGGGCCCATAGTCTCGAGTGCTGGGCATCTGGAGGTGTCACAGTGGTGATGTTGCACCTGAATATACCAGAGCTATCATCTCAGGTGCTGGGTATCAGGAGGTGTCGCAGTGGCAATACTGGACCTGAATATTTGGGGCCCATTGTCTCAGGTGCTGGGTATCTGGAGGTGTTGCAGTGGTGATGCTGGACCTGCATATACCGGGGCCCATCGTCTCAGGAGCTGGGCATCAAGAGGTGTTGCAGTGGCGATGCTGGACCTGAATATACTGATGCTATGGTCTCGGTGCTGGGTATCAGGAGGTGCTGTAGTGGTGATTTTGGATTTGAAAATACTGAAACCCATGGTCTCGGGTGCTGGGCATTAGGAGGTGCTGCAGTGGTGATGCTGGACCTGAATATACTGGGCCATCATCTCGGGTGCTGAGTATCAGGAGGTGCTGCAGTGGTAAAACTGGACCTGAATATACTGGCCACGGTCTCAGCTGCTGGATATCAGGAGGTGCTGCAGTGGTGATGCTGGGCCTGAATAAACCAGGGCCATCATCTCCGGTTCTGGGTATCAGGAGGTGCTGCAGTGATGTGCAGACCTGAATACTGGGGCCATGGTCTCCAGGTGCTGGGTATCAGGAAGTGTTGCAGTGGTGACACTGGAACTGAGTATACTAAGGACCATCATCTCCAGTTCTGGGTATCAGGAGTGGGCTGCAGTGGTAATGCTGGGCCTGAATATATCAGAGCCTATTGTCTCAGGTACTGGGTATCAGGAGATGTCACAGTGGTGATGCTGGACCTCAATGTACTGAGGCACATCATGTGGTGCTGGGCACCAGGAGGTGCTGCAGTGGTGATGCTGGACCTGAATATACTGATGCCCATCTTCTCTGGTGCTGCATATCAGGAGGTTCTGCATTAATGATGCTGGACCTGAAAATACCAAGGCCCATCATCTCTGGTGCTGGGTATCAGGAGGTTCTGCATTAATGATGCTGGACCTGAAAATACCAAGGCCCATCGTCTCTGGTGCTGGGTATCAGGAGGTTCTGCATTAATGATGCTGGACCTGAAAATACCAAGGCCCATCGTCTCTGGTGCTGGGTATCAGGAGGCTCTAGCGGTGATGCTGGACCTGAATATACTAAGGCACATCGTGTCAGGTGCTGGGCATTAGGAGGTGCTGCATTAATGATGCTGGACCTGAATATACCAGGGCCCATCTTCTCTGCTGCTGAGCATCAAGTGTGCTACAGTGCTGATGCTAGACCTGAATATACTAAGGCCCATGTATAAGCACACTCAGACCAGGCCAGATAAAGTGTCAGCACTCCAAATAGATTTGTAGCAGCACAAGCTTTTAATCCATTTTAATCCTTTTTTAACACTCTGTTTATCACTGATGGTCCAGGTCATCTCTCAGGGTACCCTCAGGACTACCACCACTACTCCCAGCCTGAAACCTCCCCATCCGAGATCTTACCCCAGCCCCCACAGCAAGCAGGAGATCCCAGTGAGATAGGTCTGGCAGTGGGATGTGGGTGGGTCGCTGGAGCCACCTTCATCTCCCTAGACCACTAGGGTTTTCCGCTGAAGTTTCCCCTGGGCGTGGTCGTGCAATGGCATCCAGGCACTGCATGCCGATGCCTTGCCAGCCCCACCGCATGTTGCTGCACCACAAGTTCCTTGCGTTGTCCCCGATCTCCACCGGGGCCTCCAAGGAGCGACACATGACCCTGGATCCTTCCCTGGGAAGGAGAGCAGTCCTCGGACACTCAATCCCTTCCACTCCCTGCAACCCTGTGGTCTGCGTCCATTCCCGAACCTGGGTCACTAGCATGGCGCAAGGTGTGGCGTCCAGTGCCTCAACCCTCAGCACCACTGGGCCGCTAATTTTTAATCCATTTTAACAATAGCAGCAGTAAACAAGCATTTGTCAGTGCTGAACGTATGATGCACTGGAAGATGTCTGCCCCTGCACCTTGTTTAAGACCTTGAGGTACTGGAATGTATGTATCATGTTCCCCTGCTCCCTCCTTTCCTCCAGTGAGTACATAATGAGGTCCTGTAATCTCTCCTGATATGTTCTGTATGTCAAGCGATGTACCATCTTCGTTAACTTTCTGTGGAGTGCCTCCACCATGTTAATGTCTGTGTGCAGTTGCAGCCTCCAAAGCTGCAGACAGTACTGTAGGATAGGCCTCACTAGTGCATTAGGCAATGGCATCACCACCTCACTCCTTTTGCTAGTGCCAGTGGCACCTTTCCCTATGCACCCAAGCTTGCCACTGGCCCTCCTTGCAACATTTGTGCTCTGTTTTGACACCTTAAGGTCATCAGAACTGATAACTCCTAGATGCTTTTCTGCCTTGGTGCTCACTGGCACCTGCACCCCTCCTGTAACTCTCCCCAGGTTTCCCTCTTCCCAGGTGCATTATTTGTGCTTCTTTGCATTGCACCTCAGTTGCCACTCCTCAGACCATTTTTCAAGCCTCCCATGTCTCTACTCATTTTCTCCACCTCTTCTTGAGTTTCACTCTGTTAGAGATGTTGGTGTCATCTGCAAATAGGCAGACAGACCTTTCCTTCTAGCCCTTCCGCTATGTCTGTAATGAAGGCATTAAATAGGACTGGTCTCAGGACTGATCCCTGAGGTACCCTGGTGTTCATCACCCTCTTCCCGGATTGGTTCCTGTTACCACCACCCTTGCCTCCTGTCCGTCAGCCAGTTTCTAACCCAGTGTATCAGCTTGTGCCCTGTGGCCAGACTACCCATCTTGTTAATCAGCCTTATATGATGGTGGGTGTCGAAAGGCTTTCCTACAAGAAATGGTAGGTCACATCTAGCACTCCTCCCTGATTTTCTTCTTAGTGAGACATTAGGGTTTCCAACCTAGTACACCCCCACCTTCACTGGGACGGAGACGGCAGGCATTGTGTTGTGCCTTTGGGTTGTCGGCCGTAACGCTCATGCCATTCCATCTTACAGCCCCCCACAGACACCGACAGGCATCGCGGTGTGCCTTGGGGTCTTCAGGCCTTACACACCCCATTCCATAAGGAAATAACCTGAGATGAGTGCACTATAGGAGAATGGGTAAAGTTAGGGCCAAGAGCCCAAGGCACACCTCAATGCCTGTCACTGGCTGCAGGGTTGGGGTGGGGTGGAATGGTATGAACATTACTGGCGATGACCCTAGTCACAACCCACGCCTGTCAGTCTTACAGGTGGGGTGGGTGTACAGTTGGAAACCCCTAACGTCCCAGGTGTTTGTTGGTATTTTCACCCATATTTTCAACATGGGCTTTTGGGACCCCACCTCATAAACAGTGGCACTATAATTTTGTTACTCAATCCGAAGGTGATTTTTGTGCTATGACTGTGATTCAACACCATAGGTGTAAAACACATTTCAGGCAGGATGTGAGAAACTGACAGCTATACTGTTCATGAGGTGGTGTGAAAACTGGCAATACTGAATATCTGGTGAAAACAAAAATTTGCCTAGATTACGCGATGCATAGCAAAGTTCCGACCACACATAATTTTGGTGTTTTAGGGGTATTTTATACCAAATTTTCAACATGGTGTTTTTGGGACCCTACCTCATTAACATTGACACTGTGATTTCGTTAATCCATCCCAAAAGTTGATTTTCACAGTGACTGCGCCATTCTGTGACACAGGTGAGAAAACACATTTCAGACAGGATGTGAAAATGACAGCTGTACTGTTCATAAGGAGGTGTGAAAAATGGCAATGTTGAAAATCTGGAACGAAACTATATAAACAAGCATTTGTCAATGCCAATGTTTGCTTACTGGCATTGGCAGTGGTAGTGTAGAAGTTACAGAGCTGCGTATAGGAATGGCAGTGAAGTATTGAACTGAAGTCAACCCCACCACCACCCTGCAGAGAGTGACAGGCATTGGGGTGCATTTGGTCATCAGGCATAACGTACACGCCATTTCACCACACCCCACTCTGCAGAGACTGACAAGTGTCACGTGTTCCTTGGGGTCTTTGGCTTATGCTCACCCCATTTCATTAGGAAATATGGTGAGATGGGTGTGTATAGGAGAATGGGGTGAAGTTTGGGGTCAAGTGTCCAAGGCATACCTTGATGCCTCTCAGTGACTGCAGGTGTGGAATGGTATGAGCATCACAGGCAAGAATCCCAAGTCACACCCTGATTCCTGTCATTCTCTCTATAGGGTTGGGCGATTTAGTTGAAAAGCCTAATACCTCAGGCATTCGTTGGTATTTTAACTCCAAATTTTCAACATGTTTGTTTTGTGACCCCACCTCATGAACAGGGGAATATCAGTTTGGTAGCCAAAAGCTGCTTATGCACAGTGACTACAGGATTTAGCACCACAGGTGCAAAAATATTCGAACAGGATGTAAAAATGACAGCTGTACTCTTTCATGGGGAGGTGTAAAATGGCTGCATGGTAAATGTGTAGTAAAAATATTTAAAAAATGGTGAAGTCACGAACGACATAGAAACTGTGCAATGCACACCGTTATATAAGTAGGTTGGGGATATTTTATAGATTGTCAACTCAGGCATTTTGGTGCCTCCATCATGAACAGTGTCACTGTGATTTTCTTTATCTGTGCTGAACAATGATTTCCCACAGCGACCACGCATCTCTGCACTGAAAGTGTGAAAACACACTTCGCCATGTTGTGAAAAATGGCAGCTGTACTGTTCATAAGGAAGTGTTGAAAAATGCCACTAGTGAAAATCTGACTGAAATATTACAAAGTCATGAACTAACGAGGATGCGTGGAAACTGCACAATGCTCACTCATAACACAGTCATTTTATGGACTTTGTCACCAAATTTTCAACATAGCCATTTTAAGACCTCTGCTCATGAACAGTGTAACTGTGATTTTCTTAATCTGTCCTAAACATTGCTTTCGCACACCAACAGCACCATTGTGCGCCATATGCGATAACACATTTTGGGTGACATATGAAAAATTGCAGCTGTGCTGTTCATAAGGAAGTTTAATAAAATGGACATGTTGAAAATCTAGAGTGAAAATATTAAATTTGTAAACTTACGAGCATGCATAGAACTGTGCAACGCACGTCAAAAGTCATTTTAGGCATTTTTTCACCAAATTTTCAACATAGCCACTTTAAGACCTCTGCTCATGAACAGTGTCACTGTGGTTTTGTTAATGTGTCCCATACATTGAGTTTGCACACCGACTGAACCATTGTGCGCCACTATGGGCGAAACACGCTGGGCAGGATGTGAAAATGACAGCTGTACTGCTCATAAGGAGGTGTGGAAAATGGTAATGTTGGAAATCTGGAGGGAAATATTGAAAATTCGCAAGCCTACGAGCGTAGCGTGGAACTGTGCAACGACGCTTGTAAAACAGTCATTTTAGAATTTTTCACCAAATTTTCAACATAGCCATTTCAAGACCTCTGCTCATGAACAGTGTCACTGTGATTTTCTTAATTTGTCCTGTACATTGATTTTCACACCGACTGTGCCATTCTGCGCTACAAGAGCGGAAGCACATTTTGGGTGAGATGTGAAACATGACAGCTGTACTACTCATAAGACAGTGTGGTGAAATGGCAATGTTGAAAATCTGGAGTGAAAATATTGAAATTTCGCGAACTTACGAGCCTGCGTGGAACGCTGCATAGCGCTCGTTAAACAGTCATTTTTGGAATTTTGGCACCAAATTTTTCAACATGGGTTTGGCCCCTTCTCATGAATGATGTCACTGTCATGGCGGTATTCAGTCTTGAAGGTGATTTGCAGTCATGTGAAATCACCCTTCGAGCCCGAATGACAGTGACATCATTCGGAGAAGGGGTCCAAAACCCTATGTTGAAAATTTGGTAAAATTCCAAAAATGCCTGAGATATGCAGTAAAGTTGAACCCTTCTATCTGCCCATTATACAGCTTACCGCATTTCCTCAGTTCGCGGTCGGCTTTGAAGAGTGCAGACGTGTTCCCGTCCACCGAAGATCGCTACGCCGGAGTCCGGAGGTAAGTATGGGGTGAGGCTGGGGTGGGGAGGCTGGGTGCGAGTGGGTGGGTGCGGTTGTGGGAGGGGTTAGAGACGCGTCGGGACCGTTTTGTTTTACAGGTTAAAACAAAAAGACTTCTGGACTGCTTGCCACGCTGGGGTGGGCTCCCTGTGGCACAAGGACTTTGGGGGCGTTCAGCTGGCGGGGATTGGGCACCCCGTCGGCAACAAAAATAAACAAAAAACCTTGTGGACGCTTGCCACGCCTGGGGTGGGCTCCCCAGCTGCAGCACAAGGACTCCTTGGGCGTTCAGCCGACGGGGATGGGCACCCCGCCGGCAAATGACTGATTGCCACGCTGGGGTGGGCTCCCAGCATGGCACCAACTACTGGGGAGGAGATGATGCAGCTCAGCCGGCGGGATTGGGAACCCTGTCGGCTATACGCTGCGTGCGGAGGGCGCGACGCCGTAGCTGGGAGCTGCACGTGAGCAGCTTCTATCGCTGCTCACTCAAGCGTAGCTCTTTCAACTGTATGCCACTGCATTTTGGAGCGTATTATGACAAGCTCCAAAAGGCATTGGCTTACAGGCTTTGCCGCCAAGCACACTGCCTGAATTGGAGGAGGAGGTGACACACCTCCAAAATCTCCGATGATGGCACTATGTTTCTTGCACATGCGTGCAAGCAAACATAAAATTGATGAATTTACAAGTGTGCATAGAAACTAAATGCATACTCGTAACACAGTAATTGTTTGGAATATTTTCACTGAATTTGTAACATGGTTTTTAGAGACCCCACCATGAATCAGTGGCACTGTGGTTTGCTACTTCAGTCCCGAAGGTGATTCTGAGCAGTGACCACGAAATCACCTTTGAGACAGAGTAACAAAATGACAGTGACAGTGTTCAGGAGGTGGGGTCCCAAGAACCCCATGTTGAAAATTTGGAGCCCAAATTCCAAAATTGCTGAGATATCAACCTAAGCTGAAACCCCCATTCATTGCCATTGTATGGCACTTACCTTTGATTTCTCAGTTTGCCGGTCGGCTTTGAGGAGTGCAGGCGTGTTCCGTCTAGAGAAGATCGCTATTCTGACCGGAGGTAAGTATGGGGTGGGGATGGGGTACATAGATGGTGGTGGGTATGGGGAGGGGGACTGGGGTGACAACGAGGCACCGCTTTCATTTTTAACAGGTTAAAAACCTTAGAGATGGTTTTCTTTATTTTACAGATAAAAACATTTAGGCACACTTGGGTGGACTCCCAGTGTGCCACAATACTGTGTGTATGTGTGGGGATGCTGATACAGGGATTGGGCACCCGATGTCACCTACAGGAAACAGGTTGGGGTGCATCTGACACTGGGAGTGGGCATCCTGGTGTTGGAACAACAAAAGTATAATGGGAGGGCTTTAAGCCCTTGGTTCGATGGGCATGGCAGCAGTCATCACTCCCCATCTAGCTTAAAGCATCACAACATCCTGGGCTTGCCAGGATTCTTTTTGCTGCTACCAGAGGCTCTGTCGCTATTGCTTCCCATTATGTATGCACCGATCGTGGTCATTTGCATCTGGCTTTGCTTCTGACTCCTGCCTCCCCTGTTTCGGCTGTCCTAGAACGCCCTCACATCGCACTAAGTCGGGCATTCTCTTCTCCTGCTGGGTTGATTTCTTGGCTTTCTGTCTCACCTCTTGCATCTCCAGGTACGTTTCTGTTCTCCTGTTTCCTCCTGTATCAGTTAGATTGTCCCTGCCATCCCGGTGGATCTCTGCGTGTAACGAACAATGGGGGCCACCGCTGACCACACTGGTGCCTTTTGGGGATTGCCATCCCGATCTGCACCCATTGCCTGCGCTTCTATGGCACCCGACTCTATCCCACCCTGCTGGATGCTGGATGTATCTGCTTTGTCTCATAGTAAAGCCCTTCCTGGCTGTTCTCC
Source organism: Neoceratodus forsteri (assembly GCA_016271365.2). NCBI lineage: Eukaryota > Metazoa > Chordata > Ceratodontiformes > Ceratodontidae > Neoceratodus > Neoceratodus forsteri. Next base: position 97,451,565 of record JADMNL010000023.1, on the reverse strand, counting down.
CTACCAGTCTGGTACTGTACAATCATACCTAACTCAGGAGAATTCTTCCTCTCCTTGCAGGCAAAGTTCTCCTGCTGTCCAGAAAGGTGGCACCGTTGCCCATTAATGCTTGGATTTGGACGCTTCATGCCTAGTTTTTGATCTGGTATCTTATACGCCTTTCCAGTTCCAGCCTCTAGGCTTCCCTCCATCTTTGTTTTATTGGTATCTGGGCTCATTTTCAGTCCTCCAGATTCCCTACGCCATCATACCTCTTCTGTTTCCTAGTTCATTCCTCATACTGGCCCCGCTTGTTCAGCTGTCCACTTCAGTCATATGTCTCTAGCAAACTCAGTCTCGCTGCTTTCGATGTTTCTTTTGGGCATACCAATCATGACTCATATACCGCCTCATCCAACTCTCCCTCCTGCAGTTCTCATCCAATACTGGCTGGGTCCTATGCTACCCTATTGACCTCTCTTGCCGCCCTTCATCCTTTCATATCTCGATTTCGTGTTGCTTCCTCCAGCATGCCAATGCATCATCCTCCTCTTCCCATTCTGTAATCCATCTATACTACCCTGGCTGCCTTCGCCAGCCAGCACTCGACATTTCTTTTGGCCTACCTATTCTGAATGATCTGCCACTTGTCCATGCTACATTGGCTGGTCTTGCTCCCCTTGGGTCCTATGCTACCCCCGCACCTTCCCCTCTCGTTCGCATACACTCTGGTTCGGAATTGCCTTATTGGCTTCTGAGTATGTCTCCTTTCAAGGAGCCTCATTGCTTGCATCACTATTGCATCCTGTGCTACTTCAGCAACCTCGCCATCAGGGTCTAACTTCCATCATGGCCTACATTCGATATTTCTTTTAGGCATGCCTATCATGGCTCCTATGCTGCCTCATCTCCGTGCTACCTCAGATCGATTCGATATCCAGTCCAGGACGTGCTGGTCCCCGATACCTACCTCAATCTGCTCGCCTATTTCAAACTGCTCAATCAGTATGCTTCAGCTGTCTCAATCTGGCCTGCAATCAATATTTCTTTGGATCACCTCCCATTAGGTCCCGTGTCCCTAATCTACCTACTGTGTTCCAGCAGTGCTCATCATCATCCGTATTCATCTTCCTCAGTCACCTCAATTCGGCTCTCATCTCCGCTCTGGGCCTTGTCTTCTTGTCTGTAGCCCTTGCTCTGGGCCAGCTGGCTGCTCTCCACCATCGCTCATGTTCATTTACAGTCTCCTTTTCCCGATCGTCTCATTTGAACCACTGCACTCCTGCAGCAATCGTCATTTTCATTGAATCATTCTTGTCTAACTCCAATCATTTGCTCATTCTTACTTCAAGGTTTATCTATTTTAATGCTACCAGCTGCATCCTTCTGTGTTATCCTCAGTGCTAGTTTGCCTTGGGAATCTACAAAATCACACATGCCCACACAATGCAAAGCATCATGGGCTACATATGCAAATCATCACAGAAAGTTATGCTGGTTCAACTTTAAGCAGAATTGCATGGTGCCGAAAGGCCTCTCACACAGTTTGCAAAGAGTGCTAACAGATGACATAGACATGTGTTTTGTCCTACCAGGACTCATCAGTATGCCTCTGTCTGTTTGACACCCCAGTGGAATGAACCAGCTACCCTAAGACAGTGTGTCTTGGTTATGTTGTGGTGAACCCATTAAAATAAAAACTATTTAAAGACAAAGAACCTCAGTGCACAAACATTGAGGCGAGGGTTACCCCAAAGGGCATTTGGCTGGGAAGCCAAGTTTCAAGAAAATGCAAATCACACATGCCCATACAATGCAAAGCACCATGGGCTACATATGCAAATCACCACAGAATGCTACCCTAAAGGACACACTGCCTTAGGGTACATAAACACTCTAACATTCCTATCATTCAATTCCGTACTACCTCATCATCAACTACAACTTCAGGGTCTAATCATTCAGGGTCTAATCATTTACATCGCATAATCAAGCATACCTCTTAACCTCAGTGTCTGCTCACTTGCATCACTCAATCGAGCGCATCACTCTTTCAAGCCAGTCTGCAGTATTATTTGTCTCCTCATCAGCATATCTGGAATATCCTCATGAGCACATCTGGATACCCCTTGCTGCTCTGACTCCTACATGGATTTACTCCCTCCCATCCTTGCTCCCAATTTACTATCTCTCATCGACTATTCAAGCATACCTCCTTGGCTCCAGCAAGGTTTATCTGTTTCATCATTCCTCGAGCATTCCATCATTGATTCTGATGGTTCTCATTTACCACAACAACAGGATCTAATTGTTCACATCACATAATCATGCCTTATCAACCTCAATGTCTACTTCCTTGCCTCACTTAATTGATCATACCATTATTGGATCTTATGCTACCTCATCGACCTGCCAACCTCCTGCAGTGATCATCACCATCAGTATTCATTGCTGCCTCATGTTCGTATTCAGTCTGCACGCAGCCTCATATTCCATCTTCGAAGCTGTGCTTTCTTTTAGGGATCTTCCTATTCCATCATCATCCACCCTACTCATATCCCTCTAGTTACTGAATCCTTTCTTTTAAAGATATACATCCTCAAATCAAACGTCGTCAGCCTGGAGGAAGGTGATCAAGGCCTTGGATCCCCACAGGTTTCCTCCTCAAAGGGTTTTTCTCTCTTCTGTACCAATGGTCATAATATTAGTTAGAGTTAGTGCTTTCTTCTCGTTAGTTAGTTAGGTTCTGCTGTTGGATGGAGGCAGATGGTGGCCTGGCTTTTCCTCTCTCCTCAGGAAGTTAGCCCTTCTTCTCACAGAATTCATTCAGCATCCTAGCCTCCTCAAAGCAAGACATCTTTGGGTATTCTTTTGGGCTTCTTCCTAACCTACCTTTAGCCGACTCATTCATTCCCAGCACCTGTAGGGGGAACTCTCCTCTAGGGTTCCTTGTGTCATACCCTACAGGGTGGTATATTCCATGGATAGAGAGGTGGAAAGCCACAAAGCAAATCAAGTTACACAAGCATCATCTCATATTATCTCATTCAGTTGCATAAGCACATCGAATGAATTCTATCGGCACATTGGGGTGGGCTCCCAGTGTGCCATATTAATATGAGAGGAGACATGCCGACATAGGGATTGGGTACCTGATGTCAGCTGTAACAAAATCAGCTGTAACAAAAGCTGCACGGCATCTAATTTTGAGGCGGGAAGCCAAGAAGTCAGCACCATGGCTAGAGTTGAAGCTTGTGAGGGGTTCAGAGGACCGAGGATAGAGACGGAGACAGAATACAGGGACCATAACTTCTGCCATGCGCATTAGTCTGCACTCTAATGTACAAGGTAGCAGTTCAGTTACAAATGAAGCACTTCTATTGGAGCACTTTATTTGTATCAAGTCCATGGTGGCCACATCAACAGTGCTGAACTTGCTGTCATGACCAGACTAGCTGGTCATTGGTGTACACTGCTGCACCTGTTGCAGATACATCTTGTAACTGGCATGGCAGTGACACACCTCTCATTTCCGTTACTGTCCCTAAGTGTTTGGTGCACATGTGCTTCAAATGCAAAATGGCATTTCAGCAATAGTGCAAAAGGGCCACATAAATATTTTTACAGTCCAAAGTGGTTTTGTAATGCTACATAGCAAATGTTTACTCCACGGACTACAGACCAAGCCACGCTGAATGCCACAGTCACAACTGTTAACGTTTCAACCAAAGCCTTCCCCAGAACATGCGACAGTGATGTAGGTGTTTGGTAAAATGATAGATTTAAAGTGACAGTGCAAAAGTAAGAGCAAAAGTGCAATACCAGATAGCAGCATATGTTACGGGGGAGAAGACTATAATATACTATGTGCAAAAAGATCATAATAAATATATAGCAAACAATACATATAAATAGCAGCATATATGTGGCAGCATAATAAGTGTCATAAAGAATACATACATATCTAGAACAGTATATATCAAACAGCATACAATATCACATATATTGAACATCATATATCAAACAGCATACAATATCACATATATTGAACATCATATATCAAACAGCATACAATATCACATATATTGAACATCATATATCAAACAGCATACAATATCACATATTTTGAACATCATATATCAGACAGCACATAATATCACAGTAGAAAAATCACAGCAGAAAAACATTTGCTCAGGACAAGAAATATAAAGCAAATAACAAATATCTCATCATTTCAGACAATGCAAAGGGATAGTTCATACATCCCTAGGTCATGCAGTGTGAAGTGTCACAATCCAAAAGGCTTCCCTTTTAAAGTTTGTCTCTGAGGTTACCCCTCTCTGATCCAGGGAGATTTTTCCACACCAAAAACTGAAGCACAGAGACAGAAGGGTGGCGTGTTTCCTTAAAATGCCTAGCAATAGCATATGTTTCATTGCTGTTTCTTACTGCTGCCTTATGCCTGGTTCTTCAGAGTTTCAGAGCATGTTTAATCTGGCCCACATAATAAATACCACATGAGCAGGTCAAAACATAAACAACCCTTCAGTGCTGCAGTTTATGAAGCTTTCAGTATTGAACCTTCTTCCTGTTCTTGGGTGTGTGAAAGAATTTGTATTTTGTGCTCTATTATATGCTTTGTTGACACTCTGATAACTGTACTGGCGGTTATGAAATCTGTGCATCATATCCAAACTGCACTTTTCAAAGTCATTATCCACAGAGTATGTTTGCCTTGTACGTAAAAACTGTCGAGCTGGTCTATTATTTATCTATTATTTATCAGATTTTTTTGATAACAGCTGTCTGCTTGCAGTATAGTATTTCATGCTGTCGGTTTGCATTACATTTTACATTCCAGCTTATTATTATGTTTAAAATTGTAAAGTCAAGAAAATGTATCTCATGGTAGCTTGAATCAAAAGTGAGCTTCAAATGATTGCTTGTGAAATTTATGTATTCTTTAAATAATAACAGATCTGCATCTGACCCCTCCACAACATGAAACAGTCGTCCAAATATATTTTCCAAATCTTGATATTGTCATAAAATGGGTTTGTATTGTGTTGTATGAAGTGATTTTCCCAATGGCCCACATATAGAGAAGCTAAAGTGGGAGCAAAGGTTGTCCCCATACTTGTGCCTTTTATGTTGTGTGTAGTATTTATTATTACAAATAAAATAATTAGATTCCAGTACTGTTCTTGCACAATTCAAGAAAAAACCTGTAGGGCGACACATCCAAAGTTCTGTTTTGCAACATACCTGCAAGCCCTTCAAGGCCCCCCATGAAGTATATTAGTGTACCGATTCTCTGTGTCCATCCATACAAGTAAATCAGTATCATGTACACAAATTTCTGATATAATATTGCACATGGATTTGTATCTTGAACAAAAGAGGACAGTAATGGATTGTATTTTTGACGTGAAAATCCACAACTTTCAATAGAGGTTCTGCAGCAGCCCCAATAGATGAAACAAAGCATATGATAGAGCACAAAATACCAAGAGACAAACTCTAATAAATAAAGAACAAAATGTGGTAGAGGAAATGGATTTAGAAGTAACATTTGTGACTCAATACTTCCAAAGGCAAACCAAATATCTGACATTGTAAAGAAACATTGGGGTATACTACAGGCAGACCAGACGCTTGATGAAATAAGCTCCAGAACCCCACAACCCCATGAGTAACCTACAGGAGAGAAGAATCAGCATTTATGTAGCTTTTCATACACAGTATTCCCAAGCTTACAAACAATGCAAGACTGGTAGTGAAGTGACTGAATGTGTGGTGGCGCATATCGCACATCATCACCCACACACACAGCCTGGATAATTGCATGAACCGGTTTTATGGGAAGGGAACGTTGGCCAGGACACGGGAATGTTCCCTGCTCTTTTGCAAAGAGTGCCCTGGGTTCTTTTATTTCCACCTGGACACCCACCAGGTCAACACTCAGATGCCAGCAATTTTAGGTGCAAGTCCAATCCTGGTGTGGGACGAGAACCCACGACCTTCTGGTTCAGAGGCGGATGTGCTACCAACTGAGCCATGCTCAGAGGGCATAATTTAAGGGACACTCTGGTGCATACATTGCTTCAAAATGTGAGAATGAAAGAAACTGGCTACCTAAACCACCAGTGGGAAATTTCAAATGTGACCATCGTGTTCACTGAGGTGACACTGAAATACAAATTCTTTCACACACTCAAGAACAGGAAGAAGGTTCAATACTGAAAGCTTCATAAACTGCAGCACTGAAGGGTTGTTTATGTTTTGACCTGCTCATGTGGTATTTATTATGTGGGCCAGACTAAACATGCTCTGAAATTGCGAAGAGCGAACATAAGGCAGCAGTAAGAAATAGCAATGAAACATATAGTATTGCTAGACATTTAAGGAAGCATGCCACCCTACTGTCTCTGTGCTTCAGTTTTTGGTGTGGAAAAATCTCCCTGGATCAAAGAGGGGTAACCTCAGAGATAAACTTTTAAAAACCTTTGGATTGTGACACTTGGCACTGCATGACTTAGGGATGTATGATGCTATCCCTTTGCATCGTCTGAAATGATGAGATGTCTGTTATTTGCTTTATCTTTCTCATTCTGATCAAATGTTTTTCTGCTGTGATTTTTCTGCTATGATATTGTAAGCTGTTTGATATATGCTGTTCTATTTATGTGATATAGTGTGCTGTTTGATACATGCTGTCCTATATATGCATGTATTCTTTATGATACTATTATGCTGCCACATATATGCCGTTATTTGTATGTATTGTTTGCTTTTATATTTATTATGGTAGTTTTCTGCACATAGTATAGTGGTCTTTACCCCCACCCCTTCTCTCTCTAACATATGCAGCTAGCTGGTATTGCACTTTTGTACTTACTCAAGGCTAGTTGAAACATTAATGGTTGTGACTGTGGCGTTGGCATGGCTCGCCTGTAGTCCATGGAATAAATATATGCTATGTAGCATTACAGAACTGTTTTGGACTGTAAAAATATTTCTGTGGCCATTTTTCCACTATTGCCAAATGCCATTTTTACTGCTGCTAACTGGATTAAAATTGATTAAAAGCTTGTGCTGCCACAAATCTATTGGGAATGCTGACCCATTTTCTGACTGGTTGGAGTGTGCTTATTGATGCTTGGATGTCCTAGTAAGGTGCACTCTCTTATTGCCATACTGGAATTTTTACAAAAACTGCATAGAATTTTATTTTGGAGCCCACTTCTCTCTGTGTGTTTTTGAATACTAAGGCCCGTGGGTTCTGATGCTGGTTACCAAGAGGTGCTGCAGTGGTGACGCTGGACCTGAATATACTAGGTCCATCATCTGGGACCTGGGTATCGAGAAGTGCTGCAGTAATGATGCTGCACCTGAATATACTGTGCTTATGGTCTGGGTGCTGTGTATCAAGAGGTGTTGCAATGATGAAGCTGGACTTAAATATACCAAGCCCATCATCTTGGGTGATGGATATCAGGTGTTGCAGTGGTGATGCTGAACCTGAATATACCAGGACCCATCCTCTCAGATGCTGGGCATCAGGAGGTGCTGCAGTGATGATGCTGTATCTGAATATACTGGGCCCATCATCTTGGGTGCTGGTATCAGAGGTGTCGACTGATGATGCTGGACCTGAATATACTGAGACTCATTGTCTCAGGTGCTGGGTATCAGGAGGTGCTGCACTGCTGATGCTGGGCCTGAATATACCAGGCCCATCGTCTCCAGGTGCTGGGTATCAGGAGGTGCTGCACTGGTGATACTGAGCCTGAATATACCAGAACCATCGCCTGCTGCTGTGCATCACAAGGTGTTGAGGTGGTGACGCTGGCCCTGAATATACTCGGGGCCTATCGTCTTGGGTACTGGGTATCAGGAGCTGCTGCAGTAGTAATGCTGGCCCTGACTATACCAAGGCCATTGACTTGGGTGCTGGGTATCGGGAGTTGTCACAATGATGATGCTGGACCTGAATATACGGGGCCCATCATCTCAGGTGCTGGTATCCGGAGGGTCACAGTAGTGATACTGGATCTGAATATACGGAGCCGATCACCTCAGGTGCTGGGCATCAGGAGGCACAGCAGTGGTGATTCTGGACATGAATATACTGGGGCCCATCATCTCTTGTGTTGGGCATTAGGAGTGCAACAGTGGCGTTGCTGGACCTGAAAATACTGATGTCTATAGTCTCCTGATGCTGAATATCAAGAGATCCTGCAATTGTGATGCTGGACCTAAATATACCAGGGCCCATCCTATTGGGTGCGGGGTATCAGGTAGTGCTGCAGTGGTGATGCTGGACCTGAATATACGAAGGTACATTGTCTCAGGTGCTGGGCATCAGGAGTTGCTGCAGTGGTGATGCTGGACCTAAATATGCCAGTGCACATCATCTGTTCTGCTGGGCATCAGGAGGTGCTACAGTGGTGATGCTGGACCTGAATATACGGACCCCTACGTCTCTCAAGTGGGGCATCAGGAAGTTCTGCAGTGGTGATGCTGGACCTGAATATACTGAGCCCAATCGTCTTAGGTGCCTGGTATCAGGAGGTGCTGCAGTGGAGAGATGCTGTGCCTGAATATACCAGCGACTGTCATCTGGGGTGGTGGGCATCAGGAGGTCGGCAGTGGTGATGCTGGACCTGAATATATCGGGCCCATTGTCTCAGGTGCTGGGCATCAGGAGGTGTCGCAGCTGAGATGCTGCACCTGAATATACTGATGCCCATCATCTCAGGTGCTGCGTATCACGAGGTGCTGCAGTGGTGATACTAGACCTGACTAGCCCATCGTATCGGTTGCTGGGTATCAGTAGGTTTTATAGTGGAGATGCTGCACCTGAATATACTGGGGCCCATTGTCTCGGGTGCTGGACATCAGGAGGTGCTGCAGTTGAGATGCTAGACCTGAATAAACCAGGGCCATCATTTTGGGTGCTGGGTATCAAGATGTTGCAGTAGTGATACTGAACCAGAATGTACCAGGGCCCATCACCCCAGGTGCTGGGCATCAGGAGATGTGGCAGTGGTGATACTGGACCTGAATACACGGGGCCCATCATCTCTTCTGTTGGGCATCAGGAGGTGTCACAGTTGAGATGCTGGACCTGAATGTACTGATGCCCATCACCTCAGGTGCTGGGCATCAGGAGATGCTATAGTGGTGATGCTGGACCTGAATATACTGGGGCCCATAATATCAGGTACTGGGTATAAGGAAGTATTGAAGTGGTGATGCTGGACCTAAATATACTGTGTCCCATTGTCTCAGGTGCTGGGAATCAGGAGGTCCTGCAGAAGTGATGCTAGAACTGAATAAGCAGGGCCGTCATCTCGGGTGCTGGGTATCAGGATGTGTCGCAGTAGTAATACTGGACCTACAGATATCCAAGAGGCCCATCACCTGGGAGTGCTGGGCATCGGGAGATGTGGCAGTGGTGATTCTGGACCTGAATACACACTGGGGCCCATCGTCACTTGTGCTGGGCATTAGGAGGTGCAGCAGTGGTGGTGCTGGACCTGAATATACTGATGCCCATCATCTCGGTGCTGCATATCAGGAGATCCTGAACTGTGATGCTGGACCTGAATGTACCAGGCCCATCCTCTTGGATGCGGTGTATCAGGAGGTGCTGCAGTGGTAATGTTGGTACCTGAATATACCGGGGCTGTCGCCTCAGGTGCTGGGCATCAGTAGGTGTCAAAGAGGGATGCTGGACCTGAATATCCCAGGGCTATTGTCTCGGCTGCTGGGTTTCAGGAGGTGCTGCAGTGGTGATGCTGGATCTGAATATACCGGGCCCATTGTCTTGGCTGCTGGGTATCAGGAGATATCACAGTTGTGATGCTGGACCTGAATATACTGAGGCCTAGCAGCTCAGGTGCTGGGTATCAGTAGGTGTTGCAGTGGTGATGCTGAACCTGAATATACCAGGCCCATCGTCTTGGATGCTGGGTATCAGGAGGTGCTGTAGTAGTGGTGCTGGAAATTAATATTCCAGGGCCCATCATCTCAGGTACCGGGAATCAGGAGGTCCTGAACTGTGATACTGGACCTGAATATACCAGGGCCCTTCATCTCTCAAGCAGGGCATCAGGAGGTTCTGCAGTGGTGATGCTGGACCTGAATATACTGAGCCCAATCATCTTAGGTGCCTGGTATCAGGAGGTGCTGCAGTGGTGATGCTGGGCTGCGAACATACCAGGAACTGTCGTCTCTGGTGGTGGGCATCAGGTGGCGCGGCAGTGGTGATGCTGGACCTGAATATACTGGGTCACATTGTCTCAGGTGCTGGGCATCAGAAGGTGTCGCAGCTGAGATACTGGATCTGAATATGCTGATGCCCATCATTTCAGGTGCTGGATATCAGGAGGTGCTGCAGTGGTGATGCTAGACCTGAATATACCGGGGCCCATTGTCTGGTGCTGGATATCAGGAGGTGCTGCAGTCGAGATGCTAGACCTGAATAAACAGGGGCCATCATTTTGGGTGTTGGGAATCAAGACGTGTTGCAGTAGTGATACTGAACCTGAATATACCAGGGCCCATTACCCGGGTGCTGGGCATCAGGAGATGCGGCAGTGGTGATTCTGGACCTGATTACACTGGGGCCTATCATCTCAAGTGCTGGATATCAGGAGATGCTGAACTGTGATGCTTGACCAGAATATACCAGGGCCCATCCTCTTGGAGTAAGGGGTATCGGGATGTGTTGCAGTGGTGATGTTGGACCTGAATATACCAGGGGCTATCATCTTGGGTGCTGGACATCAGTAAGTGTCACAGTGGTGATGCTGGACCTGAATATCCAGGAGCTATCGTCTCGGTACTGGATATCAGGAGGTGTCACAGTTGTGATGGGGAGGCAGTATAGTGCAGTGGTTTAATTCTCTGGGCCCATACCAGGGCTCATTGCTTCTCAGCGGGACATTATGAGGTGCTGCAGTGGAGATGCTGGACCTGAATATACTAGTACCATCGTCTCAGGTGCCTGCTATCAGGAGGTGCTACAGTGGTGATTCTGGGCATGAAGATACCAGGGACTGTAATCTCCGTTGGTGGGCATCAGGAGGTGTGGCAGTAGTGATGCTGAACCTGAATATACTGGGGCCCATCGACTCAGGTACTGGGCATCAGGAGGTGTCACAGTTGAGATGCTGGACCTGAATGCGTCTTGCCCATCATCTCGGGTGCTGGGTATCAGGGCGTGTCGCAGTAGTGATACTGGACCTAAATATACAGGGCCCATCACCTGGGGTGCTGGGAATTAGAAGGTGTGGTAGTGGTGATTCTGGACCTGAATACACTGGGGCCCATGTCACTTGTGCTGGGCATTACAAGGTGCAGCAATGGTGGTGCTGGACCTGAATATAATGATGCCCATCAACTCGGGTGCTACATATCAGGAGATCCTGAACTGTGATGTGGACCTGAATGTACCAGGGCCCATCCTCTTGGATCGGTGTATCAGGAGGTGCTGGAGTGGTAATGTTGGACCTGATATACCAGAGCTATTGTCTCGGGTGCTGGGCATCAGTAGGTGTCACAGTGGTGATGCTGGACCTGAATATCCCAGGCTATCGTCTCAGCTGCTGGGTATCAGGAGATGCTGCAGTGGTGATGCTGGATCTGACATACCAGGACTATTGTCTTGGCTGCTGGGTATCAGGAGATATCACAGTTGTGATGCTGGACCTGAATATATTGAGCCCTAGCATCTCGAGTGCTGGGTATCAGGAGGTGCTGCAGTAGTGCTGCTGGAAATTAATATTCCAGGGCCCATCATCTCAGGTACTGGGCATCAGGAGGTGCTGCAGTCGTGATGCTGGACCTGAATATACTGGGGCCATCATCTCAGGTGCTGGGTATCAGGAGGTGTTGTAGTGGTAATGCTGGACCTGAGGATGCGGGAGCCAGGGCCCATCATCTCGGATGCTGGGTATCAGGAGGTGCTGCAATAATGATGCTGGACTTGAATATTCCAAGACGCATAGTCCTGGGTGCTGGATACCAAGAGGTGCTGCAGTGGTGATACTGGAACCAATATATACCAGGGCCATCGTCTCTGGTGCTGGGAATCAGGAGAATTGCAGTGGTGATGCTGGGCCTGAACATACCAGGGTCTGTCATCTCAGCTGCTGCACATCAAAAGATGCTGCAGTGGTGATGTTGGACCTGAATTTACTGGGACCCCACTGTATCGGGTGCTGGGGTATAAGGAGATGTCGCAGTGGTGGTGTAAACTTGAATATACCATGGCCTATTGTTTCAGGTGCACAGAATCAGGAGGGTTGCAGTGGTGGTGCTGGACCTGAATATATCAGGCCCATCATCTTGGGTGGTTGGTATCAGGCGGTGCTTGTGGTGATGCTAGACCTGAATAAACCCGGGCCATCATCTCGGGTGCTGGGTATCAGGGAAGTGTCGCAGTAGTGGTACTGGATCTGAATATAGCTGGGGCCCATCACCTCAGGTGCTGGACATCAGGAGGTGTGGCAGTGGTGATTCATGACCTGAATGTACTGTGGCCCATCATCTCTTGTGCTGGGCATTAGGAGGTGCAGAAGTGGTGATGCCAGACCTGGATATACTGATGCCCATCATCTCGGTGCTGGATATCAGGACGTCCCTGCAATTGTGATGTTGGACCTGAATATACGGAGGTCTATTGTCTCGGTGCTGGGCATCAGGAGGTGCTGGAGTGGTGATGCTTGACCTGAATACACTGGGCATCATCTCAGGTGGTGGGCATCAGGAATTGTTGCAGTGGTGATGCTGGACCTCAGTATACGGCACTCATCTCTCCTCGTAGGGCATCAGTAGGTGATGAAATGGTGATGCTAGACCTGAATATACTGAGGCCCATCATCTTAGGTTCCTGGTATCAGGAGGTGCTGATGATGCTAGGCCTGAACATACCAGGGACTGGCATCTCGGTGCTGGGAATCTGGAGGTGCAGCAGTGGTAATGCTGAACCTGAACATGCCGGGCCCATCATCTCGGGTGATGGGCATCAGGAAGTGTCTCAGTTGTTATGCTGGACCTGAATCTACTGATGCCCATCCTATCAGGTACTGGGTATCAGGAGGTGTTGCAGTGGTGATGCTGGGCCTGAACATACCCAGGATCTGTCAGTTCAGCTGCTGCACATCAGAAGGTGCTGCAGTGACGATGTGGACCTGACTATACCGTGGCCCATTGTCTCAGCTGCTGGGAATCAGGAGGGGTTGCAGTAGTGATGCTGGACCTGAATATACCAGGGCCCATCGCCTCAGGTGCAGGGTATCAGGGAGTGCTGCAGTCATGATGCTACACCTGATTATACCGTGGCCCATCATCTCTGGTGCTGGATATCAGGAGGTCTTCCACTATGATGCTAGACCTGAATATAACAGGGCCCATACGTCTGTCTGCTGGGCATCAGGAGGTGTTGCAGTGGTGATGCTGGGAATTAAAACATACCAGGAACTGTCTTCTTGGTGTTGAACATCAGGACGCATTGGTGATCCTGGACCTGATTATGCCATGGTCCATCGTCTTAGGTGCTGGGTATCAGTTGGTGTCCCAGTAATGATGCCTGACCTGAATGTGCCAGAGCCCATTGTCTTCAGTGCTGGGAATCAGGAGGTCCTGCAGTGGTGATGTTGGACCAGAATATACCAGTGCCCATTGCCTCAGGTGCTGGGTATCAAGAGGTGTGGCAGTAGTGATACTGGAACTGAATATACCAGAGCCATCATCTCTGGTGCTGGGAATCAGGAGGTGTTGCAGGGGTGATGCTGGGCCTAAACATACCAGGGTCTGTCATCTCAGTTACTGCGCACCAAAGCGTGCTGCAGCGGTGATGCTGGACCTGAATATACTGTGGCTCATTGTCTCGGTGCTGGGGAATCAGGAGGCGGTTACAGTGGTGATGCTGGACCTTAACATACCGTGGCCCATCGTCTTGGGTGCTGGATATCAGAAGTCCTGCAACTGTGATGCTGGACCTGAATATACCAGGGCCATCCTCTTGGGTGCAGGGTATCAGGAGGTGCTGCAGTGGTTATGTTGGACCTGAATATACCAGGACCCATCATCTGTGCAGCCGGGCATCAGGATGTGCTGCAGTGGTGAAGCTGGATCTGAATATACGGGGCCCATGGTCTCTCATGTGAGGCATCAGGAGGTGCTGCAGTGGTGATGCTGGACCTGAATATACTGAAGCCCATTGTCTCGGGTGCTGGGCATCAGGAGGTGTCGCCAGTTGGGATGCTGAACCTGAATATACTGAGGCTCATCATCTTAGGTGCCTGGTATCAAGAGGTGATGCAGTGAGTGATGCTGGGCCTGAACATACCAGGGACTGTCATCTCAGGTGCTGGGAATCAGGAGGTGCAGCATGATGATGCTGAACCTAATTTATACCAAGGCCCATCGTCTTAGGTGCTGGGCATCAGGAGTGCTCAGTTGTTATGCTGGACCTGAATATCTGACGTCCATCATCTCAGGTGCTGGGTATCAGGAGGTGTTGCAGTGGTGATGGCAGGCCTGAACATACCAGGGACTGCCATCTTAGATGCTGAGCATCAGGGCGTGCTGGTGATCCTGGACCTGATTATGCCATGGCCCATCATCTTGGGTGATGGGTATCAGTTGATGTCCCAGTAATGATGCCTGACCACTGACTGTGCCAGGGCCCATCGTCTTCAGTGCTGCCTATTAGGGATCCTGCAGTGGTGCTATTGAACCTGAATATGCCGGGGCCCATCGCCTCAGGTGCTGGGTATCAAGAGGTGCTGCAGTGGTGATACTGGAACTGAATATACCAGAGCCATTGTCTCTGGTGCTGAAATCAGGAGGTGTCACAGTGGTCATGCTGGGCTGGAACATACCAGGGCCCATTGTCTCAGCTGCTGCGCATCCGGGTGCTGCAGTGGTGATGCTGGATCTGAATATGCCAGACCCCATCGTCCCAGGTGCTGGGTATCAAGAGGTGATGCTGTCACTGAATGTACTGGGGCCTATCGTCTCTAGTGCTGGGAATCAGGAGATGCTGCAGTGGTGTTACTGGAGCTGAATATACTGAGGCCCATTGTCTCAGGTGCTGGGCATCTGGAGGTGCTGCAGTGGTGATGCTGGACCTGAATATACCGGTGCCCATCATCTAGGGTGCTGGGTATTAGGAGCTGCTTCACTGGTGATGCTGGGCCTGAACATACAAGGGACTGCCATCTTGGGTGCTGGGCATCAGTAGGTATGGCAGTGCTGATGCTGGACCTGAATATACTGGGACCCATCACCTGGTGCTGGGCATCAGGAGGTGTCACAGTTGTGATGCTGGACCTGAATATACTGAGGCCCATCATCTCAGCTGTTGGGTATCCAGAGGTGTTGCGTGGTGATGCTGGGCCTGAACATACCAGGGACTGTGATCTTGGGTGCTGAGCATCAGGACGTGCTGGTAATCTGTACCTGATTATACCGTTGCCCATCATCTTGGGTGCTGGGTATCAGGAGGACCTGCAGTGGTGATGCTGTACCTGAATATACCGGGCCCATCGTCTACGTACTGGGTATCAGGAGGTGCTGCAGTGTTGATACTGAAACTGAAATACCAGGGCCATCATCTCTGGTGCTGGGAATCAGGAGGTGTCGTAGTAGCAATGCTGGGCCTGAACATACCTGGGTCTGTCATCTCAGCTGCTCCACATCAGAAGGTGCTGCAGTGGTGATGCTGGGCCTGAACATACCAGAGTCTCTCATCTCAGCTGCTGTGCATCAGGAAGGGCTGTAGTGGTGATGCTGGACCTGAAAATACCATGGCCCATCGTCTCGGGTGCTGGGTATCAGGAAGGGTCATAGTGGTGATGCTTGATTTGAATATACCAGGGCCATCGTCCACTGTGCTGGGTATCAGGAGGTGCTGCAGTCGTGATGCTAGATCTCATTATACCGGGGCCATCCTCTCGGGTGCTGGGTATCAGGATGTGTCACAGTAGTGATACTGGACCTAAATATACTGGGGCCCATCACATCGGATGCTGGGCATCAGGAAGTGTGGCAGTGGTGATGCTGGACCTGAATTTACTGGGCCCATCGCCTCTGGTGCTGGGCATTAGAAGGTGCAGTAGTGGTGATGCTGGAGCTGAAAATATTGATGCCCATCATCTTGGGTGCTGGGTTTCAGGAGGTGCTGCAATGGTGATGCTTGACATGAATATATCAGGGTCATCGTCTCTAGTGCTGGGCATCAGGAGTTCCTCCAGTGATGATGCTGGAAATTAATATACTGATGCCCATTGTCCCGGTGCTGTGCATCAGGAGGTTTGCAGTGGTGATGCTTGACCTGAATATGCAGGGCCATCGCCTCAGGTGCTGGGCATCAGGAGTTGCTGCAATGTGATGCTGGACCTGAATATACTGGTGCCCATCGTCTCTGGTGTTGTGCATCAGGAGGTGCTGCAGTGGTGATGCTGTACCTAAATATTCGGGAGTCCATCGTCTCTGGTGCTGTGCATCAGGAGATGCTGCAGTGCTGATGGTGGACCTGAATATACTGGGCCCACATCATCTCGAGTGCTGGGTATCAGAAGGTGCTGCAGTGGTGATGCTGGGACTAGACATGCCAGGGACTGTCATCTCAGGTGCTGGGCATCAGGAGGTGTCACAGTGGTGATGCTGGACCTGAATATGTCAGAGCCCATTGTCTCGGTGCTGTGCATTAGAAGGTGCTGTGGTGTTGTATGGGACCTGAATATGCCAAGGCCCATCATCTCTGATGCTGAGCATTAAGAGGAGTGGCAGTGGTGATGCTGGACCTCAATATACCAGGCCCATCCTCTCCAGGTGCTGGGCATCAGGAGGTATCGCAGTGCTGATGCACAACCTGAATATACGAGCCATCGTCTCGGTTGCTGGGTATTAGGAGTTGCGACTGTGGTGATGCAGGGCCTAAACATGGCAGGGACTGTCATCTCAGGTGCTGGGTGTTGGAGGTGTTGCTATGGTGATGCTAGGCCTGAATATACTGAGGCCTATCGTCTCGGTGCTGGGCATCAGGAGGTGTTGCAGTGGTGATGATTGATCTGAATATACCAGGCCCATCATCTCGGGTGCTGGGTATCAGGAGGTGCTGCAGTGTTGATGCAGGACCTGACTATACTAGGGCTATTCACTTGGGTGCTGTGCATCAAGAGTTGTTACAATAGTGATGATGGATCTGAATATACTGGGGTAATAGTCTGGGAGCTGGGCATCAGGAGGCATTGCAGTGGTGATGCTGAACCTGAATATACCGAGGTTCATCATCTCGGTTGATGGGTATCAGGAGGTGATGCAGTGGTGATGCAGGACCTGAATATACCAGGGTTATTCTCTAGGGTGCTGGGTATCAGGAGGTGCTGCAGTGGTGATTCTGGACCTGAATTTACTGGGGCCATCGTCTCTGGTGCTGGGTATCGGCAGGTGCTGCAGTTGTCATGTTGTACCTGAATATACCGTGGTTATTGTCTCGGGTGCTGGGTATCAGGAGGTGCTGCAGTGGTGATGCTGGACCTGAATATACCAGCGACATCGTCTTGGGTGCTGGGTATCAGGAGGTGCTGCAGTGGTGATGCTGGACCTGAATATACGCGGCATCGTCTTGGGTGCTGGGTATCAGGAAGTGTCGCAGTTGTGATGCTGGACCCAAAAATACTGATGCTCAGCATCTCAGGTGCTGTGTATCTGGAGGTGTTGCAGTGGTGATGCTGGACTTGAATATACCAGGGCCTTCATCTCAGGTGTTGTGTATCAGGATGGCCGCGGTAGTGATACCCGACCTGAACCACTGAGACCCATCGCCTCGGTGCTGGGCATCAGGAGATGTGGCAGTGATGATGCTGGACCTGAATATACTGGGGCTTATCATGTCTGTTGCTGAGCATTAGGAGGTGCATCAGTGGTGATGCTAGAGCTGAATATTCATGCCCATCATCTTGGCTGTTGGATATCAGGAGGTGCTGCAATGGTGATGCTTGATGTGAATATCCCATGGCCATCATCTCGGTGCTGGGCATCAGAAGGTGCTGCAGTGATGATGCTTGACCTGAATATACCAGTGCACATCATCTCTGCTACTGGGCTTTAGGAGGTGCTGCAGTTTTGATGCTGGGACTGAACACACCAGAGACTGTCATCTCGGGTGCTGGGCATCAGGAGGTGCTGTAGTACTGATGCTGGACCTGATATGCCACATGGCCCATCATCTGTAGTGCTGGGCATCAGGAGGTGCAGCAGTAGTGATGCTCGACTTAAACACACCAGGGCCATCCTCTCGGGTGCTGGGCATCAGGAGGTGTCTTAGTGGTGATGCTGGATCTGAATATACTGGGGCTATCGTCTTGGGTGCTGGGTATTAGGAGGTGTTACCATGGTCATGCTGGGCCTGAATATACTGAGGCACATTGTCTCAGGTGCTGTGCATCAGGAGGTCTTGCAGTGGTGATAGTTGACCTGAATATACCAGGATCATTGTCTTGGGCGCTGGGTATCAGGAGGTGTCGCAGTGGTGATGCTGAACCTGAATAGACCAGGGCCTATCATCTTGGTACTGGGTATCAGTAGGCTGCAGTGGAGTTGCTGGACCTGAATATACAGGGCCATCATCTTGGGTGCTGGGTATCAGGAGGTGCTGCATTGGTGATGCCGGACCTGAATATACTGAGGCCCATTGGCTGAGGTGCTGGGAATCAGGAGGAGCGGCCATGGTGGTTCTGGACCTGAAAATACGGGGCCATTGTCTGAGGTGCTGGGTATCATGGCGTGTCACAGTGCTGATGCAGATCCTCAATATACTGAGGACCATCATCTCGGGTTCTGGGCATTAGAAGGTGTTTCAGAGGTGATGCTGGACCTGAATATACCAGGAGCCTATCATCTCAGGTGCTGGGCATCAGGATGTGCTGCAGTAGTGGTGCTGGGCCTGAATATACCGGGGCTATCGTCGTGGGTGATAGGTATCAAGAGGTGCTGCAGTGGTGATGCTGGACCTGAATATACTAAGGCTTATCATCTGGTGCTGGGTGTCAGGATGTGCTGCAGTAGTAACACTGGACCTGAATATGCAGGGCCCACCGTCTCAGGTGATCAGGTATCAGGAGGTGCTGCAGTGGTAATGCTGCACCCTGAATATACTAGAGGCCCATTGTCTTGGGTGCTGGACATCAGCAGGTGTCTCAATGGTAATGCTGCACCTGAATATACTGGGGCCATCGTCTCAGGTGGTGGGTATCAGGAGGTGTCACATTGGTGATGCTGGACCTGAATATAATGGGGCCCATCATCTCAGGTACAGGGATCATGAGATGTAGCCATGGTGGTTCTGGGCCTGAAAATACCAAGGCCATTCTCTTGGGTGCTGGGTATCAGGAGGTGCCGCAGTGGTGATGCTGGACATGAATATACTGAGGCCCATTGTCACAAACCCACTCAGCAGGTCAGGCCCTCTACCCCCAAAGTGCCAACCTCTGGCGCAGTTTTGTGAACAGTTTAACAGAACAAGGTAACTCTCTTGTCTGTTTTGTGAGTTCAGATCAACCTTTGGTCTCAAGTCTTGGAGGGATTCAAACTGTGAACCTCTTACTAAGCGTACCCAATGCACGCTCAGATATTTCTGTCTTTGGGGGCCAGATATCTTTGCCTATGGGCACCTAACCAGGTTTTCAGAGATGAACCCTTAAAACTTTAATAAAGACCTCAGATTTAAGACGCTTTTCTTCCAGTTTGGTGTCACCATTCAAGCTTATGCCTAGTGTCTGCTCTAACCATATATACTTTTCTTACAAATGGAAGAAAATTCAAAGACAGCCCAAGTATGCTCTAAAAGAATTTTACTAAAATAGATAAAATATGTAAAACACAAAATACAGAACTGTTATATCACAAGACATACAAATCTTTTAAAAGAACAAGGTTTAAACAGTGCAAATTCCTACAACAATAGTTAGATTTTGTCTATCTTTCTAAATACCTGTTTAAAAGTGCTCACAGATTTTTTCTTGTCAGAGTCTAGATAAAAGTGTCTCAGTGAAGCAAAACAGAATATTCCTTAAAAGCAAACTGTATTTGCCATCCCTTTTGGGTGAGGTCACCTAGCTCCTCTTCTGTCAGAATATATAAAAATATATATTTAATAAAACAGTATGATGTCTTTTCAAGAATTAAATTCTGCAACCTCAGCATACTCATATGTTCTTCAAATGACATCTCTTTGATCAGTATCCTCTCTCACACAGGCATCAGAGAACATTTACAACTTTGCGCTAGTTTGCTAAACCTGGTTTCCCCTTCTAACGTCATAAACCTTTTTTTATGATTTCCCTTAATAACAACATCTATAATTAACTTAGAAAAGTCTGTAAATAGCTTCTGGCCTGCCATGTAACTTCTGGTATCTAAAATCAGTGTGTGTGTGTGTGTGTGTGTGTGTGTGTGTGTGTGATCTCACATGCTGTTTCAGCATTTTCTCATGGCTTTCATCTTTCAGCTGACACCTAGGAGGGGGCGTGCGACAGATTTTCAGCATCTCTCATGACAGACAGTCCATAACTCATTTTGATAGTACAAAAAAATGATACTACAGCACTCAGAACTGGCTGTCCATGTCACAATCCTCCCACCTAGAATTTGGGGGTCTTCCCTGATTGGGATGAGCTTCCCAAAGCAGTTCACTCCCTCATAGACCCTAGACAGCCCATCTGAGTTCTGGTTTTGCTCCAGCACTATATGCGATTGTCAGATCCTTGTAAAGCAAGACTCCATCTTAGCAATCAGCCATTGTTTCTCCCCATCTGCATCAGCTCAAACCAGGGGTTGTGGTCAGTCTGCACCACAAAATGCTGCCCATACAAATATGGCTCTAATTTCTTTAGGGCCCACACTAAGACAAGACACTCCTTTTCCACCGTGGAGTATGCTTGCTCCCTGGGAAATAACTTCCTACTCAGGCACACTACTAGGTGATCTGTCCCTTGGCTAGATGTCTGACTCAGTACTGCCCCAATACCCACATCTGAGGCGTCAGTCTGAACTATAAACGTCTTGCTATAGTCAGGACTTGTCAAAACAGGAGCACTGCAGTGCCTCCTTTAGTTTAGTAAAGGCTTCCTCACAGGCTGGGCCCCAGGTAATTTTCTTTGGCATCCTTTTCTTTGTCAGGTCAGATAGGGGAGTAGCCAGAGCACTGTAATTCGGTACAAATTTCCTGTAGTACCCTGCTGTCCCTAAAAGCTCTGACCTGCTTCTGGTTCTCTGGTCCTGGGCCACACCTGGATCCACCTCTATCTTATTTGGTTAGGATTGAGCTGTCCTAACCTACCACATGCCAGGTATGCCACTTCCCCCATGGCCACCTAGCACTTCTCGGCTTTGACAGTGAGCCTGGCCCTCTGTATCCTGTACAGCACTTCCCTATGGTGGGGTAGGGTGTTTCTCCCAGCTGGAACTAAAGATGGCAATGTCATCCAGTTATGCCACGGCATACTCCTCAGCACCATTTAACACCTAGTTCACCAACCTATGGAAAGTGGCTGGGGCATTCTTCATTCAAAAAGACATTACTTTAAACTCAAATAAGCCTATCAGATGATGAAAGCCAACCTCTCCCTAGCTCTGTCTGTCAACTCTACCTGCCAATACCCCTTTGTCAGATCAATGAGTCGTGGTGAGCTTGCCCCACCCAACTTGACCAGGAGTTTGTCCGTCTGGGGCATCGGGTGGGCATCGGACTTTCCGTGACTGTGTTCAGTCCATGATAGTCCACACGAAATAAGTTGAGCCATCTGGCTTGAGATGCAAGGACTATGGGTGAGGCCCAGGGACTGTGGGATCTCTGGATTACCCCAAATCCAGCATCTCCTCCACTTCCCTCCTAATGTTCTTTGGACAGGCCTCTGACACCCAATATGCTGTCCACTGTATAGGCGTCTGTGTCCCTGTCTCCTCATCGTGTGTCACTAAGGAGGTTAGTCCAGGCTTGGTGCTAAACAATGGGGCAAAGTCTGCTAAAACCTCCCTTACTTTCTGGATCTGGTCCGGGCCAGCTGGGAGACAATTTTACTGCCTCTACAGAGGACTCCACTTACTTTTCTTCCAGCAAGTCCAGAAGGGGTCCCCTTCCTCCATCCCTCCCCATGACCACACACTGCAAACACCATGTCAGCCCTATTGGCATATGGCTTCATCATGTTGACATGGTACATCCTTTCTGTCTATCTTCAGTCAGGTTACTCCATAATATAGTTCACGTCATTTACCTTCCTAACCACTTTGTACAGTCCTGCCCACTCAGCTTGCAACTTATCTTTCCAGACGGAATAAGGACCATGACTTTCTGACCCACCATGTATGAGTGAGCTCTGGCTCTGTGGTCATATGACACTTTTGTTTCTGTTAGGCAGCAGCTAGGTTGCTCTGGGCTGTTCCTGTAAGCTCCTTCAGCCTATCCTAAACCTAAGGACATAATCCACAATGGGAGTTCCCTGGGTGGCATGCTTGCCTTCCCAGTCCTCCCGGATCAAGTCTAGGGGCCCATGTACCCAGTGTCCATTTAAGAGTTCGAAGGGAAAATCCTGTTGACTCTTGGGGCACCTCCCTGTATGCAAGTGGGAAGGTATTTCTCCCAGTCCCTCCCATGCTGTTCAGCAAACGCCTGGAGCATTGACTTTAGGGTAACATTGAATCGTTCCACAAGTCCATTGGCTTGTGGGCGATATGGTGTCGTGCATCTTTGCAGCACTCCACACTTCTCCCATAAACATTTCATCAGGTCCGACATGAAGGAACCCCGTGATTGGTGATAACCTCCTCGGAAACCCAACACAGGAGAAAATCCAAGTAAGGCATCTGCCACTTTGTCTGTCCTCAGTGAGGCTAGGATGACCTCTGGGTGCGGGTGGTATAATCCACACAGTCAGGATGAATCTCTTCCCTGAGGAGCTGGGGGTATTTAAAGGCCCCACAATATCCATTCCACCTCTGGAATGGCTCCTCCACCATGGGCAAGGGAATCAGGGCAGCATGGTTTTCTTCCCTATTTCTTGGCACCAGTGACAAGACCTGTAATCTCCTTCACCTGCTGGGTGAAGTTAGGCGATAGACATTCTGGGCTAACGCTGCATAGTGCACGTGATTCCCAGATGACCAGACAAGAGAATATCATGTGCAATTTTGAGCAGCTGCTCATGATACCCCTGGGAACGACAAGCTGCCTGCCTAGCATCCCTCCTCCCTCTGTCTGCACTACCTGAGTATACATAAGTCCATTTTCCCAATAAACCTTATGTGCCGTCACCTCCTGTGCACTGTCCAAGTCTGCCCAAGCCCTCAGCTTCTCTAAACTAGGGGCACTTTTCTGAGCAGCTACAAACCCCTCACAATTCCCAAGGCATGGGACAGGTCCCCTTCAGTTGCCAAACTAGGGTCCTAGCACTAGCATCAGAGCCCTCAGGATCACTGTCAATCCCAACTCTCTGACAATGGGTCACCCTCCCTCTTTGGAGTAACCTTCCGTAGCTGTGCAGTCACTTGCTACCAGGGAAATTTCTACCCCCTTTTATCAGTTCCATATCAGGATACACAGGCTGGGGAACCAGCCTCCCAGTGGTTTCCACAATGGCCTCCATGGGGTTCAGGGAACTACACTTTTCCCTTGCTGCTTGGCTACAGGTAACTGCACATACCATCCCTGTTGGAGATTGTTACCCAGAATCACATCCACTGCTAATGTTTTGGCTACAGCCACCTGTTGCACAGTTCCCCTGTTTCACCTCAGTCTAAGAGAACATTAGTGAGGGGTAATGTTTTCTCTTCACCAGTGAACCCTTGGACAGTGATGTATTTATTGGGTATAAGCTGACCAGGCTGTACCAGATCCCCTTTACTAACATCAGGGATGCCCTGTGTTCCTTAACCCTTAGTCTGCACACCATTTACCATGACTGGGTGCATGTGTTCCTCATGTTCACTGGCATGCTTCCAGGGACACACAAACAACTACTTCTTTTCTAGCACCCTGTTGTTTATTGCTTGCCTTTTTGGGGCACTGTCTGGTAATATGCCCAGTTTCTTTACACAACCAACATTCATTTCTTCTCTCAGAGAAATCTTTTCTCTGAAACCTGAGGCTAATGGTTTTGGTGGAGGCAGTGAGGTTTTAGCTTCCTGAAGATGCGCTTTTCTTTCTGCACTGCCACGCACATGTCATTTGCTCTCAGAGCAGGTCTGTCTTGCATAGCAGTCCAAGAGTTCAGCAGCCTCTTGTACTGTTTTGGGATCTCAATCCTCTAGCCAGATTTTAGCTCCACTGAGCAAGCCCAATAAAACTGTTCTAATAAAATCACATTTTCAATTTTATCAACAGAGTTTGCCTCAATTCCTTCTCACCAATGTTTTAAAACTGACGTTGTTTATGTGGCTAGCTCCTCATGGCTCATATCAGGGCTTCTCCTGAGCTTACAGAATTTAGCTTTGTATGATTCAGCACTTAATTCAAACTTTTTAATAGTGCAGCTTTTAGCTTGCTGTAATCATTGCTGTCTTCATTGTCCATTTGACCCAATGCATCCGAGCTTTCCAGGTAAGTAGCAGGGATAGCTGGAAGCTCCAGGACTGTCTAGAAATTTTAGCCTGAAAACAAGCTTTTCAAAAGAATTTAAAAGGCATCCATATCTTCCTCCTCTTTAAACTTGGCTATTAATTTGAAATTTTATTTGTAACCTAGTCCTGCAGTCCCAGTTAAACCCAAGCCACTTACCCGCTCTGGTGCCACTGGTGGAGTCATGAGCTTCTCAGTTCATGTTGCCTCTGGAGCTCCTCTCTCTTCTCCTCTGCAGCTTGCTGGCGTCACGCTCTTCACGGTCTATGTTTCAGCATTCTCATTCTGTCCTCTTCTCGGTAGCTCACTGGCACTCATGCTCCTCACAGTCTGTGTCTCTCTGTTCCCACTCTCTTCTCCTGGAACTCCAGCTCCATCCTGTGCAGCTCAATTTGCAGCCTGAGCACCTCTGGATTCAGGATACTGGGGACCTTCCCTGCTGCTGTGATTCTTCACTGACAGTGGCCCTGCTGTCATCCTCACGGATCTGGACACAGCACTGGCTGCTAGTCCTGCCACACTCGAGGTCTGGGCCCTTTCAGTCACAGTCTGTGACTTGCTGCTCTGGATATCTGCTACCATCAGGGCCTCTATGAGGTTCTGTTTTTGACTGTCCAGCTCGAGCAGGACTCCTCTGTTCCCTTCAACTGCTTCAAGTAATCTACAGTGTGCCTGCTGTGGTCAGAAGCCATCTTCTTCCCTGACTATGGCTACTCTGACTTGCACTTTAGGAAAAAAAATAAAACAGGTAGGAACTTAACTGTCGCCAAGTGATATATAGTTCTGTTTCCTTTTTAAAATAAAACTCTGTCTTTTCCTTCTTTGCAAGAGAGCTTATGGTCTCAAGCTGACACAGAACAATACAAGCTTATAATACCAAAATTATACCACCACTGCAACCAATCTGTCACAAACCCACTCAGCAGGTCATGCCTTCTACTCCCAAAGTGCCAACCTCAAGCGCAGTCTTGTGAACAGTTTAACAGAACAAGGTAACCCTCTTGTCTGTTTTGTGAGTTTGGATCAACATTTGGTCTCAGGTCTTGGAGGGATTCAAACTGTGAGCCTCTTGCTAGTGTACCCAATGCACAGGCTCAGATATTTCTGTCTTGAGAGGCCAGATATCTTTGCCTCACGTTACCTAACCAGGTATACAGAGATGAACCCTAAAACTTTAATAAAGACCTCAGATTTAAAATGCTTCTCTTTCCAGTTTGGTATCACCATTCAAGCTTATGCCTAGTGTCTGCTCTAACCATATATACTTTTCTTACAAATGGAAGAAAATTCAAAGACAGCCCAAGTATGCTCTAAAAGAATTTTACTAAAATAGATAAAAATATGTAAAACACAAAATACAGAACTGTTATATCACAAGACATACAAATCTTTTAAAAGAACAAGGTTTAAATAGTGCAAATTCTACAACAATATTTAGATTTTGTCTGTCTTTCTAAATACCTGTTTAAAAGTGCTCATAGATGTTTCCTTGTCAGAGTCTAGATAAAAGTGTCTCAGTGAAGTAAAACAGAATATTCCTTAAAGCAAACTGTATTTGCCAACCCTTTTTGGGTGAGGTCACCTAGCTCCTTCTCTGTCAGACTATATGAAACATATATAAATATATATTTAATAAAAAACATGATGTCTTTTCCAAGAATTAAATTCTGCAACCTCAGCATACTCATATGTTCTTCAAATGACATTTCTTTGATCTTAATCAGTATCCTCTTTCACACAGGTATCAGAGGAACATTTACAACTTTAGCCAGTTTGCTAAACCTGGTTTCCCCATCTAACATCATAAATCTTTATTTTTATGATTTTCCTCTTAACAATAACATCTATAATTAACTTAGAAAAGTCTGTAAATAGTTTCTGGCCAGCCAAGTAACACCTGGTATCTAAAACCGTGTGTGTGTGTGATCTCACATGCTGTTTCAGCATTTTCTCATGGCTTTCATCTTTCAGCTGAAACCTGGGGTGGTGACAGATTTTCAGCATCTCTCATGACAGACAGTCCATAACCCATTTTGATATTACAAACAAATGATACTACAGCAGTCAGAACTGGCTGTCTACATCACACCATTGTCTCATGTGCTCATTATCAAGAGGTGTTGCAGTGGTGATGCTGGACCAGAATATACCATGGCCCATCGTATCATGTGCTGGGTATCAGGAGGAGTCACAATGGTGATGCTGGACCTGAATATATTAGGGCCCATTGTCTCGAGTGCTGTGTATCAGGAGGGTAGCAGTGGTGATTTTGGACCTGAATATACCTGGACCATCATCTCGGGTGCTGGGTATCAGGACATGTCGCAGTAGGGATACTGGCCTGAATAAAATGGGGGCCCATCGCCTCACGTGCTGGGCATCAGGAGATACAGAAGTGGTGATCCTGGACCTGAATATGCTGGGGCCAACGTCTCTGGTGCTGGGCATTAGGAGGTGCAGCAGTGGTGATGCTGGAGCTGAATATACTGATGCCCATCATCTTGGGTGCGGGGTATCAGGAGATGCTGCAGTGGTGATTCTGGACCTGAATATACCAGGGCCCATCATCTCTGGTGCGGGGCATCAGGAGGTGCTGCAGTGCCGATGGTGGACCTGAATAAACTGAGGCCCATCATCCCAGGTGCTGAGTATCAGGAGGTGTGGCAGTGGTGATGCTGGACCTGAATATACCGTGGCCATCTTCATGGGTGCTGGGTATTAGGAGGTGCCACTGTGGTAATGCTGGGCCTAAACATACCAGGGACTGTCATCTCAGGTGCTGGGCATCAGGACGTGTTGCATGATGATGGCCTGAATATACTGAGACCCATTGTCTCAGGTTCTGGTATCAGGAGGTGCTGCAGTGATGATGCTGGACCTGAAATATACCGGCCCATCATCTTGATTGCTGGGCATCAGGAGATGTTACTGTGGTGAAGATGTACCTGAATAAGCGGGACCATCATCTGAGTGCTGGGCATCAGGAGGCATAGCAGTGGTGATGCTGGACCTGAGTATACCGTGAGGGCCCATCATCCCAGGTGCTGGGTATCAGGAGGTGCTGCAGTGGTGATGCAGGACCTGAATATACCAGGCCATTGTCTCGGGTGCTGGATATCAGGAGGTGCTGCAGTGGTGATGCTGGACCTGACTATACCTGAGGCCTACCATCTCAAGTGCTGGGTACCGGGAGGTGCTGCAGTAGTGATGCTAGACCTGAATATGCCTGGGCTCTGATCTCAGGTACTGGGTATCAGGATGTTTCACAGTAGTGATACTGGACCTGAATACACTGGGGCCCATCGCCTCAGGTGCTGGGTATCAGAAGGTGCAGCAGTGGTGATGCTGGACCTCAATATACTGGGGCCCATCATCTCTGGTGCTGGGCATTAGGATGCAGCAAGGTGATGCTGGAGCTGAATATACAGATGCCCATCATCTTGGGCGCTGGTTATCAGGAGGTGATGCAATGGTGATGCTTGACCTGAATATACCTAGCCATCATCTCGAGTGCTGGGCATCAGGAGTTGTTGCTGTGGTGATGATGGACCTGTATATA
This sequence comes from Neoceratodus forsteri, assembly GCA_016271365.2. Taxonomy (NCBI): domain Eukaryota; kingdom Metazoa; phylum Chordata; order Ceratodontiformes; family Ceratodontidae; genus Neoceratodus; species Neoceratodus forsteri. Next base: position 97,423,390 of record JADMNL010000023.1, on the reverse strand, counting down.
CCGAGGCTCATTGTCTTAGGTACTGGGCATCAGGAGGTTCTGTAGTAGTGATGCTTGACCTGAATATGCTTGGGCCATTGTCTCTGTGCTGGGCATCAGGAGGTGCTGTAGTGGTGAAGCTGGACCTGAATATACCAGTGCAATTGTCTCTGCTGCAGGGCATCAGGAGGTGCTTCAGTGCCGATGGTGGATCTGAATATACTGAGGCCCATCGTCCGGGTGCTGAGTATCAGGAGGTTCTGCAGTGGTGATGCTGGGACTCAACATACCAGGGACTTTCATCTCAGGTGCTGGGCATCAGGAGGCGTGCCAGTGGTGATACTGGACCTGAATATGCGAGGGCCATCTTCATGGGTGCTGGGTAGTAGGAGGTGCCACTGTGGTGATGCTGGGCCTAAACATACCAGGGACTGTCATCTCCAGGTGCTGGGTATCAGGATGTGTTGCCATAGTGATGCGGGGCCTGAATATACTGAGGCCATCGTCCGAGGTTCTGGGCATCAGGAGGCATCGCAGTGGTGATGCTGGACCTGAATATACCAGTGCCATTGTCTCGGGTGCAGGATATCAGGAGGTGCTGCAGTGGTAATGCTGGACCTGAATATCCCCAGGGCCCACCATCTCAGGTACTGGGTATCTGGAGGTGCTGCAGTGGTGATGCTACACCTGAATATACCTGGGCCATCATCTCGGGAGCGGGTATCAGGATGTGTCACAGTGGTGATACTGGTCCTGAATATAATGGGGCCCATCGCCTCGGGTGCTGGGCATCAGGAGGTGTGGCAGTGGTGATTCTGGACCTGAATATACTGGGGCCTATCATCTCGAGTGCTGGGCTTCAGGAGTTGCTGCTGTGGTGATGCTGGACCTGTATATACTGAGGCCCATTGTCTCAGGTGCTGGGCATCAGGAGGTTCTGCAGTGGTGATGCTTGACCTGAATATGCTGCGGCCACCGCTCCCAGGTGCTGGGCATCAGGAGTTAAAGTAGTTATGATGCTGGACCTGAATATACCGGTGCCCATCATCTCTAGTGTTGGGCATCAGGAGATGCTATAGTGGTGATGCTGGACCTGAATACACAGTGCACGTCGTCTCTGCTGCTGGGCATCAGGAGGTGCTGCAGTGCCGATAGTGGACCTGAAATTCTTGGGCCCATGCGTCTCACGTGCTGAGTCTGAGGAGGTGCTGCAGTGGTGATGCTGGGACTGAACACACTAGGGACAGTCATCTTGGATGCTGGGCCTCAGGAGAGTGTGGCAGTGGTGATGCTGAATCTGGAATATACCAGGGCAATTGTCTCAGGTGCTGGGCATCAGTAGGTGCGGCAGTGGTGATGCTGGACCTGAATATACCAGGACCATCCTCTCGGTGCTGGGCATCAGGCGGCGTCGCAATGGTAATGGTAGACCTGAATATACGGTGCCATCATCTCGAGTGCTGGGTATTAGGATGTGCCACTGTGGTGATGCTGGGTCTAAATATACCAGGGACTGTCATTTCAGGTGCTGGGCATCAGGAGGTCAGGTAGTGGTGATGCTGGACCTGAATATACTGGGGTCCATGATCTCTGGTGCTGGGCATTGAGGAGGTGCAGCAATGGTGATGCTGGAGCTGAATATACTGATGTCCATCTTCTTGGGTGCTAGTTATCAGGAGGTGCTGCAATGGTGATGTAACCTGAAAATACTGTAAATGGGCCATCATCTCGGGTGCTGGGCATTAGGAGTTGCTTCTGTGACAATGCTGAACCTGTATACTGGGCCCATTGTCTCGAGTGCTGGGCATCAGGAGGTTCTGCAGTGGTGATGCATGACCTGAATATGTCAGGCCATCGTCTCGAGTGCTGGGTATAGGAGGTGCCACTGTGGTGATGCTGGCCTAAACATGCCAGAGACTGTCATCTCAGGTGCTGGTCATCAGAAGGTGTTGCCATAGTGATGCTTAACCTGAATATACCAGGCCCATCATCTTGCGTGCTAGGCATCAGGAGGTGTTACTGTGGTGATGAAGGACCTGAATATACCAGGGCCATTCGGTGCTGGGCATCAGGAGGCATTACAGTGGTGATGCTGGACCGGAATATACCAGGACCCATCATCTCAGGTGCTGGGTATCAGGAGGTGCTCCAGTAGTGATGCTAGACCTAGAATATACCAGGACTCATCATCTCAGGTGCTGGGTATCAGGAAGTGCTGCAGTGGTGATGCAGGACCTGAATATACCAGGGTCATTGTCTTGGGTGCTTGATATCAGGAGGTGCTGCAGTGGTAATGCTGGACCTGAATAAACCAGGGGCCCGCCATCTCAGGTGCTGGGTATCTGGAGGTGCTGCAGTGGTGATGCTACACCTGAATATACCTGGGCCATCATCTCGGGAGCCAGGTATCAGGATGTGTTGCAGTGGTGATACTGGACCTGAATATACTGGGCCCATCGCCTCAGGTGCTCGGCATCAGGAGGTGCAGCAGTGGTGATTCTGGACCTGAATATACTGGGGCCTATCATCTCTGGTGCTGGGCATTAGAGATGCAGCATTGGTGATGCTGAGCTGAATATACAGATGCCCATCATCTTGGGTGCTGGTTATCAGGAGGTGATGCAATGGTGATGCTTGACCTGAATATACCTAGCCATCATCTCGAGTGCTGGGCATCAGGAGTTGCTGCTGTGGTGATGATGGACCTGTATATACCGAGGCTCATTGTCTTAGGTACTGGGCATCAGGAGGTTCTGTAGTAGTGATGCTTGACCTGAATATGCTGGGGCCATTGTCTCTGTGCTGGGCATCAGGAGTTGCTGCAGTTATGATGCTGGACCTGAATATGCGGAACCCATCGTCTCTGGTGTTTGGGCATCAGGAGGTGCTGGTAGTGTGATGCTGGACCTGAATATACCAGTGCACATCGTCTCTGCTGCTGGGCATCAGGAGGTGCTTCCATGCCGATGGTGGACCTGAATATACTGAGGCCCATTGTCCAGGTGCTGAGTATCAGGAGGTTCTGCAGTGGTGATGCTGGGACTCAACATACCAGGGACTGTCATCTCAGGTGCTTGGCATCAGGAGGCGTGGCAGTGGTGATGCTGTTACCTGAATATACTGGGGCCATCTTCTGGGTGCTGGGTATTAGGAGGTGCCACTGTGGTGATGCTGGGCCCTAAACATACCAGGGACTGTCATCTCAGGTGCTGGGTATCAGGATGTGTGGCCATAGTGATGCAGGGTCTGAATATACTGAGGTCCATCGTCTCGGGTTCTGGGCATCAGGGAGGCATCGCAGTGGTGATGCTGGACCTGAATATACCAGGGCCATTGTCTCGGTGCAGGATATCATGAGGTGCTGCAGTGGTAATGCTGGACCTGAATATCCCCAGGTCATACCATCTCAGGTGCTGGGTATCTAGAGGTGCTGCAGTAGTGATGTTAGACCTGAATATACCTGGTGTCGTCATCTCGGGTGCTGGGTATCAGGCTGTGTTGCAGTAGCAATACTGGACCTGAATATACTAGGGACCATCGCCTCAGTGCTGGGAATCAGGAGGTGTGGCAGTGGTGATGCTGGACCTCAGTATACTGGGGCCCATCATCTCTGGTGCTCGGCATTAGGAGGTGCAGCAGTGGTGATCCTGGAGCTGAATATACAGATGCTCATTGTCTTGGGTGCTGGTTATCAGAAGGTGCTGCAATGGTGATGCTTAACCATATACCTGGGCCATTGTCTCGGGTGCCAGAGTATCAGGGTTGCTTCTGTGGTGATGTTGGACCTATATATACCGAGGCCTATTGTCTCAGGTCCTGGACATCAGGAGGTTCTGCAATGTTGATGCTTGACCTGAATATGCCGGGCCATCGTCTCGGGTGCTGCGCATCAGGAGTTGCTGCAGTTATGATGCCCAACCTGAATATACCACGTCCCATCATCTCTGGTGTTGAGCATCAGGAGGTTCTGCAGTGGTGATGCTGGACCTGGATATACCACCGCGCATTGTCGCGGTGCTGAGTATCAGGAGGTGCTGCAGTGGTGATGCTGGGACTGAACATACCAGGACCCATCATCTCGGGTGCTGGGTATCAGGATGTGTCACAGTAGTGACACTAGACCTGAATATAGGAGTCCCATCACCACGGGTGATGGGCATCAGGAGGTGCGCAGTGGTGATGTTGGATCTGAATATACTGGGGCCCATCATCTCTGGTGCTGGACATTAGGAGGTGCAGCAGTAGTGATGCTGGAGCTGAATATACTGATGTCCATCATCTTGGGTGCTGGTTATCAGGAGGTTCTGCAGTGGTGATGCTTGACCTGTATATACCAAGGCCCATTGTCTCAGGTGCTGGACATCAGGAGGTTCTGCAGTGGTGATGCAGGACCTGAATATTCCAGGGCCATTGCATCGGCTGCTTGATATCAGGAGGTGCTGTAGTGGTGATGCTGGCCCTGAATATACGGGACCCATCATCTCAGGTGGTGGGTATCAGGAGCTGCTGCAGTGGTGATGATGGACCTGAATAAACCTGGGCCCACCATCTCAGGTTCTGGGTATCTGGAGGTGCTGCAGTGGTGATGCTACACCTGAATATACCTGGGCCATCATCTGGGAGCTGGGTATCAGGATTTGTTACAGTGGTGATTCTGGACCTGAATATACTTGGGCCCATCGCCGGGTGCTGGGCACCAGGAGGTGGCAGTGGTGATTCTGGACCTGAATATACTGGGGCCTATCATCTCGAGTGCTGGGCTTCAGGAGTTGCTGCTGTGGTGATGCTGGACCTGTATATACTGAGGCCCATTGTCTCGGTGCTGGGCATCAGAGGTTCTGCAGTGGTTATGCTTGGCCTAAATATGCTGGGGCCATCGTCTCAGGTGCTGGGCATCAGGAGTTAAAGTAGTTATGATGCTGGACCTGAATATACCGTGCCCATCATCTCTAGTGTTGGGCATCAGGAGATGCTGTAGTGGTGATGCTGGACCTGAATATACCAGTGCACGCTCGTCTCTGCTGCTGGGCATCAGGAGGTGCTGCAGTGCCGATAGTGGACCTGAAAATTCTTAGGCCCATCGTCTCAGGTGCTGAGTTTGAGGAGGTGCTGCAGTGGTGATGCTGGGACTGAACACACTAGGGACAGTCATCTTGGATGCTGGGCCTCAGGAGGTGTGGCAGTGGTGATGCTGAATCTGAATATACCAGGGCAATTGACTCAGGTGCTGGGCATCAGGAAGTGCGGCAGTGGTGATGCTGGACCTGAATATACCAGGGCCATCCTCTCGGGTGCTGGGCATCGGAGGCGTCGCAATGGTGATGGTGGACCTGAATATCCGGTGCCATCATCTCGGTGCTGGGTATTAGGATGCCACTGTGGTGATGCTGGGTCTAAATATACCAGGGATTGTCATTTCAGGTGCTGGGCATCAGGAGGTCAGGTAGTGGTGATGCTGGACCTGAATATACTGGGGTCCATCATCTCTGGTGCTGGGCATTAGGAGGTGCAGCAGTGGTGATGTTGGAGCTGAATATACTGATGTCCATCTTCTTGGGTGCTAGTTATCAGGAGGTGCTGCAATGGTGATGCTTAACCTGAAAATACTGTAAATGGGCCATCATCTCGGATGCTGGGCATTAGGAGTTGCTTCTGTGGCAATGCTGGACCTGTATATACTGAGGCCCATTGTCCGGTGCTGGGCATCAGGAGGTTCTGCAGTGGTGATGCTTGACCTGAATATGTCAGGCCATCGTCTCGAGTGCTGGGTATTAGGGGTGCCACTGTGGTGATGCTGGGCCTAAACATGCCAGAGAATGTCATCTCAGGTGCTGGTCATCAGGAGGTGTTGCCATAGTGATGCTTAACCTGATTATACCAGGCCCATCATCTCGATGCTAGGCATCAGGAGGTGTTACTGTGGTGATGAAGGACCTGAATATACCAGGGCCATTCGGTGCTGGGCATCTGGAGGCATTACAGTGGTGATGCTGGACCGGAATATACCAGGACCCATCATCTCAGGTGCTGGGTATCAGGAAGTGCTCAAATAGTGATGCTCGACCTGAATATACCAGGACTCATCATCGCAGGTGCTGGGTATCAGGAGGTGCTGCAGTGGTGATGCAGGACCTGAATATACCAAGGCCATTGTCTTGGGTGCTTGATATCAGGAGGTGCTGCAGTGGTAATGCTGGACCTGAATAAACCTGGGGCCCACCATCTCAGGTGCTGGGTATCTGGAGGTGCTGCAGTGGTGATGCTACACCTGAATATACCTGGGCCATCATCTGGGAGCTGGGTATCAGGATGTGTTGCAGTGGTGATACTGGACTTGAATATACTGGGGCCCTCGCCTTGGGTGCTCGGCATCAGGAGGTGCAGCAGTGGTGATTCTGGACCTGAATATACTGGGGCCTATCATCTCTGGTGCTGGGCATTAAGAGGTGCAGCATTGGTGATGCTGGAGCTGAATATACAGATGCCCATCATCTTGGGTGCTGGTTATCAGGAGGTGATGCAATGGTGATGCTTGACCTGAATATACCTAACCATCATTTCAGTGCTGGGCATCAGGAGTTGCTGCTGTGGTGATGATGGACCTGTATATACGAGGGCTCATTGTCTTAGGTACTGGGCATCAGGAGGTTCTGTAGTGGTGATGCTTGACCTGAATATAGAGGCCATCGTCTCCGGTGTTGGGCATCAGGGTGCTGTAGTGGTGATGCTGGACCTGAATATACCAGTGCACATCGTCTCTGCTGCTGGGCATCAGGAGGTGCTTCAGTGCCGATGGTGGATCTGAATATACTAGGGCCCATCGTCCTGGGTGCTGAGTATCAGGAGGTTCTGCAATGGTGATGCTGGGACTCAACATTCCAGGGACTTTCATCTCAGGTACTGGGCATCAGGAGGCGTGGCAGTGGTGATACTGGACCTGAATATACGGGGCCATCTTCACGGGTGCTGGAGTAGGAGGTGCCACTGTGGTGATGCTGGGCCTAAACATACCAGGGACTGTCATCTCAGGTGCTGGGTATCAGGATGTGTTGCCATAGTGATGCGGGGCCTGAATATACTGAGGCCCATCGTCTCCAGGTTCTGGACATCAGGAGGCATCGCAGGTGGTAATGCTGGACCTGAATATACCAGTGCCATTGTCTCGGTGCAGGATATCAGGAGGTGCTGCAGTGGTAATGCTGACCTGAATATCCCCAGGACCCACCATCTCAGGTGCTGGGTATCTTGAGGTGCTGCAGTAGTGATGCTAGACCTGAATATACCTGGGTCGTCATCTCGGGTGCTGGGTATCAGGCTGTGTTGCAGGGTAACACTGGACCTGAATGTACTAGGGACCATCGCCTCGGGTTGCTGGACATCAGGAGGTGTGGCAGTGGTGATGTTGGACCTCAGTATACTGGGGCCCATCATCTCTGGTGCTGGGCATTAGGAGGTGCAGCAGTGGTGATGCTGGAGCTGAATATACAGATGCTCATTGTCTTGGGTGCTGGTTATCAGGAGTTGCTGCAATGGTGATGTTGGACTTGTATATGCTGAGGCCTATTGTCTCCAGGTCCTGGACATCAGGAGGTTCTGCAATACTGATGCTTGAACTGAATATGCGGGCCCATCGTCTGGGTGCTTTCGCATCCAGGAGTTGCTGCAGTTATGATGCCCAACCTGAATATACCGCGCCCATCATCTCTGGTGTTGAGCATCAGGAGGTCTGCAATGGTGATGCTGGACCTGAATATACCGCTGCACATTGTCTCGTGTGCTGAGTATCGGAGGTGCTGCAATGATGACGCTGGGACTGAACATACCAGGCCCATCATCTCAGGTGCTGGGTATCAGGATGTGTCACAGTAGTTGACACTAGACCAGAATATACTGAGCCCCATCACCTCGGGTGCTGGGCATCAGGGAGGTGCAGCAGTGGTGATGTTGGATCTGAATATACTGGGGCCCATCATCTCTGGTGCTGGACATTGGGAGTGCGGCAGTGGTGATGCTGGAGCTGAATATACTGATGTCCATCATCTTGGGTGCTGGTTATCAGGAGGTTCTGCAGTGGTGATGCTGACCTGTATACTAACGCCCATTGTCTCAGGTGCTGGACATCAGGAGGTTCTGCAGTGGTGATGCTTGACCTGAATATGCCAGGGCCATCGTCTCGGGTGCTGGGCATCAGGAGTTGAAGTAGTTATGATGTTGGACCTGAATATACCGGTGCCCATCATCTCTGGTGTTAGACATCAGGAGGCATCCTGCAGTGGTGATGCTGGACCAGAATATACAGGACCCATCATCTCAGGTGCTGGGTATCAGGAACTGCCTTGGTGGTGATGCAGGACCTGAATATACCACTGCCATTGTCTCGTGAGCTTGATATCAGGAGTGCTGTAGTGGTGATGCTGGCCCTGAATATACCGGGACCCATCATCTCAGGTGCTGGGTATCAGGAGCTGCTGCAGTGGTGATGATGGACCTGAATAAACCTGGGGCCCACCATCTCAGGTACTGGGTATCTGGAGGTGCTGCAGTGGTGATGCTACACCTGAATATACCTGGGCCATCATCTCGGGAGCTGGGTATCAGGATGTGTCACAGTGGTGATACTGGACCTGAATATACTGGGGCCCATCGCCCGGGTGCTGGGCATCAGGAGGTGTGGCAGTGGTGATTCTGGACCTGAATATACTGGGGTCTATCATCCGGGTGCTGGGCTCAGGAGTTGCTGCTGTGGTGATGCTGGACCTGTATATACTGAGGCCCATTGTCTCAGGTGCTGGGCATCAGGAGGTTCTGCAGTGGTGATGCTTGACCTGAATATGCTGGGCCATCGTCTCAGGTGCTGGGCATCAGGAGTTAAAAGTAGTTATGATGCTGGACCTGAATATACCGTGCCCATCATCTCTAGTGTTGGGCATCAGGAGATGCTGTAGTGGTGATGCTGGACCTGAATATACCAGTGCACGTCGTCTCTGCTGCTGGGCATCAGGAGGTGCTGCAGTGCTGATAGTGGACCTGAAAATTCTTAGGCCCATTGTCTCAGATGCTGAGTTTGAGGTGGTGCTGCAGTGGTGATGCTGGGACTGAACACACTAGGGACAGTCATCTTGGATGCTGGGCTTTAGGAGGTGTGGCAGTGGTGATGCTGAATCTGAATATACCAGGGCAATTGTCTCAGGTGCTGGGCATCAGGAGGATGCTGGACCTGAAAATACCAGGGCCATCCTCTCGGGTGCTGGGCATCAGGAGGCGTCGCAATGGTGATGGTGGACCTGAATATACCGTGCCATCATCTCGAGTGCTGGGTATTAGGATGTGCCACTGTGGTGATGCTGGGTCTAAATATACCAGGGACTGTCATTTCAGGTGCTGGGCATCAGGAGGTCAGGTAGTGGTGATGCTGGACCTGAATATACTGGGGTCCATCATCTCTGGTGCTGGGCATTAGGAGGTGCAGCAGTGGTGATGCTGGAGCTGAATATACTGATGCCCATCTTCTTGGGTGCTAGTTATCAGGAGGTGCTGCAATGGTGATGCTCAACCTGAAAATACTGTACCTGAGCCATCATCTCAGGTGCTGGGCATCAGGAGTTGCTTCTGTGGTTATGCTGGACCTGTATATACTGAGGCCCATTGTCTCGGTGCTGGGCATCAGGAGGTTCTGCAGTGGTGATGCTTGAACTGAATATGTCGGGCCATCATCTTGAGTGCTGGGTATTAGGAGGTGCCACTGTGGTGATGCTGGGCCTAAACATGCCAGAGACTGTCATCTCAGGTGCTAGTCATCAGGAGGTGTTGCCATAGTGATGCTTAACCTGAATATACTAGGCCCATCATCTTGCATGCTAGGCATCAGGAGGTGTTACTGTGGTGATGAAGGACCTGAATATACCAGGGCTATTCAGGTGCTGGGCATCAGGAGGCATTACAGTGGTGATGCTGGACTGGAATATACCAGGACCCATCATCTCAGGTGCTGGTATCAGGAGGTGCTGCAGTGGTGATGCAGGACCTGAATATACCAGGGCCATTGTCTTGGGTGCTTGATATCAGGAGGTGCTGCAGTGGTAATGCTGGACCTGAATAAACCTGGGGCCCACTATCTCAGGTGCTGGGTATCTGGAAGTGCTGCAGTGGTGATGCTACACCTGAATATACCTGGGCCATCATCTCGGAACTGAGTATCAGGAGTGTTGCAGTGGTGATACTGGACCTGAATATACTGGGGCCCATCGCCTCTGGTGCTCAGCATCAGGAGGTGCAGCAGTGGTGATTCTGGACCTGAATATACTGGGGCCTATCATCTCTGGTGCTGGGCATTAAGAGGTGCAGCACTGGTGATGCTGGGCTGAATATACAGATGCCCATCATCTTGGGTACTGGTTATCAGGAGGTGATGCAATGGTGATGCTTGACCTGAATATACCTAGGCATCATCTCGAGTGCTGGGCATCAGGAGTTGCTGCTGTGGTGATGATGGACCTGTATATACCAAGGCTTATTGTCTTAGGTACTGGGCATTAGGAGGTTCTGTGGTGGTGATGCTTGACCTGAATATGCTGGGGCCATTGTCTCTGTGCTGGGCATCAGGAGTTACTGCAGTTATGATGTCGAACCTGAATATACGGAACCCATCATCTCTGGTGTTGGGCATCAGGAGGTGCTGTAGTGGTGATGCTGGACCCGAATATACCAGTGCACATCGTCTCTGCTGCTGGGCATCAGGAGGTGCTTCAGTGCCGATGGTGGACCTGAATATACTGAGGGCCATCGTCCCAGGTGCTGAGTGTCAGGAGGTTCTGCAGTGGTGATGCTGGGACTCAACATACCAGGGACTTTCATCTCAGGTGCTGGGCATCAGGAGGCGTGGCAGTGGTGATGCTGGACCTGAATATACCAGGCCATCTTCATGGGTGCTGGGTATTAGGAGGTGCCACTGTGGTGATGCTGGGCCCAAACATACCAGGGACTGTCATCTCAGGTGCTGGGTATCAGGATGTGTGGCCATAGTGATGCAGGTCTGAATATACTGAGGTCCATCGTCTCGGGTTCTGGGCATCAGGAGGCATCGCAGTGGTGATGCTGGACCTAAATATACCAGGGCCATTGTCTCGGTGCAGGATATCATGAGGTGCTGCAGTGGTAATGCTGGACCTGAATATCCCCAGGTCATACCATCTCAGGTGCTGGGTATTTAGAGGTGCTGCAGTAGTGATGCTAAACCTGAATATACCTGTGTCGTCATCTCGGTGCTGGGTATCAGGCTGTGTTGCAGTAGCAATACTGGACCTGAATATACTAGGGACCATCGCCTCGGTGCTGGACATCAGGAGGTGTGGCAGTGGTGATGCTGGACCTCAGTATACTGGGGCCCATCATCTCTGGTGCTGGGCATTAGGAGGTGCAGCAGTGGTGATGCTGGAGCTGAATATACAGATGCTCATTGTCTTGGGTGCTGGTTATCAGAAGGTGCTGCAATGGTGATGCTTAACCTCCATATACCTGGGCCATTGTCTTGGTGCCAAGTATCAGGAGTTGCTTCTGTGGTGATGTTGGACCTGTATATACTGAGGCCTATTGTCTCAGGTCCTGACATCAGGAGGTTCTGCAATGCTGATGCTTGACCTGAATATGCTGGGCCATCGTCTGGTGCTGCGCATCAGGAGTTGCTGCAGTTATGATGCCCAACCTGAATATACCAGTGCCCATCATCTCTGGTGTTGAGCATCAGGAGGTTCTGCAGTGGTGATGCTGGACCTGAATATACCACTGCACATTGTCCGTGTGCTGAGTATCAGGAGGTGCTGCAGTGGTGATGCTGCGACTGAACATACCAGGGCCCATCATCTCGGGTGCTGGGTATCAGGTGTGTCACAGTAGTGACACTAGACCTGAATATACTGAGTCCCATCACCTCGGGTGCTGGGCATCAGGAGGTGCGGTAGTGGTGATGCTGGAGCTGAATATACTGATGTCCATCATCTTGGGTGCTGGTTATCAGGAGGTTCTGCAGTGGTGATGCTTGACCTGTATATACCAAGGCCCATTGTCTCAGGTGCTGGACATCAGGAGGTTCTGCAGTGGTGATGCTTGACCTGAATATGCCAGGGCCATCGTCTCGGTGCTGGGCATCAGGAGTTAGATAGTTATGATGTTGGACCTGAATATATCGGTTGCCCATCATCTCTGGTGTTGGGCATCAGGAGGCATCACAGTGGTTTTGCTGGACCAGAATATACCAGGACCCATCATCTCAGGTGCTGGGTATCAGGAGCTGCTGCAGTGGTGATGCAGGACCTGAATATACCTGGGCCATTGTCTCAGGTGCTTGATATCAGGAGGTGCTGTAGTGGTGATGATGGATCTGAATAAACCTGGGGCCCACCATCTCAGGTACTGGGTATCTGGAGGTGCTGCAGTGGTGATGCTACACCTGAATATACCTGGGCCATCATCTCGGGAGCTGGGTATCAGGGTGTGTCACAGTGGTGATACTGGACCTGAATATACTGGGGCCCATCGCCTCAGGTGCTGGGCATCAGGAGGTGTGGCAGTGGTGATTCTGGACCTGAATATACTGGGCCTATCATCTCGGGTGCTGGGCTTCAGGAGTTGCTGCTGTGGTGATGCTGGACCTGTATATACTGGAGGCCCATTGTCTCAGGTGCTGGGCATCAGGAGGTTCTGCAGTAGTGATGCTTGACCTGAATATGCTGGGGCCATCATCTCAGGTGCTGGGCATCAGGAGTTAAAGTAGTTATGATGCTGGACCTGAATATGCAGTTGCCCATCATCTCTAGTGTTGGGCATCAGGAGATGCTGTAGTGGTGATGCTGCACCTGAATATAGCCAGTGCCGCGTCGTCTCTGCTGCTGAGCATCAGGAGGTGCTGCAGTGCCAATAGTGGACCTTAAAATTCTTAGGCCCATCATCTCAGGTGCTGAGTTTGAGGAGGTGCTGCAGTGGTGATGCTGGGACTGAACACACTAGGGACAGTCATCTTGGATGCTGGGCCTCAGGAGGTGTGGCAGTGGTGATGCTGAATCTGAATATACCAGGACAATTGTCTCAGGTGCTGGGCATCCAGGAGGTGTGGCAGTGGTGATGCTGGTCCTGGATATACCAGGGCCATCTTCTCGGGTGCTGGGCATCAGGGGGCGTCGCAATGGTGATGGTGGACCTGAATATACGGTGCCATCATCTCGGGTGCTGGGTATTAGGATGTGCCACTGTGGTGATGCTGGGTCTAAATATACCAGGGACTGTCATTTCAGGTGCTGGGCATCAGGAGGTCAGGTAGTGGTGATGCTGGACCTGAATATACTGGGGTCCATCATCTCTGGTGCTGGGCATTAGGAGGTGCAGCAGTGGTGATGCTGGAGCTGAATATACTGATGCCCATCTTCTTGGGTGTTAGTTATCAGTAGGTGCTGCAATGGTGATGCTCAACCTGAAAATACTGTACCTGGGCCATCATCTTGGGTGCTGGGCATCAGGAGTTGCTTCTGTGGCGATGCTGGACCTGTATACTGAGGCCCATTGTCTCGGGTGCTGGGCATCAGGAGGTTCTGCAGTGGTAATGCTGAACTGAATATGCTGGGCTGTCATCTCAGGTGCTGGACATCAGGATTTGCTGCAGTTATAATGCTGGACCTGATTGTGCGGAGCCTATCATCTCTGGTGCTGGGCATCAGGAGGTGTGGCAGTGGTGACGCTGGGCCTGAATATGCCAGGGCCCTTCATCTCTGGTGCTGGGCCTGGATTACAGGCCCATTGTCTTGGGTGCGCTTGAGTATCAGGAGGGCACTGCAGTGATGATGCAACTGAACATATGAGAGACTGTTATCTCAGGTGCTGGGCATCAGGAGGTGTGGCTGTGGTGATGCTGGATCTGAATATCCCAGAGATATCATCTCAGGTGCTGGGCATCAGGAGGTACTGTAGTGTTGATGCTTGACCTGAATATGCCAGGGCCCTACATCTCTCGTGCTCGGCATCAGGAGGTGTGGCAGTGGTGATGCTGACCTGAATATACCAGGGCCATCCTCCTCGGGTGCTGGGCATCAAGAGGTGTTGGTGCAGTGATGCTGGACCTGAATATACCGGGCCATTATCTCGGGTGCTGGGTATTAGGATGTGCCACTGTGGTGATGCTGGGCCTAAACTTACCAGGGACTGTCATTTCAGGTGCTGGGTATCAGGAATTGTTGCCATAGTGATGTGGGCTGAATATACTGAGGCCCATCATCTCAAGTGCTGGGCATCAGGAGGTGCTGCAGTGGTGATGCTTGACCTGAATATATCGGGCCCATCATCTTGGGTTCTGGGCATCAGTAGGCGTTACTGTGGTGATGATGGACCTGAGATATACTGGGGCCATCGTCTCGGATGTTGGGTATCAGGAGATGCTGCAGTGGTGATGCAGGACCTGAATGTACCAGGGCCATTGTCTCGGGTTCTGGATATCAGGAGGTGCTGCAGTGGTGATGCTGGACCTGAATATACCCGGAGCCCATCATCTCAGGTGCTGGGTATCTGGAGGTGCTGCAGTGGTGATACTGGACCTGAATATACCGGTGCCATCGTCTCAGATGCTGGGTATTGGGAGGTATCACAGTCGTGATGCTGGACAAGAATATACCAGGCCATTGTCTCAGGTGCTGAGCATCAGGAGGTGGTACAGTGGTGATGCTGAGCCTGAATATACCATGGCCAAATATCTCGGATGCTGTAAACCGAGGTACTGCAGTGGTGATGCTGGACCTGAATATACTGAGGTCAGCTATTTTGGGTGCTAAGTGTCAGGAGGTGCTGCAGTGGTGATGCTGGACCCGAATATGCCGGGCTATCATCTCAGGTGCTGGGTATCAGGAGGTGCTGCAGTGGTGATACTGGACCTGAATACACCGGGCTTATTGTCTTGGCTGCTGGGTATCAGGAGGTGTCACAGTTGTGATGCTGGTCCTGAATATACTGAGGCCCAGCTCTCAGGTGCTGGGTATCAGGAGGTGTTGCAGTGGTGATGCTGGACCTGAATGTACAGGCCCATCATCTTGAGTGCTGGATATCAGAGGTGCTGCAGTAGTGATGCTGGACCTGAATACATCGGGCCATCATCTTGGGTGCTGGGTATCAGGAAATGTCAGAGTGGTAATGCTGGACCTGAGTATACCAGGGTCCATCGATCAGGTGCTGGTTATCAGGAAGTGCTGCAGTGGTGACACTGACATGAATATATCGGGCCCATCATAACAGGTGCTGGGTAAAAGGAGGTGTCGCAGTGGTGATGATGGACCTGAATATACTAAGGGTCATCATTTTGGGTGCTGGGCATCAGGAGGTGGGCAGTAGTGATGCTGGACCCAAATATACCAGCTACCATCATCTTGGGTGTTGGGTATCAGTAGGTCTCCCAGTGGAGATGCTGGACCTGAATATACCGGGCCATCATCTCTGGGTGCTGGTATCAGGTGGTGCTACAGTGGTGATGCCGACCTGAATATACTGAGGCCCATCATCTCAGGTACTGGACATCAGGAGGCGCCGTAGTGGTGATGATGTTCCAATATACTGGGCCATCATCTCAGGTGCTGGGTATCAGGAGGTGTCAACAGTGCTGATGCTGGACCTGAATATGCTCAGACCATATCGTCTCGGGTAATGCGTATTAGGAGGTACAGCAGTGGCGATGCCTGCCCTGAATATACTGAGGCCATCGTCTCAGGTGCTGGAAATCTGGAGGTGTGGCCATGGTGATAAGCAGCCTGAAAATACCAGGGCCATCGCCTCGGTGCTGGGGATCAGGATGTGGTGCAGTGGTGATGCTGGGCCTGAATATACCAGGCCATGGTCTCGGTGCTGGGCATCAGGAGGTGCTGTAGTGCCAAGATGGACTTGAAAATACCAGGGCCATGGCCTCGGGTGCTGGGCATCAGGAGGTGCTGCAGTGCGAAGGTGGACTTGAAAATACCAGGGCCATGGTCTTGGGTGCTGGGCATCAAGCTGCCAAGGCCATTTCTCATTTTATATCTGCTCTTGGCATCTTGCTTACCAGGATGTAAGGCGTGTGAATGCAATTGTTGGCTGCACACCTTACTTTGTTCTGTCAGTTATCTTGTAGTTAGTCAGTGCTATTTAATAACTCTTAATCTAATACATTTTTGTTTTACACTGTATTACATTTACTGTAGGTAGTCCTTTTTTCCTTTTTATTTTATGCTTAGAGTTTAGGTTGTAACGAAATAGAAGGCATGATATCAAAACTGAGCAAAATTCTAAAAACCGTTTCATGGAACATTAAAGGTTGTCACAGTCCTTTAAGAGAACCAATGTTCTCTCATTTTTAAAGGAAATAGGAAATTATTTTACATAACAAACTGCCATCTTCTGAAATTAGTTTTATGAATTAACTGTCCTTCTATCTTGCTTTCCATGCCAGTTATGTATTCTGATATATGTGAACCAATTTTGATAAATAAACAATCTAGTTTTGGGTGCCCACAGATCTGCATAGAGTTCCACTCTCCTAACACATTCTGTTACATCAGTAACATCATTCTGTGCTATTCATCTAAATGGCCTGGATTGGTGTTATTGATATCACAGAATGTTCAAGCACTATGAAAAGAGAGAGCAGCAACTGCTGAAGAGAGAAGGTTTCAGGGTAGTTATAAGGCAACAGAATTAGATTTTTAATTTAACAAAAAGGGTCAACAACATATCAGAATATTGGATTGAAATTGAAAGGGCAACAATAATGCATCTAGAGGTGTAAAACTGTTTCCCATCACCTTTAAGTCACTGAAGTTAGCACAGCTTTTCTTCAGGAAATCCATTTAACATCTAAAGAAACACTGAGACCAAAGAAGTCCTGGGTATGTAAAGTTGTGGGTAGTTTATTTAATTCAAAAGTAGGGATGTACTGTATGTATTTTATTTCATAAAATGTTAATGTCGATACAGAATCTCATGGGACAGACCCAGAAGGCAGATTTATTATCATTAAAGTAAAATCAATGATAAGAAGATTACTCTGGTTAATTCCTATGCCTCATATATTAATGAAGTCAAGTTTGTTTGCTCAGGGTGCTGACCAGTTGGCCTTAATCAATCCAGATAATATTATTCAGGCTGCAGATATGAATATAGTAATAGATAACTTCTAAGAGATAAGTTCCAGGGCCTCTCTGGAACATCAGCACTCTTCCAAAGCATTTAATAAGTTCTATAGTATATGGTTACAGCTTATTATGTATAGGACTCGCAGCTGCTCAAATGTTGTTGTGCACATTCTAAATATTATTTGCACCTTCTACAATTAATATTTTATCAGTTCTGAATTAAATATTCATCAGGGCCATGCTGATTGGCCAAAACCGAGCTCTTCGAACAAGTAATCCAAACAAACATGGCGGTGCCGTATGGCGATTCTGAGGGATGCTTTGGACATGGATGCCGTGATTTTCTCCATGTTAAAAAACACTATATATAAATATGCATATATATTAATAAAAGAAGGCTCAGGACTGGAATTGGACTGCAGTGATGATCAGGACCAATGAACTCTGCAACAGATTGAGCTGCCAATGAAGGGAGCAGAAGGAAACACAAGGTAGGAAACCTTGTGAAACTAAAAGTTCAGAAATACAACTATTTTTTAAATCTCAGAAAACCATATACTATACAAAATAAAGTATGGGTGCCCAAACACAACTACGCCTGTGTTTCCCATATCAGGTTGAGATACCAACATGGACCTGTGGCTTAGCTTCCTCGAGGTCCATACGCTGGTATCTCAACCCTCAATGGAAACACAGGTTCGCTGTGTATGGGCACCCATACTTTATTCCTTATGTAGTGAATTTGGTTCGATTGACACTTGAGGTACTCACACCCTAAATACAGGGGGCTCAATTTTCAAAGGGTGATGCAGGGCATGCATGAAGCCGTGTCCAAACCTTGCATTGATGCAGCTGCTTCAATCCTTTGCCTCAGCTGTGCCTGATTTTGGTTGGTCAGATGCAGTTGCGACATTTTACCTGATTTACAGCAGCTTGCACTGAATATTTTATTTATTTATTTTATTTATTTAGTTTTTGTTAACCGGTAAGTGCGCTAGTCAGCAAGTGACTGTTTTCAGGCACACCCGGGAGGTACAATTACAATACACAAAAGAGTACAGCCAGATTATTAAGACAACGAGTACAAAAAATGCAGAGAGAAATACATATGGCAATGTAACATACATTAGTAAACAAAAATATACTTTAGCACTTGATCATGGAACATACTCAAAATGTGAATAGTAGAAGGCAGAAAATAAGAGAGGATAGGCATCAGTAGAAAGACACAAGGAAGGGAAAACTGCAAAAGGATGGGAGGGAGAGATTAAGTGGAAAGGAGGTGCCGCCAGATACGGCAACAGCGGGTGAGGTACCAACCTGCGGCGGGCCTATGGAGCCGAAAGACAGCAGGCTAAGAGAGGGTGGGGGAGCGGCAGTAGATGGCAACAGCGGTAGGAGGTGAGGAAAATACAGCCGGTCTGGTGGAACCGATAGATGGCAGAGCGAGAGTGAGGATGCCAGTGAGAGGGGATAGAGGCGGAGAAGTTACGGCAATAGCGGCAAAAGTGTCAAAGTCAAGCCGAGCCAGTGGAACCAAGAGACGGCAGGGCAGGGAAGGGGTCGGTAGACGGTGGGAGTAGGTGGTAGTAGGTGGAGAGAGGTGACTAAGCACAGCCAGGAGGGTGGGGACTAAGGAGGGCATGGATGAGGTGGAACAGGTAAAGGTGAGTTTGGTGGGAGTGGCAAAAGGGGAAGAGGATATAACAGAAGAAGGGAAGAGCAGCAGTGGGGTTTGTAAAATGGGTCCCCAGGATTGCTGCAAGCTAGACCAGAAAAAGTTGATTTAATTTGCAGCAATTGCCACATGGAAATGAAAATCCTGATCATGGCTTGAGAATGTCGCAGAGCCCAGTGCCCCATATCTTTGGTGCACATGGGGCTTGCAACATTCTCACTATTTTGAAAATTGAACCTGGGGCTTTACTTTTAAGCCACATTCACACGGCATGTACCTGCATTGGTGCCATCCCCATCGATTCTGCTGCACTTTCCGAAACACTGCAGACTAGCATTTACACAACATGGATTTGGGGTGTTTCTTCCTGCATTTTGAGGAGCGTTCTGGTGGGGGTGACACTGTGGAGTGCAGTCTGAGAAAACAACTTGCAACATTGCGGGTGGTGCCGGCTGTTCAGATAGCCAAGGAAATGCCTACACCAAGAAAAAAGGGATTGCAGTGAAAGGGAACCCATGCAGACACTGCAATGCGGGGTTGCATTCACATGGCAAAAGCAACAACATTCTCACAGTTGTTCACCACCCACAATGGTGTAGAACTGGCCATGTGAATGGCTTTTTGATCCTGCTACAACTTGTACAGCAGGCTGGATTGTATGTTTGTATCTAAATCACTCCTTTCAGGCCTAGCTGACAGCAGCATTGGTAATATTGTAATCTCAGACCATGCCCCTGTGTCTGCTGGTATATTGATAGATGGTGTTTCTCCTTTAACCAGAGTCTGGGGATTCAACAGCAGTTTGCTTAGGGACAATGAGTTTATAAAATGTAAATTCAGAAATTAAACAATGTATAGAAATGAATGATTCTGAGAGAATTTCTAAGGCTATCCTTTGAATTCACTAAAAGCTTATTTGAGAGGTTGTATTTTTCAGATGCAAGTCATAAAAATGATTACAGACCTCTGAACTACTTAAGACAGAAACTGATCTCAATGTGAAAGGAAAAACAGTATCTGAATCTAAGATTATTGCCTTAAAAACACACCAGGACATAACTGGTTAAAACATTCAATAAACTCTACATGTGTCCAGAAAGCTGAGTTTGCACTTTTCTGCTTAAGCAAAATTAGTGAGTCAGGTGAAGCCAAGGAAAATTATTGGCTCAAGTTATATAAGATTGCAGAATCCTCCAGGGTATCTTCTGCTAAGGATGGGAATGCTTGAGTGTCTACTCAGCTACACAGAGTGTAAAACCTTTGAAAAATCTTAATCTATATAAACCAGAAAGAGAATTTCAGGAAGATCAATTAAATAATTTTATCTAATATAAACCTCCATTCTATTTCAGAAAATTGTAACTTAATATTAAATAGACCTATTGCAATTGAAAAATAATTAAAGCTGTCATGTCTCTACCATTCGGAAGCGGTTGGTTTACATGGTTTTACAGCAGAGTTTTACAAGGCTACTATTCAGGGATTACCCTCTACTGAATAGGATTTTCTGTCATGCCCACTTTTAGATCTCTCCCAGCATCCATGAAGGGGCACCTATCATTGTACTACCCAATGAGAACAAAACCCAATGTTTTTGTGATAATTATAAACCAGTCTCCCTCATTAACGTGGACTGTAAAATCATGGCTAAAATGTTAGCTAACAGACTGAACAGAGTAATTCAGCTACTCTGATCAGATGGGTTTGTACAGGAAGAAATAGTACCAATTTACTGAAGAAACTTCACATATCATCCATGCAGTGAATGAGATGTCCTCAAACCCTTTTTATATCATTAGAGGCCAATAAAGCATTTGATAGACTTGTGTGGGTTATTAATTATGTATTTTGCTGAGTATAACTAGGCTGATTACTTTCGTAAGTGGGTCAGTATTTCTATACAGCAAGATCTCTGCAAATGTGAAGGTAAATTGTACTGCATCTTTCTGACAAATTTGACATTCTTAAAGTAACTAAACTGGGGTGCCCTGTCTCCCTCTATTATTTATTCTGGCTTTGGGCTCTTACTTATTAAAATTAGGTCCTCTTCTGCAATCTCAATCATAACATAGCAGGAATATCAAGAAAATGGTTTCACAGATGATGCTACTTTCCTGACAAATCTAACTAGGTGTTTACCCTAATTAGGTACCATCCAAGAATTTTCAAAGATCTCTTGTTTTAAAATGAATTTAGATAAATCAGAGGTACTCTTCTAGTTAATTCAGTAGATCCTCTCTTATTTGCTCTAGGCAAATTTAAGATAGCATTATCGGGTGTAAAATTTATTGATATTAATTTAAATTCACACATTAACAGGCTAGTCAATATCAATTTCACCCTCTGTTGGAGAAACTGAATTCAATTTGCAAGATGGTGCCCAATGATTCTGTCCTTATGGAGCAAGATCCAGGCCATCAATATGATGTTAGCCCCAAAATGTTTTACCTTTATGTCATCTGCCTTTACACATACCTGCCCCAAGCTTTAAAAGCTATATTCTCTACTGCAAAATGCACATGGGAGGATAAACCAGCAGAATGTCACTGGTTACATTACAGCAACCCAGGATACACGGTGGTTGTAGCCTTCCAGACTTTAATTTCAGACATGACACATTCTTGGTATCACAAAACATTAATTCATTATGGTCACAAATAAAAGCATACGCCAGCCTGGGTTCACTTTGAAACATCTTTATTGAAAGGTTCTAATCCAAGAGTTCTTCTATTTTCAGATCTTCCAAAGTCCCTTAAATCTAACTGTAAAGCATGGGTAAAATAACCAAAGCTTTAGACTGGAACCCAGCTCTATCTTCACATTGTCCTTATGTGGCAAATGCTACTCAGATTCAAGGATGAACAAAGATTTCTGCTCAGTATTCACAACAGATGAGGGAGGGAGGTGCCTAAACCAAACAAGGGCTAAACTCTGAATAGGGGGTCAATACCTGTCCATTCACAGAAGAAAGGGTTTTAAAGAACTCTTGAAACTGAGGGTGGACAGATCAATGGGGTTTGATGGGATTCACCCAAGAATACTAAAAGAACTAAGGGTAGAACTAGTAACACCACTGACTATTCTCTTTAACAAATCTTGGGAGGATGGAGTGGTACCTGAGGACTGGAGGAGGGCAAATGTGAGTCCACTTCACAAAAGTGGGAGCAGGGCAGAGACAGGAAACTACAGACCAGTTAGTTTGACTTCAGTGGTAGGGAAAATTATGGAATCACTTCTGAAGGAAAGAATTTTGAGTACCTAGAGGCCAGTGGAGCACAGGACCCAAGGCAGCATGATTTCACAGCAGAAAGGTCATGTCAGATGAACCTAATAGATTTCTTTGACAGGGTGACCAAAGTAGTAGACCAGGGAAGGGCTGTGGATATGGCCTACCTAGATTTTAGCAGGGCATTCGACACAGTCTCACACAAAAGATTAATATACAAGTTAGCCAGCCTTGGAGTGGGTCCCAAGGTGGTAGCCTGGATAAAAACTGGCTGGACAACAGGACACAAAGGGTAATAGTAAACGGAGTCCACAGTGAAGAAAGAAGAGTAACTAGAGGGGTTCCGTGAGGTTCAGTACTGGGACCGGTCCTCTTTAATATCTTTATAAGTGACATTGAGAGCACCTGGAAGGAAAGGTATGCCTCTTGCAGATGACACAAAGATCTGCAACAGGGTTGATACACAAGGTGGGGTGGAAAGAATGAAAAGGAACTTGGCAAGGTTGGAGAATGGTCAAATCGTGGCAGCTCTGATTCAGTGCAAAGAAGTGCAAGGTAATGCATCTGGGAAACAAAACCCAAGGAAGAGTACACAATGGGGGTGAGTTAATAACAACAACAAAAATCGAAAGAGACCTAGGAGTAATTATATCAGATGACCTAAAGGTGGGCAAGCAATGTGAGAAGGCAGTAAGGAGGGCTGGGGGATACTGGGATGCATAGGAGAGGCATCAAGAGTAGAAAACAGGGAGGATCATGTGATGAGCTAGCAGAGAAAGGACGCTCTCAAGCGCTTGCTCCCAGGCCCCATCGAACCCAACAAAGTTTTAAAGTACCTCTGTTTCCAGTGTGGGTAGAATCTGCATAGTCTGATCTTTAAAAGATACCGCATCCTTGGAGGAGTTTTTTCTGCTGATCAGGGAATTTTAGAGACATACGACTAGAGCGCCGATAGCAATGGAGTGCAGAAGCCTCAAGTCTTGGATGCATGAACGCCGCATCGGCTGCCCCAAACCCCATCGCCAGTGCCAGAAGATCAGAAGGACCGACTGTGCGTGGAAGGAAAGGCCAGGCAACCTCGATGATATTTAGAAATAAAATCGCTCCTGCGAGCTAGTGGCCTATTTTTCTACTGTCAAACTGACATTAAGCGCCTGGCACAAAGAATGGGCGATGTGGAAGCCAGAGTTGCTTCCCAGAGCAGAAAACCTCTACACATGAGCAGGAGCTGGTGGTTTTAGTGCGACAGTTTAAAAAGCTTGAAGACCGGAGTTGATGATCAGGAATCTCGTGGCGGAGAAACAATCTGATTATGGCAGGTCTTCCAGAGCGATCAGAGACTCTGACTGTATAGCTTTCATCCAGGATTTATTATTGAAGCTACTGGGTCGGCGCCATATGGAGATGCATACAATATCGAGAGCACATCGGTCACTAAAATGCCACGCACGGGACTCGTCCCAGGGTTGTTATCATGCGATTTTTAAATTATATGAGAAAGCCCATGTTCTTAGTAAAGCTAAAGCACTGAAGACCATGCATTGGAATGGGGCATCTTTATGGCTATTTCAAGACCAGATGCCCACGATCCGTGAGAAACAGAAGGAATACCTGGATATAAAGAAAAATTATACCTTGCTGGAGTGAAATTTAGAATGCAACACCCGCCACTCTGATGGTAAAACTACAGTCTGGAGATCGGAGGTTCCTGACAGCAGGATGCTACTGAGGGACTGCATTGAATTCCGTATCTGTTTAGGCCTGCATCCTGACTGTGTGGGGAGTGAAGACCACAGTTAATGCTGAAATGCTGTGCAGTGTTAGTCGTGTAGACTGAGTGGTAGAAGCATCTCATAGCTTCTTCGAGGGACACTTGGACTTAAATCTAAAGGAAGGGTTTTTTTTCTCTCTCTCCTGTACTACCCAGGAATATGGGACAGGCTGATATATACAGTTGCAAAGATTGAAACAGTTAATTATGATATGCTATGGTTATTTCTTTCCAGGTCAGCCTTTAGAGGGGTGTATTGAACCCAGACTGGTCTCAGAGGGACTTAAATCGATTTGGGGCCTCAGAAAAAAGGGAATAGAGTATTATAATCTGTAACTATAGTTGTTCCCCAGTTATATGGGGTTGTATCATTGTTACTACTATGGACATTTGGTTTGGTATAACTAGCGATAATAGGACTCGGGTTGAGAGAGAATAATAATGGGGCTCATAATTCTAATAAAAGTCTAGCCTATGGGGCACATAGTGGGGACAAGAGACCATCTGTGCTTATCAAGGGATTCGGTGGGCAAGGGGGCTCTCCGGGTTAGCTCATCTCTGTTTCAACTTACATCAGGAGGGCGATCGAGGATCGGGGATTATGGTAATGTGGGGAGGGCTGGGAAGAGAGAAACCAAAAGAGTAGAAAACAGGAAGTTGTTATCCCTCTCTACAGACAGTTAGTGAGACCCATCTGAGTACTGCATGCAATTCTGAGACCCCATCTCCGAAAGACATAGACAGAGTGGAGGCTGTTCAGAGGAGGGCAACCAAAATGGTACAATGTCTGCACCAGAAGGCATACTAGGAGAGACTAAAGCAGCTTAATATGTATACCCTTGAGGAAAGGAGGAGAGGGGACATGATATAAACTTTCAAGTATCTCAAGGGAATTAACAAGGTACAAGAGGGTAGTATCTTTCAGAAGAAGAGATGTGCAAGAACAAGGGGCACAATTTGAAGATAGAGGGGGACGGCTCAGGGGCAATGTGAGGAAGTATTTTTTTCTCAGAGAGGGTGGTGGACGATGGAACAGCCTTCCTGAGGAGGTTGTGGGGTCTAAAACTGTGGGAGAATTCAAGAATGCATGGGACAGACATAAGGGAATTTTGTGGGGGTAGGAAGAAATAGGCTGTTGGTTAAATGGGATCTGCAGCTTATCCATCAGGTAGGGAAGTGGGCAGACTGGGTGGTCCAAGAGGTCCTTGTCTGCCATCAAATTCAATATTTCTATGTAAACGTTAAACTGGGACAGTTGGATAAATCAAGTAATCCTTTTTGGGTGATTCTTGATTCCAGCAATGCCTCTCTTGTATCCTCTTCAGATCTGTCAAGAAAGGTTTATTCTTCAAGAGCTGAATTCTACAAATATCTGCAAATTAGAGACATATTAAAGGAAAATAGAAATGCCAGGGTAGCATTACATCCCTAACATACATTACGAACATGCGAAGAAGCTAGCTAGTAGAAGAAGGCCATTTGGTCTATCAAGTCTGCTGTTACAGGGTCCACAGCTGGGCTAATGTCCTTGCCCTTCCTCCCCCACTTCTCCCATCCTCTCTACCCATGATCCTTACCTTCCCTATGCCTATCCCAGCTCTCTTAAAGCTGCCCACTGTCTTCAATGAGATGACCTCTTCTGGCAGCACATTCCAAATGTCCAACACCCTCTCTGTGAAGAAGTGCTTCCTGACCTCCTTCCTAAACCTCCCACCCTCCAGCTTAAGACTGTGCCCCTTTTTTGTTATGGTTGCCACTCAACCTAAAGAGACTCTCCTTATGAACCTTATGTATCCCATTCATGTGCGTGAACATCCCAGTCATGTCCTCTCTCTCTCTCTCTCTCTCTCTCTCTCTCTTTCTCCTGTCTTCCAGGGAGTACATGTTCAGTGCCCTCAACCTCTCCTCATATGCCTCACTCTGATGACTGGCTATCATCTTTGTAGCCCTTCTCTGACCTTCTTCAGCAGGTTAATGTCCTTTTGAGGTGTGGGCACCAGTACTGAACTCCGTACTCTAGATGTGGCCTTACCAGTGACCTGTACAAAGTCAATATAACCGCCTCTCCTAATACTACTCATCCCCTAGATATGCATCCCAGCATCTTGTTTGCCTTTGCTGCTGCTTTCTTGCATTGTGCGGAGTGCTTCAGGTCACTAGTGATCATCACTCCCAGGTCATTCTCCTCCTCTGATGCAGATACTCGGACTCCACCCAGGTAGTACTCTGTCCTGGGATTCCTGGCTCCAATATGCATAACTTTGCATTTCTTGGCATTGAAGCTAGCTGCCAGATCCAGGACCACCTCCCTAGCTTTTCCAGATCTTCCTGTAGGTCCTGTATCCCTTCAGCTGTGTCCATTCTCCCACAGAGTTTGTTGTCATCCATGAATAGGCACATTGATGAAGACATTGAACAATACCATATACACAAGTTTTATTCTACCTACAAGGGATATAAGGTAATATATAACATGCTTGAATCATTTTATTAATCAAATCAGCTTCTCCACCACCACCAAGGACACAAACAGGAAAAAACTCAACATTTCAGCAGGCTACTAGTGCTTTGTCAAGAGAATGAAAATCATGCAAACCACTCTACTTAAATAGTGATCTATAATCATTTGCAGGTGCAGTTCATATCATTAAATAAGCAATCACACAACAATAAAAAAGCTATACAGCTAATACAATCATTTATCTGACTGTGCTGGAACACATGTATTCAAAGAACATTGCTCAGTAATTTCATTCAGTGACTAATATTTTATAATTCAGTCACTAATATTATGTGTAAAAAACCTTTAAATATATACTATAAATAGGGCTGTAACTCAGTTTTATCATTAAGACCTGGGAAGCTCATTGAGTGCATTCTGGAAATCCAAACATTTTCCCAGCTAGATAAAAGGCTGTTTAAATCACCTCCTCTTGGACCAAGTTTAACCTTCTCAATACCCATAAAAGCCATGTATGTTCCATTTGATTGGTATGCTGTGCTGTGGCATAATTCAGATTTTTATTGTATACTGCATTATATATTCCACCATTCCTTAAATTTTCTTTTAATGTGACCTATATGAAATCTTACATTTACAAGCTGCAAAATAAACAATATTACAACTATCACAATTAATGCAGTCATTAATAAGAAGCTGTTTCACATCTGCAGGATTCAAAAATCTTTGCTACATTTATGTTCATACAATATTTGCATCTGTGACACTTATAACCCCTTTAGGTAAGGGTGGCAGCCATTTGGCATTATTTCTTTTCTGCAGATGGATCTCAAGCAGCCGTGCTACTTTGCAGATCGGGGGTGGGGCTCAGACATTTCTTGCTTGGGGCAGGTGGTCTCTGTATTGCTTAACCAGTGGCTGGTAATTATGTGTTAGTCATCACTTAAAGTTGTAGATCTTTTATTCACCATTCCTGGAGTTTGTGACATATATTTTTCCAGCTTGCTCTGGTTGAAGTAAGGACCAGTGATTCCTAATGATATTCTCAAGTTTGACTAGATTCTACACTAAACATGGTAACAAATTTAAGCCTGTCCTTTGCACATTTGATCTTTCTGATGATAATAGACCTCTATTCATATATTTTGCACTGTTCCTTGCTGCATCAAAATGGCTACACCCTCTTTTTATAAACGGCTATCCAGAGCATGAGCCCAATGTTCAAAACCAGCATCTTCAGAGCAGCCTCTGTGGGCCATTATAAACTGGCATTTTGGTATCATTTTTATTGTATGTCTAGGGTGACAGGAACCGCTTGTAGGACCGTGCTTTTATCAGTAGGTTTCCTAAATAGGGTAGTACTAAGCCCATTCTCATTGTCCTTACTTATCAGAAGATTCAAAAAGATATTTCACTGTTACTCACATTCATAGTAAACCGCCAAATGTGGAGTAGTGGACCGTAAGTACTGTATAAAATCCCTGAAGTCATTTTCAGTGCCCTTCCATAACAAAAACAATCATCAATGTATCTTTTGTATATGGAAATGTGATGATAAAATGGGTTTACAGCTGAGTCATATATGAATGTCTCCTCCCATTTCCATGTACAGATTTGCATAATTGGGGTGAAAGACACCCCATTGACGGTACCACTGGTTTGTAGGTAATGCCTTGAAACATAAAAGAATTACATTCTAGCACAAATTGTGACGACTGTATAATAAATTTCTTTAAGGGAAATCAGTACTACGCTTGTCCAAATAGTTTGTCAAAGCATGTAGGCCACCCTCATGTGGTATATTCATATAAAGTGACTCCACATCAAGTGTAACTAGGAAGTCAAATTCCTTGATGTGGCGGTCACCAAGAATCCCCAAAGCATGTTTAGCTGCCCTCCTACAAGTGTGCCATCCGAGAGGATGTTTAGCACTGCTGATGACGCTGCTGAGCCACACCGCTCCAAGCTGGACCTCAACATGTTGAACAGTTAGTGTTCCTTAAGTTAAACTTATCAGTAACTGACTACAGATATGATCTGCCTACATAAAACTGGTGCTACAGTATAGCTCTCAATCTGCCTAATGTTTCAGAAGTGTAATGTTACCCTTTTGGCTCACTCTTGCCTTTTTTCTATCACGTAAACTATTTAATTAACAGGGTAACTGAGTCTCCACCCCTGGCATAACTAGGACTACATGAGGACCCTGTTAAACTAGAAACAATTAAAAATGTATCATGTTTTACTGACCTTAGTACTGTGTACTTTAGGTTACTAATTATCTGTTGGAAAAGGACAGCTTGGCCCCACACAGTCAGCCCACATTGTCCATCCCTGCCTTATCGGGTCTCATCTGTAGACCCTAAAGCAACCCTGCTGCCTCCTGCCTGTTTTCAAATACACCCCACGCCAATGCCTATCTCACGCATGCTTGAAGCCCCACAGTGTTTTCAGCTACATCACTTATGCCTGTAGTTCCTGTCAGTCATCTACCATGCCTTCGTGAATATTTCTTTACATCTGTCTTGAACTCCCTTCAGCTTCATCACATGCAACCATTGCCCTGGTACTTGTGCTCTTTCTCATTTGAAAAGAATCTCCTTATGTACCCTGTCTTCACCCGTGAGGTACTTGCATAGGTTTATATCATGGCACATCTTGCTCTCCTCTCTTCCAGGGTGGGCATACAATGCACTTACACCAGTGTCATTTTGATAGCCCTAGGCAAGACACAAGACATCACCTCATCTGCAGCCTTTGCTCAATCTATAATGACCGTGTGTCACCTTACCACTGACCAGTGCAGTGGTTTGTTGCTTTTTTGGGTCCCAGAAGGCTGTTGGGGAGTGTTCATGGCAGAATTACTAGTGCACTTCAAAGGGAAGGAAGTGATGGAGTTTAACAATGTTATAATGTCTTAAAAAAGAAAACACTTATCTGATACCCTGAATACAAATATTCATCTGAATATTCCAAATTAAGATATTTGCACACCCTACCACCTGAAACCTGCAAAATAAACGACCCACTACAGCTCCACTAGAAAACACATTACAACTTCAAAAACGAGCATTTGTCAATGCTGAATGTTTGCCAGCTGGTATTAACATTGGTAGTGCAAGAGTTAGAGAGATGCATAATAGGATTGGCAATGAAGTATTGTATAACGCAACCCCCACCCACACGTGACTGACAGGCGTTAGGTGTGCCTTGGTGTCAGTCATAACGCCATGCCACTACTCCTCATTTACAGACACTGACAGGTATCACAGCATGCCTTGAGGTCTTCAGCCCTTATGCTCACCCCATTCCATAAGTAAATAAGCTAAGATGGGTGCAGATAGGAGAATGGGATGAACGTCGAGTTGAAGGAACCCCAAGGACACCTTTGACGTCGTCAGTGGCTGGAGTGGTAGGTGAATGGCGTGAGCATTGCCAACGACCCCAAGTCACACCCCTGATGCCTGTCAGTCTGTACAGGTTGGGCATTATGGTTGGAAACCCTAATAACCAGGGCATTCATTGCTATTTTTGCTCCAAATTTCCAACATTGGCTTTTTGGGACTCCACCTCAAGAACAGTGGCAGTATCATTTTGTTACTCAATCCCAAAAGGTGATTTTGTACAGGGCATTTTGGGCAGGATGTGAAAAATGACAGCAGTACTGTTCATGAGGAAGTGTGAAGAAATGGCAATGTTGAAAATCTGGAGTGAAAATATGAAAAGTGGCAAAGTTACAAGTGTACGTAGAAGCTGTGCAATGCGCTCGTAATGCAGTCATTTTTGGATTGTTTTCACTAAATTTTCAACATCACCTTTTGGGATGTCCCCCATGAACAGTGGCACTGTGATTTCTTTAAGCTGTCCCAGTGTTGATTTCGCACAGCAACCACGCCCATTCTGTGCCACAGGTGCAAAACACGCTTCAAGAAGGATGCAAAAATTACACCTGTACTGTTCATAAGGGTGAGATAAAATGGCAATCCTGGAAATTTGGGGAAAATATTAAAACTGATGAAGTTACAAGCGTGTGTAGAAACTGCACAATGGACACTGTAAAGCAGTCATTTTTGGATTTATTTCACCAAATTTGCAACAAGGGCTTTTTGGATCCTACTCATGAACAGTGGCACTGACATTTGGTTAATTGTTCTGAAAGGTGATTGCACAGGACTGAAAATCACCTTCGGGACCAGGAGACAAAATAACAGTACCAGTGTTCATGAGGTGGGACCAAAACTCCAAAAATTGGCTGGGATAGCAACCCAAGTTGAAAACCCCACATTGACTGCCATTATTGGGCTTAATGTCATTTCTTCAGTTCCTGGTTGGTCTTTGAAGAGTGCAGGCGTGTTCCCGGTCCACAGAAGATCGCTTCTTCGACCTCCAGAGGTAAGTATGGGTGGGGATGTGGGAGGTAGGGTGCACAGAGGAGGGAGCAGGTTGGGAGAGGGCCAGCAGGAATGACAAGGGACCATTTTCTTTTTTCAGGCTTAAAAAGAAAGACATTATGGAACTGTTTTTTTTTTACAGGTGAAATATTAACAAACATATTTTCACACACTGGGGTGGGCTCCCAGTGTGCTAGAGTACTGCAGGGGGACCAATGCTAATCTGAGGATTGGGCACCCCAAGGTCGGCTGAGAACATAGTGGCATGGGAGAGTGGTGCATCCGACACCAGGAGTGGCATCAGGTGTAGGAAACATCAAAGTATTTTGGCACACTGGGGTGGGCTCCCAGTGTGCCACATTAATGGGGGAAGGGGATACATGCTGACACAGGGACTGAGCACCCCAATGTCAGCAGGGGATGGAGAGACAGGAGGTGTGGGGTGGGCAGGAGCAGTGGGAGGGAGCTAACATGTAAATTTGTTGTCCTGGTCTGTGCCTGGTTGGGAAGGGGGGACTGCCGTGCAATGACCAAACTGCCCCTGATTGCAATGGCAGATTTCTTTCAAGTGTGGTGCTCACTTTGAAACTGTCATCATCGGCAGCTTCAGCATTAATTAGTGGCTGAAGGGAAGTGCCCATTAAAGCGCTCCACTGCATTGGCCACAGTACTGCATACCTCTGCAATACTTACTATCTCAATATGTTTCTTTAGCGCTGCATGCACAAACAAACATAAAATTGCAACTACTCAGATCCATACATTACAAACAAAAAAAGATAGGGGACTGTAATTATTCAGCTATAAAACCACCCTTGAGGTTCTGGGGACATGTAGGAACCTATCAAGCATCACTCGAGGTTCACATGCCCCCAGAACCTCTTAATGGTTTTATATCCTTGTTATACACAGTCCCCTATCCATTATTTTATTTATTTTATGCTTTATATTATATTATATTGTAGGTTTTCACTGCCTCCCCAGACCCCATCTCATAGGCTGCCAGTGTGTCTGAAATGTCCAGTATTGCCTGGAGTCTCTGCCTCCAATCCTCTTAAAGGGCAGTACAAACCATCTTCATGAGTTGGCTTCAAAGGTCTTGAATGAAAACTTCACCAACCAACCGAACAGATCAGTATAGACATCCTTTATTTTACCCTTCAGAAAATCTCTGCCCATACCTCTCAGATATTTTATAGTATGACATACACCTCTCATAGCTCTTTTGCCATGCTTCTCACAGTCCCACATTATTAGGGACATCCCTCATTTTATCACTCAGAGCCCCTCTAGGGATGTCTGTCTTTATTTACATAGTTTTTTTACCAGTTAGGTGCACTAGACAAAACATTTGCCTATTTTCAGGTGCAAACTAGGAGAGTACAACAGTGGAAATTGACACATGTACAAAAATGCAAAGAGGTCTATACAATTGCTAAGAGGTAATACAGAGAACTAAACCAAAAACAAATATAACATGCAGTAAGCATGATAGAAGGTACAGAACAAGGTGCAACAATAAAAACAAGAAACAAGTACATTGGGAAAGTTGAGAGATATGGATGAAGGGACTTGATGAGTAAATGAGGGATGCCCCAGGAGATTCGCGAAGTATACAGAGGGGTTCTGAGGGTGAAATAAGGGATGTCTCTCCTACTGTGGGACTGTTGAGACGTATGGACAGAGGGGTACTGAGGGGTAAAATGAGGGCTGTCTCTTCTAATGGGATGTAACCCCAGTTCCCTGGGGTTACTAGAATCCCATCAATGTCAGTGTTAGGTAGGGAGGCAGCTGGTGAATAACTAGTTAAATGGATTTTCACCTGCTCCCTCTCTGTTTACTTGGTCTCAGCTGAGAGTAGAAAGGTGATGTCATTTAGAACTCTCACAGCAACATGAGCCATGGCTTGCTGTGAGTGTGGGGAGTTCAGAATTCTGAGAGTAGTTCAGCTCCAGCTGTAGTAGTTCAGTGTAGGAACTCAGTGAGTGAGCAGCAGTTGCTGGCAGCAGCTCAGAGAGTGAGCAGTATGTCACAAACCCATTCAGCAGATCAGGCCCTCTGCTACCAAAGTACCAACCTCTGAGTGCAGTCTTGTGAACAGTTTAACAGAACAAGGTAACCCTCTGGTCTATTTTGTAAGTTCGGATCAACCTTTGGTCTCAAGTCTTGGAGGATTCAAACTGTGAACCTCTTGCTAGTGTACCAATGTACAGGCTCAGATATTTCTGTCTTTGGGGGCCAGATATCTTTGCCTCACGGGCACCTAACCAGGTATACAGAGATGAACCCTAAAACTTTAATAAAGACCTCAGATTTAAAACGCCTCTTTCCAGTTTAGTATCACCATTCAAGCTTATGTCTATTGTCTGCTTTAACCATAATACTTTTCTTACAAATAAAAAGAAGTCAAAGACAGACCAAGTATGCTCTAAAAGAGTTTTACTAAAAATAGATAAAAATATGTCAAAATAAAATACAGAACTGTTATATCACAAGACATACAAATCTTTTAAAAGAACAAGGTTTAAATGCAAATTCTTACTTACAGTACTTAGATTTGACTCTCTTTCTAAATAATTGTTTACAGTGCTCACTGATGTTTCTTGGTCGAGTCTAGGTAAAAGTGTCCAAGTAAAACAGAATTATTCCTTAAAGTAAACTGTATTTGCCAACCCCTTTTGTGTGAGGTCATCTAGCTCCTCCTCTATCAGATTATATATAAAAATATATATACTTATACAAAAACAGGATGTCTTTTCAAAGTATTACATTTTGCAATCTCAGCATGACTCATGTCCTCAAATGACACTTCTTTGATCTCATTATAAGCATCCCTTCCAGGACATGAAAGTATCTTTGTGATTTTCTCACCCTCTGTCATAAGCTGGGTTTTCCTCTAATGTCATAAAATGGATATGATCTTCCATCTTAGCAACTACAGCTTTAATTAACTCAGAAAAAAAGGAGGTCCTTGATTAAGGCCTTCCATGTAACACATTATCTCTAATACTGTGTATGTGATCTCACATGCTGTTTTAGCATTTTTTTCTCATGGCTTTCATGGCTCAGCTGAAACCTGGGGGAGGGAGGAGGTGAGTGAGGTCATTCTAAGAGCACCAGATTTTTCAGCAGACAGTCAGTAACACATTTTATATTAAAAAATGGTACAGCACTCAGAACTGGCTTTCAATGGCCACACAGTGGAGTGCCAGTTTTCTCACCATAGTCTGAGGACATCTTTTGCCTGATTTGTGAAGTGGTGGAAACCGTTTCCGATTTCTGTGCCCTCATTCCCAGTGGGATGAGGGTGACTGCAGAGGATTTGAGGGGCAATCCCTGATCCAACCTAGATCATTTTGAAGCTGCCTTTGGTGTACAAACTGTGAGTAGATGCTGTCTGAGAGTTACCCAGGATATGTACCTGCCTTGTTTTCTGTGGGGTGACACTCTGATAAAGGAACCCTTTTACCCATTTCTGTGGGACTGTTCTCAAGAAGTTTGTTTTAAAGTTTGTTGACAACTGTGAATGTCCCATATGCGATGTATGCCCTTTGTTCAGAACTTTAACTTTACACCCTGGTGGTGTTTCTGATGCTAAAATGTGCTAAACATTTGAAGAACTCATGATTTCTACAGTTCAGTATTTGTTAAGGTGTAACTCTGAAAGAATGGCTGGGTATGGACGAGAAAGCAAAAGGTGCAGACCCCCCATCTGGAGTAACCAGTTCAGCTTGTTTTCTGTCAGTGCATAAGGCCAATGCCTGAATAAGTTTATCCCTTGTATGTGGGTTTTGCTAGTTTTGAGCCTAGTGTGTTTCCGTCGTGACCATTGTGCCTCATTCCTTTCTGTCAAATCCTATGCCATATGGAAACTGTTGGTGTGTTCATCATGGCTAGTTCCACATTTCTTTTTGCTAATCCTATGCCATATGGGAACTGTTCTAAGTAATGACCTAGCGCCCTTCCAGGAGAATTTTGTCGTGTTCATCGTGGTCGAAGACATTATGAGGATTGTCCAGGGATGCACCCTACATGCTGTAGTTTAGATCCGCCCAACTTCCTGATTTTGGGTTGTCATGAGATCATCGGCCTGGTCTTGGCTCAAATTGTCCGGTGCTCCTTGAATCGGGTGAGTTTCAAGCATCCTGAAGGAGGTGACACCTCTCCTGAAGAAAGCTTCATTGGACCCAGACATTTTCCCAACTACAGACCTATCTCAAACCATCCTTTTTAGGTAAGATTATCAAGAAAGTAGGCAATCCAGTTGGAGAACCATTTGACCATCCATAATGTCTATGAACCTCTCCAGTAAGGTTTTAAGTAAAGGCACAGTACTGAGACTGCTCTGGTTCAGGTGCTCAATGATCTCCTGATGGCGAGAGATCAGAGAAACCATTCCATCTTGTTCTCCTTGATCTCTCCTCAACTTTTGACACTGTAGACCATGGGGTGCTGCTTGATCAACTGAGGTCCATCTGTGGCCGTCAAATACAGTGCTTAGTTGGTTTGCTTCTTTCCTTGCAGGTAGAATCGCAGAGAGTTGTGTCTGGGTTTTCCTCGATCCCTTTCTCTCTGTCCTGTGGAGTCCCTCAGGGTTCGGTGCTGTCCCCATGCTGTTTGCAGTGTATATGCTACCCTTGGAGACATTGTAAGATGGGTATGGGCTGATGTGTCATTGCTATGCTGATGATACCCAGCTATACCTGTCTTTACTCCGACCAGACTAGTGCATTCTCAGTATTTAATAACTGTCTAATTGAAATCCAAGACTGAATGAATTCGAGTTGGTTGAAATTGAGCGATGGGAAAGACTGAGGTGATGGTGGTGGACGGGGTGCATAAGATAGAGTTTGAGGACTGATCGGCCCTCTGGAGGGTGAAGAGATCATTACCTCTGAATGGGTGCGCGACCTTGGAGTCGTGTTTGACGATGGGGCTGACCCTTCATTATCAGGTGTCAACAGTTGTCAAATCAGCCTTTTACCTTCTTTGGAATATTACCAGGGTCAAACACCTTGTTCTGTCTCGTGACCTGCTGGTACTGGTCCACACATTTGTGACCTCTCGGCTCCGACTACTGCAACTCTCTTTATCTAGGGCATCCTGGGATTGATATCCACTGCCTGCAGCTAGTGCAGAGCGCTGCCACCGGTTAGTGACAGAGGTACCTAGAGTTCACATATTACCCTGTGTTACGCGATCTACATTGGCTGCATTCAGTGGCAGATCACCTTTAAAGTAGGCTTGTTGACCTATAAAGCCCTACATGGTCTTGGTCCTGACCATTTGAAAGAGCTCCTGATTCCTACATCCCTGTGCAACAGCTCCACTCAGCTGATGAGGGGTTGCTGGAGATTCCGAGGTTACTTTTGAAATCTTCCGGGCCCGGCTTTTTACTTTCATGGCCCTTACCTCTGGAATTCTCTGCCCTGGCCTGCTTTGGGAGTATACAACCACGGGGCTTAAGCAGGCACTGAAAATGTTTTTGTGACATTGGCATTCCCAGAAATTTAATGGATTTTATTGTCTTATATCTTTTATCGCCTGATGATTGTTTTAATATACGGCGCCTTGATAGTTGAAAGGCGCATATAAATAAAGATTATTATTATTATTAGTACCACATTTTCCAGATGTCTAGCCTATGCTATATGGGAAGTTCAGTTTCTGTTTTCTACAGATGTGTTCTGCATTGCATAGTGCTTCAAAGCGTAAACCCTTGGGGGTCCACCTTTGCTTTTGTGTTCCAACTTTGTTTCAGAATAAAACCACACTCTAGAATCCCAACCTGATATGGACAATCTAGTTACTGCTTCCTGTGTGGTTACTGGGTACCCCTGTCCAGAAGTGCAAACCTAGCATAGCCCTCAGCAAGGTTCTCTCCTCAGGACCTGGGTTTTGTAGAGGTCTGGTTGTGTCTAGTATACACTTTGTGTTTCTCTTTGCAATTGCTTTGTACCCCAACCCTCTCTTTCCCTAGACAGAAAAAGTATGGGAGGTGTGCCTACTAGTTAAATAAGGGGCATGTGGGGGTTACATGGAACAGCTGAGAGGTATGGACAGAGGGGTACTGAGGGTAAATGAGGGACATCCTTCCTAATGTCTGACAGCTGAGAGGTATGGATAGAGAATCTGTGAGGGTAAAATTACATATGTCTCTCTAATGTGAGATAGTTGAGAGCTATGGACAGAGGATCTCTGAGAGGTAAAATAAGGGATATGATGGGATATCCTTCCTAATGTGAAGAAGTTGGAAAGTGTGGACAGAGGAGCTCCGAGGGTAAAATAAGGAACAGGACTTCCTGTTCTGCGTGGCTGCCATGAGGATGTGAATTCTCTCAGCACTCACCCTTTGATGACAAAATCCATTGTAATCCTCCCTGAATTGGAAACTCAACACTGAAATTTATCAGACAGACTGAAAGCAGCAAAGATGCAGGCAAAACAAAAGCCTAAAGAAACACTGTTGGAATACATAAAGAAAGCAGTACCAGTGGAACCCATGACACCTGAGCCCAGAGCGGCAGCCATTGGCTCTCAGTTACATCGGGCCATCAAACATATCAGAGCGGTGAAGAAAATGAAGATCACTACTATTACTTTGCAGAGACTCTTCTACAAGCTCAAGAAGGTGAGCTCCACCATGAACTACCTTGAAAAACATTTGGAGAAACTGTAGGAGAGATGGCAAAGTAGGGAAGCAGACAGCAGACCTCGAATGAGGCCCAACCAAGCTATCAGAAACAACCGACAAACATGGCAAGACACTGTGATTTCTTCAGCATCAGGAGTGGGAGCTCACTGAAAAATTTGATGACATCGAGCTCCACTCCCGATGTGACAACTTAAGTTTATATGGGATCCCAGAGGGCACTGAATCAGGATCAATGGAGCTGTTTCTTAAATCTTTTCTGAAGGAATTGCTGGATTGGCCATAGGAAGTCTTTGACCATAGTATGAGCACACCACGCCTTGCCCTAAGCCCTCTAATCTGAAAGCCAAACCAAGCTTTGGTAGTCCTTATGTTTTAGACTACAGAACAAAAACAAAAGTTCTAGTTCTGCTCTGCGATAAAAATACTATTTAGAGACACTAGACTTTCTGCATTCAAGATTTTATCCTGATGCTGATGCAGAAAAAGACAGATCTTGCTAGCAATTAAAATACAGCAAGCAGCTCAAAACATACAAATGCATGTCCTGGCACCAGCACAATTAAACTTGTCCTTGAAGAGGGCCCCAGTTCTTCAGGAGTCTACAGATGCAAAGCCCTTTCTGAAAAACTGGGAGCTCTACACACTGCCTGACCCAATACCTGTGATGCTGCCTGGACCTGCAGATCCTATAACAGAAACTGACTGCAGAAATCTGTTAGCCCCGAAGGAGGAGAGACAGCAAGGGAGGTCACCACTTCTACATCGATACAGCAAAGCACCAATGGGAGAGGCAGACATTTCAGACAAAGGTAACTGAATCAGTGTATACAGAACACTTTCTTCTGACCTCATCATTCAGTATACTGCAGCAGGCAGGACTCTGCTGAAAAATTCTGGGACTTGTGTATCTTTTTCCTTAGTCTGGACTGTTGAAATGTGCTCCCAAAGTGTAGCTAATTTTAATGTAAGGTAAATGCACATGGAGGTAACACCTCATCTGCACCAAGCGCTCCAGTGCACCAGGTCAAAGTGGGATCAGACTGGATTGGGGAGTCTTTGACAATAGGCAAGGCAATTTCAATATGCCACCAGGGGCTAAGTGCTGCAGGGCCTCTCCTTAAATGATGACAGCCTGAGTAAGGGGACCCAGCTCAATGGATGATCAAAGTAAATGGTCTGGGGCGTGAATGTGGAGGGCAGGCCTAAATTCATCCAAAACAGCAAGCTACATGACTTAAGGCTTGAAATAAGCCACAGAAGAGTGGGAGATAGGCGGCACATAGTAAAACCACAGATGGTTCGTGTAGGAGGTGCCCACTGAGCATCACCAAGGAAGCCTGGTGCCTGATGGCTTCTTGTGGCTGGGAGCAATGGAAGCTGGTACTCTCATCTCCCACAGCATGGGGCTAGAGGCCTTGCTACAATGGCAGCCAGCAGGGAGGAATGGCATCACATCCCAGAACAAAGACCAGAGGCCTGTGAAAGGGCAAGTGGCACCTGGTGTGAAGCAGTCAATGGGCACTGCTCCCCAGGGACACCAAGCTCCTAAGGCCCAAAGCACAAGGACTAACCTGTTGTTCTGCTATAAGACTTCATTAAATGTACTTCTGCTTCCTCAGCTTGGCTACAATGATGAGGGTTATAGGTGCCAGGCCCTGCTGCCTCCCAAACATAGTTAGATGGAGATCCTAAGGTGCACTCTAGAACTTGACCAGAAGGGATACATTGCATAAGGCTCAGTGGTTGACACACTAGGCTCAGGACCTCCCCAGCTGTTGAACCAACCTAGAAAATGCAAGTAGCAGAAAATATGGCCTTGTGAAAACAAAACAGACCATGCACAATGCAGCAAGCTCCACAACAAACAGGCACATACAATGAATGTGACTGTCTGGGGAAGGGTAGAGTACAGCAGCACATGCCTGGCCTGGGGCTCCCTATCTCCAGCCCAAAACTGACCCTCATCCATCATCGGTGGGAGGGATAACTCAGATTTCACTTCAGCGTGACCTCTTTAAAGAGCAATTAATGCTGGAACCAAGGCATCTACAAAGAGCTGCCAAGAGGGTGCAGCAGGAGGGTAGTCGGAAAGTGAAGATTTAGCACGTGGGTCCCTATGGAGACACTACACTTGTTGGCAACTCAACAACAAGCCAATCAACAAGATGGAAAAGAACATTTTGAAGTGTTTGGTTTGTGTTAGAATGCAGTTTATGCTGTTTATAATGTTCACACTATGTTATCTCTTAGTCTTTTTCATGACACAAGGTCTGCAAAACATAATATTGGTATGGTGGTCCAGACGATCAGAAGGCAAGGAGAAACATTAAAGGGAAAGGAATTGTTGTGAGGGCAGAGATGAAAACAAGGTACAGGGAAATGGTTAAAATAAAATGACAAATGGAGGGTACATAGATACTGATTGACAGCAGATAAGGGCCTATGGCCCACCTAGTCTACCCTAATTGTGTATGTCATTTTGCCCTTCAAGCTTCTCTTGAACTGGGTTGCCTTCCCCAACTTCTAGGATCCTCCAATGGCTATCCCATGCATTCTTGAATCCTGTAATCATTTCGGCCCTCATCACCTCTTCTGGCAGGGCGTCCACTCATCCACCACTCTTTCCATGAAGAAATACTTCTCACATTACCTCTGGACCTCCCTCCTCCAGTTTCATCCCATGACCCCTAGTACTGGAACATCTCTTCCTCTGAAAAATAGTGTTTTCCTGCACTTGTTTCCTCCCCACGATGTACTTGTATGTCTCTATCATATCCCCTCTTTCTCCTCTCCTCCAGGTACATATTCAAGTCCTTCAGCCCGTCCTTGTAGGACTTGATATGCAAACCCTGTATCATCTTGGTTGCCCTTCTCTGAACTGTCTCCACCCTGTCTATACCTTTTGTAGGTAAGGCCTCCAGAACTGGACACTGTACTCCAGGTGTGCCTCACTAATGTTTTGTATAGTGGAATTATGACCTCCTTTTCCTGCTGATGATGCCCATGCCTATGCACTCCAACATCCTATTTACTTTACCAGCCGCTTTGTCGCACTGACTCCAACCTTTAGGTCATCAGAGATGATAACCCCTAGGTTTATTTCCTGCTTGGAGCATGCTCTATCCCCGCTGATATATGTTTTTCTAGGGTTTTTGTACCCCATGTGCATTATTCTGAACTTTTTGTGTTAAATCCAAACTGCCACACCCTTGACCATTCCTCAAGCTTCTGCAGGTCTCTCTCATTCTATTCAGTCCCTCCGGTGTGTCCACTCTGCTACAGAGTTTTATGTGATCAGCAAATGAGGAAATTCTCCCTTCTGTGTTATCCGTAATGTCACTGATAAAGATGTTGAAGAGGACCAACCGGCACTGATCCCTGTAGCACTCCACTGGTCACCCTTCCCTCTGTGGGAGTAACAGCATTTACCACCACAATCTGTGTCCTGCCATCCAGCTAATTCCCATCCACTGCACTACTACCCTACCCACACCCATATTGCCCAGCTTGTTTAACAACCTTCTATGGGGCACAGTGTCAGCGGCCTTACTGAAGTCCAGATAGGCCACGTTCACTGCCTCCCACTGATCCACCTCCTTGTCACCCAGTCGAAAAATTCAATGAGGTTAGTCTGGCATGACATCCCCCAGTAAACCATGCTGTCTTGGGTCATATAGAGGTTGGCTAAGGTGTTCTAATCTCTCCTTCAGTAGTGCTTCCATAATCTTCCCCACTGCTGAGGTGAGGCTGACCGGTCTGCAGTTTCCCACTTCCTCTCTGTTCCCACTCTTGTATAAGGGGACTATATCTCCAAGATACGCCTGCTGGCCACTGCCTCCTCCAAAGACTCCTCCTATTTGCGCTGCTTGCTGCTATTTTTTAATTAGCACTGTAGACCAAGAGAATGAGAGAGAAGTGCTGGCTGAGGACTTTACAGTGCTGGCTCACATTTCTTGTGCTGGCTCACATTTTGCTTAATTTTAAATATTTTTTTAAGTGTTGATTTTCCCTTTTGCTTGTTATAACTATGGGCCACTAGGGCAACATAAACCTCACTGTCCCATTGTAGTCTGCTTACTTAGTACAGATTACATACTCCGTTAGAGGTTGGTGCTGACCCACCCACCCTGGTCTCTCTTCCGTGCCTTCAATTGCAAAATATTTCCGCTCCTTACCACACTTCCTTTGCAAACCCTACTACCCTGCTAACCCCTGCTTCAACCAAGTGGCAGCTCAACGCCTTTTATCATACCTGGATCCATTTCTCTACATGGCCTTCTGCCCACTAATGTCTTTCAGCTCTCCACCTTCAGTTATTCACCTAATTTCCCTAAACCATCTAACAAACCTTGGTTCAAAGTACCAAGATGCATTTCATCATTATCTCTCTCTTACTCCTCTCAGCAGGAGACATAAATCCCAACCGGGTCCAACACTCAGTAAAGCCCTTACCCCATTCACTTCCCCACCTCAGCCTGTGCTTCAACACCAGTTTCTCTCTCCATTGGCTAAAATCCTCCACCTTAACATTCTGTAGTCTGCTCTATGCTTGACCTGCAACTCCTACTTGTAGGATCCCTAGTCCAGACATCCTCATTGTATCAGGGACCCGCTAACAAACAAAATCCCTGATGCTTCTATCACAATTCCTGGATATGCCGTTACCCCCGGGACCGCTCTGGTAGGGGTGGGGGCATAGCTATCTACTCATCCTCTCTCTCCAAACCACAGCTGTTCTATCTACCATCGACCCAATGCTCATGAAACCCTCATCATTAGATTATCTCTACCCTTTTCTGTACCAATATTTATCGCTGGGAACCCTATTGCTGTCCTGGTCTACACACACACTTTGTAGCCACTGATATAATCACTACTATTGGGTCCCTTACCTCTTCAGATGAGCTCTACCTGTTAGGGATTTAAA
Source organism: Neoceratodus forsteri (assembly GCA_016271365.2). Lineage (NCBI taxonomy): Eukaryota > Metazoa > Chordata > Ceratodontiformes > Ceratodontidae > Neoceratodus > Neoceratodus forsteri. Next base: position 97,381,170 of record JADMNL010000023.1, on the reverse strand, counting down.
CCTGAACTGGTTGTCACCCACCCTAGATAAGCTTGACTTCAATAATGTTAAACACTGGCTAAGCTCCATCAACTCTTCCTCAACACCAAGAAAACAGTCTCCATGACCTTTGGCACTAGGCAGAGACTCTCTAGACTGCCCTTCCTTCCCTCCTCCGCACTCTTGACGGGACAACACTAGAGGACATCATCTTTCAAATACCTGGGTGTCTGGCTTGACCAACACCTTAACTTTCTGTACATATTGATGCCAACCTGAAAAACTGCACCCCAAGCTTGGTACCTTTATAGGAACCATAGTTCCTTACCACTACCAGTCAGGCATTATCTAATTCAGAAAATGATACTCCTATTTTTACTATTGTGACATAGTCTACAGTGTTGCTTCTAAGTCTTCCCTTACCAGGTTGGATACTCTCTTTAATGCTTTCTGTCACTTTGCTCTTGACTCCCCCTCTAAACACATCACTGTACCTTGTGTCATTCTCTAGCTTTCCTCTCCCTTGAGTGTGCGTCTCTCTCACTGTGCCAAGTTCACTTCTAAATTCTGTTTGGGACTCTCCTCTTCCTCTCCTCCTTACTCTCTGCTCCACCCCCTCCTCCCACCCTCTCAGATCTACTGATGCATGCACTCTAGCTATTCCTTTTCACTCTACCTCCATAGGACAGGAAGCTGTCTCCTACCACTTCCCAAAGCTTTGGAACTCACTGCCACTACTATCAGACTTTCCTCTTCCTCTTCAATTTCCTTAGCCCTTCACAATTTCTGTTTCCCCTAATTGCACTTGTTCATAGCCCCCTTCAACACTCCCCACCCTGGGCGATTATCCTTTAGCCCTACTTACTTCTATTCTCCTAACTGTACTTGTTCTTAGCCCTTCACCACTCTCCCAACTCCTTGTGCACTATCCCTACTCCGCCATCCCTGACTTACCTCCTGTCTCCTAACTGAACCCTTCCTCTGATTACTTCCTCACATGCTACCTCTTGTCATACTGCCTCCCTTGGGTATACAATAGCACCTACTACTTCTAGGCGCTTCAAATGTATTTATCCATCCTCTAACCTTTACCCGCTGGATCACCTGCTCTTGGGTTGTTGCAATGTATGCTATATCCGAATATGGTTTTGTTTACCCTGGCTGGTTGGTCTGAGTTATTGTGCAATTGTACTACACTGTTTTGTTTTAGAAATTGTACTTGTATTGCTATGTGCTTGCTTGTTCTCCCAACTCTTCTCCCAGCCCCCAGGACACTTCTGGAAACAAGCTGTTTACAGCTCATGTTGTCTTTCCTGGTGAAACATTTTACATATAAATAAACAAATAAATAAACATCAGCTGTTCTCCAGTCTTTGGGCATCTCACCTATTTCCAGTGATTGGCTAAACAGAGTCGCTTAGAGTTAACCACCACTTCTCTGAGCTCCCTCAACACCCTGGGTGCACCCATCCGGGCCCATGGCTTTATCAACTCTTACTCCTTCCAGTTCCTTTAGGACCTTTTCCCATGGAAAGGACTTGTATCCATTCTGTGCCCTTCCCCCACCCTTTGCACTCTCCTGGCCTGCTACCCACCCTCTACTGTAAAGACTGAGCAGAAATATCTGTTCAGTGTGTCTGCTTTCTATTGTCATCGTCAACACTACTCACTTACGTGCCTGTAAAGGGTTTGTCCCCTCTAACCACTGTTTTCCTTGATAAGCTCATCTGTCTGAGCTTTGACTTCCCTTACTGTCCTCCCTGCTTCCCTTTGCTTCTCCTGGTACCTCTCCCTATCCCCTTCTGTCTGTGTCTTTTGTATTGCTTGAATGCAGTCCTTTTGCTTTCACTTTCTCTGCTTCCTCCTTAGAATACCATAAGGGTTTTCTCTTCCTTTTCCTCTTTCTAACCTGCTAAATGCATAATTGTGTTGCCCTTGCTATCCGTTTTAAATACTGCCCACTGTTCCTCCACCCCAATGCCTTCCCCATTTTTGCTAGTGCTTCTTCCAAGCATTTCCCATTCTCCCAAAATGTGCCCTCCTAAAGTCTAGGATATGTGTTTTAGTGTGACAGGGATCTGCCCATTCAGTTATTTCAAACCAGTGTCTGGTGGTCACTATTCCCCGGTGCTCCCCACTGTGACCCCCATTACACTGTCCTGTTTGTGAGCACCAAGTCCAGTATTGCCTCCTGCCGAGTTGGTTTCATGACCAGTTGTTTAAGAAGGCTCTGTGAAGGGAATCCAGGATAAATCTGCTCCTGGATGCTGCTGCTGGAGGCTCCAGTCCACGTCTGGCATGTTGAAGTCTCCAACCAGCACCACCTCCCCTTGTCTGCCATTCTTTGGATGGCAAGCATCAGTCTCTGTCTGTCTCTTCCATCTGGGTTGGTTGTCTATAGACTACTGCAATGTGACTGGCTGCCCCTGTTTTCTTTCAAGTTTAACCACAGTATTGCCTTCCCCTCCTTGTTCCCCTTGGATCTCGTGGACTTAATGCTCATCTTCCACATAGAGTGCCACCTCCCCTTCCTGCCCATCCTGTCTCTCCTGAATAAGTTATAGCTAGGTATGGCCATCTCTCAGTCGTGGTTATCATTATACCAGGTCTCCGTGATGGCCACAGTGTCAGGTCTGACTGTGCCACAGCTGCCTCAGGTCCTCCATCTTGTTGCTAAGGCTCCCGGCATTGGCACACATGGCTCTCCAGGATGTAACTTCCTCCCTGTTTTGTTGTCCTAAACTCCCCCGGATGATCTTTTGCCTGGCCCACCCTGCCTTCTGCCCTTCTGTTGTATTCTGCCCTCTGACTGTCTAGCCACACCTTGTGTGCCTGTGTCTCTTCTATTCTTCCCTCCACTGTCTTTGCACTTTGCACTGCTGTGATATCCTCCCCTCCTGGTCCCTGTTCCTTTGCTAGCTTCTGGGGGTGGGCAAGCAGCTTCCCTTCTTGCTGGCCTGCCACCCCCCTTGGCTAGTTTAAATGCTTGCCACTGTAGCATTTAAACTTTTCATTGAGGATCTGATCTTCTCCAAGATGGCTGCAGGCCATCAGGTTTGAATAAGTCCCATCCCTCCAGGTGGGTCCCGGTCAACAATGAATCTTAACCCTTCCTCACTGCACCAGTTCTTCAACCATGTATTAAAATGTTTCTGGTGCGAACGCCATTACATTGGCCCCTATGCATAAAGGGCAGGTAATATGCACCTGAGGCACGACTCACCCAGCAACTATGCACCCACGGAGGTCCGTGGGTGGTCACATACATGAACAGTGACCACCGCATGACTTCCATATGCAGCCCCACCCCTGGTGCACATGGTTGCATGGGTGGTCGGGGAGGAGCTGTCGACCTGGGCAGGCAACCAATTGAATGCCCATACCGGGTCCCTGAGTGGATCCCTTGTGCTCATGCACAGGTGCAGGATGTCAAAGAGGTGCCGCGTACAGTGGCATTGCTGCCGAACCAACAGACAGGCACCATGCCACTGCCCCAGCCCTTCCCTGCAGCATAGTGAGCTGGGGCAGCACCGTGGTCCAATATGTGTTACTGCCACATCCGACATCCGGAGAACATGGGTTATGCCTGGTCTCGGCAGACGTACCCAGCACCCCTGAGCCTGGCACTACACAGCTTTGTGAATGCCGTGATAGGTGCAGCCACGCCTCGTGTGGACATACTCAGGGGCTTTGGAGGCGGGCACATAAGTGCCTTGTGCCAACTTATGCACCCTTGGTGAATGCCACTGGGGTCCGCAGAACACCCACTGTGCAGCATTCACCCATGCGGTTGCTATGTGCCTCAGATCCACAATGTGTAGGCACCACATTTTTGTGCAAGGGACTCAATAGTCCCATTAATTTTTCCAGAGTACCAAGTAATATCAAAAGACAAAGACAACAATTGTGCTTCTCCAGGAGACACAGCTGAGTCCAGAAGAACACCTTAAGCTGAAAAGAACCTGGGTGGGGGTGTTTATTATTCATTTTATCAGGCCCAGCCACATAGATGGGGCATAGCTATCTTGCTCCACAAAACTGTCACACAGAAATAGAAAGTGTAAAGGAGGATCCAGAGGGAAGATTTTTCTGCCTAAAGGGAAGGTGCGGATCAGTGCCCTGTATGCTGTTAAATGTCAATACACCTAATAAAGATATAAAAAAAGTAGAATTTAATAACACTATTTTAGCTGGCCCACCAGCGCAGCAGTAGTGTTACCTGGGTTTGGGAATGAGCTGGGCCATCAGAGGGCCTGCCAGGAGGGGGGGAGAGGGAGGGAAGGGGATTGAGTATCCCAGAGGACACTCTCCTCCTCCAAGGAGGGAGGGCTGATGCTGCAAGACTGCCACCAGGTGACCACAGGTGACAGTGGTTAGGCAGGTGCTATGGGAGGGAGGACATTGGCTGGAGCTCATGGAACAAGCATGCTTGCATGAGTCCATGAGCTCCCTTCCATGTTGATGGAAGGGACAGGATCAGTTGTGTTCCAGGACAGTAGCTGCTTCTTGTTGTTTTCACAGGGTTCTTGTGGATTTTACTTGGTAGAAGGTTATTTATTTTCTTTCTTACTTCTTAGGGGCTAGCAGGGTATTGTTTTGGGGCTGTTAGAAGTTTGAAAACTGGTTTGGTGGCTGTAAGTGGGCTCATTTGTTGGATGTTTCACTGCGTAACAGGCTGCGCTGGTGGAGGCCCATTTCTTCTGATTTAAAACCTATTTGGTGGAATTTGCTTGGGCCTGGTTCTTTGGCTGCTGGGCTTAGAGGGAGACACAGGGCTGATACACTCTCTCTCCGAGTCGGGTGTCTGCCCAAGACCCTCCCTCCCCACCCCTCCCCCAGAGTTCTGCTAATTTATAGGGGAACACCTGCCCTGCAATTGAGGAAAAGGCTGCAGGTGCAGCTCATGTAGTTCTAGCCACTGGGGTTGGATTTAAAGGCTGGGAGAGAGGAGCTTAGGGAGTTGTTCATTTCCTTATAAGTTTACTGTGTTGTACTGCACCTAGTAACAGGGCTACCGTGTACTGTGGGACTGTATCTAAGATTAGTGGGTGACCTGATTAGGCAGTAGGGGTGTTTCTTGGACTAGGGGGAACCTGGTGGCTCACCCAAGAAACCTACTTGGAGGGATGGAACTACCACGTCATTGGGACTGCATCTTTGGGAGGGTGGTGGGGTGCACAGGGTGTGGAGCAGCCATGATACTGGACTGGGCTTGGAAGTTCAGTGGTTGCCCAGTGTACTACCAGCTGGCACAGCTTAGGAGGAGGCTTGAGATTAGAGACAGCTGGAGGAAGGGGGAGGTATGGTTGGGGAACGGGCAGGGGATCTCCCACGGGTTGCACCAAGCACTGGGGGTGGGGCATAGGGAAAGGAGTGCAGGAGAATACTCAGGGGTACATATAGGACCCTGGCAGAGGGGTCCAAAAGGACACTACCAAGGAAGCAGACAGGTAACTAGGGACCCTCACAAAGGAGGGACAGAGGGACAACATTCTCAGGGAAGTAGGCAGATGGCCAGGGCTGGACAGAAGGAAGCAAGGTGGGAGGTGGATCAGACCTTACACTCAATAACCACTTCAATTCTCTTCTTCTGCTCGAGGATGAGGGTGATCTAGCCACGACAGGAGTGGTTAGAGATGGAAAGGAGTGGGGGGCAGGCAGGGCAGGATAGCAGGAAGAACAGGGGGAACCTGGAATGCAGGAAAATGGGGGAGCAGTGAATCAGAGCAGGAGGGGCAGGGAAGAGGGAGGAAAGCGTACAGAAGGACCAGTTGGGAGGAAAGGTAAAGGAGAAGGACCAGAAGTACAAGGAGGATTCAGTAAGGGAGCTGAGGGTTTAGGCCAGGAGCACGACAACAAGCAAGGAGGAACTAAATGGAGACAGGAGAAGGGAGGATGAGCCAGACTAGTTTAGCAGATGGGGAGAAGGACCAGTCGCAAGCAGTGAGGGGGAATTAGCAAGGTACAGAAGGATACTCAGGAGGAGGAGAGGCATAGGATTGGAGGGAGGTGGCCAGGGTAAATAAGGAGGGGTGGCATGGCGCCCAGATAGGGAGGAACAAGGAGCCGGCTGGGTGGAGGGGCCGGAGAAAGGATGAGGGACATGGAAGGGGGAATGGAGGAAAAGGAGCAGTCAGAGTGCTCCTGTTGGGGATTCTATGATCAGGGGATCAAATGGGATAGGGAGGGAGAAGTCTGGCCAGTTAGAACAAAATGCTTCCCTGGACTAATGGTGCACAGGGCCAAGCATGAGGTATATCAGCTGGCAAAGGATCGTGGAGGTTCCTGGACATACTGGTCCACCTGGGTACAAATGACATTGAGGGAAATAGTAAGCTAGAGATACAGGCAAGATTCAGGAGCTTTCCAGGATCTGTCATGACGTAAGATGCACAGTTTCCTTCTCAGAAATCCTGCCGGTGCCAAGGGCTAGTGGGGGCACAAAAGGAAGATTAGGAGATAAACCAGTGGCTCAGGGAGTGGTGTGAGGCCAGAGGGTATGGGTCGATGGGGGATTGGGGAGACCTGGGAGGATAAGGAGCTGTGTGCTAGAGATAGAATCCATCTCAATTTGGAGGGAGGGAATCCTTAAGTTGAAAATAGAGGTTCATTGGTGAAAAGTGGGGTTTAAACTTGTGAAGGGGAGGGATGGGAAAAAAGGCTGTCAAGGGGTGCCGATAAAGGAGGAACTCTGTCTCCACCCCTGGGGAGCTGGAGGATTGCGGGAAAGGCCACTGGTAAAGTGCAGACCAGGGAAAACAGAATCCCCATGGGAACACGAGCAGGGAAATGGAAGTATAGAGAAGGGTGGAAGGTAGTCCTGCTAAATGCCAGGAGCTTGGGCAATAAAATGCCTGGGCCAGGTGCTAACTGAGGGAGCAGTGGATGTGCAGCAGTCACTGAGACCTGGGCCACTGCAGGACATGACTGGGACCTGAACCTGGAGGGCTACACTATGTTCAGGAAGGACAGGGGAGGGAAGGGGAGGGGTAGCAATGATGAGTCAAAAACTGCATTGGCATAGGGGAGTAGAAGGAGGCGGAGGAACCGTGGAGGCGATTTGGGTCACCTTGATAACAAGGGGGCAAGAGAGTAAAATAGGAGTGGTGTATAGACCCTGCTCCTGGCGGAGGAGCTGGAGGAGAGTCTGGTGGCAGATGTTGGGAGACACTGCAGACTAGGCAGAGGAACGTGGTGGTGTTGGGGACTTAAACATGCCAGGAACAGACTGGGAGACTATGACATCCTCTGTGACCAGGGAACAGAGGTTGTTGGATGTCTTTCAAGACGCTTCCTAACTCAGCAGGTGGGGAACTGACCAGGAAGCGCTGGTACTGGTGTGGTCCTGGCAGACAGTGACCAGATTGGGGCCTGGAGGTAAGGGACCCATTGGCAGGAGTGACCATGCCACAGTCTGGTTCCGCCTGGACCTAGGAGGGCTAGAATTCTGCACAAAGACGGAGGTAACTGACTTCAGGGGCGGATTTTAGGAAATGGGAAGGATCCTTAAGGAGCATTAGGATGTGATTGGGTCAGACATGGGCTGATAGTAGGTGGGAAATCATCAGGAGAGGGCTGCAGGATGCTACCAGCACCTGTGCAAGAGTAAGAGAAAATGCGTGAGGGCCCGAAACCCTGCTGGTGGACCAGGGAGGTCCAGGAGGTGGTGGAAAAGAAGGCAGCCTATATCAATTCAAGTGCTCAAGAAGTGAAAGGATTGGGGAGTATGAGTTGATGGCTAGAAGGGCCACTAGGGTGGTGAGGGGCGGCTAAGGCAAGGAAGGAGCAGAACCTGGCCAGGGAAATTAGGAGAGGAACAAGGGGTTCATTAGATACATTGGGGAAAAACGAAGGGTGAAGGGCAGATTAGCAGGATTAAATCAGGAAGGGATGGGCACAAGACCCGGGGAGCAGGCTGAGGTACTAAATGAGTACTTCACCTCAGTTTTCACCAAGGAAAAGTGGAGTGCTGCATCATACATGGGAGGAGACGAGATACTGAGGAGGGGGACCCACTTGCCGATTGGTGGGTCTGGGGAGGGGAGGCATCACTGGCAGGAGTGGGGAGGGCTAAGCAGGGAGAAGAGGTACGGAAGTGGAAATCAAAGCAGAGAGAGAGTGAGAGCCCTCAGCTCCCTTAAGATGGAGAAAGCACGGGGCCAGATAAATTACATCCCAGAGTGCTGAAGGAACTTCGGATGTCCTGGCGAAACCTCTGGCAGAGCTTTTCACCATCTCTCTGAGGACAGGGTGGGTGCCCCAGGACTGGAAGGTGGCGCATATAGTGCCTATCCACAGGGGATCAAGGAGGTGGCAGGGAACTACAGGTCTGTCAGCCTGACATCGGTGGTGGGCAAGGTGATGGAGGGCATTGTCAAGGAGAGGCTAGGAGGGACCTGGAAAAGTCAGGGTGCCTGGGCGGATGACAGCATGGATTCGTCCCGGGAAATCGTGTCAGACAAACCTTGTGAGTTCTATGACTGGGTGACGAGTGCCTTGGACCTGGGTAGACTAGTGGACGTCCTCTTTCTAGACTTCAGCAAGGCATTTGACTCTGTTCCTCACGTAGGCCTGTTGGATAAGCTGGTAGAAATGGGGTAGGGAACCAGATGATCAGATGGATAGGCATTGGCTCTAGGACTGGACCCAGAGGGTCATAGTTGGCAGGATAGTCTCATCCCCAAGGAGGGTCATTAGTGGGGTCCCACAGGATCAGTCCTGGGCCCTCCTGTTCAACGCCACATCTCTGACATAAGGACAGGAATCAGGAGTGAGATGAGTCTCTTTATGGATGACTCAAAACTGGGGGCGGTGGTGGATGGGGATGAGGGGAGGTGGCCTAAAGGGGACCTGGAGGCTCTGGAAGATGGTCTAGAAAGTGGAAGCTGAGGTTCAATGCAGGGAAATCAAGGTACTCCACCTGAGGGCCAGAAACCCGGGCCAAGTGTACACCCTGGGGGAAATGCTACAAGTCTCGGTGGCTGAGAGGGACCTGGGGTGGCAGTGGATGTCAAGATGAACAACCTGGAGACTTGTAGAGGGCAGCAGCCAGGCTGACAGGATGCTGGGATGCATCGCTAGGGGGATCACCTCCAGAAGGAGGGAAGGATACTCTCTCGTATAACTGCTTGGTGAGGCCGCACCTTTGAGTACTGCATGCAGTTTTGGAGGCCACACTTAAAGAGGGACATTAAACTCCTGGAGAGGGTCCAGAGGAGGACAACCAAATGATTTGGGGCTTGGGGACAGGACCTATGAGGAGAGGCTCAAGAGCTAAATATGTACACATTGGAAGAGAGAGGGACCGGGGAACATGATAGGGTCTTCAGATATATGAAGAGGGTAAATAGGGAGGAACAGTCAGTGTGCTTCAAGGAAGGGAGGAGGGGCCACTAGAGGGCATGGGTGGAAGCTGGAGGGGGAAGATTCAGGGAGAAAGGAGGAGGTGCTACTTCACTGAGAGGGTGGTGGAGCCATGGAATGCACTGCCTAGGGGCTGGTGGAGGCAGAGACGGTGGAGGGGTTCAAGAGGGGTGGGACAGGTACAGGAAGGGTTCTGGAAGCAAAATCCAATGCAGCAAGAATATCCGGAACTGGGAAGGGAGAAGCCAGAGAAGGCGAGGGGCAAGGTCAGCACCCAGGGTGGGGCTGACCAAACAAGCAGACACGAAAGACCATTAGGCCTATTCTGCTGGCATTTTAGTATGTTAGTATGATGTCCTGTGAGTGGAGCATACAGGAAATAGATTCGAGCACCAGGATCCCCTGGCACCTCAGGCCCAGATGCAGGCCACTGTCTGCTGTGAGGATACCACAGAACCTCTGCCCCTGTAGCTTTGGAGGGGCAGAGAGTTGGTTCCTGCTTGGCTGAACCACACCATGAGGGGATAATCTTGTGGGGTTGAAAGTCCCACAGGTACAACTAGGATGTTGGGGATGCGACTGGTTCCCCAACCTAGAGAGCTGTATTTGGTGGGGGACTTAACGTGGTGCTAGACCCTACCTTAGATAAGTCTGGCAACAGGGAGCACTCCCAGAGCAAGACCATGAAATGCTTAAAACACCTCTCTAAAGAATTGGGCTTGGTTGAAATATGGAAATTCACAAAACACATAGACTATATGTGCTGGTCAGCCCTCACCAGACATATTCTGGCATAGATGCCTATTTTATCTCCACAGAGTAGTTACATGCCATAGAAAGCTGTACAGTTAAATCAAGAATGATTTCAGACCATACCCCAGTCTTGCATTACTTAACAGCTGAGGTTATGGAAGATGGCACCACACTGGGCTAGCTGTCTGCACACTTTATTTTTGTTGGATTTTGTTTTATTTTATGTAGTTTGTTTTATTTAGCTTTGAGTCTTTAGGTTGTATTAGTCTTAGTGTTAGTTAGGGTAAACAAGTGAGTTAGTAAGAAGATAGTCTCATTTACTGAGTTAGAGAAGGTCTGAAAGCATAAAAGATAGCCCAGAGATTAAAAGCCCTGTGAACACTCTGCTGCTGCTGTTGGGTTTTCTATTAACCTGAGCCCAGGGTTTGAGACAACATTATCCCCCCTCCTACCTGCACTGTTGATGTTGGCATTCATCTTCTGGGAGGGGAGTTGAGCGGTGGCTGTCCGATAGATGTGGTGGCCCGGAGTATGGAGTCGACTGCTGGACTGTGCTGGAATCGTGAGTTTGGCTGACAGAGGAACTGTGGCACCTGGTGATTTGCTGCCTGGGAACTGAAGTGTGCTTGGTCCTGTGGAGTGTCGTCGACTCGGTCAAGAACAGTGTCACTGGTGTGTTGGTTCTGGACTGTTTTAGTCTCCTGTTTCTGGACTTGAATGAACTGTGGCAGCTCCAGGTTTTTGGGCCAAGTCGAGTTTCCACGAAGAGCTGAGCTGTGTGGGTTTGAGGCCTGGCCTGAACCCAGGGATGTTTGCTGGGGTTGTCAGCTGTGGGGAAACTGGGTCCAGTGTCCTCGAAGGATGGGCACTGTGTACCCAAGATTCCTAGGCTTGGGAGGTCGGGCTGGAAGACTTGCTTGCTCTGAGCTGGCTATCACCGGAGCCCCCTGGCACCTCAGGGACAGCTGGGTAGGTAATCATCTTCCAGTCGGGAGCTCCCATTATTGGAAGTCGAGTTAGAACTGGAGTTGGTAGGAGCATTGACTGCAGTGGACGCCTTGACTGTTTCATCCTCTGGGAACCGCAACAGTGAGAGTGTTTTATTTTTATCTTAATAACTTTTGGAACTGATATTAATCTGCCCTGCCTATGTGAGAGATAGGTGGGGGGAATTTCTTTGTTCTGTTGAGTGAGAGCTCACCTGAAGGCTCACGAATATACATTGCAGAAGAGTTTGGGCTGTCTACTTATGATCTACTTGCTTTCGGACACTACCTGTTTTTGGACTTTAATCCATTATAGTAATTTAGTTAAGGTATTTATTAATATAGAGCTGAGTGTGTGGCTGTGTGTTTGGGTTTGTATGGTGTAAGAGTTGTGTGTATGGTGAGTTTTTTATTTTGTCTTAAGGGGTGGGTGGTGATATAGGTTTAGTTTCTGCAGTGTGGGAAATATGTGCTGGGAAGGTATTAGGATGGTCAGGTAGCACTCCCCTCCAGGCTCAAGGATCTCCACCCTTTTATTGTCCCCACTTTCCCCAGGTGTATATAGATGGTGTTGGGCTCTGGGGATAGTGGGGAGGAGAAGGGCAGTCACTGGGCTGGGGGTAGAACGGAAAGGAGTGGACGGATTGGGATAGTGAGAACAAGAGACGCCTTGGGGCAAAATGGGTCCCGGACAGGGACCTCCCTGCCTGGTTCCTATACCTAAGGGCTCTGCCTGTAGCAGGCAAAACATGGTCTCCGCTGTTGCTCATCCTATTTGGCGATGTTATGCAATGTCAGGTCTATTAATAACAAGACCACTTTGATAGTGAATCTTGTTGGGTCAACCGACCTGGCTTGCATCACCAAGACCTGGCTGGATGTAATTTCTGGCCCAGTATTGGCTTCAGTAGTTCCAACTGGGTACTCAGTGACACATCACCCAAGGATGGATCGAGGGGCGGGGTGTAGCCATCTGTTTTAAATCAGAACTGAACTCTGATGGAGGTACCAGTGGTACTACCAACAACTTGAATGTATCATGGGTGAGGTGTAGGGTGCAGGATGCTTCTCATCTGCCGTTCACCAGGAGATGGGAAAGTGTTCCTGCAGGAAACTGCAGATTTCTTTGTCGACCTGGCATTAAGATCCCCAGATGGCTTATCCTGGGGATTTCAATGCCTGGATCGATGATGAACTCTTGCAGTTTGGTCAAGATTTCTCCAGCTAATGAATTCGCTGGCCTTACACAGGTGGTTACCTTCTCAACCCATATTGGTGGTCATTCATTGGACTTGGTATTCCTTCAGGGATGGAGATATCCAGCTTAGTGGTGGAGCTAGTCGGGTGGTCTGACCATCATACCACTGGGTTCAGTTTCGTGGCTCCCCCAATAGGACTGCCCTATGGAGATGGTCCAGTACCGTCCTTTAAGGGAGTTACCCCAGATGACCTTATGGTAGTACTGGACCTATTGAGCATAGTAGGGCGATAGCGTGATCCAGGGATCTAGTATTGCCTGTAATGAGGCAGCGATGGTGGCCCTGGATTCCAAAGCACCTGTTCGTGTTCGCCCTCACAATTTGTCCAAGGTCTCCTTGTTTTGTTTTTTTGGTTTGTTTTTATTTTGTTGTTTAACCAGGAGTAGCACACTAAGCTGAAAGCTTTTTACAGGAGCGACCTGGGAGCACAGGGAAGTTAAGTGACTTTCTCAGGGTCACACAGTATGCAAGTGGAAGCTGTGGGATTCAAACCCAGGTCTGGTCTGCTGGATGTCACCAGATTTGCAGCTCAGAGCCTTAAACCACTGTGCTATACTGCCTTTGATGAGACCTTGAGGAAATTGAAGAGAAAGGGACGAAGGTTAGAGAGGAGCTGATGGAAATCAGATCTGGAGGTGACAGACTTAGATTGATGGACCATTATGTGATCTATCAATCAGCAATCACCCATAAGAAGGCAGAATTCTGCCAGGGAGATTGTGTGTGCAGAACTAACCAGCTCAGTTTTCTGACTGTGGACAGATTGTGCAATCCAATCTGTCTCCAGTCTGGGAGAGCTTTTTCACAAGATCGATGTGATGAGTTTGCTCGATTCTTCGCAGATAAGGTTGCCACAATCAGATCCAGCATCTGTCTGATCCCCTTAAGGGAGTTGAGGTGGTCGGCAGGAGATGTCGGGCCCTCGGTTTGCTTGGTCTGAATTCAGCCAATCTGCAATCACTGATATTGTGATGGTCATCCAGATGTTGCGTCCAACCTGCTGTAGTTTGGATCCTGGCCCTACTTGCCTTTTAGTAGGTTGCATGGAGAAATCTGGCCTGGTCCTAGCTGAGATAGTCTAGAGGTCTTCTGGAGAGGGATCTTCCCAGATCCCCTGAAGGAGGCGGTTGTTCGCCCCTCCTTGACCCGAACTGTCTGGCTTAACTACAGACTCTAGACTCAGGTCTCTAACCTGCCCTTTGTGGATAAGGTTATTGAGAAGGTGGTTGCATCACAATTGGATGATCATTTGATCAACCACAGTGTCTATGATTCTCTCCAGTCAGGATTTAGGAAGAGACATAGCACTGAGATAGCTCTGGTCTGAGTACTAAATGACCTCCTGATAGCGAGAGATCACAAGACCTGTTCTGTCTTGGTCTTCCTTGATCTCTCTGCAGCATTTGACACTGTAGACCATTGTGTGTTGATGGATCACTCGCAGCTCATCTGTGGGCTGTCTGGGACAGTCCTCAGATAGTTTAAATCTTTTCTCCAGCGTAGAACTCAGAGAGTGGTGTCTGGAATTCTTTCCTTGGCCTCTGTCCCCATCCTGTGGGGTGCCGAGGGTTCTATCTTATTCCCCATGTTGTCTGCAGTGTATATGCTGCCATTGGGAGAGATTATTAGGCAGTATGGCTTGAGTTTTCACTGCTATGCAGATGATACTCAGCTGTACATGTCCTTGTACCCAGTCAAGATGCGATCTCTCAGTGTTTAACAACTGTCTTGCTGAGATCCAGGACTGGATGAGTGCAAGCTGGCTGAGTTTGAACCCAGCTAAAATCGATGTGCTTGTTGTGGACCCAAATCATCGGGAGGTGGGTAGGTCAGCTGGATTACCCTCTGGGCTGTGGCTTGGGGTGTTCCGCTAACTAACTCAGACCTGGTGCGGAACCTGGGTGTTATCTTTGATGAAAACCTAACCTGAAATCTCAGGTGGTGGCAGTAGTCAAAACTTCCTTTTACCATCTGAGGAATATTGCCCAGGTAAAACATCTGGTTTCTCCCGATGATCTTCCAACTTTGGTCCACGCCTTCATTACCTCCGCCTTGACTACTGCAATGCCCTTTACCTAGGGCTACCTGGAGTTCATGTCCGCGCAGCTGGTGCAAACGCGGCAGCCAGGCTGTTGACTGGAACTTCTAGGACCAGTCACATAATGCCTGTGCTCCGTGGATTGCACTGGCTGCCAGTTCAGTGGTGGATCACCTTCAAGGTCAGTTTTCTGACCTACATAGCCCTACACCATCAGGGACCGAGTTACTTGCAACATCTCCTTGCCCTTATTGTCCTCTGCTCTCTCTGATCCACCGATGAGGGATGGCTAGAGATTCTCAGGGTCCGCATGAAGTCATCAGGGGCCCAGTCTTTAGTTTTGTGGCCCTGACCCTGTGGAATTCTCTGCCTCATCAGGTGTGAGACTGCCTGACTGTCCAGCGTTTTAAAATGCACTTAAGGCATATTTATTCAGCTAAGCCTACCCTGGTTTTTAAGCCATTATTGAATAGCACTTTATTGTTGAATCTTACTTGTAAATCTTTTAAATTCCTTTTATTATTTTTATATTATGTGCAGGTGCCTTGGACTGAAAGGCACTTTTAAAATAAAATTTTGATTGATTGATTGAACACTAACCCCAACGGTGAAGTCCTCCGTGTGACAACTGAACATCTCCCTACTGAACAACACCACTATAAAACCTAGTAAAACAATGCCTTGAGGAATATTCACCAACCAACCCTCAGTCAGACTTCAGAGCTACAATATGGTAGGATGGATCTACAGCTGTACTGGTGGGCAGAACTATTGGCTTTGCCTTGGGGCTCAAAAGAGAGCGATAACTAGGTCTAGAATCAAAATTATTTGGCCTGGAGGTGGAACACAAAATCCAAATGAATAAAATTCTGGAAAGTAAAATAGAAGGGATGTTGTGATACTCACGCATGAGATTCTGTGAATCAAGCAACCAGGCAAGTAGATTACTGGCCTGGCAACTCTGTAGAGAGGCTGCAACAGAGCAGTGTTGTGCCTCCCAAACGCCCAACAGAGCAAACCTTCGAGACCCATAAAAGATAGCAAGGGAATTCACCCTCACAAAAAATTATACCAGCAGGAGGAGGTAGTATATAACCAGCAGAAAATAGAGGCCTTCTTTGTTAAATAACAAGCATTTGTCAATGCCAAGCGTTGGTTGTCTGTTTAACACTGGCACTTCACTGAGCTCCTTTATAGCCTGCAGTGTACCTCATCCGGTCCCATAGTCTTATGTACTTTCAAGGCAGCAACTTATTTCAGTGACACCTATTTAAATCCCACCTCCTATGCACCCAGCACCTCAACTTTTTTTTCTGATGGAAAACTTAATGGGGACCAGCAGAACCCGCCCCACCTTCACTCCGCCCCCATCTTATAAACTAATTTAAGTGAGAGATAGCAACACCAAGAATGCAGAGTAATCCCCAAATTTAAGTGAGAGGTAGCAGTGCCAAGATTACAGAGTAATCCTCAAATTTAAACAAGAGGCAGCAATGCCAAGAATACAGAATATTCCCCCAGACAGCCAGCAGTGACCTCACCACTCCGTCCGGTCCATCGCTCCCCGCACCAGCACCCTGCACCCAATTCTTCTTATTAGGAGGAGGAGGCA
Source organism: Neoceratodus forsteri (assembly GCA_016271365.2). Taxonomy (NCBI): domain Eukaryota; kingdom Metazoa; phylum Chordata; order Ceratodontiformes; family Ceratodontidae; genus Neoceratodus; species Neoceratodus forsteri. The sequence continues at coordinate 97,365,180 of JADMNL010000023.1, read as the reverse complement.
ATTTCCACCACCACCCACCAGTCCAGCACAGCACAACCCTCCCTCCTCCACTGCCAAGCGCCGGCTTCTAATGAATGAAACCGCGCTGCTTGTTGCTATAGTACAGCCAGTGGATCACATTGCAGAAAAGTAAGTTATGCATCAGTTAGGGTTTTATTAGATTGTCAAAAGCTGGGAAATTCAATGTTATTGTTCCCACCTACCACCACCATCACCTTCCACACACCAACAGGCGTCAGGGTGTGCCATAGGTTTGTCAGGCCCAATCTCTCACCCATCTCCATGTAAACAAGCTGACACAGTACAGTTTAGGAGAATGGGGTGAGAGTTAGGCCTGACGATTCCTATGGCACACACCCCAATGCCTGTTGGTGGTGGAGGGGGTGGCTGGGTGGAACCTAACATCAAATTTCCAAGCTTTTAATGATTTAACAAAATCCCTAACTGATGCATTAACATAGTTTTCTGCTATGAATTTCTTCTTTGAGATAATATAATAGTATCCTTATTTTCCTGTGGGAGCGAGGGTCAGAATTCCACAAAGTTATGTGCGTGCATACGATAAATTCAACAGACGCACATAACTTGGGCGTTTCAGGAATTTATTCACCAAATTTTCAACATGGCCTTTTTGGGACCACACATCATGAACACTGACACTGTCATTTCATTAATCTGTCCCAAAGTTGATTTTGCAAAGCGGTCATGCTATTCATGCAACAGGTGCGAAAACATGTTTCGGTCAGGATGTGAAAATGACAGCTGTATGCTGTTCATGAGGAGGTGTGAAAATGGCAATGTTGAAAACCTGGATTAAAAATATGAAAAATTGTTGAAGTTACTGCATGCATAGAACCTGCATAATGCACATTTGTAACTCAGTCTTATTTTGGAATTATTTCACCAAATTTTCAACATGGGTTTTAGACTTCCTTCATGAACACTGGCACTGTGGTTTCATTAATCTGAGAAAATCGTACTTGGAGACTTTAATATTAATTGACTAGATAAAGCCACTGCACCATTCACAGATGCTGCCACTGCCCAAGATCTAACACAAGTAGTCACATCCCCAACCCATCTGAACCAGCGACAGGGTCCTCCTCACTGCTGGACCTGCTATTCACCAACTGCTCCCTTAAAATCACCAGTACTACTGTCCTCCCAAATGCCCTTAGTGACAACTCCCCGGTCCTCTGCTCCTGGACATGCAAATCACCAAAATCCCTCCCCAAAAATAATCCAACAGCGCAAACTTGCTCCTGGCAACTTGCTCAACTCAAGCATATCTCAGTACTATGGACTAGTCCCTCATAACGAATACCTCTGACCCTGACAGAGCCCTTGACCCTTCATTCTCTCTCCTTTAACTCCATATGTGACAAATTTGCCCATATCACCAAAAGGGTAGCCAAAGGCAATCTACTGCCATGGATCACTGACCACCTCCTGGACCTCATGCGTACCAGAGATTCTTTATGGCACCTCTTCAATGAGACTGACCTGCCATCCACCAGACAGAGGTACAGAGAGGCACGAACCAATGTACTTGGTCATTGTGCAAAGCAAAAGCTGGGTATCACAAGGCCTCTAACCGCTACCTGGGGCTCAGGGCAAAAGGTCTGGGCCAATATTAAGGACCTCTGTGGCAATGATCCTGACCCTGTCCCTAATCAGATAGTGGGTGATGGGTGCCTGACCTCTGATGTGGCCCATAGCTACAGCCTTCAATGATGCCTTCACAAACTTCAGCCAGATTCTCCCTACTAATTTCTTTAACCCAGCCCCAGCCAGCTCCCCACCACCACCCCAGTAGCCCCTCCCTTTCAACTGCGCAGCATTACACCCAAGTACACTGAGCCATATCTCAGAATAGCTGTAAGACACTCCTGTTATAGTAGTGACTCTTTAGACCTGAAACTCCTTCGCTCTCTCTCCTGAGGTGCTCCAACCCCTCACCCATATACTAAACCGCCCTTATGCCTGGGAAAATTCCTCCCATTGGAAATCTGCTTCCATTACACCCATATTTAAAAGTGGGACTGCACCTTCACTAACAACTACAATCCAATTCCATTCTCCTCCCCATCCAAGGCCCTAGAGAGATCGCTCGATGAGCTCACTGACCACCTCAGCAAATACAGCCTACTCTGCAAGCAGCAACACGGCTCCTAAAGGGCATAGTACTATTACTGCCCTCCTAGAACTCACACACACATTCACTCCACCTTAGACAGAGGTCATATCATTGGGGCTGTCTTCATTGATCTCACTAAAACGCTCAACACCATCAACTACTCGGTCCTGCTATCCACACTGTCCAACATCGGTTTCTCTTGGGATGCCCTTGACTGGTTCACTAATTACCTGTCTAACTGTTTCCAACAGGTCAAAATTGGTAACACCCTATCTAATAGGTTACCTGTCCTCTGGTGTCCTGCAGGGGTCCATCCTTGGACCACTACTGTTCAGCCTCTTCCTTAACTCTCTCCCCAGGTCCTGCTCTGGGAACCTGCTACTCTATGTGGACAATGCTGTCCTATATACCTCCAACTCTGACCCTATGCAACTCCACCTCTCCCTCCAATCCTCCTTTAGTGGTGCTGAAAATGGTTCTCCACACAACGCCTTATCCTGAACTATAACAAGACCAAGGTTATGTTCTTTCACACCCCTTAACTCTACAAGGAATTTTCTCCCAAGTACTAACTGCCAACCTGACCCCTCTTGAGCAAGTGGACTCCTTTAAATGCCTGGGCATTACTCTAGACCCTGCACTTACTTTCCACCAACATATTCACCTTCTATCTACTGCCCTCAATGTTTGGCTCTGGCTGCTGTATCGCTTCAAGCATTGTTTTACCCCAAATGCCAAGAGGCTCATTGTCTCCTCTTCTGTCCTCTCCTGCTTGATTATGGCTTACTTATCTATAGTGCAGTGAATACCTCTTCCTTCCACAGACTTCATCTCCCTAAATAAAGCCTGTCGCCTCACCCTGGGCTGTGACCACCTAACTCATACATGCTGTTCTATATAATGAAACCAACTGGCTTAACCTTACAATAGAATTAGGTTTTATACCTGCCTCATGGCAATAAAATTGCCATAGGCCACTGCCCCCTGACTCACACCCCTAATGTCTTTAACATGAAAACATTTGTTGAGATGAAAGTCCCATCTACAACAAAGTCTTGTAATTGCATCATATAAAAATACATCATAACATTACATGACAACTCAAATATCTAACTTACAGTGGACCCTATAACAACACTTAACTAAAAACATGGACAAGAAGTCCTTAAATAATTAAACAAAGTAGTTTTAAATCTAGAAAGGTTGTAACAGTCTTCAATTCATCTGACAACTTGTTCCAACTACATGCTATACTGTTTTGAAGTGTTCTATCTCCTAACCTATTAAAACTTCTGTGCATAGGATTCAGGTTGACAAATTTCTTCTCTCAGTAGATTGCTCACAAGGGTTTCTCTTTTCACCAGATTACATAATGGATGATTATACTTTTATGCAATATTTTATGACATGTGACAGCCTTCTTTGAGCCTCTGGTTGAAGTCATTTCAAATTTTACAAACTACACAATGGTGAGGCTTATTTCTACTACCAGTAGTGAATTGATCAATTCTGTAGTAAGTTTGATTTATCTTTTTAATGCTAGCTGAGTTGAGTTCATATAAATAATAGAACCATATTCCAACACTGGAAGGTGCATTTGCTTAGCCAATCATTCTCAAACAACTAAAGATATACTACCAGCTACTCTTCTGAGTGCCCCAAGTCTCTGATTACTGCACAGATATGTGCTCAACATGTGTCATCCTAAAATCTACCTGGAAACCCAAATACCTATAACTAGATGCATTATTTATAAAAGTTCTATCTTGTAGGTGGAGTGACATCTCCGCCCACTCCCCCAATACAACCCACTGAAATTAATATATTCTGTGTCTTCTTCGCTGAGGAGTAGGCCCGAGCTACACATCCACATCGCTCATCTGAATTAAGTAAGTCTGAAGTCTAGATTTCATAGTTTTCAAATTGTCTACAGAAGTCACCAATATTGTATCATCAGTGTATAGCCTTATTTCGCTGTATTTCATTGTTTGAACAAGGCTATTTACATAAACTTTAAACAGTAGTGGACCCAGAATCGAGCCCTGGGGAACACACCTATTCAGTTCCCAAGGCTAGATACTGATGGTCCACACACTACACACTGTCTACGATTAGTCAAATATGACTTCATCCAACGAAGTGGTACCTCCTGAACTCCTACCTCACCTTACCTCAGTAAGAGTATTTCATGTTGAACCAAATCAAAGCCTCACAAAGATCCACAAACACTGCCCTGGTACTCCTTCCCTGGTTTAAAGATGATACCAACAGATCACTGAAGTCCATCAGGCAGTGCTCGTGGATCTTCCTTTTCTAAAACCATGTCGCTTCTCTGTTAATATACAATTTGTTTCCAAATAAAGACTAAGCTGAGAATGCATTCTCCATTCTAATATTTTTGACAAAATTGGTAAAAGAGCTATTGGCCTATAGTTTGAGGGGTTGCATTGTCTCCACCTTTAAAAATGGGTATTACTTTTCCTATTTTCCATATTTCGGAACAGTGGAGCTACTCACACTCCAGTTGTATAGGTAGGTTATGATAGGAGCAAGTACTTTAGTTCACACCTTCAAAATCTTGCCTCTAACTCATCTACACCCCGCTTTAGCTGTATTTAAGGGTTCCATGTAAAATAGTAATTGCTTAATCACGATGTTAAATAACATGAATGCAATACAGCGAGAAGTCAATATCGCAACCTCACATTACAGCGCCTGCAAGTTCAAGTTACACTGTGTTATTAGCTAGTGGTCATAACTGTACTAAAACTGAAAACTTGAACATATTACAAGTTACCTTGTGCACCAATTTATTAAAGCAGTCAGACAGGTCAGACAGGTCACTTAGCTGCACTCGTTGTTTACTTTCTGTGTGTCCCTGCTTCCTGTTTCTGGTTTAAGCTCCTCCTCCTCCCATACATGCTACAAAAGGAAGCTCTGTGAGCTCTACCTGGTTCTGTGTTGGAAAGCGATGGAGTTTGACACAATTTAGAGCCAGAAAGGTAGCCTTTAGCCCAATACAAGGGATATGTGTATCATAAGGACAAGGAGACCACTGATAAGGTGTACTGGAGATGTGTAGACCTGCATAAATATCATTGCTTAGCGAGACTACACACAGTTGAAAACAAAGTGACTGCTGTTATAAGACAGCACATACATGTCCCAGATGCAGGATATGTGGGAGCAAGAAAAGTGATGGCAGAAATATGAGAGAGAGAGAGAGAGAGTCAGAGCACTGTAGAGACAACTTCCCAGGTTGTTGTTCAGTGCACTAGCAGTACTCCTGTTTGTCTGGCTGGCCATCTGCCTTCTGTGCCTTTAATAAAATACACAGTACAGTGAATTTGACAGGTGGACAAAGGATGTCCAGCCCACCTGCCACTGTTCAGGAGATGGTCATTCTGCCAGAGTTCACTATCACTAAATCAGGTGAACCATTCATTTTCTATGATAGTGGCAATGAGTCTAAATGGTTCCTTCTATTCACCATCCACAACAATCTCAAGCTGTTAACTGAGAGCACTAATTGATGCTTGATGGGACAGTCAAGAGTTGTCCCTTGATATTTAATCAGCTGTATACAATTCATTGCATTAGATCAGGTAGTGTTGTGACAGCTGTATTTGTCCTGATGAGTGCTAGAAAGACATGCTCCTACTCTGTGTTTTTCAAAACTTCAAGGATTTAGCTCAGGTTTACACCAGCATCAGCCATTATGGACTTTGAGCAATCTGCATGGAAATCATTCACTGCAGCATTTCCCAACACAGAGGTGAGAGGATGCTTCTTTCATTTTGTGCAAGCAGCTTGGAGAAAGATACAGAAGTACAGTGATATACAAGAAAAGTACTGTACAGACCCTGAGTTTGCACTTCCCTTCAAATGCTCCTATCATTAGCTTTCATTCTCATAGCTGATGTTGTTTCATCGCTTGATGAAATGAGGGAGTGGAGTTCTTTAATGAAAATGAGGAGCTTTTGAGACCACTAATTTTTTTAATTTTTTATTTTATTGAAATCTAGGATTACAATACCTTTGAGCAGGAACTGCTCATTTACAAAGGTTCCACGTTAAAGGAATAGGGGTATACATACACAAAGGTCAACATAATAATTCATAGTTACACAATAAAAATAAGTAAGAGACTGAGGCTTAGGAAATTCCAATAATTCAAAATGTGCCAAATGTTAGGTAGTGCCAAGGGCAATCTTAGAAATAAGAACTGCAGGTGTGAGGGAAGGGGTATGCAGCCAGGAAGGCCATTGTCGGATTAATTGACTACTATGAGTCAACGTGGGTGGGGAGACCCGGGTCATTCGCGCAGAACAGCAACATTTCTACCACATCAGTGGAAATGCTACAAGGCTACAAGCAGAGGCATTGCACAAACTAATAATGCTGTGGAAGGTTGGCATTGAGGCTTTAACTGCTGCCTCGATTCATGCCACCCGTGTTTGGAAAATTATTGACTGACTAAAAGAAGAACAGCTGCTCACTGAATTAAAAATTGAGCAAATGGTGTCAAGGGCAGTTGGATTAACACAGAAAAGAAAATACAAAGATTCCAATATCCGTGTTGAGAAGATAGTGTCCCTATACACTACATGGACCAAATATGAGTATTTACGTGGCTTAGCATACAACTTTCAGTTTAAAGTTTAAAGCTTGATTCTTTTCATATGTCTGAGTCTGAATAAAGTATTTTTTAGCAGCAGTAACACAGGAAAGTCCACAGGAAGTCGCTCGTAATCAATCGGATTGTGTTTTTTTTTTTTTATCTGCATAGTCGCTATTTTGACGTGTTCAGTTTGAAATGAATTGAGGATTCTGTTTGACACTTAAGGCTCGAGTCATTCGTGATTTTTAATGCGCTATTATAGTGTTGCTATATGCAGCAGAATCACGGTTATTGTGGACAGCTATTCTTTATCAGTGGCTGTTATCACTTTCACCCTCCTGTCTTCACAATTTTGCATCATCATGGGATACCGATAAGTGCTGCAATCCTTTCTATTTCCTTAACTTGTATTTTCTCAAAATTAAATATTATTTCCTGATTATTCTTCTTTGATTTTTTTATTCTCAACTATTCCTGTTTCAGACACATTAGCTGTTATTACTATGGGTTTTATCATTTTAGGCCAGGAAGGTCCAAAATATGAATTAAATATGTTAGCCACTTCCACAGAATCAGCCACTATCCTCCCCGTAATAGGTTTAGTGTATTTGCAGTCCTCTTTGAGTTTTTAAATCAGATACATATTTCCAAAACGCTTAGAATCAGGAGTAGTATTTATTTTATTTAGGTGATACCTAGTTTTAACATTTTAATGGCTCTTTTACATTTTTTCCTCCAGTCCTTAAAGGTATCCCAGTCTTCCCTATTTTTGTTTTCCTAGCTTTCTTCCATACTCTATCTTGTATTCTTAAATACTTCTTTAACCTGTCAGTGATCCAGGGATCTTCTTTACTTTTCCTTTTTTCAGGATTAAAGGGGTGTGATTTTGAATTATATTCATCAAAGTCTCATTAAATTCCTGTACAGCCAAATCAATATCAGGGATTAAGTACCTCTCCCAATTACAATTTCTTAGATGGTTCCTGAAAAGTACTTCATTAAACCCCTTAAAATCTCTAACCCAATATGTACTCGATTGTTGAGTTGAAAGATTTTGCATATCAATATTACAAATTATAGGTTATGATCTCCTAGATTTAACGGCAATACAGCCCAGCTTTTTATCTCTAAGTTTTGAGATACAAAACATAAGTCCAAACTGAACCCTGTTCCCCATTTTAGTAAATCTAGTAGGTTTTGAATAATTTGGTTTAGCCCTAATGCTGTAAAACTATTCATTAGTTTTTGCCCCTGGTCTGTTGTCAGTTTGCATTGAAGTCGCCTGTCAAAATCATTTGTTTGTCCTTTATTTTTCAATTATTAAATCAGCCAGTGTATCAAACAAATTACAATTTGTCCTGGGGTGCAAAAACTCCTACCACTAACTTCATAATAAGCTATTCTATCATCAAGCAATCAATTTCTTCCATATTTGTAGATAATAATGTCTGATAGGGGCCAAGACTATCTTTAGTATATAACATTACCCCAACCCCTCTCTTTCCCTCTCAGTCCTTTCAAGACTATATCCAGAAAGCTGATTTTTTTACTTTCCACGCCAGAATGTAACCAGGTCTCTGACACTGCTAGTAATTTGTACTTGGCTTCTTGCCCACACTCTATACTTATCTATTTTATGCATTATGCTTCTAATATTTTCATGTGCCATAGTAAACTTTCTACACTTTTTGAGACCTGGGCCTGGATTTTGTTCTATGTCCCCACATTGTGTCAGTAACAATATACACAATGTTTTACAGGAGATTTGCTGAGGAAGGACTGCGTTACATACCATCATCTTTCATTTGAAAATTAATTTCTTCTCCGGTGAAGCTATTGTCCTTAGATATTGAGCTCCTCGCTGAGTAGAGAGACCCATACCTTTGCTTATGCTATTACATTCCTCTTACATTTCACTCATGTTCACAATAATCAAACCCCATATCAACCATCCCCCAAGATAAACTGTAAGCAATATTCCATAGTTACCTTAAAAATACACCTTTACACAAGCAATGAACAGTATGTTTCTCCCCCAGTCTGCTTTGTGCCACGCCACGCCCATGATTGATGCGAGGCTTTGTAGTATGAAGCCCTGCCCCTTCACAAACCGACCTATATGGTCTGCTGCCAGACCCCCTGTTCAATTTAGGGCTGCACAGGTGTCCCAATTTGCAGCAATAACAGGTAGCAAAAGAATCTCACACACACACATCTAACAGTCCAGGTAAAAATACAATGCAGAGTTTCAGCAGTTCTGTTAGTGAATATGTCCCGACTTTCAGCTTGGCAAATAGCAACCTCACCTGCCACCACGATGATGCTCCTGAACATGGGGTTCTGAACTCACTATGAACACTGGCACTGTCATTTCACTGTCCTGAAAGGTGATTCCATGCAGCAACCGCCAAAATCACCTTTTGGGACAGATGAACGAGATGACAGTGTCAGTGTTCATGAGGTGGGTCTCAAGAACCCCATGTTGAAAATTTGGGGTCATAATTCCTAAAATGGCTGAGCTATCAAGATAAGTTGAAAACCCCATTGACAGCCATTATATGGTTAACCTTGATTCCTTCAGTTCGTGGTTCAGCTTTGAAGAGTGCAGATTTATCCCAGTCCAGAGAAGATCACAGCCAATGACCTCTGGAGGTAAGTATGGGGTAAGGGGGGATGTAGGAGGTGGGTGCAGAGGGAGGGTCGGGATGGGGAGGGGGACATGGGGAGACAATGAGGGACTGTTTTTTCCATGTTTTAAAAAACAAAAATATGTTGGGGACTGTTAAAGCTCAAAGGAATCAGAATCTAACCAGAGTAACTCATAAAACCCAGGCAAGTAAAATGAATATGTGAATACCTCTTCTGGTGATAATAATGTAGCTCAGAGCAAGTCGCCACCAATGGTTCAATATTGTTGGTTTTTCTGCTGTTCGCACAAAATGAAGTGGTGGCAAGTAACCTAAATACAAAAAATGCTACCTGAGACAGTTGAGAATCTGGAGCATACTGCTAACATACCAAAAGTGAAGAGATAAATGTTGCATCTATATCAACTATTCACCAGAGATCACAAGAAAATATTTTACCAGAAATCCTTTCCAGTAATATAGTTGCAACAGGTGATACGACTGAAATAACAGGCTCAGAAGTTCAGAAGGCCGGCAAGCAGGAATGGAAATGTCCAACAGGATTCATTGGAAGCCCCCAATGTCCTGAAACACAGCAAACACCTTGCGATGGTGAAAGCCAAGCCTGTGGTTGAGTTGACAATGGATGCAACACAGCCGAACAGTTTACAATGATGAACTGAAGGTGATACCAGGAACTCGCACAGGTAAAGAAAATGATCAAATACATATGGTAATGAATCATGAGTCTCAGGCAGAAAAAAGTTGATGACAGGTTGCAGACAAGAGAATGATATAAGGGCCCAGATTCAAACTGCGCCCAAAAAGTGCGCATAGCAGGAGTAGCACAAGTCCATTGTGCCCATGCGCAAGAGGCACGGTATTCAAAAACTGAGCTGGCCAACATGCACCTACAGCTGATGACTATTGCACCACCTGTGCCATAGTGCAACTAGGGAGGGATTGAGCAGATCTGATGCGCCATAGCGCAACAAGGGATGTTCAGCTGAGCAGTCCAGAGGCGCCATAGTGCAACCAGGGATGCCCCCAGCAGCAGTGTAACAATGCAACTGCACAACCAGGGATGTAGGGGCCCACCACCCATGCCACAGATGGGCAGAGGAACACACAGCAGAACAGACATCGCCCCCCACACCCCATGCACTGCACAACTGGGGAGGGCTGGAATAGCTACTGGCCCATGGAGACAAGCAACCAACCCACAGCCGGGCCATGGTGCTCATCATCACCCCTGGCAAGCTGTGACCGAAACACAAGGAGGGCGACCACCCCATGCCACACCATCCCCCAATGCAGAGCACACCCTGCACCATGACCCCTAGACACCCTGCCCAGGAGCAGCGCCCACCACTGCAGGAAACCCCATGCATGCCACCACCCCACTGTGACAATGCAACCCTGTGCAGCACAGAACCATGCAAGGCAGCCCCACCACGAGCACCCATCAGCGGGTGGCAGCACACAGCGATGCAACAACGGCATACACAGTGCCATCACGCACAGCCCCTCAAGGTACAGCTGAGAGACCGACCATGCATCGGCACACGAGGTACTCCGCATGGGACAGGGCATGCCCTGGACACCACCACCAGTGGTACAGCACCCTGAACACCCTCCCAAGGACACACCCGACCCAGCACTGGCCACAACAGCCAGCACAGACACCCACAGTGGTGCGTGGAAGCATGCACCACACCCGGATGCCACACAGTGCATGGACAAATACCCACCCATACCCAAGGGCACAACAACACAGGGACGCAGTACGGGCAACCAAGCCCCAGCGTGGCCCATGGAAACTGTGTACACACAGCCTGCAGTCTTCCATGGCACAGGAGTGCCAGCCACCTGCGCAGGCACTGTGGACCTGTACGCCACCATCATTTGCCCAGAGCACAGGTCACAGACAGTGGTGCACATCCCCTGCAACACACACAAGCCACAGTATGGAGGTGGGACAACAATCATGGAGGCCAGAGTGTCACCTGAGGCAGATATGCACCACACCAGTGACAGGAGGCAACCCAGCATTGTGATGGTTACAGTGGCTGCTCTGCATGGACAGCCACCACTGACATGCCAGCAGACCATGCAGGTCACAGACATGCAAGGGTGTCAGCTGCACAGGCCATGGACGGGCTGACAGGGGCGCCATGGACACAGAGCATGCACCATGGACCACTGCACACAGTCATCCAGTGCACAGGGCACACACACACCACAGACACTGACTGATAGCTACTCCCACACCATAGTCACCTCCCCACGGACACACACACATGCCCATGACCAGGACCCTGGTTTTCCATTTTACCGTAACACCGTAACAATCACGGAATCCTGCTTGGTTTGCGGATTTTGAATTCTTGTACCGGTGCCTCACTGAAATTGCATTTCACTGCACAGAATCTCTAAGATTTCAGCATCTTTTACATTTTTTTATTTCTCTTTCTATGTCCCTTCTCACAGCATCAGTCTCCACTTTTCAGAGATCCCTAGGCTGGCTATCCTTAGCTTCACCCCATCTAATTCTCAGGAGCTCCTGCGGTCCTACCCTATCCTGCCTGGATTGTACTCCCAGGTGGGAAGGGAGGGACCTCAGGTCACCCCTCCACACTCCTTAGTGTGTCGGGCAGCTCAGTGGGTCCCTCATGGTGCCTGGTTATGAAGTCTGGAGCACCTGGGTCCCTTTCTGCCAGTGGCCAATGTGGGGTGATTCTTCCTGGTTTTCTGGTCTTTGTCTCTGAGGGCACCAGCACTACAGGAGATCCAAGGAGGTAGGTCACATAGAAACATGCCATTGCTCCAGATCCTGGCTAGCTGCGTCCCCTCCTGATCACTCTGCAGCACCATTGCATCACCACCTGTGGTCACGCAGGTGGTGGTAAAGCAGCAGGACCTGCACCCCACCCTCCCTGGAGGAGGAGGAGGAGGAGGAGGGCAGTCCCCAGGTGCTCGATCCTACTCCCTGGCCATACCTCCAGCAACTTGAGTTTGCTTCTGACCCTGGGTCGCTGGCATTGCAAGCAATAGTGCTACCAGAGTGCCAGTGGGCTGGCCCAGATTTCAGCATCTAAAATGAATGCTGCTGTGCTTTGTATTCTTTCTGCTTTGTCATATAGAGTCAGCAAGGAAATCACCAGACTACTTTATGTAATCTGCTATCAGTTTAACCACCTATGCCTAGTGGTTAGAGTAACAAACAGTGAATGAACTGGGTACATCCAGCAGACCTGGGTTTGATTCCCACAACCTCCACTTGCATACTGTGTGACTCCAAGCAAGTCACTTAACCTCCCAATGCTTCTAGGTCACTCCTGAAAACAGACAGTTCTGCCTAGAGGGCCTTACCTGCTTTACAAAGAATATAAAAAATACCAATATATGTTTACTACATCATAGAATAGTAGTTAGGGTACCATGTAATTTACCTGAGTTTTACTTGAGCTGCAATGATTTTGTATAGGTGAAGATAAATGTTCAGATACATTTTATGTGTTTTATAAGCTTGTTTTAGATTTTAGTCAGGTTTGTATTGTATTCTTTGCATATAAGCATCTAGGTTGTGGACTGCTAAACACAGGATCAGTGTTACCAACTAGCTTATTCAAGTTTATAATCAGTAGGACCATCCAAAATCCTCAGTTGTTTGAATGAAAACTAGTCTGAATGAAAGTATGTTCACAAAGAAGAAACTGCCTTACTACTTATGAAAAGACTTCACAGTTAGCACCCCATTTAGTGAATTTGATAATTTGCACCTTTTCTCCCACCTGCTGTATCAGTCTCTGTGACAACAAAAAGTTTTCTGATAGACTGCTTCAACAAAAGCAGATGTTAAGTATTTAAGTGTACTTATGTTTGGCCAGTGGATTTTGAAAGCACAGTCAATGACGACAGAAGGTAAGACCTTAGGGGCTGTATGATGCTGGTGGGCAGAGTAGTGCTCAGTTCACATCTGAACAAAGACATGAAAACTGGGAGACACCCTTTCATGGACACCAAGGAAAAAAAAAAAAAAGCATCCACATGTCTGGGAGATGCATAAATCCATTTGAACGTCCTCCACTAATCACTTATGGATTTTTAGGTGAAGACACTGTATTTCAAAGAAGCAAATTCAAGCAGTTTTTTTTGCTCCTCCTACCCCCTGGCCATTCACTCCTTCAGGCCTGCCAAGGCCCCTACCACTACTGCTGAGTCCCAACCACCATCCACTGCCCCTTACTGCTATGCTACCAGGTAACCCAAAGTAACCCTTCATTGAGGGCCTCTACCCTGTGGAGGCTACCAGGGAGGAGAATTGCCCTAAAGAGCTTCCTGTGTATCCTGGGTATGGCAGGGTTCAGAACAGACACATGTCTGGGGCTTCCGGCTTATGGAGGGACCAACAGCTGTCCTTCAGTTGGTCAGCAGGTGTTTTCCAATTTTCTTGGGAGTTTGACAGGCTACATGATGTCAAGGCACAAGCTGACGCCCATCACGCTCCCTCCTGCAGTGAGGGCTGACATGTTGTCATGCCTCTGGCCTCCATCAGGGGCCAGCAAATGCTGAGTTGTGAACCCACCTCCTCCCAGGAGAAGGTGAGTGGTCACTGGACCTCAAGCCTTCACCCACCAGCTGGCCCTCCAACACCCAAGTCTGTTCCCTAAACCTGGTCAGCAGTGTCACAGGCAGAAATCCAATTCAGGCAGTTAAATTATAGATAGGAAAAATAAAGGTAGCCCACCTTAGCGGTGATAGTTCTGATTAATTCACATCTGAGTTCTAAAGCAAAGAGACCAAGTCATTTCTAACTTGTGCATATCGGGTGCGGGTGTTGAAGAAAGAGGATCATAGTGCTGTCACTACTGCCATCACCCTAGAGGATGTGGACTGCATTGTTGCTACTACCATTACACCAAAGGGTGGGGCTGTAGTGCTTCTGCCATCACCACTGACAGATGGGGAATGTAATACTACTGCCATCACACCCAGGGATAGGGGCCATAGTGCTGCTACTCTGTCACACCTGAGGAATGGTGAGCGTAGTACTGCTGCCATCACACCTAAGGGATGGGGCCACAGTGCTGCTACTTCTCTCACACCTGAGGAATGGTGAACATAGTACTGCTGCTATCACACCTAAGGGATGGGGGCCACAGTGCTGCTGCTTCTGTCACACCTGAGGGAGGGAGGTCATAGTGCTTTGCTGCTGCCATCACACCAGAGGGATGGGTGCCGAGTGTTGTTGGTGCTGCCATCGCACCTGAGGGATGGGGTCGTAATGCTGCTTCTATCACACCTTAGGGATGCGGGCTGTAGTGTTGCTGCTGCATCACATCTTGTACCTAAACTAACTTTAAATTGGTACAAGGATGGAAGGATGTGCAATAGTGGAGGTCAAAATTGCTAAAATGCATGTTAGCAGAGTTAAAAATTGTTAAATAAAGTACACAAACCAAACACCGTAAAACCGGATTTTGGCTTAAGACACATGTGACAATACTGCTTTTTACAATGTGCAAAACGGAATATGCTCTTTCTCAATCCGTAAACCAGTGTCCCTGCCCATGACTGCACCACCCTGATGCCATGCACACCACTGCAGCTGAGCACCTATAGCCTGCTGCAAATCAGAGACATCACAGTATTCATATCAAAGATTTGTATTCAAAAAATATATCAAAGGAACTATTTACAAAACTATGTACAAATGTGGGGAGCCACAAACAAGGTGGGGTGGGTAAGGAGGGTAAACAAATGGGACAGGAAAGGAGGGTATGAGGGTGGGTCCAGGGGGTAGGGGATATCAGGGGCAGAGGGATGATCAATGGGAGCCCTGGCTCCCGCCCGGCTGCTCTGCCTCCGCGTGGCTTCTCAGGACCCCAAGCCAGTCAATCCTTGCAGGATCTACAACGATGCCCGGCCCATATTGAGGATCTCTTGCAATGCCTCCTCCTCCTGCAGCTGGCAGACACCTAGGACAAGGAGCACAGTCAATAGGTGTGAATGCACAGCCCCATACAGCCCACCCACTGTGCATGGAATACGGCCGTGGACATGCCTCTGTGATAGTGTGTGACAACCCACAGTGATCACATCCACAAGACCTGCCCACCCAGGTGCATACAGTCATGTGAACCACTGCACACACCCACCGGCCAAGTCATGCACAGCACCACCATGGCCATTTAGTGACATGGCTATGTGGTGTGAAGGCAGTGGCACAGCCATGTACCCGTGCATGCATGGACCACCATCGATGCACTCCCAGACATACAGTGCCACTGGACAGTGCTGACTGTAACAAGTTGCGTGCATGGCAGTGGTGTCAATGGATGGTGGCCATGCCCCACTGCCCATCCTGTTAAACAGCATGCAATAGTAATCATGGAGGGCGGCACTCACCATCATCAGGCCAGTCTCTTGGGTGCTGTGGACCATCGCCCTCCTACCAGCCCTGTCGTCCTGCTGGCACCGCATCTCCCTGGCCAGACACCTCTCCTCTAGCCCTTGTGGTGCAAACATGGAGAGAGGAACATTAGTACAATCCTGTAGCAAAGTCCCTAGCCCCCATGTGTGTGCAGTCCCACCCAGCCAGACCCACTCACTCACACCCTGATACCACCACAGCCAACACTGGATGGTCCTCCCCATGTTCCGGACATATACAACCGTGATACTCATATGGAAGATAAAAGTGTGTGGATTTAACACTACCTGGCAGTGGCACTGCGCCTCCTGGCACGTGCCCGCAGGCAGGCAAGCAGGTCTGGTTCCTCCTCCTCAGGTCACCATACCTGTGGTGACACTGCTCCGCCATCCGCCCCTTCCTGTGGCATCCTCCAGGGTGTTGGCCACCTCCTCCCACACCTGGCTCCTGGACCTGTCCAGGGTGCCTCCCAAACAGTGGGCCATAAAGTGGCTTTACAATGGCCACCAGGTTGGCCAGTTCAATTTGGGTCCACTGGGCAGCCCTCCTCCGCCATCTTACTTGCTCAGTTGGCTCAAAATGGCGCCTGCAGCACGGCTCACCACATGCAGATGCTGTGCGGCACAGCGCTGTTATTCCCCATCGCACTGTCACCGAACAGGCGATAGTGGTGCACCCATGCCTGACGATGACGCCTAGGTAGCAAAGGTTGGGCACAGGGTCAAGGGTCTGTGGCACACGGATAGGCACAGCACCATTGGAACCCAATGCATGTAGTGCGATTGATGCCTGTGTGTTACCTCCAGTAGCGCCTACCGCGCTGTTGCCCCAGTGTGCCTAAGATGGCCCAGTGCCACAGCACCATATAGGTGAACATGCTGCCAGCACCACTGGCACAATGGTGGCCGTGCCCTGTATTGCCTTCCATGCACAGCACATCAGTAGCGTGGCAGACGCCTGCACCAGCAACTCGGGCATGCGCGGAGGTGTGTACTGCACATGTCACAGAACTGCCTTGGCTCAGTACGCTCAACACAATTGTGCAAAGCGCAACAGCACGATATTCAGTTGTCATATGCAACTGGGCTAATCAATCATTCAATGGCACAGCACTGCAACTTGTATCCACTTAAAGTTGCGCCTCGCCTCATTTGCATGGGTTGCGCTATATAAAAGTATGACATTGGGCTGCACTGCATAGTCGGTTACTGCAGTCTATTGGTGAGTTGCATGCTGTTTGGGAGTGTGGACTGTGGATTCTGGGACATGCATGGGACTGCACAGTCACAGGTAGCAACTTTCATTCTCAGGGCTAAATAATGACCGAGCGAGTTGTGGGAGGGAGGAACACAGTGGTGGGAGGAGGAGGAGAGGCCTAATTTCACCAAGGTCGAGACCGATGCCCTGTTTGAGGCCTACCGGATCAGGAGCCGCTTCTCAGCAGATGGCAGGGAACACCACAGGCCCGTGCTGCTGCATGGGAGGAGGTGGCGATGCAGTGAACCCTGCATGGCAGCCACCAGCGCTCTGTGCAGGAGTGCAAGAAGAAGATGGGCACAGACAGGAGCAGAATAAAGAGAAGGTGGTTGCTATCAGGGCAGCATGAGCCGACAGTTGGGGACAGCTGGAGGTGCTACACCTGACCCCACAGGAGGAGAGGTTGCTGGAAGCATGCAGCATTGTGCCATTGAGGGTGTTCTGGGTGGTGGCTTCCAGACTGGTGGTAGCCCGTCACTGCATGGCAGGTCATGGTCTGTCTATTGGGGGGCAGGGTAGGTCACATGCAGTAACGCAACTTTGTTTTCCTCACAGATCCTGGAGCATCTGCATGGGTCAGCGGTGGTGGGCCTGTCCACTGAGGACAGTCAGATGGAGATGGAGGAGGGCCCATCCACTTCCACAGGTATACATGGCTCAGTGCGACAGGGGCCCGCCTTGGTTGTCCAGACTGATGGTGGAACAGGTGCGGAGGAGGTCCTGCTCATGTCCCAGCATGCCAGCCCTCAGATGCCAGCATGCTGTGACTGGCTGGTGCCGGGTCCGTCACCGATGATGATGTCACTAACGGCATGGACAGTGACACGTGTGTGTCATGGGATGGCCACACAGCAGGTAACATCACGACCATGGCTGTGGGTGGTGCCGCCGTGGAGGCCTGCGTGGTCATTACAGTCCCAGCCTTAGCCTGTCAGCACCAGTGGGCAGCACTGGTGTGTGTACAGGACAGTAGGACTGCTGCAGCCACTGCAGCAGCACCAGTGAGCCCTGGTGAGCAGCAACCAGAGGGGCAGCATCAGCAATCAGCCAATGGGCTTGGGGTACAGGGTCAGGGGTGGTGTCAGTGCACCCCTGTGGACATGCCCAGACCTGGTCCCGTGTAGCGCCCACCCTCAAGGGGTGCTGGGCATCAGGCCATGCACACCCTGAGGGACAGGATGCCGAGGAGGCAGATGACCCTTGGATGAGCACACTCGCATACTGCAAGCATCAGTCAACCAGCAGATGCAGCTTGCGATATCGGTGGATGCACTGCGCGGCTCTGAAGTCGGCAGAGGAGCTGCCGCGAAAGCAGAGACACCGCCTGATCCTGCAGGGCTGGACCAGTTGTGGGATGATGTGACCGCTGCCATTGACAGGCAGACACAGGCATTCACTGCTGTCATGGCCACAATGGGCACAGTCATGTGCCCATGCGTCCGCAGACACCATACAGTGCACTGTCCACCCCCATTCCTGGCGCTGCAACACCTCCTTGTTGACACCGGGTTCAGCTGTGGGCATCCCGAGCACGCCTGGCGCAGGCATCCTTGGTGTGCTGCAGACCCCACACGAGCACGGGTCACGCTCACGCAGTGGGAACCCTGGGGACCATCGGTGCCACCCCATGAGGCCAGTGGTCAGCCTGTCAGTGCTGGCGGGTCTCAGTGGGGCCACCCATGCATCCATGGTGGCCGGGCACTGTGGCATGTGACTGACCTGTCTCCCAATGCGGCTACCGTCTGGTGCTACCCTGTGTGCATTGTGTCATTCAGCGGGCATTGCATGGTGGGTACCGGCCCTGCACACGGACACACAGTCCATCTGCACACCCTCCTGGCTGCTATCCACAGTTGTGTGTGCATGATGATGCCTGCATTGCGCTGTACACCAATGTGCAATGGTGCTCAACATCTGACACACTACAAGGACAGGCACGGGCGTAGTGGTCTGTGGACCTGTGTGTGGCTAGGGGTGGCGTTCTGGATTGGTGTGCCTCCTACCCTTTGTGCATGTGTGGGCATTGTGTGTGTGTGTTCCATCCACGTGGCATGTTAGACCTCACCATCCCTGGTTGTGTGTGTGGTTCCACGCCCGCCACTTCCTTCATGGAATGCACCCGTGTGTCCATGCATGTTTGTGGGTTGTGCATTAGCCACTGTTGGTTGCACACGGCCCCATGACTTACCTGGATTGGCTGAAGTGCTCTCCGTGATGGTGTCCCAGTGCAGCTGTGCCAGCTGGAGCAGTCAGGGTCCCATCGGCCAAGGGGCTGCCCATCATCATTGTCACCAGCGCCCTCATCGCCCCCATCGCTGTCCCTCTTGACCTGTACAGCTATCCCACATCTGTTGGCCATGTTGTGCAGGATGCAACAGGCCAGGAATAGCCCACAGGCCTTTGAGGGGCTGTACTGAGGCACCGCCGGAGGTGTCCAGGCAATGGAAACGTGCCTTCAGCATCCCGAACACCTGCTCGATGACATTATGTGTGGGCGTGAGCCTTATTGTAGCGTTGCTGTGATGGGGCTCAGGCCACTGGTAGGGTGTGAGCAGCCAGGGATGGAGTGGTTATCCACCATCACCTGTGTGTAGAGGGTGGAGGTTAGTTTGTGGATCAGCATCACCCTGCCCCGGCCATGTAGGCCACTACCCAGTCACCTCTGACTATGCCTCCCAGACCCTATGATTGTCCATGTGGTTTGCATACTCACCCACTAGGTGGCCAGTGGGGATATCCCCACTCTCAAATCTGTGGCACAGTGCCGACTGGTGCCAGATGAAGGCATCATGTGCCCCAGGATGCGCTGGCACAGACATTGATCATGCGCCCTGGCATCGCACACCACCTGGCAGTAGATGCTGGCATAGCCCTTGCAATTTATATGCAGCCCCTTGGGGCCAGGTGGTGTGCAGATGGCCACATGGGTGCAGTCTTTGCTCTAGCATGCCAGGCATACGTGCTACCTTGTGGAACTCCTGTATGTTTGCTGTCGCTCCGCTGGTATGCTGGAGAAATGGATGTACTCCTCAGCATGTGGCAGCAGTGTGCTGAGGAATTGGGTGAGGTGGCGTGGACGTGGCTGACTGGGTTATGCCTGTGGTGTCCCCAGCTGGTCTCTGGAAGGTACCCATGGCGAGCAAGCACATGCAAGCTGTCACTTTTGTCTCCACTGACAGGGCATGGCTCCATCGTGTGGGTGCCTGCATCACATCACTGCACAGCTCACAGAGCCACCTCAGAATTGCCTGATTCAGGTGGTACCAGCCCACAATCTCAGTATCACTGTACAGCTCAGCTGGTGTGGGCTCGGTACTGCCTGTTGGGAGCATACCGCTGACGGGCCCTTCCATGGCCACGCCCCTGCTGCCCACCTTCTCCCCCTCATTATGGCCTCCATCTGGATGGTGGCACTGGCCATGTCCCTGGCTTGTGTTCACCTCCCGGCAGCTATTTCTGTATTCCCCGCTGTCCTGGCTGCTACTTCCTGCAGAGAACACCTGCCTGTGCTGGCCTCACTGCTGTGTGGTGTACTCTTCTGCACTGTGACTCCCCACACCTTCCCTGTGCCTGCTGCTTCCATGTGCCTTTTCTGACCTGCCCTGTGTGTCCCTGCTGCCCAGTGTTTCCTGCTGGATTTTGCCCTCATGTGGTTTCCCTGTAGCGTTCTTGTGCCTCTCCCTTGCTCCCTTTTTATTTTGGCTCATTTCCGCTGTGGCACAACTTCCGCTGGCTCCCTATTGCATGGCGCATGTTGTTGAATATCACACTGCGCCATTTATGCATGATTCCTCCCTTCAGTTGCACATGCATGCATTATCATTGTGCTGTTGCTCAGCGTGATTTGGGGGCGAACTGCCTCCTGCTGAATATCACAGAATGGCGATTTTCAGATTTGAGCAGGCGCAACCCTATTACAAGATGGCTCTACCCTTTTGAATATCTAGGCCAATATGTATAAAAGGGATGGGAAAAATAAAAGACAGTAATGCGGGAAATGTAACTGAAGTTGATATTCAAATCAACAACCAAACTCAGACAACATCAGGGTTAAACAAAAGATTTTGTGGTTCTCCTCAAAAGCTGTTTTATTTGAGAGCATTAACATATCCCTTTCAGATGGGAAGCAGGAAGACTTCTGGGTCAGAGCTGAGTGGTACAGACCCCCATGGGCCAAACTCCTATTTTTGAAAATAAATAATATCTCAAATACACTGGAACATACGGTAAAACAACCAGCACAGCCAGAATATTACTTAAGTAACACAAGGTTTATTAGAAGAAAACAAACATTTTGTAAAAGGATGTGTCAGAAATTAAAGATCATTTGACTGCACTATCTGACAAAACGGCACCTTTGCTAGGCAATTGAAATCTTTAGAATTGGAAAACAGTGAACTAAAAGAAAAATAGTGGACCAAGAAGCTCAAGCCAGATGAAATAACGTGAGAATATTTAGTATTCTGGAAGAATGGGACAATATACTAACACTGCATGATTCCTTTAAAATCACTGCGGCAGCTTATTTGGAAACATCCTATAAAATGTCAACTACGTAATAGAGAGAATCCATAGAGGAATGCAGTCAAAACAAATGGAACTACACCCCAAGACCAGTTATTTTGAGGTTATTGAACTATGAGGACAAAGAGAAATTCATGGCAAGTGTGTACAAGGAAAAGAACTAAATGTTTTAGGTGCAAGCATTTCTGTTTACAACGATTTACCACATGAGATAATTCAGGAGAGAAAGAAGTTCAACTCTACATAAAATAGTCTATGGACTTTAGGTTTTAGGGCAACCATGCAATATCCTGCTAAATTAAGAGTTATCATTAATAGTAAAAGATATACATATGAAACTGTACAAGAAGCCTGGGCAGACTTGTCAACTAAGGTTCCTAATATGAATCAATCATAAAGTCTTAGAATATGAATATGTACTTTATTCTTCCTAACATTCTTTAAGTGAGCATTATTATGAGACAAGTGAATAGTTATGTGGGATGGGGAAAGGAGCGTCATTTTCCATAGCAAAATTACTGATATGGGATTGTCCACAAGCCAGTCTGTTTTTGTGTTGATTGCACGATGCGCAAGAAACATATATCTGCAGGTTGTTAGAAGAAGGTTGTGGAGGCATGGTACTGTTGTGGCCAATGCCCCCACAAACTTTAAAGGCTTGGCCCACTCTCTCTAACAATACAGAGGAACACTGCTGCTGACACTAGTTCAGCCAGCATGCCACAACCTTGAGAAGTTTTAGCCACTGCAATCAGGGGCCACCTCACCATTGCAGCATCTCCGCTGCAATGAGGGAGTGACCCTCATTGTAGGGCTCCCTTGCATTCCACGCCTGTTTGCCAAGGGTGTCCAATGCCCTCAGCATTATGTCCTCTCCTGTTTTTTGCTGACATGTCTCCCCCCACAAGTTCTTGTGTGCCGAGGTGCCCAATCCCCTCAGCTCATGAGACCCTCCATACCAGTATGTGCCGATGGGGTGCCCAATCCCCGTCGGCATAATGTCACTCCCTCATTTTTGTTATGCCGATGGGGGTGCCCAATCCCCATCGGCATCATGTGGCCCCCTTTGTTGTGTGCCAAATGGGGGTGCCCAATTCCCCATCGGCTACAGCTGCCCCCCAAAGAGAGTCCATTGGCACGCTGGGAGCCCACCCCAGCGTGCTACCTCCATTGAAAAAATGGTCCTGCTGATGTTTCTTTATTTTTTTCCCTGTGAAAAGGAAACAGTCCCTCGCCGTCTCCCAGCTCCTCCCACAACCAGCGCCCACCCACTGTGCACCCTGCCTCCTCACACACCGCCTCACCCCATATTTACCTCCGAACTCCGATGCGACAATCTTCCATGGACCGTAACACATCTGCACTCTTCAAAGGTGACCGCGAACTGAGGAAATGCCAGGAAGCTGTATAATGGAATAAATAGGGTTTTCAACTTTGATGCATATCTCAGTCATTTTGGAATTTTGGCACCAAATTTTCAACATGGGGTTTGGAACCTCCTCATGAATTCTGTCACTGTCATGGTGTTAATCGGCCCCAAAAGGTGATTTCCAGGGTCACCAGGTTGAATCACTTTTCGGGTCTGATTAACAAAAACAGTGCAGTATTCATGAGGTGGGTTTCAAAAGCCTATGTTGCAAATGTGGTGGAAAAATAAAAAAATGACTGTTTTACTAGCAGGCAGCAGTTGCTACGCACGCTTGTACCTTTGTGAATTTATAATATTTCATGCCAGATTTTCAACATTGGCATTTTCCCACACCTCCTTGTGAACAATACAGCTGTCATTTTCACATGCTGGCTGAAATGTGTTTTTGGCCCAGCGTAGAATAGCGTGGTCGCTGTGGGAACTCAGTGTTCGGGACAGATTATGAAAATGACAGTGATACTGTTCATGAGCAGGGGTCCAAAATGCCTAAGCTGAAAAATTTCGTGATGAAACTCCATAAATGACTGTGTTACGAGCATGCGTTGTACAGTATCCACGCACCTGTAACTCTCGCAAATTAGTAATATTTACACACCACATTTTCAACACTGCCATTTTTCCCAACCTTCTTATGAACAGTACAGCTGTCATTTTCACATCCTGGCGAAATGTGTTTTCGGCTTCCGGCGCAGAATACCGCAGTCGTGTCGGAAATCAGTGTTTGGGACAGATTAGGATAGAGCGAGTGAGAGAGGAGGGAGGACCGAGCTCAACTGAGCTCTGTCAGACTGCTGCAGATTTCTTTGTGGGCAGAAAAGGCACCAACTCAGGCAGAAGCCCAATACAAAGGGCAGCCTGCAGAGCCGGAGACACAGAAAGAGCGAGTGAGAGAGGGGTGTGAATGAGCTCAACGGAGCTCTGTTGGCACTGCTGTGGATTTCTTTGTGTGCAGAAAAGGCAGCAATGCATGCAGAGGCCCAGTACAAAAGGGCAGCCTGCAGCAGTGGAAGAAACAGAACGAAGACTGAGAAAGGGGAGGAACAAGCTCAACGGAGCTCTATCATGACTGCTGCGGATTTCTTTGTGGGCAGTAGGTGGCAATGCATGCAGGAGCCCTATGACGAAGGGCAGCCTGCAGTGCTGGCAGAAATGGAACGAGTGAATGAGAGACAGGGAGTGAGTAAGGTCAACAGAGATCTGTCAGGAGTGCAGCAGAATTATTTGTGGGCAAAAAAGGTGCCAACAGAGGCAGAAACCCAGTACAAAGGGCAGCCTGCACCACCAGGAGAAACAGAATGAGCATGTAAGACATGTGGAGTGGCGACCTCAACAGAGCTCTGTCGGGATAGCTGCGGATTTCTTTGTGGGCAGAAAAGGTGCCAATGCAGGAGGAGCACAGTGCAAAAGGCAGCCTGCAGTGCCAGAAGAAATACAATGAACAAGTGAGAGAGGGGGTGAGTGAGCTCCAGTAGAGCTATCCATGACTGCTGGATTTGTTTGCAGGCACGAAAGGTGGCAATGCAGACAGGAGCCCAGTACAAAAGGCACCTCACGGCACCAGCAGAAATGGAATGAGTGAGGAGAGGGTGAGTGAGTGAGCTCAACAGAGCTGTGTCGGGACTGCTGCAGATTTCTTTGTGGGCAGAAAAAAGGCAGCAATGCACCAAGGAGCCCAGTAAAGGGCAGCCTGCAGCAGCAGGAGAAACAGAATGAGTGAGTGAGAGAGGGAGTGAGCGAGCTCAACAGAGCTCTATCGTGACTGTTGCAGTTTTCTTTGTTTGCAGAAAAAGGGTACCAACAGAGGCAGGATCCCACTAAAAAAGGGCAGCCTGCACCAGGGGAGAAACAGAATGAACGAGTGAGACAGAGGGAGGAGTGATCTCAACAGAGCTCTATATCGTGACTGCTGCTGGTTTCTTTGTAGGCAGCAAAAGGTGGCAACGAGGGAGGAGCCCAGCACAATGGCCGCCAGCAGCGCCGCAGAAACAGAACAAGCGAGGAGGGAGGGGAGGAGCAAGCTCAAATGGAGATGTATCGTGACTGCTGTGGACTCTTTTGTTGGCAGGAAAAGGTGTCAATGCAGACAGGATCCCAGTAAAGGCCAGCCTGCAGCGCCAGCAGAAACGGAATGAGCGAGTGGACAGAGGGGAGTGAGCGACCTCAATGGAGCTGTGTCAAGACTGTTGCAGGCTTCTTTGTGGGCAGAAAAAGGCACCAGCGCAGGCAGGAACCCAGTACAAAAGGACAGCTTGCAGCAGTGGGAGACAGAACAAGTGAGTGAGGGTGGGGAGTGAGAACTCACCAGAGTTCTGTTGGGACTGCTGTGGATTTCTTTGTGCCAGAAAGGCAGCAGTGCATGCAGGGACCCAGTACAAAAGGGCAGCCTGCAGCGGTGGGAGAAACAGAATGAACGAGTGGGAGAGAGGAAGGAATGAGCGAGCTCAACGAGCTTCAATCATGACTGCTGCAGATTTCTTTGTGGCAGAAGAAGGCAGTAACACAGGCAGGAGCCCAGTACAAAGGGCAGCCTGCAAAACAGAATGAGGGAGTGAGAGAGGGGAGTGAGCGAGCTCAACGGAGCTCTGTTGGGACTGCTGCAGATTTCTTTGTGGGCAGAAAAGACGCGAACAGAGGCAGGAGTCAACTACAAAACAGCAGCCTGCAGTGCCAGGAGAAACAGAATGAGTGAGTGAGACAGGGGGTGAGCGGCCTCAATGGAGCTCTATCATGACTGCTGCAGATTTCTTTGTGGGCAGAAAAAGGTGGCAACACAGGCAAGAGCCCAGTACAAAAGGCCAGCCAGCAGCATCGGCAGTAATGGAATGAATGAGTGAGAGAAGGAGAGTGAGCAAGCTCAACGGAGCTGTGTTGGGACTGCTGCAGATTTCTTTGTGAGCAGAATAAGCCACCAACGCAGGCAGGAGCCCAGTATAAAAAGGACAGCCTGCACCAGCGGGAGACACAGAATGAGCGAGTGAGGGGGAATGAGTGAGCTCAACGGAGCTCTGTTGGGACTGCTGCAGATTTCTTTGTGGGCAGAAAAGGCAGGCAATGCAGGCAGGAGCCCAGCACAAAGGCCAGCCTGCAGTGCCGGGCAGAAATGGAATGAGTGAGTGACAGAGGGAGTGAGCAAGCTCAATGGACCTATCAGGACTAATGCAGATTTCTTTGTGGGCAGAAAAAGCCAACAACAGAGGCAGGAGCCCAGTAGAAAGGCCAGCCTGCAGCTCCAGGAGAAACAGAATGAGCGTGTCAGAGAGGGGAGTACTCACCTCAGCAGACTCTGTCAGGCCAACTACAGATTTCTTTGTGGACAGAAAAGGGTGCCAATGCAGACAGCCCAGAAAAGGGCAGCCTGTAGCACCGGAGAAACAGAAAGAGCGAGTGACAGAGGGCCAGTGAGCGAGCTCAACGGATCAACGAATCAACATTCATCATTGACAAATGCTTGTTATAATTATGTGGGAGAAGCAAATGGAACCTGCCTGTAATCACGAAGGATTTGGTGAAATTAATTATAAAGGAGAATATGTTAGAGTACAGAATAAAAGGGAATGTGTGGAGGGTTGCTGGTTCATAAGACTGGAAATGCATGGTTAAATATATGGAAATGGTATGTGGTTAATCAATTATTGCAATGATTAATGAGTTAAAATGTATTCCATGAATGTTACTGGGTGAATTTCAATTAAGAGAGCACGCTAATGACTTATTTTAAGAAATCAAATGCTAATATTATATTTATACAGGAAACACATTTAAAAAGTAGAAATCAATAAACTTAAGAGGAAATTGATCAAGGTGTGTACTATTCCACTGGAACTAGACAGAGTAGGGGATTGCCATACTAATAAAAAAAGTAGCAATATTAAAATTATTGATTGAGTAATGCTACAGAAGGTAGAATATTAATATTAAAAACTAATATAAATGGTACCGTTTTGTCCATTGGGTCTGTCTATGTTCCATTTGAAAAATATGCAGATTTCTTGGTTAAAATAGTAGAAGGCTTACAAGTACTTCAAACTGATAAAGTTATATTAGCTGGAGACTTCAAAGCCTTAAAGAATCCTAATCTTGATAAATCAACGCCGCAACTAGGGGAAACATTTCTATATCAAATAAATTAAATGAATTTTTAATCTGAACAGCTATGCAACGATGAGAGATAGGAACCCATTGGACAAAACTTATACCCATTTTGATAAGAAGACAAAAACCTTCTTAGGATTGGTTATTTTTTATAACAAAAATCTATCCCAGCTAGTTAAAAAACAGGAATTGATTCATTATGTCTATCAGACCACACTTTGATATTATTATATAAAATTATTCCTAAAAAGAAAGAAAATTTACAAAAACATGGACATTTAATAACACATTATTAAAAGACCCTGAGTTTGTTCAATTAATAAAAGAATCAATAAGAGAGTTTTGGTTTATAATTACTCTGGTCAAACCACAGTCTTATCAATTTGGAATGCCTTAAAGGTTACCTTGTGGGCATAATAATTTTTATCAAATAAAGATAAAAATAAAGAAAGAAAGCTAATTGATTCCAGATTACAACAATTAGAAATCATAATGGGTTACTCTAAATATCAAGAAGAATGGCATACCTTGCAAATAAAAAAACAAGCTATAATCCATTAGGAGACTATAAAACTAGTATGTACTTTCAGAAAGTAGATATCATCATATGGACAAGGCAGGAGTTATTGATTAATTTACTTAAAGCAGAGAAGCAGGAAATATCATTTTGAAAATTACTGATGAAAATGGTAATGTCCCAACATCAGATGAAGGAATGGCCAAAAGTTTTGCCAGGCATATAAAAAAATATATCGTAATGATTTTGTTCCAGCTGAGGATAAAGTGAATGCATTTTTGATTTAGCCAAATTAACACCATAGTCTTTCAATTTCAGCCCAATTACACAGTAGGATATTAAAGAAGCAATTAAATCTCTCCCATGAGGCAAATCACCTGGTTGTGATGGGTTTACCAATGAATTTTACCAAGTTTTCATTGAAGAGCTTATAATTTGTGAAGCAAATGATAGATGAATTATTAGATGTAAACAATAATTATACTATACCGGCTTCTATGCAGATTGCCAGAATGGTTTTAATTTATAAAAACCACCAGATTCAACAGACAGTTATAGAACTATAGCTCCATTAACAACAGATTTCAAATTATTGGCTAAAATTATTAACAATAAGATACACAATTAAACAACTATATTCATAAATATCGATATGGTTTTATGAAAGGGAGAAATTTGCTTCAGGCCAATAGAAAGATACAAGCAATAATACATGTATTAAATAATGACGCAAAATATCAAATGATATCTTTTATGCGGTAGTCATAGACATGAGTAAGGCATTTGCTTTAATTAATAGAGAATACATCTGACATTGAAAAATGTGAAATTCCTACACAATTATTAGTGTTAATAAAAAAACTTTATTGTAATACACTGGTGAGATTTCAAACAAACAGTTTTCTAATCGATGAGTTCAAATGCTAAATGGGGTAAGACAGGGTTGCCCCAGTCTTCCATATTATTTATATTAGCAATAGAGCCATTTTTGGAAGCCATTAGGAAACTCTCTAAGATAGATGGATTCCATTACTTAACTCTCAGACTAAAATCAGTGTTTTCGTGGATGACATATTGTTAATTTTAAAAATATAAATATATCACTGAGTCTTTTTGAGGTTAACCAATTTATATTCAGTTATATCAGGATATCAGCTAAATAAAACAAAATCCATTATAATGAAATTGTCAAAGAACAAAGATCCTGGGGCCAATTCCAGGCAACTAGCATAACTTGCACGTGGTTGCAAGTTACGCCAGTCCCCTATGCCAGGGGACCCAACGCCACATTCCAGAAGTGGCAGGGTCCCAGCACTTGTGACATGCACAATATGCCATCCATGGGCTACCACCACATGCATAGTGTATCACAGTCACATGTCACAGCTCGCAGCTGGAGACTGGCGCCTCCCACCCCAGACCACCTTGGTATGCACCACGGGGCATAGGGGCTGGACATATGGCACAGGCATCTGGGGTGCATCAGAAATGGACCCTGGGGTCCCAGATGTTCAGGGGGTGAGGCAGGGATGCCTGAGGTGGCTTGGGGACAGTATGGCAACGCTACATGGCCTCTGCATGGCAGCATCTGATGGTGCCAGCTATCAGATGCCACTTAGGACAGCCCGACTTGTCAGAACTTTCCTACACCACTGGGCCTCTCTCGAATTGCAACTGCATATCCAGAAGAATTGGTTTGATACCTTTATTGGACTAACAAAGATGTTACAAAAGAACAAATCACAGATTTAACAACATGGATTTCTGATAGAGGAATTACCCAAGAAACACTTTTCTTTTATTAGCCACTATAGCACTGAAACGACTGATACTAGAAAATTGGAAAATTAGAAATTATTAAATTTTGAGTATTATAAATGGTGGTCCATGTTTTCTGAAACTCTCAAATATAAGGAACTATTGTTTACAATAGACCCAAATTTAGATAATCCTGAGGGCATAACATGAGAGAAATCATGAACAATATGCCCCTCAATACTAAAACTTTGATATGTGGAATCACCAAAATCCAACCATATATATCCAAGTTAGTGATAGAGGTATTCATGTCTACTATATTTAAGTATAGATGAACTGATTAACCCTTATTATTCTATTATTCTTTTATTCACTTATTAGTCTATTATTTATTTTTGAATGATATAAATAATCATAATGAAATGTTCCATGTTTAATAGTGATAGCTACAGGCATATAAATATAAATATTGTTATTAAGTTTTAGTGAGGAGGTGGATAGGGTATTATATGAGATTCGATATGTATTCAAGAAATGAAATGAAATGAATTGTATTTATATGAATATACTGTCAACTGATACAATTTGTGAAATTAAAAAATGATTGAATAAAACCATGCATGAAAAAACTGCCCTCCCTTCTAAATGTAGATCAGAGAGTGTTCTCTTTCATGGCTCCTGGGCTATGTGTGGTCTGTACTTCACCTGGATCAGATGGGATTCATAAATGGTAGATTAATCCACAATAACATCAGACATCTGCTGAACTTTATCTCATGACAGCACAAATTTCTGGAACTTATGCTGGCAATCTTTATGGACTCAAAAGGCATTTGACCGGTAGATTCCTCTGCAGAATCCTGGAGAAATGGGAATATGAAATAAATTCCAAACCAGCATTGACACTCTATATACCATCTCACGAGCAGTGATCAGAAAAATGGAATCCAATCAGATCACTTCTTAACCATGGGAACTAGACCAGGGTGCCCCTCTCCCCTCTTATTTGGAATCTGTATAGAACCCTGGGCAACAGCAATAGGGGAACCCTCAGATAGAGGGTCTCAGAGCAGGTGACAGAACCCACAAAATCTTGCTTTATGGAGATGGCTCCTCTTTTTGTTACATCCCCAGAGACATCTGTACTGCCCTCCTGGAGGAACTTTGACAATATGAAGAGGTTTCAGGGTGCAGAATTAGCATAAACAAATCAGAATGTTCAGTTGGGGGACACTCTCTCAAAATGTTAGAGTACCTTCCGTTTAGATTGGCCAAAACAACACAGTAAGATACTTGGGAGTCTGAATCTTGCCTGCTGTTCTCCTCATTTATGATAAACTGTTTCAGGAAATCAAAGCAGATATCACCAGCTGGAGCTCCTCCCACTCACATTGGTGGAGACTCACAACAATGAAAATGAATATTCTCCACCCATCTCCTTTTTCTTTTTTCAGACCATCTCAAGATTCCTGAACACTTCTGGAAGCAAACTCAAAACTAACACATTCCTTTGTTTGGGCAAAGCGCTGGCAAAAACAAATTAAAAATGACTAACACTCCCATGAGAGCAGGGGTGCTCAAAATGCCAGACCTGAGGCTTTATTATATTGCAGCCCAACTGGCACCTGCAGTATTCTGGATCAAACAATGATCCGACACAGGCGAGCTGAACATCGAGGCCAGTCAGTTATTGTTAGTCCCATTGTTTGCCCTACCACACACAACCCTCACCCCAAGAATCTGGGCAGAGATAACAAACCCATGGATAAAACACACCTTACATAGTTTAGCCAATGTGAGATCAATCACCAAAACCTCAACAAAGTGGGCCTCTCACCATGATAATAGGCTACCCACAGTTCCTCCCTGATAAACAGACCCAAGATACAGTAGCTGAAACAGACTAACCTTGACAAGATACCAAGTGCTGGTACACAATGGATCTTGCTCTTCATTCAGAGAACTGCAGGAAAATATGGTTTACCTCAACAAGACTTCTTCAGGATTAGCCAAGTGAGACATTATCTTATCTCCCAGAACCTGCTACACAAAACAAGCAGAGAGCTTTCGTCCCTAGAAAATTTCCTATATTGAGCAGCTATGATGGTAGGGAGGGGAGCGACTGTATCCAGGGTATATAAGGCACTACAAGGATGTAACCATTTAGAACCACAGACCATATGCCTCCAGTGAGAGGAAGAGTCGGACTCCCTTCACAGAAGAGGAATGGAAGCGGATATGGGAGAGGGATGGCAGGTCACAACATCCCTAGCTGAAGGGAATTCTAATGGAAGTTTTTTCTCTAGATTCTTCCACACCTACCATAATGCAACACTTAGGAGCGGGAGGCTCAGATCAGTGCTGGAAGAGCTGTGGCAAGGTGGGAACACACTACTATATTTTCTGGGCATGCCCAAAGGTACAGAAATACTGGAAACTGATACACAGTGAGTTATGCAAGATAGGGAATGATACCATCCTATTTAATTGTAAAACTTAGTACTGGGGACCAACACTGGAGATGCCGGAAACATGCAGCAACAAGACCTATTGAGAATCCTATGTGTAGCAGCAGCAGCTGTTATGGGAATTACCCCACTGGCTGTAAACAACAACCCCATCACTCAGCTCCTTTAAAGTGAGTGGAAGACATAGTCAGAATGTCATGCATAACTCACACCCCAGGATCACAGTAGCAAAGCACACAGAGCTCTGAGCACAGTGGAGTCAGTTCAGGCCACTGAATATACCAGCCCTCATGAAGGAAATGGGGATGCCATAAGGGAAAAACAAGGGGTTAACTGGAAGGGAACATTGTTTAACCAGGAGTAGCACACTAAGCTGAAGCTTGTTTCCAGATGTGACCTGGTAGCACAAGGAAGTTAAGTGACTTGCTCAGGATCACACAGTATACACCTAGACATTTCTGGGATTCAAACCCAGGTCTGCAGCTCAGAGTCTTAACCCACTCGCTATACTGCCACCTAAAATTGGTGTGTAAGGAGCATGGGCTTGTGCAGAGAACCCCAGCCCAGACATATATGTCGAATCGAGACCACTACCAGATAATGTATATGGTTCAGGTTAATTAAGCAGACCTTTTTAGTTATATGAGTTTAGCCACAGTTGGCTGGTCAGTTAACAAACGTTAATCGGTTCTTACTGAGTTGTCAGCATGTAAAATGTAGTAAATGATGGCTGAATGTCTTACTAATTGGATTGAAGCAACTACACCTTTAGTACAGACGTAAGTGAAATGTATCTCAAGAAATTTGAGGCTTGCCGGCAGAGGGAGAATTGTCCAAACGTGAACCCAATTGAACACGTACAGTATCATTTACATATGCAGTAAAGTTGAGTTAAGGAAAAAAGGGCAATCCTCTTGATGCGAGTAGTTGAGATGCATGCCCAAAGGTGCTCGGACTTGTTAAATGTGAGATGTCCTCCTAATGTGGTACCTTTGAAAGTGATGGACAGAGGGCTCTGAATGATATCGTGAGGGACACCTTCTTAATCTGGGACACTCAGGCTGCATGGTATCACTACTGATGCTGCTGCTGCCCTCCTTCACGATCATGTGCCACCTGCTTGCTCAATGGAGCTGTTAGCAGAGAGACTCTTTTGGCACATCAGAAAGAACAGGCTGGGGGGCACAGTTGAGGGTGGCCCAACTGACTAATCAGGATAAGGATTAATTGCACTAGTCCCCACCCCCAAATCAAGGTAAGGTGTCAAGAAGCAGGACTACAATAAAGAAATACTTATTGGCTGGTGACTGTTATGAATGGGGGAACTCAGACTAGGGAAGGAGTGTAGTTTAAAAGAAGCTTCTGGCATAGGTGTCAGGAGCTGACAATTTAAGAGCTGCTGCTTATTTCTGTTTCTGGGGCATTGGGAAAAGGGAAGTGGGTGGGAAAAGATTAGACTGGAGTTGTAGTGTGGCCAGAAGCTTAACCCTGGCCACCAGGTATGGGGGATAGACTAATTTTATTATTCTCCTCTTCTACCACCAGCTGAATAACAAGTTCTGAATTCCCAAATATTTGGACCCATGAGTACTTGGCTGAATATTCAAACTAAGGTATTTGCACACCCTTACTTGGGACTGTATGCAATTTACATGAAGCAGTAAACAAACTGGATAATATCATATACAGTTGTAATGCATTAGAATCTGTACTAGCGACAGAGATGGAATGCTGGCCAGAACATGAAGGATAACTCTGTTAAAATGTGCCCATTTTATGTTTGCTTGCACGCATGTGCAGAAACATAATGCCATCATCGAGTTTTGGGTGTGTCAGCCCTCTTCCAATTCAGTCAGTGTGTTTGCAGGCACGGCGGCAGTTCTCCAATGCCTGCTGGAGCTGCCTATGACAGCTCAAAAATGCAGTGGCGTACAGTTGAAGGGGGAGCTACGCTTCAGTGAGCAGCGATAAGATATCGCCTGCTCATGCAGCTCCCCCTACACACACCATATGCTGCGTGCTGCCCTCCCCCCACGCACACTGTATAACTTGACCCGGGGTGCCCAATCCCCCGTCGGCTGTGCTCGCCCCAAAACACAGGTCCATATGCCACGCTGGGTGCCCACCCCAGCATGGCTACACTCGAGGCAGCCGACAGGGTGCCCAATTCCAGTCAGTTCCACTGTCTCTCCCAGTACAGGGTGCCACGCTGGGAGCCCACCCCAGCATGGCAACAAATGCTATGGCCGAGGGGGTGCCCAATCCCTGTCGGCTCCACGCCCTAACCAGTCACCTCCTTCTGCACGCTGGGAGCCCACCCCAGCGTGGCAAACGCCCCGCCGCCGCCATAAAAAAAAAAAAAACACACCTGAAAATCGAAAACGGTCCCTCGCTGTGTCTGCACCCACCCACTGTGCACCCTGCCTCCCCACCCTCCCACCTCATACTTACCTCCGGACTCCGGCAGACGATCTTCGTGGACCGGAACACGCCTGCACTCTTCAAAGCCGACCGCGAACTGAGGAAATGCCAATAAGCCGATAATGTATAATGATAGGGTTTTTCAACTTTTGCATATCTCAGGCATTTTTGAGAATTTGGGCCCAAATTTTCAACATGGGGTTTTGGGACCCTCCTCATAAGTATTGCACTGTCATGGCGTTATCGGGCCCGAAGGTAATTTACAGATCACTGCATGAAATCACCTTCGGGACCGGTAACTAACGACTACTGCCACTGTTCATAAGGTGGGCTCTCAAAGCCTATGTTGAAATTTTGGTGGAAAAATTCCAAAAATGACTGTTTTATGAGCGGCGCTATGCAGTTCCCACGCACGCCGTAAGTTCGCCGAATTTTCAATATTTTCACCCAGATTTTCAACATTGCCATTTTACCACACCTCCTTACAGAGCAGTACAGCTGTCATTTTTCACATCTTGCCCAAAACATGTTTCCACCCATGTGCGCACAATTGCACAGTCGGTGTGCGAAATCAATGTATGGGACACATTAAGAAAATCACAGTGACACTGTTCATGAGCAGAGGTATTAAAATGGCTATGTTGAAAATTTAGTGAAAATTCCTAAAATGACTGTTTTGACAGCTGCAGTGCTAGCAGTTCCTACCATCGCTCGTAGTTTGCACCTTTTATTTTCACTCCAGATTTTCCACATTGCCATTTTATTACACTTCTTTATGAACAGTACAGCTGCCATTTTCACATGTCGCCCAAAATGTGTTTCCGCACATGTAGCGACACATTGATGGAGTCGGTGTGCTAAAGCAATGTTTGGGACAGATTAAGAAAATCACAGTTACACTGTTCATGAGCAGAGGTCTTAAAATGGCTATGTTGAAAATTTGGTGAAAAATTCCTAAAATGACTGTTTTGGCGCGTGCTATGCAGTTCCTACGCACGCTTATAAGTTTGTGAATTTTCTATATTTCACTCCAGATTTTCCACATTGCCATTTATTACACTTCCTTATGAACAGTACAGCTGCCATTTTTCACATTGTCGCCCAAAATGTGTTTCCGCATGTAAGCACATGGTGCAGTGATTGTGCGAAAGCATTGTTTGGGACAGATTAGAAAATCACAGTTACACTGTTCATGAGCAGAGGTCTTAAATGGCTATGTTGAAAATTTGGTGACAAAGTCCATAAAATGACTGTGTTACGAGTGAGCATTGCGCAGTTTCCACTCACCCTCGTAAGTTCATGACTTTGTAATATTTTCAGTCCAGATTTTCACCAGTTGCATTTTCCACACTTCCTTATGAACACTACAGCTGTCATTTTTCACAACATGGCGAAATGTGTTTTCACACTTTCAGCACAGAGATGCGTGGTCGCTGTGGGAAATCATTGTTCGGGACAGATAAAGAAAACCACAGTGACACTGTTCATGATCGGAGGTCCCAAATGCCTGAGTTGACAATCTGCTGTAAAATATGCCCACACAAATTATATTACGTGTGTGCGTTGCACCTTCTATACTGCACGCTTCGTGACTTCACCAGTTTTTTAATATTTTTACTGCAGATTTGCAACATTGCCATTTTTTTCCACCTCCCCATGAACAGTATAGCTGTCATTTTCACATCCTGTTCGAATGTTTTTGCACCTGTGGTGCTAAATGTCATAGTCGCTGTGCATAAGCAGCTTCTCGCTAACAAACTGATATTGCCACTGTCCATGAGGTGGAGTCTCAAAAACATACATAGATACATAGACAGTGTCGGCAGATAAGGCCATGGCCCACCCAGTCTGCCCATTTGAGCTTGTAAGTTCAGTTTATGTTTTCCTAGAAGTCTGTTGCCCTTACCCCTGACCTCCAGAATTCCTTTATGTCTATCCCATGCATTCTTAAATCCTGTGATTGTTTCAGCCCCACCACTTCCTCTGGCAGGGTGTTCCACTTGTCCACCACCCGTTCTGTGAAGAATTCTTCCTCATGTTTCCTCTGAATCGTCCTCCTCCAACTTCATCCCATGCCCTAGTCCTGGAACATCTTTTTCACTTAAAAATAGTGTATTCCTGCACCCTGTTCCTCCCTGTGAGATACTTGTATGTCTATCATATCCCCTCTCTCCTCCTCCTCCAGGAGTACATGTTCAGTTCCTTCAACCTGTCTTCATAGGACTTGTGATGCAATCCATGCACCATCTTCGTTGCCCTCCTCTGAACCTTCTCTACCCTGTCTATGTCCTTACGTAGGTATGGTCTCCAGAACTGTACACTGTACTCCAGGTGGGGCCTCACTAGTGTCTTGTATAGCGGAATTATGACCTCCCTTTTCCTGCTGGTGATGCCCTGCCTATACATCCCAACATTCTATTTGCTTTACCTGCTGCCTTGTCACACTGTTTCCCTACCTTGAGGTCATCAGAGATGATACCCCAAGATCCCTTTCCTGCTTGGTGCATGCCATATCCTGACCCCCAACTGATATATTGTGCCAGGGTTTTGTGCCCCATATGCATTATCTTGCACTTCTTTGCATTGAATTTCAACTGCCAAACCCTGACCATTCTTCAAGTTTCTGCAGGTCCTTCTCATTCTGTCTACACCGTCTGGTGTGTCTGCTCTGTTACAGAGCTTTGTGTCATCAGCGAACAGTGAAATTCTGCCTTCTAGGTCCTGTGAATGTCACTGATGAAGATGTTGAATAGGATCGGTCCCAGCACTGATCCTGTGGTACCCACTGGTCACTCTTCCTCTGTGGAGTGACAGCCATTTACCACCACCCTCTGTGTCCTGCCACCCAGCCAGTTACCTACCCACCACACTACTGTCCTGCCCACACCCATATTCCCCAGTTTGTGTAATAGTCTTCTATGTGGCACAGTGTCAAAGGCCTTGCTGAAGTCCAGATAGGCCATGTCCACTGCCCTCCCGATCCACCTCCCTAGTCACCCAGTCAAAATTCAATGAGGTTGGTCTGACATGACCTCCCCCTGGTGAAACCATGCTGCCTTGGGTCCTGTAGTCCATTGACAACCAGATGTTCCACCAATCTCTCCTTCAGTAGTGCTTCCATGATCTTCCCACTACCGAGGTGAGGCTGACTGGTCTGTAGTTCCCTGCTTCCTCCCTGTTCCCGCTTTTGTAAAGGGACTACATCTGCTGTCCTCCAGTCTTTGGGTACCTCCTGTTTCCAGAGATCGGCTAAACAGGATAGCCAGAGGTTCAGCCACCACCTCTCTTAGTTCTTTAAGGACCCTGGGTGCACCCCATCTGGCCCCATTGCTTTGTTGAAAATTTGGGTGAAAATACCAGCGATTGCCTGAGCTGTTGGGGTTTCCAACCATAACGCCCCACCCTGTAGAGAATGACAGGCATCAGGGGTGTGACTTGGGATTCTTGCCTGTAATGCTCATACCATTCCACACCCTGCAACCAGTGAGAGGCATCAGGTATGCCTTGGACTCTTGACCCCAAAGTTCACCCCATTCTCCTACACTGCACCCATCTCACCATATTTCCTGATGGAATGGGGTGCGCATAAGGGCCAAAGACTCCAAGGCACACGTGACACTTGTCAGTGTCTGCAGGGTAGGGTGTGGTGAAATGGCGTGGCCGTTATGCCTGACAACCCAAAGGCACACCCCAATGCCTGTCACTCTCTGCAGGGTGGTGCTGGGGTTGGCTTCAGTTTAATACTTCACTGCCATTCCTATTATGCAGCTCTGTAACTTCTGCACTACCAATGCCAATGCCAGCAAGCAAACATTCGGCATTGACAAATGCTTGTGTTTTTCATTATGCCTGTGTGCTCCCTGGCAGAGACAGGTAGGCCCCCATCAGTCCCATCTCCATCACCCCCACCAGCAACCACTCCCCAGAACTTACCACCCAGCCTGGTTCCCCACAGATCCCCCACTGTGGAGTGCCAGATGGGGAAGGGCTGTCCTCACCCTCCCAAGAGTCACTAATTTATAGCTTAGGCTGACTAGGTTCTGCTGATGGTGCAGGCGGAAGGTCAGTGTGCAGGATGTCATGCATGCCTAGAATTCCCTCCCCGTGGGTGGGTGCTCACATCAGTGCATGCATATGCAGGCATGCACATGACTTAAAAGTTCATAACTCCCTCCCTACTGTGCTGCTCCTGTCCCATCCTACCACGAGGACTTTATCTAATGGCAGTTGTGCAGCAAAGCCAATGATCCTACCTCCTGGGAGAGGAGAGCAGTCCAGCAAACACTCAATCTCCCCCCCCGCCAGATCTAGCAACCCAGGACTGCTCCCAGTATTGGGTCGCTGATGTGGTGGGTGGTAGGTAGCACTAACACCATACCACTGGGCTGGCTCCCATGGGAACTTTACCCTCCACCTGGACAGTTGCCAGAGATGGGCAGAACAAGGGTCCTTAGTTAAATGCCCCCTCTGAAGACTATCATCTCCTGCTGCACATCCTGCCCAGTGGAGCATGGTAGCATCTGTGTTGGACATTAGCCCCTGGGCATAGTGCTGGACTAGAACTCATAGCCCTCCACTGTTCCTGGCCCAGAAAGTGGAACTAACTGAACCACTGTATACATTTCCACAGAGTGGCTCAGCTCCACAGTTCAGACGTATTTTTAAAAAACAAAACACCTTTTTGTATTTTCAAGCAGTTTCTTACTTCAATATTTTCCAAAATAGTAGGCCAGAGTTGTTAAAAGTTTTAATGTCAAGAACAAAATATCCTGTGTTTCCTTGGGGTCTCTTATAAAGAGGGATGGGATGCCTTAAGTTGAGCCTGGTTAATTTTCTTCTTGCTGGATGGTGCTGGCTGAATGAAGTTCATGATCTGGTTGACACCGAGCTAGCTTTGCTCAGAGAAGAGGAGGGCTGTGGTGAGGAGCAGATGCCATGGCAACAGGGTTGTGAGAAGGTTGAGCCAGAGACCTGCTCCCAGGGGTCCTCATCTAGGCCCATTCACTATCTTGCCTTCAAAACACACAGGCACCTATTACTCCTGCCAGATACTAGGGGTCAAAGGTTAGTGCTACTACAAAGAAGTGATTGATTTATGCATTACGCATTACCATAATGGCTTTTAAATTGAAACAGTTTCCAGAACTATCAAGGAGGATGTTTAACTTTAGGCTATCCTTCTTTCATCTTTCACTATTTCTACTCTTTTTGTGAGTTTTCTACATTTCTTTGTTAACTTAAAAGCTAGAGTTGAGAAGTAGTGATCCTCTAATGTTGAATAACTAAGACCCCTCCCCACAGCTACCCCGGGAATAACCTGGCTCTGGCAGAGACTGGCACTCTAGCTGAGGTGCCCAGACTGGACTAGCCCCTCGGAGCACCAGGAGAGGGGCCATTGCGCTCCAGAAGAGCAAGCAAGTAGTAAAAGCATGACAAGGTGTGGGTGGTGCTAAACACACCCAGGGTGATCTGTGAGGCTTAAGGAAAGCCAAGTACATTCCGTCTTCCAGGGCTTGGGCTATGACACCCAATCCAGGCTCAAACCCTGGAGTCTGTTATTGCACAAAATGCATTAAAACAGAAAATCAACAAAAGCAAACCATCTAAAAGCTGAAACTTAATGCAGATGTGTTTGTTAGCAGAAACAAATATCACGTTGTAATGTTTAGTAACAACTTATTTCTGGCAAAACATCACTACATCTATTTTCTTGTCATTGTATTTCACTCCTGCACTAGAAAGGGATTTTACAGTTTTTAAAAGTGCCTGCGCTCTGGCTCGTGCACTATTAATAAATTAAACCTCTTGGTGTGAGTGCGGTCCTGGTTACCATCAGAAACATGTGCTAGCACTCTCCATACAAGTCACAGTATGGATCTACATAGCATGTAAAGTAAAAAGTAACCTTAAAGTAAAGGATTTTAAAAATTGCTGGTGGCGGCCATCTTTAATGACTTTATA
Source organism: Neoceratodus forsteri (assembly GCA_016271365.2). NCBI lineage: Eukaryota > Metazoa > Chordata > Ceratodontiformes > Ceratodontidae > Neoceratodus > Neoceratodus forsteri. The sequence continues at coordinate 97,324,932 of JADMNL010000023.1, read as the reverse complement.
TTTTTATAATTAATTATAAAACTTTGAATAAAAGCTGTTCTAAAAGCATCGTAAAGAAATGCAAATATAATGTTGTTGAATCTAATTACGCCAGAGATATATGAATGCTAAAAAATATCTGATTAATTTTTTGCTAACAGATACTGCTGCTTTAAAGTTTTTCGTTGGTCCAACTCCCAGGGTAGGAATTTAATGATGTACTTTGGTAGGATGCCAAAGGAGGTATATAAGTGTGGTGTGTGCTGCTGACATATACTATAATTACATGGGTTTGAGTACAGATTGATAAAAAATGCAGTATTTTCCCAACCCATTGAATGAACTGGCTTGTTGCAATTCTTATACTAATGGTCTCAGAGAACTAGGGAAGGAGATCCGTTCCAGCTAGGATGTGCTTTCAGGTGCTATATGAATTTCTGTTAACATTGGTGGTCAAAGTGGGTAGAAATTCACCAGTATTGAGGCCAGCCAATTTTAGAATACATGATAACATAGTTCAATCACTGTGCAAGCAATGGGGCTACCTGCAGGACCTCCTCTGACCCTAACACCCGTCGCACCCCTCCGCTCCATGAATGAGGGATTGCTGGAGGTTCCAGGGTTTGAGAACAGACATCTAGGGCTCCCACCTTGCATGTGCAGCCCCAATCCTCTGGAACTCTCTGCCTCATCCTATATGAGAAAGCCAGACTGTTGAGCAGTTTAAGCAGGAGCTATAAACCTAATTATTCAGATTAGCTTTTCCTGACCAGGATTAATATTCTACTGTTTTAATAATGATTGTGTAATGTTATGATGTATTTGTGTTTGTTTTAAATGTTTTAGTATAAAGAGCATTGAATCATCATGAGAATTGCGCTACACAAATAAAAGCTGATTAACTGATTGATTGATGACTTCTGAGAGAATTCCATCACCTTTGGTCTGATTACTGACCTTTTTCATATTTGTATCACTTCAGCTACTAGATGGAGTTCATCCATTTTGTCATTTCTGTTTACAGCAATAACACATGGGCCTATGCACAGCGGGCAGGATTTACACGCCGAGGCACATATCCCACCCACGGAGCTCTGCACCTGCAGACAAGTGTGTGCCACCGGATTCCCCAATGGCCATGATGACCTGTCTGCAGGCATGCCCCCTTGGCATACAGCACTCCATGGGGCTGCCAGGAACAGAGTTGCAGACCGGGGACATCCAATTGGATGCCTGTCCCAGGTCCAATAGTAGATCCCTTGCGTAGTAGGAGGTGTTGTCTGCGCTCCCCATGGATGTCTGCACAGCTGTTGGCCATGGATGTGAGGCGGGTAGTGCCACCGGCCATGCCATGCCCCAAACAGATGGGGAGGTACAGGGGTGGTGCCATAAGCTTGAGTGTGTGTGTAGGGGTTGCAACAGCCCATCATACCAACTGGTGCACTGTAACCTGAAGAGGTGGGTGGGGGTTCATGTGGTCCTGGGGCCATATCTGTGTGTGGGGGTTGGCATACACGGGATTGGCTGGGTGCTGGAGTCGGTGGCCCTGAGTGGCCACTGAATGTGAGGCAGTGGTCCTCTTGATGTGGGATGGATGCATGGGCACATAGGGGACTTACAGCAGGGTTTCCCTGGCATACCTATATGCCCGATGCACAGCACTATGCGGCTCTGTGCATGCCGCATAGTGCTGCCCACCTGCCCCTGTGCATTGAGGTCAGCACGGGTGGGGATCGGGTGCATGGGGTCTGCATGCCTTCCCAGTGCATCCACGTGTGGAGGATGCAATGGGTGCAGAATGTCTCTGCACCTCACATATCTTGGCGTGGAGCGCTCTGTGTCCTTCAAGCATAGGGCCCATAATGTGCTCTTGTACTATACTCCTATCGGCGTTTGAGTGAGCTAGAATGGACACTCTGCTCTGCTCATAAGGATGTAGGCTCCCCTGCTGGCCTTCTCAGTTATTGGCACCTCCCCAATGCATGCCTCAAACTTCTGCAGGTAGCGGCTAATTACTTCTAACAGCCTACCAAGTAAACTTAAAGCAGAACAATCCAGATCTTAGAATGGGCATTCCACAATCTTTTCTATCCCCGACGCTACCTGAAAACATTAATACCTAATGGACACACAATGAACCACCTGATTACAACCCTAGTAACACACACAACAGCAGAACCTTAATAACACTTAATAACACCTAAAATAGCCACCTTATTACCTCATGTAGCAGCTACCCTAAAATGCACGATCTCTTACAAAAATAATCTCTAAAACTAACAGATTGAAAAAGAGGCACCTACAAAACTGCCCAAGTCTAAAATTCTGTCACTCACACAACACTTATTCTCTCTACTTACATAAATCATGTCCCTTGACACTCTAGCTCCCCCACACACACACACAGACAAGCCCTCCAGGCTGCTGCTGCTAAATGCAAATTCCATACCATTTCAACCAACACACCACAACTCTTCTAAGCCCCATCCTGAATATCCAACCACAACTCCCAACTGTGCACCACATGCCACTCTGACTGACATGCCACTGCCCCAAGTGACATCCTGAAAATGCTTAGAGAATGCAGCACCACAACCGTGCCTCCTTGCATAGGAGGAGCCTACACTACAGAAAATACAAGCGGCAAAATACCAAAAACCCCAAAATGCCACCACACTACGAAAACAAACTACCTAATATACCAATCGTACCACTGCACTGCGAAACACACTACACTATGGAAAACACTAAACTGCTTGCACTAAAACCACAAAATCCAGACATGATCGCACATTGCACAAAAACAGACCAACTTACATATTTATTTTTTATTTATTTAGCTTTTATGGACCAGGTGAGCATACTAGACAAGTATATGCCTATTTCAGGTATGACCCAAGAGGATACAAAGATATGCCCATGTGCAAAAACTTCAAAAGTGAGAAGATAGGGATATAAAAGATAAGGTAAAATGGATAAAGAGCACAGCAGTTTAAGCAGTATATACATAGCACAGAATAAAGTTATACTCAAGAATAGATCTATATTTTTTATTTCAAAAGTTTCACCAAGAAAGACATACTGAGCTGATATTAACTCATTTTCCAGATCGTCCTGGGGACGGGATATAAGAAATAAAACAGAACAAATAACTTGTAAGTTAAATCAACAATCAGAGTGATAAATTATAAAGTACAATAAACTGAGCTTCAACAGCAGGATACAGGCTGAGGGCCTGCTCAAGGGTTGCAGAGAGTACAATACAAGGTGCGGAGGCATAAAAGGATAGGTTGCTGGTGGGTGCAGAAGGAAACAAAGGAGGGGTAAACAAGCGCAGATTGGAGGAGAGAAAGGAGGAAGTGCAGATTTGGGGAAGAAGTGGTGAAGGAAGGGAGAGAGGGAGGAAAGTAATCGAGAGGAGGAATGGGGAGGAGGAGGAAGAGGAAAGAGGGTAACTGAAGGGTGGAGCAGGGACAGGTCTCAGGGGCAAGTGCAGGAGGGAGTGGTGAAGTCATGGTGAAGAGAGGAGAGAGACTGTTTGGAAGAGGAAGAGCAAATGGTTAGGGAAGAGAGTTCCAAAGTTTAGGAAAGTAATGGAAGAGGCAGCCTGACCAGCAAGGATTTCCTTAAGGAACTGTGAAGGAACAGTAGAGTTACAAAGAATGCATATGGACGGAGCCGTGGGGGAGAGGAAGGTAAGAGGAGGACGCCAGCCAGAATTTCGATATTAATGAGGCACAGTGAGTTAGGTGATGTGCTTCAAGGGAGGGAAGGAGTAGGAGGAGAATAAAGGAACAGTGGTGAGTGTGAGGTGGACAGTCCAAGGCAAAGCGGCAGAAGGAGTGAAAGAAGGGTCCAGTCTGGCAAGGGTGGTCTTTATTGCAGCACTGTGAACAATGTCACCATAACTGAAAATGGGGAGAATCACTTTCATGCTGATATCATGGCGAGCCGAAGAGATACAGCTTTTGTCCCTATATAGCATGCTGAGTTTAGGATGGAGTTTTTATGGATGGGATCCATGTGGTCTGAAAAGTCAAGGTGCCATTCTAGCCAGACCCCAAGGTGCTTAAATGACAAATTATCGTCAATTGTAGCCCCATCTAAAATGTGAAAAGGGAGGCGGTGAGCCTGGAGAGCCTCTGCTTGGTGCCAAGGTCACAGAGACTGTTTTCTTGGCATTTAAGGATAGCTGATTTGTCCAGAACCAGTGCTGAATGTTGCTGAAGTCATGTCAGAGCTTGCCCGTCAGCTCGGAACCAGAGGCAAATAGAGCTGTGTCGTCTGCATACTTATGGATGGGCGCAGATGAGTAGGCAGAGGGAGGTCATTTAAGAATACTGAGAAGAGTAGCAATCAAGGATGGAACCTTGGGGGACACTGGTGCTGATGGGAAAGGGGAGGGATAAGAACAACTAGCTCTAGCTGATTGAGATCTACCCTCTAGGAAGGAGCAAAACAAGTTAGTTGTGAAGTCAGAGAGCCCCACCTGCTTTGAACTTATCAAGAAGGAGGGTGGGAAACAGTATCAAAAGCTTTGGCCAAGTCAACAAAGATTGTGGACATTAGGAGGCCCTGATCCATGCCAGTGAGAATGGAGTCAATAAGCCGGAGTAGGAAGGAGGTGGTAAAGTGGTGTTCGGAAGCCAGACTGAAAGGGATGAAAAAAGAGGAGGAATCAAAGAAGGGGAAGAGTTAAGACAGCACTATGTGTTCCTGAAGTTTAGCTATAGTGGGGAGCAGGGAAATAGAGTGGAAGTTGTCAGGGGTGGAGGTTGCCTCCTTTAGTAAGGGAATAACAGTGGCATGCTTCTCAGGGACAGAAGCAAGAGAAGGAGAGATTGAGAAGAGAGGAGATTGGGAAAGCAATGGCAAGGGCAGAGAAGTGTAGGGTTTGAGGTCAAATCCATCAGGGTTCCTACCTTTCAGAGGGTTGAGGGCCAAGACAGCTTTGAGAGAAGCAGCAGGAGAGAAGGAGAAAGAGTGCGATAGAGGGGCAGGAAGGGGTGGGGAAAGGAAGAGAAGGAGGAGGCACAGGAGGTGAAGAAGGAGTTGAACTAGGAGGCAGCGGAAAGAGGGCCGAAATGAGGTGTCTCCCACATTGAGAACTGGGGAGAAGGATTAGGTTGGTGGGGAATTAATGTCATATATAAAATACCTGCCAGAGTAAGCCCGGTATACTCATGAAATAATACCATCTTGGGGCCTAATGAACTCATAAGGGCCACTTGCCCTTCAAGCTTGTTAATTTATGATGTTGTTAGCCCTCTATGATAATCTTTCCTTGTATGACAGTTAACTAGAAGATATTCTCTCTCTCTCTATCTCTCTCCACATACACACATATATATTATAGTGTACGGTAGTGCCACTATAGTTAAGGTTAGTACCCCATTTAAGGTTAAAGTGTAAAAATTTGTAGCTTAACAACTTTGCCACCATATGGCAGATTTGCTTGAAATTTGGCAGTTAAGAGCAGTACCACAGATCTCTGGATCTGCCAAGTTTTGTAATGGTCGGATATACGGTTTGCGGTGCTATAAAGCACAATAGAAAGTCATAATTATGTTTTTTGTGCATTCTTTGCTCACGCCTACAGGTCGTACGGTTTACGCAACCAGTCCAAGAACTTCTGGGAACATGAGGCCAGGGTCCTTGATGTGCCTTTCGAAGATTTCGTGAAAAATATTAAACTGTTCGAAAGTTATTCAAAAACAAGTTCCCATTAGTCAATGGGAAAAGTTAACAAAAGTTTGACAGTGTCGCAATGCAGTTTTTAGTGTCACAAATGACCCCTGTAATGTTGTGAGTCAGCCATTTATTTTTCAGTTACTGGTCACAGAAATGCTTGGAATTTAAATTTGGGACCCTCTAGAGACACAATTCTTTTTGTGTTCACCTAGTTGAGCCCTGAGGATGCTAGTCTTGTCTTTTTGGGGGGTTAAACACCCCAGAAATATATTTTCAAATTTTGTAAACTGTAGTGTCACAAAGTAGTGTCGCACTTGTGACACTTTAAGTATTTTTTTGAAAGTGTCATAATTTGCGACACTCACTTGAATACTATCTCAAAAAGATTAGAAATCTTTGCCACCCTGCTGCAAGAGAATGGTTTGGTCTTTTGGGCTGAAATTTGAGGGAAGAAAGCCAAGATCCCACAGATGTGCCTTTAGGTGGTTTGGTGACAAAATAATAGAGGTTGCAAAGTTACGGTACTCTGAAAGTGACTATTTTTCCCATAGACTAACATTACGGCATCAGTCACACTTCATGCCCATATCTCAGAAATGCTTCCAGATGCAGACCTTTTGTTGGAAAAATGTTTAACCCCCAGTATGAGGGCTCATTGCAAAATTAGCCAGGAATGTCATAAATTATATGTCATTTTATTTTTTTCTATTCGTCACGGTTCCTAAGATATAAGCAATTTAGTATTCCAAGTGCTCATTTTCTGCTCGAGGCCCATTATTATGCATACATTCTTTGTATTCACTGCATTTCTCGATGCATCTTTTGGGGAAAGAAGGCTGTGTGTTTTGTTACTGTTACACTTAGTATTTCCACTTGCGTTTCCATTACCATTTGTGTTAACGTTCCTTTCTATGCCAACATGTGCATTACCCTTTGCATTTTTGTTTGCACTTGCGTTTGCATTACTGTTAACATTTGCATTTCATTACTGTTTTGTTTGCATTTCTTTTGCGTCACCATGTGCATTTCTATTTGCATTTACATAACACTTCCATTTAGTTTCTGTTTCTGTTTGTGTTTCCTTTGGCATCATCATTGCTGTTACCGTACAAGTTATGGTTTGCATTTTCGTATGCGCTTGCATTTACGTTTCTGTTTCATTAATGTTTGCACTTGCATTTCTATTACCATTTAACGTTATCGTTTATGTTTGTGTCACCATGTGCATTAGCGTTTGCGCTTGCATTTGCATTGCTATTATTTCTTTTGTTTTATTTAGTTTTGTTGACTGGGTAAGTGCACTAGACAAATCCTGCCTATTTTCAGGCACAACCGGGGAGGATACAGATGAATGCCAACTGACCTTGAACCAGATTAAGCTGTTGGTGGTATTTTTAGTGAATGAGGGAAATTTGGCCAGGACACCAGGAAATTCCCTACACTTTTCGATAAGTGCCATGGGATCTTTAACATCCACCTGAACTACCACCAATCCAGGTAGATGGGACCTTGGTTTAGCGTCTCATCCGAAGATGGCACCTCAGAAGTGCAGCACCCCTCTCATGCTGCACTGCAGTGTCAATACTGGGATATTAACCCAAGTGCCAGATGTGGGAATTGAACCCACAGTCCTCGATCTCCTGGCCTCAGAGGTGAGTGTGCTACCTACTGAGCCACTGCCACTAACTATTACTTCACTATTTATAGTACATTCTCAAAAGAAGGAAATTCATGGCAAAAAATCTGTCTAATTCATCAGTTAGGGTTATTCCACGGTGACAAAAGCGAGGAAATTGATGTTAGGGTTCCACTCCCTTGCACCCCACCCCACCCTGCCCCCACCAACAGGCATCGGTGTCACGTTGGGGTCTCGGTCCTAACTCTCACCTCATTCTCTTATATTACCACCTCAGCTTGTTTACACATGGAATGGGGTGAGAGTTAGGACAGACAACTAGCACTTGCACCCCTGATGCCTGTTGGTGGGGGCAGGGTGGGTAGGTGCAAGGGGTGGGAACCCAAACATTGAATTTCTTCACTTTGTCGCTGTGGAACAACCCTAACTGATGCATTAAACTGAGTTTTTATCATGAATATAGATAGATAGATAGATAGATAGATAGATAGATAGATAGATAGACAGATTTTTTATTGCAAAAACTGTGTTAAAGACCCCAACAACATTAGAAAATCTGGAAAAATGAGATTTACACACAATACAGTTTATATTTTGATATATTTTCTATAATGCTTTCTCTTTTTCTTTATTACTGAGGACAAGTGTATGAAAGAGAATCACTGTCCCTTAGACATCATCTGCTCTCTCTGCTTGCCTACACCCGACATCATGATCCCTGTTTATGGTACCATGATTATCTTCACAGCATCAGATTGTGATGTCATGAACAGAACTGAGATGTCCAGTGTGTGAGGCAAGCAGCCAGAACGAGATAAGGCAGTGATCCCATTAACATGCAAATGTCCATTATAATAAAGTATGGGTGAAATTAGAGAAAAAGTGTTAAATATAATAGAATTCTGCCCAAATAAACTTTTTGACCTTGTTACAATTGTATTGGAGGCTCTTTAATGCACCAGTTGTGATTCAACTTAACGTAACAAAAGTAGAGAAATGTGGCATTAGAGTTCCCAACCCTAACTCCCATCCCTAAGCAGTAAAAGGACAAGATATATACACATACCTGGGCAGCCTGTGCTTCTGCAGCTGCAGATACAAATCTACAAAGACAGCACATCAGTGGGCAGTGATCCCATTTACATGCAAATGTCCATCATAATAAAGAAATAAGGGTAAGAACTAGAGAAAAATATTAAATATAAGTAGAATTCTACCTAAATATTACTTTTTAACTTGTTACATTGACTTTGTAGTCTCTTTAATGCACCAGTTATGATTCAACAACGTTACAAAAGTGCAAAAATGTGGCATTAGGGTTCCCAACCTAACTTTCCATCCTAAGCAGTAAAGGACAAGAGACATGGACACACCTTTGGGGCCTGCACTTCTGCAGTCACAGATACAAATCCATGAAAGCGATACATCAGTGTTACTGCACTTGTGTCATCTGGAAATAGTTGCATGTTGTTTGTCTCACCTGATGACAACTGTCTGTGGTTGCCTTTGTGGTCTTGTCCTTTTGTTGTTCATGGAGGGTGGGAGTTAGGGTTGGAAACCTAATGCCTCATTCCCCCTTTGTGGCTGTAAGTTGAACGCCAACTGGTATGTTAACACAGTTTTTTTGCAATGAATTTCCTTTCTTTTGAGATAGTGGAATCAAATCATTATTCATGCAGGTCCTTTCAAGACATTTGTGAACAGACACAAATGCACAGGGCCTTGTGAGTCCTGTGCCAAGGGAAGAGTCTATCTGCCTGTGGAAGTGCAGCAATGGATTTTAAGAATTCATGGGGCAGTCTGTCGGGCTGTGGAAGTGCAGAGCCCTTCTAGGTGGCTACAGACATAGACGTGCAGGGCAAACAGTTCATCTGTCAACCAAAGTGCTGGTTTTTGTGACAGACATGGATGCAGAGGTGCAGAGCCCTTATGCCAAGAGAAGAGTTCTCTCCACTTTATGGTACTTGGCCTGTGCAAACCTTCACCTCCTATCCAGATTGGGGGTGGTGCCATATGACAACACCGTCCTCAAGAATCGACCCATCCAAGTGGCTCACTGAGGCTTGCTCCTGAACTTGGCTCACTGGCACGGGATCAGAAACCACTGTCTGCTGGGTCAAAAGCTGACCCTGCACACAAAGTTTCTTAATTTTGTTTTAATTTTGACTCACATTTTTTTCTATTATCTTTTTCCCTGTTTTTCTCCCATCTCCTATCCTGGCTGCCAGCACCTGTGTGGAGCCATGCACACCTGTATTGCAGAACACACCCCACTGCTTTGCCACCCATCCACCTGCACTGCCCTCAGATCTCCATCCAGGGCAGTGGAACTATGGTGGTGACAAGGCACCACTCCAGGAGAGGAGAGCTATCTTTTCGCTGCTCAGTCCTGCTCTGTCCTTCCCAACATGCCCACACTCCAACGACCTAAGGCTCATTCTTGAACCCAGGTCACCCGGCATGATTGAGGTAAGGTGTCCAGCGCCTCAGCCTTCAGCACCACTGAGCTGGCTTTGACCTACATTTTCAACATAGTCATTTTATGACTCCCCATATAAACATTACAAAATGACATTGGTGCCACAAATGCAAAACATGTTTCAGGCAGGATTAGAAAATGACACTCATCACAGTTATGAGGTGCTATGGAAAAAATGGTTCTCTTGACAGTCTGGAATCAAGATATTAAAATGACCAATGTTATGAGGGCCATGGAAAAATGTTAATGCACATTCATAACTTTGTTGGTTTTATTATTCTGAACCCAAATTTTGAACATAGTCTTGTTATGACCCCCCAATCTTATGAACTCAGTAGGTGAACATTTTCGAATACACCCAAAGTTGATTTCCCTGAGTGAATGCGAAATCAACCTTTGGTCCAGATATGAAAAAATTGCCTGCCTTGTTTATGAGGTGGGAAAAAAAGTGTGATAAAAGATAAAGAAAGTGTAATAAGTATATAAAACATTTTCAGGCGTTCCTGTAAAACAACTTATCCAGATCTCTAAAACTACATGAACTACCATACTGAAACTTCCCATGTCTTGAGAACTTGCCTCCTGAACAACACATGCCACATGTGGGGCAATTTTGTTGAAAACTGCCAAAGTTATTAAATTGCAAAGGCAGGGGTTTAACATTGTGTACTGTACTCAACCTAACCATACTGGTGCTCCCATGCCATTATTTTATATATATACATATATATACATATCATAGTGGTGCGATTGAGTAGCATGTTTAATGTTAAACCTCAAATTTTGCACTTTAATGACTTTCAACCGATAATGGATTTGCACAAAATTTGGTATGCTCTGTCCTGTGGGGTAGAGGTCTTGATGTGGCAAGTTTCACTGCAGTTGGATGTATGGATTCTGAGATCCGGATAGTGCAAAAACCTTAAAAGTCACAATTTTTTGCATTTTTTTCATCGCCTTGAGCCAGATGGTGTGGAATTCTGGTATGATTTTTTATGGTAGAAACAGCTTGCATAAAATCAATCAATCAATCAATCAAAATCTTTATTTATTCAGGCGAGCATCATTGAGCATAGCTCATTTACAAGATGGACCTGATTGGTCTTAACAATATAAGGTTACAGTTTTACACAAAAGACATGGTACTGCTTTGAACACAAATGCAAAGATTTATGAACGAAACAGGTATACAAATATTTACATATGTACAAGGCAAAATTGACATTTGACCTAGATTATATTAAAGGAAAAAACAAACAGTACTGGAGGGATAAAGCTAGGTAATGGGACTTGGGGGTCATTTTGTATCAAGTAGGTTGGAGAACAAACTAGAAAAACAGAAAATAGGGGTAGTGTAAAAGGGGTAGGGAAAAGAGGGGTGTGAGAGGACTAGGCCTTATGGAAGCAATTGCATGATTCTGGGAAGAGACTAGTGTACAGTTTTTGAAGGATGTTAATGGAATGAGGGTACCCAATTTCAAGGTCTTTTGAAGAGAATTCCAGATAAGTGCTAGGGAATAGCTGATTGCAGCCCTTCCATACAGGTGCAGGTAATAGGAATCTTCAGCATGATGAGTTTATTGATCCTTAGGGTGTAAGGCCTGGATGTGATCTGGTTGAAACAATCTGAGATGTAGGAAGGAGTTTGTTTGTCAGAGCTTTGTAGATCCAGACAGCAGCATTTTGTTTCTTCTATGGTGTAGGGATGTCCAACTGACTGCATTGTAGAGAGAGCAATGATGGGTGCTGGAGGAAGATCTGTAATGAATCTAATAGCTCTATGATACAAGGTGTCCAATTTATTTAAATGGGAGAGGAGCAGTGGCCATAGAAGTCAGTGTAATCAATGAGGGATAGGAATAATGCCAGGATTAACCTTTGTTTGGAATCTCTGGTCAGGTAGTGTTTGATCCTATAAAATAGGCCAAGTCTTTGTCTAAGCTTTTTCAGGAGCTCTTCAATGTGGCTAGTATAGTCAAGTTTATTGTCAATCCAGACTCCAAGATATTTGAGTTTGTCCACATATTCCAGATTTTCACCAAGGATGGTAGATAATTGTGGGAGGGTGAATGATGGGACAGCGGAAGAGAAGCTCTTGGTGGCAAAGAACATAGCTTTCGTTTTCTTGGCATTTAATAGTTTCTTTTCTAGTAAATTGTGCTGTAGGAGGAGAACTCCCATAAAAGAACTGCCATGCATTTGTTTGGAGTAAAAATATTAACCTGTTGCAAAGTTATTATATTTTAAGTTCCCATTGTTTTCAATGGGAAGATCGCTTTCCAGGACAGAGGAAAAGTTCAACAAAGGATTGATGTCACGAAAAAGGATTCATTCTCATGGGATCCATTCCTTTTCATGAAGGAAAATTCCTTTTTCATGAAATGCCATCTTGTGTTTTTTCACGAACTAAAATGTGTGGAAAATAAATATATTTGTTGTCATTTACAAATGAAACAACAGAACCTAGTTAATGGGTCCCATTTAGAAAGATTCTGGTGTTTGTTTTTCACAATTAGGGCCAGAAATACTTTTTCGGGCACCCAAAATCCCAGGAACCCAGATTAGCAAGAGCAGTGCTTCCCTGCATTCTCTGTATGAGAACCACACATTTTCTTGACTTCTGCAGCTGCTGCTGAACTCATGCTGATGGCTATAGTGTGAGTGTGAGCCCCTTGGCCTGGTATCTAGTTCAGCCCCTCACTCCCTATCACTGTCCCCCAAATGAAATATATATTCTCTGGTTTCTAGTGGCACCTCCACCCTCCGATCACCGCCCCCCTTATTTTTATGTTTTATATATTTATATTTATATAATCCAACACCAGGATGCCCACCCCGATGTCAGATGCCCTCGCAGGCTCGCAGATCATGTTTTATTGATAGTGCAGACATCGGGGCCCAGTCCCAGTGTTGGCATTACAAGCACACACCCCTAGCAGTGTGGGACACTGGGGAGCCCATCCCAGTGTCCCAAAATATTTATTTACTTTGATCCCTGTAAAAGAAAATAGTCCCCTGACGTCTTTTTTAAACCTGAGAAAAAAAATGATCCTTTGTCATCCCCACTGTCCCTTCCCCCACCCATCCTGACCCTCCCACTGAACACCCACCATCCCCTTACCCTATACTTATCATCCAAGGTCATAGTCTGTCATCTTCTGTGAACCAAGACAAGTCTGCACTCTTCAAAGCCAAACCGTGAACTAAGGAATCAAGGTAAGTGCCGTATAATGAATTTCAATGGCATTTTGAACTTATGTTCATAACTTTGCCATTTTAGAAATGTTTTCAGCAAATTTTCAACATGGCCTTTTGGGCCTTCACCTCATGAACACTGGCAGTACCATTTTGTTAATCAGGACTGGAAGGTGATCTTTAGGTCACTTCACCAAATCACGTTTTGGGACTGAATAATGAAATTTCAGCAGCAGTGTTCATGAGGTGAGGTCCAAAACAGACCATGGTGAAAATTTATGCTAATTCCTAAAATGGCCGAGTTATGAATGTTCATTAAAATATGTCTATACACATGCATAACTTTGGTAATATTCAATATTTTGACTCAAAATTTTCAACATAGTCATTTTTCCACACCCTCCATGAGGTAGCATCTTTAAAAAAAGATGTGTAAGAACAAGGATCACAGTTTGAAGATAGAGGAAGGATGGTTGAGGGGCAATGTGAGAGTATTTTTCACAGAGAGGGTGGTGGAGCGCATGGAGCAGCCTACCTGAGGAAGTTGTGGGGCCAAAAACAAACAGTGGGAGAATTTAAGAATGCATGGGACAGACATAAGGCAATTCTAGTGGAGGGGTGGGAGGAAGAAGGCTGTTGATTAACTAGGATCTGCAGCCTATCCAATAAGTATGGAAATGAGCAGACTGGGTAGGCCAAGTGGTCCTTATCTGCTGCCAAATTCTATGTTTCTATGTTTCTAACTCATGAACAGCCCAGCTGTCATTTTCACATCCTGTCCAAAACATGTTTTCGCACCTGGTCAGTATGAGATCGGGATCTAACAGTCAGCATCTGGCCATGGCAGGGTGTGGGGGCTGTGCCAGTCACCAGCACAGGTCAGATTGGGGGGTGCGGGGAGGGTTCATGCCTACTGGGGTGGTGGGGTGGGGACCACTACACTATGGAAAAGGATGGGGACATGATTTTATTTTATTCAAGGGGTTCAGTACAGGAGGGGGGCCACTACACTATGGAAAGAGATGGGAAAATATGATTATATTTTGAACGGAGCTCGGAATGGGGTGAGGGGCCACTACACTATGGAAAAGAGATGGAAAGTATGATTATATTTTGAATGGAGCTCGGGATGGGGTGAGGGGGCCACTGCACTATGAAAAAGGGCTGGGGAATTATTATATTTTGAAAGGGGTTTGGGATGGGAGGGGGTCCCTACACCATGTAAACAGGTTGGAGTTTGATGTTGATGATCTGCCGTCCCAAATTTCCAATATTCAGGCAGAACATGCAAATATATCCGTTAGGCATGGAAGGCACAAACAGGCCATTTGCATGCTTATTATAGCGCCATTGCATGCGGCGCATGACAGGATGCGCTGGGGCCTACCCCCAACCAGTCATATTTAGCTGGCTCCTCCCACCCTGTGAGGTAGTCACCCACCACCCCACTCCCCCATCCCTACTCCCAGCCGACAACCAGCACAGCTCCTCCTCTCACCACCACAGCTGGCTGCCCACTGAGCTGTGAATGACTGCAGATACTGTATTTGGTAGAGGGCAGCCAGCTGGAGCACTCTACTGCCACATGGGTGACCACAAGTGGTAGTGTGCCTGCAGTAGCTCGGAGGGAAGGAGGACACTGATGGCAGTGCACTGCATGCTTGGTGTTCCTGAGCTTGCAAGCACCTCACATTGGCATCCAGGGAGAAAACAATGAAAATGCTGAGAGGCCGGTGATGGTCTGACTCCTTGAAGGCTCCGCATCTGCTACATAGCCTTGCTCTTGAGAACTGGATACTGTGCATGGCAGGTGAGAGGGGACCAGCTAATCCCACCACAGGGAATAAGTAGCAGGGCAGAATGGGGTGTGACAGCAATCTCTGAGAAGTCAGGAGATGGGGATGGGGATTGTAGCAGAGGCAGAGCCTCCCCCAGAGAAGGAGGATAAAAACTTCTTAAAATGAGACAAGCTGCTCTGTCTTACAGTACCTCTTCTCCAGTAGCACCTCTCTACCTGGTTGGCAGACCACAGAGAGAGCGAGAGAGACAGAGAGAGAGAGTTCCACAAACATACAGACATAAGTAGGTATGAACAAGCAGCCAAAGGATCAGCACCAGCACCCACCCTTCACTGTCCAACAGCTGACCCCTCCCCAGAGCCTTAGAAGAGCCCTTTTCATCACCTTGCTGGAGGTCATATGACTGTCTGTCAGTTTACCCTAAAATGGGATTGAATACTCCCCATACCCAGTTCCTACCCTTTCAATTCAGGATCTCACAATAATGAAACACTGTCACACTTATTCAATTAGCAGTTCATATCAGTAAAAGACCACCCTGGTTTCTGGAGAAGTGGCCTCTGGTTTATCTGTTCTGGGCTGGATATGAGCCCAATCCCCCCCACACACACACACACAGATAGACACACAAATGATGGAGCAAGGCACTAAACCACCAATCCATCATGTTCCTCTCATACACTTATGAAAACAAAGAGATGAATTAATACTGGATCATAAAGACAGAGAAACACTTTTCCTCTCCTTCCATCTCTCTGTCTGTCTGTCTCGCTCTCTTTCTCTTGACAGAAGTGGACTGTCCTCTCAATGACCTGAAACAGAGAGGAATATTTGTTTATTTTCCTGCTGTTCTTTGGCCTTCACCCTTTGCACTTCTCTTTGCTCAGTGATGTGAGAACTGCAGTTTTTCGTCCGCATTTTTTAATGTTTTTCAAAGGTGTTTTTTTACCTATGCTTCTATTTCTTTTCTTAGAAACCTTGTACCCTGGCAGGCTGATCCTGCACTGGGACATCCAGATCTGATTTTCATAAGTTGCAAGTCACAGTACTTAATTTCAAAGCCAGGCATAAAACACTGAGCTCTCCAATATAGGTGTCAAACAATTTTGCATATAGACATTTTATTAAGAAAATGCAAAATACTCTTAGTGAAATGACTTTCTCCTTGATGAGGTAAAAGAGTTTGAATTTAATGATGATGGAAATGCTTTCAAAATATGTAGCTTTAATAGCACATAAACACGATACAAGTCCATTGCAATGTACAATGCAATGTTATTTTCTATTGTCTAGTTCATGTATAACATTTATCATTGTAAGCCCCCAGTGTGCTTACCTGCTGGGCTCTGGCCCTCTGCTCCCCATCGGCTTCTAAAAGTGGCCCTGGGATTCAGGCCAGCTGGCCCTGTTGGTGATCTGCGGCTGCAGCTACTAAGATCCTGTGACCTCAACCCATGTTCGAGGAGGAACCATGGTCCAATTACTGTTTCATGCCTCCAGGGAATATTTGGGGGTGAAAGCCAGTCCTGCGGGGCTGCTGAGAAGGGACCAGTAGATGTAAATAAATATAGTGATCCACACCCCTATGCACGTCGCAGCCATCAAGTCAAAATTGAAAGAAGCCATGGCTCCAATAGTATACTTTCGGTGATGGAGTTTTGAAAACATATCCTTTGCTCCAGGACAGACAGTGGAGCAGGGGATCAGAAGAGTAAAGCCTCTAGACATGGTTGGAATTGGTTTCTGTCCTTTAAGGGCATAAATATTAAATATTAAAGGGCAAAACTGTTTGGACTGCAGATAAACAAATATGACAGCTCCTCAGAACTGTGCAGCAAAAGGGGGCTGCAGGGAAAGTCATAGGGCACAAAGGGGTGGGGGGCTGCCGGACTACCAGCTTACCAGTAAGACAGCTTACCTCAGGCTTGTCAGACTTCTTTACTAGAACAGCAAAACAGTGTTGTACAAATAAATATCCTATAATAGCAAATGAGTGCATCAAAACAAACTGTACAGCTCTGAAGAAGGCAACTAGCGAAACATCAGCATGTTGTGCATGACCCAGCTGGTACAGATGCGTCCTGCAAGCTGCATAAATCTGCTTCAGGAACCCCAGTGAGTGTCGGGTGAATTTACTTTCTATGTTTCAATGCCGTACAGTTCGTTTTGATGCATCTGCACTTTTGGCTATGGGATATTTATTTGTCCAAGTCTTTGCTGCTCTAATAAAGAAGTTTGACAGCAGAGGTAAGCTGTCTTTTGAAGTCATTTTGGCAAGCAATATGTACTTGGGACGGTACTGAATGCAGCAACCCCCACCCGCCTTGTGCTTAGTTTTCTGATTGTGAGCATGATCAGTTTAGGCTAGTGAAGCCCTGCACCTTTCATACAATTTTGCAAAGGGTTATAGGGCACTAGATTTGCCTAGGAGTTAGGCAGCCAATCATAGAAGGAGCTGCCCAAAGCTATAAAAAGGACTGCTTTGCCAGCCAAAGGGATGGAACCTGAGTTTGAGTGCAGAAGAGACTACCATGGGCTATCCAGCTGACTTTCTTCATTTTGGACCCATTTTGGTTTGTCCTAGCTTTCCACAAATAAACATAGAAACATAGACTTTGATGGCAGATAAGGACGCTTGGCCCACCTAATCTGCCTATTTCCCTATCTATTGGATAAACTGCAGATCTAGTTAACCAGCAGCCTACTTCCTCCTACCCTCACAATAATTGCCTTATGTCGGTCCCATGCATTCTTGAATTCCCCACTGTTTTTGACCCCATGACCTCCTCAGGAAGGCTGTTCCATGCATCCAACCACCTCTCCGTGAAAAAATACTTCCTCATGTTTCGTCTGAGCTGTCCCCTCTATCTTCAATTTGTGTCCCCTTGTTTTGCATATCTCTTTTTCTGAAATATGCTACCCTCTTGGACTTTGTGGATTCCCTTGAGGTGCTTGAAAGTTTCTATCATGTCCCCTCTCCCTCCTGTCCTCAAAGGTATGCGTATTAAGCTCTTTTAGTCTCTCTTTGTATGGCTTCTGGTGCAGACCCTGCACCATTTTGGTTACCCTCCTCTGAACTGCCTCTTCCTATCTATATTCTTGTGGAAAGGGGTCTCCAGAACTGCAGCAGTACTCCAGATGGGTCTCGCCAACTGCCTATACAAAGGATAACAACTTCCTGCTTTCTATTGATGATGCCTCTAGCTATGCATCCCAGAAACCCCCAGCCCTCCTTATTGCCTTCTCACATTGCCTGCCTACCTTAAGGTCATCTGATATGATTACCCCCAGGTGCCTTTCCATTTTGTTGTTGTTAGTACCTCCTCCACCCCATTGTATTCTTCCCTGGGTTTTGTTTCCCAGGTGCATTACTTCACACTTATTTGCATTAAAACTAACTGCCATAATCTTGACCATTGCTCCAACCTTGCCAGGTCCCTTCTCATCCTTTCCACCCTCCTTGTGTATCAACCCTGTTGCAGATTTTTTGTGTTGTCTGCAAAGAGGCATACTTTCCTTCCAGCCCTCTGCAATGTCACATACATAGACATTAAGAGTACCAGTCCCAGTACTGAGCCCTGTGGTACCCCACTAGTAACTCCCTTTCTCCAGCGTGTACTTGCATTCTGTTGTCCAGCCAATTTGTTACCCAGGCTACCACCATTAATCTTTTGCATGTTACTGTGTCAAATGCCTTGCTAAAGTCTAAGTAGGCCATATCCACAGCCCTCCCTGGTCTATTACTTTGGTCACCCAGTCAAAGAACTCTATTAGATTAGTCTGACATGACCTTCTCGTGAATCCATGCTGCCTTGGGTCCTGTGTCCCACTGACCTCTAGGTACTGACAATTCTTTCTTTCAGAAGTGATTCCATCATTTTCCTACCACTGAGGTCAAACTAACAGTCTGAAGTTTCCTACCGCTGTCTTGCTCCCACTTTTATGAAGGGGATCACATTCACCTTCCTCCAGTCCTCAGGTACCACACCATCCTCCCATGATTTGTTAAAAGGGTAGTCAGTGGTGTCACTGGTCTCCCTTAGTTCTTTTAGAATTCTGGTGTGAATCCCATCCGGTCCCATTTTTTGTCCGCCTTGAGTTTTAAGAGTTCTTTCAAGACCCTTTCTTCTGTGAATGGACTGGTATGGACCTCCTTGCCTAGAGTGCTTCCGTTGTTTGGTTTAGGTACCTCCTTCTTCTTCTTTTGTGAATACTGAGCAATATCTCTATCAATATCAATATCAATATCAATATCTCTGCCTTTTCACTGTCACTCTCTCCCCACCTCCCTCCTTTATTAAGCCTCACTTCCCTCCTTTGGACTTTCTTCACTACCTAATGTATCTATAAAGGTTTTATCCCCTTCTTAACTGAGCTGGCTATCTTTTCCTTGGTTTGGGCGTTGCTATCCTGACTGCCTTCCCGCTTCCTCTGTTCTCTGTCCTGCTCCTTCTGTGATTCCTTATACTTCCTGAATGTTATCTTTTCTCCCTAACCTTCCTTGCCACCTCTTTTGAGAATCATAGTGTTTTTTATTTTGTTTTCTTTATTTGCTTCACACAAAGGCGTGTTGCTTCTGTGATAGCAGTTTTGATTTTCCCCATTGTTCTTCCCCCTCCTTCCTTCCTTCCTTCCCATTTGCTAGTGCATTCCTTAGGCAATCCCTCATTTTGCCAAAGTCAGTCCTTCTAAAGACCAGTACCCTCGCTTTGTATGGCTTCACCCATGGTTGTGTTTATCATAAACCACACTGTGTGGTGACTGCTTGTTCCCAGATGGCTACCCACTTCTAAATCTGTGATCCTCTCTCCATCCCCATTTGAGAGTACCAGGTCCAAGATTGCTCCTTCCCCAGTGGGTTTCAACACTAGCTGTCTGAGGCATTCGCCCTGTAGGACATCGAGAATGACCCAGCTCTTGGATGCGGTTGCAGTAAATGTGCTCCAGTTAACATCTAGCATATTCAGGTCCCCCATCAACAATATCTCCCTTTTCTGCCATTCTGAGGATGCCTACTATCATTTCCTTGTCCATTTCCTCCCCTGAGATGGGGTCTGTATGCAACCCCTGTGAAGACTGTGGTGTCACTACCTGTCTCGAAGGTGACCCACAGTGCCTCCTCTTCTCCCATTTACCCTTTAGTTCCATTGCTTTGATCCTTCCCTTACGTGAAAGCTACTCCTCTTCCTCTTTATCCCCATCCTCCTGTAAATTGTGTATCCTGGTATGTTGACATCCCAGTCATGGTTCTCCATGTACCATGTTTCTGTGACTGCCACGATATCCAGGTGCCCTCTTCCCTCAAGGCCACTAGCTCAGGAAGCTTGTTACTCAAACTACAGGCGTTGGTACTAATTGCCCTCCATTTTATGATGGCCTTACCCTTTTTGCCTCATCCCTATCCTTACTGCCTTTGCCTTTTCTCCATTTACCCTGTCCTACTCCCTATCGACCTCTGTACCTTGGTGTTTACCTTGCTAACTACCCTGTTTTGTGGGGGAGGCTGGGAATTTCCTGCTCATATCAGTGCCTCTCACCTTGGCTAGTTTAAAAGCTTGACAATGGAGTATTTAAATCTGTCAACTAGGAGCCTGGTTCCCTCCTGGACAGATGCAGACCATCGCACCAGTATGGTCAGCATCCTCCAGGAGGACCCTAGTCCCAGTGAAGCCAAATAGGCAGATTGCCTTTGAAATCCAGCTGCCACATACTTCTGGTTCTGCCACAGCCCAAGTAGCAGCCTAAATGGAAACTCCTCAGCAGACAGGCAATAAAAGACCGTTTGCTACACAGCGGATCCCTCCAACCCTCAAAAATGCCACCAAAAGGGAATAGCAATAAACTTGCAAAACAACAATCGGATCAGACTCAGATGACAATAGATGGCTCCCAATATTGACTACTATCGCAGGACAAAACCACAGCCCTTCTCCACCACGAGGCTCAGCAACAGGCCTCGGGCCCCAGGAATGATGTCAATTACCAAAGCACCATGGATTTAAACACAATATTGGCAGAAATACAAGTGCTGTGCAAGGAAAACAAAACAGAATTTCAAAAATTACATCTTAGGATCTGAGACCTAGATTTATCGCTGAAGGAAGTAGATAACAGAGTCTCATTGTTGGAAATGGACTTATCCATGCACAGAGATTCTTTGGTCTCTCTTTTGGCTACTCTGACCTAATACAAGCAAACTGCATTGATTTAGAGGCAAGATCATGGAGGGATAACCTAAGGCTATCGGGATTGCCAGAGGGGCAGAGACAGACAATATGGCCCTATTTCTGCAGGATATGCTCCAGATGTCCTCGCTTTACCACTCACCCTGGAGGTTCGAATCGACAGGCACATCATACTTTAGGGCCTTGGCCACAGATCTCACTTCTAGGCCATGCCAAATACTGATGAAGTTCTCAAGCTATCGCACTAAAGAAAAATTCTTTGTCGGGCTTAGCAGCAAAATAAATTACATATAATGGTGCCAGAGTGTTCATAGACCAGGATTATCCCCAAAATCCAGAGAGTGTGATTATTATACAGACCAATTATGAGAGCTTTGCACAGCACAAAAATTCTATTCCAGACCCCTACGCTGCTAAATGAAATTTTCTGGGATGAGGGCCCTCAAACATACCTGACTCCAGAAGAAGCGAAACAGCCCTTAAAGATCGAGGATCCCATTGGAGACCAGACCGCAACAAGGAATGTACAAAGCAGACAGGAACCTTATGCAGCTATGTTAACTGCTCCCAGGGGACAAGATAATATGCAGCAGGGTGTGTCCTAATTTAGCTCCCTCAGGAACCAACGTGGAACAACACAGACCATCTTCCAGCAACGGAGAACAAAAGATCGAAGAGTACAAACACTTGACCAGCTAACACTCTATTTGAAGGTACTGTTTAAAATTTTATTAGCTCCCCCAAGGAGACTCAGTGACTTTCTGACACAGTTGGTGCTGAAGATGAGTGCTGGGACTCTGAGTGGAGGGGAGGGGAGCAGATGGGACATGGCAGGGCACTGACACATACTGGATGCACCTGCTGCTGAGTGCCCTTAAAATGCAGGAATATTTGACAGTCTGTTTCACCCAGACTTTTGAAGCATTTCCTATGAGACTGTGAAGACTTAACTGTTTTGTTCGGACGTTCCAATTTCCAGTTCAATCCAATCTGCTAATTTTGCATCATGAGAAGGACATTTGGCTACTAATTGAAGTGGAGTAACAGGAGGGAGGGAAAGAGCTTACTTAGATGTGGACTATATAATGTACCTTGGGACTTGGTGAAACTATTAAAATATGGGGAAAAGAAAGAAGAGAATAAATGAAGAAGTGGAGGAGGGGATGCATTGTTACTTTGGGAATGCCATAGTAATCCACATGCATTTATAAATGGAGGAACCTTGACTGGTGGAGTAGCAGATTCTTACTGAAGGAAGCCCGTCTGTTGAGGGGAGGGATAGTTGAGAACAACATAGTTACAATGCAATTGGGTCAGTGGTGGATTTTACTATATCTTATAGGGCAATGTTACCAGGCTCTTTTCCAACAAATAAATTGCCCCTGTAGAGAGCATCATAGCAGAGGATACTCACATTGCTACAGCTCTGCAGGTGTCTTTAACCTCAGCAGAGAAAGGGTGCTGAAATTTCAGTGCCCCCACCATGGAGGTGAAAAATGTAAATACATTTTATAGCTCAATTTTAGATAGCTGGTTTTATACCAAGTTAGTCATGTTTGTTCATGTTATGCCTTTCTTTCATATACTGGGTACAATTTTTTTTCCGACTTCAGAGATTAGTTAGGAAACAGGGAGAGGGAGGGGCCCTGCTTTTGGCCAAGGTGCAAACTGACAAAATCTTTCAGACAGATATGGGAATCTAAATTTTGACATATAATGTCATCGGTCTAACAAGCCTGATTAAACATAAAAAATTACATATATAAAACAAATGAAACCAGATATTATTCTCTTACAAGAGACACATTTGTCCATAAAGAACATGATAAATTACTGAATTTTGGTTATTCAGAGGTCTGCTTTTCTTCTTATAAACAGGGCAGGCGTCAAGGGGTCACCATATTAGTTCCAAGGCATACCCCCGAGGTTGCAGAGGATACAGGATAGTGAAGGAGATATGCCTCTTAAAGGCTCCCTCAGTGGACACAAAATCACCTTGGCCTCGGTATATGTGCCTCCTAATTTGCCCTACGAGGTGTATAGAAAATATTATTACTTCTTGCCGAGAAGGCTGAAGGAATGACGCTTTTGGGAGGTGATTGGAATATGACCCGAGATTCTGTCAATGATACCACCTCTAGAAATCCCTGTAAATCCCACAAAATCATAAAACAAGTTAGATCCCTTTTAACAAGATTAGGACTACAGGATTTGTGTAATTTCTTAGAAGGTCAGAAAGGGCTTTACCCATTACTCTGCTACTTATCAGTTATACTCAGATTAGATTATTTTTTTCTGTCTAGGGACTCCCTTGGATGAGCACAAAGATGTGAGATAGGTAATCTCGGATTGCCAGATCATACTCCTTAACCTTGACAATTGATTTCTCCATGCCACAACGATACACTTTTTGGAGACTAAACCTGTCACTTCTTAATGAGCCTGAGGTTTTGGATCAGATCCCTCAGACTATGCAGGACAATGAGGCTAGTGGAGTAAGTAGGGGGATCTATGGGACACTATTAAAGCAGTGGCCCAGGGCAAGTTAATTGCAATTGCTACAGCCAGAAAAGACAAAGGGCAGAGAAACAAAGACAATGGGAAATGCAAATGAAAATCTTGAAAGAACAACAACAACAAATCAGACTTGACAGGGAGAGGAAAGGAGGCTTAAGAAATTGAAAACCCAATTAAACAACTTGTTGGACCTAAGGTAGAGAGAAATCTACATTTTTTAAAACAAAAATATTACGGTCCCGGTCCTAAGAGCTACTGCCCATTAGACTTAGGGACAGACAAGCCTAGGCTCAGATCACCCATATTATCCACGCCCATACCAAGAGAAAAGCTACAACCTTATCTCACGTATCAGAAACATTCATGGAGTACTATCGAAGCTCTATGCTCCACAAGGCAGATCCAGATCCAGGGAAAATCCAAACTCTTCTGAGTGACCTAGGACTACACAGATGGCTCAGACTTGGAACTCCCAGCTTTTGGCTCCTATCACTACTGAGGAAATTAGTAGGGTGACAGCAGAGGAAAGACATGCAATCCCTGGTAATGATGGAATCCCCACAGAGTTCTACAAGAAGTGTCACAGACATTATCCCATTACTGAGACTGGCCTATCAGGAGATGTTTAGGAGGGATCAATCATGCCCCTTCCTGGAGACAGGTGGTAATATTCATGGTGCCCAAGCCCAGCAAGGACTTAACAGCCTGTTCTTTGTACCGACCAGTTTTGGTCCTGAATGTCGATTATACATTTTTACATCCATATTGGCCATACGACTCAATCCATAATACTAAATTTGATCTATAGAGATCAGACGGGATTTATGCCCAATAGACAGGCTGCAGATAATATCGTAGAGAACAATACATATTATAGACCATCTAACTAGGACTAAAGAGGGGCATTAATACTCAGCCTAGATGCTGAAAAAGCATTTGACCAGGTAAATGGAAATTTCTGTATGAGATACTTACTGGGTTTGGGTTCACGAAAACTTTATAGCTACAATAGCCAGGTTATATACAGACCCACAAGCATATACCGCACTAATGGAATTGTTTCTAAAGGGATTACCCTGAGGCGTGGCTGCAACGAGAGGTGCCTTTGTCTCCCTTTGTTGTTCTCCTTGTATATTGAGCCCCTGGCTGAATGGAAAAGGACAGACCAGAGCATAAAGGCATACAATTAGCAGGGACCACTCACAAGATCATACTCTATGCGGACAATGTCCTTTATATTTGACATCACCAGCCACCTCCTGCCTAGAGTGATGGACATTATAGAGGAATATTCCTTATTGTCAGGGTACACACTAAATACCACAAAAACAGAGATTTTAAAAATAAATTACACCCTCCACTAGCCCTACAGGCAAAATATAAGATGAGATGGGATTTGCATACTCTTAAGTATTTAGCAGACACTAACTATTTCTACCTAGATAATTATAAAGCAATAGTAACACAAACAGAAACAGACATAAATGATGGCTGGTACTCCTGCCCTAGGTACTCCAGAATCCAAATGGTGAAAATGAATATATGACCTAGAATTTTGTATTTGTTCCAATGCATTCCTGTTACATTATCCAAGAAATGGTTTAGGATCTTCAAGGAAGATATTTAAGTTTATTTGGGCTAATCGAAACCTAAACTACGTAGAACTCTTTTAATGGCAGGAAAAAACAGGAGGTCAGGCAGTACCAGATATTGCAGAATACTGGCTTGCTGCCCAGGTGAAGTAAGCACCCTCTGGACACACACTCTGGCATGGACACATTGGCAGGACATAGAAACCACCTTTTACAGGGAGATACCCCATCTTCATGTCTCTAACAGCCCTCTACAGAGAGACCCTAGCAGTAAAAGTCTGTAGAGCTATACAGACTACTCCAATAGCTTGGGACATGTTCTGCAAATACCCTAATGTCAAAGTAGATATTTGGAAATACTGCTGGCTGATACATGGCCCGGACTACACAATCATATGTCAGTCTGGCAAATCAAGGTTCCTCTATGATGACACCCTCAGTGGAGACCAAGAAGAATGCTGGGGACATCCACAAGGAGACCCACAAAAGAGTGGCAAGGGACACCACAGGGAAAGAAACAGCTTCTGATAGGGGACTCCAGTTATTAGGGTGTAGACCTGGGGAAGGGAGAGGAAAGGGAAATAAGGTGCCCGCCTGGTGCCATGGCTTGAGGGACAGGAAGCAAATCCTCAGGATTGCAGAAGCAGCATCACAGGAGGGAACTAGATATCATTGTCCACCTTGGGACAAATGACCTAGCTAGGCATGAGATCAGTGCAGTGCAGGATGAATTTGTGGAGTTGGGGAGGGGCCTCAGACAAGTAGCAAGCATGGTAACCTTCTCAGAGGTGCTGCCAGTCTATGGCAGGGTGAGGCTAGGTACCGCACACCATGCAGTTTAATGAATGGTTGCAAACTGGTGCAGAGCACAGGGCTTTGGCTTCACTGGGGACAGGGGGTCCACCTGGAGAGATGAAGGTCTATACTGGAATGATGATCTGCATCTGTCCAGGAAGGAAACAAGCTCTCAGGTGACAGGTTTAAAGGCTTCCTTGGCAAGCTTTTAAACTACCCAAGGGAGGTGCTGATAGGAAACAGGAAAGTTCAAGCCTCTCCCAATAAAATATGGCAGGTAGTAGGGCAAACACTGAGGTACAGAGCTTGACAGAGGGCAGGACGGGGTAAATGGAAAATAGACAAGGGCAATAAGAGTAGGGATGGGGTAAAAAAGGATAAAGCCAACATTAAATGGAGGGCAATGAGTACCAATGCCCGAGTCTGGGAAACAAGCTCCAGAGCTAGTAGCCCTGATGGAAGAGGAACACTTGGATATTGTGGCAGTCACAGAAACATTGTACATGGAGAACCATGACTGGGATGTCAACATACCAAGGTACACAATCTCACAGAAGGGACAGGCAGGGTAAGGAGGAGGTGGAGTAGCTCTCACATAAGAGAAGGGATCAAAGCTACAGAACTAAAAAGTAAAGGGGAGGACAAGAGGCACTCTGGGTCACCTTGGAGACAGGGAATGGCATCACAATCCGCACAGGGGTTGTATACAGACCCCGTCTGAAGGGGAGAAATGGACAAGAAAATGATAGAGGACATTCTCAAAATAGCTGAAAAAGGGAGATACTGTTGATGGGGACCTGAATATGCCAGATGTTAACTGGACGACATGGACTGCAGCCACATCCAAGAGCAGGGTCATTCTCAATGCCCTACAGGGGCATACCTTAGACAGCTAGTGGTGGAACCCACTTGGGAGGGAGCAATATTAGACCTGGTACTCTCAAATGGAGAGAGGATCGCAAATTTAGAAGTCAGTAGACATCTGGGAACAAGCGACCACTGCACAGTGTGCTACAATAAACACAACCATGGAGATAAGCCATACAAAGACAAGGATACTGGACTTTAGAAGGGCTGACTTTGGCATAATGGGTGAATACCTGAGGAATGCATTAGCAAATGGCCAGAAAGGAGGTGTGGAAGAACAATGGAGAAGAATCAAAACTGCCATCATGGAGGCAACAAGCTTTGTGTGAAACAAATAAAGAAAACAAAGCGAATAAAAACCACTATGGTTCTCAAAAGAGGTGTCAGGGAAGGTTAAGGAGAAAAAGGCTGCATTCAAAAAGTATAAGGAATCACAGAAGGAGCATGACAGGGAACTGTATCAATTAAAGCAGAAAGAAGTGGGAAGGCATTCAGAAAAGCAGAGGCCCAAACCGAGGAAACATAGCCAACTCAGTTAGAAGGGGATAAAACCTTTTATAGGTACATTAGGAGCATAGAAAGGTTAAGGGAGGATAGTGAAGATTCATAAAGGAGAGGGAGGTGGGCAGAAGGAGACAGTGAAAAGGCAGAGATACTGAATGAATACTTTTGCTCAGTATTCACAAAAGAAGAAGAGGAGGAGTTACCTAAACCAAACAATAGAAGCACTCTGGGTAGTGGGGTTGATGCCAGTCCATTTACAGAAGAAAGAGTCCTGAAAGAACTCCTAAACTCAAGATGGACAAAGCAATGGGCCTGACGATTCCACTAGAATCCTAAAAGAACTAAGGAGGACCTAGTGACACCACTGACCACACTTTTAACAAATCAAGGGAGGATGGGGTGGTACCTGAGGACTGGAGGAGGCAGATGTGATTCCCTTCACACAAGTTGGAGCAAGGCAGAAGCAGGAAACTACAGACCTGTTAGTTTGACCTCAGTGGTGGGGAAAATGATGGAATCATTTCTGAAAGAAAGAATTGTTCAGTACCTAGAAGCCAGCGGGGCACAGGACACAAAGCAGCATGGATTCACAGCAGGAAGGTCATGTCAGACAAATCTAATCGATTTCTTTGACTGGGTGACCAAAGTAATAGACCAGAGAGGGGCTGTGGATATGGCCTACCTAGACTTTAGCAAAGCATTTGACATAGTCCGCACAAAGATTAATAATCAAGTTAGCCAGCCTGGAAGTGGGTCCCAGGGTGGTAGCCTGGTAGCAAACTGGCTGCACAACAGGACACAGAAGGTAATAGTGAATGGAACACATTCTGAAGAAAGGGGTTACTAGTGAGTACCTCAGGGCTCAATACTGGGTCCAGTCCTCTTAACATCTTTATAGGTGACATTGCAGAGGGTCTGGAAGGAAAGGTATGCCTCTTTGCAGATGACACAAAGATCTGTAACAGAGTTGATACACAAGGGGGGTAGAAAGGATGAGAAGGGACTTGGCAAGGTTGGAGGAATGGTCAGACATGGCAACTTAGATTCATGCAAAGAAGTGCAAAGTAATGCACCTGGGAAATAAAAATCCATGAGAAGAGTACACAATAGCAGGGGAGGTACTAACAACAACAAAAATGGAAATGGATCTGGGTGTAATCATATCAGATGACCTAAAGGTGGATAAGCAATGTGAGAAGTCAGTAAGGAGAGCCAGGGGATACTGGGACGCATAGGGAGGAACACAAGTAGGAAAATAGAAGTTGTTATCCCTCTGCACAGACAGTTGGTGAGACTCCATCTGGAGTACTGCATGCAGTTTTGGAGACCTCATCTATGCAAGGACATAGACAGGATGGAAGCAGTCCAGAGGAGGGCAACTAAAATGGTGCAGGGTCTACATCAGAAACCATATGAAGAAAGACTGAGAGAGCTTAATACTTATACCCTTGATGAAAGGAGGGTCAGGGGAGACATGATAGAATTTTTAAGTACCTCAAGGAATCAACAAAGTCCAGGAAGGTAGCATCTTTCGAAAAAGAGATGTGTAAGAACAAGAGGTACAATTTAAAGTTAGAGGGAAGGCTCAGGGGTAATGAGAGAATTCTTTTCATGGAAGAGTGGTGGACGCATGGAACCGCCTTCCTGGAGAGGTTGTGGGGTCTAAAACAGTGGAGAATTCAAACAAGCATGGGACAGACATAAGGCAATTATAGTGGGGGTTGCAGGAAGTAGGCTGTTGGTTAACTAGAATCTGTAGCTTATCCAGTAGGTAGGAAATGGGCAGACTAGGTGGGCCAAGTGGTCATATCTGCCATCAAAGTCTATGTTTCTATGTTTCTATGACTTTCTACCTGGTGGTCTGGATCTTGGTACAGATGCCAGGTGATAAAGGGTTTAGATACCTAAGCAGATCATGAGAGACACTTTTGTTCACTTTTGAGGAATGTGCCAAAAGTTTGGATGGACTGAGAAAGATAAATGGCATTATTTGCAGATATCTACATACATACAAAGAAAATTAAGGATTGTGTCACAAAACCCCACAGACCTTACTGGACATATTCTCCTTGATGACTTGTTTTCCTTAACCACCTCCAGACCAACTATTACCAAGTTATATCAGTTTTAAATGCTCATAAAGCTAATGCAAGTCAGTATATTATCACAAAATGGGAAGGGAATGAGGAGCCCACCTCTCACTTTTAGACCGAATAAAATCTGGGTAACTCCTCTAAGTGACTTCCTCTGCACTGTGG
Organism: Neoceratodus forsteri; assembly: GCA_016271365.2. NCBI lineage: Eukaryota > Metazoa > Chordata > Ceratodontiformes > Ceratodontidae > Neoceratodus > Neoceratodus forsteri. The sequence continues at coordinate 97,295,435 of JADMNL010000023.1, read as the reverse complement.
CAGGAATTCCCTTGGAGGGTAAAAGTCAGATTTTTTTTAACCCTGGTAGGGTGATGAAATGGGACCCAGCCATATCCCCAGCTTGTGGAGACAGTGTGGGGAGCAGAGGGCTACTCCTGTCCATATATTTTATTCTTGTCCTTTGTTAGACAACTTTAGGGACAGGTACAAGAACAACTGGGAAAATTGTTTTAGACAGAAGAACCCTTCTCCTCTATCATCTAGTATTTGGTCTACCTATGAAAGGGATTAGAGGCCCCATTGCATTATATCTGTGGTACATTTGTACCATGGCCTATGACAAAGTTATAACCGTAGTGGCTAAAGCCACTTCCACCTACTTTGAGTGACTGGAGAGAACTTATATTAAATATCCAGAAAATAGAAGATTTCACATTTCAAATCCAAAACAGAAGGGAAGCATTTGTAGCTGGATGGTCCAGATGGGATTTACAACAGGATTACATACCACATATCAGTGGCACGGATATAACATCTTATTGGGGCTTGTTGACCAGAATAATATAAAACCAATGTAGTCATATCTTAGGCTAAAAGGCCTCTCCATACGATAACAAGCTTGAAACTGAAGTGGGAATAATATTCTTACTGTTTTGTTAAGGTTACCCAGTCTTGACCTTAGGAGATTGTTTTCCTCTTTTATGTTGTTGTAAAACAAAACAGGCCCAAGAGAGCCTATTATTACTACTGTAGCCATTGTGGAAGGGACGCTATTTGATGTACTTGTCCATACCTGAATGTAAGATTTTTTTTTTTATGTGGTGTCATGATGCTTACATCCTCAATAAAGTAAGTATAAAAAATAAGAACCAGCTGCCAATGGAGAGAGAGAGAGTCTGCATTTGTGTTGAACTTTGGAGTGGTGCAGCTTGTGACAACCCACTCTCTCTCTCTCTCTCTCTCTCTCTCCTCGGGCTATATTAGTTTTCAGAGAAGTGTCTGTCTTTTGTATCTGCTGCCACCAGCTAGGTCCTCCAGCACCCACCTTCCCACTTGCACAGAACTGGGAGGTCAAACATGCAATTGCACAGATCAAAGCCAGGTAGTGTGTCTCTGGTGGCGGATGCTAAAAGAGTTTGCCTCAACCAGTAGAAACCATGAATTACTTTAGAAATAATTTAAATTGCAGCCACAACTGTTGAGTAAATAAATAGCTCTTTACTTAACAAAAGGTCAAAAGCGGCATTACAGGATATATATGTTTAACACAAGAGAATAACACTTACAGGAAAAGTAAACAAATGTTTTAAATAACAGATGACAAAGAAAAAGGCTATTATTGAGATATGCTATTATTATTCTTACCCTTCCCTATCCATAAAGAGAAACTGGACCCTATGGTATCTGGCAGCTCCCACAGACATAGCTAGAAGAGTAGGCTCCAGTCTTGGCCTCTCGGATGTAACTTCCCAGCAACTCCAAGAGCAACCCCACATAACTGTCTTTCAGCATCTTATATTCTGTCTTGAGAATAGGTGATTCTTGTCCCCTTTGAATGCACCAACCATTTACCATTTCTGTATTTAATTGTTCCAATTAGATTCAACACCTACTGTATCAGTGTCCAATTATATTCATTTTCACCTTCAGTTTATTATTTGAGTGATCCAATCCTTTCAGGCTATGTGAGTCTGTGTGTATATGTCCACTCCCTTCTTGGTCACTGTGTCTGAGATTTATTACTAGATGATGGTGGACAGTGGAATCCCAGTGTGTGTGTGTGTGTGTGTGTTTTCCAGACTGCTAAAAATACCAGCCTAAAATCTAAGCCATTAACTCCTTCCTTCCCATTTCTGTCACATCCCCACTAGATGATGAAGGTGTGTCCTTTGGGCCACCCAAGTGACACAGCCATTCATGCAACTGCTGGAAGTGCCCAAAGTATCCAGCCATGCTACCAGACCTGCCTAGATAGTCCATCTGCATTGGCATTTTGTTTACCATCATGTTGCTGGATGGTCATGTAGCATGTCTGCAATACCAAGCTCCAGCATAGTAGTTTTCCATTTTGCCCTCTTGATCTTTAAAGCCAGACCAAGGGATTATAATCTGTGACCACAGTAAATTCTCTCCCATATAGATAAGGCTGCAGATTCTGAAGGGCCCACACTATTCCCAAGCACTTCTTCTCAATTGTGGCATAGACCTCCTCCCTGGGCAAAGCCTCCGGCTGGGGTACATGACCAGGAGCTCCTGCCCTGTTGGGTAACCTGGCTCAGCACAGCGCCCAGCCCATGATCTGAGGTGTCCACATGGGCAATGAACTTTAGACTGTAATTGGGACTGACCAGTACAGCTGGCCCATTAAGGCCTTCTTTAGCTCCTGAAAAGTGACCTACAGCCCTCTGTCCACTGCACCTTATCTGGCTTTTTGCTTAGGTCTGTCAGGGCTTAGCCAGATTACTATAGTGAGGAACAAACCTCTGGTAGTACCCTTCTGTCTCCAGAAATGCTCTTACCTGTTTCTTGGTGGTAGGAGTGGGCCAGGATGGCATCAACCTTGACAGGCTCCAGGTGGATGTGTCCACTACCCACCCGGTGCCCAAGGTAGGACACTTCTGCCATCCCTATCTGGCACTTTTCTGCCTTGACTGTCAGACCAGTGTCCTTCAGTCTGTGGAACACGTCCTGCACATTCTTGATGTGTTCCTCCCAGGTCTCACTACATATAGCTGTATCATCCATATACGCCAGTGCAAACTCATCTGCCCCAGACAGAATCCGATCCACAAGCCGTTGAAAGGTTGCAGGTGCATTCTTCATTCCAAATGGCATTACCTTGAATTCAGATAAGCCAAATGGAGTGCGAAAGTTGATCTCTCCCTGGCTGAAGGGGTCAGAGGTATTCGCCAGTAGACCTTTGTTAGGTCTATTGAGGTCAGATACTTTATCCTGTAAACAGGTAAAGGTAGAACTTAGGAAGCTAAAACAAATAAGGCCTGTGGCTTTGACCATATAGAAAATCGATTTTTGAAAGATTCAGTGCAAGTGATTGCTCCCATATTGACTAAGTTGTTTAATTGGTCCCTGACTGAGGGCATTTTCCAGATGTTTGGAAGAATGCCAAGATTATCCCATATATAAAGGCTCAGGGACTTATACCAACCAACAAACTATAGAGGCCTATTGCTTTGTTATCTGGGATATCAAAAATCTTGGAAAAATTAATTCAAGCTCAATTGGTTGACCATTTGGAAAGAAATTCAATGATAATTAAACAACAATTTGGTTTTAGAAGGGATACTCACGGGCACCGCTCTCACCGATGTGGTTGATGCTATTGCATCTAAATTAGAGGGGTCAATCGGTGGGAGCGGTGTTCGTGGATTTATCAAAGGCCTTCGATACGGTTAATCATGACTTGATGGTTGGTCATTTGGCAGAATTTGGTGTGATTAAAGAGTCAGGAAATTGGTTTAAATCTTATTTATCAAAAGAACTCAACAGGTCTGTATTAATGGAGTGTTATCAAACAAATTAAATGTCCAACGAGGAGTACCTCAGGGATCTATTTTAGGCCCTATATTGTTTTTGATTTATATTAATAAGGTCACAAAAAGTATAGAACACTCTAGGATAAACCTTTTAGGATGATACTTTGCTGATCTCTAGTGGTCATACAATAGGTGAAATGCAAAAATTTACAAAATGATTTTACTGGTTTATCAAACTGGTTAATTAAATCTGGCTTGATACTTAACAGCAAGAAAACTAAGTTTATGGTTTTTGGAAGTAGGCAAGTCCCTTTAAGTTCTGGAAATATAAGGATTAATATAAAAACCATAAGTGATGAAATGTTAGAACAAGTTACAGTGTATAAATATTTGGGTATCTGGATAGACTCATCATTGAAATTTGACCATCATATAATAGAGACTATTTCTAAAGTAAATAAAAGGTTGGGAGCTTTTAGGCGATCTGGTTTTTGCTTGAATAGATTAATGGGAACAAATTATAAATCAATTCCTACTTCCAATTTTGGAATATGGAAATCACATATATGGTTTCGCAGCAAAAGATGTTTAATTAAGGTTGATCAATTATATTATAAGATGGCCAGATTTATAATACAAAAGGATTATAGAGCACACCATTGTCAGGTGCTTAGTGAATTAGGATGGGTCACACAAGAAAGTAAACGTAGGATTTCTTGGTTAAAACAAATTTTAAGGTAATAAAATTTCAACAGCCTGAAAGCCTTTATGATAAATTAGAACCAAGAAAATGTGTATATAATTTGAGAGACAAAAACTTAAGGGGTTATGTTCTTCCAAGGTCCATAAACAGATATAGTACTTTAGATTTTCGTTATTGTTAATCAACTATGAGGTTTTGAAACCCGTATATTGTAATCAGATTAATGATTTGAAGGTATTTTTAAGAAGTCTGATGTCTGAACTAAAGGTATATTGTGATTGTTATAGATGATTGTTTAGGTGTTTTGTGTTTTATACTTGAATGATTGGTTTATGTATATTGTCTATGTATTGTTATAATCTAAGAATTATGAAATTATACAGGACCATCTTGAAAATAGGACTTTGTCCTAATGATGTGAATTTTACCATCTGAATTCCTGTTTAAAAATAAAGGTTTTAACTAACTAAAAGATACTTTGCTCCCCCAGTCCCTCCAGCATCTCATCTGTTCTGGGCATGGGATAGGTGTCAGACTCACGCAGCTATTAAGCCTCCGGTAGTCAACACAGAATCATGTGGTACCGTCCTTCTTGGGGATCAATACCACAGGTGAGGCCCAGGGGCTGCTAGATTTCTGGATTACTCCAAGTTCCAGCATCTTCTTGAGCTCCTCTTTCATGGTCTGCTTAACCTGCTTGGGTACCCTGTGGGAGACTGTTTCAGTGGCACCTGGGTCCCAGTATCCACATGGTGCTCAGTCAGCATGGTGTTCCTCAGTTTCCTGTGAACATGCCCTCAAATTCTCTTGGCACACCCCGAATCTCCTGCACCTGGGCTGGTGTCAGCTGCTCGGAGAGGGTAAAGTTGTCCATGGAGGATCCGACCGGGCCTTCCGAGCAGGTCCACCAGTGGATCAGCCTCAATTTCTTCTTCTGGGTGCTGCACACAGCAAGGACCAATTCCTCCCTGTCATAGTGGGGCTTCAGCATGTTAACATGATACACCTTTTGCCTGCATCTCCTGCCCAGCAGCTCTATCATGTAATTTACATCACTAACCTTTTGGACAATGAAGAATAGCCCTCCCATGCTGCCTGTAGTTTATTCTATCAGACAGGGATGAGTGCCATCATTCGCTGTCCCACCTCATATTCTCTGGCTCTGGCCCCACGGTCATACCAGACTTTCTGCCGCTGTTGCATAGTGGCCAAGTGCTCCTGAGCAAGCCCCATGAGCTCCTTAAGATGGGACCTGAAGTTCAGGACATACTCCACAACAGACTCCGCTTGGGAGGTAGTGGCAGCACGGTCACCCCCTCATTCATCCCATATCAAATCTAGGGCCCTCACCCTATTGCCAAACAGGAGCTCAAAGGTGAGAACCCTGTGGACTCCTGAGGGACTTCCCTGTATGCTTGTGCTGGTCAGCAAAGTCCTTAACGTGGTCTTAAGAGTTGAATTAAATCGCCCACCAGACCATTAGTTTGGGGATGGTATGGGAAGTTCTGAGCTGCTTTACCCCACACTTCTCCCACAAACTACTCATTAACCCCAACATGAAATTGGCACCCTGATCAGTCAGTATCTCCTGGGAAGCCCACCCGGCTAAATATTCCCAACAGTGCATCAGCCACAGGTTCCGCCTCAGTGGACGATAGGGCCACTGCCTCTGGGTATCTTGTGGCATAATTGACTACCATCAGATATACCACTTCCCAGTGCAACTTGGGGTGCTTAGTGCCCCACTATGTCCACAGCTACCCTCTTGAAGGGTTCATCAATAGGGCAGGGGCACCAAAGCTGCCTTGGCCGTGTCCCCATTTCCTCCACCCTCTGGCACCGCGGACAAGTTCTATAGTAATTTGCCACATACTTGCCAATACCAGGCCAGAAGAAATTGTTGGACAGCCACTTTTTATGCACCTCACACCCAAGTGGCCTGAAAAGGGATATTAAATGAAATCAAATCAAAATTTATTGATAGTGCTTTCTTATATCAAATTGCATACACAATACAATATAAAACTAAGTATACAATCTAAAAATGTACAAAATAAAAGATAGCAATATAAACTAATTACAGTCCCCAAAAGTTAGATCAAATAAATAAGTTTTTAATGAGGACTTAAAAGACTTGGCGGACAGGCACTCTCTAATCTGATGAGGTAGAGAGTTCCACAGGGTTGGGCTACAAAAGAAAAGGCCCTAGCACCTGATGTTTGAAGACTGACCCTGGGAACCTCTAGCAATCCCTCATCGGTGGAGCGAGAGTGGGTGGGAAGGGGAGTAATGCCGAAGGAGGTCTTGCAAGTAACCCGTCCCTGTCCGTGTAGGGTCTTATAGGTCAACAATGCGACGTTGAAGGTGATCCTCCATTGCACCGGCAGCGTGCAGTTCACGCAGCACGGGTGATATGGCTAGTTCTTGATAACCCCATCAATCAACCTGGCTGCAGCTTTCGCACCAGCTGCAGGCAATGGAGATCTACCACCAGCAACCCTAGGTATAGAACATTACAGTAATCAAGATAAGAGGACACAAAGACATGGACCAGCACTGGGAGGTACTCAGGTGGAACAAGGTGCTTTATCCGGGCAATGTTTCTCAGATGATAGAATGAGGACTTGACAACTGCCCGACCCTGCGCTTTCAGTGTCAGTTCATTGTCAACACAATGCCCAGATTTCACACCCATTCAGAAGGTCTCAACTTGTTGCCCCAAGTACAAGGCCAGATGGTTGCCCAGGAGTCAACTTCTCTACCTGCTGACCTGGGTCCACTACCAACACCTCAGGCTTATCCGGATTTAGTCTCAACCAATTAGCACTCATCCAGTCCTGAATCTAGGTGAGGCAGTCATTGGAAACTGAGACTACACTATTTTGTTCAAGTACAAAGACAAGTAGAGCTGAGTATCTTCTGCATAGCAGTGAAAACTCAGCCCATACTGCCTTATAATGTCTCCTAATGGCAACATAAACACTGTGAACAACATGGGGACAGCACAGAACCCCCTGCACCCACAGAGCAGGGCAAGGAGAGGAAAAAAAACGACACCACCCTTTGAGTCCTGCCTGTAAGGAAAGAATGAAACCATCTGAGGACTGTCCCAGACAGTCCACAGAGCCGCTGCAGGTGATCCAGCAGCACCCCATGATCCATGGTGTTAAATGCTGCTGAGAGATCAAGAGGACTAAGATCAAACGACTCCTCCGATCTCTCGCTATCAGGAGATCATTAAGTACCTGAGCCAATGCTGTCTCTGTACTATGCCTCTTCCAGAAACTGGACTGAGAGGATCATAGACTCGTGGGTGGTAGCAAGTTCTCGAGCTGTGACACAACTACCTTCTCAATAACCTGCCCACAAAGGGCAGGTTAAGACAGGTCTGTACTCGCAAGACAGTCTGGGCCACAGGAAGGTTTCTTTAAAAGGGGTGTCACCATGGCCTCCTTCAAAAGGTCTGGAAACACCCCTTGGTCCAGTGAACACCAGACTCTCTCAGCAAAGATCGGTCCGATGACATCCAGACACCCCACAAGGAGGTGGGTTGGACCAGGATCCAAACTATAGTAAGTTGGTCGCAGATCTCAACAATCTTTATGATGTCCAGGATCGCTGGTTGGTCAAAATCTGTCAAGATAGATCAGATGGCTGCATCCTCATGTTGACCACTGCCATACTCATTTGACGAGTCAGGCAGATCTTTGACCTGATGGAGGACACCTTATCTGCAAAGAACTGAGTAAACTCCTCACTCTTAATTTGTGAAAATGCTCTCTGGTCCGGAGGCAAGTTGGATTGTACAGCCTGTCCACAGTCCGGAAGAGCTGGGCCAGTCAGTTCCTTGCTGCAGCAATCTCCTGGACAGGAACTCTGCCTTCTTATGGGAGATTTCTGATTGATAATCTAAATAATGGACCATCAACCTAAGTCTGTCCTCCTCCAGGCCAGATTTCCGAACAACATTCCAACCTTCGTCCAATTCTCCTCAACTCCCCAAAGTCCCATCAAACAAAGGGGACCAAGGGTGGAGAGGAGAGGGCGAACTCGACAGGTGCTAAGGAATCCAGGGCCCTCAGTACCACACTATTATAGTGCACTACTAGGTCTCCTGGTCCAAGCATTCCATTGAGCTACTCGATAGGTCCAGCACTGCCATCAGACCCTTAGAGGTAACACCACTCAAAGAGCAGCGGACCATCTCTAAAGGGCAGGTCTCACAGGAGAAGCCCCAAAACTGAACCTTATAGAGTGATGGTCTGAACAACCAACTGGTTCCACCACCAAATCAGCAGTCTCCATCCCCAGGAGGAACACCATGTTCAAGGAGTGACACTGAATGGGGTTGCAGTGGTAACTACTCTATGTGAAGCCCAACAAATTCATCAGTTGGAGGAAGTTCTGTCCAAAATGCGAGAGTTAATTGTCGACTCCATGATTGAAATCCCCCAGGACCAACCACCTGGGGATTCCAACACCATGGGCAAGGCCAAAAGTTGCTAGCAGTGAACCTTAGAGACTACAGCTGCTGGAGCACCTCACCATCTAGCCATTCCTCTGCTGTACATTCTCTGTACAGCAGCCATTGTCCCAGTAAACTGACTCTTTACCCCTGAGGACCCTCAACTCTATTAGCTATTTCCTCAGTTTTTGCAAGGTAGGATCAGTCTGCTGCACAGCACTCATCTCCCTCATTTGACCCTTCCCAACGCCCTTCAGAAGGAAGTCCTGTGAGCGCTCCATTTGTGACTGGGGTTCAGAGCTGCTGCTTCTAGTCCACCCCTTCCCATGCTAGCCACTTCCTCAGCTGCTGAGGGAGGGGCTGACCACATTGAGTCACCCTTCTTCACCCTCAGAAGCTTGCCCTTTTACCTGGTTATGGGTTGCACACACCAGAGATTCCTGTGGTCAAAATCATTCCCCATGATCACGTTACAGGAAGATCCTCTAAGACACTCACCTCCTTTTCTCCGTGGCCCCCTCCCAGCTCAGGAAGACTTTCACCATTGGTATTTGGACTGCTGGCCCTGTGACTCTCTGGATCTTAGAGTATTTCCCTGGCAACAACTGCTCCACCCAGATTAGATCCTGCCTCATCAGGGAGATGTAAGTGCCTGTGTCCCACAGTTTCTGGGTTACTGTTCCATTAGCTACAATGGAGTGCATATTCTCATCAGAGGAGAGTGGTTTTCAGGTTGCACACACCCCACCAACAACCCAGTGCTATTTTGATCACCCCTCCCCAGGCCTTTGCCCTGAATCATTTTCTGAGGGCAGTTATATCTCAAGTGTCCCACCAGATTGCAAATATGACATTTCCTGGGTCCTGTCTCTTGGATCCCTTTAGAACCAGATGGTTCTGCTTTGGGCTCAGGTGCAGGCAGGTTTTCTTGGGCTGCCCCGTGGGACCCCTTACAACCATGTCTGCCCCAAAATGAGACTTATGCTGTGTGTATGGCCTGCTAGCCATGTACATGTCAGTGCTTGCTGCCACCTCTTTTGAGGAGCTGCATGCCCTATCTAGCAACCATATACACAGATCTTCAGGTACAATTTAAGAAATTGTTCCCTCACAAGCAAATCTTTGATTAGCTCCACAGTGTCTGCTTTTGCCCTCCACCCACCTATCAAGTTATGCACATTTGAACCTGCAATTCCACACAACTGTCTTCTGGGCTTTTCTTTAACTCCCTAAATTTCCTTCTGTAAGTCTCAGGAGTTGATTCAAAATGTTTAATGACACTGTTTTAACCTTATTATAATAAACATAATCTTCATCACTCATTATAATAAAGGCCTGCAAAGCCCTCCCCATAAGTAAGGGTGCCAGATGAGTTGACCAGGAAGCCTTTGCCAATTGAAATTGCTCACACACTCTCCAAATTACCTTAAAAATAGATCAAGATCATCTCTCTAAATTGAGGAAACAATTTAGAATTAATTTGGCTTCATGAGGAAAACTGCTGCACCATTACTCACATTTTGTTGGTTGTGCAGGGTCATCATCTCCTTCTTGTGCTGTTGTCTCTGGATTTCATGCTGTCATTCTTTTCTCCGTCTGCTAGTCTTTTCTATTCCAGTTCTTTCTCTGCTTCCGCCTTCTTGTCTCTGCTTCTGCTTCTAGTCTCCTTGTCTTAAAGTCCAGCTTCTTTGCCTCCAGCTCATTGTCTCACAGCAACAGCTGCAGTCACAGGGCATCAAGCTGATTTGGGGAGTCCACTACACCAGCTCCTGACTCACTCCCAAGGACCTCCTGCTCCTGGTCATGTGCCACCAAGGCAACTATGAGGTCTGCCTTTTTGTTTTAGACCTGCAAACTGAATCCCTTTTCCTGACACTTGTCACAAGGCTGTTGCACAGTAAGTAAGGCATACTCCATGGAGCTCATTCTCTCAATTACTAAACTGTACTAACTAGAAACAAAAGAACAGTTGTGCAAGTGTACTCTCCTATATATCCTGATTTGTAACTGCTAAGGCAAACATTCCACTGGCAAACTCTACATCTCAGTGTGCTAAAAAGTCCACAGTCATCCCACCTCTACTCACTAATTTGTGACAACCCACCTCTGTCTCTCTATAGGCTTTATTAGCTTTCAGAGAGGTGTCTTTCTTTTGGTGTCTGCTGCCACCAGTTGGGTCCTCCAGCACCTACCTTCCCACTTGTACAGAACTGGGAGGTCAAACATGCAATTGCACAGATCAAAGCCAGGTAGTGTGTCTTCTGGTGGCGGATGCTAAACAGAGTTTGCCTCAGCCAGTGGAAACCATGAATTACCATAGAAATAATTGAAATCGCAACCACAACTATTGAGTGAAAAATAACTCTTTACTTAACAGAAGGTCAAAAGTAACATTACAGGATATATATATGTAACACAAGAGAATAACACTGTCACAGGAAAAGTAAACAAATGTTTTAAATAACAGATGGCAAAAGAAAAATGCTATTACTGAGATATGCTTATTACTTGAAAATTGCTTATCACATCCTTGCTGCACCTATCTCTCACTTATTCAACCTGTCCCTATCACAAGGTTCCCTCCTCAGTTATGGAAAGTTGCTCACGCCATCCCCTGTTTAAATCAGGGGATCCCTGTGACCTAAATAGCTATAGACCGATCTCCTCCTCCCATACTTTCCAAGGTCCAAGAAAAATTGAGGATACCCAGCTGAGATCTTTCATAGACAACTCAAACTTACTAAACCTATGCAGTCAGGCTTCAAAGCAAAGCACAGTACCATTACAGCCCTGGCAAAAGTAACTAACGACTGGCAACGGAACTTAGACAACAAAAATTAATCTGTGCAGTTTTCCTGGATCTCAGTAAGGCCTTTGACACCGTCGTCCACTGTTTGCTCTTCTCCACTTTACAAACAATAGGCCTAGACCCAACCTCCTTGTGTTGGTTCCATGACTACCTCACTGGTAGGCAACAACAAATCAAGGCTGAAGGGAGCTTTCTTCACTTAAACTGATAAAAGAGGTGTCCATCAGGGTCCATATTGGGACCATTACTGTTTGCTATTATATCAACCGCCTGGATGTAGGCATTAAGGAAGCAAGCATTCACCTGTTTGCTGAAGACATGGTGCTCTATATAAGCTGTGAATCTCCTGAAGCTGCCTCTGGTGACCTGCAAACCAACTTTAACATCCTGCAACACCAGCTCCTCAGTAAAAGACTACTACTTTATGCCAAGAAAGCCAAGGCAATGCTATTCTCACCAACTGGCCAGGGGCATATTCTGCTGCTGGTCCATTACCATCTATCTCCACCTTACTATGTGAACATCTTGAATACGTGCAAAATTCAAGTATTTGGGTGTCTGGATAGACAATAAACTCTCCTTTGCAGAACATACAGAAGAACTGCTGAAAAGCTGAGGCAGAGGCTTGGACTCTTCTTCAGAATAAATCGCCTCCTGACTGCAGACGTCAAAGACAGCTCATCCAATCCATGTTCCTCTCACTAATTGACTATGCTGACTTCATATATGGCCAGTGCCTAGCCTCACACCTTTCTAAATTGAACGTACTGTATCATAGAGTTCTGAGATTTATAACAGGCCTCCTTTTCCACCCACCACTGTTCATTATATGCAGCTGTGGGTTGGCCCTCCTTCAGTACAGACGGTATAGAAATGCAGCCTCTGGACACTCTGAGCCATCACCAACAAACTCCCACAATACATTGCTGACTGTCTCCACTAAGGCTGATTAGGAATTATGCCTTGAGAAGTCACTCACTGGTTTCCCTGAAAGTACCTAGGGTCAGTACCCACTTTGGAAGAGCAGCCATAAGCTTTGTCCTGCCACGCTTTGGAATAGGATACAGAAATCGCTAGACTTAGCTCCCTGTTAGTCTTGTTATGTTCAAGATCCTGTATGCCAAAGCATTTGTGGTGCTCTGTAACTGTTTCCACCATTCCTAGATGTCCAGCTGACGCTTCCGCCAGTCTAAGTCCTTCCCATTCAAACTAAGTGTTCTCTTACCAAGATTACTCCCCCAGTCCATTCCAGTCCCACCGGTACTACCGTTCACCTCAGTCCATTCCAGTCCCACCAGTACCACGACTCACTGCAACACACACCCCATCACCCACTCTTATGCCCTGATACCACCTGCTTAGTATCCCAGAATCTTTCTGCCAACGCCCTGCCTCCTACGCGTGTGCTTTTCCATATCCCAGGGACTCCTTTACAGGCTATGAACATGTTATTGATGGATAGGATTATAAAGGCATCTCTGTATATATTATTTACCTTTATTTCTACACTGTATATATGTTGTTGTATACGTCTTGCTACTGTTGTTTTATGTATATTTTACTTGTACTCTATTCTGTACCCTCGTCCCTTGCAAACTGCAGGTCCACCTTGTAAATGAGCTTGCTCAATGGTGATCGCCTGGGTAAATAAAGATTTTGATTGATCGATTGATTGATATGCTATTCTTACCCTTCCCTATCCATAAAGAGAAACTGGACCCTATGGTATCTGCCAGCTCCCACAGACATAGCTAGGAAGAGTAGGCTCCAGTCTTGGCCTCTCAGATATAACTTCCCAGCAACTCCAAGAGCAACCCCCACATAAATGTCTTTCAGCATCTTATATTCTGTCTTGAGAATAGATGATTCTTGTTCCCCTTTGAATGCACCAACCATTTACCATGTATATATTTAATTGTTCCAATTAGATTAAACATCTATCAGTGTCCAATTATATTCATTTTCACCTTCAGTTTATATTTGAGTGATCCAATCCTTTCAAGCTATGTGAGTATGTGTGTATATGTCCACCCCTTCTTGGTCACTGTGTCTGAGATTTATTACTCAGCTCTTATCTAGATGCTGGTGGACAGTGGAATCCCAGCACATGTGTGTGTGTGTGTGTGTGTGTGTGTGTGTGTGTGTGTGTGTGTGTTTCAAGACTGCTAAAAACACCAGCCTAAAATCCAAGCCATTAACTCCTTCCTTACCATTTCTGTCACACAGCTGAGAGCTTAAAAGTGCTTAGAGCTGCAATGTTTCAGTAGAGACTGTAAGGTTGTCACTTATTGAAAAGTACTGCAACTTTAAGCAACACCTGTGTCACCGTATCCCCTTGGTGGGGCAAGTATGGAGACTGAAAAGTGCTTCAAGCAGAGAGATGAGGCGTGCTGAGGCTAGAGACTGTGCCAGAGCCCAGCCACTGCAGTGCTTAAAGAAGCTGGTGTGAGGGTGTTGGGGCTAGAGACTGAGCCAAAGTGCAGCCATTAATTGTGTGTCCAGGGTGTGCAACAGAGGGGTCTAGGAGACTACACCTGCCCTGTCTCTAGACCGAAGAAGATGACAACCAATGAGGAAGACAGCAAAAGGCCTGCCTGGTGAAAACTACTTACAAAAGCATCTGAGGCAAAGTTGGTAAGGTTAGGCAGGTGAAGACCAGCATTCTTCAACTTTTTATGCTAACTCCACTGCCACTAAGGTGGAGAGCGGTGTTGTGTGGGGTAACAGTATTGTACAGTGGTTGTGGTTGCTTTATTCTCCCATTTCTCCTTTACCCAAAATAAATATTGTTACTGGTTGTGTTATATGCTGGTACGGTGACTTAGTGCAAGAATGGGGAGGATTGTATTGCATGGGAAGTGTCTTTGGGGAGCAATTGTGTATTTCCTGGGGGTGATAACCTGCAATCTGCCCACAGGTATCCCATATCACTACCCCAGGTGGAGGCACTGTGCCATTTTCTTTCTTGCATATTATGAACCCAGGCCAGACCCTCAGAGGTGTGTCACAGTGTGGACCCTGAGGTCCCCAGAGCAGCCAAGGTGAGTCAAAGGGCTGTTACATCAAAAGTGCTTCACAGTTTAGCAAAACACTTAAACACAGCTGGCATAGTCTTGAATGGGACTGTACAACAATGACAGGTTAACAAAGCAAGCGCCAACAAGAAAGTGTGCCTAGATTAGGAATTAAAGACAATGGAGAAGAATTTGGAGATGATATTTGAAAAGGGAAGATAGATACATACATACATACATACATACATACATAGACAGACAGACAGTCAGACTGATGGTAGATAGATATTGTAGATAGACAGACAAATAGATAGAAGGGAGACCAACAGATACTGTAGAGAGACAGACAGATAGACAAATAGATTGAAGGGGACAGACAGATACTGTAGATAGACAGACAGATTGATAGATAGATGGACAAACAGATAGATAGATAGATAGATAGATAGATAGATAGAAGATAGATAGACAGACAGATAGATAGATATTGCTAGAAAAGTATAGTACAAAAGGGAATAATGTCATTGAGGGATCTAATGATGTAATAAAACCATCAGCCCAAAGGGCAAGTGGATTTATTGTCTCTTTAGACCCCTATGTATACATTACTTGTCTGGTGTTTGCTTTATGTAATATATTTAGTTAGTCTCAAAATTGCTCTATTTTTAGAGATTTTAAAACTTGTAAAAGTGTCCATAATATACAGCAAAACTAAAGGACTTACAATAACACTAGGAAATTCAACACAGAAATGATTTTGAACAGAAAGAATTACAAACAGAAAAACATGTCTAACTCCTAATTAAAATCTGCTTCTTTACCTCACAAGTCTTCTCAGGAATCACACACCTGGTGCCATAGGTTTTGAGAGCCAAAGGTCCAGTAACCCCTTGTATATGATTGGCCTCTGCTATAGCATCTAGCTTCCCCTAATGGATCTAAAACTCTATAACAAACACTCCTTGTGATATACCTTGCAGTGACAGCCCACCTTGTCATCACTTGCAGGGTTCATCCCACCATCTGGAAAATTCTACCATTTTTAAATAGCCTAAGAACCAGCTCAGCCCAGATTCACTTCTGGTAATGGCCATACTAATTATGCATTCACTGTGGAAAACAAGTCCATTACTTTAGTTACTATGCATTCAGAAACTGGGAACGAACACAACAGAGGTCTTCACTGTGAGCTGGTATGTAGTCAGACACCAGACTCCTGCTATTGACTTTTAAAACTGGTACTTTAGAGTCATTAATGACCTTGAACAGTAACTGCTTGCCTCAAGGTGACCTTCAAATGAGACTAACATTTAGTAAGATATAAAAAGAAATATGACAAAAATAATGTTTCTTGTTACATCTTGTTACAATTACATGTTGTTACAAGTAGTCAAAATGTTTATTACAGAAGTCAGCAAATACACAGGAATGAAAGAAAATGAACCCAATCTTACGCAGCCAAGCCTGCTGCTTCCTCAGGGATGTGGTCTCTGCTCAGCATCAGAAAGCTAAGGAGATATTACAATATTTTGATGAGACATTAGTAACAGAAATTTTTCTTAGAAAGAGACCAATGACACAGCATCAGAACATCCATACAAAAGATGCCATTGTGTTGGAAAGAGAAAGTACTAACTGTGTTCTCCTGAAATCAGGTAAGATGTACAATGTGTGTCTCACAGGGCTCCCAACCCTGAGGAACCCTGCTTCCTCCTCTGAAATAGTACCCTGCAAAACAAAAGAATCCACCAAGTCCAGAGGATGGGGCTGACAAACAGATGTTGACTTGTACGTTGGTGGACTGTTACATTCAGTATTTCATTTAATTGCCTCTGGATCTCATCTGATTTATTGTTTTATCCTACATCATAACACTGCCCTTTTGTCTGAAAAGTTCATAATTATCAATGACATACTTAAGTTCCTTCAGGGCATTTCTTTCAGCTTGGAAAAGTTGTGTCACAAGTCACAGCCTCTAGTTTTCTATTGGTTTAATCTGCGTGTTAACACCACTGCTCTGACCACTGTTAACCAACTTCTCCTAAGTGCTCTCACACACATTCTTAGCATTGAGAACTGCGAACCAAAAGGTGAGTGGTTCTGATACCTAAGAATGTAAGTGAGACCACTCTTACAACCATGACAGTGGTCTCAGTGGCAGTATTAATATATCATTGATTGAGCTCAATCAATAATCATTTTATAAACCTTACCTAAATGTGCCTATTTCCAGGACAGCTGTGCATGAGCATGACATACTTTTCACAGAATAAAAGTGTCTCATCTGCGAAGGAAAGGAGTGCTCTGATTGGTCAGGAGCGCTCCTCTATCTATAATATTTCTTTACAGACTACTTGTTGGTATGTTACCATGGCAGGTTCTCCCATAGTCCGGGCTAAAGTTAGATTTGGGTTTTAATTGTTACTGCAGAAGGAAAGCCAATGGATTTTCAACAAAATTCTTGTCAGCCATTTGGCCTAATTGAAGATTTCAGTATCCCAACATTCCTATAGCATCAATGCAATTAGCTACAAAACATATGTAATGTAATTCTTCTGATTATAATGTTTGTACAGCTCGTAATTTTGATATATGCTCTCACTCTGTATTTGCTATTGATAGCTACCTTTATTTCTGTATTGTATTCCCTGTAATTGTTATTGTACCTCACTATGATTTTTGTAATGCACTTCTTATTTCGGTCCAATATTTGATTGTGTATAACTTGTCTTGTACTCTCCTGTGTTGTACTTGAAAATAGGCATTTAATTGTGTAGTGTACTTACCTGGTCACTGAAAAATAAATAAATAAAATAAAATAAATAAATTAAATCATCTTCAGCCTAGCTTCAAAAACATATGCACGGTAATTATTTTGTACTTGTCTTGTAATCAGTTTGAATCTTCTTTTTGTTTTCCTTTAGGCCCAGGCGCCAGGCAATTTGGGGCCCCATTAGGGTTATTCATGGATTTTGGATTTTTCAAATCACTACTCAGAGAATGTATCTAAAGGGGTTATGTGTGGAGTTTTTTTTGTTTGTTTGTTTTGCTGCTCAAGGACCTATTGTTAACCAGCTTCTCAAATTGTATTTATTTCGTTTTTGTTTACGGGTAGGTACCAAAGCCAAGACATGACTATTTTCAGGTACGACCCAGGAGATTACAATAGGTGGGGTGAGACAGGGAAAAATACATTTTGGGTAAAGGAAAACAACAAAACCAGCTAATACAGAGCAAATCAAGATGTCACCAATACATGAGAATTAACAAGATATGTCAGAGTTCAATAAACAGTCACAGAATACAGGGAAAAACAATCACATATTGCAGACAGCCGCTGGGTTTAGAGCAGCTGAAACAAAACAGAAATGAGACACAAGTGTCTAAATAAGCTGACTGAAAAAGGCAGGATTTGTTTTCTAATTTTCTGTGTTTTATCTGTAACAGCCCTAGACTCACCTTGGCTGTTTCTGGGGTCCTAGGGTCTCACCTGGGCACACCTCCGAGGGGACAGCCTGGATCTAAAGAGGTGTGAAGAATTGTGCAGTGCCTCCACTTGGGGTAATGGCAGAGAATACCTGTGAACAAATTTCAGGTTACCACCCCCAGTGAAATTGTATTCAGGGGCACCCTGAGATACCTCCCCACACAACAACAATCCCCACTTTTGCAATGATTCACAATACCAGCATGCAACATGAACAATAAACAGTATTTATTTGGGGGAGGGAAAAACAGGAGGATAATAGCACAACAGCATTAACAACTAACTGAAACAATTTCATCCCACACAATACTTAATATTCTTAAACACACTACCGGACAGCTGCCCAGAACAAATAATTCTCTCGCTGATGATGCTGTGATCCTCACCTCAGACCCTGATCCAAACCAATTACAAAATAAACTTCAGCGGCCTTCTCCTCCATCAAATCCTGGTTCCTAAATCATAAACTGCTTCTCAATCAGAAAAAAAACAAGTCTATGGTCTTTTGCAGCCCCACAACAAAACAAACAACTCCACCTCTTCATTGCAACCGAACAAGGAGCCATCCTAGAGCAAACACAGTCGCTCATGTACCTCATCATCACCCTTGATCCCCACCTCTCATATGCTGTCAATATTAGCAATGTGGCAAAGTCTGCCAATGTGAGGTTAGGCATATTATTCCAGCACAGGAAATGCCTAACCCCAGAAGCACTGTCAGTGGCCATCCAAAGCTCCATTGTCAGCATCATAGACTATGGTCTTATCATATATGGGTCTGCAACTACCACTGCTCTCAAACGTATCGGGACCTCCTGAATAAGGCCTGTCGTTTCATCACTGGCTCACATCGCCATACCCACACATGTGATCTTTATTCCCAATCTGGATTGCTTCAACTGGACAAATCCATAAAATACCAAACCTGCATCACGGCCAAGAAAATCATAATGAGACTTGCCCCACCTAGTGTCTGTGCCTCCTTAAGCCTAGACATAGGAATGTCACTACAAGGAGATCCAATTCCCATCTACTACATATCCCACGATGTCATACGACCCAAGGACAAAGATCATTTGCCTATCGGGCATCCAACTGGCTCAACTCTCTTGGCAGCAACATAGTGACCGCTCCAACACTCGGCCTTTTCAAGTCCAAGCTCGCCTCTCACTGCTTGTATCCTGCGACAGCCCATCGTAACATTTCCACTGTTCCAGCTGCACATGCCCCAGCACCTAGCACTTACAATCAGTCTTTGCACCTCAACACCTTACCTGGCATATTCCCTTGACAAGGCCCCTGGCTGCACTGTCTCCACCCTCCGCCCACCTCCCCTGTATCCCCACTCCTGCCCCTGCCCCACCCACCTCCCGTACTCCCTCTTACCCCTGCACCTCCTACCCCTAGATCTCCTACCTCATTTCTCCCCATCGACCCCCTCCTCCCTTGTCTTGCTCATAGCTCAAGTCTTTGTACTGGTTATTACATGTCTGTAAGTCAGTGACGTTATGTTTGTAACTAAAAATGATGACTGTTACTACGCTGACATGGAACCTTTGTAAAGAGCCTCAGCTCAAAGGTATTGTAATCCTAGATTGAAATAAATAAATAAATAAAAATACCCACTTCCCACCTACGGGAGCACCCGACCTTCCAATGGCAGCTGCCCAAAATGTCATTAAAGTCCCTTTGGTGGGTACCACAGAGCAGTGTAGGCGTCGCTGGGGATCTTTTGTTGGGGCCTAAATAACTTTAAATAATAGTAACAATGAAACTTCAGGCATGGGCATAGTTTTCTGGCAGACTCCTGCGAAGACCTAAGCCCAAAATTTTAACCTAGCTAGCTAGTGAAATAAAGACTCGCCAAGGCGTAGCTTGGGGTACTCACAGTTCTACAGTTCAAGGGGTTCAGCAAACTGGCTTTGACTGTACTGAGGAGGTATCAGGTTGGTGGAGCACCACCACCACAGCAAGGAGCAGCTTGCAGAGTTGAAGGATGCTGGTCTTCACCTGCCTGGCCTTGAACTTCGCCTCTGAGGCCTTTGTAGACAGTGTTCACCAGGTAAGCCTCTCATCATCTTCCTCACTGGACTTCCTCTTCTTCAGTCTAGGGAGAGGGCAGGCATGGTTCCCTAGACCCCTTCATGGTACACCTTTGCTACACATAGTCCGCAGCTGGGCTTTGGCTCAG
The DNA here is from genome assembly GCA_016271365.2 of Neoceratodus forsteri. NCBI lineage: Eukaryota > Metazoa > Chordata > Ceratodontiformes > Ceratodontidae > Neoceratodus > Neoceratodus forsteri. The sequence goes on along the minus strand of JADMNL010000023.1, from coordinate 97,275,311 downwards.
TCTCTAGCCTTAGCTCTCACACTTTGGTCTCTCTGTTCACAACCATGGCTGGGCTCTTGCTCAGTCTCTAGCCTCAGTGTACACAGTCTCTGAGATTGCAGCACAGACAAAGTTCCAAACTTACTCCACTGGGGGGAACACAGTGGCTAGACTTGGCACACAGCTGCAGTTCCTCAGATTCCAGCTGCACACTCAGAGCCTCTGCTGTCTTAACTGCAGCTTCAAGTTCTCTCTCTCTCTCTCTCTCTCTCTGGCTGCCCAACTCCAAAGTTGCATTCCCAGCAGCCAACTCCGATCTGTTTTCTCTCTGCTGGAACATCTCCAAAATCTCTTTCTCCATGGCAACAGCAGCTGGTTCCTGCAGGCATTGTTCCTATTTTTTCTTGGTTGGGGATGAACTGGCCAGTGAGATCTGGGAACAGGTACAGGGCTGGGAAGCCACAGCAGTCTGTCCTGCACTCCTGGCATGCTCAAATCCCAACGAATCCCCACTTTTGGTGGGCTAGCAGCAGTATTTATCCGTTTCCCCTGTCCCTTCTGATTGGCTGCTGCCTGCCCAGGCTTTCTGCTGCCCTTGACCTTTTCCCAGTGTCCATCGCTCTGTCTAATTCCACTGGGGGCTGCCATATTGTTTCCATTAGTCCCCAAACAGTTTGCCCTTATTTATTATTTGTGCCTTGCAGGGGCAGAAAACATTCCCCATAACTGGAAGCATAATACAGCTGATCCCTGGCTCCACTGCCTACCCTGGAGCCAGGGATAACGATAAGTTATAGCTGTAGCCTAAATACACTAATAGAGCTGTGGCTCCTTTAAATTTCGGCTCCCAGTGGCGCAAATGCTCAGTAGTGCACGGACCACCATTTTGCCTATTTACTTGCAGTCCAGGCTTCCTAGCAGGTCTTGTGATGGCAAAACACTGTATTTCTTTTACAGCCCAAAGGCATGGAAGCGGGACGGAGCTTGACCCCTTCAAACCATGGGGCCAAGATGCCAGCCAAAGTGGCCGCAGCTATGGGAGCAACAACAAAGCACACAGGCTCAGGTCCCACTGAAGGGCAGTGCTGGAGCGAGAGCCAAACAGGTAAACCCAAATGGGGGCTTACATCGTTCCTCATACTCCTCTTATTTGGTGGTCTCCCATACACAAAACATTTTCTAAAGGTTATTCTTTTTGGACTGTGGAACCAGGGTTTGCAACCTAGGACTTTAATCTTGGATGATTTCAATTAGCACTTTAAAATCTCTTTTCAGAAACCATGGACTAAGGCTGGCCCATCGGCGCAGCCCAGCTTTGAAACGAGCCTGAGTTGTCAGGGTCTGGCCAGGAGGAAGAGGATTATGTGTCCCAGAGGATGCTCTCCTCCTCCAGGAGAGGTCGACACAGTTCGCTGCAGTACTGCTACCTGGTAACCACAGGTGTCAGTGCAAGACAAACCACGATGGATGTGGGTGACTTCTGACTGGGGACTTTGGCACACTGGCGTGCAGTCATCTGCTCCTGTTCTATACCATGAAGAGATCAGGGGACAGAAACATAAGAAAATCCCCATCCTGCAAAATGAAGCCTCTTCTCCTTGTAGGTCCCACACCTGCTCATCGGATTCCTGACCCACACCCAAGCTAAACTCTTGTGAGGCTTGGGAATCCAGACTATGAGCCTCAGGAACAAACTCTGGGGCACTGTAGGGTTAGAAGGTAAGTCCCAGGAGTAGTGAATGACGGTGCTGTGGGAGAGAGGCTGACAGAGCAGGTTCGGTGTCAGAGAGGCATAAAGCATAGTAATTAAAAAAAAAAATGATTGCCAGTCAAAAATGTGGACACCAAAACAGTATCTGGTCTCATCACTGACATCAGATGCCCTTCTGTACAAAGCGATATCATTGACATACATGATAATATGGGTTTCAGGGCTTTGCAATATATCAGCTAAATCTTTCAAAAATACACTGAAAGTATAGGTACCAGGACTGATTCATGGGATACTCTTGTAGTCATTTTGATGAGTGGAGAGGTAATGGAATTCAGTGAGACTGAGTGAGGATCTGCCAGTCAATAATTCAGGAACCAGGACATAGCAGATATGGATAGAATATGGCCCCTAGCTTGGTGAGCAGGTGACCACGGTGCACCAGATCAAATGCTTTGGAAAGATTCAAGAAGACTGTGTCAACCATGTCCCCATTGTCTAAGGCCCATGGAGATCATTAGTAGCTTCAATCACAGCTGTGGGCGTGCTGTGATTATCTCGAAACATACTGGTAAGGCATTAGCAAATCTTCAGTATCCAGAAACTCCTTAAATTGGTCAAAACAATAAGGATCTTAGACAACAGAGCAAGAAGGAAATGGGATGTTATATTTTGGTCAGAGTGTGCTCTCTAGATTTAAAACAGGGACCACAGTAGCCTGCTTCCATTAACATGTGTTGAAGATCAACCCAATGTACCTGGTTATTCTGCATAAAGACATCAAACCACTCTGGGCTGGATATTCAAACTGCGCCCAAAAAGTGCGCAATAGCAGGAACAAGCACAAGTCCATTTGCCATGCGCAATGGGCCGACGATATTCAAAAAGAGCAGCCAAATTGCGCTAACAGCCAACGCCTGAATATCGCATAACTTGCGCCATAGCGCTAACTAGGAAGGAAGCTGAGCAGATATGATGTGCTATAGCGCAACAAGGGCTGCCTAGCTGAGCAGCCCAGAGGCACCATAGCACAAGCAGGAGCCCCGAGCAGCAGAGCAATGGAACTGCACAACCAGGGAGGTAGGTAGGGCCCACCACCCATGCCACAGATGGGCACAGGAACACACTGCAGAACTGACAATGCACCCCACACCCCAAGCACAGCACAACTGATGGAGGGATGGAATATCCACCGGCCCACAGGGACAAGCAAGCAAAGCACAGCTGGGCCATGGTGCCCCATCACACCACTGCAAGCTGAAACTGCCATACAAGGAGGCGGACCACCCCATGGCACAGCAGCCCTCCCTCTGCACAGCACACCCTGCACCGTGACTCAAGACACCCCCATGAGCAGTGACCACCACTGCAGGAATCCCCATGCACACCACCACCCCACTGTCACACTGCAACCTCGTGTGCCACAAGAACCATACAAGTCAGACCCACCGCAGGCACCCAGCAGTGGGTGGCAGCACATGGCAATGCAACAACGACAGACACAGTGCCAACACGCACAATCCCTGAGGCACAGCTGAGAGACCAAACATGTGTCGCCACAAGAGGTACCCCTTACAGGAAAGGCGTGCCCTGACACCACCGCCATTGATACAGCACCCTGCACAGTAGACAAGTGTCGCGCGACCCACCATGAGCCACAGCAGCCAGCACAGACACCCACAGTGGTGCGTGGAAGCATGCAGCACACCAGATGCAACACAGTGCAAGGGCAAACACACACCCATACCCTGGGGACACTAACACAGGGACGCGGTAGTGTGGCAACCAAGCCCCATGTGGGCCCATGTAAACTGTGCACACACACAGCCTGCAGTCCACCATGGCACAGGGGTGACACCCACCCTGTGCATGAACTGTGGCCCTGTATGCTACCAGCATATGCCTGGATCACAAGTCACAGACAGTGGTGCACAGCCCTGCAACACACACAAGCCACAGCATGGAAGTGGGACAGCAACTGCAGAGGCCACAGTGTCACCCGAGGCAAACATGCACCACACCAGTGACAGGAGGCAACCCAGCATTGTGACAGTCACAGTGGATGATCTGCAGGGACAGCTACTACTGACAAGGCAGCAGACTGCAGGCCACAGACATGCAAGGATGTCAGCTGCACAGGCCAAGGACAGGTTGACAGGGGCACAGTGGACACAGAGCAGGCACCATGGACCACTGCACACAGTAATGCAATGCACAAAGAACAACACACACCACAGATACCGACTGATAGCCACTCCCACACCAGAGACACTTCCCCAAGCACACACACACACACAACACATACCCATGACTGAACCACCCCAGATGCCATGCACACCACTGCAACTGAGCGCCTATAGCCAGCTGCAAATCAGAGACCACCACAGTATTCATATCAAAATACCTGTATTAGAAAATATATAACAACAACGTCAACTATGTACAAATATTTACAAACATGGGGTGGAGGACAGGAACAAGGAGGGGTGGTGCGGAGCAGAGGTGAACAAATGGGAGTGGGAAGGCGGGGTGTGGTCGGTCAAGGGGAGGTTGTCCGTGGTCACTGTCGTCCAGCCTGGTCCTCTGCTGCCTGGGGCCATTCCTGGGTCACCTCTTCCTCCTCACCCCATGCTGATGGAGATCCCTCAGGATGGCAGGGACTCTCACCACGCGCACCAGATCCTGGATGGACCGCTCAGTCCGCAGGAGTATCCACACACCTAGGACAAGGATCAGAGTCAATGGGTGTGACTGTCCATCCCCTGCAACCCACCCATTATGCATGGCATACAGCCATGCCACGCTCCTGTGATGGTGTGCACCCACCCACAGTGACCGTGTCCACAACACATGCCCAACCAGGCAGCAACAGCCATGTGTACCACTGCACACACACACACCACCCATGTCCATAATAGCACAACCAAGGCTGCGACAGTAACGTGGCTATGCAGTGGCAGGCAGTGCCACAGCCATGTGCCTAGTGCACGATGGACCACCATTACGGTACTCCCAGACATGCAGTGCCACTGGACAGTGCTGACTGTCACATGTCACGTGCATGGCAGTGGTGTCCATGGATGGTGGCCTGCCCCTCCCACCCTGTCACACAGCATGCAATAGCAATCATGGTGTCATGGCACCTCAACTTCATCGGGTTGTTGCTGGCATTGGGGTTGGTCCCGACATGCCCCATGCAGCGTCCACCACCCTCTGCTACTGCTCCGTGACCCTCCTCTGCTCTGCCACACCTGTGGGAGACAAAGGAGAGAAACACATCAGTACAAACCCAAGCATATTCCCCTGCCCCAATGTGTGCCCACCCACCCAGCCAGACCCATCCATCCCATACCCTGTAAACACTGCTACAGCCAACCTAGACCATCCCTCCCCTATGTGCTGGACACATAAGACAGTGTTACCCATATGGACCATACAGGTGCGTAGATGTATCACCCACCTGGACGAGGCACCACTCCCTCCTGGCACGCAACCGCAGAGCGTGCCAGTTGCTCCGCTCCCTCCGCCTCAGGTCCCCATACGGTGCCTGCACTGCTCGGCCATCCTCCTGCAGCCAGTGGCTGCCTCCAGGTCAGTGGCCACCTCTTGCCAGACCTGGGTCCTGGCCCTGTCCAGTGGTACCTCAGCAAACAGTGGGCCATGGTGTGGCTCCACAATGGCCACAGGTTGGCAGCTCAAGGGCACTCCACTGAGGGGCTCTTCTGCTGCCATCTCTAGTGCTATAGTAGGCAATATGGTGCTGTGCAGCACGGCAACACCACGTGGAAGTGCTGCGCAATACATTGCCACCATCTCTATCACGCTGTCGGTACAGCGCCGCATTCTCTTGCGGCGCTGTCACCGAACAGCGATAGAGTTGAAGACATGCCAGACGAGCAGCCAAGGGGCAAAGGTCAGGCACAGGGTCATGGGTCTCTGGTGCAAGGCCACGACTGGCGCCATTGCGTCTATGCATCTAGCTTGATTGGTTGCCTGTGTGCCATCGCCACAGCGAACTATTGCACAGTTGTGCCACAGCGCCATGTAGTGACCCTTGCTGTAGTGCCACTGGCACAATGGTGGCCGTGCCTGAATTGTCTACCACACACAGCAGTCATCAGCATAGCAGACGCCACGTGAGCTACCTGGGCATGCGCAGTGTGGTGTATTACGCAACCACAGAACTGCGCCATTGGCTCAGCATGTTCAACACAATTGCACAAGTGCAATAGCGTGATATTCAGCCGCATATGCAAATCATCCGATCAGCCATTCAATGGTGCAGCAGCGCGATTTGCATCTCATTAAAGTTGCTCCACACCTAATTTGCATGGATTGCGCTATTAAAATGCGACACTGTTCTGCAGTGGCCATATTCGATTACTGCAGTTTATAGGTGAGTTGCATGCTGTGTGGTGTTCTGGACTGTGGTCTCAGGGACTTGCTTGTACTGCACAGTCACAGGTAACCACTGTCACCCACACAGGCTGAAAATGACCAAGCGAGGACTGAGTGAGGAGGGCGATGGTGGGCGGAAGAGGAGGCCCAATTTTACTAAGGCCAAGATGGAGGCACTCTTGAGGCCTACCTGGATCAGGAGCCACTGCTCAGTGGAGCGGGGCACCCCTCAGGCCCATGCTGCTGCATAGGAGGGGTGTACGTGCCATCAACCTGCACGGCAGCCACCAGTCGCTCTGTGCAGGAGTGTAAGAAGAAGATGGGTACCGACAGGAGGAGAGTGAAGGAGAAGGTGGCTGCCATCAGGGCGGCACATGCTGCAACAGGTGGGGGCCAGCCAGAGGTGGTGCAGCTGACTCCAGCAGAGGACAGGCTCACTGCAAGCATGCAGCACAGTGCCATTGAGGCGTTCCTGGAGGTGGCTTCCAGACAGGTGGTAGCCCATCACTGCATGGTACATCATGGTCTGTCGGGAAGGTAGATCACATGCACTAACATGTCCTTACTTTCTTTACAGATCCTGCATGTCTGCAGGGTTCAGTGGTGGAGGCCTGTCCACTGTGGACATCCATCTGGAGTTGGAGGAGGAGGGACCATCCACCTCCGCAGGTAGCCGGCGTGCATTGCAACAAGCGGGTCCGCCTAGCTGTCAACACTGATGTCATTGAGACAGGTGTGGGGAGGCCCTTCCTGTGTCTCAGTGGTCTGGCGTTCAGCATGCCAGCATGCTGTGGCTGTGGCACAGACCTGCACCATTGATGATGCAGCGACCATTATGGGCAGTGACATGTGTGTGTCATGGAATAGACACACAGCAGGCCACACGCCCATGGACCTGGCTGGTTCTGGCGTGTGTGCCAGCATGTCAGCACAGTCCCAGGCTGCGCCTGCCAGCACCGTTGGGGGCAGCACGGTGGCTGGTCAGGTCAGTGGCACTATTGCGGCCATAGCGGGGAACAGCCAATCCTTGGGCACAGCAGGCAGAGGGGCAGCAGCAGCAGTTGCCCCAGGACTGGGGGTACAGGGTTCAGCGGTGGCATCTGTGCACCACCTGTGGACTTGCCCATACCTGGTCCTGGTGAGCAGCGCCCACCCTCAAGGGGTGCTGAACATCAGGCCTTCCATACCCTGAGGGACAGGTTGCTGAGGTGGCAGATGACCTCTTTGGCAGGCACACCCGCCTGCTGCAGGCATCAGTACAGTAGCAGATGCGGCTTCAGCGTCTGTGGAGGCACTGTGTGTGGCTCTGGAGTGGGTCAAGGAGCGAGCGACACAGCAGGGACACCGATAGGATTCTGTCACGGATTGACCATTTTGAGACGATGTGACCGCTTCCATTGACAGGCTAACACCAGCATTGGTCGCTGTCGTGGCCACAATGGGCACACAGTCAGGTGCCATGTTCGCCACCACGCAGTTCGCTATCCACTCCCCATTCCAGGCGTCATCGACACCCACCCTGTCGACGCGGGTTCAGCTGTGGGCATCCTGAGCATTCCTGGTGCAGGTTTGTTCAGTGTGCTGCAGACACCTGTCTGGGCACGGGCGTGTTCACGCGGTAGAACCCTGGTGGACCATTGGTGCCATCCCATGAGGCCTGTGCTCAGCCTGCCAGTGCTGCTGGGTCTCGGCAGGCCGCCCATGCATCCGAGGCAGACGTGGCACTGTGCCGCAAGACTGACCTGTCTCCCAGTGCGGGCCCTGTCTGGTGCTGCCCTCTGTGCATTGTGTGTTTTGGTGGGCAGTGCACGGTGGGTGCCCAGCCCGACACGAACACCACGGTCCACCTGCACACCTCCCAACTGCTGTCCACAGGTGCATGTGCATGATGATGCCTGCATTGTGCTATACACCAAAGTGTGATGGTGCCCAGCATCTGACACACGCATAGACAGTCAGTGGATGTGGTGGCCTGTGGACATGTGTGTTGCTAGTGTCTGTGTTCTGGCTCTGTTTTGCACCTGACCCCTATGCACTGTGTGCCTATTGTGTGTGCATGTGTGTGTGTTCGTCCATGTGGCATGTCACTGTTCACCCTCCCTGGTTGTATGTGTGCTTCTGTGCCCTGCCACTTCCTTGCCATCATGCACCCCGGTGTGTTTCCATGTGTGTGTCGTGGGTTGTGTCCTAGCCACTGGTGGTTGCACATGGCCCCATGACTTACCTGTGTTGGCTCAAGTGCTCCTCTGTGATGGTGTCCCAGTGCAGCTGGGCCAGCCAGATCAGTCGGGGATCCCGTCATCTTGGGGGCTGCCCATCCCGGCGTCACGGCGTCCTCATCACTGTCCCCCTCTTGACCTGTATGGCTATCCCACAGTCTTTGGCCATGTTGTGCAGGATACAACAGGCCAGGAATATCCACAGGCCTTTCAGGGGCTATACTGTAGGGCACCGCCGAGGTGTCAGGCAGCGAAACATGCCTTCAGCATCCCAAACACCCACTCAATGATGTTGCGTGTGGTGGCATGTGCCTCATTGAAGCATTGCTGCGATGGGGTCATGGGCCGCCAGTAGGGTGTGAGCAGCCAGGGATGAGTGGGTATCCACTGTCACCTGTGTGGAGATAGTGGAGGTTAGTGTCTTGTTCAGGATCAGACTGCCCCAAACCCTGTGTACCCACACCCATGGCACCTGTGGCTTCACCACCCTTGCCCATGATTTGTCAGTTCTACATGCATACTCACCCACTAGATGACCTGTGGAGATGTCCTCACTCTCAAATCGATGGCACAGTGCCGACTGGTACCATATGAAGGAATCATGTGCTCCCCAGGTGCGTGGCACAGACATTGATGATGCACCACTGGCATCACACACAACCTGGCAGTTGACACTGGCATATCCCTTCCAATTCATGTAGGTGGCCCCATCATAGCCAGGTGGTGTGCGAATGGCCACATGGGTGCAGTCTATCGCCCTAGCATGCCAGGCATACTTGCTACCCTGTGGAACTCCTGTATGTTTGCTGATGGCCCGCCATGTGTGCTGGGGAAATGGATGTACTCCGCAGCATGTGGCAGCAGTGCGCTGAGGAATTGGGTGAGGATGCATGACATGGCCGACTGTGTTACGCCTGTGGTGTCCCCTGTTGGTCTCTGGAAGGTAACCGTGGTCAGCAAGCACATGCAGGCTGTTACCTTTGTCTCCACTGACAGAGCATGACTCCGTCGTGTGGGTGCCTGCATCACATCACTGCACAGCTCACAGAGCCACCTCAGTATTGCCCTGTTCAGTAGGTACCGCCCACAATCTCGACATCTGAGTACAGCTCAGAGCTGGTGCGGGCTCGGCACTGCCTGTTGGGGCGTACTCAACACTGGCCCTTCCACGCCACATCCCCTGCAGCATGCCTTCTCACCCCCTCATTACAGCTTCCATGTGGAAGGTGGCACTGTCCATGTCCCTGGCTTGTGTCCCCCAGCTGTTGTTGCTTTGTTTCCCGCTGTCCTGACTGTTACCTCCACTGCACGGGTACACCTACTGGCCTCTGCTCTCTGTGCCCCACACCTTCCCTTGCCCCTATTCTGTTGTCCTGTTTCCTGGCCTGCCTCTTTCTCCCTCTTGCTCTGTCTCTCTCCCTGCATCATGTGGCTTCCTGTAGCGTTCTTGCACCTCTTCCTTGCTCCTTTTTATTTTTGGCTCATTTCTGCTATGGCGCAACTTCTGCCTGCTCCACTGTTGCACATTGCACAGAGTCTTTGAACATCACACTCGCACTTTATGCATGGTTCCACCCTTCAGTTGCGCATGCCTTCATTATCATTATGCTGTTGCTCAGCATGTTTTCAGTCAAGCAACTGCCCTCCTGCTGAATGTCGCAGAATGGCACATTTTCTGACTTCGCGGCTGGCGCAACCTATTCTTGCGCATTGCGCAACCTTTGAATATCCAGCCCTCTGTATCTAGCCCTGTTGATTGCACTTCAGGTCTATTCCTCTGTAACCTTGTTCCACATTCTATGGTATGAATTGTATTTGTTTCAGTGCAGCTACTGTTACTGTTTGTTTGTTGTACATGGCTTGTTTTGTACACATTTGAAAAGCTGTTTAATAAATAAAAAGTTGCACAAAATGGCCTTCTATTGACTGCTGGTAAAACAAGTGCACACACTTGGAATTAAACAAAACAAAAGACTTCACCCCTCTAACTTAATTAAAGATTTAAGTGGCACATATGTGGAGAGAATGGAAAACTTCGCTTTTATTATGGACCAGACTCTTTCCTTCAAGAACGTATCTCCACGCTAGTTAAATCAGTTCACACGCACCTTGGTTTGCTTTATAGGCTAAAACATTGTCCACTCACTCTAAGAAACCCCTGCCTCAGTCTCCTCACCTGTCCTTACTTGACTATGTACTTCCAGTCTATGCCACTGCCAGTGACATGGACTTGCAAAGAGTTAATATCTTATACAACTCCTATGCAGATTTGTTGCCTTCAGCCCCAGATTTTCACATCACTACACTCTTTACAAAAACTTTGGCTGGCCTTCTTTTGACTTACATATCATTTTTTCACCCTTAATGGTTTTAGAGGTTTCCTAAAATGTCCGATTAGATTCTTATTCTTAGCTGATGCTAGCCCCAACACTGGTTTCAGTGTACTAGATCTGCACACAATCCATTCATAGACCCCACTCTTCCATTCCTCCTTGGGCCAAGGCATATGTACACACACACACACACACACACACACACACCATATATCTATATATTATGGTAGCAGTGAGTGCTTCCATAGTTAAGGTTGAGGAGCCATTTCTATGTTAAACCCAAAATTTTGCACCTTAATAATTTTGCAAACCGTTTGACAGATTTACCTGAAATTTGGAATACATGATCAAGAACCATAGGCCTTGGGATCTGCCAAGTTTTGTACCAGTTGGATATACGGCTGAGGTTATTAAGCATGATCTGCACGTGCTTTCGCTTTTCTGGAATTCTGCTGTCGGCGCTTACAATTGTACGGTTTGCCGACCTGCCGAAATCTTCAGGGAATGTGCGGCCAGGGTCCCCGATGTGCCTTTCAAAGATTTCATTAAAAATATTAAATGGTTCAAAGTTATTCAAAAACTATTTCCCATTATAAGTCAATGGGAAAAGTTAACAAAAGTTGACAGTGTCATAAATCCACACTTTACTGTGCAAATGGCCCTGTTACTGTCATAAATCCGCCATCTTGTTTTCAGTTAGTGATCAGAAAATGCTTGGCATTTAAAATTGAGACCCTCTAGCAACCTAATTATTTTTGTATTCACCTAGTCGGGCCCTGAGGATGCTAACCATGTCTTTATTTTGGGGTAAACACCCCAGAAATACGTTTTTCAATTTCTGAAAAAGTACTTTCGCTAAAGTAGTGTCGCACTCTCATTAAAGTGTTTGAAATTTTCAGAAAGCTTAGTAACACTACTTTTACACTATGCCTGTAATAATAGTAATTCTTGGCACTCCGCTGCAAAAGAACGGTTGGGAGTTTTGGCTGAAATTTGGAGGAGCATGGCCGACATCTCACAGATGTGCCTTTCAGTGTTGTATTGAAAAATATTACACAGCGGCAAAGTTACGGCACTCAAAGTTGACCGTTTTCCCATAGGATAACATTACGGCTCCGACGCATTACAGGAACCTTTGGCACCCTGCTGCAAAATAACGGTTTGGTCTTTTTCCTGAAATTTGGAGGGAAGACAGCCAACAGCCCACAGGTGTGCCTTTCAGTGGTTTGGTGAAAAATATTACAGGGAGGCAAAGTTATGGCACTCGAACTTCTCTTTTTTCCCCATAGGATAACATTATGGCGTTCACGCGCCTTTCAGGGCCAGTATCTCGGAACGGTGTGAGATACGGACTTTTCATCGAAAATACTTAGCCCCTAATGGGGCTAAGTAAAAACTAGCCAGGACAGTTGTAAATCGATGACTTTTACATTTTTTTCTGTGTCGCATCGGTTCCTGAGATATAACCTATTTAGTATTCCAAGTCCTCATTTTCTGCTCCAATACCCATTATTATGCATACATTCTTTGTACTCACTGTCTTTCTCTATGCGCTTTTGGGCAAACCAGCCTGTGCCCTTACATTACTGTTACGTTGCCCTTTATGCTTGTGGTTCCATTACCGTTCACTTACGGTTGACGTCACATACCAAGTGCGTTATCCTTGCGCTTTTCATTTGCGCTTGTGTTTCTGTTATATTTTTGCCATTTGTGTCTACAGTACTGTTTCTCTTTCTGTTTCACTTTGCGTCACCATGCCCATTGACATTTCCATTTGCAGGCACCATGTTACTATGTGACAACAAATCATATGCGACCGTTCCGTCTATGCCACCATGTGCGTTACCTTTCTGTTCTCATTAGCACTTGCGTTACCATGTGCGCTACTATTAGCGCTTCTGTTTCATTGCTGTTCCTGTTACTATGCCACATCATATGGCGGGAGCGGCCGTCAAGATTACGTGGCGTGGAGAACGAGGCCCTCCAGGCCCCGCGCCCCGCCTCGCTGCATTACATTCATTATTCTCATTATCATTCTCAAAGAAGGAAATTAGAGGCAAAACTAAAACTCCATTTAATGCATTAGTTAGGGTTGTTCCACAGTGACAAAAGTGAAATTCGGTGTTAGGGTTGAAAACCCCCTTGGACCCGCCCACCCTAACCGGCATTGGGGGTGCGATTGGATCGCCAGTCCAACTCTCACCCCATTCTCCTATACTTCTGCTGCTTTACACATGTCATGGGGTGAGAGTTAGGGCTGATTTATCCCAATGTGCACCCCAATGCCGGTTGAGGGGTGGGCAGGCGTGTCCAAGGGGTTTTTCAACCCTAACACCAAATTTCCTCACTTTTGTTGCTGTGGAACAACCCTAACTAATGCATTAAATGGAGTTTTTGCCTCTAATATATATAGATATATATATATATATAGCTATTCTGTGCTGAAATAATTTACCTGCTTTACAACACTCTATCACTTTGCAGAATACATGTAATATGGTATTAAAAATACTGTATAGATTTGTCAAAGTGCAAATGAAATGCTACCTGATTACTATGTACAGTGGTGTATTGTATTGTATTGTCAACTTACAAGTGTACTGTTACCTGATTACTGTGTACCCTGATGTATTGTATTGCATTGCCAAATTGCAAGTGTGTTGCTCCTGATTACTATATACAGTGATATATTGTAGTGTCATTGGGGTTGATTCTCAAGGGCAGAAATAATGCACGGAGGTACATAACATGCCCATGGAGTCCCTCACCTGTGGACTGATGCGCGGTGGCCGTATTCATGTCCACCAGCCACTACATGGCCCCCTTCTGTGGCCCGTGAGAGCTGGTGCAAGGGGCCCTTCATGAGCCATGGTTGGGCAGCCAGTGGGATGCCCAGACCTGGTCTGCCACTGAATCACTTGCGCCCTGACCGTGCAACATTCAGATGGCCTCGGTGTGGCCATGGCACAAGGGTGGGCAGGTGGCCAGTCAGCTACCCCAGCCCTCCATGATGAATCCGAGGGTCAGGGTGGCATGTTGGGGTTTCCCATGTCCCTACCTCACCACTGTGGCCAGCGGTGACATCCTGGGGGCACATACCAGCTAAGTCTGGGGCGTGCTGGTGTAGCCTGTGCCCCTCTTTGCCTGGCACTCTGCACTTTGAAGAATAGCATGGAGTGCATGCATGCCCCCTGCACCACCCTGTACTGCCCCATGCAGATATCACTGGCGAGCCAGGGAATCCGGCATGCATCAGCCCCGCACCTCCATGGAGCATTGGGTGCAGGGCCCAGCGACTGTGGAGTGTCTACACACCCCAGATACACAGCATGTAGTCACTCTGCACCTTAGAAAACATGCCAGTAATATGCAGTGTATTGCTTCCTGATTACTGTGTACTCTGATATATTGTATTGTCAATGTGTGAGTTTCTTGCTTCCTGATTACTGTGTACTTTGCTGTAGTGTACTCGAATATATTGTATTGTCAATGTGTATTGTTTTCTGATTACTGTATGTAGTAATGTATAGTATTGTCAGTGTGTGAGTGTATTGCTTCTTGATTACTGTATACAGTGGTGTGATGTATTATATTGTCATTGTGAGTGTATTACTTCCTGATTACTGTGTACTCTGATATAGTGTATTGTCAATGCGAGTGTATTGCTTCCTGATTACTGTGTATTCTGATGCATTGTATTGTCAATGGGGCCTATTCACAAGGTGAGAAATAGGCTACATGCCACACAATTGGCGAAAGCCCACTCTGCACCTGCACAGTCCCTACGTGCATGCACAGTGCACAGGGACAGGCCTGGGGCAGTGGGGCGTCAATGCTCTGCACATTCACTATGGTGCAGAGTGCTCTGCACAGGACTGCTGGCTGGCGTGTTTTTAGGGCAGTGAACCACCGAGGCCAGTTACACCCCAGGAAGCTGCCACTGGGCATGGCGGGCAACTGCCCCTAATAAGGATGCCCTGCTGTCAGAGCACACTGGGAGGTTGGGAGACTGTCAGCGGTACTCCTCCTCATCAGTACAGTTTGCACTCTGCATGTTGGCCGACAATATGGCACCCCATGGGCGCTAGGGATCCACTGTGGAACCCTGCCAGGGCAGCCAATTGCCTGCCCACCAGATACGCCGGCTTGCACTTGCCTGCTCCCTCAGACTTGTGCACTGGGGGCAGGGCCATGTATGGAGTCGGGTGGGAGCCTGGGGGCCAGTGTTTGTGAATGTGGCCCCATGGATCTCCCAAGGGTGTTGAGCTGTGCACCCAGATACATGCCTTTGGGGCACAGATTAATGAATAGGGCCCAATGCGCAAGTGTATTGCTTTCTGATTACTGTGTGCAGTGATGTATTGTATTGTACTGTCAATGTGCAAGTGTATTGCTTCCTGATTACTGTATACAGTGGTGTGGTGTAGCATGGCGTGATATATTGTGTCATCAGTGTGCGACTATATCATTTCCTGATTACAGCGTACTCTGTTGAATTACTTATTTATCCTGTACTGTTGCTTTTGTTTACATCTCTGTGTCACCCTTGAAAATGGGAGTCTAATGCTTTTCCTACCCAGTCAACACATTTCAAATAAAATAAATAGATAAATTTCAGTGTGCAGCTTCCAATGGAGTTCCCTGAGTTAGACAGAATTTCCAAAACTTATTTGTAAATTCCATGCAGCTGTACCGAGAGTCATCTACTTTGGCCTTTTGGAATAATTGTTATCCTTTTCTCTGACTTTCATTGGTTCACCCATGATTAGTACAAACAAAGAGTGTCTGGTAACTAAGGCGTGGGCAAAGGACACGGAAAGATGGGTGACTGGCAATTGAGTCACCCCAACCCAGATCGCACCTCCTGGTCACAGCTCCTCTCACATTTATATAAACACCCCAAGCTGGCTAGGTTGTAGGGGACAATATTCCCTACGAGGACACTGGCATTAGCAGGCGATCAAACATACCGATCGCCGCATGTTATATCTTCCCTCATGCCGACACCCACATTCCAGCACCATAGTCACGGGCCATGGCGTGTATATGACTTAGTTACCCACTATACTGTTATTATTTTCTCTTTCTCTGCATTTTCTGTTCCTTTACTTTGTCTAACTCTGAGGGTATCTACTCCAACAATATTTTCTTTCATCTATTGCTCTCTTACTTCTGCTTCTTTCTCTTACTTATAGTATTCACTTTTAGTTACTCTAGTGTGTCTTTTTTGTTTGTTTATTTGTTTCCAGGTCTGCCCTTGCCACCTGTTTTCATATTATTATTAGACAGGCATTATTAAATTTTGTAACTGTTTTAAAACTTTCTTTCTATATCTGTTTGATTACAGTACTGCTTCTCATCCTTTGCTTGTTTAAATCTGTTACAAAAAATGGCTTATCTTGAATTATGTTTCATTCTTGTCAAATCTCTCCTGATTCAGGAACCCCACAAAGGATTCTTCCAAACGCATGTTTAACATAACTGCAGTAATTCCATTTAGTTTGTAATGGACAAGTACATTATATTTGAGTTTTTTAATAATTTCTGCCAATCTCAGCTTCATAAATCCTTGTTTGTCTACACTAATTTCATGTGCTTTTTAGCACTCTCTCAACATTAGTGTTATAAAACTCCTCTCCTAGGGGCTCAATGATCTATTAGCAAGAGTGAATGCTTGAAAACCATGAGACCCGGTTCAAATCCCAGCAGTTGCTTACTCACTATATGATCCTGAGCAAGTCACTTAGCCTCCCTGTGCTTTTAGCCCACCCAGCTGTAAAAGTTGGAAACTAAAACAGGACCCTCTGAAAATGAGATACTGCATTTCAGCGCTGGTACCCTTGACAAACAAATAATAATAAAGAGGAAACACCACTGGAAGGGAGATGTTAATCTCAGTTCACCTATCCTAGATAAATAAACTATAAAATATTTAAAAAGCAGGAGGACTTAACAGAAAATGAGATGTTGAGTCTCAGACACCGCCAATAAGTTGCAAAATCTGAAGTTTGTACACAAATTAACATACAGAAAAAAATTAATGATATCAACTAGTGCTACTTCTTGTCTCCTGCCAGTTTTATTCTCTTTAACATGGTATAAGCTATTGTTAGTTCTTGAGACTTGTGTCTTTTGATAGGAATTCATAGAGTATGTTTGGAACACATTGTTGTTTGTCTTGTGTACAGAATCTTTAAAATGTATTTTTATGCAATGTGTATGAGAGAAAAATACAGGTCAGATACTTGATCTGGCCAGGTTCTAAATTCTAAATGAGAATGAACAGTTTATTCTCAGTGTAAACCTATCCACGCTTCACATGTTGCTACCTTCACTGCCCTGAAGCAGTTGTCAAATCACAGTCAGATTCCGACATCATGTGGACCTATCAGAATTATATTTATTTATTTATTGTTAACTGGGTAGGGCCCACTAGGCACAAGTGCCTGTTTTCAGGGACAGCCCAGGAGCTTTGGGCTGGTTAGGTGACTTGCTTAGAGTCACACAGTATGCAAGTGGAGGTTGTTTGAATCAGACCCAGAGCAGCTCAATGTACCAAGCTCATTCACAGCTCATTACACTAACCTCTAGGCTATACTGCCAGTCCAGAGATTCCTCCCCTTCTATAACTGGTATAGATAGCAGCGCAACACTGACAAATTTATAAAACAGTTCCATGGAATTTGTTTAAAATCATCAATAGTACATCGACCTGAATCAATCAAATGATACCTAAACCAACACACTGCACTGCATAGATTGAATGCACTGATGTGAGCAGATCAAGTACTTTGGGAACCAGTGTTGGGGCTAGCATCAGTCAAGGGCAGTGTTTGGATACATTTTCATCTGTACTCATTATGGTAACCTTGTAGACACTCCACTTTGGCTACTTCACCCTGCCATTCATGAGGTATCCAAAGTAACAACAACTCAGTGGATAAAAAAATCTATCCAGCACTACCTCGTTGCATCACTATTTAACCACATTGCTCTTTATCAATGTGTTGCTTTCTTCAAGTGGACTTGAATAAAATATGTATTTTTGTTTTCATTTTAATATTTTACGTTAATAAAAATATGTATGATATATGCAATCTGCATCATTCATTAATAATGTACATAACTATATAAAATTAATAAAAATTAAATATAAAAATGCCCCCACTGCTGCTTTTATATCCGAAGGATTTTCTTTTCATTTTTCCTTTGCTAATCAGATTTTCAAGCCTATGCTGGCTGGCAGAGAGGATTCCATCTGTCTTCACTGCCTCTCTCTCTTTCTCCTCTTACTCTCCCTTATTGAGTCCTTCTTATGCAGGGGTTAAATTAGGCAGGAGCCACTGTAACTCAGTTCCACAACCTCTTACAAAATTGTGGGAGAGTTCATGCGCTTCTCTTATCTCATCTTTCTACGTTGAATACTATAGGAGAATCCCACCTAGAAAAGAGTGTTAAACCATCTACAAATACTAACATCCATACTAAGATGCCAGCAGAGTAGGCCTAAGGTCTATCGAGTCTACTCAAGATCACCACCCAGTCTGGGCACTGTTGCTGCTCTCCTGCTTCCCCATAATTTCCCTTGCCCCACCCACCATTGGAGTATCACCTCCAGATCTGGCCATACCAGTTTAACCTCCTCTTATACCTGTCCCAGCCCTTCTTGAAACCATCCACTGTATTAACAGCCACCAGATCCATAGGCAGTGCAGTCCAAGGCTGCACCACCCTCTTGTGATGTAGCACCTCCGAGTTTCCCCTGAGCCTCCCACCAACCAGCCGCATGTGGTGATCCCTGGTGGCCCTTCGCAGCTGGAGCACCCTATTTGGGCTGACCCTATTTACTCCTTCAGATATTTAAAGACCTCGATCATATCCTCTCTGTCCCTCCTCTCCTCTCCTCAGGGAATACAAGTCCAGTTCCTCAAGTCTCTTCTTAAAGGACATTTCCCCAGACCCTGAATCACCCTGGTCACCCTCCTCTGGACCCTCTCCAGAAGTGCAATGTCCTTTTCAAGTATGTGCACCAAACTACATGCAGTACTCCAGGTGCAGTCTAACCAGGCAATTATACAGAGGAGAAGCACCTCCCATCTCCTTGAGGTTATCCTCATGCACCCAAGCATTTTATTTACTTTTGCCGCAGCCCTCCCACACTGCTCTGAGTTATTCATTTTGGCATCTACAACCACCCGAGATCCCTTTCTCTCCACCAAAAAGTACTCATGAGGTTCCTAAGCCCCAAGTGGAGAACATTACATTTCTTGGTATTGAACCTAAGTTTTTCAGGTGCTTGTCCACCTCTCCAGAGCCTCAGGTCCCCTGTAGGGCTTGTCTACCCTCCTCCCCATCCACCCTGCCCCAGCTTTGAGTCATTGGAAAGAGGCTCATCTCACTCCTGATACCATCCCTGATGTCCAAGATGTGAGTATTAAAAGGTGGACCCAGCATCGACCCTTGTGGGACCCCACTAATGACCCTCCTAGGAGATGATACTTCCCCTGATCACTACCTTCTGAAACCATCCAGTCATCCAGTTTCTTATCCACCTAACCATCCTATCCTCACCCCCATTCCCCTAGTTTGTCCAGCAACCCAGGGTGTGGCAGCAAGTCAGATACCTTGCTGAAGTTTGAAAGAAGACATCCACCAGCCTGCCTGATCCAGGGACTCTGTTACCCAATCATAGAACTCCACAAGGTTTGTCTGACATGATCTGCCCGAACAAAGCAGTGTTGGTGCTCATCCAGATGGCAGCGTGTTTTCAAACACCTCAGTCTTTCTTTCAAGATGGCCACCATCATTTGCCCATCACCAACGTCAGGCTGACAGGCCTGTAGTTATCCGCTCCTCCCATGAGGCGGCTTTTGTGGATAGGCACGACATGAGCCATCCTCCAATCCTGAGGCACCCACCCTGTCTGAAGGGAGGAGTTAAAGGTCCTCAGAGGTGCAGCAATGTCATCCGCTATCTCCTTTAGCACCCTGGGAAGGCCATCTGGACCCAGTGCCTTATCCATTTTCAGGGACTAAGGTCTCCCTCACCCTATCAACTGGAATTTCAACATCCATGTTCCCTCCATCCTCACTCCCATTCCACCTCCCTGTAAGTCGTTGACCCTCCATCGTCTCTAGTAAAGACCAGGCAAAGTATTTGTTTAGTACCTCCGCCTGGTCCCTGGCCTCCTTGGCCCATCTTACCTCTGACCTCAGTCTACTAATCTGCCCTTTACTTTTCTTCTTTCCTGATATACCTAAATAATTATTTTCCCCACTTCTGATCCCTGTGCCAACCTCAGCTCCATCCTTGCCTTGGCCAATCTCACTATCCTTGTTACCTTTTAGATATCAAATCATATCATACTCCCCGTCCACAACCCCGCGTGAACACTTATATCATCTATAAGCTGCTTTTTCTCCTCACCACCTCCTGGACCTTTCTGGTCCACCAGCACAACTTTCTGGCTCTACCAAACTTGCATTGAGCCTTTGTGCAGGCCTTGGTAGCTTCAGGAGTCCTGTTTGATAATTTCCCACCTGCTTTCTGTGTCCTTGCCTGGTATGATCCCTCCAAATACCCCTTGAGGATCCTCTCCATACCCTTAAAGTCTGCACCCCAAAGTCAACCACCACCGTTTTAGTGTGGTTTCCCTCCTCCCAGGTCTAGGTAAAATCAGACTGTGGCATGATCACTCCCCGCTAGTGGGTCCCCTACCACTAGGTTCCTAACCAGGTCACAGTCTGCCAGGACCACATCCAGGATTCACCTTCCCTCATCAGGCAGCCACCAGTTGTGAAAGGAAAGCATCCTGGAAGATGTCACGCAGTCACTGCTCCCTAGTCGATGAGGATGCCATGGTTCCCCAATCAACCCCTGGCATATTTAGATCCCCAGCACCACCGTTCTATGCTCCTCCTAACCACAGTGGTCCCTGAGGTTCTCTACCAGGCCTTCCTCAAATTCTTCCACCTGCATGGGTGGCCTGTAAACCACCCCAGGTTTACCCTTTACCCCAGGCCTGCAAGGTTCAAGGTACAACACTTCAATGTTTCCCTCTGTCCCCTCCACCCTGCCTATATCGATGCCATTTCTAATGATGATTGCTACCCCACCTCCTTACCACCACCCTGTCCTTCCTGAATGCAGTGTACCCCACCAGATTTAGGTCCCAACCATGCTGAGTGGCCCAGGTTTCAATGACTGCCAGCACATCCACCTTCCTTCAGTGAGCATTTCCTGTAGTTCAGGCATTTTGTTACCCATACTCCTGGCATTTATCAAGACCACCTCCATCCTCCCTCCCCTCCCCACCCCAACCCGGGCTCCTCAGTTAACTGCGTGCTCTTACTCTCTTGTTCATGTTCTGGTGCCCCAGTTTGGCATCCCCTCCATCCGCTGGGGAGAAGGCTAAGTCCTCCTTGATGTGCCTGTTAGCAGCATCTTCAAGCCCCTGCCCTCCCCTTCACAAGTTTAAACTGATTTCAGTTCTGGCACCTTAACCTTTCCAATTTAACCACTGTCCTTATTAGCAAAAGGTATGGAGGATTTTTGAGAAATATAGGAGACTTCCAGCTGTAATATAAAATATACCATTTCAGACGCAAATGCCATTTTCAGTGCAGTTGGCTAAATACTTTCAAGCTCCAGGCAAAGATGTATTTTGCAGAAAATGCCTCCCTGCAGTTTGGGCGCCTGAGGGGAGGGAAAGGACTCTCCACCAGAATTTATCTCTCTCTAACTTGGCCAGTGACCTTGCAGACCACAGGTACCACGTTTCTGCAGAATAACAATGCTTTTATGAATCAGTCAGCTACATTAAATAAAAAATGGTGTGAAACGCCTGAGTCCCTGTCAAAGGGCAGTCTTGGATCTTTACAACCACTAGCTGAATTATTGTCTCACTGGGATAAGTGGAACAGCCGGCTCTGCTCCCTGTTATGAGAGGGAGAGAGGGACGCTGAGTTAACATTTAACCAGATTTAATGTTCCGTTCAGTAGAATGTTAATCAGCTATGAACTTGATAGGATGCAAGCTGCCTAAACAAAGAGATGTTATTCTTGGCAGATGGGATAGTTGTTATTTTTTTCTTGCATCTCTACAAATATCTTTTAAAGGCAACCTTAATTAGAAGTTGCAATATTTTTCAAAGCTGACAGCCTGTATTCTGCTTTTGGAGTGTACCCACCACTTGATGTTGTTTCTTTTGCCCTAGTCATTTTACAGGGTGTCTGAAGTCTCAGAGTCTGGGGAATAAGTGGAACCAACTATAAAGTTTGGGGTGAGCCACCCCTCAGCTTATTATGATTCATGTAGATACCACAGTTTCCTTCATTCACCATTCTGAGAAGAATATAAAACGAATAGTGGGCCTTAACCAAGGAAGAGACTGGGGTGCTGGGGGCCCATCTGGAATGTTGGTACAGGGGCCCGCCTGGGAAATGAATGAGGGGCCCAGGGGTGTGCTTACATCAGTGTTACACTTCAACATGGTATACTGGCTCCATTTTTACACTGTATACAGTAGAGCCAGCCACCATGTCATGCAGCAACCTGCAGTAAGTGACATGTCTCAAAATATTGCATGACAAAAGGTTTAATTGCCATTGAATTACACTGTTCTCTGCAGTATACCATGGTATTTTGTGATATACCACAGCATTATTGCATTGCATTCTGGTTGGTGCTGCTGTATGTACTTGCAGTGACGAACACCCCATCACGGTTAGAAAATAATTGATAAGGCTGGCCATTGGCACAGCAGTCACACTACTGCTTGTGATGCTGGTGACCCAGGATTGGAAACCATCTCTGGTTGCCATGGGACAGCCGAGCAGAAGAAATTTCCAGGTGTACAAGTGGGCCTGTCCAGCATTGCCTGATCTATGGTCACAAGGTATGGAGTCGCAAAGCGGGGTGTGAACAGACCCCATTGCAACTGCACACCTAAGGGTTATCCAGAAAGAGGTGCCTTAGACATCTGGGGAGGAGGTTCCTTGACAATTAGTTGCAATGCAAATGAGCCCTTACATATGTTAGTGTGCAAAAACAGGATCTGTGTACACAGACACCCCATTAAGTCCATCAACAGACTTTTATAGATGGTGCAGTGCCAATTGTGTGGTGCAGTGCCATAGAGAGGCCATGGGCAAAGTGCTACTTCTAACTGTTCCCCACTGACATGACCAGCACCTTTAGGCCTACTTTTGTGCTGTGCTGGTATGTAGGAGTTCAGTCCTTGGTGGTCTTCCTTGGGGATCCAGTGGTCCCCATCCCTAATTCAATAATTGTCTTAAGGGTCCAGTGAATCCCTCCTCTGTAACCCAATGCCTCAGCACCCTCCACATACTCTGTGGCCCTTGCCAATCACTGTCTTTTGCCAGCTCTTCACTGGCTGGTCACAACCCTTGTGACACACCTACTAACTGCCTGAAATAGAGCCACAGTTGGAGGGATGTCACTAAAGATGGGGCACACCTTGCGGATTGCTATTCTTTGTGGAGTGCCCAGCAGGTTATTTGCATAACAAACCCCACCTCAATGTGATTGCGGTGGTTGCAGTAGGCTTACTCACCTATAGGGAAGGGCTGCAAACCCCTCACTTTGAGAATGGATTGGGGTTCACCATCAACAGACTGCCATGAAATCACTGTCGTAATAAGAACATACCTCATTTTACCACTCAGAGCCCCTCTCCATACCTTTCAACTGTCTTACATTAGGAGGATGTCCCTCATTTCACCACTCAGAGCCCCTTCCATACTTCTCCACTGTCTCACATTTATTTATTTATTTATTTGTTTTTGTTTACTGGGTAAGTCACACTAGACATCCATGTGCCTATTTTCAGGTGCGACCGGGAGAGTTACAGACTTGAATTTTACAGGTACAGTGAGTAATACAACTTTTACATACAATGACATGACTAATACAACTTTTACATACAGTGAAATGACTAATACAACTTTTACATGCAGTGAAGTGACTAATATAGTTTTATATACAGTGAAGTGACTAATATGGTTTTTACATACAGTGAAGTATCAGAATACATAGAGGAATGACAGTCAGTAGAAAAAACAACACATGAGCCGGGGTGGTTACAGGTGGCCGGGAGAATTAAAGCTAGGCCATACATAGACAGTGAGTGAGTCAGGTTTACATGCAATGAGAGTGCAGGCGATACCAGTTAAGGTAACCTAATTTGTCACTGCTTGGCCAGGTTGTCAGGAGAGTAAGTGCGGTGGTCCCAGAGGTGCAGAGGTCCCCAGTGCCAGCATAGTGTGGGCGAGGCTACCAGGTGCAAGGGCAAGTGGAGGGACCCTTCAGGAGTTCAAAGGAGATTTTTAAATCCAGTGTGGGAGGGTGGACCGTGTAAGGGCTGGGAATGAATTCCATAATTTGGGCGTAGCTGGTGAAGGCCGATCACCTGCAAGAAAGCAAGTCCTAGGAACTGGGTGGTTGAGTGCCGCCCTTGACCTAAGATGGTAGGTAGTGGTGTCAGGGTTGAGGGGAAGGGCAAGGGCAGCAGGGGGGCTGATCTGACGATGTTGTAAATGAATTTACCTATTACGAGGCATGTCCTCATTTTATCAGTGAAAAACCCACTGGGTAAAATAAGGGATGTCCTTACTAATCTGTGACAGCAGAGAGGTTTGGACAGAGCTGTTGTAGTGGTACAATGAAGGATGTTCCTCAAGCGTGGGGCGGTTGAGAGGTATGGACAGCTAATGTGGAACAGCCAAGAGGTATGGACAGAGAGGCTCTGAGGAGTAAAATACGGATGTCCCTCCAAATGTGGGACTATTGAGAGGAAAGGACAGAGGAGCTCTGAGGCAGTACAATGAGGATGCTCCTCCAAACGTGGGACTGTTGAGAGGTGGACAGCTAATGTGGAACAACCAAGAGGTATGGACAGAGGGCTCTGAGGGGATAAAGGATGCCCTTCTAAATGTGGAACTGTTGAAGAGACATGGACAGAGGAGCTCTGAGGTGGTAAAATGAGGGATGTTCCTCCAAATGTGGGACAGTTGAAGGTATGGACAAAGGGGTTCTGAGTGGTAACATGAGAGCTGTCCCTTGTAAAGTGTGATAGTTGAGAGCTTGGGACAGCTAATGTGGGACACCTGAGAGGTATGAACAGAGGGGTTCCGAGGGGGTAAAATCAGGACAGTCCTCCTAATGTGGGACAAATGAGTAGTATGGACTGAAGGACTCAGAGGGATAACATAAGGGATGTTCCTCCTAATGTGAGGCTGTTAAGAGTTATGGACAGAGGGGTTCTGATTGATACAAGCATTTGTCAATGCGAACATTTGCTGCAAAACTGTAAAATCATATGCACATGTCACAGAGCAACTCTGCAGTGCAGACAAACTTGTGAAATGTCACACAGCATTCTAATAGTTTTCTGGCTCTTGTGCCCCATTACAACCCAAAGGACTGGCACAAGGTGACTTTTTGCCAAGTACAGCTGGATGAAGCTCATTTTGACTGCTTCTTGTCACCCATCCTCCAGGGTTAAATACAGCAAGGCTGTCCCAGTGTATATCTGTGCTGCATGAGCAGTGTGATTGCTAATGTCAGCTCAGAGCCCAACATGACTTTGAATATAGGACCCTGGGGCGGTTGCAAAAACAGGTAAGTCCACATTTAAGACAGGTTTTGGTCTTACAAAAGCAAGGCAGGCCATTTCAGTCAAATATGCATTAAGCCAATAATCACAATAATAATTGGAGGTAGTACAGTGCAGAGGTTTAAGGCTCTGAGCTGCAAATCTGAGACCTGGGTTTGAATCCCACAGTCCCACTTGCATACTATGTGACCTACAAGCATTTAACTTCCTCATGCTCCACGTTGCACCTGTAAACAAGCTTTCAGTTTAGTGTGTCTCTCCTGGTAAAAAACAACAGGAGTACTATTTTACAGATTTACATTTTATCCTAACACACACAAACAGAAGTTGTTGGCTTTTATCTACAATGTTTAAGAAACATTGTGATAAGCCTCTGTACCACATCGAGGTAGCCAAGCCTGACAGAGGTTCATTCTCACCAGCACTCATGTATGCATATGAATAGGGCCACTCTGGCCTCTAAAGCCCACAGTGCCACCCGCCCACACACA
Organism: Neoceratodus forsteri; assembly: GCA_016271365.2. Lineage (NCBI taxonomy): Eukaryota > Metazoa > Chordata > Ceratodontiformes > Ceratodontidae > Neoceratodus > Neoceratodus forsteri. Next base: position 97,249,544 of record JADMNL010000023.1, on the reverse strand, counting down.
CACAAACACACTCCCCAAACACACAATCCCACACACCATTCCCACCCACCCCACCCTGCACACCAACCCCACACACACACACAGACACTGGAGGGAAAAGCAATAAACCAAGTACCAAGGTACTGCACTTTGGAACTAGAAACCAGGGAGGAGCTTGAACTGGGAGGGTGCAGCAAGCATCAAGGAAGAAAAGGATTCGGGGGTGCTTATAGCGGACAGCATGAACAACTTAGCTCAGTGCAGGAAGGTGGCAGTGAAAGCCAGAAGGATGCTAGGGTGTATGCGAGAGGAATCTCCTCCAGAATAGGGAGGTTATCCTTCCTCTATACAGGTCTCTGGTCAGGCCACACTGGAATACTGCATGCAGTACTGGTGCCCATTCCTGAAAAGGATATAAAATTGTTGGAGGGGTGCAACTGAGGGTGACAAAGATGATACAGAGCTTGGAGGAAGTCCTATGAGTAGAGATTGGGCAAGCTGAACATGTATTCCCTGGAGGAGAGGAGGGACGGAGGGATATGATTGAAACCTTTAAACACCTTAGGGGATAAACAAGGTTAATGCAGAAGGATTTTCCAGATTAGAAGGGGAGGGATACGAGAGGGCATCAGCTAAGACTGGAGGGAAAGATTCAGGAGGAAATCAGGAGACATAATTTCACAGAATGGGTGGTGGACAAGTGGAATACTCTGCCGAGAAGGTGGTTTCCTGTAGTACAATGGGCAGCTTTAAGAGGGTGTGGGACAGGGTGAGGGAGGTATGATGAGGGGGTGAGGGTGGGGGTGGGGCAGCTGCGGATGAGGGGCTAGCTGCACAATTGAGCAGACTTGATATACAGCATATACAGCAAGGCCTGTTCGTAAACCATGCTAAGGTAGAGATTCCAAACCTAAGGAGATTCAAAGTGCCAGAAAGCTAGCAGGCAAATGTGAAAAAAAACTCACAGCAGACAAGGGAAGGACACACTGTGGGACTACACGCCGAATCAAAACAGTTTGTTTTGCAAATTCTAACTGCAGTACTCCTCTAGTGTAAGTAAGCAAAGTAGCAGAATTCATTCCAGAACCACATTTATAAAATGGCAGGGTAAAATCCAGTAATCTGACTAGCTCTTATTTATGTGTAAAATTATGGTTTACACATAGTAAAAAAGGACTGCTCAGCAGTGAAAGTCTGGAACCCAAATCAATGGGCATTTGGAAAATATGCATTTCAGTTAGCCCCTACAGCCAGAACTGATCTTCCACCACAAACATGGCTGCTACCTTTACACCGTAAAAAAACTTTAACTGAATCCTAAAATAAAACTACCTTAAATAAAAATAAACAAATTAAGTAAATGATGTTTCCCTCATTATCACACTATCCTTACATACATAAACAAATTAGGAACAATAAGTATTGTTTATAGTTTTCACTATGACTATTTCTTTGCTGACAGTGAAAAATCCCCTTCTATCTTTACCTGCTCATCAGGGAACTCTCTTCTTCTTGTCCTGACAGTGATATGATTGAGTCTCTGGCTGTAACAAAGGCCTTTGTTGTCTGTGTGTACAGTGTTGTAGGAGAAACATTCTGCCAGTGGAACTAAGCAGAATTTTGAATCAATGTATTCCACAGAAACCATTCCAAGATAAACATTCTGTATCTTGAATGTGGAGAAAAACAGAAAAAAAAAAATAGGGGAAGAAAGTAGGTAATAACACAATGACATAATCAATGACATCACTTGCAGTGGGCAGAAGGACTATTTTATCACAAATGCACACAGGTAAATCTATTGTTTCTACATATAAACATACTTTTCCCAATAGCAAAAAGTAAAAAAAGAGGCAATTATATAAGTGCAACAAGCCACTCAGGGATGTGTGTAAAACATATTTTACAGCACATGGTGACTAAGTCACTCGGTCTTTGGCCTCATGCCTTACTAGCCCTGCCTTACTAGGCCCTGGCCATGCCATACAATATGCTTTACAGACAACCCTTTGTGCCTTATTGCTTACTTATCACCTCTCAATACTGCATTTGGTCAGTTTTGTTTTCAGTGATGCTTCAAGCTACAGCATAATCGGTACCACAACTGTCAGTGTGTACCTATACCATATCTCCCTTTACACACACCCACACACACACACTGGCTAGCACAGAGATGCTTGTTGTGGGGGATTCAAGACTACAGTATAAGAAACTCCAGGTGCAATGGCACATTAGGACAAATGTCCTAAAGCAAAAAAAAAGAAAGAAAATGTACTACACAAACTTAGAACAAAGAAAGGATTACTTTAAAACAAACAAAATAAGTTTTACTTTTGCTTGATATATAGAAATATTTTATTTTTCCTGGTATGTAAATATGCCTGACTGGCCTGCTGCCTCCTCCACAACCTTGCAGTCCAACATGGGATATCACCGAACAGTCCTGAGGGCAACACTGTATGGGGATGCCAGTGCAGACATTACTGAGTAGTCACTGGTTCACAATGGTCAGACACTCCAGGGAGGTATGGGACAAACTGCTTGCACAGAGCTACCCTGAGACAAGGTGACAAAACACAACAGTGCACAATATAAACTTGTTTATCATTTAAAACAGAAGATATGGAACAGTTAAGGAAAGGAACGCAGCAACAGGAAAAAGGAACATGAGGGATAGGGCCAACACATAAAGTGCATCTGGGGCAAGGGGCATGACAGCAGACAGCACAGGGGTAGGCTCAGCAGAAATACAGCACACCTGGCACAATAGGCAGCAAAAGCCTGAGAGAATCCAGCATAAGGAGATAGTGCAAACAGAACTAAACATCACCTGGCACACTGGGAGCAAAGGACATGAGAGCAGACAGCATGGGGGTGGAGCCAACTGAAATACAATGCAACTGACACATGGGGCAAGGGGTATGGGAGCATATAGAAAAGTATATTATGCTGCCTAGGATATTGGCAACCAAGGTGGTGCACTACAGGGATCCTGTGCAAGGTGTTCACCTTCCACAACACCCAGGTGTCCTCCTGCCACATCTGGGGCACAGCAGGGGAGCACTGTTCTGCATGGATCTGTCATCCACAAGGCACATGGGTGGACTTGCACCCCACCCATGGTCGACCATGGCTGTTCAGATCCACAGCCATACCAGGATAATAGCCTCTGTGCTGGCTGCACACTTGGGTCTGGGCACAATTGAGACCCACACACCCCTACGTGATGTTCCTCACCGTCCTGACCCCCTGATGCCTATTGCTGAGGGTGTCCACTGCAGGAACCCCTTGGAATCCTCCACCAAACATGCCAGGATGCTGTCTGTGACTTTACAGTCACAATACTGCAGGCCACAAGCCTTGTCTGCTCCTCCTGTGCTTCAGCATGTGATACTGCAGAGCAGTGTTGTGGCACATGGTAGACATGATGCCTGCAATGAATCATCGCCAGTCTGTAACAGCTTGCAACTGCCTGCCACCCTGCTCATGCACATTGGTCAATGGTGATCATGGCACCTGTGCCACAGACTCATGGGCTACAATACCACAAATGTACATATCCCTGTATGATGGATCCATGTGGAGGGACCTGCGTGCTGGAGGCAAGGACCTTGATAGAGTGCCCTGCAGTGACTGTGTGTCCATTGTGCCACCAACACTCCTGGGCTGTGGGTCCCAGGCACTGTGAGAACTAGAGGACTTGGCTGGTGTATCTGCCTGGGTCTTATCTTCTGCATCCTCCTCCAAATGGTCATATTGGGAGCTCCAACTCAACTATCGCTGTGTTGGAAAACAGGACCAGAGCATGCTACATATCCTTCTAGTCCTCCCTGTGGTGTTAAAGTTGGAAGTGAGGTCCTCTGTCCCTTAAGAGAATTCCTCATCATCATTGTCATCCTCCTCAGCACTCCATGATTGTTCTGCAAGAAAGGCAACACAGGGCCATGTTTCAACAATGGAGTCATGGCAGAACTATGATGCGCAGCACAGCACATACAGTCTGAACAATTGTCCTAGATGTGTGTTCCACCAATGGCACTGACCATATGCACACCCTGACAACTACAAGCTGTAATGTGAGGAGGACAAACAAAACACCTGCAGCCTCTCATGCAGAGAGTGCCCTGATGGTCCCTCTGTACCCCTAGTCCCAGCTGCACCCTGCATGTATTCATCCTGAAGTGTGCAGGTGGCCATGGTGTGATGCTCTTCTCAGTAACCTCACCTGCTGCCGGCCCAGGTGCCTGCTTGCAGGTCTTTCTCTAGGTGCGAATAGGAGGGCTGTGTTAGTGGGCCACTGCCTGTGGCCTGTAGTGACTGCTGTGCAAATGATAATTTCTCCATTGTGTGCTGTTGCATCCTGTAGAAATGCTTCTTGACTACCTGTATTGTTCACTCTCAACTGCACTCCACATTCATGGAATCTGTCACCTCGTGCTATGCCAATGCCTGCTGTGAACTGTCTGTCCCTGGCCATATATTCAAGTGCCAGTCCCTGCTGGGAAAATAAATGTATGAGTACATGCTCATGCCCCATACCATGGTTTGTCACAACATCCAAATCAGGCTACTCTGGCCTCTAAAGCCCACAGTACTTGCCCGTCCCCCTACACACACACCTCCCACCCCACCTATCCGATTGTCTTTATAGTTGCTAGGTGCATGTGCAGAGTCTAGCCTGTAGACCAGACTCCATCTGTCCTGATATATAGGGCCATGGCTCCCACAGTACTTGCATGGCATGGGAATGAACCATCATCCAGCATCACACACCATACAGCAGCAGACATGTCCACCCAGGCGTACATGCGGCACACAACTGTCTGAGCTTCACACCTTACTACCTGCTTTTTCTTGGCACTAAACACTGGGCAGTGTAGCCTCTTACCAGTGATACATGATGTTGATGGCATCCTCTAAGACACGGGCACAACATCAGTGTAACCGTACATAGGCACAGCAATCTAGAGTGAGAGAGTCTTGTACAAAGTGTAAATCAACATGTTGCACCTTACTTTTCTCTTGCTGTCAGTGTTCTCATGCCACACTGTACTACAACCTTCCCAATTCACTCTCCTCAGTGTAGATTGCAAACCTGGTGAGAGGCTTCCTTTTATAATCATGTGCCATTTGTGGCGGCACTAAATGATGATGATGATGATGATATGGGCTACACTGATTCTGTTGTGCAGGCCCTCTGCAGTGGTGTCCAGTGATGTCCATTGCAATCACAAGTGGTGTTTACTCTCACAAGGGCCTTTGCATGCAGGGCGTGACCACACGAACACGCTGATGTACACATATTCATGGTGATGGACCACAGTTTGCATCTGCTATTTACCTATACAGAACTGTTAGCAGACAATAACCACCACAAGCCTCAGGGAGGTGTCAGTACCTGATACAGCATGTAGATTTTGTACAATGTCCAAGCAGGATGTCAGAGGAGGAGAGGGTGAGAACACGTGGTTCACCACTGTTGAGGAGAAAACCCTTGTGAGGGAGGTTGAAGAAGGAGGGGGCTCTGTTTGGGAACTCAGACAAGGGTGTGTCAAAGGCAGTGAAGACACAGATCTAGAGGATGGTGGTCAGGAGGGTCTCCTGGGTTGAGAAGATGAGCACAATGCTGCCACTGATGGGATGTCCTCAGTGGCCATGAGGTTGGTGCCGCACCAGCCTGTGGGCTGCTCACCATCAGGAGCTGGTTACCAAAGGTAAAGTTCTGCCATATGGCTTCTGCAGCCCCTCAGTCTCACTACTAGTCGACATACCCTATGGCCTATGCACATGTTCTGTACTACGCTAGTCCAATACCTCTGTCATTGTGTTATGGTATATATATGTATTCTATGTTCATGTTTGACCGTTCATCATCTGTAGTCCAATATTGGTGTATTGCTGAATTATGTCTTGTGTAATGTTCCGCATCCCCACAGTCCCAGCACCCAGGAGACATCTGTAGCTGAACAGGTGATGGCATATTATGTCATTCCTAGTACACCTGTTAGGGTAACTGAGCGTATTGGTGTAGATATATGTGTGTCACCTCTATATGTGATGGTCTCAACTATGCACCTGCTATCATAGCACAGGCACAATGTGCCACTGTACATGTACATCTGGGACCAAATATGTACTCTGCCATGCTGGTGATGGACACTGACACAGTCCACACCTGTATCACCCATGTGCCTGCTCACACTCCCAGTACTGTGAAATGCAGGGTGTTGTCCTTGGTCCAGATGTCTGCACGCAACCTTGACTGAATAGACTCCATTAACAACTCCACTGTTTCCTGAAGTGGGTGCGATCACTGGTTAAATTTTATTTTTTTCTGCCACCTTCAGTGTGTGACTATGCTAGTCCCTGCAGTGTTGTTCTGATAGAAAACATGAATGAAACATTGCAAGTAACTGGCTTGTCCCCATTTAGCTAGTTTGCTCCTTTGTTACTGTTTCAGCCCCGTGTAGTGCACAAACACCAAAAAACAAGAAGATGAGAGGTCAAGAAAAGCACAAGGGTAGTGGGAAAGTAGGATCGGGGTCAGATGGAAGGGTATGTCTTAACCCCAGGAGTATGGCTAAGGAAAAGCAAGGGGAGGATGAATGGGAGGAATATTTATGGTATGGTATGGAAAAATTTTATTTATACAGTGATACAGCCATTAGGGTTCTGAAAATCCCTGTTCACAAGGCTTACCTGTTTACATTATACAAAATTATTACAACTATACATTTATAACAATATAAGTTACAGAAAAGTACAAAACAATACATCAGAGTTTACAAACTCATCAATAACAGGCATGTTAGCATTTTTAGATTTACATTAATTTCACCTATTACAACAACAACAAAAACTAATTTTGTGATTCAGGCCATTTTAAAACATGATCAGTAGTTGTTAGTTCACGTAAAAGGAGGAAGACAATTCCAGCTATTAGCTACTTGATATTGAAGGGTCATTTCACTAAACTGATTTTTAACTTTGATATTATTAAATCTCTAGCACCAGTTTTCTTAAATTTAAACCATGTTTTGGTTTTGTAATTTGTTTTCTAAGTTATCTAAAGATTGATTTTAAATATATTCTGAACCTGATTTAGCCAGATTCCCTAGCCGTAAGTCTAATGGAATCCAACCCAAATCCATATACATAGTGCAATGATGAGTTTTAAAATCACACATTAACACAAATCTTGCAAGCTTATTATAAAGTGTATCCAAGTTATTTAAATGTTTTCTTGCTGTATGTCTGTAAATATGACTTCCATAGTCAATAACCGGCATTATTAATTGATTGATCATAATCAATCTTGTTTCTCTTAGTCATACAATTTGATATTCATCTCATAGCTCCAATCTTAACATGTGTTTTCTTTATGAAATTTGTTATATGATATTGAAAAGTAAGACATTGATCTACATGTACCCTAAATATTTATATGTTTCAATTTGTTCTAAAACTTACCCTCTTATGTCTTTATATTTAATTTTAAAATTCCTTTAAGTCCAATGCAAATGACATAACCTGTGTCTTTTTACTATTAACTAATAAACCCAGAGATGAAAAGTGACCTTGCATGATGCTAAAGTCACTCTGTAAGTTTAGTTCTACTTCACTTGTAGTTTTCCTCTGCTACTAAAACCGTATCGTCTGCATATAGACAAATTTTTGAATATCCAATTTTCTTTTGTAAGTCATTTAAATAGACTATGAACAGGAGGGCCCAGGATAGATCCCTGGGGAACCCTCTTGTTACATAGTCCATTTTGACTGGTGTCCGTTTAGGACAACAAATTTGTGATCTTTTATCAAGGTATGATATAAACCAATTGCAGGTTTCTTCCTCCACCCTATTTTATTAATGAGTTTATCAAAATACTATGGTTTACTAAGTCAAATGCTTTAGATAGGTCCCGTATATGCACCTTGGACTTTGCTTCCCCAAGAGGTTGCTATGAGATCAAAAAGTCAGTGAGTGTGTAGCCGTGGACCTACCCTGATAAACCATACTGTTGTTGAGTCAATTTATTATATTTTCCAAGTAGTCCATTAACTGATCATGGACAATTTTTAAAATAACTTGGATACTGTAGACAAGGCTATTGGACGGTACTGGAAACATCCTTTGGATCCCTCCCTTATCTGTTGGTATCACTTTGGCTAATTTCAACTAAAGGAAACTGTCCTTCTCTTAGACTCCAATTAAAATGTCCCTTAGTATAGGTGACAATTCCATAGCAGCCTCTTTTAATAATTTATTATCTATTCTATCTGGGCCACTTGCTTTATTTTTAATCTATTTATATTTTTAGAACTTCTTTGTTTATCACTCTCTTAAACCTGAATTTGGGTTCTTTCTCATCTTAGGGAATCTCACCCTTTACTTCATTCAAGATATTAGTTTTAGTTATGAGATCTAATTTCAGATCGGGAGGTTTATGAAATAATCATTCAAAATTTCCGCAGCTTTATTTGTTTCAAACACTTTTCCATTCTGACTCAATTTTATTTCACTTTGTTTACTATTTGGATTCGTGAGATTTTTTATAACAGACCAATAAGCACCTGGATTTGTTGATTCTTTAATCCGCTGTTTATAATAACGAGCTTTTGATTTCCTGATTTCCTGTATTACATGATTCCTTAACCTTTTGTATTGTTCCCAAATGTCACTGCTTAATGTTTTATTTGCTTTTTTCCAATAATGATTTCTAATCCTAATCATTTTTATTTTTACAGTTAGCCATGGTAAATGTTTTATTCTATGATTTATTTTTTATATAGGGCAAATTTATCACAAGCATTAATAAACATTGTTGTAAATTCTAATATAGCCCCATTTAAATCGGGATAAGAAAAATTCTTTACCAAGAGGTCCCGAAGATACTTTCTAAATGATAAACTATTACATTTTAAATAACATCTTTTAGATATTTGTTGTACTGATTTTATGGGAATAGAATTTTTAATCATAGAGAATACACACTTAACTATATTGTGGTCTCCTAAACCGGGAGCATATACACTTTCTCCAAGATTGTCAATTCAGGTGAAACAAACATCAAATCCAAAATATTACCTTTACTTAATAAGGAACCTTTCCTTGTGGGTGTATCTATAATTTGTATCAGGTTTAAACAGTTCATTGATTTTCCAGCTTTTGACCCTGGGACAACCCCAAGCTGCGTTGAAATCACCAGCCAGAACTACTTGTAGCTGACCCAGGTGTTCCATTAAAACATGTGAAAATTTGTCAAAATGGATAGGGTTTATATTAGGTGGAGAGTAAACTACTCAATAACCAATTTTAATTCTTGTATCTCAATTAACAGGCATTCAATGCCCTCAATTGACCAGAGAACAAAATTTTGGAGTTACCAATTGAATGATTTATATGCTAAAACTCCTCCCTTCATGTTCCCAATCTTTCCTAAAGTGGTAGAAGACCCTTAATTCTATTTGTTTATATTCAATTCCTTTTAACCAGGTTTCTGTTAACATTATTATGTTTGGCTCTTCATGTTCTACCAGGATCTAAAATAGTCAATTTTATTTATCATACTTGAGCATTGTCTAAGACCATTTTAATTACAGGACCTGGGTTCAATTCAATATCTCCACAGAGAGCCAAGGACAATAACAATGCCCGGTTACTTGAACAGATATACCCTGTTTGGATTACCATGTCCTTAACACAAAGTTCTTCTCTGATGAGGTTGAAAGGGTTTCATCGTGAGGTCAGCTTAGCTGTTAATTTGAAATTATTAGAACAATTTACATGGGCACTTGATCTTTCTGTCAAACATCAGTTCTCATGATAACAAGTAGCTGGACTGACACAGACCAAACCCACTATCAATCCACTCATCTTAAATGACAACATCTTTTTCATTTTACAGCTGTGTCCAAATACAAAGAAAATACTCTATAGATGCCTGTTTATAAAGTAAAAACAATCAGAACATTAACATTTTATTTAGGTAACAGTACCTTACATGAGTCAATGTTACCAAAATCTAAACCCCAAACTGGAGACTTATTTAAGCATTAAACATCTTATTTAAGCTTACCAAATACTGCTATATAAGTGTTTATTAAGATATGTTTAGTAATTATGGTAAGTTTAACTAATAATATACTCTCAGGAGTAACTCCTCTATCGCTAATTACTATCAGAGATATGCAAAAATCAACAATATATTTAGAATAAATACTTTCTCATTTAATACTCTAAGCTTCTTCTAAAATCAGTCTGTAGTCTCAGATACTTTAAACAATAGTTTTTGATCTGTTAGCCCTGTTTTATAAATTTCCAGATTACCTGCTTTTAAAATGTTACAAACTTATTCCGTTTCTCTTCGGTGGCTTCTTCTCCACATTTCTATTGTTAACAGCGCAAGCCTTTTTATGTTATGCCCTCTCCTCCTGCTAATGAAATTAACAAAGTCCCACCAAGCACAGCTGATGACACTCCAAACCTCAGTAATCAGGCTCTTGCTAGCAGGGCTGCTGCAGGAAGGAGCTTAGGCACAGAAATACACTGTCACACACAAGCACAGAGTTCTTTTAGTCTGGCTGCAGTTGCTGTTGATGTGAGATGTTAACAGCATACCTGGTTGTTTTCTAGCAGCACAAGCCTTTTATGTTGTTACTGTCCTCCTCCTGCACTGATGAAATTAACAAAAGTCCCACCAAGCACAGTTGATGACACTCTCCAAACTTCAGTAATCAGGCTCTTGCTAGCAGGCTGCTGCAGAAAGGAGCTTAGGCACAGAAATACACTGTCACACACAAACACAGAGTTCTTTTAGTCTGGCTGCAGTTGCTGTTGCTAGGAGATGTTAACACAGCGTACTGAACAATATGGAGGCAAAGAGAGCAGTGAGGGAGGCAAAAGCAGACACAGAGCTGTAAGGAAAGTCTACCTCTTTGTGGATGACACCAACATCTGCAATAGGGTGGACACTCGGGAGGGATGAGCAGAGACCTGAGAAAACTAGGGAGTGGTCAAGGGTATGGCAGCTGGATTTCACTGTGAAAAGTGCAAAACAGCTGGCCCACCAGCACCTGTGTGTACTACCACTTGCGACATCAGTGACCTGGGTTCAGGAATGAGCCTGGGAGCTGGAGGGCTGGTCAGGAAGGGAGGCTGAGTGTCCACAGGACTGCTCTCTCCCCTGGGGAGGGTGGGGGAAGGCCCATGACTGGACTGACCTCTAGCAGAGTCTGGGGCACAGCAGCTTGGAGCCACAGCAGTGAGGAAGAGCATGGTCGCGTCGGCATATGCCTTGACATCATGGCACAACCATGTCTCCACAGAAAAAGTGGAAACAGCCCATGTCAGTGCCAGGAGATGGAACCCAGTGTTATGGCGGTGGAGGCAAATGGGCGCCTGACAATTGGCGTTGGCTGGAGGGTTGGGGCATCCCTCCTACCCAACCAGGGAGGTTGCCATGACTGGGGTGAGCCCCCACTGCACCACTGGGATCACCATTGGGACCCCGAGGAAGGCAGCAGGTACATAGGCCGAAGAGGGAGGTACAAAATAACTAGTATAAAAAAGGTGCAAAATAATGCACGGCACGAAACCCAGTGGCAGAGTACCAAATGTGTGAAGTAGTATTGATGACCACCAAGCAGGAAAGAGACCTAGGGGTAATCGTATCAGATGAGCTAAAGGTGGCCAGGCAGTGCAACAAGGCAGGAGGGAGGGCAAGTGGGATGCTGGGGTGCATAGGAGTGTATCACCAGCAGAAAGAGGGTGGTGGTTTTGCCTCTGTATAGATTGCTTGTAAGACCCATGCCCCCCCCAGAATACTGTGTCCAGTTCTAGAGACCACATTCGAAGTACATAGGACAGAGTTGAGGCAGTCTAGAAGAGGGCAATCGAAGTGGTGCAGAGTCTGCATCAAAAGCCCTATTTTTTTGTTTGTTTGTTTGTTTACACTAAGACCCACTAGGTGCAAGTGCCTGCTTTCAGGGGCGACCTGGGAGCACTTGGTGGTTAAGTGACTTGCTCAGAATCACACAGTATGCAAGTGGAGGTTGTGAGAATCAAACCCAGGTCTGGTCTGCTGGATGTACCAAGCTCGTTAACAGCTTGTTACTCTACCCTCTAGGCTATACTGCCAGCCCTGAGGAGAGACTAAAGGAGCTCAATATGTACATCCTTGAACCAGGCAGGGAGAGGGGATATGATAGAGACCTTTAAATACCTCAGGGGTAAATAAGGTACAAGAAGGAGTATTTTCCAGAAGAAAAGGTGCTCAAGAACAAGGAGGCATGCTATGAAGCAGGGAGGTAGAATCAGGAGAGTGTGAAGTACTTCTTCACCGAAGAGTGGTGGGCTCCTGGAACAGCCTTCCATCAGAAGTGGTGGGGAAAAACCAGTGGTGGGCTTCAAGATTGTGTGGGATAAGCACAAGAGAATCACTGTTGAAAGAAAGAGGGAAGGAGAAAGAACAGTAGATTGGTCATGGTTTGTGGTAATAGTGTAGGTAGGGGAAGTGGGCAGACTGGATGGGTCAAATGGTCCTTACCTGCCATCAAATTCTAGGTTTCTATGTATTACAGAAGGGCCAAGAGCAGAAAAATAGTTCTTCTGATATATTGGGTAAAGGGAAGAAAGGAGGAGGAATTGTAAGGTTAGCAGCGGGGCTAAGGAGATAGAGGGGACAGGCAAAAGGCTGCTGTTCTTAATGATTCATTTTGCTCAGTTTTCACTAAGGAAGGCAATGGGCCTCTGCCAGAGAGTGGCATCAAAGTGGCCACTAAGGGCATCCCAAAGATGAGGCAGCCAATATTTACAAGTGAAAAGGTCTGGCAGGGCTTACAGCTGGCAGTATAGCCTAGAGGTTAGAGTAATGAGCTGTGAATGAGCTTGGTATATGCAGCAGACAGACCTGGCTTGATTCCACAACCTCCACTTGTGTATTGTGTGACTCTGAGCAAGTCACTTAACCTCCCCATTGCTCCTGGATCGCTCCTAAAACAGGCATCTGTGCCTAGTGGACTTTACCCGGTTACCAAAGAATGAAATAAATAATGTCCCAGGACCGAATGGACTGCATCTAAGATTACTCAGGAACTGGCATCAGAACTAGCTGACCCTGGTAGGCATTCAACAACTCACTAAGGACAGGGGCAGTTCCAAAAATATTAGAGGTGGCAGACATAGTTCCTCTCCATGGGTTGGGGGGCAAGGAACTACAGACCTGCCAGTTTTACCTCTGTTGTAGGGAAGCTGACGAGTCACTGGTCAAAGTGGACCTTGCAGACTACTTGGAGAGCAATGGTCTCCAGGACAGTAAACAGCATGGATTCATGACTGGGAGGTCTTGTCAGACTAAACTGATAGTTCCATTTGACTAGGTAATGAGAGAATTGGATAGGGGTTATGTTGTGGATTTGCTTTACTTTAGCGTCAGCAGGGCTTTTGACTTGGTGCCTCACAGGCACTTGCCAAAGAAGATGAGATTTGGGTGCAGCTAAAGTCATAGTAAACTGGGTAGGTAACTGGCTAAAGGGGGCAGCAGGTGTCCAATCAAAACCATGATAGCAAATATGTGTGGTAAAAATCATGCAGTCACAACAGAGCCACGTGGTTTCGGAGTTAGTATATCTAACTCCGCAGTTTTGTGCTGACCACATGACTGCGCAGTCATAATAGCGCTACAGTTTCCAGAGTTAGTATATCTAATCTAGAGTGGTTTTGTACTGTCAGCATGGCACAGTTATTGACCGTGATTGTTTTAACCATGTGGTCTTGACATAGCGCTGTTGTAACAGAGGTTGTGGTCAATGGGGCCAAATCAGAAGAGGGAGGTTCTGGTAGGGTACCACAGGGATCTGTCCTGGGTCTGGTCCTGTTCAACATGTTCATTAGCAACATTGGTGATGGAATCTGGGGCAGGTTCTGTCTCTTCGCAGATGAGACTAAACTCTGTGGGAGCGTGGATAGCAGGGAATCAGGGAAATGCAAATTGACTTGCAAAAGCTAGAGGGTGGTTTAGGATTTGGCAGTTGAAATTCAACACCAAAAAGTGCAGGGTAGTGCAGCTAGAGAACAGGAACCCCAGGACAGAGTACTGGACAGTGGAGTGAGACTTAGCACTGTGGCTGAGGAAGGACATTGAAGTTATCATCACTGTCTCCCTTAAACAATCAAGTCAGTGCAGCGAGGCATACAGCAAAGCAAGTAGGATGCTAGGATGTATCAGGAGGGTACTGATTGTAGCATGGCACTACTTTACATAGATCCTTATGAGAGCCACACTTGGAGTACTGCGCACAGTTCTGGAGTCCTCACCTCAGGAAAGATAAGGATAAGCCGGAGATGGTGGCGTGCAGGGCAACAAAAATGATTCAGGGCTAAGAGGCAGGTCCAGCGAGGAGCACCTCAAGGCATTAATACATACTCACTGGGAACCAGAGGAGGGAGATGTGATAGAAACTGTCCAACTTCCTAAAAGGAATAACCAAGGTGAACTCGAGAGAACCTTTTAGTTTGAATACTAGCTCAGGATCATATGGACATGAGTGCAAACTGACAGGAGTGAGGTTCAGAAGAGACATCTCTCTAGAGACATCCCTTTCTCCCTGCTCAATACCTTCCCCTACCTGGCTCTGTTCTCACCTCCCTCCTGTCTATGCCACTGCACTTATCTAAAGTGGATTGTTGCACTGAAACTGAGTATCTACCTGATTACTGACCTGCTTGCTAACAGTGCACCTTAATGCAACTGCACTTTATCTATTGTATCTGGTAATATGTCACATTATGTATTTGTTATCTGTGTTTTGAGACTATGTATTGGACCTGTTTATAATAGGGTTTGCTGATAAGGTATTCGATAAAACCACATATCACCACTAGGGAGGAACAATCAAGAAATAGCGTGTACACAGTGGAGAATAGAAGCGTTATCACTACACTTTCTACGTGGTACCTGATATCACTACTATGTACGTCATGAGTCAAAGCTAAAGTGCTGAACTTCTCCTAATAGACATGTCCCGTGCATGCCAATTAAATGAAATTAAACAAACAGTGGACCATAAAAAGAAAGTGGCGTTCCAGCATTAAAAACAGCATACCAATTTACAAATTACTGTAAAACAATGGCCGTTACCCTAACATGGAACATAAAAAGAAATCCACAGCTGACAGAAATAAAACTCTTAAATCAGGTAAAACCCTCGTGCACAAACAACATAAAATGTAAAACTGGAACTCAATATTACAAAAGAGACATTAGAACAGAGACAAAACAAAGCTGTAAACCATAAAGATCATAAATGTAAACAAATGAACAAAAGATATACGAAAACGAAGCAATAAATATAAAGTAAAAACAGAAAAATTGAAGAGAACAGAATAGCGAATCTCTAAGAAGAAAAAATGGATGAAGAAATCCTGCAAATTATGAAATATCTTGAAAAGACACAGAACCTCTCACTGATCTGAATGTACTTTCAAACAATCCACAGTTACAAAATACAGATGAAACTATAAAGTCAGCTCCACCTTTTCTGGAACAAGACTACAGTACAGTAAATAAATACATAGACACAGGAAAAACCAAAACACCAAAGGAAGACAGAAACTGATATACAAAAATAAAAAGCTTTCTAACTGATGTGGTACAACTAAATGAAGAAATACATGACATCTCACCAGAATACTTAGATTAATTGCTGTCACTTTTTATTAATCTAAAAACAAGCTGGATCAACATACGAAACCATTAACCATAAAATCAATATTTACAAGTATAGACAGACACCTAAAAGAGAACTTAGAACCTGAATGTCTAACAACATCTCAAAGATTCTTAAAACCAGACCAGTGATTGATACAAAACCAAAGCACCTAAAAGAAATTGGTAAGGAAACAAACCGTATGCTGCAGAAGAACTAACGGATACTATGATTGAACACCTTTATGAACAGAAAGAGCTCGGACCATACTCTCCACAATTACAGTTACCATACTCTCCACAATCAGAGTTAAATACAATGTGGTACACTGTTACTCTGTACTTGTACTCATGGAGCGACAGAAACACGAAGCCTTAAATGGGAGATGTTAAATTAAAATCTGATGAACCAAATAAAAATACCTGTAATACACCACTGAGCGTCAGACCAAAACCAGAACTGGATCGAACCCTGAAAACATCAGGAAAATAAAACCAAGAGTATACAGATACAGCGATGCTGAAAAATGTCCAGATCAGAATCACATGCTCTAGCAAGACAAAGGCCACCTACCACCCTGCTAGATGTATCTCCTTTTTGCTATAAATTACCACACAGGTCGAGCCCAGTACCCTGCCTATTGTTTTCAAAAACCAACCATTAGGTATAAACACCATTAGTAAAATGGTAAAAAATATGGTAAACCGAGCTGGCATAGAAACAGAAAGAAAAACGTACAAACCATTCTATATGCAAACATTTATTTATTTATTTGTTTTTGTTTACCGGGTAAGTACACTTAATTCAAAAGCTATCTGACCATGGAATCCTTCCAAATGAAATAATAACAATTTCTGGGCATAAGAAAATAGACTCATTAAACGAATACTCAAAACTCAACTATGAAAAGCAAGTTAAAATTTCAAGTAATTTAACAAGCAACAATGAAGCTCCAGAAAAGACTCCTCACATAAAAGAACAACTGACGAACCTGAACCTAGTACATCTGGGACTGCAACTGAACATGTCATGGAAGCACAAACTACTAAACATACAAAACCACAGTGGAACAAACATTTGACACATGGTTTAAAAACACCAATGTAAATGCCAAGCATGTTACCTTTAATATTTACCCAGGTATGAATATGAAATTTACATAATGTACACTTTCAATTATGTGAATAGCACAAAACAAACTTATCTTTTTCTTCTACAGATATCAATGCTCATAAAACCCAAGGAAAAGACCACTACAAATCACATCAGACATGGACTCCAACTAAATCTACAACAAAAAGCAGAAGACTAAACAACACAGAAACACTGAAGATGAAAGAAACAAAAATAAAACAATAACATTATAGACATTTAATAAGCATAACATGTATATTGATATATCAACAAATGTTGAAAAGATTTTCTTATTATAAATATTTGATTTGTGACATCAAAGTAGTAGGAAATATTCAGTACATCAAAATAAAGACATGATTTGCTTTGAAAAACACATTGTTGGCCACATTGAAATAATAGTATACAAAACATCTGTATACTAAAGTGGAATACATGAAACTGTAATGTAAAAAGTTACTAGCTGCACAAGCACAAACTATGAAGTAAATATGCAACACATCACACTGTGAAAGCGCGGTGTAAAATACAGTTCATTATAATTATATGAAACTTTGAAAATAAAGTACTCAGCAGAGTAAAACAAAGATATGAGTACCTTTGCAACTGCAATTCAATAGATGCATACAAACATACGAAATTTGCCAGCAGATAAAGGTCTAGAGGTCTATCAAGTCTGCTCGAATGTGCAGCTAGCTTCCCTTATTCTGCAGCTCCCTCCTTCCACCCTTCCCTTCATTAACCCTCCCCTTGTCCTGTCCCATCCCTTTTGAAGCAGTCCACTGTTCTACTGGATACCACTTCTGCAGTGTTGCATTCCACCCAGCCACCACCCTCTCTGTAAAAGGGTCTCCTCATCTCCCTCCTGAACCTTTCTCCTCCAGTCTCATATCATGGCCCTGGTGCCTCCCTCCTTACTTTGAACAGCCCCTCTGTACCCATCTTGTTTATTCCTTCATGTACAGTATTTAAAGGTTTCAATCATGTCACCCATCCTTCCTCTCCTCCAGTGAGTACATGTTCAACTCCTTCAACCTCCTCTCGTATGATAAGTCCCCAGCCCCTTGATCATCTTTGTCACCCTGCACTGCACCCCTACAGTAACTTAATGTCCTCTTCAGATATGGGCGTCACTACTGCCAGAGTACTCCAGGTGTGGTCTAACTAATGACCTATACAGTGGCAGAATCACCTCCTCCCTCCTCGAGATATACCCCTTGCAATACAACAAAGCATTTTGTTGGCCTTGCAACTGCCTTCCTACATTGTGCCGAGTTGTTCATTGACCCTGTAATGAGCACCCAGATCTTTCTCCTCCTCTGTCTGGGCTAGCTGCACTCCCCAGCTGGTAACTCCTCCTTGGGTTCTTCATCCCAAAATGCAGCACCTTGCACTTTTTGGCATTAAACGCCAGTTGCCAGGTGTCTGACCAGGTTTCAAGCTTTGCCAGATCATCCTGCAACCCCTGCCATCCCTCTGGGTCATCCACCACCACGCCTACCTGGTATCATCAGCAAACAGACTGATCTTGCTCTTGATGTCCCATGATATGTCTGTAATGAATATCCCAAACAACACTGGTCCCAACACCGAGCCCTGTGGAACATCGCTCGTCACTGCCCTTGGGTGTGAGAGCTCCCCACCCACCACCACCCTCTGTTGCCTTCCTGAAGCCAGTTTCCTACCCATCTCACCAGCTTTGCACCGCCCCTGTGCCTACTAACTTCCTTCCCAGCCTTCCATGTGGCACGAGGTAGAATGCCTTACTGAAGTCCAGATACAGGGCGTCCACTGCATGGCCCCTGTCCAGTTGCCTAGTTACCCAGTCATAGAACTCCACCAGGTTGGTTTGGCAGGATCTGCCACATGTGAAGCCATGCTGTCTGCTGTCCTGTGAGTCCTTTGGCCTCTAGGAGGGCCACCAGCCTCTCCTTCAGGATAGTCTCCATTAGCTTACCCACGATGCAAGTGGGCTCGCTGGTCTGTAGTTTCCGGTTCATCCTTGGGGCCACTGTTTGTGGAGGGGCACCACATGAGCCATCCTCCAGTCTTGAGGTACACACCCGAATGTAGTGAGGCATTAAATAGGTCTGCCAAAGGTACTGCAAGGACCTCTGCCAGCTCCTTCATTACCCTGGGGTGGATGCCATCTGGGCCTGGTGCCTTGTCACCCTCAGTGCCTTCAAACCCTCTAGAACTCTGCCCTCACGATTTCCCCATCTGTCACCACTTCCCCCCTGCTTCTGCCATTTCTACCACCTTGGGTGTCACCCCTCTTCTCTTTAGTAAATACTGAGCAGAAGTACTCATTTAGTGCTTCTGCCTTATCGCACCTGCTTCCACCCAACCCTCCTTCCTAATCCTTACTATGTGGTACTTACAGCTCCTTTTCTCCTGATGTACTTAAAGGTCCTTCTCCCCTTCTTAATGCCTTGTGCCTGCCTGAGTTCCGTAGATGCTTTGGCTCCCTTACTGCCCTTGTCACCTCCTTTGATTCTGTCAAGTACTCCTACCTGTCCTCCCCCTCTCTGTTTTCTTGTACTTCCTAAAGGCAGCTCTTTTCCTCCTTACCTTTCCATGACCTCCTTGCTCAACCAGCTCAGTTTCTTAGCCCTAGCCTTCTTACTCTGGGCTTGGCAGCAGGTTTTGGTTGCCTCCACTATCCCCAGCTTTATGAGCTCCCACCTCTGGTTAGTGTCCATACTAGAATGAATTCTGGCCAGGTGCCCTTTTACCACTTCCCCCATCCTCCCAAAGGTGGCCCTCCTGAAGTCCAGCACTCTTGTGCCAGATTCCCTCCTTCCTTGCCCATATCCAATGTGAGCCATACTGAGTGGTGGTCACTCCTGACAGCGGTTACTCCACTGTAGTTCTCTCACAAAGTCCCATTTGTCAGCACAAGGTCAAGGGTATTCCCTAACCTGGTTGGTTCACTGACCATTTGTAGCAGGAAGCTGTCCTGGAAGGCATCCAGCAGTACCTGCTCCCTTCTGTTCCTGGTTGTTGGGGTTGTCCAGTCCACTCCTGGCATGTTGAAGTCCCCACAATCACACACTGCCCTTCTCATGGGTCCTCCTGATCTGGACCACTAGTTCCCTGTCTAACTCCTCTGTCTGAGATGGTGGCCTGTACACCACTCCCATTCTAAGAATCCTATTCTTGGAATCCTGGATTTGCATCCAAAGTGACTTCGTACTACCCTCCTCCCTCCCTTCCTCCCTTACACACTTCAGTCCTTCCTTCATAGTGCCACCCCCTTTCCCAATCACCCTGTCCCTACGAAATAACCTGTACCCTGGTACAGACAGGTCCCAGTCATTGTATTGGGTGGCCCATGTTTCTGTGATGGCTGCAATGTCCACCTCTCCCTCTGCCATGAGCTGTAACTCTGCAGTTTTTCTCCAAAGGCTCCTAGCATTACAGGTAACCACCTTCCACCCTTTCCCCCTCCCATCCTGCCCTCCTTTCCTAGCATCACCAATAGTACTTGCCATTTGTCCTTTGTCACTGTTATGGGGGTAAGCTCATATGGTTTCCCAACCTGTGGTCTCTGCATATCTCTTCCCCAATTGCCACCTCCCACTCCTAGTTTAAATTCCCAGCTTCCTCTATGTACTCCTCCATCCTCTGTTTCAACACTTTCTTTCCCTCCTCACTCAAGTGTAGTCTGTCCTTGGCATAGAGACTACTGTCCTTCAGTCCTCCCCCCCCCAACAGCCCATACCCTTTAGCACAACACCAGGTTCTTAGCCATCCGTTAAATTACTCTATTCTCAGCATTCTTGTTGTGCTTGCCTTTGGCATCGGACGTATCTCTGAAAAGTTACTGATCTTCTGCCCCCTCCCATAACTGTGCTAGTTCCTCAAACCTCATCTGGACTATATCTACTGTCTTGTCAGCCAGGTCATTTGTCCCAAGATGTATAATTAAATGAGGCTTGTCCCTACCCTTCTAGCATATTTCAGAACAGATTGTCCCACCCATTCCGCTGTCATTTCTGGCTAAGCCTCTCCACCCGTCGACTATGCCTCTCCCCTTGCTACCCCACCTGGCGTGTCTTAGTATTGAGTCCCCAGCACTAAGATTCCATCCTCTTACTCCCTGCTTGCTTCCATTCATCTCCTCTCTCATTTCCAGCTCCTCTTCTTCCTGCTGCACATTATTTCCCCTTTTACCCTGTTGCAATTCTCCCAGCAGAACTTCCCCGCTCCAGTTTGGTCGAGGCATTTATCCAATACTCCTCTAATTTCATCATTCCCTCCTCCACCTTCTTCCTCTCTAGCAGTGCACAGCTGTTTTCTGAAGACCCTTCACAAATGCCGCTCCCTCTCTCTTCATAGTAACCTGTTCTCTCCTTTCCACTCCATGACTTTTGCCACTTCTTCGCCTCCCTCACAAGTCCCTATCTTCTCCTTCCATTTGTCTTTTGTCTCCTGACCTGGTTTCCGACAATCGTTCTTCCTGGCCTGGGCCCCTTTGTCTCTGCTTCCTCTTCTTCTGACCCTCTCTCACCACTGTTGGCTTAAATCACCCTCCCTCATCTCCCCTTGTTCCTACCTCCAGTATTGGGCTAAACCCACCCCAATCTGCCTGCCTGTCTTAGTTCCTCCTGCAGACCCTCAATCTCATTTCTAAGTTTTCTATGTGGTTGCACACTAAACATCCTCCACACTCCAGGCAATTTTAGAAAGATTGGTGCACATGAGTTGTTGCAGCCTACCACCTACCCATTGCTGTAGTTGACCACCAGTGACCCCCACCCTTCCAGATGCAGGATCTGAAACACTCCCAAGTCTCCCCTCTCCCTCCTCTATCAGTGCAAAACATTCTTTTCTTTATTTCCTTACCTCCTTTGTTGTACCCGTGTCACGCATGATAAATCTGAGCACCGCACACACACTGCTATATGAAAGTAAAACCTTCCACCCCATAAAATGAAGGAATAGATGAAAAATATATTAAAGTACAGGCGAAACACATTGCAAGGACATGAATAATGGTACAACAAAGCCGACACTGAGAAACTCATATCCCTGCCTACTTTACGAACAACCAATCAGAATGAAATCAACACATCATCAATGAGTAACACCAACACTTTACACCAGGAGCGAGGAACTAAAGCAAACCAATAGTGGACAACATAAACTCAAACAACGAATCCCAAAGTACTATATCACTGACTGCAGAAACCCCACGGATGACAACAACCACAAGAAAGCAAACTTCACCAACGGTAAATAACACACAACCTAACAATACAACAAAAGAATAGATACTACAGGATGCAAACCCTATTATATAAAATGCAAATGTGATAGTTAGGGATCGATAGGTGAAATCTCAGCACTTGTACCAAATGAGCTCAGAGATTAATCACTCATGCGGAGCCACTGTGATAACCGAGTCTTACCTGTTCGTGTTGATATTTCACTCTATCGTACCTGACTACTTCAACATATCCTATTACTGGCCTATTACTGCACCTTTGTACCTTGTAATTTCACTTTATGTAAAGACCCTTTGTACTGTAACTCTTGCACCTCATTGTTGAGGCCTGTACTACTGTTATGTTCTACCTGTATCTGTATTGCGTGATGTGCCATGTTTGTGGCTAGGGTCATGCCTGAAAATGGTCTTTTGGATCAGTGCACTTTCCCAGTCATCAAAAACACAAAGACATAAATAAATAAATATAAGGTATTAGTTTACAGAAAGGGTGGTGGAGCCTTGGAACAGTCTGCCAGCTGAGGTGGCGAGTGCTAACACTATTGGTGGTTTCAAGCACAATTAGGACAGAATGAAGAGTATAGTGGTTGCTACAGGCATCAGAAACTGGGAGGTGAATGGGGTGGGGTGGGGAGGGCTAGGACTCTGGAGGGCCAGTAGGTTCCAGGGCTAAATAGGGAACTCGGGCAGATTGGATGGACCATTGATCGTTTTCTTCTGTCATTGTCTATCTTTCTATATTTTGTTGTAGTTTATTCTGGATATGAGACATATTATCCTAAAAATCTGACCCTGAACAGATGGGCCCAGAATAAGGTTAACCACCTAATAACTAACGTATTGTATCTGACAGAGTGTGCATGGGTGGTTAAGGAAGTCATCAAGCAGCTACAGCAAGACCACTAGTTAGATCCCAGAATAATGACTACTCTTCCCCTATGAGGACAAAGACAGACGACTGCCTGTAGGACCAGGAGTGTGATGATCCTCTTGAGTTTATCAGCTTTCAGCTGCTGCAACTTATCTGGGAAAACTGAAAATAAACTGCAGCAGACCTTTCCAACCCACAGCCTCCTGGTCTTCTTCAGTGCTGAGGTAACTGACATTAGTCTTTTTGGCAAGACATTTCAATCAGATGATGGCTGCTGCATATCTACCTGTCATCAGAAGGCGCAGCAAGTGAATAATAAATCCCAACCAGCGATGACAGCACAGATTCCAAAATAAGTAATTTCTCTGAATGAGAGCTGGGCTGCCTTCAGAATGAAAGACAGACACTTCAGGAGGCTCAGCTAACTGAGCATCACATAGAAAATGCATAGATCCATCCCCATTATCTTGTGCAAGCAATTAATGTAACCCAGGTTAGTCCAGTCACCCTAATCCTAACCCACTGCCCTGACCCGCCAGTTCCCCACAGAAATCTGAGTGAGAGAGTACACAGTGTGTGTGGCCAGGAAGGAGGGCAGAGCAGTACACATCATAATTGATAATGATAGGCAGACAGACCAATCAGTCTATCTATTGTCCACCTTCCCTTTCCCATTTGAATGCATCTTGCACTCTACCAGTCATGTGATTGATAGGCGCTGCAGAGTGGCTGTGGTTTAGGGTGGGCTAACCTGAGTTAAGTCAATTGGCTTTAGACTCAGAAAGTGGAAGGGATCTGTCTGCCTGCTCTTCACAGCCAAAATTTAAATCCTTTTCTTCCTTTAGTGACAATCTTAAAATGATGCCAACAGAACAATCTGAGGCAGAGGTAAGGCACAATTATTTGAGAAGGGGCCTTTTTTTTTTAAAGTGAGTACAACTGGTGTTCTTTAATATAGACCCAGTTAACTGGGTCCTTTCACCAACCCACCAACCGCACCTCCCTCCCTGCCCTTCTTTCTGAATCTTTATTTATTTATTTACATTTTGGTTTACAACCTTTGAGCCAGAGGATCATTTACAAAGGTACCTCATCACAGAGATGACATAGAGTGCACATAAATTACAGAGAACCAGACAACAGTGCAGCATAGCATAACAATGAAGTTTCCATATGTAACATAAATTACAGTAACCAAGGAACAGTGCGACTTAGAATAACACAGTAGTTTCCATACAATTAGCTTGACAGAACATTTCTGGGTTGCAAATTGAGCACAAGTTGTTACAGAAACAGAAGGGAGGAGGCCAAGGGAGAGTGAGGAGGGAGAAGTGAGGTGTGGTTGTGAGTGGGCTATGTCAGAAGTGATAGTAGCTGAGGCCTGTTAAGGACAGGTGCAGCCCGGAGCTGAAAAGTTGCTTCCTAAGGCGGATTTAAAAGCAGCAATTTGGGGGTAGTGAAATGGATGCAGAGAGAGTTAAACCAGGAAGGGTTCTGTAATAGAAAGACCTTTGGGCCCAAGCAGTCCTGGTTCTGGGAACCAGTGGGATGGTCTTGTCGGCAGTTCGGGTTGAGACAGTGAACAGGGTGGGTTGGATGGAGGTGAATTACCGGTGGGTGAGCCAAGCAGAATCTTCTTAGTTAGAAGGCAGGTTTGATAGCGAGTCATTCATCTAGTGTAAGGAGTTTGGCCATGTCGTAGAGTTGACATGTGTGGGTGAGCCTGGGGCACCAGTCATTAGCCTGCATGCCTTGTTTAGGGTGAGGCGGATCTTGTTGAGGGCAGTGGTGTCAGCAGCAGCATAAACTGGAAGGCCATAATCTACAAGGGACAGTACCGAGGATGTAACAGCAAACCGGAGGGGCATCAGTAGGGAGGCAGTCCTTGTGGCTGAGCGGATGCCAAGGCGGGTGTTGGTGGTGGATGCAAGGCCATTAATGTGGGTGTGAAAGATGAGGGCTGAGTTGAAAGTGACTCCAAGGTATTTGTAGGAGTAGACTCGTTCGAGTGGATATAGGTTGCTGGGGAGGATGGTGAGTGGGTTGTTTCAAGCTTTGTTTTGGGGTTGAGCGAAGAGCATTAACGTGGTTCTTTTTGTGATTGATGATGAGTCTGCACCCTTAAACCAGGTTTCGCATCCTGGAAGGAGTGTTGGAGTGTCCTGGAGAGATGTAAGGTTTTGATGAGAGGCAAAATGACAGCATCATCGGCATACATGAGGATGTTGTCGGAGCAGGCACTGGGCAGGGTATTTAGATATAGACTGAACAGTAGAGGCCCCAGGATGGAGCCTGGGGTACCCTAGAGTGGATTGGGTGGGTTTCTGAGAGTGTCCATTGATTCTGACACATTGGGGCGTGATGTCAGGTAGCTTGAACACCAGGCAAGGGGCCAGCTGAGAAATCAATGCGGTGAGAGCATCTAGTAGCAGAGGTGTGAGAGACAGTGTCGAAGGCCTTAGAGAGGTCAACATACACTGCACCAGCGAGGGCGGAGTCTAGGGAGGAGTGCAGGAAGTTGAAAAAACTCCATTAATGGTGCCAGTGCTGTGAACAGCATGGAATCCATGTTGTTCCCAGCACAGGATGCCATGCTTAGCCAGGTATTCATTGAGTTGATTAGCCACTACTTTTTTCTAGGGCTTTGAGAGGGGAGGATGGAGATTGGTCGGTAGTTGCTGAGGGAGGACCTATCACCCCTTTGTGAATAGGTGTGACTATAGCTGTCTCCCACTCAGAGGAATTGCCCCAGGCAGAGGGACCCGTTAAGTAGTCAACTGAGTGGGACAAGGACTTCATCCAGGACCAGCCGGAGTATTTGGGGTCGAGAGAGTAACTCATGGGACTATTGCTTTTAAGGCTTTTAGTAGAAGTGGTTTGGCTTCCTGGGTAGATGCTTTATGGAGGTAGAACCAGGGGCTCTGAAGGACTGGGGTGGTAGGTCAGGAGTAGGATCAAGAAGTTACTAGGGAGGACAGAGGTAAGGTCAGTGAAGAAGGAGTTGAGGCAGTTGGCAATGCAGGCAGGGTCAGTAGTGGTGGAGCTGTCAATAGTGATCTGGGATGGGGAGTGGGACTTTCCATTTAACTCTTTGATGTTGACCCAGAAGGTTGGGCGCACTCCCAGGAGGAGGAGAGGGTGGCCTGGGAGTGGGCTGCCTTGGCTTTCCAGATGGCCCATGTGCACCTGTTCCATGCGGCATTGTAGGTCTGTCTGTCAGCAGGTTGGCCAGATTCACTGGTGTGGTGCCAGAGGTTGTCCCTATTTTTGAGCATCTGGAGTCGGGTTGGAGTAACCCAAGGTGCATTTTGTTTTGAGGAATTTGATGAAGAGATCACAGGCCCTGTTAAAGGCTTGAGAGAAGAGGTTAAGGGCAGCATCAATGTTGGAAGCCTGGTGGATGGGAAACCAGTTAATCTGGGTGAGACACTGTTTGAGTTTAATCACCCCTACATTTATTCAGGAACACATCTTTGTCCCAGTCATTTTGCTCCATGACAACCTGCCCGAACTATTAGCTCCAGCGTCAATCAGCTCCACGTCAATTTGTCCCGAAACAATTTACTCCTACCACATATCATACTGTACTCCAGCAGCAATTACAGTACGACTTCCACTCCTACAACCCTCAAGCACATTGTCTCATCTGGTAGGCAAATGGTGTCCACCTAGAGTTTATGTTATAATATTTATACTGCGGTGGATTGCTCGGGAATGAATTGACGGGAGCCAATTGACACTGGAGGTAATAGTCCCGAGCAAGTTGCTTATGAACTCAAATTACTGGGATGAATTGTAGATGCAGCCCATTTATTCTGGGTGAAGACCTGTTGGGGAAGATAGTGAACTCCAACAATAACATTTTGTTTTTAAGCAGTCTTTTATTCTCCTCCAGGTCTGCCTGATGACACCCCCAGCCCCATCACCATCCTTCTCACGAACCTACCGGTTATCCACCGCTTGCACAGAATCTCATTTTGGGGCTGGTCAGCCATCTTAGATGTGCAACAGCCTGTGGGGTGCTGATATTGTGCTATTTTCCACCTGTTTTCCTCCACTGAACTGGAGCATAGGGACATGTCGCCAGCGTGTCACGCTCCTGCTGACCCCCCTCACAGTGCTGTCCTGCTGCACTGCCACTCAGCCTCCGCCAGGTGGCAGTATCTGCAGCAGAATTGGTGTCCCCCTCCCCAGGAAGGAGAGCTGCTGTTGGGCGCTTGATCCTTTCCCTCCTGGCTGAGTCATCAAGTGATCCTCATCCATTCCGAACCCAGGTTGCTGATGTGGGAGGCCAAAGCGCAACCACTCTTTTCACTGGACTGGCTTCAACAACATTTCAAAAGATTATCAGGCTGGTATCTAAACTTACCATAAGGTTCTGATAAGGCTTCTTTTTCAGATAATGGCATGGGCTATGCCTTTGAGGGGTTGACCCTGAGGGTTTTCTGGCGGTGCTGACCTGTCTAGTGTGGATAGTGCATGCGTTGGGGGTGGCAGTGGATGCCTATAACAAGGCGCTTGCTAGTGCGCTTGAGTCCCTCACACCAGTCGTGTATGACCCAGGTCTTCTCACTTGAGGTCCCCTTGGTATGATGGTGAGCTCAGGGATGAAGACCTGGTCGGAGATTAGAGCACTGCTGGTGGAAGTCCAGCCTGGAGGTGGACAAACTGGTCCTGTGTGCACTATGGTGCATACCAGGGAGCAATCAACCATAAGAAGGCAGAATTCCTGTCCAGAGAGATTGCTGCCAGGAGGAACTAATCAACTGTGCTCTTTCTGACTGTGGACAGGCTTCTCCATCCTTCCTGTCTAGATGAAGGTAGCCTTTTCTAATGCATTGTGTGAAGAGTTTGCTCGGTTCTTCTCAGGCAGGGTGTCTGCCTTCAGGCAGGGGTCTATCAGTGGGTCAGGGTTTAGTAGACAGCGGTCACCATGGGCTCGGAGAGCTCTCCACCTGGTAGGGGTGAGTTTAGACCGTGGAGATGGCTGAGGTCATTGAGATTGCTCCAAGCTTCTCGCACCTTTGGGAACTGATCCCAGTGCCAACTCATTTCTTTAATGAGATGTGTTGACTCCGCTGGCCCGGTGTTTGCCTTTATTGTCCAGTGTTCCTGTCAGAGGGGTCTTTCCCAATGGCTTGAAGGAGGCTTTCTGTCCTTCTGAAAAACATCATTGGACCCAGAGATCAAGGCAAATTACCATCCTATCTCCAATCTTCCATTTTTGGGTAAGATTGTGGAGAAAGTGGTGGCGCTTCAGCTTGAAGAGCATCTTGTGGCCCATGATCTATATGAGCCACTCCAGTCTGGGTTTTCGAGGTATAGCACAGAAACTGCACTGGTTCAGGTGCATAATGACCTCCTTAGGGCTAGAGATCGAGGGGAAGGGACAATTCTTGTTCTCCTCAATCTCTTCAGCGCTTGACACAGTGGACCATCAGTGTTACTTGACTGCCTATGGAATTCTGCGGACTTGCCGGCACAGTCATCTGCTGGTTGAGTCTTTTCTATCTAACAGGAGGCAGAGGGTAGTGATGGGAATGTCTCCTCCTCCTGGCTACCTGTCATGCAGGGTTCCCCAGGGTTCGGTCTTGTCGCCAATGTTGTTTGCCGTGTATATTCTGCCCCTGGAGAGCTCATTAGGAAGTACAGTCTGGATTTTCATTGTTATGCCGATGATACCCAGCTGTATTTTTCCTTTGCCCTGGAACATCTCATGCATGGAAGTGCTTAATAGCTGTCTCGCTGAAATTAATGACTGGATGGCCTCCAGCAGGTTGCAACTGAACCCCGATAAGACGGAGGTACTGGTGGTGGAGTTGAACAGAGGGCATGATAGGTTGGCCTCTGGTGCAGAGACAGGGCTTTTCTGGCTCTGTACCATTGAAGGCCTCCTCTAGGGTGCAGGATCTGGGCGTTATTCTGGACAGTGGATTGACACTTGAGTTTCAGGTGTCTTCCACTGTCCGTACTAATCTTTATCATCTGAGGAATATCGTCAGGATAAAGCCCTAGTTCTGCCGCAGGACCTCCCACCTTGATACATGCCTTCATGGCGTCCAGGCTGGACTACTGTAATGCACTCTATCTCGGGGTCTCTGGGGGTACCCTGCGCTGACTGCGACTGGTGCAGAACACAGTGGCAAGGCTGTTAACAGGACAGCCTAAGTACCATCATATCACTCTGGTGCTGCATCAACTGCACTGGCTACCAGTTAGGTGGAGGTCCTCTTTAAGGTGGGTTTACTCACCTTTAAGGCCCTACATGGCCTGGGCCCTGGTTAGCTGAAGGACCTTCTCATTCCTGCTGTCTCGGCCCACTCCCTCCGCTCCTCCTCTGGGGCCTTCTTGCAATTCCCAGGACGAGGTTAAAAACAGCAGGTGACAGAGCATTTAGTGTCACTGCCCGTCCTGTGGAATTCGCTACTCCAGTTGTTGGGGAGGCCCCTTCTGTGGAGGTATTTAAAGCCCACCTCAAGGCCTTCTTGTACAATCAGGCCTTCCCAGACTGTGCTTTCTAGTCCTTGCTTTTTAGAACCTATGTCTAGGTTAGCCCTGACTCTTTAGGTATTTGCTGTTGCTGCTTAGGTTATGTTTATATAAATTTTTGTTTTGTTAATGTTGTGTGTTGTGTTTGAGATATTGTTATGCATTTTGTTTTATAATGTATGGTATTTATCTTTTAAATGTTCAGGGCACGAGCTTCGGGATGGGCATCTCTTAAATAAAATTTGCCTTGCCTTGCCTCTGGAATTTTTAAGCTTCCAAACCTAGTCAAATCAAAGGCTGAAATACTGTCAGACCATAAAACAGGGATCAGCTGCAGTACCAGTACAAACCATTAGTGATACTGGGATACCTAGCCACTGTGACTGTTACCACTTCAGTTTAGATCACTCCATAATTTCATTTCCCTCCACGTTACTCTTCCTAATCTAGATGTATGCAGGGCTGGCTCAGGCACCCTCAATCTCAGCTATTGCTCAGCCCCCTACTCATAGGAGCCCCAGACAGAAGCTGGGCAGGTCATCAGCCTTTCAAATTTCATGTTTGTTTATTCATCCTTGTGTACTGTTTAAAGATCACACAAGGGACATCACTGAGCTGGGCTGAACCTTCCAACGATGCATCATAATACCAGAAGAATTCCTGCTAAGGTACACTCAAGGACCTCAATGACTAAACCTGCTGGGATCCCCAGAAACATAAGACCGGCTCTGGATGTACAGTGGAGTCAGCCAGGATGCAGTGCTATTATCACAGTTTCTGCCAGTGACATGCTACTGAATACTGCAGGACACAGTGTAATCCAATGGTAAGTACTCCCAGTTTGTCACGCAGCAGGAACTGTGACATGCTCATCACAGAGTGTTGCACCCTCGCTGACTCCACTACACCACATCCAATCCCAGGTCTCCCAAATTGATAGGAATTCCTGAATTTTACAGGAAATGCAGCAATGTTCAGTGAGATTCTTCCCATAGACTTGTAGTGGTTATATAGGAAAATAGAGTAATTCAGCCTCCATAAGAAATAATGCAATTCACAGGAAAATGTAGAAAAATTGGCCTGGACTTGCAGAGAAATTGTGGGTTGATCTGGGAGCCTTCTACCTCTGACCATTAAAGTGCCTGTGGTGTGGCTATTAAACAGAGCGGAGAGGATATGCATTGCAGGAGTGCTTCTAATTGTCCCCAGATGTGAGGAGGCCATTTAGAATAAAATACAAGTAACAAAACATGTGGCTCTGACCTCCTTATCTTAACTCACTACAGAAGCAAAAGGGTAAATATTTAAAAATAAACAATGTGCCTTGCCAAGGAAACAAGATTCTCTCAATATGAAAATAAAGTTTAGGCTCAAAGGTCATGATTTTATAAACAGTTTCTAGCTTTCGCCTCTCACCCTGCTGTCCAACAAAAATTTTCTAGTTGAATAAAGAACTATGAAATCTCACAAGTCTGAAGACTGAAACTGGCAGCAGTAGACCTAGCAGTGTTTTGCTTCCAACATGAAGAAAACTTGTGGTGGCTGTCTAATATTGTTGCCTTCACTGGGGAAAGTTTTGAATTTAATGGCATTTAAGCATACTTTCAGAGATAGTATAGCCTAGTGGGTAGAGCCCAGAGCTGTGACTCTAGACACCAAGGTTTAAATCCCACCACAGCCATCATGTGACCTTGAGCAGGCAAGTTAAACTCCTGCATTTGGCCTCCTGTCTGTCTCCTCCTCCCTCTCTCACACGTACTCAGTGGGTAACCTCTCAGAGCATTCCTTAGCTTCTCTCAATCTCAAAGCAGTTAACAGTACTTCTAATAAATAGACAATTGTTTTATTTATTGTATTGTGATGTGTTAGTAATTACTTTCTACTTTTATAATAAAATAAAGGAATAATGCACTCTAGGTTGTGTGTTGTGCTGGGATAACATCACACCTCATGTGGTTGGGCACAAGGCCACAGGCCAAGTCGTCCAACACTCAAGGCGTGACATTATCCCAGCACGCACACACATCCTAGAGTGCATTATTCCTATTATACAATGGCTCATTTGTAACAAAACAATACAAAACAAAAGAACAGACATTTAAAATTACTTTTATTGCTTTTCAATGCATAGGAATACTTAGAAGAAAAGTAGTGCTAGTTATTTTGGCCACTAGATGGCACTTCTATGGTTTATTGTGACTCTCAGTCCCCAAACAGACACACACTTCTGTGCAGTCTAATTACATTCAAATGGGACTCTGTTCTGTCTGCTTTGCTAAGCTTGCCCCCCGATTTGCAAAGTGTCTGTATGCAGCTTGGAAGCTGCAGATTTGCCAGCCTGCCTCCTCGCTCTGTGGCCCTCACCACCAATGCTCACATTTATGTGTTTGGTCCCCTATAGTTGGTGCATGATAGTATCTGAGGAACAACAACTAGTGGTCATTTTCCGTTTCTGCAACCATGAAGGCAGTTTGAGTCAACGTGATTTTCTCCGCCCCTCTGACTCACGCTTAGCTATACTGTAAGTCAACCATGCATTACTTTGAGGAGACAGTGTGGCTGCTGTGATGGCTTTAGGGACCGATTGTAATGGCTGTGGCATGTGCTTGGCCGATTGTAATGGCTGTGGTATGTGCTTTGGTACTGGTGTTTTGTCTCCGTGTGTGCCTCTGTTTCTGTGGACCCCTCTCTGTCCCCACCCCACACGTTGTGATAGCAGCCGTTCGGGAGTGTCAGCTGTGTTTGAAATCCATTTTTAAACATAAAATTATAGGAAACGTG
This sequence comes from Neoceratodus forsteri, assembly GCA_016271365.2. Taxonomy (NCBI): domain Eukaryota; kingdom Metazoa; phylum Chordata; order Ceratodontiformes; family Ceratodontidae; genus Neoceratodus; species Neoceratodus forsteri. The sequence goes on along the minus strand of JADMNL010000023.1, from coordinate 97,217,355 downwards.
GTGATGCATGGGTGTAAAGGTCAGAGCGAGGACTGCCAACTGTGAAGCCGATCAGACTGACAGCTTTGTTTACGTCTTTTTTTTGTTTGTTTGTTTTCATAGGATGGCAGGGAATGGGTAGGGATTTGGTGTGGGGTGTGGTACAAATCAGGAAAGAAAAGATGTCTGTCAAGCAGGGACTGTGACTACAGTGGCAAGTGGTAGGAGAGTGGTGTGAAGCCGACTGGAGCCACAGTTTTATTTTATTGAGTCTGGGTTGGGTACTGATTTTTCTTCATGTGATCTGGTCATGGTCATAGTGCACTGGGACTAGATCCGTGATGTTATGCTGGGATAACATCACGGGCCCACCCCAGACTGACCAATCACAGTCCAAGATTCTTTCTTGCCACTGTATAATATTTGTTAGTGCAGCGAAAACAAGTGGGTTTTCACCTTTGCTTTTCACACTGCTAGTAAAACAAGCATTTGTCAATGCCGAATGTTTGCTTGCTGGTATTGGCATTGGTAGTGCAGGAGTTAGAGAGAGATGCATAATAGGAATGGTAGTGAAGTACTGAAGTAGCCAACCCCCACCCCACCCTGCAGAGATGGACAGGCATTGAGGTGGAGCCTTTGGGTCATCGGGCTATAACATTCACATTCCACCTCAACCCACCCTGCAGACACCCACAGGTTTCACAGTGTGCCTTGAGGTCTTCAGCCTTTATGCTTACCCCAGTCCATAAAAAGCTGAGATGGGTGAAATATAGGAGAATGGGGTGAACGTTGAGCCAAAGACCCCAAGGTACACCTCGATGCCCGCCAGTGGCTGCAGGTGGGGTGGGGTGGAATGGGTGAGCATTACAGCCAATGACCCCAAGTCAGTGTCAATGGCTCAGCAGGTTGCACACTCATCTCTGAGGCCAGAAAATCAGAAGGCTGTGGATTCTATCCCTACACCAGGCACATGGATTAAATCCTAATACTGGCAATGCAGTGTAGCAAGAAGGGGTTGCTGCACTCCTGAGGTGCTGTCTTTCAGATGAGACATTAAACCGAGGTTCCATCTGCCTGTTCTGGTGGTAGTTCAGGTGGATGTTAAAGATCATGGCACTTCTCGAAAAGAGTAGGAGCTTTTATTAGGAAAGGAAAAGCAAACATATAACCATCACAAATATTGTACAGTAGGATAACAAAACAAACACACAGATCTCAATGTAACACAAGTAGGAACAGGGAGAAAAAATAGTCACTTCTCTTTTAGTACAATATCAAGAGAAAATCAAAAAAATAACACAAGCTTTAACCTCAGTTATATGCAAATGAAATATAATGTAATAGATCAATATTATAAAATACATTTACCAAAGGGTGAACAAATTTACAAAGGAAAATCACTCAAAACATTCAAGTTATTGGAACATCCGAATCTGTGATCCATGGCATGTTGTGCCTGCCATGCTGCCCTTAACACCCTAGCCAATATATTCTTAGCTTCATGTGTTTAAATCTGTTTCAGTTCTGATGTGATCTTCTCTGTTAGTTCAGAATGCAGAATCTGCTTCTGCTGCAGGCTAAATAAACACTTGGCATTCCACAGAAACCATTTTATGCACAAAATTGTTTAGTATAATGAACTGCTATGCCACTTATTGATTGACCCATGGTAATGACCATACATTAAGTCTTCAAACGTAACAGAGGCAAACCAGGGCTCATTCCAAGTAGTGGCTATTTACTAAAACCCAGAGAATGTCAGAGCAAATAAAAAACAAGCATTTGTCAATGCCGAATGTTGCTTGCTTGTATGTGCTGTTTAGGTATTTGGAAGTGACAGTTTCATGCCTTCCTCCCAAGACATCCACTGTGTCTTTCTGTTCAGTATTAGGTGTGGCAAAATGGCAATGTTGAAATCTGGAGTGAAAATATTGAAAATCACAAACTTCACAGTGTGCGTAGGAACTTCAGCCTGGCCTTTTTTCGTGAAACAATCATTTTGGAATTTTTCGCAATTTTCAACATAGCCATTTTAACACCTGAGCTCATGAGCAGCGCCACTGTGATTTTCTTAATTTGTCCCGTACATTGATCTCGCACACCGACTGCGCCATTGTGTGCTACATGGGCAGAAACACGTTTTGGGTGACATGTGAAAAATGGCAGCTGTACTACTCATAAGAAGGTGTCATAAAATGGCAATCGGCCAAATCTGGAGTGAAATATTGAGAATTCGTGACCTTCTGATGCGTGAACTGCATCAGCGCTGCGGCTCGTGAAAACAGTCATTTTAGGAATTTTTCACCAAATTTTCAACATAGCCATTTTAAGACCTCTGCTCATGAACAGTGTCACTGTGATTTTCTTAATTTGTCCGGTACATTGATTTCACACACCCACTGCGCCATTCTGCGCTACATGGGGTGGAAACACATTTTGGGTGAGATGTGAAAATGACAGCTGTACTACTCATAAGAAGGTGTGGTAAAATGGCAATGTTGAAAATCTGGAGTGAAAATATTGAAAATCACAAACTTACAGTGTGCGTAGGAACTGCCTAGCACTTTCGTAAAACAGTCATTTTTGGAATTTTTCACAAATTTTCAACATAGCCATTTTAACACCTGAGCTCATGAGCAGTGTCACTGTGATTTTCTTAATTTGTCCCGTACATTGATTTCACACCCACTGCGCCATTCTGCGCTACATGGGTGGAAACATTTTGGGTGAGATGGAAAATGACAGCTGTACTACTCATAAGAAGGTGTGGTAAAATGGCAATGTTGAAAATCTGGAGTGAAAATATTGAAATTCGCTGAACGTCGAGCCTGCTAAGGAACTGCACAACGCACCCTGGTAAAACAGTCATTTTTTGAATTTTGGCACAAATTTTCAACATGGGGTTTTGGGACCCTTCTCATGAATGTTTCACTGTCATGGTGGTATTCAGGCCCGAAGGGAGATTTCAGTCACTGCATGTCACTGCGAAAATCACCCTTCGGCCCGATAACGCCATGACAGTGACATCATTCATGAGAAGGGTCCCAAAACCCCATGTTGAAAATTTGGCAAAATTCTAAAATACCCGAGATATGCACATGTTGAAACCCCTATGTAACCTATTATACAGCCTACGGCATTTCCTCAGTTCAGCGGTCGGCTTTGAAGAGTGCAGGCGTGTTCCGGTCCACGAAGATCGTCGCGCCAGAGTCAGAGGTAAGTATGGGGTGAGGGGTGTGGGAGGCTGGAGTGCGCAGTGGGTGGGTGCGGGTTGTGGGAGGGTTGGGAGAGGCGCCGTGGGACAGTTTTTATTTTACAGGTTTAAAAAAAGCGTGCGTGGGACATTTGCCACGCTGGGATGGGCTCCCAGCGTGGCACAAGGACTTGGGGGCGTTCAGCCAATGGGGATTGGGCACCCCGCCGGCCAAGGACCACAGTGCTTGCCACGCTGGGGTGGGCTCCCAGCGTGGCACCTAACTGGGTGGGGTGGGGATGCAGCTCAGCAATTGGGGGGCGCGGCTCAGCCGGCGGAGATTGGGCACCCGTCAGCTATACAGTACGAGGGGCATGCGTCTGTCTGTGCGTGGGGGAGCTGCGGCGTGAGCAGCGATGTCTTATCGGTGCTCACTCAGCGTAACTCCCCTTTCAACTTATGCGCACTGCATTTTGGGCGTGTCATGAAGCCCAAAATGCATTACTACAGGGCCGCGCCTGCCAGCCCACTGACTGAATTGGAGGAGGACACACCCCGAAATCTCCGATGAAGGCATCTATGTTTCTTGCATATGCGCAGCAAGAAACATAAAAAGAATTCAATAGAATTCCGGTATTGGGATGTCAGAATCTGCCAACTACTTAGTAGTCCAATGTATTTCAATGAGAAACTAAATATAGGTTTCTATCTTTTCAAAAGGAATAGATACTTATTTTCTGCAAGAAACTTTGCCTTTTATATGGTTGCCATATTGTGGGCCATCTGTATGATTTTACAATTTTTAAAAACAATAATTGGCTTCTCTTTTCTTCTTCCAGTAAAATATCTGTTATGAAGAAAATGTCACCTGTTTTAATAACAAAGGGTCACGGGTTATTAAAAATCACATATCTCTATTAAATATATAGTATTTTGGTGGTAGAAAGTACTATTTCTCAATAAAACTCTAAAACAGATTTGCAGTTTCCATTGAAATACACAATGCCAGCATTGTCAGTAAAAGTTTCGGACTTCACAGTACAAGGATTCCAGTGGATACTTTTTTACTAGTAGTCAGCAAAATACAAATAAAATGATGAAAAGGTAAGTAAAGAAACAAATAAAGCAAACTGAATGATTGCAGAGGCATCTAAAGGCTCCAAACCTTCATTCTTTAAGATATATATTCTTAATAAGCATTTGATCTTAAACCAGCATTTGTCAATGCCGAATGTTTGCTTGCTGGTACTGGCATTGGTAGTGCAGAGTTTGAGAGATGCATAATAGGAATGGCAGTGAAGTATTGAAGTAACACCAACCCCACCCTACCTGCAGAGACTGACAGGCACTGGGGACATGCCTTTGGGTCATTGGCCTGCTCATGGCATTCACTTCACCCACCCTGCAGACACCGAGAGTGTCGCAGTGTATGAGGTCTTTGGCTTTTACGCTCAGCCCATTTAAAAGGAAATAAGCTGAGATGGGTGCAATATAAGAGAATGGAGTAAGTGTTGGGGCCGAGAGATGCCAAGGCACACCTCGATGACTGTCAGTGGCTGCAGGGTGGGGTGGAATGGGTTAAGCATTATGGCCGATGACCCCAAGTCACTCCCGATGCCTGTCAGTGTGATAGGGTTGGCATTATGGTTGGAAACCCTAATGCCCGGGCATGTGTTGGTAGTTTTGCTCCAAATATTTGACATGGGCTTTTGGGAGCCCACCTCATGAATAATGGCAATATGATTTGTTACTCAATGCCAAAAGGTGATTTCACACAGCGAGTGTGCATTTGACACCACAGGTGTAAAACACATTTCTGGCAGGATGTGAAAAATGACAGGTGTACTGTTGATGAGGAGGTGTGAATAAATGACCAAATCATCATCCACAGTTGGACTAACAGACTGGCTTTTAGTTACACTGTTGCATTGTGACAAGCTTCTGCACAACATCAAGCCAGATAGCCAGTCCCACAGAGGTCCATTCACACACCACCAGCCATGCCACCACACCACCAATCTGGTTCTTAGTTACAATGTTGCATTGTGACAAGCCTCCATACCACATTAAGGTAGTCAGTCCCATGGTCCATTCACACACCACTAGCCATGCCACCACACCTCTAGCCCACCACCAACCTGGCTTTTAGTTGTAATGTTGCATTGTGACAAGCCTCTGTACCACATTAAGGTAGCCAGTTCCACTGAGGTCCATTCACACACCACCAGCCATGCCACTACCACACTAGCCACACCACCAACCTGGCTTTTAGTTACAATGTTGCATTGTGACAAGCCTCTGTACCACATCAAGGTAGCCAGTCCCACAGAGGTCCATTCACACACCGCTTTGACAACAATGCAAATTACATTTTATCCCTCGTTTTCCAACTGGGAGTGTAGTTGGTACTGGTAGAAGATACACAAGGATAACCCTATATTTGAGGATAACACCATATTTATTTGACAGAAAGGTTCTTTATTAAGAAATTGCTCACAGCAGGTAATATCAAATGTGTAGGCACCTCTTTTCATTGCCAATAAAATCTCTGTTAATGAGGTTCCTTACTTTATTGAACATATCCTAAAACACCAGACACTCACAGCATGTTAGCCAGATAATGACTGGTACAGCATACTTTGCATTAAAAACAGCTGGTCTACCACTAGTCTGAGACAGACAAAACAAGGTACCTGCTTGTACCACAGCAAACTTATTGGCTAATGAAAATAGTTGCCTATACATTGGTCTTACTGACTGAACTTTTAATAAAGAACCTTTCTAACAACAAAATATGGGGTTGTCCCCATCTTATCTTCTACCAGGCTCCCTCCCAGTTGAACAACATAGCCTGCATATTCTTCAACAACAGTGCACAGTTATAGACAGAGAGCCACCCATGAAAGACAAGATGAAATAGTGCTGCTTAAATAGTAAACACTTAAAAGTCCAAGAACAAATCAAGCAAGCACCAAGCTAGGCAGCAAATGCACAAAAGCACCAAACCAGCCAAGCACCAAAACCAAAAGTTTTAATTCAGTACTTAGGTACTTGTTGTAATTAGTTAAGTACTGTTGATGTGACCCCCACCCCACCCCAGGATGTATCATTGTAGCATGTCAGAGTTCAGTCTATATGATTGCTTATTTGGGAGCTTTGCCCCCCACACCCCCATGTAGTATTGCTCAGTAATTACTGATTATTTAAGCAATAAGGCATGACAGGGTGTGGGTTATTGGGAGATTTACCCACACCTTGTGTGATGTGTCACAAGGTGCAGCTGATGACTTAACCACACAAGAAGTGGTAATCCTTCAATAACCCACATCCTGGAGTGCCTTATTGCAATTATACAATGGACCCATGTGCAAATAAATTTTACATGTGTTTAAGTATGTTTTTATAAATGCTATTTCTCAGCCATGGGCTATTACAGGATATACCACGATCATGTGATGTGTTTTGACCAATGAGGTTACAGGATTTTCATACCCCATTGTATAATGTACTGTACATTTGCTTCTACAGAAAACTACATCAGGGTTGTGGTGGGCAATGGCAAACAAGCAATATATTTAGAACTACTGACGGCAAAACTAAGAAGCACAATTATCAATATTACTTTACTGAAAACTCTGAAAATAACTTAATAAAGTGTCCAACACCCATCACTGTATTAGCCTCATAGAACTGCACTATGCATCCGCATGCTGCTGTAAATCTTGTAGCAGCTGCAACAAGACCGGGATTTATAAGTACGCCCACTTAGTACTGTACATTTGAACCCCCCACAAAAAAAAATGAAACTTGGTAGGGCAAATCAATATATGCACCACCATTGGGAGAGAGAGACAGCTGGGTGAGCATTGAGCAGAGTGAATTTTCGACTTGCTGTACATTTTATCCGTCTGCAGTACTGCATGTTAGGAGGTTTAACATAAATAATAAGTAAAGATTAATGTAAGGTTGCAGGAAAGGGTTCCACTAACAAGAATGCACAATGGTTCTGTAAAACCTGGGTATAGCTAGCATTAACGGATAATAATTAACTCTTGCAAAGGTCACCAGCAACATGTATTTAATCGCTCTTATAGCGTAGTAGAAAATAATTCTGTCTTCAGTTCTGTTTGACAACCTTCCTGCAACTGTGACATGAATCATATTTCTTTATTTATGCTAATGCAGCACTGCAGGAAGATGAAAACTATGCAAGCAAGTTAATTAACTTGTATCAGAGTGGCCCAGCAAGACATCTTTCCATCCCAACCCTTTAGTTTAGTATATTGCCACATAATCTCTTATCTTTCAGGAACGTTCACTTCATATAATATTTTCCCCACCCACTGAGACACAACACTTGTTTCACGCTGAAATTCACAGGCTCACAGCTACCTACAGCAATGTAAATACACTTCTGCAGCTGCAGGTGCTGTGTTGCTACTAGTTAGCCAGTGAAGGACTGCTCTGGATTAAGTACTACTACTAGTACCATACTAACCACCATCCACTAGCACTCCACTGACTAAAATAACAGCAGTTACTTCACTACAGGACTAGAACTGGAACTTAAGGAGCGAGTTGTGAGCCGAGACTGATCAGAGATCTCCTCGGTACTACAAGTTACTGCTGAGGAGGTCCCTATCTTGTCTCGGTGGTAGAGGGGGAGGACACTCTTCAGGCAGCCCAGACTCAGTACTGCAGTGAGGTAGATGCACAGCACAGCGGCACAACTCCTCTGGCTCTCTCACTCTTCAGCAACAAGCGGTGGGCGCAGGCTGGGGCCAGCTAAGCTGTTGATGCTTGCCACCCATCAGCTGGGCATGCAGGGCTGGCACTCTGCTGGTAAAACTCTATCCATATAGTACTCCATTCAGAACTTAGTTTAGATGGTGACCAACACTTGCACGGCTCTACTCGGTGCTCAGTCTTCATAGCAGGGCACCGTGCCGTGGGTGAGGGTCCTGGCTGCTGTTTGAACTGCTTCTCGGTGGCAGCACTCCTCTCACGGCTGCAGCTCCTGTCAGACCTGTCAACTCTCTTGATGATACCCTCTCTGACTCAAGGGTTTACACACAGTAGCTCCTACTTTTCCAAACAGGAACAACAAAGTGGAACTGGTAGTTTGTTTCAGGGACTTTTTTTAATTCAAGTTTATTAACAACAAATGGTTACATACATACTTTATGTATAAGCACAAGTCCATTCAGTAACAAATTCATCATTTGGTACAATAACAGTTAATTATACCTATTAAGAGTATTTCAGAGGAGCCTTATCCCTCAGCGGAAACAGATTCCCAGTATTTTTACAGAAAAGGCTATGGGACTTCAACTTCACACCTCACAAGTAGGGTTTGGATCCTCAGCCCCCTCCCTTCCCCAGCCCCATGACAGAGAACAAGCATATTTCAGATTACCATTGCCTCAAGTCCAGATTCAGATGTCGGCCCAACCAGACCTGCCATCTTGTCCACCTATGGATGTAGATATGTGTCTGTGGGTTAATTTAAGGTTAGCTCTTCAACATCGGAAATTTCTTGTATAACCTGAATCCAAGACTTAGAAGCAGGTGGCTCAGGTTTCAGCCAGGCGTGGTTATGGCTTTGTGCACTGCATCCACTAGTATGGGCCAGAGGTACATGGAATTGGCTCTCCTAAGGGACTGAGGTGGGATACCCAATATAGCCTCTGGCCAGTCCAATGGCCAATTCAGCATGAAGAGATCCATCAAGGCAGCCGCCACCTCATTCCAAAAGGGCCTTATCTTAGGGCACATCCAGAAAATATGTAGGTGGTATGTATCCTCCTCCCATAAACTCTCCAACACAGGTGAGAGCGAGTAGGGTCTCTCTATGAGAAGTGATGGGGTAAGAAAGTAGTGCACCCTCACTCTCCATCCGAACTCCTGCTAGAGTGGAGATCTAGTTGTTTTGAAGTAATGTAGAACACTTTACCACAGTCTACCTCTCTCTGTTTGGAGCCTGAATCCCTTTCCCATTTGGATTTAATTTTATCTAGGGGTCCTTTCTCAGTGCAGCCAGTGATTTATAGATTATTGAAATGTGACCCTCTGCACCTGCCCGCCCATCACCCCCTCATGCATTCAAGGAAAGTTGCTACCGGCAGGATCCAGGTCTTACTTCTGACATTTGTGAATGTGTGCCCTGACCTGTAAAATCTAAATGGTCAAAGTGCCGGAGGCCATATGTGTTGCTCAGTGTTTCAAAGTCCAGGACCATGGTCCCCTGCACGAACTGCCCAAGGCATGTCAAACCCTGTTTGCCCCAAGCCTTAAAAGTATGATCTAGCTGGCTGGTGCAAAATTGGGACCATGACAGTCTGTACAGGGCCAGATGGATCTCCCAGCCTATATTTCTGCCATACTCTATGTGTAGCAGCTAACGTATTGTTAACCACTGTGAGTAAAGGAGGAGGGTCTAATACAGATCCCCGGGAGTCATAGCCCTGGCATCTAGTGGAGGCCACACCCATCCTCCTCACCCTGTTCCATTAATTTCCAGTTTAAGACATAGGTTGGAGTGAACCAATGTAGGGCCATCTTCAACTGTGTCCAAATAGTAGTCCTCCAAGTCAGGGAAGGACCAACCTCCATTTTTCTTATGTGTCTGCAGGATGCGTGAATTGATTCTTGGTCTCCTATTGTTCCAGATGAACCTTGTAAACTTCCTCTGCCAGACCTGGAATTGTGCTCTGGTTATGAGGAGAGGGAGGCACTGGAACAAATAAAGAAACCTAGGGAGAATATTCATAGAGATTGATTGTATCTTGGCGTACATGTGTGCTACTTGCTTCAGGCCTCTACCTATCTCTATGAAATTACCCTGCACTACCGCTACTCTTATCCCTTATCAGGTCATTTGTCCCTAGGTGAACAATGACATCTAGCTTCCTCCCATCTCCTGCTACCCTAGAGATTCTCTGGATCTGTTCTCCATTCCTCCAACCAAAAGCACCAGGGAGGCATTTCATCTCATTCTCCTTTCTTTTCCACTCCCTCATCTATTCCCCATAACAACAGAGTCCCCACCAGAAGCAGCTTTCAGCAGGGGCCTCTTACTCCTTCATGGGGCCTCACCTTTGAGGACAGCCCCCACCACACACACACACACACATCCATATTAAGTATTACTGAAATATTAGCCTCTATCTCATTATTAATATAGAAAATACTGGATGGGCAACTATACACACAACCAGCGTGTTTCTACAGAAGGTTCTGATTTCTCTGACCTTGAGAGCAAAGCTCAAGAAGTTTGTAGGAATCAGAACCCCGAGGTGGCAAGAACAACATTGATTAAGCATTAGTTACTCATCCTGTATTTTTATAGTGTATAGTATTATGGGAAATGTGTGCATTGTGTTTTTTTTCTCTTTCTTAATGAAACTGACTTGTGCAGTCTCTAGAGGTTCTAGAATGCTATTCTACCACAGAAGGGTACAATCACCACACCAAAATGTTTCATCTATCAGTAGTGGGTGCGACCAGAAAGAAGTTATGTTTTAAAGACTTCAAAAGAAACCCCATACTGATCTCAGTTCAGGAATAAAATACGATGAAAAGAATAAATGAATATATTGATGTGTTTGCCAGAAATGCAATACAGTATTATTGAAAAAGTATGACAACATTTTTCCACTCACAAATACTGCTGCTTTAAAGACCAAAGAGACAGAAAACCAAAAACTAGACAGTGCTGTACAAAAAGTGACCAGCGTCTGCGGTTCAGTTAGTAATGCTGCATTGCATCTTCCCTTTAATGCTTTTATCTGCAATTCAATTACACTGTTCTCCATTACTTGTAAATTCACCACGTCAAGCGCTATGTATCCCCCCACACACACACACACTATCCATATAAGTGTTACTGAAATACTAGCCTCTGTCTCATTATTAATATTATCAAGTTATATTCCCCTCTGCTTCTGATATGACAGATGCTACATGTGGGACAGGATGCAAAGGGCCCACTATGAATTAATCCACGTTATATCAATAATTTCTCTTCATTCAGCGACACTCAATGTAGTTTCCCAACTACACAGCTGTAGTTCATTCATTCACAGCAGCATGTGTTCCTCTTTGGTTAAGATTTGCATTGTCAGATCATGCAGATAATAACCCCCACCTACACATATACACACACACACACACATATACACTACCTTCTTTCATGAAATGGATAGCGAATCCAACCTGCTGAGGAATTAAAAACAAGCATTTGTCAATGACGAAAGTTCATCGTGTGCATAATGCTATTATTTTGGGGGTTACAAGCTGAAATGGCAAATTTATGCAGGTTCACAACTTCATTGTTTTTTATAGTTTTACACCATATTTACAACATAGCCATCTTATTACGCCACCTCATGAAGAAAGGAAGAGTAAATGTCAACTCTTGTCCGAAAGGTACTTTCACACAGTGGCTGCAAATTACCTTTTGGGATGCGAAAAACATTTTGCCAGGATCTGAAAATGACAGCTGTCACATTCATGAGGTGCAGTGAAGAGATTGCTATGGACATTTGGGTTAAAAATATTGAAAAGTACCAAAGGTAGAGCCTGAGTGTGTTAATTTAGTGCATACTCATAGCTTTGTTGTTTGTTAATATTTTCACACCACATTTTTAGTGTAGCATTCTTATAATGCCACCTCATGAAGCGTGCCAGTGTAATTTCGTTCACTCATCCCGAAAGGTGATTTCGTAGAACCACCACACCATTCTGTGCCACAGGTGCGAAAACATGTGTCAGACAGGATATAAAAATGACAGCTATATTGTTCATAAGGAAGTGTGATATAATGGCAATGTTGAAAATCTGGTGTGAAAATATTAAAAACTGGTCAAGTTAGGAGCATGTGTAGAAACTGCACAACCCACGCTTAGTAACGCAGTCATTTTTTATTTTTATTTATTGAATTTGCAAGCAAAACTTACAAAGTGCAATACATAGGAGGATACCATATGATATACTCAGTTAAGACGAAGAATTCTTACATGGGTCTAGTGAACAACACCCCCTTTAGAGGTACAGCATTGGGGTATCCCCTATCTACAAAAACTTACATCGGTAAATTCACCCAACGATGTAATAGGAAGGTCAACAGGAATCTAAACAGGAGGTGCATAGCAATACCTTTACCAATGTGACAATATTGTCAAAATGATTCCCTCAATACAAATCTCAGAAAGGTAATAGAATATTCCCAGTGCTCCCAGAGAGAAACAAATGTTTTGTTTTTTAATTATTCGAGCAGCAGTGACCATAGAAAGTAGCTAGTAGTACAACAAATACTTAGGATACAGACAAACAATATGTGGACATGTGAAGTCCCCAGTCTGCTCTTAACTCAAGATAAATACATGAGAACTAGCCAAAAGTCCCCAAACAGCTAATGATTGTCAAACCTAAAGTTCGAATATAGTCCAAAAGTAATCGTTACATGCTGCGTAACTAATTAAGTACATGCTATAACTGAAGCTGTTACAGCCATTGAATATGACTGTTCGGCCCCAGCAAACCAAAAGTACATTACCAGAGTGGCCTAATTAAAATCAATCGACCTTAGAATGATCTCCTTCACCTTCTCCACCAGACATCTCAAGTTCGATCCTCTCGACCAGCTTATTCGCATCATTCGCTCATTGAAGAGGAATTGCTGGCTGCTCCAAAGCACAGGAGCTTGGCTGGAAGGAGCAACTGGTGCTGCACCTTGAGCTGACGCAGTCGACCTTGCAGGCCATCAAAGGCGTACGGCATTGTTGGGTGCTGAAAGACAGATCCGGAAAAGAGTAAAATCTGATCTTCCCCATATTTCAGGGCTTTGTGGCATTGGGCAAATTTGAAAACATGGTTTCTATCTCCAATCCTGGTGCATACAATTAGGAAAGTTCTCAGGGTCACAGGATCTGTCACAACTCTCCAGAGTAATTCTGTAGGCCTTTTCTAAAGAAAGAGGTGGATCAGCTTCCTCAAGGTTCAGCAGAGCAGGCAAAAACATTCTAGCAAAGCCTTCAGACTGTCCTCTCCTTCAGCATTTTGGACAGCCCAATCACATGGAGATTTCGCTCTCTCACCTGGTTCTCTACAGGCTGCAACCTTTGCGGAGGTGCAAGTTTTCTTTAATTAGTTTAGTAGATGTGTCCGCTAATTTAAGGATGGAGGTTCGAGCATTGTACTATTGTCTCGCAATGCTCCATTCTGATTCCAAAGCCGACACTCTTGGAATGAGAGTGTCAAACTTTTTGTCCAGATCTTGAACTGATTTGACAAGCTGGTGGAGCGTAGCAAGAATGGACGTCAGCGAGGCCTCCTCTGGTTGGTGTCTGCGACTCCTGGCTCCACCATACTTTATAGCCTTTCCTCCTTGGTCTGCTTTTTAGGAGCAAAGAAGTTACCAGCTGGTGCCTAGCCCTTTGGTTTTACCCATCACAGCTCTCTGATGTCTGACACACTCCGGGGCAAAATTATACTTTTTATATTTGAAAAAGCTAGAGTTGAATAGTATTTTTAATGTCTTCTCTGGGAGCTCCAGTAAATTGCTGCTTCCTCTTGGTTGATCAGCAGCCCCCCTTAATGCAGTCATTCTTTAAATTCTTTCACCAAATTTGCGACTTGGGCTTTTTGGACCCGCCTCATGATCAGTGGCACTATCATTTCATTAATTGGTACAGAAAAGTGATTCCACAGATGACCATAAAATTACCTTTCAGGACTGAGTAACAAAATGACAGTGACAGTGTTCAGGAGGTGGAGTCCATAAACCCTATTTAAAAATTTAGGCCAAAATTCCTAAAATGGCTGCGATATCAACCTAAGTTGACCCCCCATTGATTCCCATTATCGACTTACCTTGACAACTTCACTTTGCGGTTGGCTTTGAAGAGTGCAGGCATGTCGGTCCACAGAAAATTGTTTCTCTTGACCTCCAGAGGTAAGTATGTGGTTAAGCATGAAGGTGCTGTGAGGTGGGTGCGCAGTGGTAGGGTCAGGATGGGGGGAGGAGCAGGAGACAACGATGGACTTTTTGTTTCAGGGTTTAAAGAAATAAAGACACTGGGGATGGTTTTTTTTTTTATAGGAAAGGATGTGAACATTTCTGGACACTGGAGTGTGTTCCCAGTGTCCAGAGGGAATGGGAACAGAGGGTGCGAGGAGGACAGCAGCAGTGGAAGGTAGAGGAGGAATTTGCTGTATGTGTTTGTGTTGGCTCGAACAGAACGAGAGTGTGGAAAGGACAGCAGCAGTGGGAGGGAGAGGGAGAGATTGATTTGCTGGTGAAGGGCCTCGAACAGAACGAGGATGTGGGAGGATAGCAGCAGTGGGAGGAAGTGGGAGGGAATGATTTGCTGGTGGGGCTTGAACAGGAACGCAAGGAAGACAGGACCAGTGTGCAGGCTCAAGCGCATTCACATATGCCTGCCTATGCCCTATAGTCCTGCTGGGCAGAAAGGCTGGCTCCACTTTTGGCTCCTGCTACCCCCTCTCCACTGGTCTGCTGCATGCCGTGGTGTGCCAGGCATATGGGTGGCTATGCCCTGTAAATATGGAGTGCTCCCTCATTGCGGTGCAAATTTCTTTTAAGTTGGTGGCAGGCTTCTCAACTGCTATCATAGACAGCATGTTCATTCATTGGTGCCACAGAGACAAGCTCAAAAAGCAGTGGCAGCACTGGCCACAACACTGCCACACCTCCACAACCTGCTACTCCAGCAAGATGCCACAAAATGTTTCTTGAGCATGCGTGCAAGCAAACATAAAAATGGTGTTCCTTTATGAGCCCATTGTGTCAGTCGTGCCCCAGAGCATCCCCAAGGTTCCATACCGGCCAGATCCTCATCCTTGGTCTGAGATTGTCTACTTCCACCTATATATGGATGGTAACATCCTATATACCCATGGGACAAATATGCCATCAGTCTAAGCCTTCCTACAGCAAGCTTTAGACAAGGTTCTGTCCTTCTTTGTATAAAGTAATCCAATGCTGAATACAGACCAAACCCAAGTAATTTTTTGGGTCCTATAAGAAACTCAGATGCACTAACCAACAGATGGTTATCACTACCCAAGACCACTATGAGCTTCATCTCACTACTGTATAAAATATCTGGGCATGTGACTGGATACCCATCTCAGATGGCACCTACACATTCAGAATCTTACAAAAACATGACTCAAAATTGGCTTCCAGTACAGGAATAAAGCCTATTTTTTCTACCCCTCTGTACCTGCATGTGAACACAGTGCTAATTCCTCTATTGGACTAAGGGACATATTGTACTATATGATGGCACCAGTAAATCAGCCCTAAGCAAGCTAACTGTCCTCTACAACAGGCTTGTTCACTTTGCACTAAATGTTCCTCATGATAGCCACTACTACATGCTATATAGATGATTGAATTAGCTGAATCTCGGTAACTGCAAACAACCCGTCTGCTACTTCCTGTCCAAATGTCGCCAGGTAGGTACCTGGTTAGATTAACACTATCAGAATACTGCCAGTCAACTAAGCACTAGTCTGGACAGCGCTACCTCGGACAGCGAGAGGGATTTACAAGCGCTTGCAGTAGCGCTCCCTCATTGCTGTCCATGGTGCGATCAGGAACAAGGGCACCAGAATCCAGGAAGCTGGTCAAGCTGCTCCTGTGGTGTGGTGGGCTGGGGCATAGAGCAGCTCAGCCAATGCTATTGGAGAACAGGATTCTAACTCTGGTCTCCATTCATTGTACTCGCATTGGGACTTTTTAGAGAGGGGCCATGGAAACAAGTATTCCATGGCCCCAGAAATTTTAAGTTCCCTCCGTGATCTGCTCCCCTGGAGTCGAGGTGCAGGGCAAAGCCCCCACAAAAAGAAGCAGCACCATTTTGACCTTGCAGACCATGCTGATGCTATTGTTGTCGGCACTGTTTGGACCCAGTGCCCTGCAGGTAAGCTGCCTGGCTACATTCTGGCCCTGGCAGACCAGTCCAGGAGGGACTTAGCTCTGTGGCAGTGCTGGAATATATTGTCTCTCACATGAACACCAGAGCAGGCTCCAGCTGCTTTTCCCATGCCAGCCTTCTGGCTTGAACAAGCTGACTGTTGGTCTGTGCCCATTCTATGCCCACCACCACCACAAAAATTGGGCCATTTAGATGGTTATGGTTGTTGTAGTGTCAGTGGCTCAATATGTTGCATGCCTGTCTCTAGAACCAGAAGGTTGTAGGTTATGGTCCCACATCAGAATGTAAAACTGATACTGTAGTGCAGAAACCCCACACACAATTTGGGCTGGCAGTATAGCCTAGAGGTTAGAGTAATGAGCTGTGAATAAGCTTGGCACATCCAGCAGACCTGGGTTAGATTCCACAACCTCCACTTGCATACTATGTGTCTTTGAGCAAGTCACTTAACCATTCCAGTGCTCCTGAATCGCCCCTGAAAACAGACACTTCTGCCTAGTGGGCCTTACTCATTTACCAAAGAGTAACAACACTGTGTACTGCTCACAGCCCGGCTCTACTGTATCTTAACAAGCTCTAAGACCGATGATATGGGTGACTACTCATTGTACTAAGCTGGTGTTTCTCAAATACGAGGTCAGCCTCCCTGGGAGGCTCAAGCAAACCTGTAAATGTACTGTCTTTAAATCTTGAGGTTTGGAAATTTTATACGAAGGGGCAATGCCAATTAAAAATTGATAATGGCAGGTGACTTTATTTTGTTAAGTTCCTGTTTATGCTCACCCAGCCACTCAGCCCTCCACTGCAATTCCACCCACAATCACCCAGATGGCAGCACTACACTGGAGACAGCACCCCCAAAGAAGAAGAGTATCCTTTGGAATGCTTAGTCTCCCCTCCAGTGGCACAGGCTCATTGCAAAACCTGGGTAGCCAGCATCACAAGTGGTAATGCTGCTTCTACTCTAATGGCTAGCAGGTGACTTGATTGACTGATGTACAAACTGATGATCAGGAAAGAAACACAGAGCTGAAACTTGTTTCTAGGTGTGATCAGGTATAGATATAGATATAGATATGAGGGAACCGGGGACGAATTTTGATTTATTTCCAAAGCCTCCTGCTGTGCTCTCTGAATCAGAGGGTTTTGGAGCCAAATTTGAAAGAAACTGTCATGCCTGATTGGATCTGGACGCTGTGATGCACAGCTCTGCTTGTTGTAAAAAGGCTTGAGCAGTGCTCAGTGGCCCCCTGCAAGGACTGTGCTCACATTTGAGAGGTACAGTGAGGTGACCTTTGCCTGGTGGGCCCCCCTTCTCTCCAGGACTTGACCGTGCAGGGTTGAGGCACCGGCTTACTGAATTAAGTCAGGGCGGACCTCCCCTGCAAACTCCGTGAACAATTTTCCTTTCTTCTCAAAGAATCATAGTCCCTGCCTAGAGTAGGAGTCTGCATTGAAAGGAAGGGGCTATTTACCACCGAGGGAACAGGGACATTTTCCCATCCTACCTGCCCTGCTCCTCCTCCCTTAAATGACCATAAGCCACTCCCACAGGTCTTGTGGGTCCAATCCTAGCGGAACCATTGCAATTGTCTCTTGCCTAGCCGAGCTCTTTCCACCATGGGACTCCCACCTGCACTTGGGCTGCATGTATGGTGCTGATCCACTTTGAACTGCTGTTCTGTTGGGGCACCTGAATGATCAGCTGTGTGACTATTTAACCTGTTTAAAATGTTTAGCCAGGGATCACTCCTCTGTCCTGAGAACAGCCCCTGTTAGCCTGTTGGACTGCTGAAACATTCAACTGCTACTCTGTCCATATTCACAATCTGATAGCAATTTCCTGCAGCTAGTTATGTTGTGGTTTGAAATAAGTTACTGTGTAATAGTACCCTGAGCTGGTACAGGTTTGAATCTATTTTATTTTACCCTGAGCTGGGCACACTTGAGTCTATTTCTTTAGCATAATCCCTGATTATATGTTTGACTACAAATAATCTCTGTAGGAGATGACTGTTTATACTGCTGGTCTAACAATTTTAGTCATTGAATGCCTTTGTTTACTTGTCTATAGTGCTGTGCACACTAGCTGTTCCCTACTGATCTCCCCAGTGTGGTTATTGACCTGTCCACTATTATCTTCTCCTCCCAGTGTCCTGATTTAGCCTCTGGGACTGGTACTCTTGACATGTTGGTCCTTAAGACCACCAGAAGCTGCCAAGCCCTTCCCATTTATTAGTGTCTCTTCACTGGCCTAGTCACCTCCCTATACTTCCCTCTATTCATTGCTGACTGTTCCTCCCTTGGGTGCCCCTGGGGTACTCCTGAACAGCAACAGAAACATGACATCACCTTCTATAGCCTGATAGCCTCTGGCAGTCAGCCCGCTGGCCTATCTGCTGTCTTGGCCTCAGGTGCATTCTGTACCCCTCTATAGTAACCAAGCGCCTCGCTCATAAGCCCTTGGCATTTGGTGGGTGCCCTCCCTAAGGCATCTCCTCTGGATCCTGCTGGTGATATTAGCCCTGGCTGGGGACATTGAGGTTAACCCAGGCCCTCTTATCAAGCCTCCTCCCTTCCTGCTGGCTGTCTGTCAGGCAAGGGCTAAAAATAGCACATCTCAGCATCCGCAGCCTCCTGCCCAATCTGGCTGAGCTTACTGCCTGGGTCTCTCACTATAAACCTGACATTTTGGCATCACTGAGACATGGCTGAAACCTTCCACCCTGACTCTGCCTGCATGCTCCCTGGCTTTGATCTTATTAAGCTTGACCAACCTGGGAAGAAGCGGGAGGGTGGTATCTTGATCTACTTTAGGAGCCCCTTAATCTGTCCATTATGTCCCACCAAAAGCCCCTGCTGTCTCCTAGTGAGCTGCTTCATACTGTACTATTACTTGCCAACACCAAAAACTGAATATCATTTGTACTTATAATCCCCAAGGGTGGTGTATCAGGTTATCCTCCTCCTTGATGTTGTAGGTGCTAAGACTGAGATAATGAACCAACGATCATGGGTGATCTTAATCTTAATTGCTTGGAGGAAATACCAAGTTGTATGAACCTCTGCTTGCTGGCCTCTCCTTGTCACAACTCATTCAAGAGCCCACCTGGTGGTCTACCACTGGCGGAAATAACTCCCTTCTTGACTGGGTTCTGTCTAACAGACCTGAGAGGATTATCTCCTCAGGTACCCTTCCTGACTCTATATCACACCCCATGTACTCAAGTGATGATGATTTCTCCCAGAGAATTCCCCACAAAGTCATTCAAGTTAGGGATTTTTTCAAAGCTTGACCTGGGTTCCTTCCATGAGGACCTGAGGCTCATGCATTGGTCTGCAGTGCTAAATGCTCCAGACACTCCCTGCCGTTAGAAACATAGACTTTGACGCAGATAAGGACCACTGGCCCACCTAGTCTGTCCATTTCCCTACCTACAGGATAGGCCATGATTAATTGCTTCCTCAGCACCTTTTCGGCACTGCAGGACAAGCCGCCCCCCATATTAGGAGGAGGGTAAAGGGGACTGCCACTAAGTGGCTCCATGGAACCTTCTCACCCTCATGCATACTAGGGACAAATGCTGGGCCAACTTTAAGGTCACGATTGACCAGTCTATATTTCAGCAGTACAGGAGACTCAGGAATGAATGCAGGAGAGCAATCAGGGCTGCCAAGAGTGAATGCTGCAAACTGCCTTGCTAAACTCAGTTAAGGACCCTAGGAATTTCTGGAGGAACATCAAAACATAGTAAGTGGGTTCCTCAAACTGTGGGGTCTATGATATGCTCATTGATGGATCAAATTGCAACAATCCCCTAACCATTGCCAATGCATTCAACTTACATTTTCTGATTTGTCTGCTTTCACCTCCCTATTCTCCACTGGTGGGAGTGATAGTCAAGTCCTGTTTCCTGCCCCAGTAAGCCCCCACTTCCCATCCGTTATTCTATGTTAGGGCAGTGACAGCGAGGAGATGCAGAGACTTCTGTCTGCTCTCTCCCTCACTCTAGTGCTGGCCACAATAGCATGGAACCTAAGCTCCTCCATCTTGGTGCCTCCTATATTGCCCCCAGTGGCCCATATTTTCAATACGTCTCTTGCCTCTGGAGTTATCCCTAACCCCTGGAAGGTGGCAAAGATTGTCCCTGTTCTCAAACAAGACAACCCTAAGATCCTTGACAACTACCGACCTATAGCTATCTTGTCAGCTATCAGCAAACTCCTGGAGAAAGTTGTTGCTGGGCAACTCATGGAGTATATCCAGGCCCATGAACTGCTGTCTCCACACAGCATGGCTTTGTAAGAGCGTAGTATGTCCTCTGCACTTGTTACTGTCTCCTCTGGGATCAGGGCAGCTATGGACCAGGGTAAGCTCTCAGGTGCCATCTTCATTGACCTATCTAAGGCCTTTGATCTAGTCGATCATGCCCTACTTAGCTCATGGCTTTGGTCCCTTGGTCTGTCTCCCCCATCCTAAGGTGGTTCACCAACTACCTCCAGGGAAGACATCAACTTACTAAATTCAGTAAGGTCTTCTCAGACACCACCCCTGTGACCTCTGGTGTCCCTCAGGGGTCAGTTCTAGGGCCCTCCTCTTCTCCATCTTTGTGAATAAATCTTTCCTCCATTTCTTCCCATTGTAGCTCTATTCTCTATGTGGATGACCTAGTTATTCTCACCCATTCCCATGACATCGGGATCATCAGCACCAACTGAATGTTGATTTCAGAAATATCCAGTCCTGGATTATGGCAAACGAGCTTGTCTTCAATCTTAAAAACCCAGGCCATGTTTTGGGTCCCTGTCCAAGGTAAAGACCTCCCTGCCCCTGTGCACTACTAGTATTGATGGTATCTTGTCTCTGATCACTGATACCATTAAATACTTGGGGTGACACTTGACCCCCAGCTTGACCTTGGACGTCATATCCCAAAATGTATATAGGGCTGTCAACTGCAAGCTGGGTCAGGCCTACAGAGTGAAGAACAACCTTACATCTGCTGCTCATCATGCACTGGCTAGAGGTGTGCTTCTTCCTACTCTCTGCTATGGGCTCATCCTGTATGTACATACTTCCAAGTTCACCTCGCTAGGTGGAACATAGCCTATAATAACATTTGCCGCTTTGCACTTCCTGCCCCCATCTCACCCACCATTGTGACCTGTATAATAAACTTGACTGGCTCTCCTCGTCTAACTATAGGAGTTTTGTCCTGGGTAGATTTACAGGCAAGGTTCTCAGAACTGGCACCCCCAAGAACTGGCTGAGCTTCTCACTGCCTGCCTCCTCTTCTTACTCCCTTCGGTCATTGGGCTCTGCTGTTCTCAAAGTTCCCACCACTCGAACGCAAATGGGGAAAGGGATTTTTACTGCATGCGCTCCCAGAGTATGGAACTCCTTCCTCCCAGGTCCGCTCCTCCCTCTCCCACTCACGTCTTCAGAGCTCCCTGTGGAATTACCTGAAGCTCTCCCTCAGCATGCGTTGTTCTAAACAGTCATAATTTAATCAAGGTCCCTGTACCAGACTAATATATCCCTGCATTTCTTGGTGCCTCTGCACAGGCCCTGAGGGGGATCTCAACTGCTAGAGTTCTGCTATGTATATTAATGTATTTATTCTCTGCTTCTAGGCAGAGCTTTGCCTGATGCACTGCTGTTGGGGTTCTGTCCTGTATAGAAATGTTTTCACCTCCCACCTCTGGGTGGAGATTTGTTCAATGCACTGTTCTTAGTCTTAGGTGATTCTATGTATATTCTTCCTACAATACTGTGTTTAATTCTTGACTGCTTGAGTAATGTCATCTGGTTCTACTTGATCCTGTGTAATGTTTAACTTGTTCATGTTGTTAAGCTGTATGAACTTGTCTTTCATTGTACTCTCCCGAATTCGCACCTGAAAATAGGCAAATGTTTGGTCTAGTGTACTTACCTGGTCAACAACAGTTAATAAATAAATAAATAGATATAGAGATAAACAGTGGCAGATAGATAGATAGATAGATAGATAGATAGATAGATAGATAGATAGATAAGACAGACAGATAAATATTCATAGCAACAACTTAATTAATTCACTAGTTAAGGTTAAACCAGTAAAGCAGGAAATATGGCATTAGGGTTTCCAACCCTAACACCCCATCCCACCCTGCAGGCAGCAACAGAAAGAACCATTACAGTTTGACCTATCCTGCATCTTCACAAATCAGGTGTGGAGTGCGCCTCAGGGTTGTCAAGCGCTGCATCTATTCTCATGTACTCTACACAACTCAGTTTCTTTAATGATGGAATGAGGTGAGCTTTAGGGTCCAAATATCGAGGAGGTTATGGCTTGTTGAAGTTCAGATGTGTAAAAAAAAAAACAGTCCAAAATCCTTTTTTTAGATAAGGAATCCTTTTTCATACAAATGAAAACCCATATGAAAAAGGATACCTTCATACCAAAAAGAATAAGGAAAAAAGCTAAGCCCAAAATTCTTCTTTCATATGTGGGCATTCTTTCATATGAATGAAAATAGCAAACTAAAGAATCCCTTCATACAAAAAAAAAACTGGACTTAGATTTTATTCTGATTCTTTTTCATATAAAGGATCATATTCCGTATGAATGGCAAAAGTATATGAAAGGATCCTTCATATGAAAAAAGAATCGGGAAAAAATCTACGTCCCAATTCTTTTCATATGGAGGTGTCCTAAATAAGCTCAGCCAGTCAACCCTCTACTCCCAAAGTGCCAACCTCTGAGCATATGATTTGTGTACAGTGAACAGACAAGGTAACCCTCTTGTCTGTGTTGTGGGTTCAAGTCACCTGAGTCACAAGCTCTGGAGGGATTCAAACTGATAACCTCTTGTTAGCGTTCCAATTATCAGGCTCAGATAATTCTGTCTTCGGGGCCAGATATCTTTGCCTGTGGGCACCCAACCAGGTCTTTCAAATGAACCCTTAGAACTCAATGCAAGACTTTTAGAGAACTCTATCCATTTCCCAGTTTGGTATACAATAAGCCCATACAGTGTACTTATAACCTTTAAAAGCTCCACTTAAAGAAAAAGAATTGTCAAAGGCACTCCGGCAGTTTCGTTTGTAAAAAATATCTTTATTTTAAAAATATCAAAACAGAACAATAATTATAGAACAAATCATATACAGTATATCCCAACACATAGAGCCTTAAAACAAACATGAAAAAGTACAGTTCCTACAATACATACATTTAGACTGGTCTAATCTTCTCTTTTTCAGTGCTGTGAGAATTCTCCCTCAGTCAGATAATATTCTCTTGTGTGTCTCTGTCAGATTCTTTCAACATAACTTACACTTCTGAGCTGGCCTTCTCTTGAGGTCACTAACTCTGCCTTGGTGTATTAAACTCTATGGCCCAGATATTCAAAGGGTTGTGCCACAGCGCGCAATAGGGTTGCATCTGCGCAGAGTCGAAATTGTGCCATCCTGCGATATTCAGCGGGAGGCAGTTGCGCCACTGAAAACGTGCTGAGCAACAGCCAATGCAAATGAATGCTTGCTGAACTGGAGGGAGGAACCATGCATAAACTGCACAGCCGATATTCCAGCGGGCTGTGCAGGAGTATGGCGCAACCCCAACCTGTCGCCTGCACAACTTTGAGCAAAAAAGGATCAAGTCGAGGGCCACCCACAGGTGAGCTGCCGCGTGCGAGGCGCAACACAGCAGCTGCCACCTGTGGCTGGCCCTCAACCTACTCATGCCCCCGCGGCCCCATGGCGGGCAAAGTGTAAAAGTCCCCCCGACTGGCCTGATTGCGGGCAGCAAAGTGTCCCCGAGACATATCCTGGTGGTCCAGTGGACCGATAAGCCCGATCGTGGGCAGCAAATGTTTAAACACCCCCCTGAACACATCCTGGTGGTCCAGTAAGATGAGCCCGATCGCCGGGCAGCAAATGTTTAAACACCCTCCCGAACACATCCCTGGTGATCTAGTGTCCCCCCACCCACCCACCCATGACCCTGCACCCGCTCCCCGCGGCGGCGAGCAGCATCCACCCACCTGCTGCCCGCCACCCGCCGACTGACTACCGGTAGGGCTGCATGCCATTGGTGCGAGGCAGAGCCAATGGTGCAGCCCATACCAATACTAAGCAGTCAGATTTGTGAATGAATTCATTCATAAATCTGGACTGCGCTATCTGTTATGGGCTACTGCGTAGTGTCTGCTCACCAACTCGCGTGCCTGCAGCCGGGCAATCGTGAAGCGAGAGGCGGTGGGATACTGCAGCTGCGGGGAGGCGGGATGGTGAGGCTTCATGGAGTAGGTGGGGTGGGGACACTAGATCACCAGAGTGTGTTGGAAGTGTTTAAACATTTGTTGCCCATGATCGGCTCATCTTACTGGACCACCAGGGATGTGTTCGAAGTGTTTAAGCATTGCTGCCCATGATCGAGGCTTATAGGTCCACTGGACCACTAGGGATATGTTTGGGGAGTGGAGACACTTTGCTGCCCGTGATCGGGCTGGTGGGGTTATTTCAGCTTTTGCCTGTGATCGGGCCAGTCGGGGAGGGTGGAGTTTAATGTTTTGCCAGCGATTGGGCCAGTGGGGAGGGGATTTTTTGCTCTTTTGCCGCGATCGGGCTGCAGAGCATCAGTCGATGACTGCTGCCTGGCAGGGTGCCAGGCGAAGTCCTCGAGGATTGGTGCACCTGCATGCTAATAACATACAAATGGGGCCATAAACAGGTCAAATTGCCCCCCTGCACCTTGCATGAATTATGGCCCCATTTGCATGTCACCTTTTGAATATCGTAGAACTGGCATGGCACAATGGTATGCGCCACCGCGAATTGAATGCTCACCTGATCACTTGCGGTGGCGTAAGTTCCACTGCGCCATGCACAGTGGTTGTGGCGGTGATATTCAAAGGAGTTGCTCAATAGTGCAACACTTTGAATATCACTCAGCCACCCTCTGAATAACTATTTTGTGCAGCGCAAGGGCTTGCACCACAGAATAGCTTAGTTTGAATATCCAGCCCCTATATTTACAATACAGGGTCTCCAAATAAAATATTTAAAAACATGAGATGACCTCACTGACTTTCCTCTCCACAGATTAACTGTTTTTGCTCTGCTACACATACATCTCAAAAGTTTTCTTTGATCTAAGTCACTGTATTCAAAACAAAAGTGTATTTGCCTCTTTAATCCCGTCTGGACCTTGAAATCTACACCTCAGGTCTTTCTGATGTAATTCAAGGGTTCCCGAGAATGCATATTGGACCTTCAAAATCATTTGGGTCCTCCCTGGCTCAGACATCAAACCTCTTCAAAGTCCATTCTGGCCTCTCTTCAACACCCTCCCCACAAGTCCTTCCTGGGAACTATGTAAGTCAAAGGATCTCCCTGAGGCATTATGAATGGCTAATCTTATTTCCTGGGATGAAAGCAAATTGACAAGGTAATTGCACCCCAGATCTCTGCAGTTTAAAATACTTCCTGTCCTTTGAACTTATCCCTGGGGGTCTTGATGTGTCAGTTCCAGTAAAACAGTAGTTTCTCAAACTGAGTTTCCCATCACATATTTTATATGTAATAAAAAAAATTAATACAGTACTCTAGCACTCAGAGCTGGCTGTCTACGTCACACTCCTCCCCACCTAGACTGAATTTGGGGATCCATCCATACATGGGATGAGCTTCCCAAATCAGTTCACTCCTCATAGACCCTAGACAGTCCATCTGAGTTCTTATTTTGGCTCCGACCATATGTGATTTTCAAATCATACCCTTGTAAAGCAAGACTCCATCTGAGCAGTCTGCCATTGTTTTCCCCATCTGTGACTACCAAACCAGGGGTTGTGGTCAGTCTGCACCACAAAAGGCTGCCCATACAAGTATGGCTCCAATTTCTTTAGGGCCCACACTAGGGTAAGACACTCCTTTTCCACCGTGAGTATGCTTGTCTCCTGGGAGCAGCTTTTGACTCAGGTAGGCTATCGGGTGGTCCCTCCTTTGCTGGATGGATTGATTGCTTAGTACTGCCCCAATACCCATGTCTGAGGCATCCGTCTGAACTATAAAGTTTTGCTATAGTCCGGACTTGTCAAAACAGGAGCACTGCACAGTGCCTCCTTCAGTTTGGTAAAGGCTTCCTCACAGGCTGGACCCCAGGTAATTTTCCTTGGCATTTTTTCTTTGTCAGGTCAGATAGGGAGCAGCCAGGGCACTGTAATTTGGTACAAATTTTCTGTAGTACCCTGCTGTCCTGAAAACTCCTGACCTGCTTCTGAGTTTCTGGTCTGGGCCATGCCTGTATTACTTCTATTTTTATCTTGGTTAGGATGGAGCTGTCCCCGACCTACCACATGCCCGAGGTATGCCACTTCTCCCATGGCCACCTGGCACTTCTCGGCTTTGACAGTGAGCCCGGCCCTCTGTATTCTGCCCAGCACTTCCCTAAGGTGTGACAGGTGTTCCTCCCAGCTGGTACTGAAGATAGCAATGCTCATCCAGGTACGCCATGGCATACCCTCAGCACCATTTAACACCTGGTTCACCAACCTTTGGAAAGTGGCCGGGCATTCTTCATTCAGAAGGCATTACTTTGAACTCAAATAAGCCTATCGGAGTGATGAAGGCTGACCTCTCCTAGCTCTGTCCGTCAACTCTACCCAATACCCTTTGTCAGGTCAATGGTCGTAAGGTAGGTCGCCCCAACTTGTCCAGGAGTTAGTCCGTCCGGGCATCGGTGGGCATCTGACTTCATGACTGCATTCAGTCCACGATAGTCCACACAGAAATGAGTTGAGCCATCTGGCTTGGGCACAAGGACTACGGGTGAGGCCCAGGGACTGTGGGATCTCTGGATTACCCCAAAACCAGCATCTCCTCCACTTCCCTCCTAATGTCCTTTTGGACAGCCTCTGACACCGATATGCTGTCTGCCATATGGGTGTCTGTGTCCCTGTCTCCACATCGTGTGTTGCTAAGGGTTAGTCCAGGCTTGGCGCTAAACAAGAGGGCAAAGTCTGCTAAAACCTCCCTCACTTTCTGGATCTGGCCCGGGGTCAGCTGGGAGACAATTTACTGCCTCCACAGAGGACTCCCACTTACTCTCTTCCAGCAAGTCCAGAAGGGGTCTCCTTTGTCCGTTCTCTCCCCCATGACTACACACTACGAACACCATGTCAGCCCTATTTGCATATGGCTTCATCATGTTGACATGGTACATCCTTTCTGTCTGTCTACGGTCAGGTAACTCCACAATGTAGTTAACGTCATTTACCTTCCTAACCACTTTGTACAGTCCTGCCCACTCAGCTTGTAGCTTGTCTTTCTGGACGGGAATAAGGACCATGACTTCCTGACCCACCATAGCATGGCGAGCTCTGGCTCTGCAGTCATACCATATCTTTTGTTTCTGTTGGGCAGCTGCCAGGTTGCTCTGGGCTGTCCCCATAAGCTCCTTCAGCCTTTCCCTAAACCTAAGGATGTAATCCACAATGGGAGTTCCTGGGTGGTGTGCTTGCCTTCCCAGTCCTCCCGGATCAAGTCTAGGGGCCACGTACCGGCATACATACAAGAGTTCGAAGGGGAAAATTCTGTCAACTCTTGGGGCACCTCCTGTACTGAACAACAGGTGGGGAAGGTATTTCTCCCAGTCCCTCCCTGCTGTTCAGCAAATGCCCAGAGCATTGACTTTGGGTACCATTGAAGCATTCCACAAGCCCATTGGCTTGTGGGTGATAGGGTGTCATGCATCTCTGCACCACCCACACTTCTTCCATAGACATTTCATTAGGTCCGACATGAAGGAACCCCTCAATCGGTGATTACCTCCTGCAGAAACCCAACACGTGAGAAATCCCAAGCAAGGCAGTCTGCCACTTTGTCTCTCCTCAGTGAGGAAAGGGCGACTGCCTCTGAGTACCAGTGGCATAATCCACCACAGTCAGGATGAACATTTTCCTTGAGAGCTGGGGTATTTAAAGGCCCCACAATATCCATTCCCACCTTCTGGAATGGCTCCTCTACTATGGGTAAGGAATCAGGGTGGCTAGGGTTTTCTTGCCTGCCTTCCCTATTTCTTGGCACCAGTGACAAGACCTGCAATAATCCTTCACCTGCTGGGTGAAGTTAGGCCAGTAGAAATTCTGGGCTAACTGCTGCATAGTTGTGTGATTCCCAGATGACCAGACAAGGGAATATCATGGGCAACCTTGAGCAACTGCTCACGATATCCCTGGGGAATGACAAGCTGCCTGCCTAGCATCCCTCCCTCTGTCTGTACTGCCTGTATATACACAAGTCCATTTTCCCAATAAACCTTATGTCTGCTGTCACCTCCCTGTGCACCGTCGAGTCTGCCCAAGCCTTCAGCTTCTCTAAACTAGGGTAATTTTTTGAGCAGCTGCAGACCCCTCACACCTTCCCAAGGCATGGGACAGGTCCCCTTCAGTCACTAAACTAGTGTCCCTAGCACTAGCATCAGGGCCTCAGGATCACTGTCAATCCCAACCCTCTTAAAAGAGGTCACCCTCCATCTTCAGAGTAACCCTCTGTAGCTATGTGGTTACTTGCTCCTGGGGAAATTTCTCCCCCTTTTATCAGTCTCCCCTCTGGAGACACAGGCTGTGGAACCAGCCTCTCAGTATCTTCCCCAATGGCTTCTGGGGGCTCAGGGAACTACAATTTTCCCTGGCCCCTTAGCTCTGAGTAACTGCACATACCACCCCTGCTGGAGATTGTTACCCAGGATCACATCCACTGCTAATGTGTTAGCTACAGCCATCTGTTGCACAGTTCCCCTGTTTCACCCCAGTCCAGGAGAGCACTAGCTAGGGCAATGTTTCTCTTCTCCATTAAACCCTGTACAGTTATGTATTTGTTGGGTATAAGCTGACCAGGCTGTACCAGATCCACTTTTACCAATGTCAGGGATGCCCTGTGTCCCTTAACTCCTGTCTCTATATGCCATTTACCATGACTGGGTGCATGTGTTCCTCATGTTCACTGGCATGCTTCCAGGGACACACAAACAACTCACTTCCTTTCTGGTACTACTTTAGTATTATTGCTTGCCCTTCTTAAACACTGTCTGGCAATGTGCTCAGCTTTTTACATAACCAACAAGCATTTCTTACTTCAGAGAAATCTTTTCTTTGAAATCTGGGGCTAACTGGTTTCGGTGGAGGCAGTGAGGGTTTTAGCTGCCCTGAAGGCACGCTTTTCCCGTTCTGTGCTGCCACACTCGCCCCATTTGCTCTCAGAGCAGGTCTGCTCTTGCATATGTGGTCCAGAGTTCAGCAGCCTCTTGCACTGTTTTTGGATCTCGGTCCTCTAGCCAGGTTTTTAACTCTGCTAGGCATGCCCAATAAAACTGTTCTAATAAAATCACATTTTCAATTGTATCAACAGTGTTTGCCTCAATTCCTTCCCACCAACATTTTAAAACTGAGCGTTGTTTCGTGGATGGCTCCTCATAGCTCATATCAGGGCTTCTCCTGAGCTTACGAATTTAGCTCTGTATGATTCAGCAGTTAATTCAAACTT
Organism: Neoceratodus forsteri; assembly: GCA_016271365.2. Lineage (NCBI taxonomy): Eukaryota > Metazoa > Chordata > Ceratodontiformes > Ceratodontidae > Neoceratodus > Neoceratodus forsteri. Next base: position 97,187,690 of record JADMNL010000023.1, on the reverse strand, counting down.
TTTAGTAGTGCTGCTTTTAACTTGCTGTAATCATCACTGTCTTTATTGTCCATGTGACCCAATGCACCTTGAGCTTTTACAGTAAGTAGCAGGGATAGCTGGAGCTCCAGGACTCTCTAGGAATTTTAGCCTGAATATAAACTTTTCCAAATAATTTAAAAGGTGTCTATATCCTCCCCATCCTTAAACTCAGCTATTAATTTAGAGTTCAATTTGTAACCCAGTCCTGCAGTCCCAGTTAAACCCAAGCCACTTACCTGCCCTGGTGCCGCTGGTTGGAGTCGTAGCTTCTCCAGTTCATGTTGCCACTGGCACTCCTCTCCTCTGCAGCTCTGTGTTCTCGCTCTCTTTCTCCTCCCCTCTCGCTGGTGCTCAGGTTCCTCACAGTCTGCCTCCCTCTGTTGTCCTCTGCCTCCAGTTCTAGCCTGCCAACTCAATTTGCAGCTTGAGTACCTCTGGATTCAGGATACTGGTGACCTTCCCTGCTTCTGTGGCCCTTCACTGACAGTGGCCCTGCTGTCTGCCTCATCGGCTCGGGACCCCTCACTGGCCACTAGTTCTGCCACACTTGAGGTCTGGTCTCTTTCAGTCATGGTTGGTGACTCGCTGCTCTGGGTATCTGCTACCATCAGGGCCTCTATGAGGTCTGCTTACGGCTTTGACTCAAACGGACTCCCTGTCCCTGCACAACTGTTTTAAGAAATCTATAAGCGCTTGCTGTAGTCAGAAGACATTTTCTTCTTCTCTCACTACTAATACCATACTGACTGGCACTTCTGAAAAACAAATAAAATGGGTGGGAACTTAACTGTAAGTCAAGGGATATAGTTTTGTTTCCTTTTGAAATAAAACACTTTCTTTTTTTTTCCAAGTGAGATAAACGGTTTCAAGCTACACACTGAACAATGAAGCTTATACCACAAAACTTTTTATGCCACTGCTGCCAACCGATCTGTCACAATCTCGCTTAGCCAGTCAGCCCTCTACTCCTAAAGTGCCAACCTCTGAGCATATGATTTGTGTACAGTGAACAGACAAGGTAACCCTCTTGTCTGTGTTGTGGGTTCAAGTCACCTGAGTCTCAAGCTCTGGAGGGATTCAAATTGATAACCTCTTGTTAGCATACCCAATTATCAGGCTCAGATCATTCTGACTTCAGGGGCCAGATATCTTTGCCTATGGGCACCCAACCAGGTCTTTCAAATGAACCCTTAGAACTCAATGCAAGATTTTAGAGAACTCTATCCATTTCCCAGTTTGGTGTACAATAAGCCCATACACAGTGTACTTATAACCTTTAAAAGCTCCACTTAAAAAAATGAATTGTCAAGGCACTCCAGCAGTTTCGTTTGTAAAAAAATATCTTTACTTTAAAAATATCAAAACAGAACAATAATTACAGAACAAATTATATATATCCCAACACATACAGCCTTAAAACAAACAGGAAAAAGTACAGTTCCTACAATACATACATTTAGACTGGTCTAATCTTACTCTTTTCAGTGCTGTGAGGATTCTCCCTCAGTCAGATAATATTCACTTGTGTGTCTCTGTCAGATTCTTTCAGCACTTTAACACACTCCTGAGCTGGCCTTCTCATGAGGTCACTAACTCTGCCTTGGTGTATCAAACTCTATATTTACAATACAGGGTCTCCAAATAAAATATTTAAAAAATATATGAGATGACCTCACTGACTTTCCTCTCCACAGGTTAATGGGTCAGAACTGGTTTTGCTCTGCTACCCATACATCTCAAAAGTTTTCTTTGGTCTAAGTCACTGTATTCAAAACAAAGTGTACTTGCCTCTTTAATTCCGTCTCGGCCTTGGACTCTACACCTCAGGTCTTTCTGATGTAATTCAAGGGTTCCCCAGGAATGTATATTGGATCTTCCAGAATCATCTCGGTCCTCCCTGGCTCAGACATCAAACCTCTTCAATGTCCATTCTGGCCTCTCTTGACACCCTCCCACAAGTCCTACCCTGGCAACTATGCAAGTCAAAGGATCTCCTGAGGGCATTATGAATGGCTAATCTTATTTCCTGGGATGAAAGCAAATTGACAAGGTAATTGCACCCCAGATCTCTGCAGTTTAAAATACCTCCTGTCCTTTGAACTTATCCTGGGGGTCTTGATGTGTCAGTTCCAGTAAGACAATAGTTTCCTCAAACTGAGTTTTCCCATCACATAGTTTATATGTAATAAAAAAATTAATACAGCACTCAGACCTGGCTGTCTCGTCACAGAGGAACCTTTTACATATGCTTTTTGTTCATATGAAAAAGGATCCCTTCATATGAAAAAGAATTAAAAAACAACTAAGTCCCAATTCTTTTTCGTATGAAGGATCCTTTTAAGTAATAATGTTATTCGTATGGCCATACGAAAAAGCAGAAGTAAGTCATGAAAAGGATGTAAAATGTAAAAAAACACATTTGGGGATCATTTTTCCAACAGTTAACTGCAAAATCCAACTAATGGGGTCCCAATGACCCAGATACATGGGTTAGTGTCTCTGCAGGATGTCATTTTGTGGGTTTTTATTTTTTAAACAGAAACAAGATGGCGGCCATACAAAAAGGATTTTCCTTATGAAAAGGATTGCCCCATACAAAAATGGGTCCATTTTCATATGGGCCAGATTCTTTTTCATTCCAAGCATCTATCAAAGACTTTACTGAGCATGCTCAGAACCAAAATTAAAAATGTAATAACTTTGGAATGGATTAATATTTTTTCACCATACCAGTGAAAGGCACATCTGTGAAATTACATTTATGGGCTAACTGCCTTTCTGTGCTCCTTATACCTCCTTACACCTTAGTATGACATTTTGAATGCTGTAACATTAAAACAGTTAATACATTTCTTCTGGGGCGTGGCAAATCAGCAAAGATGGCAGGCGCTTTCTAGCGTGGTTCCTCTGGGCACCAGTGATAAAATAGTCTCAACAGCTACTTGAATGTGATTATAATGATTTACTTTGCCACTTACTATAGAGCTCATGGTATGGTGTCAGGTAAGCACAAAAACAAGTGGGCAAAATTGTCTTTTCAGTCCCGAAACTCATCTAAACCGAGCATGGTGGAGTGCACAATCCTGGGTCATGGGAGTCAGAGCAGGACAGCGCAGGAGATCACCAGGCACTAGACATGGAAACCCTCACAAAATCACTGGCCAGGTTCCTTCCACCCTGCTACAAATGCAGCAGGAGATGAAAGCTGGATTTGTTAACATTACGGCTCAGCTGTCTCATCTCCAGACCGTGGTCACCGTCTCACCAAACTTCTGCAATGCACACTTTGCAAATCTCGGAGCTTGAACGCCATGTGGGGAGCTGGAAGACTCATATGCGGAGTCTCTACCAAAAGATATGGGCTCCTCTCACATTGGCAGAACTGAGGATCATATTGATGAGCAAGAAAACCACTCTAGGAGGTCCAACATACGAATAATCGACCTCTCAGAGGGCACTGAGGGCCGCACCGGTAAAAGGGCTGCATCACTGGTTGGTGGAACACTTAGGCCTCCCAGAAGAAAGTGAAGCCTACAAGGTAGAGAGCCCACCTCCAAAACCAGGTGACAAGCCCTGCCATTATTTCATTAAATACCTTTGGTTTACCGACAAGGAGGTGGTGTTGCAGAAGGCAAAAGCAGCCCAATTTCGTTTGGGAAAGGAAAAGTGTACATCTATCAAGACTATAGTAGGGACCTGCAAACCCAGAGACAAAAATTCAATCAAGTAGAGAACAAGTTGTACCACCTTGGGTGGTCCTTTTCTTTCTCTATCCTGCCCGCTTGTGAGTAGATAGACCAGGCCAGAGCACACAATACTTTGTATGTCCCAAAGCCACAGAGAAGTGGATTGAGGAGGAGGAGGAGACCAAGTGAGATGCAGGGCTACCTAATCCACCCTGAGAATGATGCTTCCAGCAGTAAGTGAGCCACTTCACTATTTTGTTTACTTTCTAATCCTGTGGCTCTTATGTCCTCCTACCAGGGAAGGGACACACTGCAGTTGAGTGAAACCTTTTGGAATGGAATACAATGGTTCTGCGTTTGGGACTCAATAAGTCCCAGTTTCTTGACTGAATACAGAGAAAAGTATTTTATGTCTGCCCTTTTTCCACACAACCCCGACCATGTCTAGGGGCATGGGTAGCAGTGTGGGGGGCATTATGGCTGCACGCATTATGACTGTAAGCAAATACCACAACGGCCGGGACTGTTGGTCTAATTTGGTATTCACGTCATCATCCTCTGCATGAGCATATTATTTCTACACCTAGACACTGAAGTGCAGTCCCATTTGTATTCATATAACCCTGATGCCCTTTAGCAGGCTTTTAAATTGGGGGCCTGCTCAGTTTAACAGTTCGCGCATGTAAGGCTCCTTGTCCTTTAATCGGGTGGGCTGACTCTGCCACTTGAGTCCTGGAATTTACAGCATCACCGGACCATGGGGGCACGGGTATCAGCGGCTTTCTGAGAGTTGGCTTTGGACAGTTTAGAGGCCAGTGATGAGTCAATTGTCCTGCTTGCCGGAAGGATCTGTTTTGACTGAACTGCCCGCTATACTTTCAAGCTTTTTGTTGGGAGTTTAGAGCTCTGGAACTGCCTTTTATACTTTAGCTTAAAGATGTTTGAAGCTATGCCTCGTTGTACAAGGTTGTACTGTTTTAGCATTTCTCCAAGATCTTTTGTAGTGCGCTATCAGAGCTCCAGTTTTGCTTGTTCTCTTAAGTATAGGTTTTAGCTGTTATATTTTTGTCTAAATTGCACTTGTTGTCCCACCGATTTGATGGTCACTTTGTGGTGGGCCTTTTGTTCACCTCCTGCCTGCTGTTTGCGTGGGAACTCTAGCGGGTTTAGGCCTGCCCATGGGGGATCGCTGGACCCGGTTTGTTAGGAAAAGTCAGTGCAGTTACTGACAACTGTGGGGGAACTTTTATGCTGGGTGTGAGGGGGTTCTTGGGCTGGGGGATGTTTAGTCTATCATGGATGTCGTGGGTGGCCAGCACTGGGAGCTGCCTTGGGGTGTCTTTAACTGCTGTCTATGGTACCCACCCTGTGTGTCTTCACAGTATGGCATCAGTTTTCTGTGACAATGGTAATAGGCTGGGAATCCTGGTTCGGGATTATGTTGGAACTTCTGGTGGGGGAAGGAAGGGGTTGTTTGGGATGTTGTTTTTAAATAAAGGGAAAAAATGGTTATAGATGTGCAATTTTTCCATACCGTTAGTATAATGAGTGTCTATATGATAGATAGTCATGGCTGATGATATTAAGTGTGTGTCCTGGAACATAAATGACCTTAAATCTCTTTTAAAAAGAAGGAAGGTTATGGCTGAAATACATAAGGTAAGGGGCAAATTGTTCTATTGCAGAGACCGATTTCTCCCATATAGAGGCCCAAAAGACAGCTAAGTTCATGGGAGGTATGTGGATATCGGCCACTTTCTCCTCAAAGGTATGAGAAGCATTGATATGGATCCCACAGAGACTCCCTGTCCAGATTTTGAAGAAATTGGTTGACCAGGCTGGTAGATAGGCCCTAGCAAATATCAGTATCATGGGTAAAGGTGTGTTAATGGTGGGCTCAGTATGTGCTCCAGACACTGAATGCCCGAGCTTCTTCAAAAAGTAGCCCTGGATATGTCCAGTTAGGATGGGCCTTGGATCCTGGGGGAGACTACATTGCGTCCCTCAACACTGTCATGGACCATTCTAATAGATCCCCATTGCCCAAATCGCAGAATGCTAAGGCCTTGGAAGAGTTGCAAACGGGTTGGATTTGATAGATGTCTGGCAGCATGCCAATCCCACTGGGCGGGACTATAGCTTCTTTTCACATGCACACCATTCTACGTCAGGATTGACAGAATTCTGGTCTCTAGTCCCTGTTGGTGGAAGTGGGGAGGCGACCTACCTCCCAATCTTAGTTTTGGACCATGCCATCCACTATGTTACCTTCAGAGGTTTGGGAGAACCCAGAGCGTGAGAAACTGGAAACTGGACCCTCTGATGCTGAAGGATCAGGAATATATACATTTTATAAATTAATGTATTCAGGAATATCTACAGTTAAATGGCGGGGGAGACATCTCATGGAACCAGATGGGAGGCTTTGAAAGCCTATATTAGAGGCCAAACCATTTCTTTTGCCTCACATCAGAGGGGACTGGGACAAAGGAACTGTTCTTCCTGAGGGCCAAGATTGAGGCATGCGAGGAGGCACATAAGTTGAACCCTCCGCTTCCTCTACAATGTCCTCCAGAAATTTAAATGGAAATTTAATTTCTTATCGAGTACCCAGCTTGAGCATTCCATCTTGTTAACTAATACGGGAATGTATTTGATGGGGACCAGGTGGGTAAGCTATTAGCGTGGCAGCTGAAATGCAGGAATCAGAGAGCACTGTGGGGCAGATTTGTAATGCACACAGGGACATTGTGCAATGCTCTGATGAGATTGGGAAGGCCTTTGGTGAATTTGTAACCACCTCTATACTTCTGAGTATAATCCCATTCAGGAGGACCTTGACTCCTTCTTTGCAGGATCTCTCCGTAAAATCCATGAGACTGTGGGTGTGGAACTGAACACCCCTGTCCAAACAAGAGATATTGGTAGGCCTTAAGGCTCTTAAAAGTGGAAAGACTCCTGGCCCAGATAGGCTTCCCATTGACTTTCTTAAAACACTTCATGCTCTCCTTCAGGATCCTCTCTTTGATATGTTAGGAAGGCTTGGCAAGAGTGAATTACCCCCAAGCAGTCAGCCACAATTACAGTGTTGCCAAAGTCTGGCAAAGATACTACCAAATGTGCCTCTTATAGGCCAATTTCACTGTTAACAGCTGGTTATAAAATTGTGGCTAAAGCTCTTGCTCCCGTCTAGACCCTTTGCTGCCCCATGTGATCCACCAGGATCAGTCAGGTTTTGTTAAAAGGAGAATAGGGAAACACAGCATCAGATGTACCCTGAACATAATATACAGTACAGGTGGGGAAGGAGTAAGCGCACCCATGGAGCAGCTGTGGTAGCATTGGACGCTGAAAAAGCATTCGACTGCATGGAGTGGGGATATCTATTTGATACCCTGCATAGGATGGGGGTGGGACTGTTTTTGTTCATGCGTATGTACACTATACACCCACCCACAAGCTCAGGTTCTGGTTAATGGATCTCTCACTGCATCATTTGGCCTGGGAAGGGGCACTGGCAGGATGTCCTTTGTCCCACTCTTGTATGTGCTTTCCCTGGAGCCTCTGGGGTGGCCCTGAGAGCCTATCTAGGAATAAGGGGTTTGTAGGGGTGGACGGGAACCAAAATCACTATGTACACTGATGACCAGCTCCTCTACCTTCAAAACCAGGCCCAGGACCTCCACGTGGTCCATGATCTAATGCAAGCCTTTGGTCAGATCTCAGGCCACCACGTTAACTGGTCCAAGAGTGAACTGCACTCGTTGGGCCTCCAGCATAGGGCCCAGTTATTAGCCAACCTTGGGGATTACAAATGGTTCTAGTTAAAGTACTTAGGGATACAGCTATCGGCATCTGTTGGCAGCTTACACGCCTGAACTTTGGACTGCTCCTCAGTAGCATAACTGAGGATTGTGACAGGTGGTCAGCTTTGCCTTATTCCCTGTTGGGTAGAATGGGGAGGTCAAGATGACCATCCTGCCAAGTGTCTCTACCTATACCAATTGCTCCCTATCAGGGTTCCTCAAACACATTTTAAACAACTTGATGCCATCATAAATAAATTTCTTTGGCGGGGAGGGCAAAATCAAATGAACAACCCTGCAGCTCTCCCTTGGGAGGGAGGAGCTGGTCTGCCAAACTTCAAAGCCTACTACTGGGTGGCACAGCTAGCTTTCTTACCCTCAGGTAACACTGATCTGGTGTGTTCATGGCTGGGATTGGAGGAGGACATGCTGAGAGGAATCTCAAAATGACACTCTGGCTGGCACCCTGGGAATTCTTGAGGTGGGCCTGGTGATCAGTCCCTTCACAACTACCTCACTGCAAATATGGACATGGGTTCATCAGCGATTTGGTACATAGGCAATATGTCTCCTAATATAAGTTTGCTAGTGGCCATGCATAACAGGGCAGCCTCTCTCCTGCTGTGATACAGTGACTCTGGGCCTGGAGGAGACTGGGGCTTGTAGTAGTTAGTCAGTTATATGAAGGGGGCTCTGAAAAGCTTTGCAACACTCTGTAATGAATGGGAATACAGCTGAGGATTTTCTTATACCTGAGGATACACCAAAAATGTGGGGACTCCTTGTCAATGGAGTATGGTTGTTCTCAGCCCTCTCCCTTGGAGGAAGAGTTATTTAGGCCCCAACTGGGGCAAAACCTCTCAATATACTATTGCATCATTCAGTGACATTTACAACAACAACATGAGAGCAGTGAAACAGGTACAGCATTGATCTGCTATTTCCGATGAACCGGCACACCTGGAGGCTGGCCTGTGCACACTATGTGAATTGTTCTCATAGCAACAAGCTAGCCAAATTCAGCTTAACTTCTTACATAGGGCATGTACTGACACCTGTGAGGCTGCATGAATTGGATGATTCAAATTCGAACTTTTTCCTAAGTGTATGGTGACTGAGGCGGATTTTGTGCAGTTGGCCCTAACCTGCCCTAAAATAGCCACTTTCTGGCACTCTATGCATGAAATAATGAATGAGTGCTGGCTGAGATCCGACCAATCCTGGCCAAAGGTCTCACAACACTCTGTGGTCCTTAGCACTTATAAATGCAAGGAGGACTATCGCCCAGAAGTGGCTGTCCCCTCCCCCTTCCATAGCCAAGTGGGCACAGAACTTAAAAACCTGTATGTCTAAAGAAAGAGCTCAACTGAGTACACAGGAAAACTTTTGAATTCTTTGCCACCTGGCGCCGTTGCTTGATGCAGTGGAGGCGGTGCTTTCCCCATTCAATCTTCCCTTGTAGTGGGTTTTAAGGTAGGCTTTAGCCCTGTTTCAGTGTATGGGCCCTTTGGGATAACCTTGTGTGATATCCTCAGGCCTATTGTGCTTTGTAACACTAAGAACTAGACTGTCATGAGCTCCAGGTTGTTATATAGACCTCTGTATAGTTCAACTCTGTTTTAACACTTTGTACACTACTCTGTATGGAATGATACAATAATGTGTATGTATTTTATTGCTTATAATGTATGCACATCTACTTCCTAATAAACTTTAAAAAAATACAGTTCTTCTGTGATGCTACCTGCATATACATGTCAATATATTATGTTAAAAGTGACAGGACTTTACAAATGCAGTGAACCATTTTATGTTTTTATATCGAGGTGAAACTTTTTATTATTGAGATATGGTGCCTGTGGTGATATATTAATGGCATAACTATTTGGCTGACTCAAGCTTTCATTAAAAAATTAAGTCTCTAGCCCTAGTGGTTCCAAAGTTATCACATTTTAAAGACAAAGGGTGGGATATTCAGACTACGCCAGGCTGTGGCGCAAGCCTGGGCGCAGCACAACTGAGATGTGCCAGGGTACTGACAGGGTGATATTCAATGGTGCTGCACCATGGCTCAGCACCATTGAACATTTGCTCCATGGCCACCTGCATAGCGCGCATGGCGCAGTGGCACTGCACCAAGCGCAAGTGGCCAGAGAGGAACATGGGGATGCGCGAAAGCAAGTGCCATTGGCGCTAGGTGCATCAACCATGATATTCAGCAGTTGACATGCAAATGGGGCCATAATGCATGCAAGCACAAATGGGGCCATTTGCATGTCATCATATTCCCATATGCATGCAGGTGCGCTTGATCCCTGGTAACTGTACCTGGCACCCTGACAGGCAGCGGCCGTCAGGGGACCGGCACCCCCCTGCCCTCACTGGCAATGCACTCTAATGCCTGATCGCTGGTGGTAATAATTAATAAACTCCTGGTGGTCCAGTGGACCTATCTCCCTGCCTGATTGCAGGCCATAATAATTAATAAACTCCCTGGTGGTCCAGTGGACCTATTTTCCTGCCTGATCACAGGCATGCAGTACTTCAAATATCTTTTGTGGTCCAGCAGTACCCGTCCCCCTCCCAACCCACCTCATTCCCACCACCCGCTCCCCGGTGGCGGGCGGCCTTTCCAGACCGCATGCCGCCCAGCTGCCCGCCGACTGACAGCGGTACAGTGCATTACTGCTGTCGCCCATTGGTCCACAGTGTGGGCCAATGGGCATCCGAACCATATCGTGCTACACATTCCTAATATGTGAATGGACCCATTCATAATCGGGACTATATGTACAATGCGGTCTGCACCCATGGCCGCTGTGGACCAATGGAGGTACAACAGTACTGTCGCTGTCGGTCAGCAGGTGGCTTGCGGGTGGGGTGCTGCTGCCCACCACTGACCGTGCGGCAGAGGGTGGCGGGAATGAGTGGGTGGGTTGGGAAGGTGTACGGGTACTGCTGGACCACTAGTGATATTTGAGTACCGCATGCCCGCAATTGGGCAGGGAGATAGGTCCACTAGACCACCAGGGAGTTTATTAATTATTACAGCCTGCGATCAGGCAGGGAGATAGGTCCACTGGACCACCAGGGATTCTATTATTTAAAACAGCCCGCGATCAGGCATGGGGGGCGCTATGCCACTGGGCAGTGCCACCAGAGCTTGGGTGGCCACCCACAGCTGTCTGCTGCCATGTTTCGCCCTGCATTACGGCAGCTCACCTGTGAGTGGCCAGCTGTTGCTCCTTTATTTTGTGGCTTAACTTGTGCGGCGTGTAGAGGTTGCGCCTGCATATTCTCAGCACATCCGGGCTGAATATAGGGATGTGCAGAATATGCCTAAGGCATGCCCCCCCTCCCGCATATATTACCCGATCGCCCGGCAGATCGGGATGTGCTGCTCATATTCCCAGACAATATCATGCCAGGCATATCAGTGGGTTTCTTGCATGGTGCAACTTGCTGCGCCATGTGCAACCTGTTTGAATATCCCACCCAATATCTTTTGAAAGGTCTAACTGTGCAACCGTTGGAGCTAGAAACTTTTAATGAAAGCTTGGCGTCAGCCATTAAGAAATGGTGTCAGTATTATACTGTCATTATGTAACAGTAGTAATTATGTTATTGAGATTCAAAACATGCAGTTTTCTCTAGCTATATTGATATACATATTTACATCATGACAGGACTGTTTTTGTAAAATAAATGTTATTGATATACCTTTCCCATAACAATAGAGTGTATCGATATACTTTTATAATATTAGCATGGAAGATTTCATGATGGTTTCAAAAACAAACTTAAAAAATGTTTTTGCACTTTTCTGCATTTTGGTATTAGTCCTTACAATTTAACTGATATCTATAAAGTGTAATTACCATAAACAATCTACTTATACCTTAAATCGCATGGCTAACATTTCACTCTCCTTACCAGCAGTACCAATCCTGCCCCAGTTTTGTAGCCTTCAGCTGTAAAAGTGTCAGAAGATAATAATATGATGCACAAATGGTTGACAGTGTCACTACAAACTATAACGTATAAACTGTACTTTTTCCAAGCTGTAATCAGATCCTGCTGCTATAGGAAACCATTGTAAATGAGTGGCAGGCTCATTGGTGTATCTATTTCTCATGAGTAAAATTATAATTCTTAATTTCCCACACTTTCACTGCCGAGCATAAGGGTTGCAAGACGAACAGTCAAATGTCTGTGATGTTCTCGCCCTCTCCACCTCCTCTGGCTCCCTCAGGCACCAGCTGAAACTTCTCCCCAACCTGCTCCTGTTACCCATCCTCCTGACACCTCCCTAGCTTGGAACCCCTACCATCAATGTGTTAAGCCTTTGTCTGGACCTCCCCTACAGCCTTCTTGATTTCTACTCCTCACTACCTCTACACTACCTTCCCTGTGGGCAAGCAAGCGCCAGCATAATCGCCTCTCACCTGATACAGAACTGCTTTTTGCACACTGTGCCTTCTTCATGTTTATTTGCACTTGAATAGGTAGGTATTCCTTATGTACTATGACCACAGCTTATTTTTGCACCAGTTCTTGTACCTATCTTTTAAAATGTTTTGCACCAGTGTAATGTTATTGCTTATTATACTTCTGTTTTCTCCTGTTCCTTTCCCTGGGTGCACCTGAAAATGATCCTTGGCTCAGTGTGCCTTTCCGGTTACCAGTTTTCAAATAAATAAATAAATGTCATAATGGTTTAAGAGTAAGGGTTAGAAGGTTAACATCAGATCAGTTCCTCATAAACTGGCTAACGTAGAACCAAAATCAGTAAAATTTTAAAACAGTGGTTCTGAAAACACTTTCATGCAATTGTATGTATCGATATCAAATAGTATCACTACAATGTGTGATACAAAAACTTTATTGCTACAATCTGACATTTTTTGCATGTATCACAACAAAAATGTATCAATACATTAAAAAGTTATTTCAAAATAGTATTGCTACATATAAAATAGTATCAACAATTAAACACTGTATCAATGGCGATATACTTATTGGCCTTACACTAAGCTTTTATGTAAAAATTAATTAATTAATAAGTCTCTAGCCCTGGAAAAGTTTGAAAATGTAGGCATTAAATGGAGTAGTTTGGTAAGTAATAAAGACGACAGGAGGCAGTTGCCCATTTAAGATTCAATCAGCTTAAGTCATGCATATCTGCAGTGGAGACTAAGAGTATGGTGCCCTCTACCAATCCTTAGTGAGTGCTATGGTCTCCTTCCTTGTGTGCTAATGGCAACTCCATTCCTTTTAAGGTATACAGTACCCCAACAGTGTCCCTTATTGGACACCATAGAATTACATCACCTATTGCACAATGTCCCCTCCCTGTCTTTCAAACTGAGGCCTGTGGTATCCCTTGCCCTGTTCCTTTATTTATTTATTGCATTTTGGTAACCAGGTGAACCCACTGAGACCAGAGGTCCCTTTTCAGGGGCAACTCGAGATTAATTACATATATCATTTATTAAGTTCACATACAATCAATATAGCTCAGCAGTTCACAGTATACATTTGACACTGAGATAACAAAAATAGCAGCACTAGGCATAGGATTCACACACAGAGTACTGCAACAGCAATTAATCATGAAGGAAGGAGACAGTTGGACAGCGACATTAGGGTGACAACAGGATAAATAATTTCCACAAGTTCTTGTGCTCGGAGGAGTGTGTTCCATGTGTCAAAGACCTACTGTAGTGTACAGGGCCTAGTAGACCTTCAAGATCCTTGGCTCAGTGTGCCTTTCCCAGTTACCAGTTTTCAAATAAATAAATGTCATAATGGTTTTAAGAGTAAGGGTTAGAAGGTTAACATCAGCTCAGTTCCTCATAAAACTGGCTAACGTAGAACCAAAAATCAGTAACATTTTAAAACAGTGGTTTGAAAAACATTTTCATGCAATTTTATGTATCGATATCCCTTTATGGGAGATAAATGATGTCTTCCTGCCCCTTCCACTGCTTACAGTGTCCATTCCCTGTCACATATTAGTAACCCATGATGAAGCCTTCTCAGTAAGGTGAAGTGCAGAGTCTGTTCACTGACTGACTGCCTCAGTACAAAGATATTGTCTCTGTAAACAGGGAATCAATGCCTATACTTGCACTTGAAAGCACTTTGGTGAGATGGTTAGTGCAATAAAAGGATAATGGAAATGTTAACAAACTTGCAGGAACTTTTCTTTGAAATGTAGTGTCCGACCCTTGGAGGAGTAGTAACTCATAATATCGTTTGTGTCCTGTATTGAGGTCTGTTCTGCCCATTCACGAGTCCATTATTTTCATTATACAATAGGCACCACTTATACTGGCCATGCTTAAGCTGGACTGCCACTTACAATGGACAAATCCCAGATGATAAAAGCCAAATACTATAGGGCTCCATTGTAAACCCATTGGCTATAGTGGTTCAGGGGCACCTGCTATACAGACACCTGAAGCCCATTAACAACTCCACAGCTGCTATCAGTTTCCTCCCTGACACTTTCTGAAGCTACCTCACTGAGGCTGTGTGGATAATTGGCTTCTCTGATAGCACCTAATCTCTGCGGTCACCTAAGGAGATTCTAATTATCTGTCTATCACCCCTTTTCAGAATCCCTGCTGATCCAATCCATTTTATTCCTTTTTGCCATACAGAATGCCCTCAAGTGCCTAATATTTCACCTGACTGGGTGTCTTCAGGGGTGAGGATTTCTAAAATCAAGTTTTGTTAAAATTATTCCTGACCCATTTCTAGTATTAGCCTTATCAATCAGTGTTAATCCCTTGCATCTTGGCTGTATTTATGCCAGTGTAGCATAATGAAATTATATGTATTAGTGGAGTGGCCGTAAATAGCTTTACATCTCTTTATTCACTTGTTAGATTGATTGCATTATTGAAGATTTCCACTCTTGCAGAGCACCGTTCGGACAGGCAGCATCATAGGGTTCGTAGGTTTGAATACAAGTCAAATGGCTGCGACAGCCATCACGAGACTACGCCACTGACTCAGTGGTAAAAACTCATATCTTGTCCCCATATATTTATCCAGCCTTGCCTTTAATTTACTAAGTGTGGGAGTGTTTATTACCTCTTTTGACAATGCATTCCATACACTCACCACTCTCCGATTGAACCAAGACCTTCTTCTAGAGATTCTGAATAACTCTCCCTGAAGTTACGTATAATGTCCTCTGTTAGACCTTTTGTATTTTTCTATGCAACCCAGTGTATTCCAGCAAGTTATCATCCTTAAGTGCACTAAAACATTAACTAGGTCACCTCTCACCCTCCTGAAAGTCATGGAGTATAGGTCAAGACCTGTAACCTCTCAGTATATTTCTTGTTTCTAACCTATAAATTCTTTGGGTGAATCTGCTCTGAACTTGTTCATATGATTTAATATTTCCAATACTCTGTGGTGTAGAGAACGGAGCACCATACTCCAGAACTGGTCTTATCAATGTTCTATACAATGGCACCAGAACCTCCCTCTTTCGACTGTGTATGTTTCTGAGTATATTGCCCATTACCGGATTAGCTTTTTGTGGACTCCTCCTGTGAAGTTCAAACCTTAAGCTGTTATAATAAACACCCCCAGATCATTTTCACTGGGTATAACACTTAAAACCCTGCTATTTAAGGTATAAGCAACTTTGGGGTTGTTGTGTCCAAAATGAATGACACTACACTTATTTTCATTAAAGAATAATCTGTGTTGTTGTGCCCGCTGTTCAAGGAGTATAGATAATGCTGTAATTTTTGAATAGATTCAGAGTTATTGAGATAAGCTTCACGTTGTATCGTCAGCATATTTACGTATCAGAGTGATGATCACTAGTGACCTGAAGCACTCCATGCAGTACAAGAAAGCAGCAGCAAAGGCAAACAAGATGCTGGGATGCATGTCTGGGGGATCAGTAGTACGAGAGAGGAGGTTATGCTGCCCTTGTACAGGTCACTGGTAAGGCCGCATCTGGAGTATGGGGTTCAGTACTGGTGCCCACACCTCAAAGGACATTAACCTGCTGGAGAAGGTCCAGAGGAAGGCTACAAAGATGATAGCTGGTCAGCAGGGTAAGGCATATGAGGAGAGGTTGAGGGCACTGAACATGTACTCCCTGGAAGACAGGAGAGAGAGACAGGGACATGATTGGGGCTTTCAAGTATGAAAGGGATAAATAAGGTTGATAAAGAGTCTCTTTAAGCTGAGTGGCAACCATAACATGAAAGGGCACAGTCTTAAGCTGGAGGGTGAGAGGTTTAGGAGGGAGGTCAGGGAAGCACTTCTTCACAGAGAGGGTGGTGGACACTTGCAATGTGCTGCCAGAAGAGGTAATCTCGTTGAAGACAGTGGGCAGCTTTAAAGAGGCTGGGACATGTATAGGGGAGGTAAGGGTCATGGGTAGGGAGGATGGGAGGTGTGGGGGCGAGGGGCAGGGAGTAGCTCAAGCTGTGGACCCTACAACATGAGCAGACTTGATAGACCAAATGGCCTTCTTCTGCTGGCTTCTGCATATGTTCATATCCAAATGCCACCTGAACCCTGCATGCCAGAGGTGAAAGTAGAAAAGAGAGCTGGGCCTAAAAATTGATCCCTGAGGCACACCGCTTGTCACAACAGCCCAATCAGAATAATACACTCGTATTCATACTCTGAAGTCTATTAGAAACCATGATTGAATCATTTCATAAGACCAGGATCCACTCCCATGTCCATTAGTACTTCCAACAGCTTTAGATGGGACACAGAGTCAAAAGTTCTGCTGTAATCAAGATAAACCATGTCCACAGGTAACCCCTCATCCAGTGCCTGGCTGACTGGCTCAAAAAGTCCAGAAGGTTTGTACTGCAGGACCTTCTCTGGGAGAAACCATGTTGGGTTACATCTAAAATATCTAAACTTTTAGGTCTTTGACCAAAACTCTCTAATAAACCTCTCTAGCAGTTTGCCAACCTGGGACATTATACTTGTGGGACAATAATTTTATACAAGTGACTTATTCCATTTTTAAATATGGAGTGATGTGTGTGATTTTCCAGTCTTGTACTACTTCCCCAAGGCTAGAGATTTGTTAAACAACAGGGTAAGTGGGCCAGTTAGCTCTGCTGCCATTTTACTTTAGGGAGGCAGTATAGCGCAGTGGTCTAAGGCTCTGAGCTGCAAATCTGGTAACATCCAGCAGACCAGACCTGGGATTGAATCCCACAGCTTCCACTTGCATACTGTATGACCCTGAGCAAGTCACTTAACCTCCTTGTGCTCCCAGGTCGCTCCTGTAAAAAGCTTTCAGCTTAGTGTGCTATACCTGGTTAAACAACTAAATAAATTAAAAAATACTCAGGAGCATGGGGGCATTTCATCAGGGCCACATGACTTACAGACATCTGTGTTTATTAACTTCTCATAGACAGCCACCTCTTTGATGACAAACTATTTGTATTCCTTACAGCTGTTGCTGTTGAGTGTACCTAATCCCTCCTGTTTTTGATCCACTGATAAAAACAAAGAGTTAATTTATTTGCCATATCCACCTCATTGTCAATAACAACCTCACCATGAGTTTTATTGGTCAGATGTTTGTTTCCAGTCCTAATGCTCCCAATATAATTATAATATTGCCTTCCATTGTCCTTAGCACAGGCCACAGCTGCTCTGCCTTTGACTTTGCCCTTTTATGTTGGCTCACGCTGCAACAGCCAGCCTTGCAGTAGTAGCACGTTGAGATGCGGTCACTGTGGTGAAATGCAGGGTCGTATCAGTAGGTGCGCCCTCATCTCTACCAAGTCAGCAGCAGGCACGACATCATGCATAGCTAATGTGGCCACCAGATCTAAGAAAGCTCTGCTGCAATGAGAGTGAAGCTCTCTGTGCAAGCGGACCTGACTGCGCCTCCCCTGGCGTGCAAGCAACATGGCGGCAGTGACTGCTGCCACCTGTCACAATGCTGACGGGGAGCCAACTCCTGCGTCTGCATAATGTCCCCCTCCCATTTCCACTGTGTGTGCCTTAGCGGGTGCTCAATGACCCTCGGCATCATGCGCCCCCAAAAAGTGATTTCTTTGCTGACAGGAGCCCAATCCTCATCGGCTTCAGTCCCTCCTTTCCCATTTCAATCTGCCAACAGGAGCCCACTTCCCATGGGCATAATGTCCCTCCCATTTGTTGTGTGCCAAGGGGCCCAATTCCCCTCAGCTTTCCTGCCCCACTGGTATTTGCCAATGGGGGTGCCCAATCCCGTCGGCTACAGACCCCCAAAAACAACTCAGATGGCACGCTGGGAGGACACCCCAGCATGCCAAGTTACCCTGTTAAAAAATGTCCCATAATTTTTATTTTTTTATTTTACCTGTAAAACAGAAAACGGTCCTTCGTGGTCTCTGGCACCTCACCCAATCCACGCCCACCCTATGCACCCTGCCTCACCACACCCCTCACCCCATACTTACCTCCGAACCCGCACGATGATCTTCAGTGGACCGGAACACATCTGCACTCTTCAAAGCTGACCGCGAACTGAAGAAATGCCAGTAAGCTGTATAATGGTATAAATAGTTTTTTATTCCAACTTTGGTGCATATCTCAGGCATTTTGGGGAATTTTGGCACAAAATTTTCAACATGGGGTTATTGGGCCTCCTCATGAATTCAGACACTGTCATGGCGTTATTCAGTCCCAAGAGGTGATTTCACAGTCACCGCGTGGAATCACCTTTGGGACTTATTAACAAAATGACAGTGCCACTGTTCATGAGGTAGGCTCTCATAAAGCCTATGTTGCAAATTTGGTGGAAAAAATACAAAAAATGGCTGTTTTACGACTCATGCATTTCGTAGTTTCCACGCACGCTCATAACTTCATGAATTTGTAATATTTTCACCCAGATTTTCAAATTGCCATTTTCCACACCTCCCTATGAACAGTATAGCTGTCATTTTACATATCCTGGCTGAAATGTGGTTTCCACGTCCAGCACAGAATAATGTGATCGCTGTGCGAAATCAGTTTTCAGGACAGTTTGAGGACATGACGGTGACACTGTTCATGAGCAGGGTCCTAAATGCTATGTTGAAAATTCAGGGATGAAAATCCATAAAATGACTGTGTTACAAGTGTGCATTATGTAGTTTCCACTCACCTTTGTAATTCCGCAAATTTGCAATATTTTCATCCCAGATTTTCATAACTGCCATTTTTCAGACCTCCTCATGAACAGTACAGCTGACATTTTCACATCCTGCCCTAAATGTGTTTTCATACCTGTGGCGCACAATGGCATGGTCACTGTGGGAAATCAATGTTTGGAACAAATTAACAAAATCACAGTGCCACTGTTCATGACGTGAGGTCCCAAAATGCTTATGTTAAAATGTGGTTAAAAATTCAAAAATAATTGGGTTATGGACATGTGTTGCACAGTTTCTATGTATGCTCATGACTTCACCAGTTTTTCATATTTTCCTCCAGATTTTCAACGTTGCCATTTTTTACATCTCCTCATGAACAATACAGTTGTCATTTTCCACATACTGCCCAAAATGTGTTTTTGTGCCTGTGTCACCAAATGACATAGTCGCTGTGCAAAACCACCTTTCAGCTAACAAACTGATAGTGCCGCTCTTCATGAGGTGAGCTCACAAAAGCCCATGTTGAAAATTTGGAGTGAAAATACCAACACCGCCTACGATGTTAGGGTTTCCAACTGGCACCTCACCCTGTAGAGCCTGACAGGCATCAGGGGTGTGACTTGGGATCATTGGCTGTAATGCTCATGCCACTCCACCCCCCACCCACCCTGCAGCCAGTGACAGGCATCATGGTATGCCTTGGGTGTTCGACACTAAGTTCACCCCATTCTCCAATAGTGCACCCACTTCAGTGTATTTCCTTATGGAATGGGGTAAGTATAACGTCCAAAGACCCCAAAAGCACACCACGACACTTGTCAGTGTCTACAGGAGTAGGGTGAGTACAATGGCATGAGCATTATAGCTGATGACCCAAAGGCACACCCCAGCGCCATCGGTCTCTGCAGGGTGGGGATGAGGTTGATGTCACTTCAGTACTTCACTGCCATTCCTATTATGCTGCCTCTAACTCCTGCACTACCAATGCCAATGCCAGCATGACAACATTCGCATTGACAAATACTTGTTATAACTGTCTTACATTTCTTGACTAAACTAGCATATTTTTCAGCTCTTGCAGTACTGGGACATTTCCTAAAGTTCTTATATGCCTTATTCCTTTTATTAATTCATTTCTTAATTTTATGAAAGAATCACCTAGAATTCTTCCTCATTTATTATACTTATTAACTACAGAGACATGGTTATCCATGCAAAGGTGAATTTTGCTCGAAAATGTTCCAAACTTCCTCCATATCTATACCTTGCAATTCTTTTCCCCAGTCCCATTCACCCAGTAATTGTTTCATACTGGTAACATCCATTTATTGTAATTCCTGATTTTCATACACCCAGATGGAGTTTTAGTCTTCTCATTGATAGAGAACATAATCATATAATGATCACTGCCCCCATGGGGTGTGAATTTCTAGATTTCCTATGCACCCTTCCATATTACTCAACACGAGGTCTAGTGTATTCTTATCTCTTGTGTTATCATGGACAAATTGCTCTAAGTTACTATTTACACAAAAATCAATAAACCAGTTCTCAAGTTTACTATATTGCTGTCACAAACTCCAGTCAACCTTGGGCAAATTAAAATCCCTAATAAAACACAGTTGTCGGTTATATTAATGGATTCTAGAGCCTCCATGAACTCTGAGTTCTCTGTCTCACTTAATTCTGGTGCTCTATAGCATCCTCCTAACATAATTTCTTTCCTAGATGTCCTTATTTTGACCCACATTTGTTGAACATTATTGCAGGCTGCATTTGACTTAACGATCTGAGGTTTAAGATGTGTGGATATAAAAGACCAACCCCACCTTCTGCTTGATTAGCCCTATCTCTGTGAAAGGAACTCATAGCCTTCAATATGTGGGATCCAGTCTTTCTGCTTTAACCAAGTCTCTGTTATTAAGCACATATGTCTATACCTCTGGAGGACACAACATATGTTAATTCAGGTATTTTATTTCTCATACTTTGCATTCAGTAGCAACTCTTTATGTTATGGCACACTACCTCTTTAATTGCCCCTTAAGCGTTGGTGGTGCAGTTTACAGGAAGGGGTTCTGCGGCAGCTTCCCTTAAATTGCTTATACCACTATGAGGGCTGCTGATACCATTGCTTTTATGTATAGTTTCCATTTACGGGGTTTAAATTTTATCGATAGTTGCTTTAAAAGTTTACCCAATACCTTACTACCTTTTCTGCTCAAATGTAGTCCAGATTTGCTGTATAATGAACGATTGTTAATAAAAGATTCCCAGGACATTATACAGTGCCATTCATTCAGTACACACCATCTCCTAATCCAATTGTTAATTCTTGACATTTTAAGATTAATGTACTCCGAGGCTCTGGGTGCCGTAAAATTTCTGAAAACACCCCAACACCATTAACACTTTTATAATCCTGATAATGTTCAACAATTCCAGGTAAATCAAATCCTCCCTAGTATGTCTAATGATGTTAGTACCTGAGTGAATAATCACTGTATAATTGGCCTATCATTTTCTTTTGCACTATAATGGGTTATAGCTTCCCGCATCACAGAGTTTAGCACCTGGCAAATATGAACTAGTGACAACCTCTTTATTGTCCTCTGTAGTGTAAGCATCAGTGACTCTTATAAGAGAGTCTCCTATTACAAAAATCTTAGTAGTTATATCAGATGACTCAACCTCCATATTCATAGCTCCACCCTCATGAGTCACAGAAAGGGTGTTAGCTAGGTCATTCTGGGAGTGTCCAATATTGAACAAATACACCCAACTCCTCTTCTAATCCTAAATTCATCCCCTGGACCCCTCTAAAGTACCACTGGAACTGACCACCTCCACAGCCATAATGACCTCCTCATTTCCTAGCATATTGGAAATGTCCTGGGAATGTTCTCATCTGAATCTACTAAATGGATCAGGGAGCAAAACTATTATGGGTTGGTATTGAATAATATGTATTCTGTGTATCTACTGATACAATAATAGAAGTGGCCTTCACTCCATCACTCTTATTTTTTTCTCCCTCACTACAGGCCACATCGAGATTATCCTGGAGTACATTCTCAGCTACTGCAACTAATGGAGCCAGGGGGCAGGGGACTCACGTTTTCTTGTATGGGAGAGGGGACTTCATAGCTCTCCTACCTTTTTAGCTTTACTCACATTTAATAACCTGAAGAGCTAAGGGTCATGATCGTACCTGACCCTCCTGCACCACTTAACTACTCTGCAGAACTACTTTAAGATTGTAAAAACACCCTGTGAGTGGATATGAAGGCTAAACCACTCTACCACAAGGCAAAAGCCCAATAAAATCAGCTACTTAGAAGCGTGTAGTTCCCTTCTACCACCTCAACTGCAGCAGTCTACAGGCAATAGAGTACTTCCTTGTACAGATTCACTGCCTGCCCCTCACCTTCCAAGGACAGGACCCAGGCAATTACAGTAAATCATCAGCAAGCTGCAAACCACCACACAGACCTGTCCCACCACTCTTTGGTGGTCCCACAGGCTCAATCTGCACAGTGATGATGCCACTCACTGAGCAGGTGCATTTAAGTGTGTGTCATGACCCAGAAGAGCTATGGGACTGGATTGCACCTGACCCTCCTGCACCACTTATCTACTCTGCAGAATCACTTTAAAATTGTAAAAAACACCTGTGAGTAGGTATGAAGGCTAAACCACTCTAGCACAAGACAAGAGCCCAATAAAATCAATGGCTTTAGATATGAAAGGTTTTAGAAACCTGTAGTTCCCCCCACCACCTTGAACTATAGAAGTGCTACAGGCAGTATACCAGGAATAAGTCTTGTGTAAACGGTGCTCTGCAAGATTGAAAATACATGGCATAAATACAGCCAGCTCTGCATCCCACCACCCACCATCCTTTATTTCTAGCCACCTTCCTTTATTTTCTCACCACCCTTTGTTTCCATTATGTGTCCACTTTCTGTGTGCCTTCCTGGGCCAACACAGCCCCTCTATCTGGCCTTGTGTCATATATGTTCTCCATCTTCCATCAATGACTCCTTTAGGATAGTTCCAATATTGTGCTGTGGATCCATACTTATTGGGAATTCATAAATCAACGAAACAGGCTAGCAGACATTCAGTAGGCCACATTGCAGTCATAGCATACAAAATGAAATCTGCCTGCCCAGTACCCCTTGTCTTTGTATAGTATAGGTTAGTCAACAAAGTTTGCAGACTATGGTAGCCCCTGTTTTGAATGAAATTAACTCCATTTAAATAAAGCAGTGTATCACTGATGTGTTGTTAGGATGTTGTACCATCATTTTGACTTAGCAATGATTGCATAACAGCTTTTAGTCTTAATAAATGTGTCAAATTTTTTTAAAATAAAACATTTTTAATGTGTTTTTGTAAAAGGTATTGAATTTTAAAGTTTTACATTCAAACAGGCAAAGATTACCCAATGTATGACAGATGGCTGGCACTATATCCAAAAGATTACATTAATGAGCTGTGAACAAGTATGGTACATCAAACAGACCTGATTTTGAGTCCCACAGCCTCCACTTGCATACTGTATGACTCTGAGCAAGTCATTTAACCTCCCCAGTGCTCCTGTGTCACCCCTCAAGACAGGCATAGTGCCCAATGGGCCTTACCCATTTACCATAGAATGAATGAATGAATGAATGAATGAATGAAGAGATACATATAGACCTCTTCAGCCTGAGATGCATCTAGACCAGCCTCTTCTGTTTTCTCCTGAAAGCTCTCCTTCATGACTATTTTCTGTCTACTGCAGCTGTTCATGACTCTGCCCCTCCCAGTATTATAGAGTACATAGCTGTTATACTGTTCAGATTTAATTTTGAATATGTTCCTAAACATGTTATCTTTGCTGTATATGCTTTTCCACACCTCCTATCCCCAGGATGCATCTGGAAAAAGGTTGTTAGTAACTCAGTATGCCTTTCCTGGTGAAACTTCTTGACATAAATAAGTAAATAAACTACTCATTCTATTGGGGAAATTCAAAACTTTCAGACACAAATAAAACGTCAGTAAAACAGATGTATTAAAAGGATGTCCCTGGAAAATAAGTAAAGGTTATAGAGCATGTTGGTAAAGAAATGAGACATAACAGGAAAATATGATTAGAAGAAAGTGGGAAATACTGTACTATATGCCTTGATAGTATTTGTTGAGGTATGACACATGTAAACTACATATTGTACTGAATATTGTAAATTACAAATAATTTTTGAATGAAGAGAATTCCATTCTCTGCACTACTTTGACACAAGCGTTACTCCCACCCCACCCCACATACCCAGAACCCGAGGGTGAAAAGAAAAACAGGTGGAGGCACACTTGTGTACTATAAAAAGCACCTTACTCTAACTGAATTGGATATTCATTGCCACAATGGCATCACTTGTGAATGCTTGATTGCCAAGTTGCTAATTGGCCATTCCAAGAACATAGACTTGTGTTATTCTGTATAATCTACCTGTTGGGAGGCTGCATGGTCAACTCATTAAAGATATCAGTAGTTTTACTCTTTAAAGGGTTACCTTAATTTTAGGAGACATTAACCTACATTAGTGTTCAGGCCCACAATCAACCCTTGACAATGTGTTAAAAGGTTTAATAAGCTAGTACTCCCAGGAATTAGCAGGTAGAAAATGATAGCAGTTTTTAAAAATAGTCCTTTTATGTTGTCTTATGTGCACAGAGCAGACAACATATTGTGGTAGCTTGAAGTGGAGAAGCAGGTTTGGAGGGGTGGTCCTGCTGTGGCCAATGGCACCACTGCTTTTTCCAGCTGGGCTCTGCTGCACAATGGTATAGCACGCTGTCTATGACAGCAGTTGAGAAACTGCCACCAACTTAAAAAGAAATTCACAGCTGCAATCAGGGAGCGCCTTAATTCGAGAATCAGCAGTTTTTGCTGCTGGGTGGTTCCTGATTGCAGCAGCAAATAGCAGCTTGTTTCCCATCCCTCTCTCCAGTTGTGCGCTGGCATGCGCCTCTGTGGCAGGAAGGATCCTCGCAGCTGCTGCCTGCCACCATTACAGTCAATTCACACCCCGACTGAGACATAAGTGAGATGAGAATAGGTGAGCACAGCAGTGGAGCCCCAACAGCCCCTGCCGAGGAGCGGCATTAGTGTGAGGAAAGAGCAAGACTCACTTCAGATGGAGCCTTGTCAACCACAGCTGTGCAGCACAAGCTCGTCGATGGGGAAAGCACCACTGCCGCCACCTCAGGAGTGCTGAGTCTGTGTGTTAGAGAGTGCTGAGTAAAGGAGCTGGGACCAGGGACATGGAACTGCGACACTGTCGCCTGCTGCACCCTTAAAGCGCCGCGATGGCCACCAGCGAGATGGGAGAGGAACCAGCCTGGGGCTGAGCCATGCCACAGTAGGTACCCAGCCTGAAAGAGGAGTTCTTCTGACACAGTGCATAACACAACTCCCAGCAGGCAGCAGGGACAGTCCAGTATGGTGCAGGCCTGGGCTCGGGGCTCCACTGCCACCTCCCTCACAATGCCTGCCCCCTCCAGTCTTAGTCCATTGAGAGGAGGCCCAGTGAGCCCCCACCGGTGGCAGCCCCTCTTTCTACTTCCCACCCATATCCCTTGGGTCTGACACTGGGGAGGCTGAGGGAAGTTTCATGCTGCTGCTTCTCTGGGTACCTTTCCTTCCTGCCATTTCAAGGGCCCACAGCACCAGGTAGCAGAGGACATGGTGGCTGGTGAGAGGCAGCAGCAGCAGGTAGCCAGCCAGCCAGCCGGGAACCTAGGCTGCTGATACCAGGGATGGGCAGGCCTGCAGAGGAATGGAGATTGGCACTGAGATTGTTTTGGGAGGCAGGGAGGAAGGGCATTTTTTCTTGTTTGCTGTGGCACAGTCTGTAGGCTGCTGGCCGGGACTTTCGAGGTGAGATGCACAATGCCAGAGGGGATCTGTGATCTCACTGCAGGAAGGAGAGGCTGGAGTGGTTGTTCTCTGTTTACATTGAATGGACAAATCCACCCGATGCTATGGAGCTGATCCATCATGCAGTGTAACACCATACTTTGTGTCCACAACTGATTGTTTTCCTTACAGCATAGCATTCTGACCATACGAGGTGCAGAAGAGTTTGAACACTGAAGGAAGCAGTCAGTGTGGGCAGTGCGATGGCATGCACCTCTGGAACTGCTTTACTTATTTGCTGTGAGAGGCCAGGGAGGCAGTAATATAATACATGAGGCCTAGAACCAGGCAGTATTGTAGGAAGCAGTTCAGCATACACAGCTGGGTTTGTACAGGAACACTGTCTTTTACACAGTTTAACTGGGGAGGGACCAAGGAGGTTATTTCTGTCCGCAATTAGTGTAAGGTCCTGAAAATGCCTAGGGGCTTGGTGGTGGAGCAGCTCATGGGACTGTAAACATGAGGCGCCTTCTGTACTAAGACTACACTTAAAATAATATGAACTGGGGTGGAAACAACAAGTTAATTTCAGTGCAGTTGAATGTTTGGCAGAAATAAAAAAATTATTCTGCACAGTTATTTATCACTCCTATAATAGAAAAAAGGTTATTCCTATCCTGTTGTTCAGCTGCAGTGGAATTAATGTTATTTCCACTACAGCTTTTTCATAATGGCAAGGTGGAACCCATGGCATCAACAGGTAATATTCCATAGAACATCCAGAAATACATTTCAAATTCAGTCTGGAATGTTTCCAACAATGCAGCCTAGTTCTTGTGGCTCCATTCTGCTCTACCACTCACTGCTAGGCAGAAATGGTACACACACGTCTGGCGTAGAATGGTGCGGTCACTGTGGGAAATCAACGTTTGCGACAGATTAACAAAATCACAGTGCCACTGTTCATGAGCAGAGGTCCCAAATGCTTCCATGAAATGGGGTCACAAAAGCCCTTGTTGAAAATTTGGAGTGCAAATATCAGCGAATGCCTGAGGCAATAGGGTTTCTAACCATAACGTCCCACCCTGTAGAAACTCACAGGCGTCAGGGTGTGACTTTGGATTGTTGGCTATAATGCTCATGCCATTCCACCCCACCCCACCCTGTAGCCAGTGACAGGCATCAAAGGTGTGTCTTGGACTTTCACCCCAAAGGTTCCCCCATTCTCCTATACTGCACCCATCTCAACGTATCTCCTTATGGAATGGGGTGAGCGTGAGGCCGATGACCCCAAGGCACAACACAACACTTGTTGGAGTTTGCAGGGTAGAATGAGATGAAATGGCATGAGCGTTATGGCTGATGACCCAAAGCCACATCTCAATACTTGTCAGTCTCGCAGGTGGTGTGGGGTTGTCGTCAATTCCATACTCACTGCCATTCCTATTTGGCATCTCTAACTCCTGGCGCTACAATGCCAATGCCAGCAAGACAACATTTGGCATTGACAATGCTTTTTTTAATTTCTGACATGTTTTTCTTTTCAACAGGCTCGTTAGTTTTCTACCTGTAGTACTGGATGGGATGTGAAAAGCAGTGCTTTACCTGGAAGCAGACATATTTAGTTCTATTCCTCCCACTATATCATCGGCACATGTCTTCACTCATTGTTACGTCACAGGCCCTGCTGCCTGATTGTTAACATATATTACAAGTTACCAGACAAGCAGCAAGAGGTTGGCTCTTCTTGGTCACTAATGATGTCATAGTCAGCAAGGTCACATTGCTGATGATGTATAGGAAGGAACACAACTAGTTATGTCAGCCTCCAGGAAGAGTGCTGTTCTATACAACACACCTAGTACTGTCAGGTAGAAAATCTTCTTATTAGCAAAACAGAAAAGAAGAAAATTCTTCAGATATAAGAGTGATAGCTGACTTCTTCAGAACATTAACATTAATTCTAGGCAATACACTAGGGCTGGATTTTCAGAGCCCCTAAAATTTCGCAGTGATAGGAAAACATGCAAGTGGGTCGCCACTTGCTGAGACACAGTTTTTCCCACAGCCACGGTATTTTCAAAGCTGGGGCCAGTTTGTGGCCAGCTCCAACAACACAGCAGCTTGCAGCGGTGTTTCACCACAGCTGCACCAAAATGGTATGCCTAGTGGAACCAAGCGTGCCGCTCCTGCAGTGGGACAGGCTGAAAATGTGGAAGTGCATAGGTGCAGAGATTTCAGTCCACACCGCCACTGCAGAGTGGGACTTAGTACCTGATGGGCTGAAAATCCAGCCCTAGCTGTTTAAATTTCAGTCAAATAATTTCTATTCCATTCACTCAAACATTAAAGTCCAAATCATATTGCCCTTGAATGGATAATAACAAATCAGGAAAAGAATATTTTTTTTAAACCAGGAGAGACACACTAAGCTGAACTTTGTTTACAGGTGCAACCTAGAAGTTAAGTAACTTGCTCAGGGTTACACAGTACGCAAGCAGAGGCTGTGGGATTCAAACCCAGGTCTCCAGATTTGCAGCTCAGAGCCTAAACCACTGCACTATACTGCCTCCATTTTTTCACCAGACTTAGCACTATGTCAGTGTGGGCTGGGGCAAGGATCATGACTAACACAATCAGTGATCATATCCCCATATTCTATGTTTGCAGTTGTAAGCGGATCTATCTTGGTTATCACCTGCAGGTATATCTCCAGGCTGGATCTCACTGAACTTATTGCACATGATGACAGAATCACTTGCCCCGACCTGGAGGTGATGACAGACATCGATTCTGCCCTTTGTGTTTTCTTGGGATAGCTGACTGCTGTCCAAAACAATTTTTCCCCAGAGTTAGCACTGTGTCAAATGCGGGTTGGTTAATAAATTGTTAACAAGTGATATAATAAATAACTAGGTCTATTACAAGAATGAAGGATCTTGACTATGAGACTAGATTAAAATCCTTGGGATTGTACAGCTTGGAGCGGAGATGTATTAGGGAGATCTTACCTTGTTAAACCAGTTATTAAAAGATGTTGCATTATCAGCAGTGATGGGGTTTAAGTTTCAGATAAATGAACACAGTACAAGAGGTCATAGCCAGCAGCTGACAGTTATTATGTTTGCTTGCACGCATGTGCAAGAAACATAGTGCCATCACATGAGTTTTCCAGAGGTGTGCAGCCTCTTCCAATTCAGTCAGTGTATTTGCAGGCAAGGTCGCAGAGCACAATCACTGCTCCAGCGGTCTATGACAGCTGAAAAATGCACTGGCATACAGTTGAAAGGGAGAGCTCCACTTGAGTGAGCAGAGCCCCCCCCCCCCACACACACACACACACGCCACAGCAGCACGCACGCACACCGCGTGCTCATGCGCCTCCCTCCCCCACACTGCACGGCCGAGGGGGTGCCCAACCCCGCCAGCTCCACGCCCAAAGCATCCAGGTGCCATGCTGGGAGCCCACCCCAGCGTGGCAAAATGAAGTTATGGCCGGCGGGGAAATGCAATCCTGGCCGGCTCTACTG
Source organism: Neoceratodus forsteri (assembly GCA_016271365.2). Classification (NCBI taxonomy): domain Eukaryota; kingdom Metazoa; phylum Chordata; order Ceratodontiformes; family Ceratodontidae; genus Neoceratodus; species Neoceratodus forsteri. The sequence goes on along the minus strand of JADMNL010000023.1, from coordinate 97,158,602 downwards.
TCTCTCCCACCATGTTGTCGCCGACGGGTGCCCAATCTCTGCCATCTTCACACTGTCTACTCCCCCCAGTACAGGGTGCCACGCTGGGAGCCCACCCCAGCGTGGCAACAGATGCCGTGGCCGAAGGGGTGCCCAATCCCATCAGCTCCAAGCCCCTAGCCATCCTGCCACGCTGGGAGCCCACCCCAGTGTGGCAAACGTCCCGCTTATCTTTTACAACAAAACCCTGAAAATCAAAACGGTCCCTCGCAGTGTCTGCCCCCACCCGCACTCCACCCACTGTGCACCTGCCTCCCCACACCCCACTGACCTCATACTTACCTCAGGACCTCAGCGCCATGATCTTCAGTGGACCGGAACATGTTCTGACTTCTTCAAAGCTGACCCGAACTGAGGAAATGCCGTAAGCTGTATAATGGGATAGATAGGTTTTTTCAACTTTGTTGCATATCGCAGGCATTTTTGGAATTTTTGCACCAAATTTTCAACATGGGGTTTTTGGGACCCTCCTCATGAATTCTTGTACTGTCGAGGCGCTATTCGCTCAAGGGTGATTTCACAGCCACTGTTGGAAATCACCTTTCCAGAACAATTAATGAAACAACACTGCCAGTGTTCATAAGGTGGGCTCTCAAAAGCCTATTTTGAAAATTTGGTGAAAAATTCCCAAAAATGACTGTTTTAAGAGCTGTGTTGCGAGTTCCTATGCACGTCAGAAGTTAGCTAATTTTCAATATTTTCACCCAGATTTTCAACATTGCCATTTTACCACATCTCCTTATGAGCAGTACAGCTGTCATTTTTCACATCTCACCCAAAATGTGTTTCCCCGTAATGTAGCACAATGGCGCAGTCGGTGTGTGAACTCAATGTACGGGACACATTAAGAAAATCACAGTGATACTGTTCATGAGCAGAGGTCTTAAATGGCTATTTTGAAAATTTGAAAAATTCCTAAAATGACTGTTTTACGGTGCCGCATGTAGAGTTCCTATGTATCAGAAGTTCGCAAATTCTCAATATTTTCACCCAGATTTTCAACATTGCCATTTTACCACACCTCCTTATGAGCAGTACAGTTGTCATTTTCATATCTCACCCACAAACGTGTTTCTGCCCATGTAGCACACAATGGCACAGTCGGTGTGCAAAATCAATGTATGGGACACGTTAAGAAAATCACAGTGACACTGGTCATGAGCAGAGGTGTTAAAATGGCTATGTTGAAAATTTGGTGAAAAATTCCTAAAATGACTGTTTTAGGAGTGCACATTGTGCAGTTCCTACGCACGCCTGCAAGTTTGGCGTGAATTTGGTGATATTTGCACACTAGATTTTCAACAGTACCATTTTACCACACTTCCTTATGAGCAGTGCAGCTACCATTTTCATATCTCGCCTAAAATGTGTTTCCGCACATGTAAGCGCATAATGGTACAGTCAGTTTGCAAAAACAATGTTTGGGACAGATTAAGAAAATTACAGTGACACTGGTCATGAGCAGAGGTCTTAAAATGGCTATGTTGAAAATCTGGTGACAAAACTCCATAAAATGATTGTGTTACGAGTGAGCATTGCGCAGTTTCCACGCACTGTAGGTTCATGAATTTATAATATTTTCAGTCCAGATTTTCACCAGTGGCATTTTTCCACACCTCCTTATGAACAGTACAGTTGTCATTTTCCACAACATGGCTAAAATGTGTTTTCACACTTTCAGTGCAGAGATGCGGGTCGCTGTGGGAAATCATTGTTCGGGACAGATAAAGAAAATCACACTGACACTGTTCATGATCGGAGGTCCCAAAATGCCTGTGTTAACAATCTACTGTAAAAATCCCCAAACTAGTTACATTACTGGTGTGCGTTGACAGTTTCTACGCATGCTCGTGACTTCACCAGTTTTTTAAGATTTTCAACATTGCCATTTTTACACCTCCCATGAACAGTACCGCTGTCATTTTTCACATCCTGTTCAGAATGTGTTTTTGCACCTATGGTGCCAAATGCCATAGTCACTGTGCAAAAGCAGTTTTCGGCTAACAAACTGATATTGCCACTGTTCACAGGTGGGGTCACAAAAACCATGCTGAAAATTTGGAGGAAAATACCAACTAATGCCTGAGGCATTAGGGTTTCCAACCATAACGCCCCACCCTGTAGAGTATGACAGGCATCAGGGGTGCACTGGATTCTTGCCTGCTATGCTCATACCATTCCACCTCACCCACACACCCCTGCAGCCAGTGAGAGGCATCAAGGTGTACCTCGGACTCTTCGGGCCCAAACTTCACCCATTCTCCTATACCGCACCCATCTCACCTTATTTCCTGATGGAATGGGGTGCATAAGGGCCAAAGACCCCAAGGCACACCGTGACACTTGTCAGAGTCTGCAGGGTAGGGTGTGGTGAAATGACGCGGTCATTATGCCTGACAACCCAAAGGCACACCCCAATGCCTGCCACTCTCTGCAGGGTGGTGGTGGGGTTGGTTTGTTCAATAATACTGCTGCCATTCCTATTATGCAGCTCTGTAACTTACACTACCAATGCTAGTGCCAGCAAGCAAACATTCGGCATTGACAAATGCTTGTTTTTGTAAACAGAGAAAAGAGGGTTAGACAATACTACCTGTTTTCAGCCTTGTCCAGGGGGTGAGGGTGGGGATACAGATGCAAACCAACTGAAACTGAATCAGATTACACTGTTTGTGATATTTTAGTCAATAGGAAATTTCCTACTCCTTTCAAGAAGTGTCATGGGTCTATAATGTCCACCTGCACAACTCCCAGAACCTCAGTTTAATGTCTCATATGAAGGGTGACACACCCCAACGCACAGCAGCTCTAGTATTGCACTTTGGTGCCAGTGTTTATGGTATGAGCCCAGTCCCAGAGTGAGACTAGAACCCCAAGGTACTGATCCAGAGACAGATGTGCTACCAACTGAGCCACACTGACAACTAACAAATTAGTAGGTGAAAATTATAGAACCACAAACAGGGTGTGCACTTAACACAAAGGGTGGTAACATCATGGAACAAACCAAGTAAAGTAATTATGTCAGTGAATAAAAATAAGTTTAAAGAACTCTTAGATGAGTTTATGGATGGGTCCAATAATTTAACTATGACCACTGAGCAGTAGATAGGTAGAGATGAAGAGTCTAAGGCCTCCTTCTACCTCTACAAGCCTGATAGATATCTCTCTCTCTCTCTTAAGAAACATAGAAGATGTGGAAAAGTTTAAACCAATAGCTTTGTCTGTAGATTAGCTTGAATATAGGTAATTTGGAAATCTGTGCAAGAAAAAAAGATTCACAATTTGAAATCTACTGTAGTTATTTCCAGTCTCAACAAACTCACTACTTTAGTAAGCCTAGAAAGTTTTGGATGGCAGTCAATTTCATGGATAATCCTGGATTCCAGCAGAAAGTTGGCAGCATTCTGTACTTCTCGGTGATAACATTATCTGTGACCCTAAGTCGGTGGCTAATGCCTTCAATGACAGGTTTACTGATTTTTCTAATTGCAAATCTTATTTACAACCTATGAATAATTCTCACAGTTTGGCTTCTAATCTGGCCAATCATCTTTTTATTTTAAGAATATTCCATTACTGGAAATAATAGTGCTAGAAGTGATGGTCTTGACTCCTTGGAGCTTCTTAGACTCATTGCTGTTTGCATTTATTGTTCAAATTTTTAATTATGTCACCTGTTTATTTTATTTATTGAAATGTTTCACCAAGAGGGCACACTGAACAACAAGTTGCTCATCTCACAGTGTGACCTGGGAGGTGAGGAACATGAGGATAACTACAGAGATTGATACAAATTAACAAAATACACATTTGGTTAACATGCAACTAGAAATACATAGATTGTATAAATATTAAATGGCTAACGAGGGGAGAGCAAGGAATAGCTAGAAGACAGTGCAATAAACGGAATGCAAACAGTTTTGGGGAAAGGCAGGCCGGTATCAGCACAGACAGCACAATAATCAATGATACAACAGAAGTGCAGAATAAAGTACAAGAATAATGGAGTTTTAGGGCTGTCGATTTAGTACAGAGTAGTGGAAAGGAGGGGGAGAGAGAAGGTGGAAGAGAGGGAGGGAGGGAAGGAGGAGAGAGCTATACTAAGGTCAGACCTCTTCAGGTTGCTGAGAACCCTGCTGGGGGCAGCATGGTGAAGATAGAGGTCATAGAGAGGAGAAATAGGAGGTGAGAGACATACCATGATCTGACCCCTTTAGGATGTTGAGAAATCTCTGCCGGGGGGTGAAGCAAGGCAAAGATAGGGTGAGGGAGAGGAGAAGTAGGGGAGAAAGGCATGCCATGATCTGGCCCCTTCAGGATGCTGAGAACCCTGCTGGGGTGGAACAAGGCAAAGGTAGATCAGGGATACAAGATAATTGGTAAGGAGCACTGGAGGGAGGCAGGAAGTAAGGGTAGGTAGTGGAGAAGAGGGATAGAGGCAGTGGAGATAAGATTTGAGGACTGAGAGTAATGGGGTGGATAAACTAGAGCAGAAATTAAAGGAGGAAATTAAGGTGGATTAAAGCAGGAATAACTGGAGGAGAGGTAGTTGTGTAAGGCAGATCTGAGGGAGTAGTAATAGGAGGAGTGACGATTTGAGGGAGGAGGGAGTTCCAGGCTTTAGGAACCTATAGGAAAAGCCAGACTGTCAATGAGTGTGGAGTGGTGGGGACAGCCAAAATGCGGTGTCAGAAGATCTGAGGGGTGGGGGTGGGGTGAGGTTGAGAGGATGTGGTGAGATGAGGAGTTCACCCAGCCAGTATTTGAAAGTGAGTTTGCACATGGGATAACGCCTGTTGGCGAATGGGGAAATGAAAGAGCATGATAGAGATCACAATGATGAGACCAGGAGGGAGCGACAGAAGGAGTTAAACAGAGTGTCCTTTCTGGCCAGGGAGGACTTGGCAGCGCACCATAGACTATGTCACAGTAGTCAAAGATGGGAAGAATCATCTCTGGCAAGTTCATGCCTGGTCGTAGAGGTATGCAACTACGGTTCCTATATAGGCTCCAAGCTTGGGAAGTAGTTTTTCAGGATGGTATCAACATGTCCAGAGAAGCTGAGGTGTCAGTCCGCCAAACTCCAAATTATCTGAATGAGGTGATGTCCTCTAAGATAGTCCTGTCCAGGGTGTGGAAAGAAGGCAGGTCTGGGAGCCTTGAGAGTCTCAGCCTGGTGCCAAACGTCATGGAGACAGTCTTCTTGGTGTTAAGGAAGAGCTGATGGGAGGAAAACCAAAGCTGAATCTGGTGGAAATCATGCTGCAGAGTGGTTTCAACATCAGCTGGGTTTTTGCCTGAGGTATACAAGACAGTATCATCGGTGTACATGTGGATGGAGGAGGAGGGTGCAGACTGATGACAGGTCGTTTAGGAATATGGCAAAAGAATGGGACCAATCCTTATTCTTTGTATTTTGTATTCCAGCTTACAACAGGTATGATTGTTGCACTATTTATGTGTATGCTTTGTTCATACTGCTTCTTCGTTACTTGTTTTGCCTTTTGTTGTTTTATGTATTGTAATGTATTGTAATTGTACTTATCTTTGCTCATTTTACTTCTCTCATTCCATTCTCCTCTACCCGCCTATCGCCAGATCTACTGTGCCCTCATTTCCAAATACTGGTTTGTGTCCTCTCCTCCTACCTTTCCTCACTCCTTCCCCTTATCCCACTGCCTCCTGCTCCCTCCACTCCAGGATCATCGCACTTTCTTCATCCCCATCCTCTCCTCCGCTGGGCAATCAGCCTTCTCCTGTCATCTTCCCACACTCTGGAACCAGCTCCCCACCAATATCTGCCTCTCTGCTTTCTCTGGTTTCCTTAGGTTTCAGCTGAAGCTCCTCCCACCTTCTCATGGGCGTCCATGAGAATGGATTTGGGGATCAAGGGTCTGTGGTGGGTATGACATTGCACTCTCCATATCCCAAACTGGGCTGGGGGTCAGGGGGCCTGGAAGCTTTGGGCAGTCTAGATGCTCTGTGGTGAGTTTTGGGGCTTTAACTGATGATAAAACACCGTTCTGTTACATCTTCCCTACCCCTGACTCCAGGGAAAAAATATCCCCCATGTACTTAGGGGTGGAATGCTATGAAGATTACATTACTGTCAGGAAGGTCTATTACAATTATAACACAGTAGATTGACACAAAAGCCCCAAAATATTTTAGGACATTATTCCTTGAACAGAAACTGGAGTCTTTAGCCTCTAGGCCAAACTGATCCACTACACTTCCAACAAACTTTTCCTCATTGTTGACCGAGGCTATATTTTCACCCTTCAGAAATGCTTGAAAGAGTGTTCAACTGCTCATGTTGTTACAGAGAGGGCAAGTGCAATATGAATGGCTATTTTGATGGATGGAAAGATGTTTGTACGGTCTAAAACCTCAATGAGATTCATGTCATCTGTTTTCATTCCCTCACATTGTCTGTTTGCCCACACGTCATACGAGCATATGAACATACGAAGAAGCCAGCAGAAGAAGGCCATTTGGTCTATCAAGTCTTACTCATATTGCAGGGTCCATAGCTTGAGCTAATGTCCTTGCCCTCCCTCCCTCCCACTCCTCCCATCCTCCCTCCCCATGATCCTACCTTTCCCTATGCCTATGCCTATCCCATCCTCTCTCTTAAAGCTGCCCACTGTCTTCAATGAGATGATCTTTTCCAGCAGCTCATTCCAAGTTTCACCACCATCTCTGTGAAGAAGTGCTTCCTGACCTCCCTCCTAAACCTCCCACCCTCCAGCTTAAGACTGTGCCCCTCTTGTTATGGTTGCCACTCAGCTTAAAGAGACTCTCATTATCAACCTTATTTATCCCTTTCAAGTACTTGAATGTCCCAATCATGTCCTCTCTCCCTCTCCTGTCTTCCAGGGAGTACATGTTTAGTGCCTCAATCTCTCCTAATATGCCTTACTCTGCTGACCAGCTATCATCTTTGTAGCCCTCCTCTGGACCTTCTCCAGCAGGTTATTGTCCTTTTGAGGTGTGGGCACCAGTACTGAACTCCATACTCTAGATGCACCTTACCAGTGACCTGTACAAAGGCAGTATAACCTCCTCTCTCCTACTGCTGACCCCCTAGATATGCATCCCAGCATCTTGTTTGCCTTTGCTGCTGCTTTCTTGCACTGTGTGGCATGCTTCATGTCACTAGTGATCATCACCCTTAAGTTCTTCTCCTCCTCTGATGCAGATACTTGGACTCCACCCAGGTAGTACTCTGTCCTGGGATTCCTGGCTCCAATATGTATAACTTTCCATTTCTTGGCATTGATGCCAAGCTGCCAGATCCTGGACCACCTCCCAGCTTTCCAGATCTTCCTGTAGGTCCTGTATCCCTTCAGCTGTGTCCACTCTCCCACAAAGCTTGGTGTCATCTGTGAATAGGTACATTTTGCCCTTAATGCCATCTCCAATGTCATTTATGAAGACATTGAACAACACGGCCCCAGCACCAAGTCCCATGGAACCCGCTGGTTATCTCTCTCTGGTGTAGATAACTCTCCTCCCTCAACGAGTTTTCCCTCCTGTGGCCATCTTTCACCAACCCCAAGATCCACCAACTTCCTGATCAACCTTTTGTAGGGCACAGAGTCAAAGGCCTTGCTGAAATCAAGATAGAGATGTCTGCTGCTTGGCCCTTGTCTACTGTCTTAGTGACACAGTCAAAGAAGTAATCAGATTTGTTTGACACCATCTCCCTCCCCCATGAACCCATGCTGCCTCGCATCCTGGAGACCATGCTCCTCTAGATATTCCACCAACCTTTCCTTTAGTATGGTCTCCATGAGCTTGCCCACAATGGAAGTCAGACTGACTGGTCTGCAGTTCTCTGGGTCATCCTTGGGACCGCTTTTGTGGAGGGGCACTCACATGTGTTGTTCTCCAGTCCTCGTGTACCATGCCTGACTCTAGTAAACTATTAAATAGGTCTGCCAGTGGCCCTGCCAGCTCCTCAGCCAGTTCCTTTAGTACTCTTGGATGTACTCTGTCCGGCCTGATGATTTGTCCACCTTCAATGCCAGCAGCCCCTTCCTCACACTATCCTCCTCTATCACTACATCTGTGTTCCTCTCCCCATCTCCTTATGTCATACTACTTACTGAATTCCTCCCCACAAAATTGTCAAACTGGTATAATTGTGGATCGATTTGGCTAGGTTCCTGAAGTCAGTTTGTTCCATTGTAGCTATCTGAGAAGGACTAAGCTTCAACAGACTGTAAGCAGGCTTCTTTGTGAGCAAACCAAGATCTCAGTGATGAAAGCAGTGAGTCCAGTCAGGAATATAAACGGATCGGTGGTAATACTCTTTGGTAATTTGACTAGGCAGTTTAGCTTGATTTTTTCTGCCTTGTGGCCTGTCTTGGAGCCCTGAGCACCACACCAACTTCATTTACCAGTTTCTCCAGTCCTCTACTATTGCCCTGATGTTGGTCTCATCTCCTGTGATCACTGATTAGAACTACTAGCTCTTGGATTAGAGTTTGCACCTCCAGCAGGTCTAGCTGCATGGCCTGCAGTGCCTGGGTGACTGGCTCTAGCATTGCAGAATACTTCTTTATCAAGACTAGACAAACAATTAATGCTGGTGTCCATGATGCACATAGCAACTGGTATGCAAGTTGTCTTGTTTTGGTGTTGCTGTTGTTTTTTCAGCCAGGTCCTCCAGTTCCGTTACAATCTTTGTGAAGTGTTCTGCAAAAATTGAATGTTTTGTACTTCTGAGTCCACCATGTTTCACACAACAGAGGAGCGTTTGGGATGAGTTGTTTCCATTATGTAGGGAAATGGGCAGACTAGGTGGGCCAAGCGGTACTTACAGTATCTGCTTTCAAATTCTAGGTTTCTATGTTTCTTTGAGAGCTCTCATGAAAGAAATTGATAATGGATTTTATTATGCGGACTACATTACAAGCATCACTCATATTATTGAGGTTATTTATGAGTGACAGAGTTTGATGCGAGCATGACAAATGTGGCTCTAGCGCATTTGTCTTTAATTATGGCTTGAACACTTGATTCCTGCCAAGCCATTGCCAAGCAAACCATCATACTCTTGACCTATTAGTTTATTCAGATTAAGTCCAAGTTCTGAACAAGCTCTCAGAACTCGTTGCAAGCTGCTCCACATTCGGTCGGAAACCAGGATAAAACCAAGGAACTCTTCATGTACACACGTATGTCCATTACCTCACCCAAAGAGACAACTATTCTGTGCCTGAAATATCTGTGGTTTCATCTGCTAAAATTGAGAACCCCACTGAAGTATTAGCTACACAGACAATGTCCTCTCTCAAATGTTACCACAGATTTCGATCAGCTCGTTTGCGTTCTGACAGAAGTATGCCTAGCATTGGCGAGCGACTGTTTCTTTACAGGCTAAAATGAATAAATATTTTGGGACCCTGGGGTGGGCACCGAGTGCTCACTCTGCTGGGGGTTGTAATGCGGCAGGGGATTGGGCCCCGATGTTGGCAGTATCAGCAAAACAATGGGCTGCAATGGGGGGCATCCGACACCGGGAAGCGAAAATGTAACCTCCACTAACCCTCTGTCAAACAGCACAGCCCCACCCCTCCCTCCCCCAGAACCCACAAGTTATTTTTTAAAATAAAAGATAATTTTCCCACTGATGGTGACCGGCTCAACCCGCCCGCCTCAAGACCAGTCACCCTCTTATTGTAAAGCACTTATCTGCACTGAAATATATTATGCCTCCCCACCCCATCCCACCCCACACATACTTGGCTGGCACCCGCACCACCACCCATATCAAACACCCAGTTCTCTCAAATACAAATGAAAGTGACTGGCACAACCCTCCCTCCTCCAAGGCCAGCCACCTTCTCATGAATGAATTGTTACACACTTGCTTAGTGAAACCAGCTGATCGGTGAATAGCTGGTTTCACTATAACTGAAATAATGTATTACTACATTCATGAGAAAGTGACTGGCCGTGGAGAAAGAAATTGTGCCGATCTGTATTTGAAACTGAAGTACTGAACTATGGAAATTGGTGCAGGCTCCCAACAGAAACAATGCTTTAACGCTGTGTTATTGGTAGAGGCATAATATGCTCTTTAAATTGCAATTTTTATTAAAAGCTTGCATTACAGAACACAGATACAAAACACATATTAAATGTTACAAACAGAGCAACATAAACAACACAAGGGACATAAACTATATAAACTACATAAACTCCCTCCCAAATCCCCTCAACCCTCCGAGCAATGATCATGGAATAGCAGATCTGCAACAGAGAAACTCCATGGGGACCATTCCAACCCAGTGGGACATTTCATCACATCCAGTATGATCGCCTATTTAGAGAGAGCCTTACTGTACGCGTCTGTGAAGGACAGCCTCATGGTGCTTTAATGTGTGGAATGGACATCTGCCCTTATTGTCCCAGTGCTTCATGGGCCAAATGTCTAGGAGTATCACCCTCTCTTACCCAAAAATTCAAAAAGGTAGCCAGCGAGCTTTGAATTTATCAGTCTGCAGACGGAGGTGTGCAGTCAATTTCTCCATCTCTTTGATTTGTTGGCACCCTTGAGCCAGTGAGAGACCTGAGGGGCTGATCTGATAGCCAGCACCTTGTAATGGCCTTCTGTGCTGCAGAGATAAGAATGTTAAATAGGTGTCTTTTCCCCCAAGCCATACAACCATGGAGGCACTCCACCCAGCAAAAGAACCTGGGACTGGTCAGAATAGAAACTCAGTATGTCGCTGATTCCCCAGTGCACCCCTCCCAATATGTTTGAGGCTTTGGGCAACCCCAAAGACATGCTGATGAGTGCTGATCTGGCCACGCCCTCTCCAGCATTTATCCAACCAATGTAACCAATGTATTTTATTGCACTTCTTGTCTGCATCGTATGTAATAGTCTGCAGTGCTGTTAATTTGCTCCTCTCACATCAAATCCCAATGTTTATCTAATGCTACTGATGCATTGTTTTTCACTCCATTGCTTCTCTGTTTTATATTACCTTTGGAAATGTGTTGTTGAATATTGTATATACTGTTCTATCATACTGCATGGAAATGTGCTTTGATTACTGTACTCCCATGTTCCCTTCCCCAGGACGCCCGTGAGATGAGCAATTTTATATTGTTCAGTGTGCCTTTCCTGGTGAAACTTTTCAATAAATAAATAAATAAAATAAATAAATATCCATTGAGAATCTCCGTAGTGTTTCGTCATAACTGGCGCTTAAAAATCTGTTAGTACTTGCCACCAAACGCCTCTACAAGGGGATGCAGTGGTTTGTGTACTTGTCCCATATCTGGTCCCACATCTTGTGGGTGGAACTGTGCCTATTTCCTCCCATTTCTGTTGTATTGCTTCTCTGTGGATATCTTGTTTTCTTTAGTAAGCATGCACATTCTGAGAGATCAGATGGTCTGTCCCACCAGAACCTCTCAGCAGGCTCCATAATGAACTCTACGGGGTGGCGTTCAGTTATCCCAAATGTGTCAGACCTCGATCCATGATCAGATAGTGCCTGACCTGCAGGTAACCATAAAAGTCCCTGTGAGGTAACCTGAACTCCTCCCAATCGGTGAAAACTCTTTAGGTTCCTCCCGCATAGAATTGGGCCAGTCAGGTCAGGCCATGCCTTTCCACTTGACAAATACTTTATCACTCCTCCTGAGAGAACCCAGGTCACCCTGAAAACAGGCACTTGTGCCTAGTGGGCCTTACCGGTTACCAAAGACTAAAATAAAATAAATAAAATAAAAACTCCCTGCAGGCTCAAATTGTGACCAGACTGTATGCTTCACTTTCTATCTTCAAGTTCTTTAGCACTTCTCTTCAGGTCAATATGAGTGTTTTAAGCCAGGGAGATGGGAGTGCTCCTACCATCTTGGGTTCCTATTTGTTAAACAGTGAATCTGTAACTTTAATTGGGCCAAGTATGCCCTGTTCCATCCATGCCCAGTCCAAAGGCCTGTCACTCTGTTTGTAGGCTGCAATACACTGTAATTGGGCTGCTCTATAATATGCTTTTAGACCTGGGACTCCCAGACCCCTCTACTTTTGTCTAGATAAAAATGTCCATTTTAATCTTGGTTTCTTTCCTCCCAAATAAATTTCTTAAGAGTGGAGGATTGGGTAGTTACCCAAAACGACCTTGGTAGGCATATGTAGATAGTGTCAAATAGAAAGAGGAGTTAAATAGAAAGAGGAGACGGGGTAGGATATTCATTCTCACCATTTCCGTGCATCCCATGACAGAGAGCGACAAGGCTCCCCACCTGGAGCAATCCTGTTTTATGCTGTCCATCAGTTTAAGGTGATGGGCTCATTATAACTGACTAAGACCTGCAGTGATATGAATGCCCTAAGTATTTAAACCTTGTGGTGGACCACTTTAATTTGTCAGTTTTTGGTTTCTGGGGGATGGGGCCCTATAGATAGAATCTCTGATTTGATATTGTTAATTTTGAAACATGAGATGGCCACAAAATCTTCTGGAAGTGTTAGAGCTCTGGGGAGAGTTGCAGGGTTCTGCAGGTACAGCAGAGTGTCATCCTCATATAAGGATATGCGGTTATCTACTGGCCCTATTGAGATATCCTCTATATTGGGACTGGACTGAAAGCTTCAGCCAGAGGCTCAATACTAAGTGCAAACAAGAGCGGAATAGAGGGCACCCCTGATTAGTTCCTTTATATCGGGAATGCCTCAGAGATAACCCCATTGAGTCTAATCTGAGCTGAGGGTTTAGTATATAAAGCTGTAATCCATGCGCTGAACTTCTCTCCAAAATTAAATTTATGGAGTACTGCATCTAGGAACCCCATTTCAGGTGGTCAAACGCCTTTTGGCATCAAGCAACACCACTATGCCCTGTCTTGTGGTGGCCCACTACAGATACCACCATGGTGGTCAGAAGCTGACAGATGTTGTGTGGCATGTGCCTGCGGCATAAATACCGCCTCAATCTGGATGTAATAGTTGAGTTATCACCCCTGAAGATGGTTGGCCACCATCCTAGCAAAGATTTTACAATATTTAATAGGAAATGGGATGGTAGTCTCCACATGTGGAGGTGTCCTTACCAGGTTTCTACTCGATTCAGAGCATGGGCCCATGAGTCGGGCTAGCTTGAGGGTTTGTGACATTTATTGCACATCTGCACTATTATTGGGCTTAATTCTGCTCAAAACTTTTGTAGAACTCGGCTCACGTAACCATCTGGATCCGGGACTTTGTTATGTTTTAGATTTTTAATTACAGAGATTACCTCCTCTTGGGAAAATGGTTTATCTAGCTTCTTGACCTGCTCTGAGGTCAGCTTGGGCTGTTTAACCTTGTTCACAAATTCCTGGTCCTGTCTGTTTGATCTGCCTTAACATCTTATCAGGGATCCTGGTTTTCCATTTTTACGTAACACCGCTAACAATCATGGAATCCTGCTTGGTTTGCGGATTTTGAATTCTTGTACCGTGCCTCACGGAAATTGCATGTCACTGCACAGAATCTCTAAGATGTCAGCATCTTTTTACATTTTTTATTTTCTTCTATGTTCCTTCACAGCATCAGTCTCCACTTTTAGAGATCCTAGGCTGGGTATCCCTAGCTTCACCCCAGGTAATGCTCAGGAGCCCTGTGGGCCTGCTCTATCCTGTCTGGGTTGTACCCCCCCGGGTGGGATGGGAGGGGACCCAAGATCACCCTTCACACTCTCTTAGTGTGTGTGTCGGGCAGCCCAGTGGGTCCCTCATGGAGCCTGCTTATGAAGTCTGGAGCACCTGGGTCCCTTCTACAGCGGCCGATGTTGGGTGATTGTTCCTGGTTTTCTGGTTTCTGTCCCTGAGGGCACCAGCACTAGAGATCCAAGGAGGTAGGTCACATAGAGACATGCCACTGCTCCAGATCCTGGTTAGCATCCTCCCTCCTGATCACTCTGCAGCACCATTGCACCACCATCTGTGATCACACAGGTGGTGGTAAACAGCAGGACCTGCAACTCACCCTCTCTGAGGAGGAGGAGAGCAGTCCCCTGGGTTCTCAATCCTACCTCCTGGCCAGACCTCCAGCAACCCAAGTTCGCTTCCAACCCTGGGTCGCTGGCATTACAAGCAGTAGTGCTACCACAGCACCAGCTGGCTGACCCCAGATTTCAACATCCTAAATGAAATGCTTCTGTGCTTTGCATTCTTTCTGCTTTGCTGCATAGAGTCAGTAAGGAAATCACCAGCACTGCTTTTTGTAATCAGCTGTTCAGTTTAACCACCATGCTTCCCACCAACCTCTCCATCACCTGAGAACTGCTTTCCTTCCTGAAACCTCAGTTTTCCTGTAGTATGTGCCTAAGAGTCTTTTACTATTTATATTACACTGTATGATTCAAAAAAAATACAAGTATCAGCACACATGGGCAGGGCTGCTGAAAATTGCAGGAAAAGAAGCCTGAAATTGCAGAGATTTTTTTGCAAAACTTGTTGGAAATTGTGGGAGTTCTACTATAGATCCTGAGTGCTTCACAATAAATCAAGCATTGTTTTCTACAGCATATATTAGTCAGCATAAATTACTAAATGAATACACTGACACTTGAATATGTCTTAAATATGAAGAAAACTTATGTTTCTAACATGAATCTTAAACGGATAAGATGTGTTGCCTCTTCCAAAATGTAAAACATCTGCCTCATACAGTGCTAGATTCTATTTAGTGAGCCACAGAAAATCAATATTAAATAAATCCAGAATAAACAAATGTTATCTGTTTCTGGATGTAGAATAATAAAGCCTGATCAAAAGCTATTTACAGTGCTCTGTCAGCTATTCACCCACTTTGGTGTAAGAAAAATAAGCAGATGGAGTGGCAATAATTTAGTTTTAGTAAAGTGTTTTCATGTTCATAATCTGTACTGTAGGTACTGTGCACTATAATTAAAATCATATATTAAAACATTATAGATGGGTGTTATTATGGCTGGCAGTATAGCCTAGGTTAGAGTAACATACAGTGATTGAACTGAGTACATCCAGCAGACTTGGGTTTGATTCTCACAATCTCCACTTGCATACTGTGTAACTCCAAACAAGTCACTTAATCTCCCCAGTGCTTCTAGGTCACTCCTGAAAACAGGCAGTTCTGCCTAGTGGGCCTTACCTGCTTTTACAAAGAATATAAAAAAATACCAATATATGTTTACTACATCATAGAATAGTAGTCAGGATACCATGTAATTTACCTGAGTTTTACTTGGGCTGCAATGATTTTGTATAGGTAAAGATAAATGTTCAGATACATTTTATGTGTTTTATAAGCTTGTTTTAGATTTTAGTCAGGATTTTATTGTATTTTTTGCATGTGAGCCTCTAGGTTGTAGATTGCTAACGCAGGATCACTGTTACCAATCAGCTTATTCAAGTTTATAATCAGCAAGGCCATCCAAAATCCTCAGTTGTTTGAATGAAAACTAGTCTGAATGAAAGTATGGTCACAAGGAAAAAAATGCCTTACTACTTATGAAAAGACTTCACAGTTAGCACCCCATTTAGGTGAATTGGATCATTTGCACCTTTTCTCCCACCTGCTGTTTCAATCTCTGTGACAACAAAATGTTTTCTGATAGATTGCTTCAACAACAAGGTCTGGCAGAGCCACTGTGACTGTGAATGCATTAACTAGATAAGGGTGTTTCATGGGCTTAAACATAAACAGTTATTTATTTATTTAAAAATATCAGATTTACAAACCTTTGAGTCAGAGACTCATTTACAAAGGCAGCTCGTTGAAACTAATACAAAGACAGCACAGTTAACAAGTCAAAAACAATGGCTCGGAGAGCAGACAGTTATAACAATCATTCACTGGAGGTACACGGTAGCAGTAGATAAATAGATTACATAGTTTAGGCACACAGGCACCACATCAAGACAACCAAAGCAGTTCAAACAATATACATAGCTAAAGCAAATAGACATCAGGAGCCAAAGAGAAGCCCAGAGTGTTCGTGATGAAGACTGTTGCATATACACCAACTGAATCAAAGTACAGTGCATTGAGAAAGTGATATTTAGCTAATAGAGCATGATTAGGTGTGTTATCATTGGTACGTCACTCCTGGGTGGATAGCATGAGGCGGTTGAGTGCTTCCACCACCCCAGGAGTGACATTATTACAAGATAACACACACCCTGGAGTGCCTTATTGCAATTACACAATGGCTTGTTGTTATATACAGAATAAAAATACATTTTAAAGGATGTTTTGTTAGTGTGGAAAAATATTTCTTAAGAGAAAATGCAAGGAATGATCCAAATCCAGTTACAGTGATGTTACTGTGTAATAACATCAGTTTCAATGGGTCAGCAGCCAATCAGCTTCTTACATTTTTCCTTCCCATTGTATAATTAAAAATAATGCCACCTTCTGATTTACAATTATCTATATGTTTTGCATTTTATTCTATGCACTGTTATAGCAATCAACTCAACAGAACCAGGCCATCATATACATGAAGGTACTGTACCCTAACTGAAAACACTGCTGAGACAACTGTATGTTGTGACAAGGTGGAAGATAAACACAATATTGAGACACGTTTTGAAGACATTTGATGTGTTTAATTGTTGTTGTTTTTTTAGAGACTGATATACAGTTCACACACAAAATTCATATAATATAAAAGTGCACATGCCCAAATGCCAATGTAAATTTGACAACTGCATTACAAGCTGTTCTCTTGAAGAAAGATATTACTATATAAGGCCTAAAATGGGCATCAGATAAATATAAACTGGGGTAGGTGTGTTATTTAGAGTATTGCATAGTTTATCTTTTATTGCTCCACTGGATCAGTAATATTTGCATTAGCTGTGCCAGTCCAGACTTTACAGCTCTGGCCTGGGTCTGGTGATGTGGATTTTACCCATACACCACTGCATGTGGCTTAGTGATATACTGTACAGATGGCTACAAAGTCAAACCCATTGAAGGTTGAAGTTTCAGAAAACCATTATGCTAAAAATATCAAGAGTCACCCTCCCTCACCCCCAGTCACAATTAATCCTCTACCAAAGTCATGCTTAAATACTGGTACCTCCACATCCACGCCACTAAGCTTTTAATGCCAACATCAGGGTTGTATTTAACTCTAAAAATTGATTAGCGTTTTGCTCATAAAAGCTAAAACTTTGTGAAAATTAATAGCTCTTGCCTCACTGTCTTTAACAAACACAGCACTTCTAGAAAATCTATATAAATACTTTCTGTACAGTTAGTATAGTCCCAAGGAAAAACTGCTACTCAATTATTTAAAACCCTGCAACATGCTTCTTTTTCTGCTGCAGTGAGTTCCTTCATCTGTGAAGTTCCATTCTGCTTGTGGCAGCCCCCAACCAGATAATTTATTTAAAACATTTTGTTGAGAATTTTTTGTTTTAGTATATCCATGGTCAAGAAAATGAATTTGTAAAAGAAACCAAAATCCCCATTTATTAGTTTGTTGAATCACAGTACAGCATGTTATGAATTTTTAGATTCCATGTGTAACCTACAGTAAGTCAAACAGAAATTAGACACACAAATGCCTGGCTATTTGCAAGAGAAGCAAATGTTGTTATTATCATTCAGTTATAAACACCTATAGTCACAAACTGCAAGTTAAAAAATTCGTAGAATATTAACACTAGCCCAGAACTGCCTGCCTGAGATTGAAGTTGGTATATTATTTGGAAAAGGCAAAAAAATGGGTCTCTTGCTACAGTATGCAATGTCCTGCAAAGATGGTGGTGGTGCCACATGACTTAATGAGGTGCTGTGAGGTGCCAACTTGTTATACAGAAAGTTCCAGGAGCACAGTCATAAAACAGGAATAACAGGTTCCAAGGAGTAATTAACTCAAAAGAATGTTAGAAAACTACCTCATTCATTCAGACGTATCAATGAATGTATTTGTTAACCGTGTTGGTTTATCTTCTGCTTCCTCATAGAAAATTGTGAAACTACATTTATGTTATTTTAAATAAAATGAGTGATAAATAGCTTGTCCAGTTGGATGGCAGCTCTGACAGTTGTTCCAGTCTTTCTATTCATTGATATTAACTGAGCCAGGAAAAAGTAAATAGGACAAAAAAAAAAAGAAACTGCATTTTGTTTCTACAACTAGTTGCTAATTGAGCTGGTATTTTTAACATGTGCATGTCAACTCCACTTCTCAAACTTAAAAAGAAAAATACACTTAATCACAGACCATGTTTACCAAGTAATGTGCCCATTTTAGTATATAAATGTTTAAGAAATACCTGAAAGTTGTCTATTTTCCTTGAAGTTGAATCCTTAGCTGAAGTTTCAGACATTTCTTAATGTTTCCTTTGAGACACCAGGTGACTCTGATAATCATTTGTTCCAAGGGTTTCCTTGAAATTGAATTTTAAGCTGTAGTTTCAGACATTTCTTAGTGTTTCCTTTGAGACAGCAGGTGACTTGATAATCATTGGTTCCAAGGGTTTTAAGTCAGTTTGAAGGCAATTTAAGTATCTTCTGTTCTCTTAGTCCTTAACAAAATGCAGGGACTCCACAGATTTGTTGTTCCTTGGTCCACACCCCAAACTCTAGTGAGTCTTCTTTCAGTATGATAAATCCACCTCATGCCCGCACATGAATAAAAAAGGTGGGATGGACCTTTTGGAGCTTCTTGGGTGGAGGTGGGTGGCTTACTCTCCAAAAAATGCTGCCTCCCACTACTCAGGTTCCAGTTCTTGTACCGCCTATTTAAGAAAGAAAAATAGTACCCTGCAACCATTGACTAACAAGAAAGCATATTTATTTGAGGGCGGAAAACATTTCTTGGAGGAGGGTAAGGCGGAGGAGACTATTTACACCTTCAGTCAGTTCCACGGACAGAAAACATGACATCACTCCTTTTGTACATGCAATACTCCTGCAGGCTCCACCCACAGTTGTAAAAGCAAATGTCAAGTATTTAAGTGTACTTATGTGTGGCCAGTGAATTTTGAAAACACATTCAATGACATACAGAAGGTAAGACCTAAGGGCTGTATGATGCTGGTGGGCAGAGTGGTGTTCAATTCACATCTGAGCTCAGACATAAAAACTGGGAGACACCTTTTCATGGAAACCAAGTTAAAAAGCATCCACATGTGTGGAGATGCATGAATCTATTTGAAGGTCCTCCACTAATCACTTGTGGATTTTTAGGTGAAGACACTTTATTTCAAAGAAGCAAATTCAAGCCATTTTTTTGCTCCTCCTACCCCTGGCCATCCACTCCTTCAAGCCTGCCAGGGCCCTATCACTGCTGCTGAGTCCCACCACCATCCACTGCCCCTTACTGCTGTGCTACCAGGTAACCCAAAGTAACCCTTCATTGAGTGGGCCCCTAGCCCTGTGGGAGGCTACTAGGGAGGAGAATTGCCCCAAAGAGCTTCCCTGTGTATTCTGGGCATGGTAGGGGTCAGAACGGACACATGTCTGGGGGCTTCAGGCTTATAGAGGGACCAGGAGTCATCCTTCTGGCCAGCTGGTGTTTTCCCATTTTTGGGGAGTCTGACAGGCCACATGATGTCAAGGCACAAGCCGATGTCCATCATGCCCCTCCCGCAGTGAGGGCCAATGTGTTATCATGCTCTGGCCTCCACCAGGGGCCAGCAAATGCTGAGTCATGAACCCACCCTCCTCCCATGAGAAGGTGAGTGGTTGTTGATACCAAGCCTTCACCCACCAGCTGGCCTCCAACACCCAAGTCTGTTTCCTAACCTTGGTCAGCAGTGTCACAGGCAGAAATCCAATTCAGGCAGTTAAATTATAGATAGGAAAAACAAAGGTAGTCCACCTAGCGGTGATGGTTCAGATTAATTCACACCTGAGTTCTAAAACAAAGAGACCAAGTCATTTTGTAACTTGTGCATGTGGAGTGTGGGTGTTGAAGAAAGGGATCATAGTGCTCTCACTACTGCCATCACCCCAGAGGGTGTGGACTGCATTGTTGCTATTGCCATCACACCAAAGGGTGTGGCTGTAGTGCTTTGTCATCACCACTGGTGGATGGGAATGTAGTACTGTTGCCATCACACCTAAGGGATGGGGCCGCAGTGCTGCTGCTTCTGTCACACCTGAGGGAGGAGGAGGAGGTTGTAGTACTGTTGCTGCTGCCATCACACCAGAGGGATGGGGCTGTAGTACTGTTGCTGCTGCCATTGCACCTGAGGGGATGGGGTCGTGAGTTGCTTCCATCACACCTTAGGGATGGGAGTTGTAAAGTCACTGGTGTTGCCATCACATCTGTACCTAAAATAACTTTAAATTGGTACAAGGATGGAAGGATGTAATAGTGGAGGTCAAAATTGCTAACATGCATGTTAGCAGAGTTGAAAATTGTTAAATAAAGTGCACAGAACCAAATGCCAGTAAAACCAGATTTTGGCTTAGCAGACACCGTGAAAATACCGTTTTTACAATGTGCAAAACAGAATATGCCCTTTCAATCCCGTAAACCAGTGTCCCTGCCTCTGATATGTATAGATTTGTGTAAAATTGTCAGAAAATTTCCACTATTTTAGCAGGTATAGTCTCTGGCAAAGGGCCTCCTGTTTCTTCCTGATTTCAGGAATATGTCTTTCCATGGTCTGTTTTCAGAGCTATACACCAGCAGACAGCCTGCTTGTTTCCTCCTTCATAGTATTTTTGCACCACAAACCTTAAAGCATTTTCAGTTTTGACTTTAAGAAATTCTTCTAGTTATGCCTTTAGTTCTTTTAATTCTTTCAGCAGGGCCTGTGCCCCTTTAACTGGTATAGACCCTCTAATTCCCTGATATTCTGTTTCAGAGTTTTCTGCTTATTGTAAGCAACTTTTTCTTGTATGACACGAGACTATGGCTCCCTCATTACCGCCTCTTCAAACCATCCCAAACATTTTTCATAGCAGAAACTGTGCCCGTGTTTTCTTTTATATAGTTACTAATTGTGTCCTTTATTTTTAAATTAAAGTTTTGTCTTGAAGGAGTCCCATGCTCAATCTCCATACAGATTGTCTGTCTAGGAGGCTAAGTCTATTGTGATACTGATTTTAGCATGGTCCGTTAGGTAAATGGGGTGCATCTCCATAGCTTTAATAATATGGCCCCAGGTTTTCAGAGTATAGAATCTATCTATATGAAAATATGTTCCTGAACATGGGAGTAGAAGGTATATTCTGCTAGAGGGATACAACTCCCTACAGGTATCTACTAACCCTGCAGTCTCTCTAAAGATTTAAGAAGTTTGTTCCCTAGTCTGGGCCCCTGCTCTGTTTTTGAAGACCTATCTAGCTTAAGGTCCTCAACACAGTTCCGATCCTCCCACGATCACTTGGCCTTCCGGAGGTAGCAATCTTCCCAAATACCTGTCTAAAGAACTGGGGCCTATCTGGTGTAGGCCCATACACATTGACCACATGCATCGTGCAAGCACTCTGCCACGGAGCCTGGAGAGAATCCATCCTGCCCTCCTCATCAGCTTAAGGTTCCAGTTTTTTGAAAGCTCAGCCCCTTTTCACCAGGATGGCTACTCCTGCCTTTTTAGCAGTTGGATGAGATGAAAATACCACCTCTCCTACCCATGTTCTATGTAATTTGACATGTTCTGTTGGGGACAAATGGGTCTCCTGAGGAGGCCAATGTCACAATGTGCCAAGGCCAGATCTCAAGTATGTTGTACCTTTTGACCACAGAGTTTATACCCTTAACATTTAGGGAAATAACTTTAGTGACCCCATTTTAGATAGATGGGAGTAAACCAGGAAATACTGGAACCCTCGTCAACCAGCAGGAGACCAGACGATAGCCTGTGATGATGGCGACCGCAATTGAGCCGCCAAAAGGTGACTCATTACGGTACCTGTCCACAGGGCTACCAGGCAGGAGGTGACCGGATAGGGATCCACAAATATAGCAACAGGATGTCGCTATATGTACACGATGCAGGGGGAGCATCGAGCAATGGGCGGAAGGGCAAGGAGGGTTTGTGAGGCATAGTGCAGCATGCCCCCGCATAAAACAAAAGAAACCCAAAATCTCCAGTGCCCTTTGTTGTAAAATAGGTGTGTACATCGCTGAAACTGATTTTCGGCAATGTACACTTGCCCTAATGGTCATCACCATTATCACATGGAACCAACCAGACAACACCCCTCGTGGTGTAATGCCCATGAAACAGTGTGGTCCCATAATTCAGCAATACGCTTATGTGCCCTGTTCCCAAGCATGATCCATTGCTCGCAAAACCCCTAACCCACAACAACACATTTCCTCCCTCCCCCACAACTCCCAAACTTGATAAATCCCTGTGCATATCCCAAACCAGAGAATGCAGTAGGGTAACAACTAGAACAGTAAATAAACAGCATAGACAAAAGGCTTTGACAATGAATAGATAAAGTGTTTCATATCTCGAAAGGACTGTCCTTCCACCCTGGAGCCTAGGTCCTGACTATAGGACCCCTCACCCCTGCTCTTTTGATGCCTATCCCGTCACAAGAGGTGGTGGTCTCCATGGTAATGAGTGAAATTGCCTCCTGACATTCCTCCCCAGACACAGATAGTAAATAGGGGAAACTGACAGGAAGAATCTTCTCCTAGTGCAGACTTCCAGTGTCTTTCCTATTAAATTTATTTTATACATAAAGATATCTAGCAAGGTAGTTAGTAAACTTAATTATTCCTGGTTGGTCTTCCATCTTAAAAATAAAAGTGAAAAGGTATATATTCAAGAGACAAACAGTTAAATTCACTATTCGCTGATTTTCCTTATCCCTCCAACAGCACTCAACCACCAGCAATGTAGAATACATAATTAGAGCATAAACATTGTAACAGCAGAGCATACTAACACTCATTACATTTCCTTTAACTATTCCAAGAGTCTAATCGGCATGTATATTTGCGGCAGAAAGCAAACAGGCTCCTGTAGTGAGCTGTGGTGTCCCTTGCTCCAGAGCATACAATGCCTGTTACTACAGTGGCCGAGGGTCAGAAGTGTAGTCCAGCATCCATACTATATGTTTCAGTGCATCTTAGACAAAGTTTAAGCCGAGCATTCTGCTGAATGGGAAACTAGAAGTGTTAGATGGTAATGGTAGGAATCAGGCTGGTCGGAGTAACAAAAGACTCCTGAGACATAGTCTGTTCATGAAGCTAGCTGTAAAGTACCCCCTCAGATAGTAAGATGTGACATCATGCTGTATCCGCCAGACATGCATCGGGGAAATGTGTGGGACAGTGTAGTACACATTTGTCTGGCTCTGGCTCTAACTATGGCAGGAAAGAATAGACAGAATTTTTAGGGAGTATTCGCAGTACATACTGCCATGAGCCATTATAAGATTGTTCACTGAGACCCCATTAATGTCAGGGCCTCCAGACACTCGGTGCTGTGAGGGGTTAAGGCTACTGCAAGAGATCCGAAATGGAATGAAATAAAGACCATCCAGTTTCAGGATATTCACAAGAAAGGCTAGCAAAGGTAAGCATCTTACCTCATTGAGGCAATGTTCAGGATTTCATAAGTGCACCAGGTCTTGTAGAGGAGGTCGTCCAGAACAGAACCCTTTTCCTCACCATTCCCATGGTTTTACCTCCTAGTTCCCATTTGAGCTGGAGTAGGGCTTGTTCCATGGCCTCGTGTGTGTGTCTGGGAGGACAATGCCTATCTGCTGCAATGGTTTGGTAGACTGTGTTAATGAATCGTACAGTTTTTGTCCTTCCTCCCAGAATTCCAGTAGCTTCACTGGATATCTTAGCTGTGCCTTAATGTTTTTTTCTTTAGCTGTTTTATTACCGCCAGCACTTGTTTCGCTTCAGCCATCACTGAGGGGTAATCCTGGTCTATGTAGGCCTGCTTCCCATCTAAATTAAGGTCCTGTTTTGCCCAGGCCTTCCTGAGGACCATTTCTTTGACTGGGAACCAATTGAATTTCACTAACACAGATCTGAGGGGCCGTCTTTCGGTTTAGGGTCAAGGACTCTATGGACCTCTCCATCGCTGGGGTTCCGATTCTGGTATCTACAATTCTGTTTGGAGCCAGATTCTAAACATACCGTATAGGATCATGTAGCTCACAGCCCTCGGGAACCCGAAATGCGAATGTTTTTCTGCGGCCTCTTGACTCTGCATCCTCACTGTAGGGTAAGTTCTTCTCCTTCTTGTTAAGTACAAGACAGCCCAACTGAGCCTCGTGGTGTCCTCTCAAACATCATCCAGATTAGATTCCACCTCTGAAGACCGCCACTCCAGACGCTTAAAATCCTGTTTAATGTCTCTTAGCATTAGAGTCAATTCGGTAGAGCATCTTCATAATATTGGAAGAGGTGGCTCTGCTGTCGATTGAACTACTGTCGGATGGTGTGCCCTCTTCTCCCACCAATCCCATAACAGACTCTGAGGCCCTCACTGGCAATACAGTCGGGCTCCAGTCCGCTCTTGATCCATGGGCGATTATTACCTTTAGGTCCACCTCTACCCCTTGATTTAGATACTTGGCTCATTGTTAAGCAAAGTAGTACCATTTAGGGTTAGCATATTAGCCTTTCTATGCCAGCTGTCTACTGATTTAACCACCACTAACTAGGAGCTCTGAATTAGGCTTCCATTGTCCGGTGATGTCACCAGAAGTCCCAATGTATACTTTTTTAAGCACAGATAAGTGCTTATAACAAGAGGGTGACCAGTCATGGAGGCAGGCAGATTGAGCTGGTCACCCATCAGCCATCAGCGGAGAAAATCTATCTTCATTTACAAAACAAACTGTGGGTGCTGGGGGAGGATGGGGTATGGGATCGGCAGGTGGGGTGTCACAAGCACTCTCGGCAGGTCAGGCCTCTGCTTCCACTGTGCCAACCTCAAAGCACAATAATGTGAACAGGTAACAGACAGGGTAATCCTCCTGTCTGCTTTTGGGTCCAAATCACCTTTAGACTCAAGTTCTGGGGATTCAAACTGTAAACCTATGCTAGCATACCCAATGAACAGGGTCAGATACAACTCTCTTCGGGATTATGTACAATCTTTCACTAGGGTACCCAGCCAAGCTTCCAAATGAACCCTTTAACTCTATAAAAGACCTTAGGTATATTATTACCTTTTTCCAGTTTAGTAACACCATCAAACCCTTCAAATAGCTGTCAGACTTAACTAATGATACATAACATGCAAAAGAACTTGGAAGACACACCAAGGCAGTATCTTAATAAAATGTACTTTACTAAAAGATGATAAAAATATGAAAAATGTACACACAGAACAATATATCAAAGAGCTCACAATCACATAAAAGAACAAGGGAAAATTACAAAGCAAAACTCCTACCATAATACATTTTAGATTTTTGCTATCTAAGGTATTACCTCTGGAAGTGCTGCTAAAGTTAGATCAGAGAGCTGTGTCTCTCTAGAGTCTCAAATGATATTACCTACATTTCAGATACAAGTATCAGTTTAAACTCTGTGTCTCCACACCCCTTCTGTGAGTCATCTAGCTCCTACTTTTAGAATATAAAACTACAAAAAATGATTTCTATCAGGAGGTATTTTAAATAAGGTGCCACAGAAGAAAAAATACATTTCCTATATATAACTCCTTAATTACACATTTCCTTTGAATGTAGCAATCCCACACTGGCACCAATGTGTTAAAAGCTAACAGGAATCAGCCTAATGATGTCCTGTTTCTGAAGTCATAAAGTCACATTTGGTTTGCACTTCAAAAAGCCTAGGCATGTCATAAAAGGTAATACAATGCCATTCTGAAGTAAGTAAGTTAATTAAATGGTTTCTGATCAGTTTACATATCCTGTAGCATCACTGAAACCTGGGGGCACACATGGTTGCACAGGCTGTCTTATGTGAGACAATCACATACTATATTTTATATTACAAATATCATCAATAATCATAACCAGCTGGCCGGAGTCCACAGGGTGTCACTAGACATGAGTGACAGAAATTGGGGGCTAATTAAAACACCAAAGAAACAGCAGTTCACAGGTGCTACTGCAGCCAGTAACATGAGTTTAGCTGTGGCTGCAGAAGTCAAGAAATGCCCGCTGTTCTCCTACAGAGAATGTGGAAGCGCTTCTCTCGTAAGCTGGGCACCTAGGGTTTTGGTTGCTCAGAAAATGTATTCCTGGCCCTAATCATGAAAATAAATATCAGAATCTAGCTAAACGGGGCCCATTTAGCTAGGTTCTGGTGTTTGATTTCTTTTTTTTTAATTAACAGTTTTATTAAATTTTCCAATACACATTACAGGAAGATGTTTCAGAACTGGTAATTGGATAACAAAACATTAACTAATGCTAACTACCCCACTCCAACATCCCACCCTCTACACCCCTCCCATTTGGAGTGTGTTCTTAACCCACTATAATATCTGAGAGGTATAAGATGGTTAGCAACTATTTACAAGGAAGTCAGAGGGATAAGTAATTTAAGATAAATACACCGTATATAATTTGCCCCATTTCTTGTCGAATAGCTTAGGCTTGCAATGAGCGCTAGCAATTAAGTATTCAATCTGGAAGTAAAGGGTAAGTTCCTTTAGCTATTCATTATAGGGATGGCTAGTTGATCCATCCAGTGTCTGAGGACCAGTTTCTTAACCACCATTGATATAATGGCTATATGAAATCTTCTTTCCCTGACAGTGATGTTGGAATAGGAACCTAATATACAGGTTCCACTGTAAACAAGCTCATCAAGACCTAGAATGGGGTCTAACCTGGTTTGTATCATGTTCCAGAGGAGGGAGACTTTATCACAGGACCAGAAGATGTGCAGAATAGTCCTTCTTCTTTACTATATCTGGAGCAAAATGGACGAGGAAAAGTCAATTCCATTTTAGCTAGTTTAACTGTGTGTAGTATATATTGTTAAGAATGTGATATTGGGTGAGCCTGACTTTGTCTTGGGTATTATATATATATATATAAATCTTTCCATATTTGAGTCCAGTTAAGGGAATTGTTAGGTAGTAAAGAATCCCAGCTCTTAGAGCTCGAATAAGGAACTGGATGAAAGATAGATAGTTAATATGAGTACATGCAGGAAATTTTGTGAGGTCAACCTACTGTTTCGGAAAACTTGGTTAATATAGGTTGTACAGTTAGAGATTTAGGCTTGGTTCCAAAATGTTGGGCCAACATGTGTCTCAGTTGAAAGACTTTGAAAATGTGGGATTGACCTATCTGAAATTTAGTAAGAATGGCAGATGAAGAAAGGAGAGAGTCTGAATTGTAAAATCAGAAACCATGGTATCGTAGCTGAGGTAACCATCCTCGAAAGAGTTTTACCACCAATCTTGATGATAGGGTTAGAGAATATTGGTTGAGATGGATCTTAGAGAAGGAATCTTCAAAGAGGAGCAGAACTGTGCAAATACTTTAATAGAGGTACCAATTGTTGATTCTAAAATTGGACTCTTAGAAGTTTAGGGGAAAGGGAAGATATTAGTGGAAAGAAGACCTTGTTGTTGTACAATATGTTTTCTATTTTTAACCAATGGGGAGAATAGTCACCCTCAGGTACTGATAGCCATTGACTACATTTAGAGAAGTGGCTACCTAGTAGTAAAGAAGGAAATTTGAAGGTGAAGTCCTCCGGCTTCTTTGGGAAGACACAGTTTAAGAAAGAAGCACCTGGGAGATTTGTACAACCAAATAAAATTAGATATAAGAGAGTACACATGTTTGAAGAAAGAAAGTGGAAGCCAAATATTCAGCATATTTAAGGGATAGAAGAGCCTAGGAAGAATATTCATTTTAATGATATTAATTCTTCCACATAGGGATAGTGGAAGGATTCCATCTCTGGAGATCCTGTTGAATGTTGACCACCACATCATTTAGATTCATTTTTCAATGATGTCAGGATCGGTCGATAACCATATGCCTAAGTATTTTATACACCTGATGGACCAATTCATATTGAACTGGGAGAAAGCCGCCTTATAGGTAAGGTGGTTGAGAGGGAGAATTTCTGATTTACTAACATTTAGTTTATAACTAGATACAGAGACTAAATTTAGAAATCACTTGTAATGCATGGGTGAGTGAGGCTGAGGGCTGATCTAGTGCAGTAAGATGTCATCTGCATATACCAAGAGAGTGTACCTAAGTCCATGTTTAGGGATTCCATGAATCTGGGGAGAGGCCTTAGCTACTTGAGAAGAGGTTCCAGATAGGGATTGAAGAGGAAGAAAGAAAGAGGGCCTTTTCTAGTACCTGTATAGAGCGAGAAATGAGAGGAGAAGACCCTGTTGCAGTATACCTTAGCCGATGGAGAGAGCAGATCACTTTAAGCCAGAGTAAGAACTTAGAGGGGAAATCCATTTTCTTAGTGTAGACCAAAGAAAATTCCAATCAACGCTATCAAAAGCTTTTTCTGTGTCAAGGGATATGAGAGCCATGGGGATTGAGAAACTTGAGCTACCCAGAATGTGATCTCTTACGAGGTGATCTGTGGAGGACCCACCGTGACAAAACCTACTTGTCCTGGACTACAGGGGGACCAGATGTTCTCATTCTGGTAGCTAGAATTTTAGTAAGGATCTTGATGTCACCATTCAAGAGAGATATGGGCTATAGCTGGCAGGATGTGAAGGATTCTTGTTTGGTTTAAGAAGAAGGATTATGATAGCCTCTAGGAGTGAGGGATCAGAGTTCCAGAGTCCAGAATATAAGTATATAGGCGGAGCAAGAGAGGAGTTAATTCTTTGGAAAAGTCTTATAAAAGTTGGATGGTAATCCATCTGGTCCAGGCGCTTTGTCCAGAGCTAGGCCACTAATGGCCTCTCTATCTCTTTAAGAGTAAGTGGGGAAGATAGAGATAGTTGGTGTGGATTGGGAAGATTCAGAAGGGAAGAGCATCTAGATATGCATTTACTTCATCAGGAGCAGGAGGTAAAGTGATCTCACCATAGAGCTGGCCAAAGTAGGATTCAAACATTGAGACTATATCTCTGGGAAGAGTTTTAGTAGAACCATCTGGGGTTGTAATGGAGGGAATTAATCTGAGTCTTCCAGTTTCCTTAGACGAAGAGCTAGGAGTCGTCCGCCTTTTCACCTTGGTCCACATACTTTGATTTAGTTTTTAAGATGGCATATTCTGCCTTTTCCCGCATAAGATCAACGATTTATTCCTTAATGAAAGCAAACTGGACAAAAGAGTCCAAGAAGAGGAAGAAAGGGAATTTTCTAGAGACTTTATTTGTGTTAGAAGAGATAATGCCTGGGAATCTCTTAATTTTTCCTCCTGGAGGCTATCTTAATAAATTCTCCCTTAAAAAGCACTTAAGTGTACACCATTCTTGGTCTATCCTGGTATAGAGTTTTTATTGAATTCGATAAATGTTTGAATAAGAGATTGGATGGAGGAAATGGTGGTCTTATCTTTCAAGAGTTGGGTGTTCAGTTTCCAGGTGGTGTCTTTATGGATACTGGTTCTGGAGATAATTCTATCCAAGCTACCGAATGGTCAGAGAGCACTATCGGTTCAATATCTGTATTATACAGACCAGGCAAAAGGGAAAGACTAATTAGAGTAAAGCCTAGGTGGGACCAGGTTTGACGAAGTGTGGAACAAAAGGTAAACAGATGAAGGAAAGGATTGAAGACTCTCCAGGGATCACATAGACCCAGCATTTCTATAAAGTCAGCTAGAGCTCTCTGTGAGGGAGTGAGAGGCTTAATGGGGAGATAAGTTCTGTCCAGATCTTGTGTTGGTGGAATGTTCCAATCCTCCTAATATTAACTGGGTAGGTAAAAGGGCTGTTAATTTTGTCGCGAGACTCATAAGAAAATGGGCCCCTCCCATCAGTCTGTATATGCTGCCCAATACAACTTCTGTACGGTCCAACAGTCCTTTAACTAAATGTATCTTCCATTCGGTCCACAATAATGAGATCTGCTTGGAAGGAAGTATCTCTATTATCAGGATGGCCACTGCCTGCGGGTTGAGTCCCCTGATGCAAAGACCTGACTTACCTCTGCCGGCAGAGCCAATTGGCTCTTGAGTCAGGAGATGATTCTCCTGTAGAAATATAATGTGTGCTTATTAGATGCAGTGCTTTAATATTTGCTATCTTTTGTTAGTATCACGTAGCCTCTGACATGCCATGTCATTATTTTAAAGACTGTATGCATCTTGATTAATGAACAATAGAACCAGGAAAAATGTAACGTAATAATCACAAACCCATTTATATGGCACATTCTGACCTTCCCCCATATCAACCCAACTGGAAAACAGGTTAAATGAGTCAGACAAGACATCACTAAAGTCTAATGGAGACCAAATGACTAGCCAGTTATATATGCTCCCAATTAATGTAGAGGTTGAACGAGAGCTCCACCCGTATAGCAACCCCATTATGTTGTGACAAGATTAACCACCTATCATAATTATAAAAGAGTGGCAAGAACAAGACGTTGAAATAAATGAACCAGTGTATATCAATGCAATAGAGTATATAAGATTAAACTATCACTTGAGCAGAGCCCAGTATCAATATACCCATCATCCCTTCCCTACCTCACCATCCGTTTCACAAAATACCCCAAACCTATTAACAGTAAGCCCCAAATCCTAATAACTATTTACAGGGGTTCTCCTAGTTAGTTGGAAAATATCAAATCTAACAGGATACGAAATTAGGAGAACCTGTGCCCCATCAGCCCTTTGTAATTCAGCCCAACTAGTGATAAGCTGAAGGGATATACACTATCCCCAATAGAATGGCGGAGCAATCCAAATAATGTTAAGCTGAACCTAACAAAGGAGCCAACCCCTAATATGCTGGTCGTGATACAATTCTACCTACAGTCGCTAGCATTGCCTCCACACCTTCCCAAAATTGAAAATGATATTTAAGTGTAACAGAGATACATACCAAGGCAGTTGAATTAATCCCTTATTTTGTTGTCCTTCCTTCCTGTCTGTCTGATTATTAGACCTATATGGTACTCAAGGAAAGAGAGTAAAAAAGCAAAACAAAACCCCAACAACCCCCACGATTAAGGTATCACTATATTGAAACTGAGTGAATGACAGTGTTTCTATATGGATCAGAAACTCGAGAAAGCATTTCTTCAAGTAGTAGAGAGTTTGTTTCTGGGAGCCGAGTTGTATGGACTGTGTCCCCATGTAAGAAGTCCTCCGAAACCCCTGGTCTATGGGTTCCAGTTCTAGGTGCCCCTCTCAGCTGTGCAGACATCAAGTAGGCCTCATAACAAGGCACAGCCCGGTCCTCGAGTCTCATTAAATTTGGTCTGTGGATCATTGAGTGCGCATCATCTGGGATCCCACGAACCTCCCTAGAAGGAGACATCTTGAGACACATCACCACAGGTCAGAGTCCACATAAAAGAACACAATACAAAGAAATAAGAAACTTGATTTTGGCAGACTAGCTGTAGTTTAGACAGGGTGCATCTCACCTCTCTCAGCCCTTCTGGAAAAGATCTGGGAGCTTGCTAGTGAGATCTTCGAGTGCTTTAGTTGGAGTGTCATAGGAGATCCAGGCATCTGCTACTAGAACTTGTAGCCTCGAGGGATAAAGCATTTTAAAGTGTCTCCCAGCAGCAATTAGTTTACTGACAACTGGATGAAAGGCTGCTTTTTTCTGTCTAATTTCAAAGGGCAGAGCTTGAAAATACGGAGTCTGTTGTTTCCCAGTTAATAGATTGTAGCTCTTTTTCTTTATTGAGCACGTGTTGTTTTCAATATGATTGAGAAACTTCAAGATTATGGGTCTAGGAGGAGCGCTTGGTTGGGACGTGGTCTCAGGGAGCAATGTGCTTTCTCAATATGGTATGCGGTTCCATCGGGAAGGGCCAACAACTTTATTTAGGAATTTTTGCAGGAAGACCTGGATGTTTTGACCTCTTCTCCCTCAGGTAGGCCAATAATCAAAATATTATTTTGACGACTCCTACCTTCGAGGTCTTCAGTTTTAGCTGTAATTTTGAATCTGTTGTCTCAGCGCTACTAATTGGACCTGCTCTGTCTTTCCATTTTCAAGGGAGACAGTTCAGACTTCGAGTCTCCGACTCTTTTGTAGGTCAGCAAAATCTCCCCATAAGGATTTTAATTCACTGAGTTGTCTGACAGTGTCTCCTTAAAGGGTTGTAGCTCCTGGAGGAAGCGATCCTCCGTAAGGGGTATCAGAGCAGTTGCCTGGTTGAGTTTTTTGTCTGATTGCATCCCTGGGCCTTAGACTTCTTTGGATTCTTCTCTGTAGTTGGGGAAGTATAGCATTGCAATCGGTCTCATTTCTGCCTCCGTCGTGGAGTCTCAGAGCCAATTGCGATCTGGATCAATAGATCAGGAGGGTATTCAGCAGTAGATCCTGGTGCAAAAATGAATTTAAAGCCCTGAATAATTCAGAAATAGATGATTTTACTGATCAGAAGGCGGGAGCACAACACTCTAGGTGCTATCAGGCTGAGTGCATCATGTGACCTCAGGTGTTTGATTTTTAAAATGAGCATTTTTTATGTATTTTCCACACTTTTTAGTTTGTGAAAAAGAAAACAAGATGGCGGCTCACAAAAAAAAAAGATTTTCACTCACAAAACAGGAAAGAATCTTACGAGAAACAATCATTTTTCGCTAGATCAATTCTTTGTCTAACTTTTGCCTCTATACTGGAAAGGAACTTAAAACTGAATAACTTTACAACAGATTAATATTTTTCGCCAAAAAATGGCAGTTCTGTTACCCAAGTTTGTTCTACCATTAAAAAAATCACACCAGAATTCCACATTGTCTGGGCACAACGAGATCAAGAAAAACTGGAAAAAGTGGCAACTTTTAAGGTTTTGCACTATCCGGATCTCAGAATCCACACATCCAACCAGAACAAAACTTGCCATGTCAAAAGATTTACCAACAAAACAGTGCATGCCAAATGTGGCGTAAATCCATTGATCGGTTGCAAAGTTAGTAAAGTGCAAAATTTGAGGTTTAACATTAAACATGCTACTCAATCCTAACTACAGTGGTGCTATCGGCCACTATAATATACTGTATATCAGGGATACACAACAGGGACTTGTGGAATACATGATTTACTGTCATGAAAGCTGTCTGACCTTGGGTAAACCCATGAGTTGCATACGTCACGAGTGATGTGCCCAAGGTCAAACAGCACAAGTGAAAATAAACTGTGTATTGCACAAGGTCCCTATTGTGTATTTAATTTATGCAATAGGCAAGGACCTCATGAGTTGTGATAATTAATTGTAATGGTTTTATTATTTTTGAAAAATTATTGTAATCCCCAGGTGGTGCTATCCCAGGGCTACTACCCTGCCTGTTTGACAACGGACAGGTTGAGGGGCCTAGGTTCTATGACGGGTGCCTCCACCCAGAGGTCAGGGTTTGTAGTGGCTAGACTAGCTTGGTCACAGCCCTCTGGGACACTGTGACCCCTTTGGTTCCCTCTAGTGGCTCACACAGTACACAGGAGTTGCAATCCCAATACCCCACATATACACACTGTTCGCTCATAAGGTACCACTTACCCTCGAGACTGATACTGCAGCACATCTCTGAGGACCCCTGTAAAACAAGGTTAATTAACATACACAATGCAATGCTTTTTCTACATGTACTGATACCACAGACAGCATATAGTTCAATAACAACAAATCTGATTTATTAGAGGGCAGTAACAAGGAGAGGGCAATCAGGTTGATTTGGTTTGGAAATATTAAAATCACAGCACTGTGCATGCATATAGGGTCCAAAATGTCACTCTCTGGGTACCCAGGATGGTGGGGGCTAGCCAGGGTCAGTGCAGCTGGTTGAGGCCCTTTGATGGAAAACACATGCACACACAAATTGTAATCAGGAGCCCTGGGGCTCAGTTCGTGAAGAAATGAAACAGCAATAATCAGATGACACACTTGCAATTTGATAAACAGACTGCAGGGAGCTACCCTGATTTGTACTCACGGGCTCGATACTGAAAACTGGATGGATACAGGTTGTCCTGGATTGCCAGGAGAAACAGAATAGCTGGCCCAGCCCTTGTGGCAGGACTCACTTATATTTGAAAACAGGCTAATTCAGTCTGAATCAAGCTGGGTTCTGCTTCCAGCTTCACACAGTTCACAGTACAGGGGAAATAAGGTTTGGTGCCCCACTAGCACTAGACACATTTATATGTAAAGGAAATTACTATACCAGGCAGGCTGCTCCTCAATCCCAATTGCAAAACTCTGTAAAACCCGAGCACTCTCAGCAGCTTCAGTTCCTTACAGACCAAGCGCGATTCAGCAATTTCTCCAGTCTTCTACAGGGTGAGCCTGGTTTCACTCTTCAGACTTCCTTCTTTCTCTCACAAATCGGATTCAGTCTGAACTGGCACTTACAACGCTGCAGGCTGAACCTCAGGGCCTCACACGCCTTCCCGCAAAAACTATACACCTCAGAAGCACAGAGCTCCTTCTGTCTTCACTGTCACAACTGATCTGGCTCCCCAGCAGACAGCCTGGGGCTTTCTTTCAGATCCACAAGATCCCATTTGGCTGATTCTCCTTGTTAGTCACAACAGTCTTCCTCTATTGGTTTAAAAAGGCGCCAAAACTCTAAGAACTACATTTCCCAGAGGCTCTCTCTCTTATATAGCTCCAGTTCAGGTAGGCTCCAAATGAGAGTCCAAGTTCTGATTCGCCCAGAGCAGGCTCCATTTTAAAGGACCCCCATGCTGATTGGTCCAGTTCGGCAGTCTGGGACCAAATTGAAAGAGCTACACTACACAGTCCTTGCTGAAAGGAAAGCAAGTTAGAACCAACTGTATTTTCATTATTATTCTAACAGGTTACAAGCAAACAATTATATCTTCTGAAAGAGCACCCTCTCGCATGTAGCGACTGCAGAAATGGAGCAATTTGCTCAGTGGCCCAGGCAGGACTTGAGCAGGGAAACACACAGACCCCCATTTCAAATTAATTATACTGCAGTTTGGCAGCTCTTAAAGCGACAGTACATGGAGGCATTAGGCACTCTCACTCAATTATTTTCTCACTCAATTATTTTTAAATCAGCTGAAATACAGGACACCAGCCTGGCAGAGAGCATTTAGGTTCACCCAAAGAAGACTTTTTAGTGACCCCCATTTGTAGGGGTTACATTATTAAAGTTTTATGGTTTATTTTGAGAAACGTGCTGTTGCACTTTTAGTGCTGCCTGTTGCTAGAGTGGTTGCTAGGGGACTTGGGTGTCAGGACATCGCATCATTGCTCAGATGTCTTTGGTGACTGGTGCATTTTGTTTATGTGGCGGGCATTCCACAAAAAATGGCAGCTTTGTTTCTGCGTTATGGAGAAGGTGCTTTATCGTGTGCTGCTTCATGTTTTTATTTCACTGGGATTTATCTGGTTGATCCTGCTTTCAACAGTGTCTGCAGTAGTTACTGCATGGACAGACAGAGACAGGAGCATTCGAGTGGCCAGAGAGTGCATGTGGGCAGGTAGTGCACTCAG
The DNA here is from genome assembly GCA_016271365.2 of Neoceratodus forsteri. NCBI lineage: Eukaryota > Metazoa > Chordata > Ceratodontiformes > Ceratodontidae > Neoceratodus > Neoceratodus forsteri. The sequence continues at coordinate 97,123,042 of JADMNL010000023.1, read as the reverse complement.
AATCTCTGTAAGCGAGTGGCGGGACCATATCAGAGTAAGCACTGTATGTTGCAGTGAGTAGTTGGTGTTGTTAAAGAAAAACAAGAAAAAGTCAGGCTGTGTGCCAACAGAGAGAGTATGATCTGCAGACAGTAGATGGATTAAGAGAACTGTATGCCAGGTTGGTTGGTTTCTGAACAGGTGAGCAAGCATGTGGGCACATGGATTGGTGGTTGTGGACAGAGTGGATTGGAGTCTTGAAGAATAAAGATAAAAATGTGGATAATAAAAGATATGGTTAAAGCAGCATGTTGTTTTCGGGGTTTTTGTGGGACCCAGGTGATGATGTAGGGTAAGGATGACACAGCAAGATGGGAGCTGCCAGTGCAAAGATGCAGAAACTGAAAGAGTAGTAAGGAATCTACTTCAACAGGAAAGGGATGATTGATGGGAAGATATTAAATAAATGGTGGTGCCAAAATTTATTTAATGTCAGTGAGAATAAACAGATTTATTGAACTGCTTTTGTGCCCTCCTATAATATAGTAGGGTTGAGTACCCAATTTAAGGTTAAATCTGAAATTTGGCAGCTTAATATCTTGGCAACCGTGTGATGGATTTGCCTGAAATTTAGAAAGCTTGGTTTGGTACCATAGATCTCTGGATCTGCCAAGTTTTGTTATGGTCTGATGTACGGTTGCTGGAGCTACAGAGTGCCAAAAATGCATTAATTACAGGTTTTACGTGTTTCTTTGCTCGCACTCTACAGGTTGCATGGTTTGCGCGATCGTCCAAACCTTCAGGAAACATGCAGCCAGGGTCCCTGATGTGTCTTTTGAAGACGTTATGAAAAATATTAAATGGTTCAAAAGTTATTCAAAAAACTGTTCCCCATTATAGTCTATGGGAAAAGTTAACAAAATATTCAAAAGTGTCACAAATGCAGTTTTACTGTAACAAATTACCCTTTTACTTTCTGTGATTCGGCCATTTTTTTTCAGTTGGTGGTCAGAGAAATGCTTGGCATTTAAATTTGGGACCTTTAGGAACACAATTCTTGTTGTGTTCACCTAGTTGAGCCCTTGAGGATGCTAGCTATGTCTTTTTTGGGGTAAAACACCCCAGAAATATGCTTTTAAATTTTGTAAAAAGTAGTGTCACTAAGTACTTTTTGAAAATATGAGACACTTTCATGATTTTATTTATGAAAGTGTCGTGATTTCAAAGTACTTTGTACACTATGCCCAAAACAATAGGGAATCTTTGTCACCCTGCTGCAAAAGAATGGTTTGGTCTTTTGGCTGAAATTTAGAGGGAAGAAAGCCAAGATCACACAGACATGCCTTTTGGTGGTTTAATGACAAAACATTAGAGGGCTGCAAAGTTATGGCACTCTGAAATTGAAAATTTTTCCATAGGATAACATTACGTCATCCGTCGTACTCTTTCGGGGCCCTTATCTCAAAAGCGGTTCGAGATATGGACTTTTCGTCAGAAAATGCTTAGTCCTCCACTAGGGGCTAAGTACAAAACTAGCCTGGACAGTCATAAATATGTGATTCTAATTTGTTTCTATGTCGTACGTGCTCCTGAGATATAAACAGTTTAGTATTCCTAGTGCTCATTTTCTGCTCGAGGGCCATTAATATGCACACATTCTTTGTATTCACTGTGCTTCTGAATGCACCTTTTGGGGAAAAATTGTGCGTTTGTGGTACTGTGACCGTTAAGCGTTTCTGCTTGCGTTTACATTACCATTTCGCGTTCTTGTTCTGTCACCATGTGCATTACCCTGCGTTTGCATTTGCACTTGCGTTTGCATTACTGTTTGCATTACAGTTTCTTTGCATCACTGTTGCTGTTTCTGTTTGCATTACTGTTACCGTTTGCATTTCATTACCATTTTGTTAGTGTTTACTTTTGCGTCACCGTGTCGTTACCATTTCGTTAGCATTTGCGCTTGTGTTTGTGTTTCCGTTTATGTTACTGTTCCTTTGCGTCATCTTTTGGTGTTACTATTACTGTTTGCATCTCCATTACCGTTTGCATTTCCATTGGCGTTAGCATTTGCATTTCTGGTTGTGTTTCCATTTTCGATTGCATTACTGTTCCCTTCTCGCATCCATTCCATTACCGTTTGCATTTCAGTTTGCATTTGCATCACCATTTGCATTTTCGTTACTGTTTTCATTACCATTTGCATTTGCATTTCCATTGCGTTAGCTTTGCATGTGCAGTTGCGTTTACATTGTTCGCTACTTACTGTTTCCTTCTGCGTCACCATTGCCATTACCGTTTGCATTTCATTTGCATTACTGTTACTGTTTGTGTTTCCATTACCATTTGCATTACCATTTCTGTTTGCATTTACATTTGCGCTTGCGTATGTCTTACCTTTTGCGTTATCATTTCCATTTGCATCACCGTGTGTGTTACCATTTCATTACTATTTTCTTTTACCTCACTGTTGCCATTACCATTTGTGGTTGTGTTACCATTTACTGTTACTGTTCGTTACTGTTACCATTGGCATTACTGTTAGCAGTAATGTTACCGTTAGGATTACCATTACTGTTGTCCAATACCATTACTGTTAGTGTTATCTTTACTGTTAGGGTCATTATACACAAATGGAAGCATGGTGGGAACATGGAGTTCAAGGGGCCCCATGCCTCCCACCACCACATACCATTCACTATTTATAGTGCACATTCTCAAAAAGAAGGGAAATTCATGGCAAAAAAATCTGTTTAATGCATCAGTTAGGGTTGTTCCACAGTGACAGAAGTGAGGAATTGTAAGAGGAGCAATTCTGCATTCCCATGGCTCGACTCAGCTTCCCACCAACAGGTACGGAGTGTGCGTTGGGGTTATCGGTCCTAACTCTCACCCCATTCTCTTATACTGCACCACCTCAGCTTGTTTACACATGGAATAGGGTGAAAGTTAGGCAGATGACTCAACGCACACCCGACGCCTGTTGGTGGTGGTGGGCATAAGGGTGCAAGGGTGGCAACCCCACGAATTACCTCACTTTTGTCACTGTGGAACAACCCTAATTGATGCATTAAACAGAGTCTTTGCCATGAATATATATATATATATATATATATATATATATATAGATATATAATATATGGAACATAGCCAGACAAAGAGAGAAATAAATGCCTTACAGTAGCTTTAGTTTATACAATTCTTTATTTATTTATTTGCTAATTCGGATACAACCTTTGAGTATACACTCTTTTACAAAGGTTCCAATTCAGGATGTAAAACAGCAGAGACTCAACAAAAACTTGACAGTTAACACAAAACATAAGATTGCTATGTAATACAGAATACAGATAAATAATACATTTGAGTAACCTAGACAATTGAAATTAAACAGCGGAGGAGATTCCCAGTTAGCAACGATGGCATAGCTGCCCCAGGGGGCCTGTCAGGTAGAGTATCAGAAAGGGTAGAAGAAAGAAAGGGGAAGAGTGCAAATGAGAGGTAGATTAGGAAGAAGAGAGAGAGAGGAGGGAGAGAGAGAGAGAAAGAGGGAAGAGAGAGAAAGGGACTGGGAGAAGGAGAATATTGAGGGCGAGTGGGTAGAAAGGGAGGTGTTGGGGGTACAGAGGGATGGAGTTGAAGGGAGCTTGAAAGGGGTGGCAAGGGATGGCAGATGGGAGTCCAGGGTAGGTAAAACAGTAGAAAAGCTCAGACAGACGAGGGGGTATCCGGTTGAGGATATGGACTCAGGTAAGGGAGTCAGAGGTGTTTAAGAGCGGGTATCCAGGTTGAAGATATGGATTCAGGTAAGGCAGTTGCAGGCATTTGAGTTCAGCAGGTATTGCTTCAGTTCTCTTTAAAGGACCGAACATTTGTTGTATTGAGAGCTGCAGCAGGGATCTCATTTAGCCATAGTGGAGCTCGGTATATGAAGGATCTTTGTCCTAGGGAAGTTCTACGAAATGGGACATCAAGCTGTGTTGTCACTGTTCTTCGTGGGTTGTATTTGGAGCTTGCTTCCTTTACCAGGTCTGCAATGCAGGTAGGGGTTAGGGAGAGCATGGCTTTTCTCCATAGCAGGCAAGTTTGATATCTGATTCTGAATTGAAGTGAGTATGTGGGCCAGACCATACAGGGTACAAGTGTGCGTGAAGTGGTCAGCATTTAGCAATACTCTGCAAGCCTTGTTAAGGCAGTGTCAACCCTTTTGAGGCTCATATCAGTAGCAGTGCCATAAACCACCTGCCTGTAATCAACCAGGAGAGGACAGAGCTGAGACTGAGAGCCAGAGGGTTTCAGCAGTTAGGCTTTTCTTGTGCCTAAACAGGATCCCTAATTTAGTGTTCACAGCTTTCACCACCATGTCAATGTGCTGAACATATGAGAGGTATCATCCACAATGACACCCAGGTACTTGAAGGAGTGAACCTGTTCCAGTGGGGCAGTCAGGTGATTTGTGATTGTTAGTTCTGGGTATCTCCTTTTAGTTGGGGGCTAGAGAAGAGCATTGTCTTGTTTTTTGTAGTTTAGTAGCAACCTTTGGGAGTAGAACCAGCTCTCCAGTTGCTGGAAGGATAATTGTAGCTCAGTCTGTAGGTGCTCTATGCGAGAGAGACAGCTAAATAGGACAGCATCATCGGTGTATAGAATGACTTTGCTAGTGCAGGCATTGGGTAGTTCATTCAGGAACATGCTGAAGAGCAGTGGACCCAGGATGGACCCTTGAGGCACCGCTACTGAGATTTCCTTGGATGCAGATATGGAGTGACCTATCTTGATCCTTTGAGACCAGGAGGTTAGGTAGTCCTGGAACCATAGAGCGGCATTTGGGGAAACACCAAGGGCATGCAGTTGAGACAAGAGGAGTGGGTGGCAGACTGTGTAAAAGCCTTTGTTAGGTTAATGAAGATGGACCAAACCAGTTTTCCTCATCCAATGCATTATGGACATACTCAGTAAAATCCACCAGTGCAGTGTCCATGCTGTGGAGTTTCCTAAAGCCGTGCTGCTGGGGACATTGCAGCTAGTATTTGTGAATACAGTCCGTAAACTGGTCTGCCACAATCCTTTCCAGTGCTTTAGAGAGGGGAGAGGATAGAGATGGGCCTGTAGTTTGCGGTCAGTGACCTATCCCTCCCTTATGCACCAGGGTCATCAGCTTGTTTCAAGGAGAAGGGAATTTGCTAACTGGAAGGATTTATTGGAAATCATAGTGATGGGAGAAATGACTTCATTGATTGATAGCTACACTGGAGAAGGGCAATTCCTGTACTTTATTTCTAACAAATAAAATCTGATTCTGTTGTCCTCCTGCTGGGTCAAGAAGTACATTTGACAAGTACTGCCACTGATCCTTAAGCATACCAGAAACAGCAAGGGACCTAGCCCTGGTTGTGTAATTCCTACACTGATGATGAGACACTCCACTTCTCAAATAACCACCTTCTGTTTTCTCTCAGTGAGGTAGCTGTGAACCCACTTTAGATCTACATCAGAGAACCCTAGGTGTTGAAATATGGCAATTTGTACGCTGTGATTAGCCATGTTAAAAGCTTTCTTGAGGTCAAGTGAAATGCCTCCACACATTTTTCTTTGATGAAAAGCAGCGATTTTGTCCATGAATTCTGATGTGGTGGAAAGAAGCCAGATTTGTTAGGGATGGATCCAGAATTTATTCAAAGAGTGAAGCACTTTCCCAGAAAAAATGTAACATGCTTCCTTTTAAAACTCAGATTTGGCAAAAGCAGCTACTGTTTGCTGTCTCACAGTGCATTGGTTTTGGTGTTCTAAAAACAGCATTACATCTGTGGGAATTCTAGGGTGAAACTTGATTTTTTCTAAAAGAAGGAAAGGCATTGTAATTTGGCTCTGAAGAGCTGGCTGCGCAATCACTTACCCTTCCTGGAATGGGGCCCCGCACCCTGATGTTTTGTAACAGAAGTCTTAAGAGAGCACAGGGAGCACTCCATAGAAGTTTGTAAAAGCCCATTTTAAGTTGTTTTTTGTAATTGTTGACCAGGAAAGGCAGACTGAGCTGTGACACCTCCTTGTCCACATACACCTGGGGGGGGGGGGTTTCATGGACCTGTTTTATTGACATGGGGAATGTTGGCCATGACACTGGGCAAACTGTCCTGCTCTTCTTTGGTAAGTGCAATGGGATCTATAACTCCATATATCAAAAGCCCTAGCTCACGAAACCAGGAAAAAGAGCTCTTACAACTGTAAGATGCTTAAACATATTTATTTCTGAAATAAATTAGCAGCAAAAGTAGTAAACATGACTCAACGTTTTATAAAACTCACATGCTTTTTCTCTTGGAAAAAAGCATATGATTTGTGTGAAATGTTGAGTCATGTTTACCATTTTTGCTGCCAATTTATTTTACGAAAATGTGTTGAAGCATCTACAGTTTAGCAAGAGAATTATTTCCTGCTTTTATGAGCTAGGCTTTTTAATACATTGTATGTTTTGCCCATGTGCTCCAAAGCCTTTCTGCACTACCTCCAGTTTTGTCTGTTTCAGTCTTTAACTTCCACCTGGACAGTGACCAAAGAGACTTCAGTTTAACTTTCAATCCAGAAGGACAGCACCTCAATAATGCAGCACCCTCCTTATGTTTGTACTACAGTGTCAGTTATGGGTATTACCCCAAGTAGCTGGTGTGGGGCTAGAACCCATGACCTTGATCTTTCAGCCCCGAGGGATGCTACCTACCGAGCCACCTATACTGACAACTTACACTTCTAAAATAGGTAGGAAAAATTTTGTGTCCCAATTGACCAAGAGGGTTTGGAACCCAGGTGCTTACGGATGACAACCACCTGCCCGGGAACCTTTTCAGCAGTCAGGACGCAGCACACCTAGATATTCATACCTTCCAGAAACTTTTTGAAAACAATTTCTGGCAGCCACGTTAATAAAGTAAACAGCCTTACACCCTTAGTTGCCATATCATTTAAATGTACACGTCTACACATTCTGTAACTTCTACATGCTTCACACATACAGTTACAAAATAACCAAATGCAAAAAAATTAAAAATCTATTCAAACAACAAATGATTTATTTGATATCTTCATTTCTTTATGTTTGTGAGGCCAGCATTTCTCCATGCAGATTTGGCCCACTGCCACCCCACCCACTGCTGCCTTCTGTTGTACTAATACTGTTGCCTGCCTTCCAGCTTGCTCACTCAGTATGGCACTAAATGTAGCATATATCATGAAATGCGTAGCATGAATGTTGGCTTCTGATTGGCTAAGAGGTCCTTTAGCTTGGCCATTATCCCAGCACAACCACCCAGCTGAAGGTAACTTAGTTAAAACATGTTTAAAAACACATCCAACTTACTAAAAAGGATCCATTTCATAATGCAATAAGACACTCCAGGAGTGCATTATGGTGGACTAACAACCCTTCTCAGGTGGTGGAAGCACTCAACTTACCCTCGCCTTCAACCCTTCAAGATGGGCCGTTAACCCACCATAATGCACCACCTGTCATGCCTTATTGCTTAATTCTGCACCTTTAAAAAACTGTTACTCACCAGCACCATCATGGTCTCTTGACTCACTCCCAAACAGCTGTCACACTTGTACTTTCTCTCCATTGGCAGGAGCTAGGGCCATGAACAAAAACACAATCTCTCTCTCTCTCTCTCTCTCTCTCTCTCTCTCTCTCTCTCACCTGGTCCTTCTAACAATGGCCACAGAAAGTCTGCATATTTAAAAAATACACACAGTTCTGATCTCCTATTCAGAGATCTCTACTTCTGCTGGATACTCCGATTCATGATCTGGTACATTCACAAGACAGAGAGAGAGAGCACTGACAGCTGGGGTGTCATTCTCACTTTCACACAGCCATGCTCTCTGTTCCTTGTAGCTACACAGTGCGTACTGTCTCTTTCTCTCTCTCTCCCTCCCTTGTATCTGGTGCTCGAAATATCTTTAACCTCACCTGCCCCCAACCATTACAAATTCAGGCTGTATGGGTAGTTCATTTTTTAGCCTCCATACTGTCTACAGCTCCTAGTATCTGGCACGCTTCCATTTACTGACACTCACACTGGCGGTGCTTGGGAACATGCTCACTCCATCCCTCCAGTGGCAGAGCTAGAGGGGGCTGGGGGTGGTCGCCCCTCCTGGCTGCCCCAGTGTGAGTGGTGCCCCACCGCCATCTTTATTCACTGTTTAGTGACCACTATGGAGCCCATGATTGACTGAATGGCCCCCGCTCCTAAATGCTCCAGACCTGGCTCCACCACTGCCTTCCTCCCTCCCTCCCTCCCTCCCTTTCCATCTCTCAGGACTGTCTAGCTGCTCTCTCATTGGCTGTCTCACACTGTGGCTGTTGTTTTACATTGCAAAGCAACAATAAAATGCTCCCTAGCTGCTGTCCCAGGAAGTTGCCTGCAGGACTTTTCTGTACTGTAAGTCCCAGCAACACACCCAGTTGTCTTGCAGATCTATTTGTATAGTCTCAAATGGGGAGAGCGTTTTGTGTTTTTGGATGCTATTAGAAAATTATATATGAGGATTGTTTACATTTAGTAATTATAAATTACGTATCAAGTTAGAGAACAAAGTTCTATTAAAGAACACACATAGCGGCAGAAACCTACAGGGACTATTTCTTATTTGTACAACACTAAGTAATTTTATATATTTTGTTCTTTTTTCACTCCTTTTCTGTAATTGTTTCTCTATATTCATAATTGTTGCATAGGTACCCATTTTATAAGTGCATTAACGAGGACAGAAATGATTTCTAATTGGTAGTTTATTAAGCAATACGGCATGACCAAGGGTTATGTTAATGGTCTGTTAATCACCTTCTATGGGTGTACTGTGGCACGAGGTGCAGCAAGTGCCACATGCCCTTAGAGGGTGATTAATTGACCATTAACATAATCCCTGGGAGTGCTCTTATTGCTATTATAATAAAAAATGTTTTTAAACAGTGTTAAACATTGTTCTGCATATGGCTAAGCTCTACATGTATGTTAATAAAAGATAAACATAAGGCTGTTAGAATGTTTGCAGCCAATCAGAAAGCTCCATTTCTCAGACCCTTTTTATAATAATCTTTTCATTTACAGAAATTATATACATAACCCTAAATAATCCATAGGTAACCGTACCTGAATACAAATAATGATGAAAAACTGCATTTTGCATTGTTTTGTGTTTATGGGCAGCATTCTGTTACAGTTCTCTTCATGGAACCAGTGATCTGGAGTTTAACTATGTCATCGTTTGTGCACAGAACTCTCAGCATGGTTTTGATAAGACAATAGCTCATGTTTTAGCATTCTCTACACAAACTGTGACACAGTAAAACTCTAAATACTAGTTCCATGAAAAGAACTGTACAGAATATTGTCCATAAAGAAAATATTTGAAAACACAGTTTTTACATCAGTATTTATTAAGGTACAGTTAAGTATGGCTCATTTGGAGGAAAGTCTTTAATTTCTTTATTAGGAACATTACTAACTGCCGCAGTAAGCACAAATGTCCTGTCTCCTTTAAGACACTCTGGGCCCGATTCCAAAAGATCCCCAAGAGCATGTCACAAATTACACCATGCCCTAAACGTGTACCCAAAACACTGCACATGTGACTTGCACCATATTCCAGAATGTGGACAACGTACACCATAATCCTCTGACATTACACGTCAGAAGCTATGCCAAAAACAATGGTGCATTTAGGACCTCTGCCTGTTCCCCCACCTCCTGTGCCCAACCCTGCCCTATCCTTATCCTGCTGATCTGCCCCTTTACTTTCCTTTTTCCCTATATCTAAAGAACCCCTTGTCCCCCCTCCGGATCCCTCTGGCCAAGGACTGCTCCTTTTTCACCTTAGCTGCTCTCACCACCCTGGTGACTCTTTGGCTGTCAGCTCATACTTCCCTGATCCCTTTCCTCCTTGAACACCTGAAGCTGCCTTCTTGTCCCTCACCACCTCCTTAACCTCCGGGTCCACCAGCAGGGTTTTTCTGGCCTTACCGAACTTATGCCTTTCCCTTGCGGGATCTGGTAACCTCCGTATTCCTCCCTAATTATCTCCCACCTGCTATCAGCATCCATATCCGGCCTTATACTGACCAAACAATCTTACACCAGAGTGTTGGACAGTGAAGCCACAGCCTTGGAAGAACTGTTGAATGGGATAGCAGGGACACAAGCCAAGGATACAGCAGAGACATGGAAGTCGCCATTTGTGACAGCATTATGGCAAACATTGCACAGGACCTCAGCCCAACCACCTTTGAGAGCTGGAGGCACGGCTTGACAAGGCTGCACTATCACTGCAGGGCCAGACAGACAAATCCCCACTGACTATGATGCATACTGCCAGTCAGTTGTAGGATGACAGGAGGAGCAGACAGGAAATGCTTAGCTGCATATGGCTGTGCCTTGAGGAGCATCACAGGACAATGGAGAACTGTATGGCAAGCATAGTATCCACAATAGAGGCTGGCACAAACAGGACACAGACGTCCCTCAACACGCAGGTGTAGGCCCTGCAAGCCGCACAGGCCTGTGTGTACAGGACCACACACAGGCCATCTATATGGTGGCCATGGCCATCAAAATGTCAGTGGAACAGCAGACGAACATCATTGCCATGGCGCTGCAGATCATCATGGCAACACACAAAGTGTGCAGCAGGCTACACTGCTACCCTTATCTATTCCTGTAACTGTCTTCTCCTGTAACTCATTTTTTGCACTATGTCAGCACTGTTTATCCATGTACTTGATTTTCCACCAATGTTATTTTGCACTGTGACCCTGTTTCCTTTATTGTACTTGTATCCTTCTGTAACTAATTCCGGTCGCCCCTGAAAAGGGACCTCAGGGCTCAGTAGGCCTAGCAGTTACCAAAACTGAATAAATAAATAGGTGTGGGATCTAGCAACACAGGCACAGGACAGTGTGCTTCAACAGACACCAGCATCACTCATGGGAAACACCACTGCAGACGCAGGTCACTGCTGTGGAGCTGCAGCCCACCCCACCAGCAGGACAGACTGTGACAGCAGTGCAACAGACAACAACAGCTGCACCACAGATGCAGGCACCTGCCTTGCATGTTCAGAGCCTGGGGTACAGGCCCAGGATGCAGACTAGGACATCCCAGGAACCAGTTGGAGGGCACATAGGACGGAGCCTGTCAGGGGAAAAGCACACAGTGCCACCAACAGCAGCAGTGTGGGACAGCAGAAACCCAAACAGCAGAGGGCTGTGCCAAGGTGTTCCGGTGTCCAACACGTTGTGCAAACCACCGTGCCTGCCACGGGACAAGCAGCAATGGACACACTGAATACAGTGAACCCACCTACAGTGTGCACACCACCACCACCAAGGGCAAGGAAGCGGGTTGAAAGCCCAAGCAACAGCTGTGCAGGACACAACATTGTCTGGTCAGCGCACACCAGTGGTGACAACAGGCGTGGATGGCACATTCCACAGGTGCTGTGACACGGACAAGGCAGCAAGCTGGGATGATACAGGACTCCAGGCCCCAAAGTGCAAGAAGACAGTGTTGAAACATGGGAAATAGGGACAGTGGCATTCATGAGGGACTGCACAAATGGGGAGGGGTCACAGACAATGTAGACTATTGTGAACTTGGGACTGTGAGTTCAGCTGAATGTGTTGTGTGTAAAGTGACATGGTGAGTGACTGTGTGGGTGTGTGTGTCAGCACAGGGTGTATTTGTGTGTTGTGTGTATCCACAGGGTGTGTGTGTATGGGTAGGGTGTGGGTAATTAACAGGCTGGGACACCACTTGTACATACATATCTACACATGTCTGAAATAAAACTGGTGAAATGGGCATGTGTGTAGTGCAGTGCAGTCTATGCACAGGGTACACAGTTTGCTGTGAAGAACATGGATGGGGATCTGTCCCACACTGTGGGCAGTGCAACATGTGCAGTGGCGCAGTGCAACATGTCCACGGCTGACTACATGTGACCATGGCTACAACACAACAGTGTGGTCCTGCATGTGACAAGGCACCATTGATGGCTGGCTGCATGTGACATGCCCTATGGGCATAAGTTGTGGCTGTACAGGCATGGCACTGGAGCATGTGTCTACTGTGATCCTGACACACACCAGTGTACCCAACAAGTGCCATTCACAGTGTATGACATGACAATAACATGGTCATGTGGGATCAGGACACAGGGCACATGCCACACCAGATGCGGTACCGGTGTTAACTACATTACACACAGTAGTATGGCTGCACGCAATACCAGTTACATCCAGTAGACCAGAATGACAGCAGACATGCAGTGCCAAGGGGCATGACCATAGTGTGAGCATGGATATTGCCAGCATCTGCATTGTGACAGTATGCAACTGAATGCACAACAGATGATGGGGCACAGGTGGGGGTCCTTGTGTGTGGGGAGTGGCAGAACATGATGGGTGTGTTATATGGGATGGACAACAGGTCGTTTCACTGTGGAGCATCCTGCAGAGATGCTTGCTGGACCACCACTGACTGTGCCATTACAGCTTGCAGAGCTACATTTGTGGATGTGGGTGCATGCCTGCTGTACAGCCACAACTGAGTGGGGGCTGTGACACTGGTGTCTGTGGTTGTACTGGGCAGCCTTGTGGTCAGTAAGTGTGGGCTCTGGTGGGGTGGCATGTGTCATTTGGAGGTATGTGTCACTGGTGGCAGTGATGGGTGTTGACTTGTGTCACTGTAGCCTGTGATGTGGGGGTCTGTGTCAGTGCTGTGCTGTTCTGTGTACAGGATTGCAGGCAGACACATGATGTGCCGCCAGGACATACCTGTGTATTCATCCAAGTATACCACATATGTATATTATAGTGCTGACATAGTATGCCGATCTGCGCGACTGCGGCAATAATGTTTAGCATGTGGCAATGATGAAGCATATGTGGCAAAACACATCTAATTGGCGTTACACATCACATATGTGGCATTACACCTCACATATGCGGCAAAACACATTGCATTGCGGTATATACACCTCATATGTGGAGCATTACACATCACATATGTGGCATTACACATACTGCATATGTGGCATTACACACTCTATGGCATTACACATCAGATAGCGCGGCTAGCAGCAAGGTAACTCGCACTGAGACCGCACATGTGTTGTGCGTGAACATGTGCACTCGCAAAGGAATGATGACACAGTCACTGCACATTGCAGGCAGGGTCTACACTGCTGGGAAAGGGCCAGTTCTATTTAAGGAGAGATAGAAGTAGCAAAATGTGGTCTCTAGTGGCAGAGCTCCAAACTTCACACCAGCTGAGACAGCTCAGCTAGTCGATCTGGGTCAGCAGTGGTGCAGAACACTGCTGCCACCAAGGTGCAGGAACCACCAAACCACAACCAAGGACAGGGTGTGGGCGGCCATTGGGGCATGCCTTGCTGATGTTAGTGGTGTGAGGCATACCCACAGCAGCTGAAGTACAAGTGGCAGAACCTGAAAACCTGACCCTACCATACTGAGAGACGCCTGCTGTCCATGGCCGGACGGAGGGATGCGGAGATAAGGACTGGCCAGCGACCTATGGAAAGTGGTGTAGCACCAGGCTAGGCACACAAACAAACAGCAATGTCACCAACAACACGCCTTATGGGTACCACGCAGCTAACTATGTGTTCCTGTCTACACAGGTCAGAGTGGCATCAACCCGGACCACATGTGCAGCATGCAGCGTGGAACAGCACGGAGGATGACAGGTGGATGTGCTGAGACAGAAAAGGCATGGTAGATGCATACAAGGTTCAACAATGGTTTTCATTGGGTGACATGGTATAGGCATACACGCCTATGGGGAATAGGGTGTGTGTGCGGGCATCCTTTGGAAGCGGTGCATTGTTGGTCAACAGTTCATGTGGGTGTGTTGGGACACCATCTGTCCCGTGTGCATGGGTACACTGCAGTGCAACACCTTTCCCAGCACGGGCTGCAGTGGGGTGGTCAGGCACAGTGTGGAGTGGGGTGTGGCCTTGGCACAGCCGCGGACGACTGTGGGTGTCTTAGGCACACATGGGCAGCACCCGGTCACACACATGCACTGCTGTCAGGGCACTGATGGGAGTGCCGAACTGCCACTGACATGTGTCATTCCACCTTGCAGGTGACTTCCCATGTTACCCCTCACCAGGGCACATCCGGTCCTCACATGCGCACTCAGCACAGGGTCCCCCACCGCCACCGGAGACAGAAGACGAGGAGGAGGCCAACACGAACAACAGGGGTGCAACAGCCTGGTATGGAGGATGTGGACCAGGGCAGCATGCATGGCCTGGTGGTGGAGCCAGTGATCTATGGCGAGCACCGCAGTGCAGGAGGTGGACACTGACATGGTGGTGTTGCACAGGACCCCGCCGATGATGCAGGACACCACCGAGAGGGACTTGACAGTGCCTGTCAGCATGAGGACAGCCAGGGGGGCACCGCCACTGTTGGGCATGAGGAGCCAGACATGCAGGAGGGGAGGTGTGGCCAGGAGCAGGTGGAGGAGGATGAGTCAGTGGAGGCCAAATCAGCAAGCCACAGTGTAGATGATGCAATGGCCGAACAACACCAGGTGGCCCCAGAGGGGACACATCAAGGCATCAGTCGCAGAACAGGAGCAGCAGGCTGGAGCTGAACAGATGCAGCAGGACCCTGTCCAACAGGCCCAGCCCATCGACAGGAGCAGGTCCTTGCACAACTTGTTGCAGCTATCATGGGTAATGTTGTCTGCCTCCTCTGGGCCCTGCTAACAGACCTGAGGGATTGATAAGGTTCAGGACACACGTACATAGTTCTGAGTTAATGCATGTTGGAGGATGTGCACCGGGACTGTGATGCGATGCTTAACGGGGGATTATGTTATTTATGTTGCAGTTGTAATTGTATATGCTTTGTATGAATCTTTGTTCTGCACGGTGTGTTTATATTAGAACACAGCCCATTTCAGACTTGTTGTTTCCTGGGGAGTGTTGGTACAACATGTTGTATACAAGTTTTATTGTTAAATATAAATGTTTATTATTGTTATATTTGTACATAGCCAATGTTAGACTTGTTTTTTTCTGAGGGAGGGTGTTGTTATTATAATATGTTGAATAAATGTTTATTATTGTTATATTTGTACATAGTCTATATCAGATTTGTTGTTTCCTGTGGGGGTTGTTACAATATGTTGTACAAGTGTTCATTATTGTTATATTTGTACATAGCCAATGTTAGACTTGTTGTTTCCTGGGGGTTGTTGTTATAATATGTTGAATAAATGTTTAGTATTGCACACATTAACGATTGTCCCTGAGTGCTGTCTGTATGTTACTGCCTGTGTGCCATGTGTGTACCTGCCATTGTGCACATGTGGTCACATACATGTATGTGTGTCCATCCAGCACATGGACCATGTGTGACAGCTGTTCACTCCACAGCTGCAGTCACAACACAGTGTACATGACATCATGGTGCACTGCACTGGCAACAGGGCTCTGTGGTGAGCACTGTACACATACCACCTCACTACATCGGTCGTATCAGTGTGGTGTCCATGGTCTGTATGGCACCATTCCCACCTTTGGGTGTACAGAGCCCTGCAGGTGACACTGGTAGCACCTAGACATGGTTGGTCTGCCCACCATCCAACAACGGAGATGTGTTGCCCAGTGCTGCATACCTGTCATGGCGTCACTGTTATCATGCACCAGTGGCCATGGCTGGTGTGTAGTGCCTAGTAGCAACAGCTACACGTTATTGTGCCACTGTCCTGTGTGCCGACTGTTGACATGTGTTCTACACCACAATGTCTGTCACATTGCATGCCCTGTGTACTGTTGGACTCTGTTAGCACCTGCCATTGCTGTGTTGTATACATTGTGGTGTTGACTGTCTAGGGTATTGTGCTGTGGTTGCGTAAGGGTATGCTGAATGTGGTTTAGGGGCCAGTACAGGAGTGGGTATCCTATGGTCCATGGATGGTCACAGGCGCATCTGCAGGGTGTTGTGGAGTCACAGGGGTGGACATGGGTGTTGCTTCACTTGCTGAACTGTCAGGTTCACCATCCCCTTCTGCTGCAACACTGTCTTCCTGGTCTGTGACAGGCAGTGGCACATGCCATGACAGTGTTATGTTATGCAGGATGCGCAGGTAAGCACAATCTTGTAGGCCATCTCAGAACTGTACTGCAACGCACCACCCAATTGGTCAAGGCATCTGAATCTGGCCTTTAGGAGCCCAAAGGTGCACTTGATGACAGATCTTGTGCTGGATAGGGCTTTGTTGTATAGCAACTCTGATGCAGACTGTGGTGTTCTCATCGTGTCATCAGCCATGGCAACTGGGGTACCCACTGTCTCCAGTTGGGGTTGAAGAACATTACAGATTAGCTGCCCATTCTGTTGTGAGACACACACACACACACACAAATACACTGTGGCCCATGTACATCCACAACATGGCAGGCATGAGGCTATGTGTGGGACACACATGCCTGTGGGTGGTGTACTGTGTACAGTCCCTGCCCTGCTTGCATCCCTTGCATGCTGTGCCACTTGTCTGTTCAGCTGTTACTACTGTACGTTGGGTTCTCTGTGCATCTTGTTCCCATGTTGTGCTGCACTGTGCATACACCCTGCCCACACTACGTCTGTACATCCCATACATATCCACTCGTTCACTCTACTGCAGGTATTGCTAGCACCAGTGCCTACCGATCAACCATCCTCCAGTTATCTCCCCTGTCTCGAATGCATCACATAGATCACAGTTGTGAAATATGTGGGAGTTATGGCAGGATCCAGGGTGACTGGCCACCACATCCAGTATGCAACAGTCACTGTCACATACGAATTGAATTTTCATGGAGTGGTACCCTTTTCAGTTGATGTACACTTCACCATCTAATGTTGGTGCCCTGATAGCCACATGTATGCAGTTGATCGCCCCTAGCACACGGGAGAACTGTGCCACTGTGTAAAATGACTGCTTCAACATGCAGCTGCTGTGTGTCCCATAGGAAACTGATATACCTTGCAGTGCATTGTATCAGGGCTGTGAGGAACCTCCTAAGGCACTTTGACATGGCAGGCTGAGATATGCCCACTGTGTCACCTATGGTTGTCTGGAAGGTGCAGTGGCTAGGAAACAGTGCTGCACTGACCCCGTACCTCCACAGGTAGTGGATGTCCCCATTTGTAGCACTCTGGAGTTCTCCCACAGCTCCTAGCACAGCTCCCTTATGGTACTCTTATTCAGGCGATGAGCAGCAATGCATTGCTTATCTGTGAGCTCCTCAAATGACTTTTGTGTGAGTGTCACTCGTGGCACAGGTCTCCTTGGCACTGTCACCTGTGGCTGTAGTCCACCATTCCCTGGATCCTACCATGCCATTTGGCATGCCTTCACTAGTGACGTTCCGCCATCATGATGCCAAGAGGGCTTGTGGTGCTGACATTGTGTATTGCTGTGCCTCTCAACACACTGTTGCCACAACAATAGCTCATGTTGTTGTGGGGGCTTTATATGCTGCTATCTGCTTGGACCACTTCCACCCTGGTCTATCTTGTGCCAACTTGTTCTGATGCAGATGCTTGCCCCTTCTGATCTGGAATACCATCTGCGATGTAACTGTCATTTGCGATGTGGCATGTCACATTACTCATTGGCGCATGGTTTCTTGGGCATAAGTTGGTAGAAAGTGTCATATTTAGTAGTCCTTGTGTCCATGGGTACAACCTTCCTTCTAGAATACCACATGTCGCAAATCGTAGCACAACTAGCGTTTGCATCATTTATCATGGGCATATGTATCTTATGACATTCTAAGTCCTTTTGGAATCGGACCAGGGTGGGTCAATGGTTGCCAGGGATAAACACCTGCTGAAGGCCCTCATCGCAAGAGCCTTGAGGCTCACTACACACTTTAGTTGGGTATTCACCCCATGACAAACCACCTCCCTGTCATGACTTATTACTTCTTTGTTTATATTTTTGACATATTTTGGGGCATATCAAAGCCACCAACCAACAAGGCTTGCCTCATGGTGGGTTATCAGGTATCTTAAACATTTTCTGGGCCCATATTTATAAGGATTGTTCGGTATTTGGGCTCCTTTCCACTTCTCAATTAGACAGCATGCCCCAAGATCTAGCCATTTGAAGATGTTTCAGTCTGCAGGTGCAAGACCATAATCTATGAAGTAAATGGGAAAGTTTTTTGATTAGACAGACAGGAAACTAGCAGGACAGATCAGAAGGGCCTGAGGAAAGGGTAGCATGGTGATTGTGGGGGCTTCAACCTGCCTGGAGTAGACTGGAGTACCCCAGCCACCAGGAATAGAAGGAGCAAATACTTCTGGATGCGTTTCAGGATAGCTTCCCAATGCAAATGGTCAGCGAGCCAACTGGATTAGGGAACACCCAGACCTCATGCTGGCAAATGGGGAGTTTTGAGGGAGCTGGGGTGGCAGAACTGCTGGCAGGGAACAACCACCACTCGGTGTGTTCACATCAAAATTGGAGGGAGGGAGGAACAGGTACAAGAGTGTTGGACTTCAGGAAGGTCTATTTCGGGAGGATGGGGAGGTAGTTAAAGGGTATCTAGCCAGAATCCAAACTATTATGTACACTAACCAGAGGTGGGAGGTCATAAAACTGGGGATGGAGGAGGCAACCAAAACCTGCACCAGGGTCCAGAGTAAGAGAGCTCGGGTCAAGAAACCCAGCTGGTTGAATAAGGGTCATGAAGAAAGTAAGAAAATAAAAGAGCCGCCTTTGGGAGGTCAAAAAACAGGAGAGGTGAGGACAGAGAGGATTACCTGAAGGAATCAAAGGAGGAGACGAAGGCAGTAAGAGCAGCCAAGGTGTCTAAGGAGCTCAGGCTGGTGCAAGGTATCAAGAAGGGGAGAAGGAATCCTTCAGGTACATCAGGGAGAAAAGGAGTTGTAGGAACAAAATAGTAAAGATTAAGAAGGATGGGGGTGTGTGGAAACAGGGGCAGAGCTGGCAGAAGAGCTTAATGAATACTTCTGCTTGGTGTTTACTAAGGAGAAAGGAGGGTGCTACCAAGGAAGGGTGGAGGTCAGGCTGTGGGGAGGTGGCAGATGGGGAATCACAGAGGGCAGGGTACTGAGGGCCTGAGGGCACTGAGGGTGGACTAGGCACCAGAACCAGATGGCATTCTCCCTGGGTACTTAGAGAGCTGGCAGAAATCCTGGCAGGGCCCCTTGGCAGATCTGTTCAATGCCTCTCTGGTCTCAGGAAGTGTACCTCAAGATTGGAGGATGGTTCACATGGTACCCTACATAAGAGTGTTCCCAAAGATGAACCAGGAAACTATAGGCTGGTAAGCCTCACATCCATATGGGAAAACCGATGGCAACAATCCTGAAGGAGAGACTGGTGTCTCTTCTGGAGACCAATGGGCTGCAGGACGTTAGGCAGCATGGGTTTATCACAGGCAGATCCTGTCAGACCAACCTAGTGGATTACTATGACTGGGTACTAGACAGTTGGACAAGGACCATGAAGTGGATGTTTTGTTTCTGAACTGAGTAAGGCATTAGACTCGGTGCCTCATGGGAGGCTGCGTAGTAAGCTGGCAGATACAGGTGCAGGGGCGAAAATGGTGGGATGGGTAGTAAACTGGTTACAGGGAAGGCAGAAGAGGGTAGTGGTAGGAGGGAGGTCTCATTTCTGAGGCAGTGACAAGTGAAGTACCGCAGGGCTCAGTGCTGAGATCAGTGTTGTTTGGGTTGTTCATATTAGACATCTCAATGGGCATCAAGAGCAAGATCAGTTTGTTTTCAGATGACACCAAGATGGGACCAGTAGTGGATGACCTAGGAGGGTGGCATGGGTTGTAGGATGATCTGACAAATTGGAGACCTGGTTGGACACCTTGCAGTTGGGGTTCAATGCCAAAAGTCACAGGTGCTACATTTCTGGGCAAAAACCAAGAATAAGCTACTAGCTGGGGAGGGGTTCAGCTAGCCATGACAGAGGGGAGAAGGATCTGGGGTGATTATAATGGACTCAATGAACAACTCAGCACAATACAGGAAGGCAGCTGCAAAGGCCAACAAAATGCTGGGTTGTATTGCCTGGGGTATATCTTCAAGAAGAGGAGGTGATCCTGCCATTGTATAGGTCACAGGTTAGGCCACACCTGGAGTACTGCATGCAGTACTGGTGCCCATACAAAGAGGGACATTAAGTTACTGGAGGAGTGCAGCACAGGGCAGCAAAGATGATCCAGGACTAGGGAACATACTCTCGTGAGCAGGACTGTGGGAGTTGAACATCTACTCACTGGAGGAGAGGAAAGGCAGGGGATATGATTGAAACCTTCAAGTGCATGAAGGGAATACACAAGGCAGGCATGGAAGGACTATTCAAGTTAAGGAGGGAGAGGATACTCAAGGTCACAATCTCAGATTGGAGGAGGAAGGTTCAGGAGGGAAATGAGAAGGCACTTTTTGCGGAGAAGTGGTGTCTGGGTGGGCGCTTGCCTGCAGAAGTGGTACCCTGTAGAACAGTGGACTGCTTTAAAGGGGATGGGCTAGGGTAAGAGGGAGGGCAGGGAAGGAGAGGGCAGCTGCAGTATAAGAGTTGCTAGCTGCACACTCAAGCTGAACTCGATAGGCCATAAGGCCTTTATCTGCTAGCAGTTCGTATGTTTGTATGTTCATAATTTCTCACTTTAATATTTTAGAAGTTAAAAATCAAGCCTACTGTTCACTGATTTTCGAAAATCAGACCACTAATATATTTAAAACATGCTGTCTAACAGGAAGGAATAGGGTTGCTGGATCCACAAAGACTGTATACAATCCTAGACCACTCTGAAACCAGAACTGAAGACTTGTTATTAATAATGCTCCAGGTGTAACCCTGAGAGGAAGTGGTGTAGTTAGGAAAAACAACTGGTAAGCCAGATCCCTTTTGGAATGTCTATGGTGTCCTCCCCACCCCATCCCAAATTGCATACATAGACCCCTTATACATCCTATGCTGCACTTTATAATCTCTGCGTAACAACAAAACATTACAGCAGTATTTAGGTTTATGCATTTAGCATTATAATTCAAACAAGCACAGCAATCATATTATAACATAAGGAGGAAGGGATCAGCAAAAGGAGTACCATATATACTCGCATATGAGTCAGTCCGCATATAAGTCGAGAACCCTTGTTCATGCAGCAGATTTGTTCCTCAGCTCATGACCCACGTATAAGTCAGTGGTCTTTTATCCACTGCCATTTCCCACTGTTACCAACTGTTATCTGAGATGTAAAAAATTAAAATCTCAGAGCTAGTCCCCATCACAGATCCTAGTCCTAGTAAAGATTTCCTAACAGAAAACAACCCCGTGTCAGTGAACTGACAGCAGATGCCTACCATGCCATCTCGATCATGTAAAGTGGAGCTGGCAGCACCAGAAATGGGGCAGGCATTTCCAAAGTGGCACTGTTTGAAACATAGAGATTGGGTTGGGCAGAGTCTGCTATCAGGGATCCCAAAGTGCGAGTTGGATCCAGCACAGTCAGTGATCATGGATGCCGATCTGCACTATGCACATGCAGCTGTTCAGTGGTCTGATCAGCCAGTGTAGCTGTGAGACTTCCTCTTGTCTTTCCACCCACCCCCTATGGGACTGTCAGCACCTTAGAGTCACAGGGAGCCAAAATGCTCCTCAGTACGGAAGATACCACCTGCAGACGTGACAGTAGCTGAAGCAGACACACACCGTCAGTGCTACTAAATTAGCGCTAGAACATTAAAGAAGAACACAACTGTCCTTTCCAATCACTGCATCTTGCTTTTGTTTCATTGACCTTTTTATTTTACCAGTTAATCGCATATAAGTCAGGACCTGCAGTTTGCGGTACAAAACTCCCAATAAGCGACTTATACACGAGTATATCGATAGTCAAAATTGCAAGTCAGGACACAGAATGTTGCCCCTCCACGTAAACTATTTGTAAGCCTTGGCTTACATGGCATATATATTCCTACACTCATTCCAGGAGGTAAGGCTCTGGATTGTTTGGAGGTAATATTTACCTTAAGCACAACTTATTCTCTTAAAGGAAACAATAATATTCAGTCACTGAGGGCAATGTACCCAGCTCCAAGATTAAAGCAGCAGTGCATGACAGCGGTGAAAATTTTGACCTCTACTTTTTATTTTATTTTAGATTGCCCATACCTTTTTTCCCATTTTCAGTCTGCTTAATCTCTTTTTGGCAGTTGAAATAATAAAAGAGCACTCCTTTATTATGGCAGAGACCAGGTTTTCATCTGTATTCTCTGTGGTTTTGAACACCTCTGTTTAAGATCATGTTTTTGTGACTATAATGAACTAGCATGCAGACACTGCTCCTGACCTTAAGGGACAACAGGTGTGCAAAAGCAGCTGAGAATACTGATGAAACTGGGCTGAGTCATATTAAAGAAGTTCTTCTTTTATTATTTCAAATGTGAAAAAAGTACTAAAGCAGAGACAAAATGGGGAAGGAAAGAGCATCATACAAGTCAGGAGATAAGGGCAATCCACTGTAAAATAGAATAAAAGAGTATAGGCAAGCATTTTCACCACTGTCATGCATTGCTGTGGGCTGGCCTGCTGATGCCATGGTAGCACTACCGCCAGGCATTGATGACCCAAGTTTGGAGATGAGCTTGAGCCACTGGAGGTCCTGAAGGGGAGGTAGGATGAGCATCCATGGGACTGCTCTCCTCCTCCGGGGTGAGGACTTTGCCACTAGGCGTCCGGTGACTCCCAGTGGAGACTGGAAGAACACCAGCCTGGGACCACACACACATGGGGAGGTGACAGCGGACATCGGGAGAGGCATGCATGGGAGCATGCATGGCCACATGCTTGCCGTCATCGCAGCAACACCTCCAGGGCATATCTTAAGAGAAAGGGCCTCAGGCAAGGGTGGCAGCATGATGTCCGAGACCCCAGCCTCTACTTACCACCAAAATGACTCCAGTGTAAATCCCAGCCAGAGTTTCAGGTGATCTTAGTCTCTTTCTTTGTGGAGCACCCTACCCATGAAGGGAAGTCATGATCCTCCCAGACCAGGCAGCTTGGGAAGTGTCGGGGGATGTGGTTGATTTGGGGTCCTGGGACAGATATGGGGTACATCTCCACACTGGCCAGAGAGCCAGAAAAAGAGATGAAAAAAATCATGCACTGTTGCTTTAAAAAGGTTTCACTAAGTTGACGAAGCCAAGTGGTTATGCTGAGATCTAGTACCAGTTATCCCTCACCAAACAAATAACACCCATATGCTCAACAAAGTATACAGTTGTTGAGGGTGGGTTTAAAGATATATTCATGTGGGCTATTATCAAATTATCTGTTCATGGCAGCCTGGCCCAGTGGTACAGCGATAATGCTATTGCTCTTATGCCAGTGACCGGGTTCAGGAATGGACTGGTCACTCATAGGCTGGCAGATGGAAGGAGGATCAGGCATCTAGGGCAGCTTTCTCCTTCAGGGTGGGGAGACAGCATGCCCTGCTTTGTGCCGGCCACCTGATGATTCTATGTGATAATGGCGATCACGCAAAGCGATCACCGTTACGGCAAATGTACAACGCCGAAAACAAAGGCAGTATACATTCACAGCAAGAAAGAAACTTAGAAGTGTTTCATCGGGGGACTTGCCTCCCATTACCATACCCGCGCCAACTAAAATAACTAACTCCGGGAGGGCATGTCAGTGAGGGGGCAGAACCAGGATGTAAGAAAAACAAAATGAAACCGGCAAAAAAAGCACAAAACATTGTGCTTACCCCAGCCCTGAACCCTCCTCACCAGAGCCAGCTCCCTAACCACCATGTCACTAGGACAGCTTGGCAGCTTCCCCTCTTGCCACCGCACATACCTCATTGATATCTTCCGGTATCCTGTCACCATCCTCTCACCCTGCTCTTTCCTGTCACTACCCTTGCAGGGTAGCCCACAACAAGGCGCCTGAGATGGAGTCACTCATATCTGAGTCGCTCAATCTCAGTCGCCCTTTAATGGTATATCCCACTGGATGGTAGTGCATTGGAGATGCCAAGCTGGGGCCACGGCACTAGAGCCATGCACATGGTAGCATCGTAATCACATTTGGCTCCCTTGGAGAAGAAAATCAGGCAAGCAGGCAGGATGACCCCCACCACCCATCCTGCCATGTACCAACCAAGGTACCCACCCACAACGCTCCTGTAGGTAAGGGTGGGGAAGTCCCAGAGAAGGAAGATGACAGGGCTGGGGGTCCAAAGGGACAGAGCCAGAGTGCAACAGGTGAGAACAAACCTATATAGGAAAAACAACTACCTGTTCAGTGCCAGTGTAACATGTAAAGAAGCCCTGCAGTACTGGGCAGTTTGTTCTGCTTTCTGGGAAACAGCTTGAGACTGGGGCATTTTGGCTAGAGCTAGCCTGAAATTCAGAACCAGGAAGAACTGCCCTTTTAAAACACAGCGACCAATAACAGCAGTAGTTGGTGATGGCACATATTCAGGGTGCAAATGGCTCCCCACCGCATCATCAACTAAAATGGCCATACACAAAAGGAAGATTTAGTTGCTGGGAAGGAGTTTTAAAGTAGCAGTGCAAGCGTAATTGGCAAAAAATTTTACCTTACTTTTTCACTATAAAAGATTCCAGGCATCTTCAGTTTTATTTGGTGGAACAATTTTCTAATTCTCCAAAATTTTAGTATTTATACATACATACAAGGTTGCCAGGAGATGAGGCCCAATGGTCTATCGTCTGTCCGAGATGCAGCTTATAATTAAATCTCAGCTGCTCTCCTCCTCTAATGTACCTTTGCTTACAGGTACCCCTCTAGATCACCCTGCTGTTCACTCCCTCCCAGCTGTACCTTACTCATGTACTTGTCCCATCCTTCTTGAATCCACCCACTGATTCAATTGTCATCACCAGCTCTTCTGATAGCATTTTCCAAGGTGCCACCACCCTCTCGGTGAAGTAGTGTCTTCTCCCTCTCCTCTGTACCTCCTCCTTACCAGTTTTAAGCTATGGCCTCTAGTAGTTCCTTCCCCTTCAATGTGAGCAGACCCTCCATGTTTACCCAATTAATCCCCATCAGATATTTAAAGGCCTCAATCATGCCCCCCATCCTTCTGTCTTCTAGGAGTACATGTACAGCTCACCAAGTCTCTCTTCATAGACATATCCCTAGACCTTGAACCATCTTTGTCACTCTTCTCTGGACTCTCTCCATTAGAGCAACATCCCTCTTTAAGTGTGGGCACCAGAACTGCACACAGTACTCCAGGTGCGGTCTCACCAAAGAGTTGTACAGGGGCAGTATAACTTTTCTTCTCCTCGATGTTATCCCCAGCAATGCATCCAAGCAATTTATTTGCCTTTAAAGCCACCCTCCTGCACTGCTCAGAGTTGTTCACGTTGGGATCTATTACCACTCCAGATCTTTTTTCCTCCTTAGAGATCTTTAGCTGCCCCCAATGGTAGTTATACTCAGGATTCTGAACACCCAAATGTAGTATGCTATACTTTCAAACATAAAACCTAGCTGCTAGGTGTGTACCCACTTTCAAGCATCACAAAGATCTTCCTGGAGGGCCTTACGCCCTCCTCGCTGTCTACCACTGCTCCCAGTTTTGAATAATTTGCAAACAAGCTCATTTTGCACCTAACTTGCACCTCTCCATTATCTGCTATGAAAGCACTGAACAGGAGGGCCCAACACTGATCCTTGAGGGACCCCACTGATGGCCCCCTGAGAGTTGTTTTAACTTAGTTTTCCCTCAAGAAAAAGATGGCTGCCAGATTTTGTATAGATACAGCACTGTAGACCTTGCAAGGGTTAAGATTGAGAAAATGAAAAAGACTCAAGGTGCACAGCAGAGGAGGTACCTAGACAAGTACATTTGATGGATATGCTAAGATTTTTATTAAATGTAGCTGAAACCAGCTTTTTGGAAACACATTTTTCATTGCACTGTTGCTTTAAGCAACTACTAAGGCATAGTGTGGTGAAGAGAAATGTTGCAAAATTAGCTGAGAGGGATATCAAATTCAAGGAAGAGCTGTGAGAATACAGAAGTCCCAAGGCAGAATCTGAAATACTTTTCAGAATTTCATTTTACATTGCTTATGCGCGTATGTAAAGGAAGCGTTTGGAGAGTAGCACACTTTGGAGGTGTGCCTCTCCCTTTCAATCCACTGCTCCATTGAGCAGGTGTGGTGATCCTGCACCAATGGGTGCGGGGAGCTGTGTGTATGACAGCAGTGGTGCCGCTTCAAAGAAAACCACCGCTGTCATGCAAACTACTGTGATCACGCGCCGCCCGTCCGCCCCCCTCCAAATCTTTGCTGCCACCCTGGGCCACCCCAGTGTGTAAGCGTCGCGTTGTTTGCCAGCGAAGGTGCCCAATCCCGTCGGCTCCACGGCCCCAAGCCATCCTTCTGCCACGGGCCCACCCCAGTGTGGCAACGTCCGTTGTTTGCCAGCGGGGTGCCCAATCCCGTCGGCTCCTCGGCCGCCAGCCATCCTTCTGCCGGCTGGGAGCCCACCCCAGCGTGGCAAACGTCCATGTAGTCTTTTTTTTTGTTTTCACCTGTAAAAGCAAAAAGCGGTCCCCGGCGCTTCTCCCAGTCCACCTCCCACAACCCGCACCACACACGCCTCCCATACCCCTCACCCCATACTTACCTCCAGAGCTTGGCGCGACAATCTTGATGGACCGGGAACACGTCTGCACTCTTCAAAGCCGACCACCAACTGAGAAATGCGGTAAGCTGTATATTGGGCTAGAAAGGGGTTTCAACTTTATTGCATATCTCAGGCATTTTGGAATTTTGCACCAAATTTTCAACATGGGGTTTTGGGACCCTTCCGAATGATTGTCACTGTCATGGCATTATTCGGGCCCGAAGGTCACTGCGCAGTCACTGCATGGAAATCACCCTTTGGGCCTGAATAGCGCCATGACAGTGACATCATTCATGAGAAGGGGTCCCAAAACCATGCGAAAAATTTGTGCAAAATTCAAAAATGACTGTTTTATAGGGTGCATTGGCGCAGTTCCTACGCAGGCTCGTAAGTTCGCGAATTTTCAATATTTTCACTCCAGATTTTACAACATTGCCATTTTACTACACCTCCTTATGAGCAGTATAGCTGTCATTTTCACATCCTGCCCAAAATGTGTTTCCGCCCATGAAGCGCACAATGGCGCAGTCGGTGTATGAAATCAATGTATGGGACACATTAAGAAAATCACAGTGACACTGTTCATGAGCAGAGGTCTTAAAATGGCTATGTTGAAAATTTGGTGAAAAAATTCCTAAAATGACTGTTTCTGACGTGCGTTGCGCAGTTCCCATGCGCTCGTGGGTTTCTTAATTTTCAATATTTCCACTCCAGATTTTCAAAATTGCCATTTTACCACACCTTCTTATGAGTAGTACAGCTGTCATTTTCACATCTCACCCAAAACGTGTTTCCCGCCATATAGCGCACAATGGCGCAGTCGGTGTGCAAAATCAAGTATGGGACACATTAAGAAAATCACAGTGACACTGTTCATGAGCAGAGGTCTTAAAATGGCTATGTTGAAAATTTGGTGAAAAATTCTAAAAATGACTGTTTCACAGTGTTCATTGTGCAGCTCCTATGCCACTTTCGTAAGTTGCAATTTCCAGTATTTTCACTCCACATTTTCAACATTGCCATTTTACCACACCTCCTTATGAGCAGTGCAGCTGTCATTTTACATCTTGCCCAAAGCGTGTTTCCGCCCATGTAGCGCACAATGGCACAGTCGGTGTGCAAACTCAGTGTATGGGACACATTAAGAAAATCACAGTGTCACTGTTCATGAGCAGAGATCTTAAAATGGCTATGTTGAAAATTTGGTGAAAAATTCCTACAAATAACTGTTTCTGGCGTGCGTTGTGCAGTTCCCATGCGCTAAGTAAGTTTGCAATTTTCAATATTCCTCCAGATTTTCAACATTGGCATTTTACCACACCTCCTCATGAGCAGTATAGCTGTCATTTTTACATCCTGACCAAAACATGTTTCCACCCATGTAGCGCACAATGGCACAGTCGATTGTGTGAAATCAATGTATGGGACACATTAAGAAAATCACAGTGACACTGATCATGAGCAGAGGTCTTAAAATGGCTGTGTTGAAAATTTGGTGAAAAAATTCCTAAAAATGACTGTTTCTGCAGTGCATTGCACGAGTTCTCACATAGCGTAAGTTTGCAAATTTTCAATATTTTCACTCCACATTTTCAACATTGCCATTTTACCACACCTCCTCATGAGCAGTACAGCTGTCATTTTCCACATCTTGCCCAAAACATGTTTCCACCAATGGCGCTGTGCAGTCGATTGTCTTGGAACTCAATGTATGGGACTACATTAAGAAAATCACAGTGACACTGTTCACGAGCAGAGGTCTTAAAATGGCTGTGTTGAAAATTTGGTGACAAAATTCCTAAAAATGACTGTTTTACTGAGTGTTCATTGCAGAGTTCCTATACACGCTCGTAAGTTTCGAATTTTCAATATTTCCACCAGATTTTCAACATTGCAATTTTACCACACTTCCTTATGAGCAGTACAGCTGTCATTTTTCACATCCTGCCCAAAACATGTTTCCGCCTATGTAGCACACAATGGGGGTAACAAAAGGTCATACTGAAAATTTATTTGTGCAAATACCAGCAATCGCACAGGGCATTAGGGTAGCACCATACGTACAAAACACCACTGCAAATACCTGCAAGCTAACGCTTGGCATTGACAAATGCTTGTTAATTCTGTGGCAATCAAAAAGCATTTGTATGTAAACTATGGAATAACTGTCTGCTGATTATGTAAACCACAGATGCATTTTTGTACCCATGAAACAGTCTACTGCTGAAATTTTAGAATTGCATCATTAATGAAATTTCACAGAATTAGGCATCATTTTCTGGAATTTCACAGAATTCTGTTTCATCGAATTTGAAAATTCCACAAAGCACTAATATTCGTGTCCCTTTACTCTTTGAGTACCCCCACACACACACACACCTAGTAAATAACCTTGAGATGACATGATCCTTAATACAGACCTGGCTTCTTGAGTCTTTTCTGTCCCCCCACCCCTCCACCCCCACCATACACACATGCACACATCTATCTCTGGGTAAAGACCTGCTGGGAATATACTGAGCCTTGGTCATCACAGCCTTATCAGAACTGGAAAAAGAGGTTGTAATAATTTATTTACTCATTATTTATTTGAAATGTTTGTACAGCAAAACACACTGTGCCGTGATCAGCTAATTCGTGGTGTATCAGGAGGAAAGAGTACATGAGAAAATATTTATTTATTTTTTGTTTTGATTTTGTTGACCGGGTAAGTGCACTAGACAAATTCTGTCTATTTTCACGCATGAAATGGGAAGGGGATACAGATATGGCATCAAACACACCTGTCTCTAGGTATCAGCATGGTTGAGTTGGTTGCACATCTATCTGCCTGTAGGCCAGAAGGTCATAGGTTCTAGCCCACACAGGGATTGGGTGACTACCATGAATGCTGTCACCTGTACTGGGGGTATATTGTACTACACATGGGTGTGTGGTCCCGCAGATGAGATGTTAAACTGAGGTCAAATCTGCCTTTTCTGGTGAGACCCACGCGAAAGTAAAAGAATCCAAGGCACTTTTGCAAAGTATGGGTGTTTTCTATTAAAGAGTTTATATGTACATACAGAAACAAGAAAATTCTGTTATTAAGGTCACAGCATTTTATAACAAATTTGTAACACACCTATTGACTGTTGCCTGTTTTGTACAGTTCTAAACTTGTAACCATTGTTCTATTTATTTTATTATAGTACAATTAATATTGCTTTTACACTGCTTCTTGTTGATTTAACTTGGTAGCAGGTAATTTTTTCTTTCTTACTACTTCTAAGGGGCTAGCAGATATTGTTTTGGGGCTGTTGAATTTTGAAACCTATTTTGGTGTGGTGTCAGTGGGTTGATTTGTTTTGTTGTTTAGCTGTCTAGGAGGCTGAGTTTTCTTACTTCTTAAAGGAGCTAGCAGGGAACTGTTTAGGAACTGTTGAAACTTTGAAACCTATTTTGGTGTACTTTAAGCGGGCTGTTTCTTCTGCTTTCTTCTGATCATTCTGATTTCAAACCTATCTGGTGTGCTTTTATTGGGGCTGTTCTGGTGGAGCTATTTCTTTGAATTGGAAACCTATATCTTCTAATTTCAGGCCAATTTTGGTGTATTGTTGGTGAGGCTGTTAGAATTGGAAACCTGTTTCTTCTGGTATCAAACCTATTTTCTGTACTTTTAGTGGAGTTGGGATTGTTTTTGCTGTCTTCACTAGCTGCAAAGTTTAGTGCATTGTGGGAGGGGGTGCTAATTGTCTGGTCAGGGGCCTCAGCTCACCTGACTGTTTCCTGGAAAGGCACAAGCTGGTCCCACCTTCTCTGCTCCTCCACCGCACCCGCCCCAAGTACATCATTTCCTTTACACCAGGGGTTCTGACATCACTTCCTCAAAAGGCAAAGGACATGCACCTGTCATAGCAGAAGCAGACATCCAGGAAAGGAACAGCAGCGGTGAAAGTGAGTACTATCTCAGTGGAAGGGAAGTAACTGCAACACAAAGAGCTTTCATCGTTACCTGTTTGCATTGGTGTTTGCATTGTGAAAGGAGGGTAGAAGTTAGAAGGAGGCTGTGCAATAGTTGCTTACAGTTTCTTTTTGGGTGTGGATAGGAACATAACAAGCAGTTGCTCAATCTATCTAAGCGTGTACAACAAAGGGGTAAAGGAAATTAAGAAAAGGATGTTTTACTGATAGAGGGGGAGGGAGACTTGGGGAGTGTTTGGTATCCTGCATCTGGAAGGGTGGGGGGTCGCGGTGGGCAACGACAGCAATGGGTAGGGTGGTAGGCTGCAACAACTACGGTGCACCACTCTTTCTAAAAAATGCATGGAGGGTGGGGATGTTTAGTGTGCAACCAAATAGAAAAACTTAGAAAGGAGATTGAGGTCTGCAGGAGGAACTAATATAGGCAAGGCAGACTGGAGGAGGTTATAGCCCAACACTGAAGGGCCGGAGGAGGAGAATGAGGAAGGAGGGCAATTTGTGCCAACAGGGGAGAGGGTCAGAAGAGGGAAGCAGAGGGGCCTGAGCACTGTGGCCAAGAAGAATGGTATCATGGGAAACCAGGTCAAGGCAAAAGACAACTGGAAGGGAGGGAGAAGGGACTGGTGAGGGAGGAGGACAGTGGCAACAGTCATGGAGTCGAAAGGAAGCGAGCGGGCTGCTATGGGCGGGAAAAGCAGGCACTGGGATGGGTCTTCAGAAAATTGTTTTACAGTACTGAGAGGAAGGTGGAAGAGGGAGGTGATGAGATTGGAGGAGTCACTGATAGATATCCAGATCAAACTGGAGTGGGGAGTTCTGCGGGGAATTACAACAGGGGCAGAAGGGGAACTACTGTGCAGGAGGAAGAGGAGGAGCAGGAGGCGAGAGGTGGGAGGAAGGAAGCAAGCGGTTAGTAAGAAGGGTGGAATCTTAGTGCTGTGGGACTCAGTACTAAGAGGAGTCAAGTGGGGTAGCAAAGGGTAGAGATATAGTCGCATTTGGGTAGAGGCCATGCTGGGAATGACAGCGAAAGGATGGGACAATCTGTTCTAAAATATGCTATAAAGGGTAGGGACAAGCCTCATTTAATTATACATTTAGGGACGAACGACCTGGCTGACAAGATGGTAGATATAGTCCAGAGGAGGTTTGAGGAACTAGCACAATTTGTGAGGGCAGGAAGATCAGTAATTTTCATGAGATACTTCCAGTGCCCAAAGGCAAACACAACAAGAAAACTGAGAACAGAAGAATTTAACAGATGGCTAAGAACCTTGTGTCATGCTAAAGGGTATGGGCTGGTGGGGGGCACCTGGGAGGACAGTAGTCTCTATGCCAGGATAGACTACACTTGAAGTAGGAGAGAAGAAAGTGTTGAAATAGAGGATGGAGGGTGCATAGAGAAGTTGGAATTTAAACTAGGAGTGGGGTGGCAAGTGGGTAAGGGACATGCAGAGACCACAGGTTGGGAAGTCATATGAGCTTGCCTCCCATAACAGTGATAAAGGACAAAGGCAAGTACTAGTGGTGATGCTAGTAAAGGAGGGCAGGATGAGAGAGGGGAAGGGGCGGAAGGTGGTCACCTAAATGCTGGGAGCCTTGGGAAGAAAACTGCAGAGCTGTAGACTCTCATGGCAGAGGGAGAGGTGGACATTGCAGCAATCATCAAAACATGGGCCACCCAATACAATGACTGGGACCTGTCGATATCAGGGTACAGGTTATTTCATAGGGATTGAATGATTGGGAAAGGAGGGTGGCACTATATGTGAGGGAAGGACTGAAGTGTGTATGGGAGGAAGGGCAGGAGGGTCAGTATGGAGTCACTATGGATGCAAATCCAGGATTCCAAGAATAGGACTCTCAGGATAGGAGTGGTGTACAGGCCACCCTGCCAGACAGAGGAGGTAGACAGGGAACTAATGGAACAGATCAGGAGGAACTGCAAGAAGGGTAGTATGGTGATTGTGGGGACTTCAACATGTCAGGAGTCGACTGGAGCACCCCAACTACTAGGAATAAAAGGAGCAGGTACTGCTGGACAGCTTCCTGATGCAAAAGTCAGTGAACCAACCAGGTTATGGAATACCCTTAACCTTGTGCTGGCAAATGGGAAGTTTGTGAGGGAACTTAGGGTTGAAGAACCGCTGGCATGGGTGACTACCACTCAGCATGGGTCACATTGGATATGGGTAAGGAAGGAGTGAAATCTGGCACAAGGGTGCTGGACTTCAGGGGCTGATTTCAGGAGGATGGGGAAGTGGTAAAAGAGTACCTGGCCAGAATTCAACCCAGTATGGGCACTAACCAGAGGTGGTAGCTCATAAAGCTGGGGATAGTGGAGGCAAACCAGAATCTGCAGCAAGACCCAGAGCAAGAAGGCTAGGGCAAAGAAACCTAGCTGGGTGAGCAAGGTGGTCATGGAAAAGGTAAGGAGGAAAAGATTTGCCTTTAGGAGGTACAAGAAAGCAGGGAGTTGGAGAGAGGGAGGAGTACCTGGAAGGATTGAAGGAAGTGACAAGGGCAGTAAGGGCATCCAAGGTGCTCACGGAGCTCAGGCTGGCACAGGACATTAAGAAGGGGGAGACAGGACTTGGTTCCTGCACGGATAGCTAAGCAGCTCAGCAGTATAGCTCCCTCCTCGTTAATTTGAAATAAACTTCATCTTGATTCCTTCAACTTTAAAATGGAGAAAATATCTACAGAAACACATAAGAAAGATAGAGGAGGAACTACAAGGGTAAATCCTCACCAAAAACACAGGATGTAGAGATCTTTCTCCGATCACAGGTGCCAAAGCCGCAGTCACTCTCCAAGCAGTACCAGAGGATCTGAGTATGATACAGAGGAGAAACTGACCATCTTACCCGTTTCCAATATGAAACAATTCTTAGAGAAATACGGAGCTCAAGACTGGAAACAAAAAAGACTTACAGAACCTATCGCAGTAAATATCTAAAATAGACAATAGACTGGAGGAGGCTGAAACAAGAATTGCAACTGTCAAGGATGCCACGACCTATCTTAATAAAGCTGTCGGGCTGTGATCCAACAATTAGATTGCACTGCAGGTGAAAAGCATAGACCTGAGAGCTGGTCTCAATGAAACGACCTCCACTTATACGGCTAAGAGATGGGTCAGAAACAGCCCGATGGCAGCATTTTGGAGAATCTCCTGAAGGATGTATTGGAGCTTCTGCTGAATTATAAACTACAATTGAATGAGCTCACCAATCGTTGATGCAGAAACCTCTAAGACCCAAAAGCACGACCGAGATCTGTGGTGTTCATGGTACCCAGCTTTAAAACAAAAGAGGATTTGTTACCAAGAGCATGGTCAAAAAGACATTACATACCTGGATTCCAAATTATCTCTGGACCATGACTACCTGACAGATATACTACAGGCCCAACAACAATACGCTAATTTTGCATATATTAAAGGAAAAGGGCATCCGTTTTCAAACCCCTACCAACCAAGCTCCACATATTTTGGACGGAAGGTACCCAGCTCTATCTAACTCCTCAAAAAGCAGCCAAAGCCCTAAAACAGAAAGGGATACAACTCACAGCTGAAGATGTGGGCGTCTTTCTAAAGGCAGAGCTTGCCCTACAGGTGGTTTCAGAGTGCAACACAACATCGTGGAGCATCCCACTAAAGATCATACAAGAAGCCCGTGCAAAGGTATAGAATATAACCAGTTTACCACTGGATGAATAGCTGCAGCGAGTCCTGTGATGGAGGGGTAGAAACTGAACATCTCAAGTAAGAATGTCTCTGCATTAACCCAGGATTACAAGTCTACGCAGTGGGACATAAATAGAAGGGGCACAGTCAATGTTAAGGGATAGAAGCACATCCTAATCTGTTTAACTTCGCGGAGAAAGGGGAGGGAGAGGTAGTAAGCACGCATTACCCTAAGGTAAAATGAATAAAGTGAAACCCGACTGCCTGGCCATAACACTGAGACCAGATAAAGTAAACATGTGAAGGAAACAAGGATAGGAACGTGTTGGATAGACATTTACCAAACCTAAGCTTAGGACATTGAATGTCTTATGAAGGAACACCCTCTTCTTAAAACACGGATGAAGAGATGAAGATATTATGTACTTCCTAACAAACACCAAACTTAAATGAACAGAACTTCATAAAAAGGGAAAGTTTTAAAATAAAGGGCAAAGGAGGGAGGAATGTGCATTACTGCAATAAGAAACCATAGAGTCCTGCTTGGTTTGCCATCAGCTTCTGAAATAGAGAGCTCCTTCTAGTTTAGAGCTTTCTGAGAGGAGACCATGTGAATCGGGGAATGACTTTTCTTAACTGTTCTCTCCATAATATTGAGTGGGCAGCCTTAGGGACCCACTGGGTTGGGTTCCCCTACCTTGGAAGTAACAAAGGTTCATATTATCACGTTATAGCATAACATTTTCTGCTTATTTTACTTTTATAAATGTTTGTAAATCAAGTTATGCTGTTGTTTATTAAAGTTAGAATGTTACTATATAGAATACATCAGAATATAGAGGTGAATAGAAAAATGTCTGCTGTTCTCCGGAGAGGGCAATAGTGCAGAGAATGAACAGAGGAGTGTGGCTGTTTGGCCTAATAGATAAACCGACTTTGATATGCTCATACAACGTAAATGGGCTATCCGCAGATTAACGCATGATAAAGTACTGGCCTCCTTGAGAAAGATCTCCCTGATTTTATCTTACTACAGGAGACACATCTTTCCCCTCAAACACACAAAACTGGGGAAATTGGGTTTCAACTTTGAAATTAGTGCTTCATATGGAAGAGGTAGGTGAAGAGGAGTTCCATTTTAATACCTATTAAGACAATATTTGAACCTATAGGTAAGGTAGTGGACAAGAGGGAGATATGTCTTTCTTAAGGGACATTTTCAAGGACAGAGGCTAACTCTGGCATCGATTTATTCCTCCTGGTTCGCCATTCTCGGTTTATAGCACTATCTTCTTAAAATTACAGGAATGGGCAGAGGGACAGGTGATTGTGGGAGGGACTTCAACATAGTGTTGAATCCTCAATTTGATAGTACTTCTCAACGGATGCAGAGAGATAAGGCAACCAGTAAGAAACTAGTTAAATTTCTGGAAGAGATGGGATATGTAGATGTGTGGAGACACACAAATAAAAAAAAAAACATACCTGTTACTCCCACCCACAGGACATATTCCAGGCTGGATTACTTTTTCCTTCCCAGAGAATCCATCAGAATGGTCAGGGACAGCTGGATAGGAGACATGTCCTTATAGACCATGCTCCCATCCTCTTTAAAATAGCCTTAGGGATTTTCAAAAAAGACATTCTGGAGGTTAAATGTCTCCCTCCTTCAAAATCCGAGAAGTTAAACAGCAGGTGGTGGACACTATTAAACAGGCTCTAGCAGATAATACTTCCTGAGATATCAGCAGCCTTGTTATGGGACACCAGGAAAGCAGTACTTAGAGAAATTAATATCAATATCTGCGTATAAGAAAAAAAACAAAGAAAAAAAATAGTTTTGCAGTTAGAGATGGCCAATCTGGAATCAAGTCTGAAGGAGAAATATGACCGACAGGGATTTAAAAACTAACTCTCCTTAAGAAAGAATTGCATGACACTTTAGAATATTACATAGAACAAAAGTACTCTTTCTTAAACAGAAATACTATGAAGGGGGACCCAGAGCCTCACACTTATTAGCGGCTAAATTATGCATCAAAGAGCTAGAGCCCACATTACAACATTGAACCATCCACAAACCCAAGAAACTCACCAGAAAATGCAGGATATAGTGGAAGCCTTTAAGGCTTATTACGTAAAATTATATTCAGCCCCCACTCAAATCAATAGATTTAGAACAATATCTAAAGGCATCAAGCTACCTAAGATCTCTACCCGTTAAACCAGCAGTTGATAGGGCCAATATCTGGGGAGGAACTGAAAGCTGAGATTGCCAACTTGAAAAATAATAAATGCCGAGGAGCGGATGGTTACAGTGGAAATATATAAACAATTTCAACACAACTTTTCCCATCCTACTCAAGGTTTTTAATGAGGCGATGACTCCTGATGGGCTTCCACTGGAGTCATGGTCCAAGCCATTATTTCTGTTATACTGAAGCGGGAAAGGACCTAAACTCTGCCCTCCTACCGTCCTATTTCTATACTGAATACGGACTATAAGCTATTCATGACAATACTTTCTCATCTGCTACAGCTTAGTCTACCTCAGCTGATCCATTTCAATCAGGCAGGATTTATTCCTGGAAGACAGGCTCAGGACAATCTTCAGAGGACAGCCCATATAATAGACCATATTACTAAATCTCAACAATCTGCAGTCCTTCTCAGCTTAGGCATGAGAAGGCTTTTGATAAAGTCTCCTGGGTTTTCCTCCAGCGGTCCTGATCAAGTATGGATTCCCAGAACAGTTCATTACCTTAATAATGAAAATATATAAATCACCTAAAGGTTTTATCGAACAAATGGCCATCACTCTTCGGCTTTTACCTTGGAATGGGGAACCGTCAGGGATACCCACTCTCCCCATTATTATTCACCCTATATTTAGAACCTTTGGCCCGGGAATAGGGATAATCCAGACATAAAGGGAATTCAATTAGGGAGTACACAACGAAATTGACCCTTTATGCAGGCGATATCTCTGCTTTATCTGACCTGTCCAGAGGAAACTATCCCAACATTATTTAAGCACCTTAGAGAATTTGCAAAGTTCTCTGGCTACACATTAAATACTACTAAAACTGAAGTACTAAATTCAACTTTTACCCCTCCACTGACCTCAAGAGACTATGCCCCATGAGATGGGACTTATCTTCAATGCAATATTTAGTGATCAAATTATCCAAAAAACAACAGAATTAATGCAACTTAATTACTTTCCATTGGTGAAACAGATATCAGACGACATACAAGATGGTCTCTACTCCCTTGTCATTGTATTCTAGAATTCAAGCAATTAAAATGAACGTTCTGACTCGTTTCCTATTTCTTTTCAATGTGTCACATGCTTGATATTACCTAGACAGATAGGAAAATGGCAGAATATGACTCTAAACTACACTTAGCTCAATAAAGACCAAGAATCAGAAAACAAACTTTATACTCTCCCAAAAAGAGGGAGGACTGGAGGTCCCCTTCTTATGGATATTGGATAGCGGCTCAAACTAGGATAATACTCCTTCTACAACACCCGACATATACAGCCAGGTGGAAAGACATTGACCTTAATACCCTCTAAATCCATCTATACAAGCACAGGTACCACTCTAAATCCCAGAGAGTACTGGACTCCACCCCTATACAGGGACAGAAGCTGCTCTAGCTCAAAGTGAACAACTCATATATTTAAGTGGAAATATCAATGGTGGACTTCAGATTTAGAAAGGTATCCAGCAGCAGATGACCCTGGTACAAAAGACAAGAACACTTAAAGTGTGGAGCTTCATGGCAGCTTCTCAAAGAGGACAGAGTTATATCATTCGAGGAAGCTCAAAATAAATTTGGGTGGACACCAGAAGAACTGTTGCATTATTACCAGATCAGAGATTTTATTGGTGAGCAACTAAATACTTCACTAGTGAAATTAAGGGATTGCCTGGACTGGAGGTTTTTGAGGCAATATGGAACTCAGAAGAGGGAAAAGGCAATATCAGTATTATATCAAAATTATCTTAGGGACCTTCAATATTTGACAGATTATCTGAGAATGAAATGGGAGCATGATCTTGCTATTAGAATAAACACAATGGAATGGTCCAAAATATGGCAATAACATGGCGAAATTCCTCCTCACCCCAGTGGCAAGAGTTAAGCCTGGAAACTGAAAGTAAGATATTTTCGGTTCTAGTCCAGGTAATAAAATGGCAAAACATCTCTAGTCATTGTTGGAGAGACTGTAGGAAACAGTAGCCACACAGGCACACATATTTTGAAATGTCCCATTCTTGAGGAGTTCTGGAGGAAGATAAGACAGAAGGTGCAGGCAGTCTTCTCTCTCAGAATGCCCAGGTCCTGAGCATTTACTTTTAGGTGTGCTACCCACCTGGGGTCAGAGGAACTGAGGCAAAATATCTCTGGAATATTGTAATAGTGGCAGCCTGCAAAGTAATCACTAGGAAATGGCTTTCACCTACTACTCCAACCACAGAAGAGTGGATAGAACTGATAAGACAATCAAACAGTATGAGAGAATTACTTTCTCTCTTAGACAGACTACGCCCCAATACTTGAACAGGTGGACAAGGTGGGACCTTACACTGGGTGCTGAATAGAGTATACGACACATAGTCTTAATGTTGAGAGTAGTTACCCATCCATTAAGGAGTCCTCCCACCCCACCCCTTTCCCTCATATTGAGTCTACTTCTTGGAAATAAAGATTCAAATAATTGATAACAAGAGACAGGGCATCATAATGTACAAAGGTTATATTGATATTAGTAGAATGGAATGAAGCCATGGCTGAAGGCATTTACCCCTCCCAAAAAGTTAGACATAGCAGACATAGTAGAAGGTATAAACTTGATTGTAGAAATCATCCCAGATTGAATCTGTAAAACAGAAAACAAATTAATCTCTGAATATGATAAGAATCATATTAAATCTGAAGTATAGAAATATATTTTGTAGTAAAAATAATAGCAGGACACGGGATAAAGTTGATTGTAAAGTGTCCTTTATCATTCTTCTTTTGTTCCTGTTAATTTTTCTTTTAAGAAAGAAAAGAAAGCAGTGGGGAGTTGTTACTTGCTGTAAAAGGAGTGGAATGTTATAAAAGTAAAGAATCAATTGTTTGCCAATATGAATGAAATAAATAAAGTTTGAAGTATAAAAAAAGAAGGCGAAGGACTTCTTCAGGTACATCAGGGAGAAAAGGAACTGTAAGGATCATATAGTAAGGACTAGGAAGGGGTTGGGAGGAAGCAGACAGTGACAAGGCAGAGCTAAATGATTACCTCTGCTGCGGTGTTACTAATGTAACCACCCCACCTAAAGTCGGAAAGCTTACCTGTGCTTCTGCTGCCTTGCAGCTGTCTGTTTCTTGCTCCCTGGCCCAATCCTGGACTGCAAAAGGGCCGGGGCGCTGTAATTTGCTTCAGCACATCCTGCACCTGTTTATTCATGGCCAGTGAGCTGCCTGGTCCTCCTCACGCCCCGCTCCCCAAACTGCATATGGGGCCAGGGAGCAGAAAAGCAATTCTGGCACCTCCAGTGCCAATACAGAAATGGCCAGTGAGACACACAGCGTATGTTGCTCCCCTTCCCCAAACTGCCGTACAGTGGGGCAGGGAGCACCAGAACAAGGCTGCATGTGTGGCCTAGCACCTCAGGGCACCCGCAAGATGTGGCAGAAGCGCCGTGAAGGAGGGGATCCTCTCCCCAGCCCCACTGGACCGCCTAAGAGGCTGAGGGGACCAGAAAGAAGAAAAAATGTAACTTTTAAAGCACTCCCAACCCTGCCAATGCTAACAGTGGGTCAGGAGTAAAGGAAAATATGGTGTCCATTATTGGGACCACATGTCCCATAATGCTTAGCAGCCAAGAACGGCCATGTAGAGACTCAGCTGTTTCTGGGGATCCCATAAAATGGAGCCAGTGACTCAGTTCCTGCCATTAAAATGTACCCCTAGCCCTAGCGACCTCAGAAGGGACCACGAGGGTGTTAGGCATGCAGCCAAATGCTGCCAACAGTGTACCAGTATTATTTAACAGTTTATGTAAAAAGGACTGAGCGGAGAAGAACTGTTTGATGGCAGCCATCTTTTACCGAGATTGCTGGATAACAGCATAGGATCTGATTAGTAGCTGCAGTACCTCCAATCAGACGAAGAGTTCGTGAGTTGTGAGGACCAATCAGA
Organism: Neoceratodus forsteri; assembly: GCA_016271365.2. NCBI lineage: Eukaryota > Metazoa > Chordata > Ceratodontiformes > Ceratodontidae > Neoceratodus > Neoceratodus forsteri. The sequence goes on along the minus strand of JADMNL010000023.1, from coordinate 97,082,478 downwards.
GACTGAGTTTTAAACCTGAGGATTCTGAAGTTTACAGTTAGTCAGTGTGTCTTTGAATGAGAGTTTGAAGTGAGAAGAAGTGTTTCTGGACAGCTCCTGCTGCTGTCAGCTAGAAAAGCCTGCATTTCGGTGCCATCTGCACAAGCAAAGAGCTAGAAGGAGACTTGCCAGTGAGAGTTAATGAGAAGGTGTATTTGTATGTTGATTGCACACATGCGCAAGAAACATGTTGCATCAGCTTTTCCACAAGCAGGTTGTGGAGGTGTGGCACTGTTGTGCCCAATGCTCCCCACAGCCTGCAAGGCTTGTCCCCATCCCCCAGTGCCGTGACACGCTGCTGCTGACACTAGTTCAGCCAGCGTGCCACAATCTCTAAAAATCAGCCACTGCTATCAGGGGCCGCCTCATCATTGCAGCGTCAGCCATCTGCTGCAATGAGGGAGCAATCCGTCATTGCAGGGCATGATGTAAGATCCCTGATATTGTTTGTGAACATGGCGGCAGCTTGCGCCGTATTCACAAACAATATTTACCACTGTTTATTTGCCGAGGGGGGCCCACCCCGCTGGCAGAAAATAATTCCTCTCCCTTTTGTTGTTTGCTGACAAGGTGCCCAATCCCCCATCGGCTACAGCTGCCCCCCAAAAACAAGACTCCGGTGGCACGCTGGGAGCCCAGCCCAGTGTGCCACATGCCCCTGTAAAGTTCAAAACGGTCCTGTGACTTTTTGTTGTTTTTACCTGAAAAAGGAAACGGTCCCTCGTAGTCTCCCTGCACCCTCCCACAACCCACACCCACCCACTGCACACCTTCCTCCCCACACACCCCCACCCTATACTTACCTCCGGAGCTCGCGCAATGATCTTCGTGGACCGGCAACACATCTGCACTCTTCAAAGCCGACCGCGAACTGAGGAAATGCTGTATAATGTAATAAATAGGGTTTTTCAACTTTAGTGCATATCTCAGGCATTTTGGAATTTTTTCACCAAATTTTCAACATGGGGTTTTGGGACCCTCCTCATGAATTCTTGAACTGTCATGGCGTTAATCGGGCCCGAAGGTGGTTTCGTGGTCACTGTGCGAAATCACCTTTGGGGCTGATTAACAAAACGACAGTGCCAGTGTTCATGAGGTGGGCTCTCAAAAAGCCTATGTTGCAAATTCCGAGAAAAATCCAAAGAATTACTGTTTTACGAGTGTGCGTTACAGTGTGCTACATACGTCATAACTTCATGAATTTACAGTATTTTCATGCCAGATTTTCAACATTGGCATTTTGTCCACATCCTTGTGAGCAGTACAGCTGTCATTGTTCACATCCTGGCCAAAATGTGTTTTCGTACTTCGGCGCAGAATAGCGTGGTTGCTGTGGGAAATCAGTGTTCAGGACAGATTAAGAAAATGATAGTGACACTGTTCATGAGTAGAGGTCCTAAAATGCCTATGTTGAAAATTTGGTAATGATACTCCATAAAATGACTGTGTTATGAGCGCGCTATGCAGTTGGCACGCACACCGTGAATCTCTTAATTTATAATGTTTTCACTTAGATTTTCAACATTACCATTTTCCAAGACCTACTTTTGAACAGTACAGCTGTCATTTTTCCCATCCTGGCCAAAATGTGTTTCGCACTTCTGGGCGCAGAACAGAAGCGGTCGCTGTGGGAGATCACTGTTCCGGGACAGATTAAGAAAATTACAATGATACTGTTCATGAGCAGAGGTCCTAAATGCCTATGTTGAAAATTTGGTGATGATAGCGCTCAATTGACTGTGTTACAAGTGTATTGTGCACTTTCCATGCACCCTTGTAACTTCGCAGATTTGTAATATTGTCACACCAGATTTTCAACAGTGCCATTTTTCACACCTCCTTATAAGCAGTACAGCTGTCATTTTTCACATCCTGACTGAAATGTGTTTTCACAGTTCCGGCACAGAATAACGTGGTCACTGTGGGAAATCAGTGTTTGGGACAGATTAAGAAAATGACAGTGGCACTGTTCATGAGCAGAGGTTCTAAAACTCCTATGTTGAAAATTTGGTGGCGAAACTCCATAACATGACTGTGTTACAAGCGTCGTTGAACTGTTTCCACGCACCCTTGTAACTTCACAATTGAATACTGTCATGCCACATTTTCAACAGTGGCATTTTTCACAACTCCTTATGAACACTACAGCTGTCATTTTCACATCCTGGCTAAAATATGTTTTTGCACTCCTGCCGGACAATAGCACAGTCACTCTGGGAAATCAGTGTTTGGGACAGATTAAGATTGACCAAGTGGAGAGGGGTGAGCTCTGTCAGGACTGCTGCAGATTTGTTTGGGCAGACAAAGGCCCCAACACAAGAGCCCAGTACAAAGGGCAGCCTTCAGCACTAGGAGAAACAGAGCGAGAGAGCGAGTGAGGGAGGGGAGTGAGCAAACTCACCAAAGCGCTGTCAGGACTGCTGCGGATGTCTTTGTGAGCAGAAAAAGGCGTCAATACAGGCAGGGCCCAGTACAAAAGGGCAGCTTGCAGCACCAGGACAAACTGAATCAGCAATGAGATAGGGAGACTGAGCAACCTCAGCGGAGCTCTGTCAGGACAGCTGCGGATTTCTTTGTGGACAGACAAAGGTGCCAGGAGCCCCATACAAAGCGCGTCTGCAGCGCCAAGAGAAACAGAACAAGCAAGTGACAGAGCGGTAGTGAGCGAGCTCAGCGAGCTCTAGTGTGACTGCTGCAGATTTCTTTGTGGGCAGAAAATGCAGCTAGCATGAGCAGGAGCCCAGTACAAAGGCCAGCTTGCAGCGCGGCAGAAACGGAATGCGAGAGTGACACAGGGGAGTGGAGGATCTGTGTGAAGCTGTGTTGGGACTGCTTCAGATTTCTTTCTGGCCAGAAAAAGCCGCCAATGTAGACAGGAGCTCAGTATAAAGGGCAGCCTGCAGCACCAGGAGACACAGAACGGCGAGTGAGGGAGGAGGAGTCAGTGAGCTCAGTGGGGCTTTGTTGGGGCTGCTGCAGTTTTGTTTTGGGCAGAAAAAGGCAGCAATGCATGCAGAGACCAGTACAGAAGGGCAGCCTGCAGTGGCAGAAAAACCAGAATGAGCGAGTGAGTGAGCTCAACAGAGCTGTATTGTAACTGCTGCAAATTTCTTTGTGGGCATAAGAAGGCAACAAGCATGAGCAGGAGCCCAGTAGAAAAGGGCAGCCTGCAGCGCCTGACAGAACAGAATAGCGAGTGGAGAGATGCAGTGAGTGAGCTCAATGGAGCTTTGTTGGGACTGCTGCAGATTTCTTTGTGGGCAGAAAAAGGTACCAACAGAGGCAGGAGCCCAATACATAAGGGCAGCCTGCAGCCAGGAGAACCAGAATGAGTGAGTGAGACAGGGGAGTGAGCAACCTCAACGGAGCTCTGTTGGAACAGCTGTGGATTTCTTTGTGGTGAAAAAGCCACCAACACAGACAGTAGCCCAGTACAAAAGGGCAGCCTGCAGCACCAGGAGAAACAGAATGGCGCAGAGTGAGAAAGGCGTAAGCCACCTCAATGGAGCTCTGTCTTGACAGCTGCGGACTTCTTCCTCAGCAGAACAAGGTGCCAACACAGGCAGCAGCCCAGTACAAAAAAGCAGCCTGCAGCACCGGGACAAACAGACTGAGCCAGTGACAGAGGGCCACTGAGTGAGCTCAACAGACCAGCGTAATCAACATTGACATTGACAAATGCTTGTTTTATCTGCTCTGCTGCTGTCAGATTGAAGATCCTGAAGTCGGTGCTTTCTGCACAGTTCTAGAACTGGTGATTGAAGATCCTGGCAAATTCCTAGAACTGGATTGGCCTCCACTGAACAAACTGTGATATTTGGTGCCACAAATATCCAAAGCCTGCTAAAAGAATATTTGTCTGCTGTGGAGAGTGAGGTAACTAAAGCCACTGTCTCATTTCCTTACCAGTTCAGAGACTTTTATGTCAGGACCTATGCTCTGAGGTTCTGCCTGCTTGCTTGATCTGCTGCTACAGCCGAGGTGGGTGAAGACAAGTCCCTTGTGGGGTGAAGACAGCCTACCTACTGTCGAGGTGGGTGAAGACAAGTCCCTTTGTGGGATGAAGAGGATCATCGCCTGCATCCAAGCCTTTCCTGCCTGTTCTTCCAAGTTGTCTGAAAGAGGAGACATCCCCAACAACCTGCATCTGTTCCTCTGCCCCACATAGGATGTAGATCGATCTAATTACCCCCTCAGGCCTCACTCAGCAGCACAAAAGAGCCTTACAGGAATTTATGGATTTTCTTGGCCTCTGTGACCACTGGAGAATTTTAAATCCACTGTCCTGCATGTTTTCCTTCTATTCAGTGGTCCATCACACATCTTCCAGGTTGGACTATGTTCTTATTAGCCGCTCTCCTCTTACCGGTCTCTGCAATACTGGACTAGAGCTTATTATCCTTTCTGATCATGCAGTGGCTTGGGCAACACTTGCCCTAGATGCCAATTTCCATCGTAATACAACCTGGAAATTAAATACTCAGCTCCTTAAAGAAGAATATGTGATTTCCAGAATCCCTTCTCTCATCCAGTCATTCACTGCATCCAGTCAGAATATGGTGCCAAGGTAGCTCACAAATGTGTGCCTTAAAATGTTTTCTACATGGGAACTCATCTGTTTAGCCTCTACTCAAAAACATGCAGGGAGGCAGAAGTCCTTTCTTTGCTAGCTCAAATTCATACCTTAGAACAGTCTCTCTCACCCACTTCTTCACCAGTTTCTTTACAGTCATTACTCTCTCTCAGAACAGATACGCTATCCTGCTGCAGGAAAAGACAGAATTCTCCATATTAAAAACCCAGACTAAATATATAGAACAAGAGGAGAAAGCGGGCCACATGCTCACTCTCCAGCTTCGAAAGTTGGAAACATCAAGACTCATAGCCTCCATGAAGCCCTAGATGTGCTCAGTCAAAACACGTCCTAGGGACATAGCACTAGTTTCAAACAATTATATTCCACTCAATATGGTCAATGTCCATCCTTGCCATCCAAGGAGGAATTATCTGTCTATTTGGACTCCTCTGCATTGCCACACCTACTAGAACATCACTAGGTCCTTCTCTCCATCCCTATCTCCTTAGAGGAAGTGTAACTCACCATAAATAAATTAGCACTTGATAAAGCTCCAGGACCCAACGTCTTTCCTTGAATTTCTATAAACTTTTATTAAAGACCTCGTTCCTATCTTACTCCGTTTTATCACTTCTTGCTTTCCTCAGACTCTAGACCCTTCACCCTTAGAAACCTCTATTGTTCTCCTTCTCAAACCAGATAAATCACCTACTTGCCCAGCCAGTTATCGTCCTATCTCTCTATTAAACTGTGACATTAAAATTCTCTCTAAGATCTTAGCCTCTAGAATAGAAAAGGTCTGGTCTTGTCTCCTTAGTCCTGAGCAGGTGGGTTTCGTCTCTGGGAGGTCTTCTGCTGACCATCTCTGCAAGATAGCACATATCTTCCATGTGGCGGTTCCTCCTCTTTCCCTATGGCTTTAATCTCACTTGATGCAGAAAGGCCTTCGACAGGGTAGACTGGTCATTCCTGTGGTCGACCCTACAAAGATGGGCTTCCCTCCTTTTTTTACAGTGGCTTCAGGTGATTTATTCCTCCCCAACAGCCAAAATATACTGCAACAGCGTGGTTTCCACTTCTTTCCTTTACACACAGACATGCACCAAGGATGTCCCCTTTCCCTTTCTGTTTAATCTACACTTAGAACCACTTATCAGGTGTCTAAAATCTTCCCTGATATAATGGGCATCCCTGCTGGCAGTCTAACACCATCTCTATCAGTTTATGCTGATGACTTCCTTCTTCATCTGTCAAAACCTGTCTCCTCTCTTACAGAAGTTTTAAAGATAATTGACACATTAAGCTTCGAACTACAAATTAAATCCCAGTAAGACAGAGATATACCCCTTAATCATTCAAAATACAGATAGGATTTCATCCCATTTGGTATGAAGTGGTCTCCACGTTGCCTTAAATATCTTGGTATATATTTAACCATGGACTCCTCCTTAATCCGAAACTAAACTTGGAGGATCTTCTGAGTACCATTATCAGCAAGACCTATTTCGCTGGAAGAGCTCCTCTTTCACTTTGGGGTAGAATCAATGTTATTAAGATGAATGTCCTTCCTAGACTCTTTTACCCCCTTAAATATGCTTAACATCTGGCTTCCTATATCCTTATTTAAGCTATCCATTCTGTCATTACCTCATTTATCTGGCTGAAGAAGGCTCCCAGATGTTCATATCTTAAATTGGGGTTACCCAAGGAGGCTGGGAGTCTACAACTACCTAACTTTATGCTATATTACTGGGCTAGTCACCTTTATAAATGTGGAAAATGGCTCTCTGTTTCTCAATCTGCATCGGATAATGAATATGTTCCCATCTGGTTGCAAATAGAAACTGACAGTCACCACCTGCAATCTGAACCCTGCTGCTATTCTCTTTTCTCTTCAAAAATTCTTCCAAAGACATTAGGTTCCTCCCCAGCGGTATCTCTATTAAGGTCCTCTAGCAGCTCAGCGCATATCTTAAGATGTCTCCTTCCAAAGATGTTTCTCAGCCTATCTTTTCTAGTTTAAATATCAAGATAGTTGGACACCCACTATCTCCCGCTTGGCTTCCGGCACCTCCTGAGCTTAAAGTATCAGACCGATATTCTCAGACACCCATACTCACCCCACAGGAGCTACTAACCAAATTTAGATTGGCCTTTTAACATATTTAAGACCTATCAATTAAGACACCTATTAGTGCAACAATTTGGTCTCTACCCAACACAATCTTTATTTGGGGACTTCCTTCAGCAGATTAAGGACTTTTCCTTCATACCCCATGGTGTCTCTTTCCTTTACATGCACTTGCTTATTAATTCCCACCCTCTTCTTCAAAGGTTCAAAGATTTGGGAATCCCTCTTATCAGATCTGGAGATCAACTGGGCATGTCTCTGGAAGAATCAATATACTTATTGTCTCAAGACCAACTTAGACTTACCCAATATCATATATTAAATATATGTATTGTACCCTGTTAAATTAGCCAAAATGGGTCACCTCCCTTCCTCTACCTGCACTAGATGTGGAAAGCAAAGGGTACCCTACTGCATGTTCTTTGGTCTTGTGAGAGGTATCTTCCTGTGGGCACAAATTGAAGATCGATTGGACAACTTTTAGGCCTACAAGGCGAATATGTATTGTGGGGACTATTTACAGATTCAGGTTAAGGAAAGGAGATATCATATGGCCCTTATTTCTTTAGTGGTCAAGAAGACAGTCCTTAGACACTAGTTAGACCAAACACCCATCACATATAATGAATAGTTGCATGAGCTCTCTTTCTCTCACGTACAGAGCATTTAATTGCCAGTGTACAACACAATAAGCCTCTATTTAATAAAAATGGGGCAAACTATATGTCCTTTATTTAAATTAGCTCCTCTTTGGGTGTTCCAGGCACCTCACTGATAGCAAATAGATTGCATAAGGTATTAACTTGGGTGTTACTTTATGATGTATCTACTCCCTGATCCCATAGTATACTCCACTTGGGGGGGTTGGGGTATGGAGGGATGGGGAGGGTGGGATTTGTTTCTCCATTTCATGTTTGGATGCAATGTATAGGTGCTGTTTGCTGTCTATTAAAATTCAATAAAGTTTTTCAATTAAAAAAACCTGCATCTGTTCATCAAAGGTCGTGAGTACTGGGTTTTACCCAAACAAATACTTTTCTAACTATTCAGCCAGCTAGCTTGGTAACTTTACATCTGGGCTTCCTGCATGACCTTAGCAATGCCCTTAACAACTAGTGCACTGCAGGAATAAAACTGTTTCACTACACCCCATGGTACAGTTGGTACTGTACACTGCAGCACCCAGCATTTCACCTGTGCTGCACCAGGTTTTCCATGTTACAGGCCTGCAACTGCTCAGTGTGTACACCAAAACTGAGAGCTCTCACAAGGACTGTAGGGTTAACAGGTGCACTGGTGGGGTTAACTGGTGCACCAGTGGGGAGTAGAACTTAGGCTGGTAATCCTGGAATGCATAGTACTAGTTATGAATGCCAATGTTTTACCTTTGCTGATTTGCATAGAGTTTAGAATCTGATTATTGAATGCTTTTATTTTCCTTTGCTTCCACTGCTTCCTACCTCTTTATTCACCCCAAAATAACCCCCTATAACGTTTATTTTTGAAGACAGTTGCAGCCAACGTATTATTGTGTTGTGTGATATTTCATGCTTAGAGTTATAAGTGGGAGGAGACTGTCTATTGCTTCACCTGTTTCAAGGGAGGGGCTGAATTTCATTTCCTGTGGGGAAGCACCCTGGCAGTGCGCTGTTGGAAGGATCCCCATGGTGGAGGCACCCACACTCCCAACCAATTATAACCAAGAACCCAGATGCCAACCTATATTCTCTGAGGCAGCACCACCTGTGGGTGGGTGTGCAGGTAGAAGGGAAGGATGGTTACACTAAGGAGAAGAGGGATGATATCACGAGGAGGGCAGAAACGGGGAGGGGTGACAGATAGGAAAATCATGGAGGGGAGGGTTCTGGAGGGTTTGAGGGCACTGAGGGTGGACAAGGCACCAGGCCCAGATGGCATCCACCCAGGGTACTGAAGGAGCTGACAGAGGTCCTGGTAAGGCCTTTGGCAGACCTATTTAATGCCTCACTACACTCAGGATATGTACCTCAGGACTGGAGGATGGCTCATGTGGTGCCCCTCTACAAGAGCGGCCCAAGGATGAACTAGGAAATTATAGACGGTGAGCCTTACATCCATCGTGGGTGACAAGACTTTCTATAGATACATTAGTGAAAAAAGAAAGTCCAGAGGGGTATGCTAAGCTCAAAGGAGAAAAGGGCATGTGAAGAGGAGGACCCTGTAAAAGCATCTATCCTAAATAGATACTTTGCTCAGTATTTACTGAAGAGAAGGTAGGGCAGGGCCCACAGCTCAGCACCATGGACACAGGGGAGGGAGGTGAGCACTACTGTCTTCACAAAGAAAGGGTCCTACAAGAGCTCGCTAAGCTCAGGTGGACAAGACAATAGGACCTGATGGCATGCATCCCAGGGTACTTAAGGAGCTATGGGTGGAACTAGCAGAGCCATTAGCAGAACTGTTTAATGAGTCTCTGAGCACAGGAGAGAGGTCCCAAAAGACTGGAGAAGGGCTCATGTGATCCCGCTCTACAAGAGTGGTAGCAGGGAGGAGGCGGGGAACTACAGACCAGTCAGTCTTACCTCAGTAGTGGGCAAGATTATGGAGGCACTCCTTAAGGAAAGGATAGTGCAACACCTGGAATCCATAGGGGCACAGGATCCAAGACAGCATGGGTTTACAAAGGAAGGTCCTGTCAAACTAATCTCATAGCTTTATTTGACTGGGTAACCAGAGTGTGCACCAAGGGGGAGCAGTTGATGTTGTCTACCTTGACTTCAGCAAAGCTTTGACACTGTTCCACATAGAAGATTGATAAATAAGCTGGGTAGGCTCGGATGGGTCAGAAGTTGGTCAACTGGGTATCAAACTGGTTGATGGGCAGAAAACAGAGAGTGGTGGTAAATGGTATACAGTCAGAAGAGATGCAAGTCAAAGTGGGGTACCTCAGGGATCAGTCCTGGGGCCAGTCCTCTTCAATATCTTCATTAGTGACATTGCAGATGGACTAGAGGGTAAGGCTTGTCTGTTTGCAGATGACACCAAGATCTGCAACAGAGCAGATGATCCAGATGGGGTGGGCAGAATGAGAAGAGATCTGGATGAACTAGCAAAATGGTCAGAAGAGTGGCAACTGGGATTTAATGCAAAGAAGTGCAAGATCATGCACATAGGGAAGAGAAACCCTGAAGCCACCTATAGGCTGGGAGGGAGTTGCTGGCAGTCTCAAAGGAAGAAAGAGACTTGGGCATCAACATCACCAATGACCTGAAATCATCCAAGCAGACCTCTAAAGCAGTAGATAAGGCTAGGGGATGTTAGGGTGTATTAGTAGAGATTATCACAAGTCGGAAGAGGAGGTAATAATCCCTCTTTACAAGACACTGGTTAGGCCTCATCTGGAGTACTGCATGCAGTATTGGAGGCCACACCTTCACAAGGACATTAACCAAACTGAGGCAGTCCAGAGAAGGGCAACCAAAATGGTGCAGGGACTGCATCAGAAGACATATGAGGACAGATTAATGGAGCTCAATATGTATACCCTTGAGCAAAGGAGGAGAGAGGTGATATGATCAAGACATTCAAACACCTTAAGGGCATCAACAAGGTGAAAGAGTCTAACATGTTTAAATATAAGAAAACTAGCAGGACAAGAGGACACAGTATGAGATTAGAGGGAAGCAGATTAAGGGGAATGGAGGAAATTATTTTTCACAGAAAGAGTGGTGGATGCATGGAATGGCCTACCTCAGGAAGTGGTGGCTATGAATACAGTGCAGAGCTTCAGACAGGCATGGGATAGGCATAAGGTAGCAATACAGATGAGTATGAATAGATAGGCCACTGACAGAGCAAAGGCCGATGGCACATTTATAAGGTAGAAAAAGAAATGGGCAGACTGGATGGGCTTTAGTCCTTATCTGCCATCAACCTCTATGTTTCTATGTTAGCTGACAGAGACTATCCTGAAGGAGAGGCTGGTGGCCCTTCTGGAGGCCAAAGGACTACAGGACAGCAGACAACATGGCTTTATATGTGCAGATCCTGTCAAACCAGCCTGGTGGAGTTCTATGACTGGGTAACTAGGCAGCTGGACAGGGGCCATGCAGTGGATGTCCTGTATCTGGACTTCAGTAAGGCATTCGACTCTGTGCCACATGGGGGCTGGGAAGTAAGTTAGAAAGCACAGAGGGTGGGATGGGTAGAGAACTGGCTTCAGGGAAGGCAACAGAGGGTGATGATGGGTGGGGAACTCTCATCCCCAAGGGTAGTGACGAATGGTGTTGTGCAGGGCTTGGTGTTGAGACCAGTGTTGTTTGGGATATTCATTGCAGACATATCATTGGGCATCAAGAGCAAGACCAGTCTGTTTCTAATGACACCAAGATGGGAGCAGTGGTGGATGACCTAGGGGATGGCAGTGGATGCAGGATGATTTAGCAAAGCTGTAAACCTGGTCGGACACCTGGCAACTGGGGTTCAATGCCAAAAAGTGCAAGGTGTCTGCATTTTGGGGTGAAAACCCAAGGAGGAGTTACCAGCTGTGGGGAGTGCAACTATCCAGACAGAGGAGGAGAAGGATCTGGAGTGCTCATTACAGGGTCAATGAACAACTCAGTATAATGTAGGAAGGCAGCTGCAAGGCCAACAAAATGCTGGGTTGCATTGCAAGGGTATATCCTCAAGGAGGGAGGTGATTCAGCCACTGTATAGGTCATTAGTTAGACCGCACCTTGAGTACTGCGTGCAGTACTGGCACCCATATCTGAAGAGGGACATTAAGTTACTGGAGGGTGCAACAGGGTGACAAAGATGATCAAGGGGCTGGGGACTTACCATACAGGAGGAGGCTGATGGAGTTCAACATGTACTCGCTGGTGAAGAGGATGGACAGGGGGATATGATTGAAACCTTAAGTACATGAAAGGAATAAACAAGACAGGTATGAAGGGCTGTTCAAAGTAAGGAGAGAAGGGACACCTGAGGCCATGATATGAGACTGGAGGGAGGAGGAAGGTTCAGGAGGAGATGAGGAGACACTTTTTACAGAGAGGGTGGTAGCTGGGTGGAATGATTACTGCAGAGTGGTATCCAGTAGAACAGTGGACTGCTTCAGAAGGGCTGGGACAGGTCAAGAGGGAGGGTCAAGGGAGGAGGGAGGGAGGGAGGGAGGGGCAGCTGTAGAATAAGGGGTGCTAGCTGCACATTGGAGCAGACTCGATAGACCACTAGGCCTTTATCTGTTGGCAAATTTTGTATGTTCGTATGTTCATATTCAGAAAAGAGGGGTAGGGAAAAAATAAAATTAATTAATTCAAGTAAACCCCTTTTACATAATATTTAAATAAAGTAAATGAAAGAGTTAAGAAACTAAAAAGGATCTAGGGAGTAGTTCTGTCTAACCAAACCATAAAGGCCCATCGTTCGAACTAACAGCCTGAGAGTTGGAGTTGTGTTCAGAACTTGTTATAGTTTGAATGTTCTCTAATATGGACTGCCATGTCTGTTCTGAAGACCATTCAATTTGTTGGAGGTTAATCTATATCTAGTTTGCCATATCCAATATTTTATGATAGCTGAGACTATGTTCAATGTGTTTCTGGTGTACTGTAAAGGAATTTGAGAATGGATACCTAGGGACAGTGCTGCTGGGTTTTCATGTTTTGTGGAAAGTTGCTCCATTTTTTCTTTATAAGTGACCAAAACAGTGGTATGAAGGGACATTCAAAAAAGGTGATTCATAGTTTCAGATTATTCTTTTGCAAGAGAGTCTGGGACAAAATCTCTCTGATTTTTCGTTATGTTTCAGGTTGTCTCTAACTTGTAGTTTGTCATGGACATGAGCCAACTACATCCCACGTTTTGGGGAATCCTTTGATTAGTGAGTATGATATGAAGGACATTGAAAAAAGGTGATTCATAGTTTTGGGTTGTTCCTTGCAAGAGAGCCTGGGACAAAATCTCTGATTTTTATGTTTGCTTGCTGCATGTGCAAGAAACATAAGCGCCACCATATGAGTTTTCATAGGTGTGGTACTCCCGCCCAATGCCCTCAGCTTTTTCAGGCACGCCGCACTGCACCGCACTAATGAATGTCCCAGCTGTCTATGACAGCAGTTCAGATTGCAGTGGCTTACAGCTAGCAACGCACCACTACAATCAGTGGTGTAACCTGCAGGCAATTTGCATGCTGCCCTGCCGTCAACAGTATACAAACTGCCTCCACGTCACCACCGCTGATTGTAGTGGTGGCTGTATGCGCATGCCCCTCTTTGTTGGTGCCGAGGGGCACAATCCTCCGCCATGCACACGCCCCCAAGCACACTATATGTCCGATGGGGTGCCCAATCCCCATCAGCTCCAGTGTCCCTCCCAAAAAACAAACTTCCAGATGCCATGCTAGAAGCCCACCCCAAAGTGGCAGAAGTCCAACATCCTCATGTGTTCCCTCACACTATATGGCCAACAGGGGTGCCCATTCCCCATTGGCTCCACTGCCCCAAAACTTCCAGGTGCCACGCTGGGAGCCCACTCCAGCATGGCAAAGTCCCACATCGTCCATGTAAAATAAAAATAAAAACCTGTAACAAAGAAAATGGTCCCTCGTTGACTCTCTTGCCCCCTGCAACCCGCACTCACCCTCTGTGTACCTCACCTCCCACACCTCCCTCACCCCATACTTACCTCTGGAGGCCAGCGCAATGATCTTGGTTGGAATGGGAACACATCTGCACTCTTCAAAGCCGACCGCGAACTGAAGAAATGCTGCATAATGGCATAAATAGGGTTTTTCAACTTTGGTGCATATCTTGATCATTTTTGGAATTTTGCACCAAATTTTCTACATGGGTTCTTGGGACCCCATCTCATGAATTCAGTGGCTGTCATTTGGTTATTCGGTCCCAAAAGGTGATTTCGTGGTCACTGCACGGAATCACCTTTCAGGACTGATTAATGAAATGACAGTGTCCTGTTCATGAGGTGGGCTCTCAAAAGCCTATGTTGCAAATTTGGTGAAAATTCCCAAATGACTGTGTTACGAGCGCATTGTGCAGTTTCCAACACACTCGCAAATTCGTGAATTTGTAATATTTTCATTCCAGATTTTCAACACTGGCATTTTCACACCTCCTTATGAACAGTATAGCTGTAATTTTTCACATCCTGGCCAAAATGTGTTTTGCACTTCTGGCACAGAATAGCGAGTCACTGTGGGAAATCGTGTTCGGACAGATTAAGAAAATCACAGTGACACTGTTCATGAGCAGAGGTCCTAAAATGCCTATGTTGAAAATTTGGTCACAAAAGTCCATAAATGACTGTGTTATGAGTGTGCATTATGCAGTTTTTACGCACTGTCACTTCACACATTTTTGTAATATTTTCACTCAGGTTTTCAACATCTGCATTTTCCGCCATTCTCATGAACAGTACAGCTGTCATTTTTCACATCCTGGCCGAATGTGTTTTCACACTTCCAGCGAGAATAGCGAGTCGCTGGGGAAATTAGTGTTTGGAACAGATTAAGAAAATCACAGTAACACTGTTCATGAGTGGAGGTCCCAAAATGCCTATATTGAAAATATGGTGAAAAAAATCCCACATAATTGCATTACAGGTGTGCGTTGCTCAGTTTCTATGCACCTCGTGACTTCACCAGTTTTTATATTTTCGCTCCAGATTTTCAACATTATCATTTTTTTCACCTTCTCATGAACAGTACAGCTGTCATTTTTCACATTATGTTGGAAATGTGTTTTCACACCTGTGGCATTAATGACACAGTCACTGTACAAAATCACCTTCGGATAACAAGCTGATAGTGTCACTGTTCATGCGTGAGGTCACAAAAGCCCATGTTGAAAACTTAGAGTAAAATACCAAGACATGCCGAGGGCCTTAGGGTTTCCAACCATATGCCCTACCCTGTAGGGTCTGGACAGGTGTCCGCCTCACCCTGTAGGGACTGACAGGCATCAGGGTTGTAACTTGGGATTGTCGACAGTAATGCTCATGCCATTCCACCCCACCCCCCCCCCCCACCCCTGCAGCCAGTGACAGGCATCGAGGTGCACCTTGGACTCTTTTCGCCCAGAGTTCACACCATTCTGCTATACTGCACCCATTTCAGTGTATTTCCTTGTGGAATGAGGTGAGTGTAAAGCCCAAACACCCCTTAGCACACCGCAACACTTGTCAGTGTCTGCGGGTAGGGTGAGGAAATGTCATGACTGTTATGGGTGACGACCAAAGGCACACCCCAATGCCTATCCATCTCTGCAGGGTGGTGGTGGAGTTGGTGTCAGTTCAATACATCACTGCCATTCCTATACTGCATCTGTCTAACTCCTGCACTTGCACTGCTAATGCCAGCAAGCAAACATTAGGCATTGACAAATGCTTGCTCTTTATGTTTCAGGTTGTCTCTAACTTGTGGTTGCCATGCACACAGAGCCAAATACATCCCACATTTGGAGGGGGAATCCTTCGATCAGTGAGCATGGCAAGAAATTTCCTGGAGGTCGTTTTGGTCTTGTACTATATACTGGGTGTACTAAAGTATTCTGACTGGATTTGAGAATAAAATCATTTTCTACCATGAGATATTACATCTCGCTCAGTCACCTTCCAAAATTTTAGTTTTCCTATACTGTTCCTGAAATACACTGGAAATCCTGTCATCTGTGTTTGTTTGGGTATTGGTATTTGTTGCTCTAATTGTGCAAGAAGGGGCAGATATGGTCTGCCACCCATGTGAGCCATAATGCGTTAGGCTACCAGCTAGCAATGGTTGAATATTAGCATATGTGAAGATGCTATGGTAGAAAACAATGGGGTTAATCATCTTTAAACCTCCTAGTGCTATATCTTGGTATAGGATACCTTTTAATTGGATTTAACCAGCTACCCCAGATGCATTGAAAAGACAACTGAGGAGTCGGGTTTCTAGTGCTTTGGGTGGGGAAAACAAAACAGACATAAAACATAGGAATGAGAAAGGTATTAATCGTATATCCTCTTTCTTTTTTACTTATCCACCACTTATTCCATTGTGCAATCCTATCTAAGGCTATATTAATAGTGTAATGCCAGTTGTAATAAGCTGTGTCAGGGTAACCAAAGAAATGCCAATATCTCACTCCCTGTAAGTTTAAGGGGGATCATGATAATCTCAGTTATTCCTGGTGGAGGTGCACCTATGGGAGACATTGGCTTTTCAGAAAATTAATCTGGGAGCCAGATTTTCTGAAAATCTATTAAATATAGATAATACTGGAGGGTCTGAGAGATGGTCAGCTAGGATAAGGCAGAGATCATCTCGTAGGCCATTGTTTTGACTTCCATGTCTTGGCTTGAGGTAGAGAGTCGCAGGATATCTGGGTTTAAATTAATTATGGTTAATGGATCTAGTGTGATGAGGTAAAGGATGGGACTCGAGGGGCAACTTGTTGCACTCAACTTTAATGTTGCAGGGTGCCCTATACACCTGTTTATATAGGGTGAGACTGTGCCTTGCTTGTAACAGAGTTGTATCCATTTGATAAATTCCTGTGGGAAACCATGTTTCTGTAAACATACCCATAAATATTCATGGGAGACTTTATCAAAAGCATTGATTGATCTATGTTCAGTAGATATCCTGTTATTTCTCTATCATCTCCTTTTGCAAGATTTCTCTTATTAAAATCAAGGTATCTGAAATCTTCCGGCCTGAAAGAGAACAAGTTTGATGTGGATGTATTAGATACGTAAGACTACCATGAATCTATTATAAGCAATTTAGTTAGTATCTTAAAATCGGAATTTAATAATGAGATAGGTCTCCAGTTTGATAACTGGTCTAAGCTACCTTTCTTATGGATTAAAATGAGTAGTCCAGATTACATATCTTGTGTTATTTGTTATTGTGTCAGGATGTAATTATATACAGCTGTTAATTCTGGTAACATACAGGGAGCAAATTATTTGTAAAATATGTTAGATAGGCCATCTGGGCCAGGTGTCGTACCATTGTTAAGCTGGGATATGACCTTCTGTAATTCTGGTGCCATGATGGGGTTTGTAAGAATAAGGTTATCTGACTGAGAGGTTTGTGGTAAATGGCAATTATCCAGCCATTCTGGGGCTTTCATGGAGTGTGTATTAACAGTGTTGTATTGAGTGGTCATGTAGTGCTCAACTTCACTCAATATGTGTGTATTCCTAGATACTGTTCCTTAGTCTGTAATAAGGGAGGAAATAGTTTTTGTTTAGTATGAGGTAGTAATTTTCATAAGAATTGGCTTGGAACTGAGTGCCTTTTGTGCTATACCTCTGTTCGAATTTTAGAATTTCCCTCTGTCATACTGGTGGGCTGCTAATTCACATTTAATGTGCTGTATTTAGAGGAAAATCTTGATCAGTGTCTGTTTGCAACAAGAATAGTTTATAGTTGTTTTTAAGTGTATCATATCACAAGATTTGATAGGATCCTGTTAGGGCATCCTATTTTTCAAGAAATCAGAAAGTCTGATTTGCTTTGTTCCCACTAATCTAATGGGGACTCGTAAAGCTCCTATAGAGATTTCCTTGCAGTAATAATATCTAAAATGCCTTGCCAAATGTGTTTGTCTTCTAATAGCATTGCATTCAGTCTCCTTTGGTGACCCGGGGAATGGAGAGAGCTTGATTACAAGGGCATGGTCTGATTTTGCTACAGGTATCAACCTGTGAAGAGATTTTGGAAGATATGGGATACAAACCAGTAATCTATTCTTGTTTTCAAAGTGTCTCTAAAATAAGTGTATTGTGGAGTGTCATGGTGAACTGCAAAGACATCATCTTTGAGTTTAGTCTGACTATGACGTTTATTTAAATACATAGCATCACATAAATTTTGTCTGTCTTAAGGCCTCTATCTTTATGAGTCTGCTGCAATTAAAATCACCTCCTAAGAAGATTGAGCTTGATGTAAATAAATAAGGTTGGATGAGACTGAACAGATGGATCTTCCAGCTTTACACTGGGGCATAGACATTTATGAAGCAAAAATATTGATCTACTAAGGTGGCATCTAGTAACATGGCTATTCCTGGAACAATATCTAGCATCATGTAACTTTAAGTAGGGGTTGTTCAAGCAGATGCCTACCCCACTGCAGGTGTCTTCCCCTATTGACCAATGAGTGCTTTCCCATATGCAGTCTGCACTAGTTCATTGTATTTCTTGCAGGTGGATAATCGGGTAGCTTGAAAATACCACGCCATATTTTTTTATTAAAATATGAGAAGGTGGATCTTCTTTCCTATCTGATTTTAGGCTATTCATGTTCAGGGAGGCCAAAACAGTCTTGTTCCATTTGTCAAAAGTATAATCAGTCAGGGGTTCTTTCTAATGCTATACTGGTACCCATCCTTTTCTTTTTTTTCCTTTTGGTTGTTGTACATGTTCCTCCCCTCGGAGACTCCTCCATTTGTGAGGAGTGTTCTGATGGTGCAACAGAATCCAGTTACATCTCTGTCTCTCCCATTGTAATGTAGCAAATTTGTTTTTGTGAGTATTTTTTCTTCTGTTTCTCCCATTTTCCTACCTTTTCCTTTGTCACAACTCTGAAAAGGTGGGTCTACAGGATGGGGGGCGACTCAGGTGCTTGTGGTATGAGGTCCCGGGTAATGGTGTTGTTACCAGGATTTACAGCAGAAATTACATTCTGAGTGGGGGAGTGGCTAGTTCCAGTTATTCCTTCTGTGCTAGGGTTCTCAAAAGGTGGGAGGAGTCTGTCTAGGGACCTCAGGAGGGATCTGGGCCTATCATCTATAGTCTGTCTGGTAGCTTTATTGATGTAGAAATCCTGTTCTGCAAAATCAAAATTATCATTATTAGAGAGGCCCAGGAACAGGTTGAAAGGAGTGCCCCTCATCACAAAGATGACACAGTGGTGTGGCTGTGCAGTGGTACCCTGAGTGGCCATTAGAGCCACATTGCAAACATGTCAACTCTTAACAATTATTACTGATATGGCGATGTGAGCCACACTTGTAGCAAGATCTTGCTGACCCTGGTAAAAGAGGATCCCTTATCCCTGCCCAAATAAAAACAGTTTGAGAGATGTATAATGCCTGAATCATCTTAATGTAACTTACTCGCACCTCTGCCCTCCTGTCCAGAAACCTTCTGTCTACAATCGGGTCAGGGGTCCCTTGAATATCATATTTCTTGTCAAGCCAAAAGATAATATCTGCTATGTTGACCCTCATTCTTGAACAGGATGGTTACTAACTTTAAGGTGGGTTTTGTTAAAGGGATGACCTGGAATGGGAACCACAGTGGTGTGGTTTTATGAGCCATGTATAAGGTCCAGAATCTAGCTAATAAACTGGCTGATCTAAAGCTCACATCAAATGCTGCCTCACCTGGGGCATGTGTAAAGCATACACCTCTGCCTGTGAAAAGCCCATGTCTTGTTTTAATAAAGATTTACCCACTTAAAAACAATCTGGGGCTAATTCAAGGCCCCACATTCCATAGTCTCACTGCATGTCTTCTTCTAGCCTGTTCTATAGGCTTTTCAAAAGACTAGTGTACATTATTGTTGGCTCAGAGCCATCATTAGCAGTCTGCGGTTCAAGAGTCAGGAATAATGTTATTTGCAGTTTGTTCCACATTGGGCGGTACCACCTGTGCAAAGGCATCAAAAAATCCTCTGTATCTGTATCTGTTGGTGAGTATGAGATGTTCTCAGATCGTACTCAGTCATTAAACTGTGCAGCCAAGTCTGCCTACATAGTAGGCTCCGTCAGCTTGTTGTTGTAGAAACAAGTTGGGTGGAATCCTGAGTAGAAGCTGGAAGCGTGTAGTAGGTCGGGGATCCATATCCCTCTTTCATTGGTTGCCAGCCAGTAGTGTAGCAAATTTCCAAAGGATCTGGGTGCAAGGTGATGCTACAGGACCCTCCCAGTTTTGAACAAACATCAAAATTATGATTTGGGCCCCCAAACCTCATGGACCTGGGTGCCACTGCACCCTGCACCTTGTAGCTATGCCCTATTGCCAGCCTGCCTGCAGGTGCATTTTCCAGAGACCATGCTGCTGTACTGGGCCAGCTGCAATGCCAGGATGTTCAACTGGATGCATAGGAGGCATCCAGGATGTTACATACTCCAAGATGCACACCCAAGAGGATTTCCCATACATTGTTCTGGTGGATTGCTGATTTGCCTCATGTTTTTTCTCCTCATCCAGACATTTTCTTTCTTCAAGATAAGCTGCTTCTATTTTTGAGATTTCTGCTAAAGTTTTCAACTTTTTCCTGACAGTCTCCTCCGAGAGTTTTTGTTCTGCCGCTTGGATATCAGCATCCTCAATAGTTTCCTGTGGTTTCTGAATGTCAGTTGCACTTGGATCTAAGGCGCTTAGTTCATTGGCTTTTGTGGGATGAGGGACGATTTGCTGGCCACCCTCAGCAGGGTGCATCCCAACCATCCCCAAAGGTGTTTGGTTAACTTCTGGAGGCTCGTGTCTAGCTCCATCGCTTCCCTACTGGCAAGAGTAGGGATTCTCCCAGTGTCCTGGCTCACATTCCCTTCCCATAAAACTGGTTCATGCAATTGTCCAAGGCTGTGTGGGTGTTGATGTGCGAAATGGCTACCACCACACGTTTACAGTCACTTCACTACCAGGCCTTGTTCAGACTACAACATAGTGAGTTATAACATTTTATAAAACATTTTATCATTTGCCATGTTCCTGTGTCCAGATTGAGTTCATCAGTGCTTTAACACAGATAAAACATCCATGCTGTAGGGTCCACACTTGCTATTCTGATCGGCTTGCAGAACACACTTTCCGGGGTACTGAAACAGAGATGAAACCATTCCTGTGTTTCCAGACTCACAGCTAACACAGTTCTTTATTATGTAACCCCTAGGTGGTGCTATCCCAGGGCTACTACCCCTCCTGCTTGGCTAGTAGCAGGTTAAGGGGCCTAGGTTCAGTGACGGTGCCTCCACCCAAAGGTCAGGGGTTGGTAATTGTCTGACTAACCAGGCCACAGCCCTCTGGGACACTGCAACCCCCATCTCCTGCTAGTGGCCCACACAGTACACAATGTTTACCTTCCCAATACCCCTAATAGGCTTTACATACACCTAGATTTAGCACTTACCCCCAGGACTGGTTCTTTCAGCTTGACTCTGGGGACCCCTGTAAAATAAAGTGATGCAAGACAAAACAACTATGCAATACCTTAGTCATTAACAGACACCATAGTGAATATAAACTGTAGAAAAAAAGTAGATCTGATTTATTCTAGGGGGCTATAACAAGGATGGGGCTATCAGGTTATTGGCTTAAACACACTATAAATATCACAGTTGTGCATGCAGTCAGTGTCCCTATCAGTCACACTCTTTGTGTACCCAGGATGGAAAGGGGGCTAGCCAGGACTGTGTTCTGGGTGAGCTGGCATTGCAGCTGGTAGGGGCCCTGTGAGGAAAAAGAAATAACATGCACCCTTTCTAATTGTAATCCAGAGCCGGAGAGCTCAGTTCGTGGAAACACGTAACAAATTAATCAGATGACACACTTGTGATTTAAAAGATATGTTGCAGGAGCTACCCTGTTGGTTACTCACAATACCCAAGCTGAACACAGGAGGGATGATGGTCAGACTATAACTGGATGTTCTGGATGGCAAGAAGAAGCATGGTGGGAGTCAAAGCCCTCGAGGCAGGGCCCAGAGGCATATGGTAGCCTCAGATTCAGTCCATTTCAAGCTGGGTACATGTCCAGCCCTTAGCACACATTCAACTCGGGAATACTAGATCGCGACCCCCTCCATTTCACAGCACATTTACATGCAGCAATTTACTGCACCAGGCATACAGCTCCTAAACCCCGATCACGAAGTCACTGCTAAACCCGGGAGAAAGTTAGCTAAAGTCCTGACAGGCCGATCGCACTTAGCAAAAATCTTCAGTCTTCTTCAGGTTAAGCCTGGTCTCAGTTCGTTGGTTTGCTCACAACACTAGATCAGATTCAGTCTGTTTCACTTCTCCTAGCATGGAAAATGGCAAGCAGGCAGAGATTCAGGCCATACATGATTCTCACGCACAAACTACTCCGCAGCACGACTGCTCGAATTACTAGCTCAGCTCTCTCTCCATCCACCTCGAATCTGACTTGCCAGCAGACAGCTGGGTCGTATTTCCCTTGAGCCAAAAGGTCCATTGGCTGGTCCAGCTGTCAATCACAGTAAGAGCTCCCTTTAGGTGCAAAAGGCACCAACAGTTCAAAACTACAAGTCCCAGCGGGTAGTCCATACAGTCCCACTTTAGCAGGCTCCATTTTAGAGTCTCAGAGTACTGATTGGTCCAGTTCGGCAGTTCAAGACCAAAATGGTGGAGCTAAACAGAACAGTCCTCACTGCAAAGAAGGCAGGTCGGAGCAAACCACATTTCATTACTACTCTACACAATTTACAGCAAATAGTTACCCCTTTCAGCAGAGCTCCCTCTGCACAAGTAGCGATGGCAGAAGCGGTGGTATTCAGCAGCCGGTGGGACTTGTGTGTGGAAACACACAGTCCCCTCCCGATTAATAATGACTGCAAAACAGGCAGCCCTTAAAGGGACAGTACACAGAGGCCACATAGGTACTCACTGGCAATACATTCAGACACTAAACACAGGACACCAGCCTGTGAGCATCCGGGGCAAGCTTGCGGAAGCCTTTTTGGGAACCCCCATTTGTAGGGGTTACAATTGTAATCCATTTCATGAACCGTGTTAAAGCTCTAGGTTCTACTCTCTACTTTAGGTTCTACCAAGGCTTTAACATGGTTTTGACTCCATGTTTAAACCCACTCATAGTGCAGATGTGAGCTGTGTTAGATGGACTTAAAATGGTTTAAGAACTTAAACTGTTTTAAGCCATCCAGTTTGCATGAGGCACCGTCTCTTACTGCTTGTAAAGTGTTAGCATATACATTACAAGTACATACCCAAGGCCCTGAATTCTGCAATCTGCAGTTGCAGAATTTTCTCAGAATTTGCATCATGCTGCAGAATATATATAGTGCCTAGAATTCCCTGTTTTGGTGAATTTTCATTCAAATGTATGTTTTTTCATAGTGTCCAGCTCCTTCCCCAACTCGTTTGTCCTAAAGCTCCTCCTCCTCTGTGCTCAGCATGTGATGTCATCAATGACATCATGTCATATTTAGGTACTACATTCTGCCACAGAAATGAATAAATCATGAATAAATCATGCTGCAGAAATCAGAAAATGTACGCATAGCCTAAAACCCTGCTGCAGAAATCAGGACAAAGTGATTTTAGGTACCGTTAAGCATATTTCATAGATTTTCTTGCATTCAGCTTCCACTTGTTCTTTATTGCTATAATCAGTAACATGAAAAAGAATCCCTGTTCTGTAGGCATTAACTTCTCTGCCTGCTGATCTATATCTGACATCACAATCCTCTGTATATAACATCTCAGTTAGTTATACAGCAATCATGGGAACAGAATTTGTTGGCAGATAAGGATCTCTTGGCACATCTAGTCTGAAACATAGAATCTGTCAGCAGATAAGGACCATGTGGCCCACCTAGTCTGCCCATTTCCTACTCACTGCTGCAGCCCCAGATCCGATTTGATCTGTGTGCTCTCCTGCTTTGCACATCTCAGGGTACCCTTATGTCTATCCCATGCACTCTTGAACCCCTGTATTGTTCTCGAACCCTTCACTTCTGCTGGAAGGCTGTTCCACTGCTCCACCACCCTTTCAGTGAAAAGTACTCCTAACATTACCACTGAGCCTTCCACCCTTCAGCCTCATATCATGCCCCTTGTTCTTGTGCAGGTTTCTCTGAAATATGCTTTCCACCTGTACTCTGTTTATTCTCCTAAAATACTTGAAAGTCTCTATCATATCTCTCCTCTCCTCTTTCCTCCAGTGAATAGATATTAAGGCATTTAAGTCTTTCCTTGTATGGCTTCTGGTGCAGTCCATGTACCACCCTTCAGCCCTTCTCTGGACCGCCTATTTTGTCAATGTCCTTCCGGAGATGTGGTCTCCAGAACTGGACACAATACTTGAGTTGTGGTCTCACCAGTGATCTGTACAGTAGCATCACCATCTCTTTTCTCTTGCTTGTTATGCCTCTCCTGTGTACCCCAAAATTCTGTTTGCTCTCCCATCACCTTTTCACAGTTTGGTCACCTCGGGTCATCAGATGTATTAACCCCCAGGTCTCTCTCCTGACTTGTGGTGGCCAGAATTTCCCCAACCATCCTGTACTCCTCCCTGGATTCCTGAAACCCTGGTGCATGATCTTACACTTTTAGCATTGAAACTCAACTGCCAGGCACCTGACCACTCCTCTAATAGGCTTAGGTCCTTTCTCATTTTTCCATCCCTCCAGTGTGTCCACTCTGTTGCAGATCTTGTTGTCATCTGAAGAGGCACACCTTTCCTCAGACAGTCTATAATGTCACTAATGAAGACATTGAATAGGACTGACCCCAGCACCAACTCCTGTGGCACTCCACTGGCCACCTCACTCTCCTCAGATTTCATGCCATTTACCACCATCCTCTGAGTTCTGTCCCTTAGCCAGTCCACAACTCACTTTACCAATGCAGGACCCACTCCCAGGCTCTCCAATTTATTTAGCAATCATCTGCCTCTTTTCCTGCCTGTTCTGCACTACAGACCCTATCTGGTCTCCAACCACCTCCTCCCCACCCCTGCTTTGATACCAGTTTTCTTTATACTAATCCCATGTATACTTGAAACCTACCACTGTTTTCATCTCCCACCACCCCTACTGGAAGATTGTTCCAGGCATCCACCTCCTCTCAGTGTAGAAATACTTCCTCATATCCCTCCTAAATTTTCCCTCTGGCTTCATGCATGCCCCCTGGTTGGGTCTCGTCAATTTGCTCCCAACAATTTATTCCAGGACAACTCACTCCCGATGATCAGCTCCTGGGCAATTCACTCCCACTAATCCGCTCCATGGCAATTCGCTCCTGCTCCTCATTGCCATGAAGTATGCACTTACAAATCATCTCAATTATCTCAAAATGTCCCAAGTTCAACTCATACAGCTAATTCTAATGATAATGCCATTCAGTGCATCAGGGGTTGCTCAAATACAGATAACTTGCAATTTTAAATTTTAACTTCAGTAAAGATGTGTTCACTCACCATTGGCCGCCTACATGCAGGCTGGTGTTGGGTACCGCCGATAGTACTGACATCACCCAAATTGTTATTATAACATGCTTGCGTGAGTTTGGGTCACCGTGTACTTGGCCTTGAGAGGGTGGACCACTGCTATGACGCGCTCCAATACTGAAGTGCAAGTGGCAGAAAAGGTAATTGATTTAAAATACCATTTTGCTCGCCCCAGCAGGAAGTGAGCATTTCAGATTTTCTAAGCATTTTATTTTCTAATACCATTAAGCAGGAGCGAAATGATGCAGAGTGAGTGGTGGTGGGGCGAATGAAACAGGAGCGAATGGACAGGAGTGAGTTGTCGCGAAATGAATTGTCGGGAGCGAATTGATGTGCTCTCGTTCTTGTAATATTTATTTTCTGGAAAATGATGCCTTCCTGTACCTTATTCACCCCATGAATTATTTTAAGGTCCTTATCATGTCCCCCTCCTCTCCTCTCTTCTAGGGTGTACACATTTAGATCGCCCAGTCACTCCTCATAGGACATTTGGTGAAGCCCTGTACCATTGTTGTTGCCTTGTTTGGATGGCTCTAACTTCTCTGTGTCCTTTCCGAGGTGCAGTCCCAGAATTGGACACAGTACTCCAGGTGTGGAGTCTCACGAATGACCAGCCAGTTATGATGTCACAAACAGAGCATGGTCATGTCGGTGTAGAAAGCAACCAGTTTAAGGGGACACTGATCCTATTTGTATGTTAATTTGCCTAATCATTCTTGAAAAGGAGCATGACATATAGACAATATGAAATATAAGCAGAAATGTGCTTAATTTTTTTCAAACTTTCCCTGCAGTGTCAGTATTGTTTTAATAGAAACCAAGTGTTGAACTTGCGAGCCAAAACAACCTCAGAAAAATGTTAAATGTTAGAACTAGTTAATTTACTGAGGCAAAAAGCAACAACTGTGAGGATGGCAACATCACTTTTCCTCAGCATCCCCACAGTTGTTTTGGCCTCAGTATATTAACTGTTTCTACCATTAAGCCTTTTTGGAGACTGGAGGTTGCTTTTGTCTCAGGAGTGCAATTCTTTGTTTCTGTCTGGTGTTGGGCTGACCACCCATGTTTGCAATGGACACACTCTTCCTGAACACTTTTACGTTTTGTAATTGGACTCTCAGGGCTTTAAGGCTGTGTGCTGTTGTTCCCCACCCCCACCCCCACAATATCATCTAAAGGACTGGCAATGTCCAACAATAAATTACCATAGCATGACCCTCTCTGATGAATGTTTCAGTCACGTTGCCCAATGTGTCAAGTGTTTAACAGTAGGTCTTTTAAGGAGGATGTAGCCCTCCAGGAGATAACTTCAGGCCTCCTCAGATTTTTCTTTCAGATTGTGATCAGTGACATAGAGTGGAAACCTGTCTGTATGAAATGGAATTGGTTCACAGTGAGCAAGCACTACAGCATCAATCATCCCTGAGCTTATGGGAGTTTTTCAGCGGCATTTAATTAAAACCTAAATGAAAGCTTCACAAGAAGAAGCAGTGTTGTTCCACTAAGAGCATCGAAAAGATAAGATGCTCCTCTGTTGTTCTTTCCAAGAAGGACAGGAGAATATGTGCTAAGCTGTTAGAAGACATGACTCTGGGTGCAGCTGCCATTCTTGAGTTTAGTGGAAACAGTTTGGGCAAGAGATGTTTATAACAAAGTCTGCTCTGCCCAAGACTGACTGACTCCAGTCCCGAGAGGAAACATCTCTTTTGGCTATTATTCATAGCATGAGTTAGGCTCTGCTGCCCACTAGCATGTTATAGCATGCAGCTAATCATTTTGCCATAGGGAATTTGTGACATCACAGCCTTGTTCAACCATTGTTTTGATAACAAGGTCCTGTTGTACCATCTTTCTGATATTATGAGGCTGTTGTATCATTGCGCCTGATGTAAGGACGCTGTTGTAGCATTGTTCTGATGTCAGTTTTTTTTTTATAAATAATATATTTTTTTCAATTACACTTTAACTGCCACATGTTCTGCCGACTCCAACCCTTCACAGCCCCACAAGGAGTCATCCTCCTGCCTTCTGCTCCACTCATACTCACCTCCAGGCCCTGTAGAGCTGTGGCTTACCCCTCGAGTGGGGATGAAGTGGGGGACCAGACACCCTGTAATCCTTCATGTCGCCAGTCCGCTGTGGTCGATTGAGCGGGGGAATATTGAGGCATGCTCCCGGAGGCCCATCTTCCCGAGTCGGCAGGCAGTTTCTCTTTCTTCCTCCCTACAGAGTCTAACCTCAGACATCATGGTGCAAGGCACCGACTTCCACACTGTACTGCGGCCACCCATCCCTCACAATCGGAGCTTGCAATACCCTGAGCCTCCACTTGGAGTCAGGCAAGTGCGCGGTATTGGCCCTTCCCTCCTGGAGAAGGTGGGCTGTCATGGGACGCCAAGCCTATCTCCTCCGGCTGATCCACCAGTGACCCGAGTCCACTCCTGAACCCAGGTCGCTGGCATGGCACGGTGTGGCATCCAGCACCTCAACCCTCAGTGCCACCGGCCGCTAGCAATAACATTTTTATTGTATTTTGAAAATAAAATAGTTATACATTAAATGCATCACATAACCTTGTAAACAAGCCCTGATACATTACACTGCAATGTTGTTGCACCATCGTTCTGCTACTAGGATGCTGCTGTATCATTGTTCTGACATCAGGATGCTGTTTACCATCAGGCTCCAATGTCAAGATGCTGCTGTACCATTGTTCTGATGTCAGGATGCTTTTCTGCCCTCACAGCACTTCATTCTGATGTCAGAATGCTGTTGTATGCCGTTCCGGTGGTGCTGAGGGTTGAAGGGCTGGATGCCACACCTTGCACCACGCCGGTGACCTGGGTTTGGGAATGAGCCTGGGTCACGGGGTCAGCTGGGGGATGGTATGAGCTGGATTGAGCTGGGCCTCCTCTTCCAGGAGAAATATGGTCACTCCCACCACATGACTACCATTGGGTAGAGGTCTGGGGCAGTGCAGGGTGGAGGGCAGCATGAAGGAGGGTGTTGGGATCACAGTGTGCACGATCTCCACACACATGCATGCATGCATCCACAACAAGGAGGGAAGAACATGGAAAATGGGGCTGGCAGGCTCAGGACCTCCATGGCTGTGGCCCCAGATTCTGGCACCACAGGAATTCTGGATTGTGCTCTGGGGGAGAGGAAGCAGGCCTCCATCCCTCAGCCCCACCACAGGGAGAATCCATGGGAAATCTCCCACGGAAGGACTAGATCAGGAGGTGGGCCATTGAGAGAGAGAACTGAGCCCCTTGAGAGGGGCCACAGCTGCCTGCAAGCCCCACAAGAAACACCTATATGGACAGAAAAAAAAGAATGCTGTTGTATCATCAATCTGATATTAGGATGCTGTTGTACCCTCACGTCACATCATTCTGGCTGAGTACATCCAACAATTGGATGGGTCTGTGTGGTAGCTGCTTGTCTGTGTCTGTAGCTTAGTTTTTGTGGATTTACATGGTTTTCTGCTTGGAGTAACTACACCATTCTTGCTCACTACATCCATTGAAAGTCTCTAAACTGGATTTCTTCAAAGCGTCATCACCGGTATCTGCATTTTTCATTTAAAATCTACTTTTTGGAAGCTATCCCAAGCAAAACATAAGTCAAGCAACTAAGTCTGACGAACTCAGTGACTCTAGGTCCTGCTTGAATCCACATTTTCGTCTGACCTGCTCCATGATCTGTATGTGGGCTTTTCAACAACCTCTTTGAATGACAAAGAAGCATGCAGACAAAAGGATTTCACGTCCTGCATATGTGCAGCACAGTTCATCACCTTCAGGAATTCTAACACATTCTGTGGCTCTGGACCTCAGCTGTTGATAATTTCTTTTGGCTTATGACTTAACCACCAGATATCTACAAGATGCTGAAATCCTTTCTCCTA
This sequence comes from Neoceratodus forsteri, assembly GCA_016271365.2. Classification (NCBI taxonomy): domain Eukaryota; kingdom Metazoa; phylum Chordata; order Ceratodontiformes; family Ceratodontidae; genus Neoceratodus; species Neoceratodus forsteri. The sequence goes on along the minus strand of JADMNL010000023.1, from coordinate 97,053,618 downwards.
CAAATTCTCCTTATGCTGCTCCTGCTCTCAGGAAGTGTTCACCCCAACCCAGGACCACCTGGGCAGCCAGCAGTGGCACCAAGCAGAAGGACAGGGACACTCACCATGGCATCCATCAACGCCTGCAGCATCCTCAACAAACTTGATTCCCTCCAAACATGGATCCTACAACACAACCCTGATGTCCTCTCAGTTGTGGAAACATGGCTAAACCCTAAAATCCCTGATACCTCAGTCTCGATCCCTGGCTACTGCATTTTCAGGCAAGACAGGATTGCTAAACGGGTGGGGGTTGCGCCATCTATCTTAAGGATACCCTTATGGGTCACATCATCCCATCCCCTAGCCTGAGCAACTCCTCTCAGGTCCTCACAATCAAATCCTCCTTGGTGCACATAACAAGGAACTCACTGTCATCTCACTTTACCTTTTTTTTTTTTTTTAATTCAGTATATTTTATTAATTATTAATCATGACAATATTATATTGATACATAACATTGTTCCGAACTTCCTAATATGTCAAGAGATAATGACAGAGAACATAAAAAGGTATATATTTATTGATCAAGAACTGTCTCTATATAATATAACAAAACTAACTTCCCTCCCTTTCCCTCCCTCCCTATGTTGTGGTGCATACTAGCTCTTACTAATACAATTAAGCTAAATACTTATATCACATGTTGGTACCAAATTAAATAGAAAAGGCTATCTGGATGGGAAACCGAAAGAACCACAAATATACACACATTCTTGTCTGATTGCATGAGTAAGAAAAGGAGAAAGAAAATATGTACAGAGTATATGTACAGAGTATATGTACAGAGGAGCCCTGAGCCCATCATATTTCCTAATGCCTTTTAAGAAGCAAGGCGTAACTTACCCCATTTTTTGTGAAGGAAGGTAATCGCCGGGTTCACCTGAGCTATCAAGTTCTCAACACGGAGAGCAAAAGTGATCTCATGTAACCATTCCATATAAGTTAACACAGACTGATCTTTCCAGTGTCTGAGTACTAATTTTTAACTGCCATTGATATTAATGCCAGATGATATCTCCTTTCCTTCACCTGAATTTCGGAGTAATCACCCAAGATGCAGGTTTTAGGGGAAAAGAGGCCTTGTAGTCCCAGTAACGGATCAAGGGAAGCTTCTATCTGGTCCCAAAGAGGGATACTGACACACATGACCAAAACATGTATCACAGAGCCTTCCTCTTGTTACACCTGAACATATTGTTGAGGCTATACGCTTCATCTTTGCCAATCTGACTGGAGTGTAGTAAAGATTGTTTAATATACAATATTGTGTAATCATACCTGTCCTGAGTGTGATAAGTATGTAGATCTTTCCATATACTCTGCCAATCAATGTCTCTATCTGAATATAGGTTTTTCCAAATATTAGGGCTGACACTTGGTGGGGTCTCGGAATCTATGTAATAGATTATACAGCCCAGAAACACTGTGCAGTTTATTAATAATTGTGGTCATTTGGGAGAAAAATCTGTAAGATAGGAAATTTTATCAACGCACCCAAATCTTTTGTACAGGAGATGTCTCAACTGATAGACCTTAAAGGCCATCCTTGTTGGCCATTTAAATTTATCTAAAATCTGCTCATATCCAAGATACAGTTAGATGAGTAAAGTCTTTCACGCTACATCCAGAAAGAGATGGTAGCCATTTTTCAATTATCATAGAATTGCCTATCCGGAGATTAGGTTTAAGCAAATGGGTTGAGAAAATTCTCGGTCTGAGAGATCTTAAAATACCTGAATAACTGAAACATTACCCTAAGAGAAATCCCGAGAGGTAGAGGCTAAATGATGCAGGAACATTTTTACTGGGCGATAAAGAGAGCTTTTGGATCAATATTGTGAGTTTTCATCAGATCTTGTTCAACTTGAAGCCACAGTGGCTTATACCCTTGACAAGATTGAGAATCAGGTAAGGATAGCCATTTCCACACTTATTTAGATGTGAGGCCCAATAATAGTATAGGAAGTTGGGGAGGCGGAGCCCCCAAACTCTTTAGGTTGGGATAGCTTATTGTAGGACTTTCTGATGGATTTGTTATTCCAGATAAAAGAATTTATTCCAGAGTGAATACTTGAAGTAAGACATTGGTATCCATATATTTAACATATTTAGGGGTAAAACATTCTGGGTAACACATTCATTTTAATAATATTAATTCTGCCCCACAGCGATAAAGGAAGTTTGGACCACCTAGCTAAATCATGCTGGATATCCCACCATAGATCTTCTAAATTCAGTTTCGACAATGATGAGTTAAGAGCAATGTGAATCCCTAGATACTTAATAGAACGCGTAGTCCATTTCATCCCAAATTCGCAAGACCTGAACTGTAAGTGAAGTGGTTAAGAGGAAAATTTCAGTTTTATTGATATTGAGTTTGTAGTTAGAATATTTACTGAAGTCCTCAATTATGTCTAATGCTGCTCTTAATGAAGGAATTGGGTTTGACAGGTGTAGGAGCAAATCATCAGCAAACACTGAAATTTTCGCAACACTATTAACCACCGGAATGCCTGATATGAGTGGAGAAGAATTTAAACGCCTAAGGAGAGGCTCGAGGTATAAATTAAATAAAAAGGAGAAAGGGGACAGCCTTGTCTCTGCACCTGATGTAAGTGGAAAAGGGTCAGACAAGATCCCATTGCAATATAATCTAGCTCCAGGTGAGGTATACAGTGCCTGCACCCATGTGATAAACAGAGGGGAAAGCCCATAACTTGTAACGTGGCCCAAAGAAAGGTCCAGTCAACCCTATCGAACGCCTTTTCTAGTGCCTAGGATACTAAAATCATCGGGTGAGGGATGTCCTGGCTGCATTAATAAGGTACTGTAGCTTACGGTGATGATCTACTGGGACCCATTGGCAACAAAGCCAATCTGTTCAGAACTGATAAGGGGTCCACACCTGCTCGATTCTTTTAGCTAGGATTTTAGCCAGAATCTTTATGTCGCAGTTTAATAATGAGATAGGGCAGTAACTCGAGGGAGATGTGCAGGTTTACCTGGTTTGAGAAGGAGAATAATAAGGGTTTCTAGAAGCGTGGATCTTGTGTATTTACAGCAAGCAAATATTGGTACAGGCAAGTAGACCGGTACTAAATCTTTAGCAAATTGTTTATAGAAGTTGGAGAGACCATCAGGCCTGGGGCCTTATCCAGCGCCAGATCATTGATTGCGTTAATATCTCCTGAGTGGATATAGGAGAGATCAACAATAATTGTTGATCCTGTCCAATCGAGGGCAAGGAAAGAGTTGCTAAATAACTGAGCATCTCATCTAAAGAAGGGAAGGAGTATCCTTGTTATAAAGTGAAGAGAAAAGGTCCTGAGTATCGAGATTACCTCCCTAGGATTAGTTTTGATCTCCCATTGAGGTCTTCCATTGAATTGATTAACCTGGAGGATTCCAATTTCTTAACCTAAAAGCTAACAAGTGGCTAGCTTTTCTCCACACTCTATATATTTTGCACATCTCAAAATGGCAAACTCAGCTTTTTCCTGAAGTAGCAGAGAGTATTGGTTTCTTAAAGACAAGAGGGTTTCCAAGGTGTCCGCTAGGAGGCTGCAGAGAGAGATTTCTAAGCTTTAATTTGAGAAGTGCTAAGGCCTTGCTTCATTTATTCTCTTACTGTAGAGGCTAGGCGGATAAATTCGCCTTAAGGCAGCATTTCAGCTGCCACCATTCGTGGTCAGCTCGTACACCTAATCCTGATTACTGAGAAAAAATGTTGAATCAATTTCATATCCTAGTACCAACATATTCCTCCTTTAGGAGCTGATTGTTTAGCCTCCAGAGGGGTCTCTCTGATATTAACATCCAGCATAGTAACCAGACTGGCGCATGATCTGATACAACAATAGCTTCTATACCTGTATTACTCGTGTCTTTGCAAGAGCATGTTACTAAACAGGATATAGTCAAGTCTAGTCCATGTATTATGAACCAAAGAATAAAATGTAAAGCTACAAGCCACAGGGTTCTGCAACCGCCATGGGTCACAAAGACCAAGTGATTCCTTAAAATCTGAGAGCGCTTTTTGAGCGGAGGAAAAAGGTTTAAATATAGGGTTAGATCTATCCAGATCCTGTGTAGGAGGCAAATTCCAGTCCCCCTAGTATTATTGGCAGGATAAGAATTCTTGTAACTTCTAATAGATTGGTAAGGAAAACTGGGTCTCCCACCGGCCATAAATACTCCCTAATAATACCTCAGTGTGATTTAAGATACCCCTGACTAATATATATCTACCTGCAGGGTCTGGTATAGTGGCCTTAATTTGAAAAGCTACCGACCGATGTATAAGAATCGCTGTACCCCGGCCTTAGATGATCTGCCTGAGGCAAAACCTGCCCGATGCTTCTCCTTCAGAATTAACAGCCTCACTTGGGAGTAAGTGAGTTTCCTGAATAAAGGAAACCTTGCTTGTAAATGGTCTAAATGCTTTAGTATCTGTAGTTTCTTTATAGTGCTGTAGACTCCTCTGACATTCCACGTAACAAACTTAATACAATTAGCTGCCATTCGCTTTAAACCTTCCTATTATTCCTACCCTGGCAACTTTCGGGATATGCACCACAGCCCCTTTCCCACAACTACAACTCTTCCGTAAAAGATTAATTAAGTAGAATCCTAATTTAATATTGAACAGTATAACACATCCAAAATAATACCTACCAACCCCATAATACCCTTCGATGATTATAGCTACAATCCCTTTCAACATTAAACGTAGGTATTTGTCCCACTCCCTTAATATTGACCCACACAAAACTAAATACATTCCACCCATCCATCCTGCATCTTTGAAAACAAGATTACTAAAGTATAGTCCTACTATTCCTTCCTAAAAGCCCTGGCATTCTCCCTCATAGAAAGAATTAACAGTGACCTGAAAGTTAAATTAGTTGCTTAATCCTGGGATCCCTCCCACAATATCTTTTACATAACTGTATATCAATTCTTATCAGAAACAAAATACTAATACTTTCTATGAGGTAAGCCAGGAAAATCCCCCTATTCTCAGTACGTGTGGCCAGGCATGGTTAGCTCCACTTCCAGAACCCCCACCCCCCATGTCCAACGCGAAGTCCGCTCCAGAGCCTAGAAGAAAGAGAAAAAAGGGGGGATAAGGGGGAAGGAGGAGAGGAAAAGGGGAGGAAAATCGGGAGAAAGGGGATAGGGAGAGGGGTAAAATGAGAAAATAAAATGGGTTTCTCTTTGTTGTTCTTCTGTGTTGCATAGTTCTTCCTTTTCCTTCCTCTGTCTTGGTTTCATATTTCTTCCAACCAGTACAGTTTTGTAGTCCGTGGATCTGTTAAGATACATTAGCCCCATAAAGTTCGCTTTGCCAGGAAAATAGATTGTTGACACATCATGCCTGGATCACAAAAGGGCCCTTTATTCTGCTGTTGGTGATTCCTATGGGGCTAAATATGTAGAACACCAATACTGTTCCAGCATCCCATTTGTATGTCCCTGAAACACAGGTCTTGTACCAAAGGTCCCGATTGAGATTCGCCTGGTCCCACCAGCACTGAGGACTGCACTGATCAACCCTTCACTGGGGCTCCCTCACTCGAGAAGGACTGGGCAAACCGAGAGAAGCAGCACAAAATTAGACATCCTCTCATCTACAAGTAAGGAAATAGCAATTTTGACAGCCCAAAATATTTTCTAACTTGAAGGCTATTAGTAGGCTTCCTCCAGCAATCTTACCCATCACAGTATAGGGAAGCAAAACCCACTGCAGGGATCGTTAAATCTGTGGTTACAATGGCTCAAGGAGCTTTTAAACAAGGAAGGCAGCAGTCCAACTAGGTCCTCCTGAGCCTGAGAAACTGACTCATGAGGCATGCCATTTACCTTCCAGTGAAACCTGTAAGCGAAGCAGGGTAAGCCATCCTAAATTTAATGCCCGCAGCTATCAGCTTTGAGACTATAGGATGAAATTTATCGTCGTTGTCGGGTTTCTAATGGGAGATCCTGAGTTATGCGAACTTCTTCCCTCCCAGGAGATGGAATGCATTTTCCGCTTCACTAAAATATGCTGGCTGCCCAAGTAATTGAGCATCCTGATGATTATAGGTCTGGGGGGCTAGGGCTCAGGCCTTGGTCTTAGTGACCTATGAGCCCTTTCAATAATATATGTAGGGTTGTGTGGAGATGGGCCTACAATCTTGGTAAGTAAGGCCTGAATAAATGCAATCAGGAAGGGCCCTCTTCACCTTCTGGCAGGCCATGAATTAACACATTATTCCGCTGACAGCGGCCTTCTAAATCCTCTGTTTTTGTTGTAATTTATTTATTAATTGCTTCATTTTAACAATTTCGGATCCGCTTTGTCTCGCCAGGTTTCGAGTGAAATGGAGCGAGCTTCATTGTCCGATACCCTTTGTCGCAAGTTAGATACCTCTCCTCGGATGTTTTTCAGCTCGAGAGTTAATTCAGTTAATGCTTCCTTAAGCGGCTGCATTTCTTCTAAGAATGATCCTCCGACAGGGATTGGAGGCAGAGGGCCATTAATTGACTTGCTGAGGAGGACTGGGCCTGTTGCTTGGCCTTCTTAGCCTGCTTCTCTGGGGAAACCGGCGGGAAGCGCTTGGGCATGGATGCTTTCATCTCGCATCCATTCCGTGGGTTTCCACGCGGACCGCTAAATCGCCTCTGATGGTCCCTTAGTCAACTGGGGTGACAAATTTAAGGAAAAAATCATGGACTGCGCTTTAACAAGTTTAAAGTATTAGATTTAACGGAGGTGGGGTAGGAGCCTAAAAGATCCCAGCTATCGCACCAGACACATCACGTGATCTCCATCTCACTTACCTACCCCTAAGAGACCAGGTCGCTGGCTTCCATAGCATCATGGAATATCTAAGGGTCCAGCAACATAATTCTCAAACCATAATCATGGGTGATTTTAACATTAACTGGCTCTCCACTGAGGCAGCTACTTATATGATGCAGCCAAGCGCATCACCTCACTCAACTGGTCAATGCCCCACTAGGTGTAACTATAGGACAGGGTTCCTTGTGCTTCTAGACTGGTTCTATCTTACCACCCTGAATGCATCTCCAATGTTTCTGTACTCCCGGATACAATAAGTGACCACTGCCTGTCATCTGCTCCTGGTCAAACAAATACCACAAGCTCCCTCCCAAGCTTATCTATGCCAGGGTTATCAAACAAGGGCACCTCAGCTGTTAAAATCCCATCTAACCAGGCTGAACTGGGCAGTGCTTGACTCCCTCAGTGACACCAACAAAGCTCTGGACCTATTTATGAAATGTTTCAACGAAGCCAGTGACATCTATGCACCGTGAAAAGATGAAGGTCAAAGGACAGACCAACCCTGGGTTACTACTAACCTTTAACTCTACTCAAGCACAGAGACCACCTCTGGCATTGTGCTCATGCAACTCTGATGCAAGTAAACATACAATTATACAAAGCAGGCAGAAATGATTGCACTTTAAAATACGAATGCTAAACGAGCTATTACAAAGATGCTCTGACCAACTCTTGGGCCCAGGGAAAAAATTCTGGAACAACATGAAAGAACTCACAGGCAAGGATCCTAAAGCACCGTCCACTATGCTCAACCTTCATGGCACTCCTACACTGACCTAGGTACCATCATCAGCACTTTTAATAATGCATTTACAAACCCGACAGTGTCCTTCCACCAAATTATTTCGACGACCTCCCTCCAGCTCATCCCAAGTTACCCCCAACTAGAACGTATAACCCCAAAGTTTTTTTTAAGGAGGTCCTACCACAAGTAGCTAGAAAATACATTCAAAAGGCCATCGGCAAACAAGGGTACAGTGGTGACTCCTTGACCTGAAACTGCTGGCACAAGTCCTCGATGAAATCTTAGAACCACTAATAAAGATCTTCAATCTCTCGCTTAGATTGGGCCATTTCCCTCTCTCTGGAAGAAAGCCACTGTCACACCAGTTCACAAAAGCGGAGATAGGATGCTCCACACCAATTACAGACCTATCTCACTCCTCCCCACTATCTAAAGCGCTGGAGCTAATAGTGTCGGACCAACTAGTTGAATTTCTGATAAGTACAATGTACAGTGCCCAGAGCAGCATGGCTTTGCAGAAGGGCACAGCACCACTACTGCACTACTGGAATTTACAACCTTCATCCATGCCATGCTTGACAAAGGGAATTGTGGAGGGCAGTATTTATAGACCCTACCAAGGCATTCGACATAGTTAACTAACTCGCTACTGCTCAAGCAACTGTCCTCCATTGAGATCTCCAGTGATGCTCTTCCATGGTGCACCAGCTACCTTGATAATTGATCCATCGTGTAAGGATTGCAGGGATCTCTTCTGATGAGAAACCAGTCCACTCGAGTCCCCAGGGTCTATCCTGGGCCCCTACTCTTCTCCCTCTTCATCAACAATCTCCCAGTGCCTGCCACCAAAAAATATTACTATACACAGATGATGCAGTCCTGTTTTCCAGTCACCATGACATTACAGTCCTTGAATCCCAGCTGCAGCTCGACTTCAAGTGCATCAAGACTGGTTCAATTCTCATAAAATTGTCCTGAACCACAGCAAGACTAAAGCCATGCCCTTCTGTAACCAACGGAGCAGGCACAACTCTCTGTCCCTCACCATCAAGAATGACACTGGGAACCCACTCGAACATGTCAAGGGAGTTCAAGTACCTTGGTATTACCCTGATAGTACCCTCTCCTACACCTCGGCATATTGACACTGTTGCCAAGACCGCCAATATAATGGATTGACTACTACACAAACACAAGCACTGTATGCCTGTGGATGCCCTTAAACTAGCCATCTACAGCTCTGTTACCTCTATCATTGACTATGGCCTTGCTATCTATGGCTCTGCCTCAACAAGTGCCCTCCACAGGATCTCAGTTTCTCTCAACAAAGCCTGTAGACTACTAAACAGTGCAGCCTGACAAACTCACACCTGTGACCTCTATGCACAGGCCAGCTGGCTACCCCTACTCAACAGAATACAACACCAGACCTGCTTACTTACTAAAAGATTCTCCTCGGTCTCATGCCACCTGGTGTTAGCTCACTCCTAACTACCTACAGTGGCACTCAACAAACACGTGGTGCCCAATCACTAACCTTTCAGGTTCCTAGATGTCATACCCATGGGTCAGTGGTCCTTATCTATAGAGCCATTCAATGGTTCAATTCCTCAATAAGGAAGCACTTTCCTCTACTACACTTGGACCCCTCAAAAGAATCTCAAACTTTACCTCACCTCTACCCACAATGTGACTGCTTCTCTGAACAGAGATCTCTCAAACACCTCCCAGCTCACTCATGTCTCACAGCCTGCCCTTTCCCAGTCTCATTCCTCTGGCACCGGGTCTTCCTTGTGACTCCTTTCCTGCTTCACATCTCCACTGGTACAAGACATTTTCCACCACCATCAGACAGTGGCCCATTAGCCTGCCAACTTCCTCTCCTGGACACACACATGCAATACTAACTGCCTATGGTGCCCTCTATCTCTTTTGTTACTGCATCCAGCTGCCTACTCAAGCTGCTTGTTATATGAATATTATATCAAAGTATGTTATAACTGAGTATCTTTATTTTTCTTTCAGTTGTTTTGGTTGTTTATTGTGCATTCTTTACTACCTCTGTATGTATGTTGACCCTCATCCTTTGACGTGGAACCTTTGTAAATGAGCAGTTTCTGCTCAAAGGCATTTGTAATCCGAGAATTTAATAAATAAAATAATAAAAAATTTGATGTCAGGATGTTGTTGTACTACTTCTGTAATGTCAGGAAGCTATTGTATTATTGTTCTGATGTCAGGATGCTGGTGTACCGTCATTCTGATATTAGGATGATGTTGTACCCTCACATCACATTGTTCTGATGTCAGGATGTTGTACCATAGCTGTGATATTACAATGCTGCTGTATCCTCATAACACATCATTCTGATATCAGGATGAAATTGTACCATTACTGAGATGGCAGGATGCTGTTGTACCCTGTTTCTGATGTCAAGATGCTGTGGTATCATTGTCCTGATGTCAGAGGACTGTTGTACTATTGTTCTAATGTCAGAATGCTATTGTACCATCATTGAGATGTCAGGGGCTGTTGTACCATTGTACTGATCTCAGGATGTTATTGCAGCATCATTGTGATGTCAGGATGCTGTTGTACCATCAGTGTGATATCAGGGAGCTGTTGCAAAATCATTTTGATTGCAGGATACTGTTGTACCATTGTTCTGATACTAGGATGTTGTTGCACAATTGTTTTGGTTGCAAGATGCTGCTGCACCATTGTTCTGATGTCAGGATGCTGTTGTATTATCTTTGCGATGTCAGGAGGTTGTTGTACCATTGTGCTGGTGCCAGAATGTTATTGTAGCATCACTGTGCTACCAGGATACTGTTGCACAATCACTCTAATGTCAGAATGCTGTTACACAACTGTTTTGATTGTGAGATGCTGTTGTACCATTGTTCTGATTTTAGGATCTCTATTGTACCATTATTGTGATGTCAGGGGCTGTTGTACCATTGCTCTGAAGTCAGGATGCTGTTGTACCATCATTCTGATGTCAGGATGCTGTTATACAATTGTTTGATGTTGCAACGCTGTTGTACAATTGTTCAGATGTCAGGATGTTGTTGTACCATTGTTCTGATGTCAGGATGCTGTTTTACCCTTGCTGTGCTATTAGAATGATGCCTACAATTGTTCTGACATTAGGATGCTGTTGTGCCATTATTTAATGTTACAATACTGTTGTACAATCATTCTGATGTCAGGATGTGGTTGTACCATTGTTTGATGTCACAGTGTTGTTGTACAATCATTCTGATGTCAGGATGTAGTTGTACTATTGGTCTGTTGTCAAGATGTTGTTGTACTGTTGTTCTGATGTCAGGATGCTGTGCTGTTGTACCATCATTCTGATGTCAGGGGCTGTTATATAATTGTTTTGATTGCAGGATGATGCTGTACCATTGTTCTGATGTAATGATGCTGTTGTACCAGCGTTCTGATGTCAGGGTGCTGTTGTATCATCATTAAGATGTCAGGATGTCATTGTACCATCATTCTGATGTCAGGGGTCTGTTGTACAATGCTGTACTCCAGGATTAAGCAAACAATAAATTCCAGCAGTTATAAACACTAAACAGCAGTGGATAGAAACATTAAACGTCACTAATTGCAAACATGTAACAGCAGTGGTTACAAACATTAGAGCAGCACTAATTAGAAACATTCAACAGCAGTGGTTTCATACATTGAACTGCACTCATTGCAAATATTAAACTGCAGTGGTTAAAAAAATATAACAGACTAGTTACAAACATTAAAACCACATTAGTTACAAGCAATAAACTGCATCAGTTATAAACAATAAACTGCACTAGTTACAAATATAATTGCACTAGATATAAACATTAAAACAGCACTAGTTTCAACAATAAACTGCACTAGTGACAAGCTTTAAAACTGCTCCAGTTACAAACATTAAAACTGTACTAGTTACAAATAATAAACTGCACTAGTCACAAGCATTCAAACTGTACTAGTTGCAAACAATAAACAGCATTAGTTACAAACACTGTAACTGTAGTAGTCTAAAATTAAACTGTACTAGTTACAAACATTAAAACTGCACTAGTTACAAACAATAAACTGCATTAGTCACACACATTAAAACTGCACTAGTCACAAACAATAAATGGCACTAGTTGCAAACAATAAACTGCACTAGTTAAAAACAATAATATGCACTAATTGCAAACATTAAAACAGCACTAGTTACAAATAATGTACTGCACTAGTTACAAACATTAAAAGTACACTAGTTACAAACTAGAATTGACACTGGTTATAAACATTAGAACTGCACTAGTTACAATCAATAAATGGCACTAGTACAGACATTAAAACTACAGTGTCTACAAACAAACTGCACTAGTTATATACATTAGAACTACACTAGTTACAAACAATAAACTGCACTAGTTACAAATGTTAGCACTACATTTGTTACAAACAATAAACTGCACTAGTTACAAACATTATAACTACACTGGTTACAAACAATAAACTGCTTTACTTACAAACATCAGAACTACACTACTTATAAACGATAAACTGCACTAGCTACAAACATCATAATTGCACTAGCTACAAACATTAGAACTGCAGTAGTTACAAATATTAAACTTCACTAGTTACAAACATTAAAACTGCACTGGTTGAAAACAATAAACTGCACTACTTACAAACATTAAAACTGCATCAGTTACACACATTATAACAGCACTAGTTACAAACATCAGAACTATACTATGATAGTTACTAACCATGAACTGCACTAGTTACAAACATTAGAACTGTAGTAGTTGCAAACCATAAACTTCACTAGTTACAAATACTAAAACTGCACTAGTTATAAACAATAAACTGCACTAGTTACAAACATTATAACTACACTGGTTACAAACTATAAACTGCACTAGTTACAAACATTAGAACTACACTACTTATAAACAATAAACTGCACTAGCTACAAACATGAAAATTGCACTAATTACAAACAATAAACTGCACTAGTTACAAACAACATAATTGCACTAGCTACAAACATTAGAACTGCAGTAGTTACAAACATTAAACTTCACTAGTTACAAACATTAAAACTGCACTGGTTGAAAACAATAAACTGCACCTACTTACAAACATTAAAACTGCATCAGTTACATGCATTATAACAGCACTAGTTACAAACATCAGAACTATACTACGATAGTTGCTAACCATGAACTGCACTAGTTACAAACATTAGAACTTTAGTAGTTGCAAACCATAAACTTCACTAGTGACAAATACTAAAACTGCACTAGTTACAAACAATAAACTGCACTAGTTACAAACATATAAACTGCATTGGTTACACACAAAAAACTGTACTTCGTTACAAACATTAGAATGGCACTAGTTACAAAAAACTGCACTAGTGGCAAACATTAAAAGCGCACTAGCTACTAATAATAAACTGCACTGGTTACAAAATTCAACAGCATAGGCTGCAAACATTAAATGACGACATAAACATTACATTGCAGTTATTACAAACTTTAAACAGCAATGGTTACAACCTTTAAGCAGCAGTGGTAAACTTTAGACAACACTTGTTACAAATATCAAGCTGTAGTGATTGCAGACATCAAAGAGCAGTGGTTATAAACATTAAACTGCAATGGTTACAAACATCATAGAGCAGTGGTTTGCAAACATTAGACAGCAGTGGCTCATGAACATCAAACTGCAGTAGTTACAAGCAATAAAATGTTTTGATTATAAACATTAAACTGCACTGGTTACAAACATCATAGAGAAGTGGTTACAAACATAAACTGCGTTTGTTGCAAATGTTAAACTGTACATAGATACATAGAGATGTGACAACAGAAAAGGACTGCCAGGCCCACCAAGCCTGCCCACTTACCTAGTTATCTGCTAGGACATGTTCTTACCCACCCAGCCCACCTTCCACAGTCCCTTGTGTCTGTCCCATGCTCATTTGCACCCTCACACTGTTGTTAATATTGTAGTGTTTAAAAACATCAAACAGCAGTGGTTGCAAACATGAAATTGCAGTGTTTACAAACATCAAATGGCAGTGGCTGCAAACATTAGAACTGCAGTGGTTACAAACATCAAAGAGCAGAGATTGCCTACATTAAACTGCAATGATTGCAAACATTAATCTGCATTGTTTATAAACATTAAACTGCAGTGGTTACAAATATTACACAGCAGTGGTTACAATCATTAAACTAGAGAGGTTACAAACATTAAACTGCATCGGTTACAAATATTTAGTTCAAATTTAAATCTTAATTGTTCGATAATTAATTGTCATTACAAAGTCATATAAACATTCACATGAGAACACATACAATATAATAAATAAATCTTATCTTTAAAATATATAAATATACATGCCCTAAAATATACGTATACATGCATGTGTATTGCATCATTCACTTATATCAATCAATCAGTCAGTCTTTATTTTACCAGATGAAACACCATTGAGTGAACTCATTTTCAAGGTGGACCTGGGAAGTTAAGATAACTATAGGTACAATAAGAAAACAGTATACATAATGCAGAATATGGGTACACAGGATGAATACATAATGATGTGAGACTTACACAATAGAGAAATCTGGAGAACAATAGTCTGAGAAGGCAAAAAGTCTATAAACAATATGTACAAGGAACTTGCAGTTTACAATATATACAAATGCCTGCAGGTGGTACTATAAGAGTATCCTTGAGGCAACATATAAATAAAGACTATTATATTGCACAGGATTTACCAGTATTACATTATTTTAAAGTGCCTGTTATAGTACACAATATTACTTCATATGTAATTTCACTCTATCAATTACTGTATTTGCAGAAGGGCGATTACAGCTTCTAGTAGCTCTTTGAATGTGATTCAAACAGGTATGTTGTTATATTTGGATGTTCCAGCTATAGTTGACCCAAAATGTATCCTAGAACTGTTCCCTGTGTTTGGAGTACAGTGGACATAATACTGGTGTCATTGGATTCTTTTGTTGTATATCTTTTTCAAGATGGTCACTGTCATGGTATTCAAACCTATATCTGCTCAGCAATTTCCTCCTTTGTAGATTTATTGTTTTAGATATGACTTGAAGTCAAGTGTTGTTTTTAATTTTATTTTTACAAACCAAGCACTTATTTTATAGTTGGCACATTGCTCTAAATCCCTTTGTTTCGTAATGTCTTTGATTCTTTCTTTTACCATCAATTGTATTTCCAGTGGGGTCTGAGAAAGATTACACAACCAGGCTGTGCAGAAGTCCATAAGGTGTTATAATGTTCTTTACAGTTAATATACTAGGGAAGACTAGTTTCATAGATAACTGACTACTTTTCAATGCACCATCTAGGAGTCTTTCTTCACTCATTGTGTATGCCTTTAGCCAATATTTTACCATTCTCTCTTGTATGAGACCTGTTATAGACAGCTGGCTCAATTCAGCTCTGACTAATGCAGAGGGAATTCCTTGAGGTAGTCCTGTGAGTTTTTTATAAAATATATTTAAAACTTTTCTACGTTTTCTTGTTTTGTCTTCCCCAGATTTCGGCTCCATATAAAACTTGTGCTCTTATTTTTGCATTTATTACTTTAAGGCATCTTTTTATTGAGTGTCCCATGTTGTATACATTTTGTCATTGCTGGCAGGAACCTTTAACTTTTTTTAGCTAGTCTTTTCTTCCCGGGTCCCACTGCCACCTCTGATGTTCCCCTCTCACCATCTCCAAGGATCAGGACCCCTCCCCAATGCCCTCATGACTTACTGTTCATGGCTGGGGGTGGGAGCAACTCAACCCACCAACTCAGATCCAGCTTGGGAGGTGTCCTCTTGGGGTAGCTCATGGGGGAGCCATCATCATTCTGCACAGCGGGACCATTTTCTGATTTTCTTTTGTGGCATGGAGCATGCAAGGCTGTAAGTATGCACCATGTGCATCCGCACACTGCGTGTCAGGTGACTGCTCCACCTCCGCCCCCCATGTTATGGGACCTGGCTTGATTGGCCCCAGCCACCGCTTGGGGTCAGGCAAGTACCAGTCCATGTCCCACCCTCCCCAGGAGAGAAGAGGAGAGCTGTCCTCTGGATGCTCGATCCTCTCCTCCCCAGCTGGCCCGCTTGCACTGTGAACACGGGTCACTGGAGTAGCAGGAGGTAAGGTATCACTGCTTCAACCCTTCACGCCACTGTGCCGCCACCTTTTAACTTTTAAGTTGATTCTTTTATATGTTTATTCTATAATGTATTATCTGAAATTATTATACCTAAGTAGCAGAAGCTTTTACTACCGCCAACTCATTTTCATTAATGTAATACCTGTAATTTTTATTATTACTGCCACATACTGTTATTTTTGATTTCTTGTAGTTTATTTGCAAATCAATTTTTTTTTCTTTTGCATTTGATGCTGAATTTTGAAGCATCCTTTTATTCCCAGATAGTGGATATTAAGACAATGTCGCCTGCATAGGCTAAATAAGCATGGGTATCCTTCCACTTTTGGCATGTGGAAGTTTTCATCATACATTTTACTAAGTACTTCATTGATAAAAATATTGAACAGGATTGTTGATAATGAACATCCTTGTGTAACACCTCCATTAGTATCAAATTCTTCAGTTTTTCCTCTCATGGAATTATATCTGATTTGTGTTTTGTTATCATGGTATAATAGTTGGATTAATTTTATTAAGGCTGGATCTGCTCCTGCATTTGTTAATGTTTTCCAGAGTAAATCTCTGTTTACCTTATCAAAGGTGGATTTTAAATCAATAAAGGCCCAATACAATTTTTTTTTATTTTCTTGTGTTTGTACATTAAATGCATAAAGACAAAACATTGGTTGATTGTGGAATAAAAACCTGTCTGTGCATTATTAATGATTTTATTTACTTTGATCCATTCCAAAAGTCTTGTGTTAATAATTTTAGTAAACACTTTCTGGAAGCAATCAAGTAAACAGATCGGGTCTATAGCAATGAGGGTCATACCTGTTTCTTTTTTGAAAATTGGGATTATTATAGTAAGTCTCCAAGAATTTGGTAATTGTCCAGTTTCATTGATGCCCTTAAATAGTTTGTATTAATATGGGACCATATGTCTTTTGGTTTGTAATATACATCAATTGGTACCCCATCTGATCCCTGGTGCCTTATGCCTTGAAAATGAGGTGATTGCTTCAGAGATCTATGTCATGGAAAATTCTTCTAATTTAATAGCCCACTTTCCTTATTCTATTTTATCTTTCTGATTTTATGATAAAAATAGTTATTTATACTGATTTACCCATTTTCTGGTTCTATTAATTTTTTCATGATTTCATTGTATTCTCCCATTCCTTTTGATACAATTTTCAAGAATTTCTGTTTTTTTCTGATACTGCTCTTTCTAGTTTCAACCATATTTGTTTCCTATAACTGTTTTATGTGTTTTAATTATCTTCATATATTCTTAGTATGTTTAGGCATTTTGTTTAGTTTTTTTAAATTAGGCCTTTTCTTTACTTTCCTCATTTGCTTATTTAACTTTCTTTTGCTAATCTACATTCTTTGTTAAACCAGACAGCCCTTTTCTTATTCAAAGGAATCCCAGACAGCCCTTTTATCAATCAAAGAAATACTTATAACTTTGTGTAATAAATCTGAAATATACTCCATTAATTTCTCAAAGTTTTTAATAATTTCTATATTTTGTTTTCCTTCTTCTGTCATAATTAACTGTTCTAATATCCCTGTGTTTATCAGTTCAGTTAGTAGTTCTTCACCCTCTATTTTATCCCAGGATATCACATTTTTATTTCTGCTTATAAACTGACTTCTTGTTTCAACATTCTTTGTTTTGGGGTGTTCCATTTTAAAGTTATTAATGGACAGTGCAGACCTTGGATCAGTTTATTACCTTCATGTCACCGACTAGTGGTACTACAGTAATATTGATCCATATTAGGCCTATGATAGATGATCCATGTATTGCAATATATGTAAAATATTTGTGTCTGTCTGGTTTTGTTTTACCATTGAGAAAGATACAAATACTGTTTGTGAGTAATTCATACAGAATCCTACCTTTCTCATGATTTGTTGTGTCCATTGTGATTCTTCTTAGATATATGTTATTATTCTCCAGTGCTGTTAGAGAGTCCGTGAGCACCCTCTTCCAGATCTAACTGATGGCCCATTCTACAGTTGAAATTCTATCAATAATTTTGTTTCTGGGTTTGAGTCAAGGAAATTGTTTATTAGTGTATCCCGGGATCTTAAAGTATCTGACAGAGCCTTATATTTAATATCTGGGGAAGACAGATAATAATCACAAATTATTTATTTTTTCTTTAATTTTTACTGCTAAGAGATTACCACTTTCAGTTTCCACTTCTTGGCTCTCTGTACCTTTTAAACTTTCCATCTGATTAGATGTCCACCATTATACAGTACCTTCCATATTTTTTTTTTTTTTTTGGCAGATTTGTAAAAATATTATAACTACCACTATCAATCTCCTCTGACCCAGGTTTCTTGAAATCAAATGCATTGATGTTTCTTAATAAATTCCATAAATTTTATGTCATCCATTTTATCTCTTAGACTTGAGATTATTAAACTAAAGGATTTCTCTTCAGACTTCTGTTGTGGTCCTATATTAGGTCTCTGTTTTTCAATGGCCCTATCTATTTTGTTCAGTCAGTCTTCTTTTGTGATAATAGTACATATCTATTTGCAGTGTCTACCATGTCGATCCATTTTGGTGAACCTTTTGATACTTGTATTGCTATCAGCCCCTGTGTTTTCTTCCCATATGAATTCCTATGTGAGCTAAATCATTTACTTTTTCATTAATAATCTGTAAGCCTCTCCATCCTTTGTCTATACAGTGATTTGACTGTTTCTTTTCATCTTAGTACAAATATTAGACTGCAGTGGTTAAAAACATTAAACCACAGTGGTTCCAAATATTAAATAGCAGTGTGGTTACAATAATTAAACAGCAGTGGTTACAGATATTAAACTGCAGTGGTTACAATCATTAAACCTCAGTGGTTACAAATATTAAACAGCAATTGTTACAATCATTTAACTGCAGTAGTTCCAAACATTAAACTGCAGTAGTTGCAAACAGCAAACTGCAACAGTTGCAAACATTAAACAGCAGTGGTTGTAAATATTAAACAGCAGTGGTTACAATCATTAAACTGCACTGGTTACAAACATCATAGAGCAGTGGTTACAAACATTAAACTGCTTTGGTTGCAAATGTTAAACTGTAGTAGTTAAAACATCAAACACAATGGTGGCAAACATGAAACTGCAGTGGTTACTAACAAATTAGTACAGCAGTGGTTAAAAAAACATTAAATTGCAATGGCCACACATATTAGAACTGCGTTGGTTACAGTCATTAAACTGCATTGGTTTCAATCATTAAACTTTATAGGCTATACACATTACATTGTACTGGTTACAAACATTAAACTGCAGTAGTTACAAATATTACACAGCAGTGGTTACAAATATTAAACAACAGTGGTTACAGACATTAAACTGTGGTGGTTACAAATATTACATGGCAGTGGTTATAGCCATTAAACTGCATTGGTTACAAATATTAAACAACAGTGGTTACAATCATTAAACTGCATTGGTTGCAAACATTAAACTGCAGTGGTTACAACCATTAAACTGCAGTGGTTACAAATATTAAACAACAGTGGTTACAATCATTAAACTGCAGTGGCTGCAAACATTAAACTGCATTGGTTGCAAACATTATACTGCAGAAGTTACAAATATTGAACTGCTATAGACTGGTAGCCATCTTCTGATTCCCTTTTAACTGAGCTGCCATTACCTCTAGTATTCTATGTCACTGTGATGACATCAGGACCTGCTCTGAATGTCCCACATATCACTTTATTAAAGTGGTAATGGCACTATAGTTAGGTTGAACTGGAGTTTCTATGTTAAACTTGAAATGTTGCACGTTAATATCTTCAAACATTTCACCAGATTTGCATGAAAGCTTGCATGCACAGTTTTGTGTGATAGATCTTTGAATGTATCAAGTTTCATTCTGGTCAGATGTGTGATTTCTGAGATTTGGATAGTGAAAAAGTGATTTTTGTAGTTTTCCCATTGGTTTGAATGGGATTTTCTTTGAATTTGGCTACAGCCAAAATGGTTTGGAATTTTGGTCTGAAATGTTCAGGGTATAAAGGGTTGACTCATATATGTGCCTTTTGCTGGTTTAGTGGAAAAATATTAAATCCATTCCAAAGTTGTTTTGATTTAAGATATTCATAAATTGGTTCTGAGCATGCTCAGTAAGCACCTCAAAATAGCTGTATGAAATAAATTATTATTTTGTTGTATTGACATCATCCTTTCTCATTTGAGGAAAATCCTTTTCATTTGGCAAACACCTTGTTTTCAGTTTTGCCTCAAAATTCAAATTAAGAAACCCAAAAATTATATTCTAGGGAGGAACTAACCCATTTAGCTTGCTTATCAGGACCCCCTTAGCTGGATTCTGCACTTATCTGTTACAGAATATGTTTTTTTTACGTTCTAAATCTTGTTTCATATCACATGATACAAAACAAGATATGGGGAATCAATGTATTTCAATGGAGTTTTCAACCTTTGTGCATAACTTTGCCATTTTTTTTTCATATTTTTCACTAAATTTTGAACATGGTTTATGAGACCTACCTTATGAACAATGGCAGTGGAAGCACACAAATCCAGCTAGAAATGCAATTTCACAGTCACTTGGTGAAATCACCTTTTGGGTGGGATTTGAAAAATTTCACTGCCCTTGTTCATCAGGTGGGGTCATAAGAAGGCTATGTTGTGATTTTGGGGTCTAAAACGTAAAATGCTAAGGTTATGCATACATTGAAATGTTGCTACATTCCTCATAGCTTTGGCAATTGTAAATATTTTAACTCAAAATTGTCAACATACAGATGTGGCAGCCAGAATGCAACACAGAAATGCTGCAGAATATCACAGAATGCTGCAGTTTACTGCAGGGTCATTGATCGTCAATGGCAATTAAGAGTTTTGTCATGCAGGATTTTGTGAAATATCATTACTGCAAGCTATTTTATTTATTTACTGAAAGTTTTGGATTACAGCCTTTGAGCCAGAAAGACTCTTTTCTTGAAGTCTCCAAATCAAACAGTGGACATGGAAAGTACAATGGTTGCACTCGATTACAAACAAGTATACAGAGCACAACTACATACATGGACTGTGGATTAACTATGCTAAACAGTAATTAGGTATTTATAAGACTACAGGTTATGGTTACTAAGTGCAGTAAGGCTTGGAAATGTCAGGAGTAGGAATGACATGATGGAGTTTAAGAGTTTGAGTGAGAGAGCAAGTACAGTTGGGGTAGGGTAAGGAGGAACAGGGTTGTTAAATTAGGGTAGGTCTGAGGTCTGTATGCAGCCAGATGAGGCTTTGTCAGTTACACCAGTGGGACAGCTGGCAAGGGTGAGTTTTATTAGTGATGGGTGGGATGAAAATAAGGAGCAGATAAAATTCTCAAGAAGTTACTGCACTCCATTGTGGCCAACTCTACTGTATATATATATTTTACACCACCTCATGAATGTGACAGCTGTCATTTTTCAAACCCTGGCCAAACTGTGTTTTGCACCTGTGGCATGCAACTGCATTGCAGTGGAGCAGAATCTTGTTTGGTGGGGATTTCAAAATTTTCATTACTGGGTTCATGAGGTCAGGTAACAAGAAGGCTATGCTGTCAGTTTCATCCCTGTTTTACTACAATGTAGTGCAGGGCCCTCTGGGCCCTGTGTTTCCACAACAACATATATGCATGCATCTAAGGGATGGGACAGCAGGGCCCAGAGGACCCTGTGCTCCCTGCAGACAGATGAGGATACAATTATACTATCTCAAAAAGTAAGGAAATTCTTTGCAAAATGTTGTTAATGCACTAGTTATTGCTGAAGTGACAAAGTAGAAATGTGGTTAGGGTTTCAACCTAACACTAACCTACCCCACCCACCAGACAGCAACAGTAAGAACCATTACAGTTTCATCTCTGCTGCATCTTCGTTAATCAGGCATGGGTGTGCCTTTGGGGTTGTCTGCCCTAACGCTCACACCATTCTCATCTCATATATTCTACACATTTCAACTTTTTCATGGTTGAATGGGGTGAGTGTTAGGATTGACAATGAAGGGTTGATTAATGAAGATGCAGGATAGGTGAAACAGTAATGGGTTTTCCAGTTGCTGTCTGGTGGAGTGGGTGTTAGGGTTGAAACCCTAACACCACATTTCCTTACTTTTGTCGCTTCTACCCTAACTAGTGCAGTAACTAAGTTTTTGCTAAGAATTACATACATATACTAATAACCTTCGAGCCCATATTGTGATGTTGAGGTGCTGCTTTGCCAGCATGCATGGTAACCCATCACACACACACTGACAAACTTAAGGGATTACTATATTCCATCTATACATAAATACAAACACTCAAAACACTCTCCAAATGGATGAATAAATTCATTAAAAACTTATTAACAAAGAAAAGACTCTATAACGATATTAAAAAATAAACTCCTGCAAACTTTTCTGTATTCAAAATATACAAAATAAATGTAAATCTAATATAAAAAGGCAAAACTAACTGGGAACACCATTAAGCTCCCTCTGCAAACAAATCTAATGGTAAATTCTTCTATTCCTAAATAAAATCTCTTAAAAAACTATGTCAGGTGGCCCTCTTTATACAATAATGAAACCATTTCATCACCTAAGGACATTGCAAACCTATTTAACAATAAGTTTTCTTTATTGCAGGGTGACAGAAGCTGATACTCAAGATTGGACTTCACAGTGTTGGCATGATCTTTGTTGGCATTGGGGTGGGCACCCTGGTGTCACCACCTATATTTAATGGGTGGGGTGTGTGTGGGGGTCAGATCAGTGAGGAACTGTTTTCCTTTAATAGAAAAAGATCAATGAGGGATTGTTTTCTTTACTGCAGGTGACAGAAGCCCACACTGGGGACAGGACACCCCAGAATCGGCTATGATGTTTGGCAGCACCAGGGGATGCCACCACCTCTATACAGTGAGGAACCAATTTCTTTTTCACAGGTTAGAAAAAAGATCAACGAGTAATGGTTTTCATTATTGCAGGGTGACAGAAGCTGACACTTGGGAGTGGGAACTCCAGCATTGGGGATATGCATATATTTTTAATAAGAAGGGGGGTGGGTGACCTGAAGGAGGGGGGGCAAAGAAGCATTAGTGGAAGTGGGCACCCTAGTTCACATATTATTTAATAAAAAAAAGATGGGGAGGGCAACCTGGAGGGAGAGCTGAGAAAGAAGCAGTATTGGGGTGGGCACCCTGGTCTGCTTAATTGCAAAAAAATAGATAGACAGACAGGCGGAAAGATGGTCCTGGTCACACTTCTTTTGTGAGATCACATGAATGAAGAATGGTTTGTTTGACTTCACAAAGAACTGTGAGAACAACTAAGTCCTAGTTTGTTCTTTTCGTGGGTTTAACTTTCTTCTTTCATGAGTCATGAAAGAAGAACCTCAGCTCATGAAAGAAGATACTAACATACGAACATACAACTATGCCAGCAGAATTAGGGCCACTAGGTCTATTGCATCTGCTTGAGCTCAGCTCACAGCTGAGAGGTTGCAGCTGCACCACCACCTCCAGTGCCTTCCTCCTTCTAAGGTCTTCTTCTAGTGTTCCCCATTGCCCCCACCTTCCTCACCTGTACCTTCCCCTGTACTTGTCCCATCCTCTCTTAAAGCTCCCCACTGAACAGAGAGAGACCACCTCCTCTGGCAGTACATTCCATAGTGCCTCCACCCTTTTGTAAAGTACTGCCTTCTCAGTTCTTTCTAAATCCCCCGCCAGTTTCATGCTGTGTCCCCTGTGGTTCCTTCCCAAAAACTAAACAAACCTCTATTTTAACAATATTGATGTATTTTAGTACTTGAAGGTCTCAATCATGTCTCCCTGTCCCTTCTGACCTACAGGTAGTACATGTTGAGCCCCTCAGCCTCTCCTCATAAGTCTTGTCCCCATATCATGAATTATCCTAGTCACCTCCTCTGCACTCTCTCCAGTAATATGACCTCCTTCTTTAAGTACTGGTGCCAGAATTATACATAGTACTCCAGGTGAGGCCTCATCAAGGATCTGTACAGTGGCAGGATACCCTTGTCCCTCCTTGACATGACCCCTTCACAATAGAATCAAGTACTGTGTTTGCTTTTGCTGCTGCCACCTACATTGTTCAGAGTAGTTCATTTTGCCTGTAATTGCCACCCCAGATCTCTCTTCCTCCAAGATGGATAACTGCCACTCTCCTCCCAGGTGATAGTTGTAATCCAGATTCCTCAGTCCCAAGTGTAGTACACTACACTTCTTGGTGTTGAACCTCAGCTGCCATGTTTGTGACCACTGATCCAAGCATTCCAGATCTGCCTGAGTGTCCTTCTTCCCTCCTCACTGTCCACTACTGCTCCCAGTTTGGAGTCATTGGCAAACATGATAACCCTACTTGCCACTCCATCCGCAATGTCTGCAATAAAGCATTGAACAGAATTGGGCCCAGAGCAGACTTCAGTGGGACTCCACTAGTGACTCTACTCAAAGTTGAGACCACCACCACCCTCTGCTGCCTGTTGGCCAACCAGCTCCAATCCATTCCCATCTTACTACCTGACCCCATGCTTCTCAGCTTGGCCACTATTCCCCATGTGAGACCAAATCGAATGCCTTGATGAAGTCCAGATATAGGACATCAACTGGCTCTCCCCATCTAGAGCTCTTGACACCCGGTCATAGAACTCAACCAGATTTGTCTGATAATATCTCCCTTGACGAATCCATGTTGCTGCCATCCTGAAGGCCACTAGCTTTCAGGAGCTCCACCAGCCTTTCCTTTAAGATGGTATCAAGCAGCTTCCCCACTATAGATGTGAGGCTTACTGGTCTATAATTCCTGGCTCCTCCCTAGGTCCATGGAGGGGCCACATGGGCCAACATCTAATCTAGGGACACAACCTGAACTAAAAGAGAACTTGAATAAATCTGCCAGGGGTTCCACCAGGACCATCAGCCAGCTCTTTCAAGACCCTAGGGTGGCTTCCATCTAGTCCTGGCACCTTATCTGTTTTCAGTGCCTTCAGACCCTCCTGACACTCTGTGCTGGGATCATCCCATCTGTCAGGACACTCCCATCCACTCCCATCACCCTATTGCCCTTTAGCAGGATTGTCCTTCCGCTCCCTCATGAATACTGATGTAAAGTATTCGTTTAACACCTCTGCTTGCACCTTCCCAGTTTCTGCCCAACCGCCTCCTTCTTTACCTTGGTGATTTTGCCTCTACACTTCCTTTTCTCCTTAATATATTTAAAGAACTCCTTTTTCCCCTCCGGATCCACTATGCCAACTGCAACTCCTTGGCTGCCTTGGTTGCCCTAACCACCCTGCTTGCCTCCCTTGATTGCAGGACATAAACCTCCATGTCCTCTATACCTTCTGGATACCTGTCTTTCTCTTTCACGCACACCTGCAGCTCCTTGGACCACCAGCTGGGTTTCTTTGACCCTGCTTTTTGCTTCTGAACTTAGTATCTGCTGTTGTTGCTTCCTGCAGGGCAAACTTTATTATGTTCCACCTGTTTTCTTTGCCCATGTCTGGGATGATCTTATGTAAGTGTGTTGCAAGTACTTCTGCCATCCTGCTGAAGTCTGCTCCTTAAATTCCAGTATCTTTGTATTTGTCCCATTGCCTCCCTTCCCAGGTCTAGTCAGAATCACACTGTACAGTGGTCACTCCCGCCAGTTGTTCAAGTACCACCACACCCTTATGCGGTCCCCATCTGCCAGTACAAGTCCAAGATGTTCCCTTTCCTGGTTGGCTCCTCCACATGCTTTGTCAGGAAGACATCTTATAGGGCATCTAGTATCCATTGCTCCTAGACTTGGCAGATGCCATGGTACCTGATCAACCCCAGGCAGGTTAAAATCACCTACCACCACTATCCTACCCTTACCAAAGTGAGTTTTAATCTTCTCTACCATTTCCCTGTCCAGTTCTTCTCAGTAATATAGTGATTTATATACCACACCAAGTTTGACCCTCCCACCCTTAGTGTCCTGCATGGTGACCCACAACATTTCCTCATTTCTGTCATCTCCCTCCTCTCTGCTGCACTCAGCCTCCTCCCGTACATATGGAGCTACCACTCCCCTCGCATTTTCCTAGCCTTCAATACAGTATGTACCCTGGGTTGTCAAATCCCAGTCGTGGTGTATGGTGGCCCATGTTTCTAGGATTGCAGCCCGTCCACCCTCCCTTCCACCATCATTGACTGAAGTTCAGGTAGCTTGTTGCTAGTGCTCCTCACATCGTGGAGAACACCCTCCAGCCAACCACCTGAGCCCTTGCTCTGTGGCCTATGTCCTGAACCCTCTTGTACTTAACTTGCCCTCCTGTCTATCACCATGGAAACAAGTCTCTAACCAAGTTCCCACCTGGGGAGAGATCCTAGGCCTCTCAAATTATGCTTATCATTCTGCCTTTCACATTTAGACTCCCCTTGCTAGTTTAAACCATTTCTACTAGCAATGAGGCTCTACAGCTCCCTTTTAAAACTCCTGCACCCTCACTGCTCAGATGCAATCTATCTCTAGCTTAGAGATCTCTGTTATTCCACGCTGCCCCATTCCCCACCAGCCCAAACCCTATTTCCTTCGTAATTTCCCTAACAGTCATTAAAACCCCATATCCTCTCCTTCCTATCTATACTCACCCTTGGCACTGGCAGAACCTCAGAAAATGCAACCGTATGCCCTTCATTTTGTAAATTATGGCCAGTTCCTGAACCTTGCCTACACCTCCTGCACGCTATACCTGTCAAGATCATTTGTGCCAAGATGCACTACTAAATGGGGTTTCTCTCCATGCTTCCTTACAATGGAATGGACAACATATTAGCACTGTGTGCTGTCATGCCAGGCATACAGTCCACCCAAACATACCTTTTCCTACCCTTGCCACTCCCCCACCTAATACCTCTCATTATGGAGTCCCCGGTACAATAACCTTATTACTGTCACTATAATTACACTCAGTACCATTGGACCCTTCTCTCTCCCTAGACTGTTCCTCATTTCCCTCCCAGTGGTCCTGTTCCTCCTCTTATCTGGTGCCCCAAATCCTCACTACTCCCATGGACCCCTTCTGTTCTTATTTCTGAGGCCCCTAATATCCCCCATTGACTGCCTGATTCAATAATTGCCCCAGTTGACCGTGACACTGCTGTCTGAAGCTACCCCTTCCTCCTCTATATTCATACCCATCCCTTGGTACCTCCTGTTGTATTGCACCTATACCATACCTCATCTGTGTTCCCTTTGGTCACTCCACCCCTGACAGCTAACACTATCTCCACCTATGAGTCCAGTTTTCTCCTTTCTGTCCCCACTGTCTACCCCTCCCTTGTCCCCTGTCCCATGAGTACCTCACCCTGGCCCCTGACCCTCTTGTTTTCCAGCCTCCTGCAATAATTCCAATGGAGCATATTTATTTGAGATGCTTACTTCACCCTGTTGTCTACACTATTTGTGCACCTGCACTGCCATCGCCTCTTCCTAATTTCTCCCATTGGAAAGGATCCCTCCTCCTCCCATCTACCATGTGCCATTCACTGCTTATATGGCAGCCAGAATTGTCTCTCACTGTTGTGGTGTCCCTTGCTACTCCCCTTCTATCCACTCTATCTGCCCTCCAGCCTACATAAGATGAATTGCCTTTTTAATCCTCCCCAGCTTTGCCTAATCTTTTGTGTCTCTCATCTCAGCCTGTTCACTTGTGTTTCTAGCTGCTCCATTCTTATACTTCTTGGGCAACCCTACTCCTCCATAGCATGCTCATGAAAACAGCTGCTCCACAACTATTGCACCCTACAATTCTCCCTGTCCACCTCCTCGTACCCCCTGGCCTCCCAGCTCCTCTTGACTTCCCAATCCAACCTAGCCCCTCCTCCCTTCCCATCCAGCTGCCTACATAATGCATTTCTCAACTCAGACATAAAC
Organism: Neoceratodus forsteri; assembly: GCA_016271365.2. Taxonomy (NCBI): domain Eukaryota; kingdom Metazoa; phylum Chordata; order Ceratodontiformes; family Ceratodontidae; genus Neoceratodus; species Neoceratodus forsteri. The sequence goes on along the minus strand of JADMNL010000023.1, from coordinate 97,025,828 downwards.
CGTTACCCTTAATAAAAAATATTTTGACCCACACTATTAACCAGTGCCCAAGACACACGGACACTGAGAACTGTAGTTTTTTTTGTTTTTTAACCAGTACACTAGCGGTGTGGACACCAAGAATACATGTGAATGCTTATGCTACATAACTCAATAATGATTTACCTAAGTAAGAGTCAATGATGTGAATGGTATTTGTACACCACCACTCCTGTGAGAGCACTGGAAGTGACCCCTGTTCACCTGGGCCCCTCCTATAAATGTAGACAACGCTGGGGAAGGAGGGTTGGTAGCACAGTAGTGCCCAGAAACAATCAGGTCCCTGTAGGAGAAAATGCCACAGTTATAGTATGTTTAATCAAGAGCAGTGCATACAGAAAGCAATACACGCATCCAACCCTGTTTTCCAAGTGACCACTCAGTTTCTGCAAAGCAAAATTCCACTGCAAAGCATTTTATCTGGCTGCACAAGATATGTAATTTATGCCTTGTCCCTCATTTTTATCATGCTACACTGCAATATATGTGTACTGATTAAGGCACACTAGTCAGCATGTTTACTGTTTCTAAGTAACTACAAACAAAAACACATGCACTTGTAACCTTCACTAAAACTAAATAATAAGTCCTAAAATCTGACTAGGATCCTAGTCACCCCAAAACCAAACTGCTCAGCGCTTCTATCAGGCTGACCCACAATCAACTGCTCAGCATTTATATCAGGCTACCCACACAGTAATAATTAAGCAATAAGGCACGACAGGGTGTGTGTTGTGCTGGGATAACGTCACGCCTGGGGTGATTAGGCATGAGGCTGCAGGCCGAGTGTGACTAATCACCCCAGTGACATTATCCCAGCACAACACACACCCTGGAGTGCCTTATTGCTATTATACAATGGCTCATTTTATTTTAAGTAGAAAAATAGGAAAACCTGTTTAAAATATAAATTTATTTCATTTTTTGTTTGGGCAGGTATACTTATTGAAAAAAGTGCACAGTTCCTGTCTTGTGCAGGAGGTGGCACTGCCTCACATGGTTTCTCTGTATTTGTTTTAATGTTTGTTCGGTTTCGATCTACTCCTCCTCGCTGATTAGACGATCAGTCTTACTACCTGGTCTGCCCCTACACTGACAGCACTGTGTTTACTGAACACCGAGTTCAAATCTGCCCTAAGTTACCTGATAAAAGAAACTACATCAGGAACTCGCTGGCTCCTCGAATACATTTCTTGTGCCTAGAAAAGACGCTGGCGATGCATTTCATCACTCAATGTGGTGATTCACTTCACTCCCTCAGTGTGAGGAGTCAGCAAGTGTTATGGCAAGAGAGGACCTAGTGAGCGTTATGAGTAGAGCCGCGGTCACTGTTTAAAATGCAGGCTCACTCAGGCCTGAAATTACAGGGTTCCTGATGTAGTTTTCTTTTATCGGGTATCTTAGGAGCAGATTTGAACTCGTGTTCAGTAAACACAGTGTTGTCAGTGTAGGGGCAGACCAGGTAGTAAGACTGATCGCTCTGTCAGCGAGGAGGGTAGGGCAGGCAATCTGGAGTGATTTTTTTTTTTTTTTTAACATTTGATGCGGTCTTTTCTGTGCTGGGACTAGATCCGTGATGTTGTACTGGATAACATCATGGGTCCAGTCCCAGACTGACGAATCAGAGCCCAAGATTTTTTTTGCCATTGTATAATAATTATTGAGCCTCTATAGCTTGTAGCCCTCAATCTGATCTGGCTGAAACATTAACAAAGAAATGCCCAGAATGAAAAATAGACAATAAAATACCCAGACTGGACCTCCAGTGCTGGACGCCGATTCCTCCATGCACCACCTCCTGCCAAATGGAACAGAAAGGCTGCATGAAAAGTCAAGCTGGTCAAGTCCCTGAGCCCTGTGCCATGCCCGCACTGCAGCAAACTATGTAATCTCATTACTCCAGCCTTGGCTGGCTCTCCCAACAGCATTCCATCAATTCACCACTTATTACTTTGTTAACAACACCATCAATGCCCAGAAACCTGACAAGCTGGCTGCACTGCTAAAACTGGACCCTCTGCTTACCCTGTGATCGACTGTTGTGTCATACCTTGCCATACCCAAGTGTAACACCAAAATGAGAGAAAACACCTTTTCTGTTTTCGCTCCATAATTATGGAACTCCTTCCGCTGGCCCAGGCACACTCAAACTCACCGGATTTTTAAACTGAACTCCGAGTTACTTGATAGCTCAGACCACTGCTTCTGTTGGGGAGCTGACACTTCCTTGCTTGCCCTCTTAGATCTGCCATGGCACTTGTTCCTATCACTGAGTGAGGCTATCCCTAAGCTCTTCTCACACCAAGTTACCCTGGTACTTAATACTCTTTGTTGTACTATTGTATTTGTTGTTACATATGATGCCACTGTTCTACATTCTTTATGTCTTCTGCCACTGTGATGTGTACATTGTATATCAATGCTTTGTTAGGAAAATGTACGGCTGTGTCTTATCAATGTATGTTACTGCTGCTTTTTACCCTATCTTATGTAACCTCCCAGGTCATGCCTGAAAATAGGCAGCTCTGCTGTCGAGATGGTGGACATAGTTTTCTTTTTCATAGTTCTTTCTTGAGCCAACCTTCCTCATTCGTTATCATGAAATAACTCACAAAAGAAAATCTCGCTCATGAAAGATGGTGAACTTACTTTTTTCTTCATAGCTCTTTCATGAGCTGAGATTCTTCTTTGTGAGTTATTCACAATCATGAAAGAAGGTTGCCACAAAAGAACTATGGAAAAAAACTAAGTCAGACATCTTCTTTCATGAGATGGAAATCTTTGTGAGACTCACAAATGACAATTTCAGCTCACAAAACAAACCTCAGTAAGTAATTTTTAAACTTCTTTATTGCACATTTTAAAAGAGTACAAATGCCCTTTACAAACATGGAGATAGTAGCACTAGACAGGTTTCCAAAATAGTATGAAATTGAAAAGGATGCAATCTTTACATCAAACCCCTGTCTAATACATCACAAAACCCAAAGCTCCATTTAATTTTTCTTTATCTTACCATAACCAGGCAAAGGGCCTGGGCTGTGTTCTGATGGTAATGAATGGTTCTACCCAAGGATAAGGTAAATAGCGGTGCCTCTACCCAAAGTAAAATATAGTGGGCCAGTTGTTTGTCTGGTACAGCCCTCTGGGATGCTGTACCTACCCACCTCCACTACCAGTCACCACACACACAGAATACTATATACCAAAGTACCACTCTATGTTGCATGCATTTAATAGCTAGCACTAATAATATGCTGACAGACAGTTTTGAACAGCAACAACAATAAAAGTTTTATTTTTAGGGTAGGGGAATTTGTGAAGCCAAAACAGTAACGTTTGGGTAACTGGATAAACTGGTAACTCCATAAACAGTAATGACAACAAGGTCCACGCTCAGCAGCAACCACAGTGATAACTCACCTTCCCACTGGTACCAGTGTCCCAAACAAGTCTAACTGGTACCTAGATATAGAAAGATGCAGGCCTGTAATGTTGCTGTGAGTTGGCCAGCATTAGTGCACTTATTACTGGAGATGAAGAACTTTATGACTATAGATCTATCTCTTGCTCAGGCAGGCCCTGTGTTTACTCATGGTTTTGAAGTTCAGCTCATAGGATCTGAACAGGGTCAGTGGATGCAGTTTGTCTCATTTGAGCTGGGGCCTGGATTGGCAAACTAGTAGCTGTAGTGGTTGACACTGAAGCCTTGCAGCTTGTCACTTTCAGGCACTTGCAGTCACTTGCAGCTTGTCACCTTCCAGGCACTGGATTGGGCCAGAGTTTGGGACGAGGACCACGTGCTCACGACATATCCAGGCCTCCCCTTCCATGACAAGCACTGAGTGAAGCCTATTAGTAGCATCAACTGGTCAACTACCCAGACTATCCCTCCAGTAGTGACTCCTATCTGGAACTCAGGAATCACACAGTCTCTCCGCCTTCTCTGAATGCAGACACAAACACTTCTGCATGTAACCCTGGCTGCTCCAGGCTGAACAGCAAACAATTTCTAGGATGAATTTCTGCTTTCTGAAGGCTATCTTTAACATGTTCTGGCTCCCCAGGCAATGGACAACCAGCGGCTTCTCCTGATGCTGTTTCAGTTTATGGTGTACACTTCAGGCAAGTTCAGTCCCAACCCCATAACAACTGATGGCTCTTCTCTGAGTGCCAAACTGTCTTATTTCAACTGAAAATTCAAACTTGGATTCTTCCAGGTAAAAGAAAATTTCAGCAACTCAACCGACGGGCAACTGTGGGAGCTGTGGACTGATTTCCAAAATGTCTCTTCCTCTACTTCTCTACTTACTCAGAGAACCTCCAGCAGAAACTGCCTCAGCTGAAAACTGTCTCTGAAGGGAATGGCAGCAACTAGTTGGCTGACACAGCTGTCCATCTTTAAAATTAATGTATGAGATTTATACTAATAAATTGCTCATTTAGAGGAGCTATATCTGCAGGTCCTCAGGCTCCTTGAATCTTGACCGATGGAGGAAGGGTCAAAGGATCACAAAATGGCTGCTGTTGTAAACAGTTCAGATATTGTCCCATCTTTCACTTCTTTTTTTTTTGCAGAGCTTCTATAAAGTTTTAAATATATTTGCCTCCAGTGTCCAATAACTGCCCCTCTGCCCTGCTGTTCAGTCAACCCAGTGGTTGTGAGGGCCATCCTTAAAGCTGTCCACCCCACACTGGACTCCAACTGCTACCCAACCCTGCCCGGCAAACAACAGTTGACCCAGTGGTCATGAGGCCATCCTTGAAGTTGTCTTCCCCACGCTGGACTCCAAGCCGCTACCTGATCTCCTGCCTGCAAACAGTCAATCTGGTGGTTGTGAGGGCCATCCTGAAGCTACCCTCCCGTGCTGGACTCCAGCTGCTACCCAACCCCCACCTACAAACAGTCAACCAGGTGGTCGTGAGGGCCATCCTTGAAGCTGCCTCCCCACGCTGGACTCCAAGCTGCTACCTGACCTCCCACCTGCAAAACGGTATGGAGACCTCTACTTCAAGTGGTTACTGCATTTTAATTAAGGAGGTGCTTGTACAGCTGTGGCACTACTCAGAGCTGGAACTGAGCTTGTACAGCTGTGGTGATACTGATTTTCAAATGGAGCTGGAACTGTTGGTCCCCACCGATGCTGTGCATTGGCTATCCCACCACCACCACCACTACTACCCTTGGTAAACTCATAGTTATATAGGACAGGTTACGTGACGCTAGAACCAATAAGTCTACTTTTCAATTTGCAGGTTATCTAAACCAGCCTCTAGTGGCTGCTAACATATTCTTGCTATTTGCTAATAGCTGCTTAATGATGTTTAGCCCCATAAGCTGCTGCTACTGACTGCCTCTATTAAACGACTCCACCATGCTGTTTCCCCTAGTTATCTTCTCCCTTTGGACCCACTGTTTTCTCTCTCCCACCCTCCCCCAACCAGTCAAGCAGCAGTGCCTACATACACTACATAACCCGTCCACACTCCACCCTCCCTCCTCCAGTTCCTCTCTTGCAGGTGATTTCCCGTGACCCAACTACCAAAACCATTCACAGGCCCGACCATCCTTCCACCCTCCTTCCACCTAGGCCAGATAGCCCTTCACACCACCACTCAATTCTCCTCTGGGCTCATCAAGCTTTCACGTGCTCCCCCCCATAAGCCCCTGTGGGCTCAGCCTAACCAGAATGTTAAATCACCTCCATTTCTGCTAGCCAGGAATGTACAGCCACATCCTGGACCTTTCTCCTCCCATGATCCAGCCACCGCCCACCCTCTCAACTCCCCAGTGGTCTGAAATTGGTGCACCTGAATATATGCAGCCTCCTACCCAAATTACCCCTGCTGCAACCAACTGTACTCTCACTTCACCCAGATGTCCTGATTATTTCTGAGTCCCGGTTAAAGCCCCACAACAAAGACTCTGAAATTGCCATCCCAGGATACTCTGTCATCCATCACGATCGGCCATGATCAGGTCCTACAAATACAATCTGACAGACTGGAAGATATAGACCGATTCACCCAAATTTCAATAACATTTTTTTTATTTTATTTTATAGTCAAATATTCACCAAGTGCATGTTAACTCAAATGTTATATTCAACTTAAATTTCCTACATTTCAGAACTAATCCTTCTTCAGGGAATGCACATGTTCACATCTAAAAAAACATATATACGTATGTTTCATGAGGTTATAGTTAAAGTCATCTTAACATAGCAATTCTTTACTTATAATTTCAATATTTCTTATGGACAACATATTTCATTTATACTCACATTTGACTAAAACTTTTCTCTAATTTCCAACATAAAGATTATCTTTGTTTCTTCTGCATTTTTTATCTAATTATAAACAACCAAAATCAATCCATGACAACAAATTCTATATCTTCCTATGTATTATCACTTAAACAGAAAAATGTACTTACATGTTTGAAACTCTATTCTATGTGTTTGAACCAGTATTCTAAATTAGTAATGTCTGTACCTGTAAATTTATAAAGTATTTATCAGTAACTGCATTCCAGCTTAATAGCTACTTAAATGATGTTTAACTCTCATAAATTACCTCATTTCAATTTTCCTTTTGAACAATGCTTTTAATTCTGTAATAGTAAAAGCATTTGTTGTATTACTGATAAACACTGCACCCATTTGAATTCATTTCTTGAAACTTCTAAGTAATACTAAATTTGCTGTAGCCTCAAATCATGTTTTGCAATGAGCCATCTTCAGACCATGTAAATTTCACAGAATGGCGCTAATTGTATCAACTATCAACCGCTCTTACTCATATCGTTTAACAGTGCTAAATGTGGCTATCATCTTTCTAACACTTGTTAGTTTCCAAACAGATTCTCTTTTCATCTAACACATAGTAGCAGAATATGTTATCAGTTTCTGCAGGCTTTCATTATTGTGCATACAGTACTTACTTTCAATGTATGCTATTTCAGGAGCATCATCTCAGTGTCTCCTTATTTCTAAAGTGAAGTGCTCAGAATGAAAGTTCCCTATATGGGGTTTGGGTGCTGAGAAATCAGGTGCTCACATGAGAATCTCACCACATGACTGGCATCCACCTGGTGATAAATAACCATGCTTGGCGCCTGACCTGCTAATCAGCAGCTCTAGCAACAAACAACAACTTGTTAGGAGTTCTCCACATGCTTCAAATTAAAGTGGCAACTTTCATTTAACCTTTCCATAGTGCTTTGGACGATTTATATCTGGGTAAAGAACACTGCAATTTATTTTCACATCTGTTATTTCTTCTTTTACTAATTATATTATGTCTTAATCAATTCTGAACTATACTATGTTTATATTTTGAACATAAGGGACAGCTAGTCTATAACATATTCTCAGAGGGCATTAACAGATATTGAAAATTATGTGTTATCCAAGGGCCTCTCCTTTAGTCCGCATTCAAGAATAAATGAATTTGAAATTAAATTGGAAACCATATCACTTTTATAGGAAAATAAGATTGAAATATTTTATTGGCACACAGGAAGAAATGACTAATGTAAATGTACAAGAAAAAAGAGAAGAAATGACAGTCAAAATGTAAGTTAAAATCATGTTTTGTCCTCCAGGGACTATACTTCATAACATAAAACATATATGTCTCTAGTTAATAAAGACATAGTTCAAGTTCAAGTTTATTGCAGGAAAACTCCATTGAGCAAGCTCATTCACAAGAGGTCCTGAATCAGGTATACAGACAAATACACAATACATATAAATAATACCATGGCAGTATTTTAAGTGAAAATAGGTCCATAAGGTACATAGTACTCAGGGTAAAATGTAACAATAAGGGAGAGATGTAGGAAACAGAAAGAGTAGGGAATACAGTAGGTAGGAGTAGGGGTTGGAGATGGTGGATTAGGGACTACAGTAAATAAGCAGAAGGTTTGGGAGTTAGGGAGGAGCAAAAAGGAGCAAGGGGTAGAAGAAAGGAAAGAAAAAGAGAAAAATGGGAAGTGAGAAGATGAAGTATAAGGATCACGGTAGGATCAAAGGTCACCAACAGAAGGAAGGAAGTTAGGGTGGGGATGAAAGAGAATAGGGGATAATATGGTATAGAGGAGGTGAAATAAGTGCAAATAAAAGGTCATGATAGTAGCTGCAGATAGCATTTTTGTAGGTAGCCATAGTCTAGATGAGCCAGAGGGCAGATAATAATGCTGGGTGGATAGAAATAATATTAGAAACAGAAAGACATCAGGATAGGAGAACAAAGTACAATTTGTCTGCTGCTGAATTTGGAGCATTAAGGAACTTGGAAAATGACGATAGTATCATCATAAAGCATGGGACAAACAGGAGTTGTGGTGGTGATGGATTACACCCAGTATAAGGAAATGTGTGAATCCTTACTATCAGATACAAAAAATACCTCAAAATACCATCTAACCCTACTCAAAAATACAGAATTTAGTATCCAGTTTACTCAGAGATTCTTTGAAAAGGTTGGTTTTCTGAATGGGAAAAGGAATCTTTATTTAGAGGACACCAATGGTCCCATTGTTTTAAGTTGAAGGGACAGAACCACACAGATGTGGATTTGGAAAATTGCTTATTGGTGATGTGGGATCTAAAAGATCACTATACTTCAATACCGCATATTAAGGGTTGTGAGGTTTTAAAAATGCATTGGATATGGGAAGACAAGAAGAAAAAACACCTAACAGTTTACTAGTAAAATGGCAGATATAGTCCTGTCTCAAAACTACTTTAAATTTGAATCTCAGTATTTTTACAAATCAGGAACTGTAATGAGGTCCAGTATGGCACCTCCCTATGTGAACCTTTATATGGATTGGTTTGAGATAGAATTTGTGTTTAACATACAAAATAATAGGAAAGAAAATACATGTTTATGGAATCCTTTATTGACAATATTATTGTTATCAGGAAGGGTAACTACAACCAACTGATAGAATTTAACACATATTTGAACAGCAGAACTGACCATTTTGTTTTCACACTGAATGTAAGTGATACTGAGATCCCATTTTAGATGTAATGATTTATAAAAAAGAAGGAAAACTTAATACTAAATTATATCAGAAACCGATGGGTAAAAATTCTCTATTAAGAGCACAGAGTTTTCATCCAAAACAACTGATAAAGTCTGTACCATAAGGACAGTACCTAAGAGTACAAAGGAACTATTCAGAGACAGAGGAATGTAGGTTGAAATGGATAAGATAATAAGATTTACAGCAAGAGGACATGACAGTAACACACTGGAAGTAGCAAGACAAAAGTGCAAACACTAATGAGAGAAACTACTGCAGGAGCTAATCTACCTAAGACAGATAGAAAAGGGAAAACAAATTTATTCTCCACCCAATACAATGACTCCACTGTCCACTGCAACAATACTTACAGAATAAAAAAGATAAGAAATACAACGTGGGATGAAGATGTGAAAATTAATCAATTTATTAATTGTCAAAGTTCTGGACTTGTGAATATCTTGAAATGTCCTTGTGATAAGGTGTATATAGGTATGACTGAGGAGGAAGCTAAGAGCGAGTGAGGAACACAAAAGCGATGTCAGAAGGCAAGATATGACATCCCCAGTGGCGTGACACTTTATTGAGCAAAATCATCCGTTACCTTATTTAAGTTTTTTGAGGTAAAAAGGTAGAACCTAACCCCAGATATGGAGATTTCTGTACTAAATTACTAACAAGGGAAGCTTACTATACCAACAGATTCAAAGCAACCAATCCAAGATATGGATTGAATGAAAGCATTGACTGGCACCCCATTATTTAATTAATTGCTTGAGGAATACTCTCCCACAGTAGCATAATTCTCCATAGAAAAGTAAATCAGGACCTAAATTTATATTAAATGTGTGGGTATAGATATATAGAATGCAGACCGTAATGATTATTCAGTGAAAATCTGATGTATGGAGTATAAAACTCTTTTATTTTCAGAAGAGTGGAACAAAACAATTGTAGGATATCAGTGCATTGGACACTAAAGTACTTTGTAAAAACAAAATTTCTTAAAGGGACAATGTAATAGACATTTATGACCCTTATAAAAACCTCCATCATTTCCCTTTCACTTTATTATGATTTGTAAAATATGATGGAATTTAACACGATGAAGGTATAAGTTCACACTCTTCCTTTACTGATAAGTATATTAAAATCGTTTGACATGGTCATCCCACTCCCCAAAGGCAGTGATCTCTGCCCCAGAAACTACCACCCCATTTCCCTCCCTCCTTCCCATACTGGCTAAACTCCAAGAAAAACTTATTCTCTCTCAACTCTCCTTCTTCCTTGACTTCTCATCCTTCTACACCTTACCAGTCTGGTTTCAGGAAGTCCCACTGAATTAATGAGGACACTCAAAATGAGGGACCTCCTGTCGCCAGACAGTGGTCTCCTACGTGTCAAATTTAAATTCACAAAGTCAAAAAAATTAAAAATAAGGACGGGACCCTTCAGTGTGGTTTGCTGCTACTGACCACCGCAGTTTTTAGTACTATTTGCAGTTAGACTTGGACTTTACTTACTTTTCGCTTCTGTTTATTTGGTGTAAAATTAAATAAAACAAGGATGGCAGTGTTCTTGTCTCCTGTTGCTAACCCACCACCAATGATGCAGTATTTGCCAGACTTCAAAGTTTTAGAGGCTTTTAATGTGGGATTACTTTTAAATGCAGATGGTCTAATGGGTTGGTGTACTTCACTGGCTGTGGATCTGCAGCTCAATGATTGTTTCACGGCATTTTGTAACTGCTTTGGGTTAAATTGTAGAATTTTTGGGAGTGCTGGGAAAATGTTTATATTTCTGCCATTGAGAAAAAACTCTCTAAAATGCTTTTGGGGTACTGTAAGTAAATGTAAGAAGCAAGCACAGTGCTAATGTATCAGATTTATGTGAAATATTGATATGTGTGTCACCCTGGTCCCTCCATGTTGACTTTTTAGGTGGGCCCTGTATCCACCTTCCAGGTGGTCCCTCAGTACCCCGGTCTAACCCTGTCTTTATATTGTTGTCCTTACCTTTGTGGCCTTTACATTGTAATGCCTCTCCATGGGGTCTGGGATTTCATTCCTCTGGCATCTTTACATAATGACACCTCCTTGTGAGGTCTGGGGTCCCTCCATCGGGGCTTTTATATTCTGGCATCTTTGTCTGAGATCCTGTCCTCTGGGGTTTTGGGTTCCCTCTATATGCTGTGTGTCACTCCTTCCTCTAGGGTCTCTATAAGCGGTTCCTCACTGCGACTATAAGGTCTTTATATTATGTTCCTCTCTGTGGGGTCTGGATTACCTCCTCTGGGATTTAGTTATTGAGCATGGGAGGGAGTAACATGATAGCAAATTCTGTTTGAAATTACCTCCAAAATGCACCAGAATGCACCAAATTTTAAAAATGTTCTGGGGGCATAGGCAGTCCCCAGAACCCCAGCCTATAGTTTACAATATTCACACCAGCAGCTGTACAGTTATAATATCTGACATTCATCAGGCCATGGACCAAGGCTGTGCCACTGGAGCCATTTTGTTGACCTCACTAAAGCATTTGATCTGGTGAACCATGATCTACTGCTTCTGCATCTTGGGGTCCTTGGTCTTGATACCAGTGCCTCCAGTGGGTCCAAAGCTATATCTCCTGTCATTACAAAGAGTCAAATGGGCCAGCTCTCTCTCTGATCTTCATCCCATAACTCATGGGGTACTGCAAGGCTGTATACTGGGTCCTCTGCTGTTCTCCTATTTATCAATGATCTACCAAAAACTGTGTTAGGGCCTCTGTGCACTTATATGCAGACAATGCCATTACATACCGTTCCTCCTCTAACCTTGACAGGATTAACAGTGACCTGGGTGCTGACTTCTCCAACCTTGAAAAATGGTTTAGTAGTATGCAACTAGTCCTTAAAATAAAAAGCATGCTCTTCTCACACCTACAGTCTGTTTCCTGCATCCTACCCCCATTAGTATCACTTCCCTCAATGGGGATATCCTTGAATCTGTCAGTGCCTTCAAGAAACTGGGCATCATGCTTGATAACTCTCTCTCCTTTAATGCCCGTGTCTCCACTCTAATAAAACTCTCAATTGTAAAACAGATCATAGAAACACAGAAACATAGACTTTGATGGCAGATAAGGACCGCTTGGCCCATCTAGTCTGCCCATTTCCCTACCTACAGGATAGGCCGCAGATCCTAGTTAACCAACAGCCTATTTCCTCCTACCCCCCCACAAGAATTGCCTTATGCCTGTCCCATGCATTCTTGAATTCTCCCACAGTTTTAGACCCCATGACCTCCTCAGGAAGGCTGTTCCATGCATCCACTACCCTCTCTGTGAAATAATACTTCCTCACATTGCCCCTGAACCACCCTCCTTCTATTTTTAAATTGTGTCCCTTGTTCTTGCACGTCTCTGTTTCTGAAAGATGCTACCTCTTGGACTTTGTTGATTCCACTGAGGTACTTAAAAGTTTCTATCATGTCCCCCTTCTTTTCCTCAAAGGTATACATATTAAGCTCCTTTAGTCTCTCCTCATACGGCTTCTCTTGCAGACCCTGCACCATTTTAGTTGCCCTTCTCTGGACTACCTCTATCCTGTCTATGTCCTTAGGAGATGGGGTCTCCAGAACTAGACACAGTACTCAGATGGGGTCCCACCAACTGTCTGTACAAAGGGATAACAACTTCCTGTTTTCTGCTGCTGATGCCTCTCCCTATACATCCCAGTATACCCCCAGCCCTCCTTACTGCCTTCTCACATTGCTTGCTAACCTTAAGGTCATCTGATATGATTACCCCCAGGTCCCTTTCCTTTTTGTTGTTGTTACTACCTCCCCACCCATTGTGTATTCTTCCCCTGGGTTCTTGTTTCCCAGGTGCATTATTTTGCACTTCTTTGCATTGAATCCTAGCTGCCATACTTCTGACCATTCCTCCAACCTTGCCAAGTCCTTTTACATCCTTTCCACACCTCCTTGTGTATCAACCCTGTTGCAGATCTTTGTGTCATCTGCAAAAGGCATACTTTTCCTTCAGTCCCTCTGCAATGTTACTGATGAAGACAGTAAAAGGACTGGACCCAATACTGAACCCTGAGGTACCCCACTAGTAACCCCTCTTTCTTCAGAGTGGACTCTATTTACAATTACCTTCTGTGTCCTGTTGTGCAGCCAATGTTTTACCCAGGCTACCACCCTGGGACCCACTCCCAGGCTGGTTAATTTGACTATTAATCTTTGTGTGGGACTGTGTCAAATGCCTTGCTAAAGTCTAGGTAGGCCATGTCACAGCCCCTCCCTGGTCTACTACTTTGGTCACCCAGTCAAAGAAATCTATTAGATTCATCTGACATGACCTTCCCGCTGTGAACCCATGCTGCCTTGGGTCCTGTGCTCCACTGGCCTCTAGGTACTCAACTATTCTTTCCTTCAGAAGTGACTCCATCACTTTCCCTACCACAGAGGTCAGACTGACAGGTCTGTAGTTTTCTGCCTCTGTCTTGGTCCCACTTTTGTGAAGGGGAATCACATCTGCCTTCCTCCAGTCCTCGGTACCACACCATCCTCCTATGATTTATTAAAAGAATAGCCAGTGGTTTCACTAGTTCCTCCTAATTCTTTAGAATTCTGGGGTGAATTCCATAAGGACCCATTGCTTTGTCCACCATCAGTTTTAGGAGTTCTTGCAGAACCCTTTCTTCTTTGAAAGGACTGGGACCGACCCCCTATCAAGAGTGCTTCTGTTAATTGGATTAGGTACTTCCCCCTCCTCTTTTGTGAATACTGAGCAGAAATATTCATTCAGTATCCCTGCTTTTTCACTGTTCCCTCTGCCCACCCACCGTTCATTCTATTCAGCCTCACTATCCCTCCTTTGTCTTTCTATGCTCGCTGATGTACCTATAAAGGTTTATCCCCCTTCTTAACTGAGTTGGCTATCTTTCCTCAGTTTGGGCCTTTGCTATTCTGACTTCCCTCCTGCTTCCTTCTGCCTTAACTGGTACAGCTCTCTGTCCTGCTCCTTCTGTGTTTCCTTATACTTCCAGAAAGCTATCTTTTCTTCCTGACTCTCACTGCCACCTCTTTTGAGAACCATAGTGGCTTTTTCTTTCATTTTGATTTGTTTATTTGCTTCACACAAAGGCTTGTTGCCTCTGTGATGGCAGTTTGATGAGTCCCCATTGTTGCTCCACACCTCCTTCTAGCCTGTTTGCTAGTGCTTTTCTGAGGCACTCTCCCATCTTGCCAAAGTCAGCCCTCCTAAAATCCAGTACCCTCACTTTTATGTGGCTTGACTCTGTATTGGATCTGCCCTTCCTTACTTCTGCCTCCTGTATGAAGACAGCCTCCTCAGATCTTCTTCCATTTCTTACCTACAGTGCTCCACTATTGCTCTCCACCAGTGCTAGCAACCTGGCTATCCTTTCCCAGGCCTACCACAGGGTGGGATGGTTTGCCCAAGTGTACCCGCCCGCCTCCAACACTGCAACGTACTCTCCTCTTTGGGTTGGCTTACCTATGAGTCTAACCTGAGGTTCTCCACTGTAAGCTTCCTGCATAAGCTTGTCCATAAATATACCCCCTTCAGGGAAGCAATCTACCTCAAACAAGCTGTCCATGCACTCAGATCAGCCTCTCTACCTCCCTCCCTCTCTAAGCCCAACTTACAGCTAGCAGTTGCTTGCAAGTCCTTTTTTCTTTGTGGCAGTATCTGACTGGAACTCTCTGCCCAATTCTGTCCTGGTCCTGTACTACCCTGTCTCAGTTCCAGACAGAACTACTCACCTATCTCTCTGCCTCTATGACCTGCTCCTGCTTGTGTTACTTCTTTTGACTACTCCTCACTCATCTGTTGCTCTTCAGCTCCCATCCTGCTCTTTCCTCCTTCCCCACCAATCCTCCTCCTGTGCCTTTTTCAGCCCCCACCACCACCACCTCCTCCTCCTCCTCCTCCATGCTACTCTTCTCCTGAGTATAATTCACTCTCCTGGCTTGGTATCTTACCATGCATCTGCTAATATAAATATTGTATCTTACCTGTATCCTATTGTATGTGAGCCTTGTTGTGATGAATCACCTCCCATATCAATTGCTATCTTGTTAACTCTGGTATACAGTTGTACACTATTACACACCCAACTTGTATTGTAATCCTGGCTAAATGTCTGGTCACCATGAAAAAGGGACCAATTGTCTCAGTGGACTCACCTTGTTACCAAACTCAATAAATAAATAAATAACACGCAGGAGGACCCACATCTATTTCACTGAGGGACCCAAATCAACATTGTTGCCTGGGGCCCAGATGAGTCTCAGTCTGCCCCTGCTCCAACATCTATCTGTGTGATCAGCTGTGTAGTGTTTCATACAAGATGGACTGCAAAAATAATGCCAATATTCCAATCTGATAACAAAGAGGACCCCTTTTTCATGAGTTTAAAGTAAGAAAAGCCAATAGGCAGTTAAAATGTTTAAATTCTAATATGTGCCATGTTTTGGGGGGGTGCACCCTGAAATGTTGTTTTTTTTGTTTGTTATATACCACACACCAGTAGCGCCTCAGCAGAAATGTGAATTACATTTTGTGAGCAATACAAAGGTTACAACATGCTAGTTTTTGATGTGCAAAAATAATGGAGTGCCACTTTCCAATGAAATTCTCTCCAGTTGTTTGAGGCCGAGATGCAGAATACTTCCTCCCAAATTGCACATCAGTAATTTGGTGTAAGTTCATCTCCATTTCTTTTTCCCATGCTGTTTGAAAATGAGGTGAGGTGACCTCCTTCCTCAAAATAGCCCTGTATCATATAGGATTGCTTTTTTTGCTTGTTTTTTGCATGAGACCCTCACCAGCCTTTTCAATAATCTCTACTGGGGTGTGGGTCTTCTTATAGATCTTGTATTCTAGCTCCCTCTCAAAGAAATGATGTGACCTGCAAATAGCGGAAAAATCGATCGTCTTAGATCAAATTCTGTTTGCATCTGAGTAAAAGGTTCAATGGTTCCATTTTGTAGAAAGTGGGAGAATCTGCTCAGATCAGATCTCTTCCAGTGCCCATAGGTGGCATCCATTTTGGGAGGGAGAAACTCCATGCACCTATATAAGTGGGTGTAACAAGTCAGTGAGTGTTTAATATGAAGTTCCTTTCACACTGTTTTCCAATTCAAATATAGTTGCTTAAGCCAAGGGTTTAAGGCAGATTGATCAGTGATTTTTTCCCAAGGGAGCATCAAATGTTTCTGAGGCAGGCCCAACATTACATTATAGACTAAAGGAGCTTAAGATGTAGCCTCGAGGAAAGGAGTGAGAGGGGACAGGATAGAAACGTTCAAATACCTCAAGGGAATCAACAAAGTCCAAGAGGGTAGCATCTTTCAGAAAAAGAGATGTGCAAGAACCAGGGCACAATTGAAGATAGAGGGGGACAACTCAGAGGTAATGTGAGGTATTTCTTCACAGAAAGGTTTGTGGATGCATGGAACAGCCTTCCTGAGGAGGTCGTGAGAGTCAAAACAGTGGAGGAATTCAAGAATGCATGGGACAGACATCGGCAATTCTAGTGGGGGTAGGGGAAGTAGACTGTTGGTTAACTAGGATCTGCAGCTTATCTGTTAGGTAGGAAATGGGCAGGCTAGGTGGGCCATGCAGTCCTTATCTGCCATCAAATTCTATGTTTTCATTTCTCCTGCTCCATAACTATCCAACTGCCATTGGTTATATCTTTCCTGTATCCTAGCTAAGGTAGAAGCTGCACTGTTTGATTATATAATTTCAAATTCAGCAGACCACTCCCCCTTCAACTTTGGTCTAGCATATCTCCCCATTTAGTGCAGCCTTCTTATCCCATTCCCCTTGAGAGGAATTCTGGTCCCCTGGAAAAGTTCAGACTCTGGGGCCCTATGCAGCACTACATACAGTAGCATGCCAGGCAACCTTGGGCCCCTCTTTGGTGCCAGGCCCGGAATTATCCCCCTGCTCCCTCACCCTCTCAAGGGCCCAGATTACTCCCCAGAAAAGTGATGAAGGGCCTTATTAATTTTCTTACATTCAGTTCTTGGAATCTTGAGGGGTAAAGTTTGAAATAAATTGTCTCTATCCAATTTCCATAAGGCCCAGCTTAACAACGCATGAGGAAATGGAAAGAGGTTTTGGGACAACATCAAGAACATCTTTGGTAAAGAGCAAAAGTAGCACCCTAAGATGCTCAACATTAATAACTAATCTTCTTCAGATCTGCTAGCCATTGCTGATGCCTTTAACCAGGCTTTACAGACCTGTCCTCAGTGCTGCCTCCAGACTACCTTCTGCCTGCAGAGGACAGGTTGTGCCAACCTGCCCATAACTAACCAGCCAGCCTTCTACTTTAAGAAGGTGATGGTGAAGGAGGCCCTAATGATGGTCAGGAAAGTCCTAGGCAAAACCAGATTGGGGAGTGATGGGCTGGCAGAAGTTACTATCTCTCACCCTTGATGTTCTTATCATGCCCATAACAATGCTATTTAATAAATCCTTGGCTGTAGCTCAATTTCCAGAGGTATGGAAGCAAGCCCTGGTAACTCAGTGCATAAGAATAGTGACAAGGCACTGGTGTCAAACTACAGGCCAATATCTATCCTCTACCCACTATCAAAGCTTTGGAAAAATTGTGGCAAGTCAACTCACAGAATACCTCAATAAGTACAATCCACTCTGCCCAAACCAACATGGTTTCAGGCAAAACACAGTACCACTACGGCACTGCTGGAATACACTGACTATCGAAGAAGGTGGTGGATGATGGCAAATGGTGGGGTCCATCTCATTGACTTCACCAAAGCTTTGACATCATCAGCTGCCTTCAACTAGTACTCCAGCTCCAAAGATTGGGTGTGGCACCTAAGCCTGAATTGGTTCCATGACTACCTAACACATAGGAGCCAGTGAGTCAAAACCAGGCAGACGTTATCCAGCTCCAAAGATGTACTCCTAGAGTCCCTCAAGAATCAATTCTATGGCCCTGCTTTTCAGCCTCTTTGTAAATGACCCACCCACAGCCTATGACACCAAAGCGTATCCTGTATGTGGACAATGCCGGTGCTGCTGAGCAGCAGCACCTCTCAAGGTTGCCTACAAACAAAACTACAGAACTCGTTCAATAAACTGGGGACTGGTACTGTAGGCAAAAGCTGCTACTAAATTACAAGAAAACCAAGGCCATGCTACAATCCAGCCCTACAACAAATACAGGCATGCTCCCGTAATCACCAATAAGGCTGGTGAGCAGATTGAGCAGGTGCACTTGTTCAAGTACCTTGGTCATCATTGATGACGCCTCACTTATATGCACCACATAGACTCCCCTTTGTCAGAGTGGTAAACACAAAGATCGGGGTCCTATAGGCATAAGAAATCTCTTACCTCGGAATCACTCAGAATCTCAGTCTCCAGCTCCATCCTCTCCGTGACAGACTACGGGATGGTAGTCTATGGAGCTGCTACTGAAACAGTGCTCAAGGGTCCAAATTGCACCCAATAAGGCATGCCACCTCACACTGTGCGCAGATCACTACACTAACACTTGCATCCCTGCATGAGCATACAAACTGGCTTAACCTAAAACACAGGATCAAATACCAAACTTGCCTCCTGGGAAAGAAGGCACTCCTCGGAAAACCCCACCCTGTATAGGAAACCTGTTCAAGGCTTCTCTCTCATCACATCACCAGGGAGGAAGAATGGAGCACTGTCCATACCTTTCCACTGAACCTCACTAGGGCAGTGTGCTTTCTCCTATCGGGACCCCTCTGGATAAATGAACTCCCAATGAAATTACAAAAAACAACAGCCTGTCTCAGTTCAAAGTAGGCCTCAAACAGCATCTAATGCCTAGCTCAAAATGCACCTGCTTCTCAGGCCCCACTTGATTGACAGGCCTACCTACCACAAGGTAGCACCCAGCAGAGAGCTACCTAGAGAACTCTGCCTCCATTCCAGCCCAGCCAAGGGCTTAGTAAACTATCAGTCCTCTTTAAACACTCTTGGTACTGCCCCTCCTAACCCCCCACACACACACACCCCTACTTGACAAAGCCCTCTGAGCTGCTCCCCATCACAGCCCCCGCTTTCACTATCCCCACCTCTCCCTCTCTGCAGTAGGTTCAAACCCAATCCCCTTGTGTCACTGTCACCCAGCCTCTTGCCATCTGGGATAGCATTAAACCCTATGCAGTTACTCTGCCATAGTCTATCAACAGATTTGGAGGTTTCAGGGTGTGCTACCTAGGACAACCAATTAGAAATAGCTAGTATTCTATTACAACTGCTCTGTTTTTCTCCTATTTGTTTAATTCTCATGTAATCACTCTTTAATGCCTAACGATCAGGCCTTTGTAACCACTGAATAAGTGTGCTGTCTTATTGTCCACCCTGACGTGGAACCTTTGTAAAACAGCTCATGCTCAAAGGTCTTTCAAATTACTAATTAAATAAATACAAAATGTTTCCCAAATAGGGATAGTGGGAGTAAGTCCCATCTTTTATATTTGCATTCACTTCTGTGATTAATTTACCATAATTGGCTTGGTATAGTCCTTTAAACTTACTGGGATGTGGATGCCTAAATGCCTAACCTGGATATTGCCCCATTGGGGAATAATTTGCCTGAGACCCAGGTTTGTGCTCTACTGATCAAAATTACTTCCCTTTTGCCATCATTGATTTTAAATCCTGATACAGGTCCATATTACCTCAAAATCTGTCTCAAAACTGGAAAGGTGCAGGTCAGGTTTTGAAGATACAACGATTGTGTCATCACCAAATAGAAATCCAGTTTTCCATCAGCCCACCACTATACCTTCTAATGAAGGATACTCCTGATCAATGCCACCAATGGTTCAATGCTCAAAGCAAACAAAATAGGAGAAAGGAGCTAATCTTGGCAGGTCCCTCTACTGAATGCAAAAGGTTCTGAAACCATACAATTTACCTTTATTTTGGTCATTGTGTGATAGTATATTCCAAGAAGCCAATTAAGAAAGTTTATAACTAAAGTCAAGTTTCGATGAGGCTGTGACGAGAAAATCACAGATCAGCCTATCAAAAGCTTTTTCTTTCTTTTTTATACATTTGAGCTTTTATTGGTTTTCCAGAAGCAATACAGAGGTACAGACGTTCAATAATGTATCACTGTTACTCACAGTCTCTATGCAAGA
Organism: Neoceratodus forsteri; assembly: GCA_016271365.2. NCBI lineage: Eukaryota > Metazoa > Chordata > Ceratodontiformes > Ceratodontidae > Neoceratodus > Neoceratodus forsteri. The sequence continues at coordinate 97,005,569 of JADMNL010000023.1, read as the reverse complement.
ATACAATATTGTTTCAATACACATTCAGCAGAGAATTATTTCAGCTCTTATCTATAACCACAGTAGGTGGCATCGCTCCCAGATCCTCTTTCATGAAATGAGCGATCTCTAATGTCTTATGGTACAATTTCTGCTCTATGTCCCATCACCTATAGTAACCATGTGTTCCAGAACGATGTGAAACTTTTGTCTGTAGGTTAACATCTGCAGTTAATTTTTCCATTTGGTGTATTTGCTGGACAATGTCCTCCCAGTCTTTTGTGTTGGTACCATTTTCTGCAATCATCTACGGAGATGGCCTTCTTGGTCACCAAAAGTAGGATAGCTAACATCTTTTTAGTATATGAGCAGTATGCTCTGGAAAATGTAAAATAGCACATGAAGAGTGGGATCTCCATTTCCAAAACAGCTCATCAATGGCTCTCCCAGATTTTCCCAGAAGCTCTGAAACTGTCTACAGTCCCAGAAAATATGAGTGTGGGTGACTCAAACCTCCTCGTGAGTCTCTCTCCAGCACCCAGACCCAAGGGTAGTATTAAATTTCCTGGTGATCTGTGGAGTTCTTAAAATAACACAAAGCACATTTCCACCCATACTCTTTCCACAAATGGGAGGTGGTGTCTTTTGTTGAATGGTACAGATATCCCTCCAGTCTCCTTCAGTAAAGTTCACTCCCATTTCCTCCTCCCAACTGTGCTGTCTGTTCTGAACTGCCTGAATAATATCCCCATGTAAGACTTATATACTCGAGAAATAATGTGTTCTGTGATTGTCCCTTCTATCATTGTTATTATGATCTGTACTAAGGGATGTGCATTGATGACTGTCCAGAATAAGCCCTGCTTCTCTGCACAGTAGTGTCTTAATTTTAAATAGTGGAAATGATCCTGCCTTCTAAGTTGGTATTTCTGTAACAGACTTTGGAAAGTCTGAAAAGCACATGCATCATAATATTGGTAAATGTGCGTAGCCCAAGTTTTGCCATTGTTTGAGTGTGGTCTGGTGTGCAGGCATGAAGGTGGGGTCATCCATGAGGGCTTCCTAAAATGTTAGTAGATGACTCAATCCTTTGGGAGTGTAACATATTTTCCAGGTTCTAATTACAGCCTGTGTACAGACCGAGTCCAAGTCTGCTTCAATTCTCAGTCTGCTGAGGGTCATATTAAAAGTATTTTCTCTATTCACTCAAACTCTTCACCCATTTCCAATTCCTCCCAATGTGTGTCCAACCTTCTATCCAGCCAGTGTAAAGAATGTGCCATCAGAGCTGCCTGAAAGTATCTTTCTAAATTTGGCACGCCTAAGCCGCCTTCCTGTTTAGGCAGTTGTAGCATATTGAATGCTTTCCTGGGTTTTTTTCCTGCCAAATGAAGTCTGAGATTAATGTATCCCATTTTTAAAATCCAATTTTCTGGGCATGACGGTATATTCTGAAACAAATATAAAAATCTGGGAAGAATATTCATCATTGCAGAATCAATTCTCTGAATGAATGGGAGAGCAGAAACCACCTCTGTAAGTCATCCTGTATAGCTGCCAGTAAAGGGGTATAATTTATCTCGTATAGAAAGGAGAGGTCCTGTGGGATATTAATTCCTAAGTATCAAAATTTGTTTCCAGTCCAATGAAATGGGAAATGGCGGACAGTTTCCAAGCTCTGTCACTAATGAAATCTAAGTATCTCCGTCTTATTGGTATTTAATTTATAGTGGCTAGTCTCTCGACCTCCCCAAAGACCGAACAATGTGGGCAAGGAGGTCTCCAGATGAGTCATGTATATTAAGAGGTCATCCACATAAAAGCTACTTTATGTTCTATACCCATCAAAGGCTTTTTCAGCATCAAAGTGCTATTGTTATTTGTTGTTCTTGAGCTTGTTGTCCGGCCTGAATGATATTTAAGCATCCCCTCATATTGTCGGTGAGATATTCTGGGGTATGAAGCCCATATGGTCTGGGCATATCATTCGGTTTACTCTATTTGCCAGAATTTTGTGAATATTTTAGAACATACTGTATGTTCAGCAGTGAAATAGGGTGGTCTGTTGGTTTACCCAGTTTAGGTATGACTGTTGTAAATGTCGGTTGCCAAGAGTCAGGTAGCCCTTCCCGATATTTGCCGCATTAAGCCTTTAATTTAAGACAGGGACCAAATGATACTTAAATGTTTTGAAGAATTCTGCTTTGAAACCATCTGGCATGGCGATTTGCTTGTTTTCATTTCTAGTATAATTTGTTCTACCTCTGCTTGTATAACAGGGCATTCAATTGATAGCTTCTCTTCCTTGGTCTGACACAGTAGTTCTGTTGTTTAAAACTCCTGCATGGGTCTCAGCTCATCCTGTCTATCCTCTGGGGACACATATAGGGGTGATAAAAGCCTTTAAAGTGAGTGTCCACATCCTTCAGTGTATAAGTGGCATTGCCATTAGTCAGGTGGTGGATTTTTTGACATATTGATCTGACTACTGCTTTCTTAAGTGAAATGCTAACAGATGGCCCTCTATTTCCTTGCTCATAATCGTCTGATTAGTGTACCGTAGTTCACCCTCCTTGATATGGATTTTGGGGATGCCCTAAAACCACATTATGGGGACCTTTTTGAAAAAATACTCCAGAATTGAGCTAAATTGGCCCCTTTAGCTAGATTCATGAGTCTGGTTTTCTCCAGGGCATCATTTCATGGATTTTCAATTTAAAAAAAAGAAACAAGATGGCTGCCATGTGAAGATTTTTTCATCACAAAGGCAATTTCAGCTCATGAAAGAAGATTCTTCTTTCAAGAGCAAGGAAATTACTTTTCATAACCAGCATCTATCTGAAAGACCCTACTGGGTATACTCAGAACCAACATTTTAAATCCATATAACTCTGCAATGGATTAATATTTTTTCACCAAACCAATGAAAGGCAAGCCCTTTCTTCCTGAAAAATTTCAGACCAAAATTCCAAACTATCTGGGCTGTATGTGAGAGTAAAAAAGCAGTAGAAAAAACAACAATTTTTCCTCTTTTGCACTATCCAGATTTCAAAATCTGCACATCTGACTGTAACAAAACTTAGCAAATCGAGAGACCCCAGACTTCACATGCAAAATTTTGTGTAATTCCATTGAACGGGCTAAGCTATTAAAGTACAAATTTAGGGATTTAACATTATACACTATGTTCAATCCTAACTATTGTGCCCATATAATAAAAATATTTTCAGTTTTTATCTACCCTCATTCTTTACTGAGGACATTTGCATTAAAGAGCACCTTTTCTTGTGACTACATGGCCAATACAAACTAATCATGGCTACCTTTCAACTAACAAGACTCTTGTTATTTAAAAGTGGCCTGTTAGTTGTATTGGCTATGTAAGGTGTTGAAATCTGAACTTTAAAAAGTCCCTATTACTTTGTATAGTGCACACCCCACACTCTATATTATTGCATCACAAAATAAGCTAGCATGCAGGTGGCACTCAGGACCGAGAAGTGGAAGGGACTGGTGGCTCAGCTCACAGAGCTAAATATGATCCCTTCCTTCCAAATCAGAGGCAGATGAAAATTCCAGTTTTAGCAGACATCAGCTCAGGGGCAGGTAAGGGACAATATATGTTTCTGGGGGCAAATGGTAAAATAGTGGTAAAGGTGCTCTTTGAAATAAGATCTGCTTTCTCCTCCCTTCCACTGAAGTCACAGTCTTCCTGTTTGTGACATCACTCATCTGTCGGTGTAGCAATAACTACAATTTACAAACAGAGGATCATGACTGCAGCAAGGGGTGGGGAGCAGGTGGAAGAAGAAGACAATAGCTGAGCTATCCAGAGTAGATAAATTATAAAAAGTTATTAACAAAAAAAAAGGAATGCCACAGGTTGGGATTCAAGGGACAGCCTTGGTTCTCTGTATATTTCAAGCTTATAGGGTTTACATGTGAAGCCTACAGAGTTTTAGTTAAAGTTGCCACCCTCAATCACAGGTGATTGACATATATACCACCCTGTGAAAAGTCAATTGCAATATGCAGTGTATCAAGGTTCTTAAGACATACAGTTGCACCCCTCTTAAAATCTGCCTTTTTTTGAGAAGTGTTTATCCTCCATTGGCTTGAGCAGGGAAGATTCCTTCTGCTGGCTTTGCCTCCCACCACCATCTGTAACCTCCCCAGTGACTCATTTTGTGGCTTGGGCCTCCACGGATTGCCCTCGTGGCAGGGTCAGAAGGTGGGAGAGCGGCTGTCTTCCTCAATGCCTGAAATCCAGTAGTTCACCACAGCTTGCCCCTTGACCAGGCCGGTGTGGGTGCAGTGAGTGGGCATCATACTCCCCACAGTGCCTATCATTTTTCTCTTGTTTTCTCCCCTCCGTCCACAGCCATGGCTTTCTTGAGGAGTGCACACATGTGGATGCGCCACGCATCTTGAAGCGCTTCTCCCTCCCCTCTGACTTTCATCTGCATCCTGACAATTTTGCAGGCTTACCACCATGCCGCCACCTCCTGGCAGCCAAGAGCTGTGCCAACCTCCTGATCCAGGAACGCAGAGCTGCCTGGTGGCCCTCAGTCCTCTCCCAGCCCTCCTCCCCAGCTGACCCCCAGCATATCAGGCTGCTCCAGAACCCAGGTCACTGGCATGGCAGGAGGTAAGGCACCCAGCACCTCAGCCCTCCACACCACTAGGCTGGCTCTCAAATCAGCTTTTAAGTGAGTTTTTAACTTTTGGGAAACTTTGAAAAACATAATATTTAAACACAATTCACTCATATTTGATAGATTTTCTGTATTTCTATTACATTTATTCTTCAGTACATGAGTCATTGTTATGAAAACTGGATCCTTGGCCCCTACAGTTACTCTGTTCCTGGCATTTAACTTAGAAACATAGACAACGTTGGCAGAAAAATACCATTGGTCCATCCAGTCTGCCCAGTTTGTATCTTACTCTACCCGTGACCTTTTTGTATAGATGTTTTGCCCTTTCTCCTTCCTTGCTTCCTGCCTTACTGCCACCTCCCTGAATAATTATTAAGCCCTTTATTCTGTCCAGCTGTGATTGAACTCATTAATGTTTTTGGCCCACCACCACATCTAGTAGGCTGTTCAAAGGCTCAACCATGCTCTCAGTAAAGTAAGACTTTCTTGCAACCCTTTGCTGAAGTCACACTCCTCTTTGTGATAGTGTAATAATTTCTGCAGCAACAAACCATGATGTCACTGACCCACCAGAACAGCAATAGCACTATGGCTTGCACTGCTGATGACCTGGGTTCAGAAGAAAACTCAGGTGTCGGAGGGATGGCCGAGGAGGATGAGAATCGAGCATCCATTGGACTGCACTCCTCCTCCAGGAAGGAGTGGCATGATGGCTGGTGCATGCCTGGCCCCTAGTGGTGGCTGGGGGCAGGACATTGGTAGCTGCAATAAGAGGGTGAAGTAGTGAACATCAAGTGTGTCACATGCAGAAGTGCATGTGATGCCACTATAGACATCACTGCAGGTATGCTCTTCAGGGAGTGACAGAAAAAGCAGAAACCATCCTGGCTGGCAGAGTGAACATTGATCCTCTAGACCCTACACTGGTGACCCAGGCACCTCACAAACTGGATCTGTGTCTAGTGGATGAGGCGATTCCCACCACCCCACCATGGGGTAGGGGGCAAGTCATGGGGACTAGGAAGGGCAAGTCTGGGAGAAGCTGGGTGGCCAGGGGCCTGGAGAGTCGGTGTGGGATGCCAGCCAGGTCAGATGGGGATAAACAGAATATGAACAAAAAATGATGTCACAAAGTATTATGACCTCAGAATGAATTAAGCAGGATGAATTCTAGTAGACAAGGATCCTGCTGCCATGCTAATTCACCTTGTAGTGAAGAATAAAGGAAGAAAAATGCAGAATATATAAACTACAAGCTGAGTTTTGTCTAAATATTGTTTTCAAAGTTTTTCAACATCAACAAATTAACTATAAGATTCTGCTTTGCTGTTGTCCCTACCACCAGCTGGAATGCACTCCTGATACAACAGAATAATTGTATAGGCCCATATTGACCAACACCTTCACAATGTTTTTGCACCACTGTCCACCGTAACTGAAATTTTATGAAGTGTACTATATTGTGTTAATCCCCAGGACCACTTTGAAAATGAGCTTGCTCAATGGTGTTTATGCCTGGTTAAATAAAGTTGATTGACTGATTGAGAATACACAAGCAACCTCCAGTATTTCTTTATCCACTTAGTCCCTGCCCTGCTATTAACCCTATCTAGGCTTTATACTAACTTCCATGACCTGCTTCTAATTCCACCCTCCCTGTCACAGCACAGTGTACCGTACATATACAAACCAGGTATGTGTTTACATATGTAACCCCAGGACCCCTGGACTCCCTGGACTCCACCAAAGATTCTCTCAGACCTCCCATGCCAATCATGCCTCATAGTGAGGAGAGATTGAAAGGTGAAAGAGGTTAACTGGTGACTCACATTTTGACATGAAAAGGATAGAGGAGACAGAGAGAGAGAGAGAGAGAGAGAGAGGAAAGAGTACAAAGAAGGCTCTCCAGAGCCCGACCCTTAGGTGTAAGCCTTGATGATACCCACCACTTCCAGAACTGTTTTCCTGATTTTAGTAATGTATACTAAACAACTAACTGAAGTAGCAAAGGCCATACAAATGGGTTGCCCTGTGGGTGGAGGGGCAAATTAGGATAGAAGATACTTAACTTGAAAACTGACTCTTTGGGAGCTATACAAAGTAGGGATATACTGGGTGGTCAGAAGAATACTGCCTCCTGGTCCAAAATATTGTAAGCATAGTGTCTTTCAGGACTGGGATACTGTTGCATGAAAGAGCCTGCTGTCATTCAAACTGCCAAGAGGTATGGGATCAGGACTCTGGGACTGGGATCGGGCATTGAGGAGACTGTATTTAACTCGAGTGCCTTGCACTGAAATACACAACGCGACCTAATACGTCCGGTGACTGAGATATATTCAGTGTATGTCTGAACAACATGCACAGCATAGCTGTTGTACAAGGTTAGGATTAGGACTAGGAGAACCACAAAGGTTTTGCAGTACAGAAACATGGAAACATAGAAACATAAAATTGTGGCAGATAAGGACCACCTAGTCTGCCCATTTCCCTACCTTTTGTAACACTCAGGACCCTACTTGAACTTGGGATCTCCCCTTTCCTTTGCCACTACAGTTCCCTTATATCTATCCCATGCCTTCTTAAATCCATTACAGTGTTTGCCCCACCACCTCCATGGCAGGGTATTCCAGGCATCCATCACTCTTTCTGTAAAGAAGTACTTCACATCTCCCTGAGTCTACCTCCTCCAGCTTCATAGCATGATCCCTTGACCTGGAACATATTTTCTCCAAAAGGCCTCCCTCTTGAATCTTATTTATACCCTTGATGTGTTTAAAAGTCTCAGTCATATCCACCCTCTCCCTTCTTTCCTCCAGGGTGTACATATTGAGGTCCTTCTGTCTCTCCTTATGGGAGACTTTTGATGCAGACCTTGCCATTTTACTTGCCCTCCTCTGGACTAACTCTACTCTGTCTATGTCTTTCGAGATGTGATCTCCAGAACTGGATACAGTACTCCAGGTGAGGTCTCACCAGTGACTTATACAGTGGTTCACCACCTCCCTCTTTCTGCTGGTGATACCACCCCTGCACTCCAAGCATCCCACGGGCTTTTCCCACTGCCTTGCCAAACTGTTTGGCCATCTTTAGGTCATCAGATATGATTAGCCCCAGGTCTCTTTCCTGTTTGGTGGTGTCAATACCACTCCTCCCATTTTGTACTCTGCACCTGGGTTTCTGCACCCAAAGTGCATGAGGTTACACACCTTCGCATTAAAACTTAGTTGCCACACTCGTGATCACTCTTCAAGTTCTCTTAGATCTCTGTTCAACTTTTCCACCCCTCCTTGAGTGTCTACCGTATCACAGATCTTAGTGTCATCTTTAAAAATGCATACCTTTCCTTCTTGCCCTTCTGCAATGTCACTAATAAAGACATTAAAGAGGACTGGTCCTAGTACTGAACCTTGTGGCACCCCACCTTCTGCTTCCTTAGAGTGGACTCCGTTTACCACCACCCTCTCACACCTATACTCCAATCAATTCCTCACCCAGCTCACTACCTGTGGCCTACTCTAGGCTGGCCAGCTTGTTCCATGAGCCTTCTATCTGGAATGGAGTCAAGAGGCCTTACTGAAATCTAGGTAGCCACATCCACTGCTCCACCCTGATCTATTTCTCTGGTCACCCAGTCAAAGAAATCTATCAGATTTGTTTGACATAACCTCCCCAAAGATTCTGCTAAGCCATGAAAAGTTCTGATAGTTATTTGAGCCTTATCAGAACTCATCAGAACTTTCAGAACCTTTATTTTAAAGTCAAAACTTTTAGCCATCATTTTCACCCATAACCTACTGCCAATGAAAGGAAAGGAATCTAAAAGCCACTTGGAGTGTTACTATGATAAATATAATTAGTGTCATATAGCTACTATAGTTTCACTTTCTGTAATACCACTGTGAGGATGACCACGTAATACAGTTCCACAGTAGCTCACTAGCTCCTTTCGCCAATCCGCCAGCCTTTTTCTGGGTCTTTCCACAATCATTAGCACCAAAACCACCGCTGCCTTTGGACTAGATAAGGACCAACTGGAAAACTGTATGCTCCAAAATCAGATATTTTAAAATTATCAGAACCTTTTCAGAACCTAAAAAGTTCTGATAAGGCCCTTTACAGAAAATGGCACTGGTTCTGGATGGTTCTGAAGTTTTCTAAACCAGTTCCCCGATATGAATTAGGGCCTGGATTCTTAGTCACCTACTGAAACTTTATGTCTTGACCTGCATCGAGATGGGGGAGGGGGAGGAGTAAGTGAAGAAGCCTAGGATTAAGGCTGGCAGTAGCTGTGAGGAACTAGTAGGATGTCAGAAAAGAGGAGAAGTGACCTGTGAGAACAGAATAAATAATACTCTGCTGAGAACTCTGTTTATGGAGCGGACATTGTGCTTATTGACTCTGTGTTCTGACACCACACTGCAACAGCCCTCTGCACTGCACACCATGTGCCCAATGTTAGAGTCTCCTGACACTAGAATCCTGTCCAGCCCCTCCTGATGCTGGGTGGGCCCTGCATGCATTCGAATGCCAGGAGTTGACTTAAACATAGATTAACATAGATAAACATAGAGGCTGGCAGTATTTATTTATTTTAGTCTTTGGTAACCAGGTAAGGCCCACTAAGCACAAGTGCATGTTTCAGGGGGCGACCTGGGGCACTAGGTTAAGTGAATCACACAGTATGCAAGTGGAGGTTGTGAGAATCAAAGTCAGGTCTGTCTGCTGGCTGTATTGAGCTCATTCACCCTCGCTCCTCTAACCTTTAGGCTATACTGCCAGCCCAAGTATAGCCTAGAGGTTAGAGTAAGGAGCTGTGAATGAGCTTGACTGGGTTTAATTCACAACCTCCATTTGCACACTGTGTGACTGAGCAAGTCACTTAACCTCCTCCAGTGCTCCTGGGTCACCCTGAAAACAGGCACTTGAGCCTAGTGGGTCTTACCCGTTACCATAAAAATACGCTTTACTGGATGTGTACATATTGTCTATGTGTGTGCATATTTCATCCTGAATGAAACATTCTTTGCTGTAACTAGTTTGATTTTTTATGAAACCTATGCTACCTCTGCTACTGTAACCCTCCCTGGGACCTTCTTGAAAACGAGGTGTTACACCTAACTGAAGGTATCCTGGGGTCCAAAATTCAAAATCAGTTAATAAAGTAATTATTAAATTACCTAGTAAATACCAGCTCTCCTCCTTTGCCACCTGCTCCCTCCTCGTTTACCAAGCCAGTCCCTACTATCCCTAACGCCAGCTAAGGCTCACCACACCTCTAAATGCTCCTGTCACCCCCACTAGCCCTCTCCTCTCCTGTCATCCCCCACTAGCCTTCTCCTCTCCTCGCCTGTCATTCCCCCCACTAGCCCTCACCTCTCCTCCCCCTCCTGTCTCCATATTTCTCCCTTTCTCTGCTAATACCCCTATTTTCCTCTTGTGGTTCCTCTCACTGTTTCCCTGATCTTTCTTGCAAGAGGGCTCAACTTGTCTAATTTCAGGGTTTTTTCCCTGATTCCTCTGCTGCCTACCCTTATTTAATTGTACAAAAAATCTGTGTTGCAGTTCACTGCTTTGTATTTTCAGTTTGAGACCTTTCTTTACTGTTATCCTTTGAATTTGCACTTGTAACTGCAGTCTTTGCACCTGGCTGTGTTGTACTGCCTGCCTCAATACTCCCCTTTCCCCATCCTCCGGTCGTACCTAAATGAGCCTCAGCTCAGTGTCCTTCCCAGTTACAAAAGTTTTAAATACATAAACATATGTGATATCAAAATTCAATAGCAGAAGGAGTTTTCCCAAGACACATGTGTGTGTGTGCGTGTGTGCTGACACACACACACACACACACACCACTCTTCCAGCAGCTGGCATCTGAGCTGATCTCTCCTTCTCCTCCACTAAATGCTTGGATTAACTTTCCCTACTGTAGGCTCCATCTGATTTATTACTTGAATTATGCATTTGTGAACCTTGCCCTGTCACCCTAGGCCCAGCCCCAGTCCTGCTCTTTCCCTCCTTAATGCCAGTGTGATCGTAGTGAAAATGGGAGATTAATCAAGCAGGACTCCAAGAGGCATGCTTCAGTAGTTTAGCCTTTTGAACCTGGAGTCAGCTATCTTCTTTTCTATTTTGGTTTCCTCTCAGTCCTCAGCATACCTCTCAACTTTTGTCACTGAAATGATGGACACAGACTCTCAGTGTGAGGGACAATGAGAAACGCATCCTCAAACATAGAGAGAAGCTCAGGACACTGTGGAAACTGTTGTGTTTACTTGTACAAAGGTTATTTTGATTTAGCATCTTACAATATTATCAACTTCTGCTTTAAAGTCTGAGTGTACAGCAGGCCAGCCCGGTGGCACTGAGGGTTGAGATGCTGGACACCCATACCTCGCACCACGCTGGTGGCCGACGTTTGGGAATGAGCCGGGCCACCGGGTCTGCAGGGGAGAGAGAGGATCGAGCATCGGAGGACTGCTCTCCTCTCTCGTGAGGGAGGGTTGCCTTCCTGCTCATTGAATGCTCTCTAGCGATGGCTGGAGGGAGATGCAAGTTGGAAGGCATGTTGCTGACGTACGTCGGTGGGGAGGGAGGTGGGAGGAAAATGGAGGAAAATGGAGCTGGCAGGCTCCGTGATAGCCATACCAGTGCCCATTCCAGCTCCCCAGTGTCTGAATTTCTCTCTGGGGTAGGGAAGCTAGCGCCCCTTCACCTCAGCCCTGTCACTGGGGTAGAAACCCATGACGGATTGTTTGGGATTGTTGGGGGTGTCGGATGGGAATAGTAGGGCCAGAGACCCAGTCCCCTCTTAGGGAGGGATTAAAAAAAGTCTGACTGCACAGCACACTTTCTATACATAGGTGTCAGCATGCATACTCAGTGTACTTTGCCGATTACAGTAAAATTTGGAAAATCCACAGGCAACATGAGCCTCAGGCCAGAGCAACAAACACAGACAATGCCAGAGTAAAATAGTAAAGCTGCCTTTTCCATTCTTGCACCTGGGATTAGGCAGCAACCAGCAAGTGCTCAAGTGAATTTGTGAGTGAACACATTGAGGCTCTGTCCACACTGAGGAGTCTTGTAAAATTACCGGCAGTCGGTAATGTTAACAGAGAATGGCAAACCGCAGTTTGCATCCACACTGTAGCATGGTAAAACGTGCTACAAACCATGTTCAAAACTGTGCTTAAAACCTGAGCAGGTTTTGCGCACGATTTCAGACCAAAACGGTTACCTTAAATCATGTTAACAGTAGTGTAAATGCAAACCGTGCTGTAACACGGTTTAAGGCTACCTCAGTTACTTCTGGGGCTTGTACATTGCTGCCCAAAGAAAAGAGGATAAGTGACTTACATCCCCACCTCATGATGAGCTCCTGAATCAAATGGAGTAATTTTTCCTGATCTGTGACCATGCCAGTTAACTGGTAACACTGGCATGCATTCTGTGCCCGTTGATATGGCAGCAGCCAATGCAGGAACTAAGCGGGCAAACACTTGGTGTCAAGTTACAGTAATGGATGCATCAACTACAGTGCTCTAGCACAGAACACAAAATATTTTTAAAATATTTTAGATAAAGTGAAACAATGTGGACAGTGCCTGAGTGTAGGTGATGAGGCTGCACGCATGAGTGAACACCATGTGGTTTGTTCCTTTGGACATGTGTAAGTCTGGCTACCATGTTGTGGTACCAAGGCTTATTACAATGTATCCTAAACACTGTAACTAAAATCCAACAACTTCTGTTTGATTGATAGTGTGTGTGTGTGTGTGTGTGTGTGTGTGTGTGTGTGTGTGTGTGTGTGTGTTAGATAAAATACAATGCTGTGAATCTATTAGGAACATCGACTTACCACATATTGTTCACTGAATTGGGGGATGGGCAGCGTTTGTGTGGTGGGGCAGCACATCTTTTGGTTTCTGTTGGGGGCAACAGTTCTATCAACTCTTGAGTGCAAGTTTAAAATTCCTGGCTACACCCGTTTCTATATGTGTAGCACCTTTTCCATCAGGGACATATAAAAGACACAGCAATTTTGAAAGATAAAATATGGGATGTCCCTCATAATCTGGGACAGTTGAAAGGTATGCTCCCAATACTCCCATCACAACAATATTGTATAGGATCCAGTCTCAAGCATTAAAACTCCAGTCCACAGTTTGTGAGTTGAGGTTGAACTCTGGAAGTGAAGAGCAGACCATTTTGGCAGTGGTTCAGGAGAACTTAACACTAAGAGCAAAGCATGTATTTGCCTATGATAACCGAACAAATAAGCAAAGTATTTGGCACAGCTCAAACAAAAATAGTAAGTGCTGTAATGTAATATGCTGTCACCTGATGGTGAAAAGCAGAGATTGCAGCCAGGGCTACCGGCTAGGTAAAACTGTACCCCTGCACCTTGGGGGTTCATACTTTTTCCCAATGGAAAAAAATAATTTAAAAACATTTAAAATGCCTAAATTTTATTAGAGATGAAAATGTTTACCTGCAAATGAAAGTGGAAGACAACTGACTCTGTTACTGTTACAAAAGGTGGGGGCAACTCGTTGCAGTGAAAAGATTAGGTTAAATAAGTCACCTCCCAGGCTGACTACTTTACAAGAGCTATATTGACAAGAGAACGTGTTTGCAACCTGGACATGCAGCTGAAACAATGAATGATATGACAAAATCTGTTTCAAAAGTATGTGAGCACTCAAAATGGCTCAAAACCTGACCAGCACAGAGCAAAACTGGATTTCCTGATAGGGAACCTGAAAACTTGATCACCAGGTAAAAAACTGACAGGTGGCAACCTTACTGGTGTCCCATGATAATCCTCTCTATTCTCTCTACTCACACCTCCAGAAAAATTAAGTTGTTTAACGTGTTTGCAAATCAGAGTATTGGAGGTGTCAGTGTCCAGTGATGATGTTCCTGTTCTTACAGAAATGAATACGTAGTAGTAGTAGTATCATACTTAGCTCTTGCTCCAGGATCAGTCAGACTCATTTCCAGTGGTGAAGTCAAATAATTCAATGGCACTAATTAAAAGATGCTGGTTAAACTTGACCTGGTACTGCTTTATTAATTCAGGACAGGAGGGTTAGTTAGGTGTAAATGTTGGATGTGGCCCACAGGAATGGAATGGTGGGGCCAGGCAGGGCTGCACAGGGGCCCAGAATGGTTAAGGCCAACCCTGATTGCAGCAAGCAAAGAACCAGAGCTGAGATTAACACCTTTGGCTAGTGAGACTTTCCCTTTATTATTTTTTTTTTTTTTTTTAGGAGGGTCGGAAGAATTGTAGGAAAAGGTAACAGCTGAGCAATTAACCCTTGTATCGCCCATCACCACTAACTAATTGCTGTCATTGTGTCAATCATCATAACCCCAGGGTTCAGTATCAGAGAGCACCAAAAGCTGACCAGTGAATACTAAAAATGTAATTAGAGTTTCATCTCATAATCTCTCAATCTTGATCTCATGTTGTATCTACTGTATGTAGAAAGTGTGTGGGGAGGAAGCATGTGTGTTATTCAGGAAATAAGCAAACGGTTGCCAGTTTACATAAACTTTTGTCATTTACCATTTACTGTATAATATATACTCGAGCTTTGAGCACTCAGCCAATAAGTTAAGCCATTGCTAGTAAGTTGGAGCGGAGGCAGAGCATCCTCCGGTGCAGAAGAATAGCTACGACCATTAACCAAGCAGGGTTCATCAAAGCCTCTGTTCTTTTGAGTTGAGGTGGGAGATAATGGCTAAATGTGACTCCCCTTTAGGTGACTGGTTACAGCTGCTGCTGCCTCTGAGACCAGGGATGTAAGGATCCATCCAGGATCTGGTGCCTGCTCTTTCAGACCTCTAATTCCATTTACAGAAGATGTACCCTCAGGAGCTGTGGAAGGACATGACATTCATCACCTCCCATCCAGGTTCATGCCTCTGGCCAGTAGGGTGAGTGAACATCTCCCTTACTGTCAGCTGATTTTCTTTTCTTGGTAGAACATCTGAAGGCAGGAATCAAAATACTCATGTGTTCTAAAATGACTGCCTGGTAGGCATGACACAGCAGTAGCCTCTGTGTCTGTGTGTGTGGGGGGTTCATAGAGCTTTGGCCACCTGCCACCACATGCCTCGCATCGGGTCCTGGCTCAGAGGTCCCCAGTCCCATCTGCCAGCAGGTCGGCAGGGATGTGCATGGTGCAGGACCCAGGAGTCTCCTGAGAGCCATCACACACAGCGATGGGAGGACATGGGCTTTTTCCCAGGTTTTCTCCCCCTAGCTCCACAGGGCCTTAATGGCATGGTCATGCATGCATGCGAGGAGGTGTGCATGAGTGCCAGAATTAGTGACCCGTTTTCCCACCCCTGGCCTAATGCCAGCCCCCATTTGCTTGGCACTGCCATGAGCCTCCACTGGCAGCAGCCAAGAGCTGGGAAAAGCTTGCCTCCCCAGTCTGGGAGAGGAAAGCTGTCCAGCATCTGCTCAGTCAACTCCCAGCCCTCTCCCTTGGCCACCTCATGGCAGTTCAAGCTTGTTCCCAAACTCGGATCACCAGCATGGGAAAGGTAAGGCACTTAAGGCACCACAACCTTCTGTGCCACTAGGCCAGCTTGTGTGTGTTAATTTAAAGGTTGGAACACTGAACTGTGAACCTGGGGACCCAGGTTTGAATCCACAACTGTCACTTGCATACTATGTGACCTTAGCATGCCAGCTAACATCCCCCAGGTTTAATTCTTTCCTGGGATGTACCTGGAAATGAGCTTCAGCTCAGTGTACAGCTCCTGGAATACATATATTTTGCAAAAAATGCATTAATGCACTAGTGAGGACTCAACTGAATGCCACAAAAGTAGGAAAATGTGGTGTTATGGTTTCCAACCTAACCCCCAAATCAGCAAAGAACAAGACCACACAAGCAACGATAGACAAGCCATCATCAGGTAAGACAAACAGATCCATGCTACCCAAATTACAAGAGTTCTTCTGTCTGCAGAAGTGCATACCCTTACAGGACAGGGCTTCTGTAGCCTCAAGTAGTCATGCACTCTATAAAACATACACACATTTGATGGGCCTGTGCTTCTGCAGCCACAGGTGTAAAACCACTGGCTGCAGAAGCACAATTTCCTAAAATCAGGCTACCAAAATTGCAGCAGTACTTTTGTCTGCAGAGCGCAGACCCCTGAGAGGCCTGCACCTCTTGTCATAAGTGTCAGACATACACGTCAGCATCTGGCTTCAAAGGGCAGACCCTGTGAGGGCTGCAGTTATACACACAGAGTACTGTTGCAATGTGAGTATAATGGTTTCAGCAGAGGATCTAGAAACTGTTCAAAGGGGTAGCAGTTTTTACTTGCACAGATACATATAGAAAAGCATCCACTAATGGATCATGCTATCTAGCGAGGTATCTCACACAGCATGCATGAGTACCTCTGGCTGCAGAGGCACTGGTCCCATGGGACCTTCTGTCTACAGAAGGGCAGGCCCCCCTCCCAGGACCTGTACTTCTACAGCCACCGATATTCATGCATGCAGTACAACCTTCACACACAGGTGTGGCTGCATAAATGCAGGTGCCTGTGGGACCTGTGCTTATGCAGCCCTTGTGGGGCCTGTACTTATGTAGCCCCAGGTACAAATTTATGAAGGTAGCACATCAGTGCTACTGCATTTCTGTTATCTGGAAACAGTAGTATGTTGTTTGTCTTACCTGATGATGTCTGTCTGTGGTTGCTTGTGTGGTCTTGTCCTTCTGCTGCTTTTGGGGGTTGGGAAGTCAGGTTTGGAAACCCTAATGCCACAATTCTTTACTTTTATGGTGTTAAGTTGAATCTTATCTGGTGAATTAATGCAATATTTTGCAAAGAATTTCCTTTCTTTTGAGATGGAATTGTATCTTCAAAGGACCTGCATAAACAGATGCAGACGTGTAGGGCCTTCTGGGCCCTGCACCAAGGGAAGACTCTATCCCACTACAGAAGTGCAGCAACAGATGTCAAGAATTTACGGGCTCTCTGGTGCATTGCAGAGGAGCAGGTCATCTGGGTCCTGCACTTCCAAGTGTCTGCAGATATGGACACACAGGGCAAACAGTCCATCTCTCAGTCAATGTACAGGACCCTCTGCCACTGACAGGTGAAAAGTACAGGGCCCTATGCCTACAGAAGAGTTATCTTCACTCTATAGTGCCTGGGCCCATGGGGCAACCTTGCACCCTTCCCTTTCCTGGCTCAGGGATGGTGTTTGCATAACAGGGGCATCCCCTCAGCCTTGCCCCCATCCAGCTGGCTCACTGAGCTCACCCCTGAACTCAGCTCACTAGCACAGGATCACAAAGCACTACCACCTAGGGTAAAAGCTAGCACTATACACAGCATTCCTTAATAATTAATTTTTTAAATTTTGACCCCAAATTTTCAAGATAGTTATTTTATGACTCCCCTTATAAACATGACATGTGCCATTTATAGTACATTTGCGGAATGTCATTTGCACACAAATGCAAAAACACATCTCATCCAGGATTTAAAATGACACCTGTCACATTTATCAGGTGGTGCAAAAATGGCTTTGTTGGAAGTTTGGAGTCAAAATATTGAAATTAGTGAAGTTATGGTGACTACTGAAATATTTCAACATCCACTTATAACTTGGTCATCTAACCATATTTTCCTCCACATTTTCAACATAGCCTTCTTATGACATCACCTCATGAATCCCGTAGGTGAAATTTTCAAATCCAATCTGAAATGTGATTGTGCACAACAACTGCAAAGTCACCTTTCAGCACAGATTTGTGAAATTTCCATTACCTTATTCATGAGGTGGGATCTAGAAAAGCCATGTTGCAAGTTTTTAAGGAAAAATACTGAAAATTAGCAGTTACACATGAATGTTGAAATATTTCAATGTTCACAGTCATTTTACCATATTTTTATACCAAATTTTCAACATAGCCTTCTTATGGCCCAATCCACATGAACAGTAGGTGAAAAATGTCAAATCCACCTGAAAGCTGATTTTTGCACAGAGGCTACAAAAATCACCTTTTGGGATGGATTTGAAAAATTCCACCATCCTTGTTCATGATGTTGGTCCCAAAAGGTCATGTTGAAAATCTGATGTAAAATATTAAACAATGACAAAGTTGTGAATAAAAGTTCAAATCCCTTCAGATAACTCTATTTTGAACTTATTTTATGTCAAAAATTTGCTCAAAACATCAAGAAATTTTATGTCCAGTAACATTTCCTTTTTTAAGGCTGGCGTCCATTTTCATGGAGTGGACATCATCACTCCTTTATGTTTTTTTAAATAATGTGGACCGTGGGTTTCCAAATTCTCAGTCAATTGCCATAGCAGTTTTTTCTTCTTCCCAAATTCTAGCCCGACCGCCTCCCCAGCAGCATTCACTTCACACACGTACTTTGCATGCACAGTCCATTTGGCACCTTCAGTCATCATGAGGACAGTGATCAGAGCATCAGGCAGCCAAGAGAACCAGATGAGTAGTGGCGTTGAGGCCCAGTACACTAAAGTCTGATAGAAAACACAGTCTCTATTATCAGCCCACCGCCAGATATCTTTGACTGTGGCTCTGAAAAGTCTGTGTGGTGCGACGTGCTGCTGTAAATTTAGAGGAGCTGACTGACCATGAGCAAGTCACCAGCAGCAGACACTGATTAAAAAGTCATCACTAGTCTGAGAGGATCCGAAGTGTCACAAAACACACATGCGGAAATGCGGGCCGCAGTCATAGCACAGAGAAGGAGCCTAGCCCAGGGTGGGGAGCCTGGAAGAAGCAGAGAGAGACTGGGAACTGGAGGAGCCTGCAGTTGGTCACACCATGCGCAATGGTCAGATGATGGATGTGGACAGAGGACCTAAGTGGAGTGGAGAGAAGGCCAGAGTCTCAACTAAGAGGCAAGTCATCTGGAAGAGGTTGAGATGAGAGCTGGCTGGTCCTGAAAGCGTGAAGGCTGAATGCAGTGAAGGTCAGTTGCCTGGGTTGGTAACTTGGGTTCCCTCTTTCCATGAGTTGATCACTTCTCACCCAACCAGTATGTTCCTCATGAGCCAGCCAGGCCAGCAGCAGCAGAGAGCTCAAGTAGTATGCAGGTGGAGGTGGCGGTAAAAAATAACTTAATTGCTGCATCTTAAGTTGGTGTGCTGTGGTGAATGTGATTGCAAATCATAGTTAAATTTAAATTTAAAGCAGAGTGTGCCCGTAGAGCACAGGGGCGAGGGCAGGTCACAGGCTGCGGTTCTTCTGTGTCAGTGTCCACCACCACACAGTGAGAGCAGTGTTCATGATTCTTCGAAAAAGTTAAAAGGTATTTATTTTTTATTTTACATAGCCATTAGACAATGTCTGACTGTCTGAGTCTGCCTGTGATCTGTCTCGTGACTGGTGAATGAGTTAGTGTGCCCAACTGCCCAATGCTTAGAATGCATTTTATTTTATCCCTGTCTGAGTGACCTTCAGTACTAACTAAGCCCTTAGCCAAACTGTACTGAAAGATCAAGTAAAGCAGCTCTATCCTATGTGATTCCCCACGCCAGGATGATTTGGAGACAGAGTGAAAAAATTTGTTGTGTTCCCACAGTGCATTTAGAATAGAGCAGCAACAGCAGCAGTAGCTTGGAGCCAGCCAATACAAACTCCAACATGTAGTGGTGAGAACAGGGATTTGAAGCACCTTTATATTTCTCTGCTCCATGGGTTTTGGGTTTTGTAAAGCACCATAAACTCTTGGTGTGATCTGAAGCCTGAGAAAAAATAAAGCAGGAACTTCTACTGCCATGTAGCTTCCACAAACTCAGAAGGCAAGGGTATTTCCTATTTTAACACTCAATTCAAACCCCTCTTGTCCAACAGCAAAAGGTCCCAGGGCAGCAGTATTTCATACTGTGACTTTAAAATAAAAATTTGTATTAAATTATCCACGTTACTCAAGCAGCATCATGCCTTATTAAAATGAAAGTGCTCATTTATCTTTACGTGCAGTGGTCTGAGTTTGTATAGTTCCATGATTTCATAATGTGTTCCCATTTTGACTTTTTATTCCCCACATTTGGATGATGACATATTGGGATGTATAGAACAGGGAATGAGGTGCCAGTGCAGCAGTTCTGTTCCATTACCCCTCTTACTTTATGTGAATCTAAATCAGTGCTACAGTATGGCAACACCTTGATCTGCTTCAGCTGACAACAGCATCACTTGCTACAACATGGATGCACAGAGCATCATGCATGCTGGATAATGTCATGTGGAAGACTAAGTTTGTTGGCAAAGGCACCTAGCTTCACCTGAGCTCTTTTCTTCTAGGTTGCTTGTAAGGACAGAGCAAGGAACCTTATCAGAGCAAGTAAAAGAGTAAGGCTTCTTTTGGCTAGCAGATTTACTGTGTGTTATTTTCTTTTGCACTCACATGGGTTGTTACTGTTTGTTGCTAACATTTTAATGCTTTGTTTTCTCTAATTCAAATTCCTTGCAGGGTATACTTTCTGCTGAATTGTAGAGGTGTGCCTACAGGTTTGTGCTTAAGATTACTACTGTACTCTTCTGATTCAAATTGTTTTGCAAGGTATATCTTCAATCACTGCTCTATTTTTCTCTGTAGCAAAGTGTTTTTACAGGGTATATCTTCTGTGAAATTATTACAAGTGGTGTTGGCAGGAAGGTTAGGGAGAAAAGAGAGCATTCAGGAAGTACAAGGAATCACAGAAGGAGCAGGACAGAGAATTGTATCAGTTAAAGCAAAAGGAAGCAGGAAAGGCAGTCAGAACAGCAAAGGCCCAAACCGAGGAAAAGATAGCCAACCAGTTAAGAAGGGGATAAAACATTTTATAGGTACATCAGGGAGCCAATGAAGACCAAGGGAGGATAGTGAGGCTTAATAAAGGGAGGGGTGGGCAGAGGGTGACTGTGAAAAGGCAGAGATACTAAACAAATGCTTTTGCTCAGTATTCACAAAGGAAGAGGGAGGTACCTAAACCAAACAATAGAAACACGCTGGATACTGGGGTTGGTGCAGCCCTTTCACAGAAGAAAGGGTTCTGAAGGAACTCATAAAACTGAAGGTGGACAAAGCAATGGGGCCTGATGGGATTCATCCCAGAATTCTAAAAGAACTAAGGGTAGAACTAGTGACACCATTGACTATTCTCTTTAATAAATCATGGGAGGATGGGTAGTACCCGAAGACTGGAGAAGGGTAGATGTTATTCCACTTCACAAAAGTGGGAGCAGGGCAGAAGCAGGAAACTACAGACCTGTTAGTTTAACCTCAGTGATTGGGAAAATGATGGAATCACTTCTGAAGGAAAGAATTGTTGAATACCTAGAGGCCAGGAGGAGCACAGGACCCAAGGCAGCATGGATTCACAGCAGGAAGGTCATGTCAGATGAATCTAATAGATTTCTTTGACTGGGTGACCAAAGTAGTAGATCAGGGAGGGGCTGTGGACATGGCCTACCTAGACTTTAGCAAGGCATTTGACACAGTCCCACACAAAATATTAAAATACAAGTTGGCCAGCCTGAGAGTGGGTCCCAAGATGGTAGCCTGGGTAAAAATTGGCTGGAGAACAGGATACAGAGGGTAATAGTAAATGGAGTCCACTCTGAAGAAAGGGGGTTACTAGTGGGTACCGAGGGTTCGTACTTGGACCGGTCCTCTTTAATGACTTTATAGGTGACATTGCAGAGGTACTGGAAGGAAAAGTATGTCTCTTTGCAGATGACACAAAGATCTGCAACAGAGTTGATACACAAGGTGGGGTGGAAAGGATGAGAAGGGACTTGGCAAGGTTGGAGGAATGGTCTAATGTATGGCAGCTTAGATTCAATGCAAAGAAATGCAACGAATGCACCTGGGAAACAAAAATCAGGGAAGAGTACACAATGAGGGGTGAGATACTGACAACAACAAAAATGGAAAGGGACCTGGGGTAGTCATATCAGATAACCTAAAGGTGGCCAGCAATGTGAGAAGGCAGTAAGGAGGGCTGGGGGATACTGGGATGCATAGGGAGAGGCATCACCAGTAGAAAACAGGAAGTTGTTATCCCTCTGTACAGACAGCTGGTGAGACACCATCTGGAGTACTGCGTGCAGTTCTGGAGACCCAATCTCCATAAAGACAATAAACTGGATGGAGGCAGTCCAGAGGAGGGCACTAAAATGGTGCAGGGTCTGCACCAGAAGAATATGAAGAAATACTAAAGGAGCTTAAGATGTATAGCCTGAGGAAAGGAGGAAGAGGGGGACATGATAGAAACTTTCAAATACCTCAAGGGAATCAACAAAGTCCAAGAGGTAGCATCTTTCAGAAAAGGATGTGCAAGAACAAGGGCACAATTTGAAGCTTCTGCTTAATGCCAAGAAGACTAAAGCGATGATATTCTCCGTGTAGAGCTGCCACAGGTACCTACAATACCCTGCCCAAGATTTCATTGTTACCACGCTAAATGAGCCTCTGGAAGTTGTCCCCAAATTTAAATACCTGGGTATCTGGATTGACAACAAACTCTCTTTCAATGTCCATGTCAAGATCTCTAGAAGGCTAAAAGCCAGGTTAGGTTTCTTCTTTAGAAATAGGCCCTCTTCCCTTGAAACTCGAAATAAGCTCATCCAGGCCACTTTTCTCCCCTTCTCGACTATGGCAATGTAATCTATTCCTCCTCCTCTTGCAAATCTAAGTAAACTGGACATCCTTTATCACTGTGCGCTTACGGTTCATTACCAACTCCCTTACTGTTCACATCATTGTGACTTATATGCAGCTGTTGGTTGGACATTCCTCACTACTAGACGCCTGCTCCATGCTGTGCTATGGACTTTTAAACTGCTCCTGCACAAATTACTGAGCTATCTCTCATCTCTCATTAGTATTTCACATAGTGCATACTGCTAAGAAAATCTGACTTTATTATGCTTAATATACCGAGGATACGGACCTCCTTTGAGTAAGCGTGCTATTGCACATGCCCTTCCCTCTATTTGGAACCAGTACAAACCCGTGACAAACTAACTAGCACAGTTTCAATTAACTCTTACAAAGTGCTAAAGCTCAGCTAAAATAAAAGATACCTGTAACTGTCATTAAGCCTCTTTCTTTCCCACTGTGTGCCATGTGCATCCATTGGTAAGACATAATTGCTTTGTTCATATTAACTACTTATTGCCTGCACTTTCATTTATATCAGATACTATTCCACTATCTGGCACCTGACTTATATCTGCTACCTGCTGCAGCAACCTAACTACTGCCACTCCCCTTTCCCTCTCCTACTCTTTGCTTTGTCTATCTATACACTTTGCTGATCACACTATCAAACCATTCCTACCTTACTTATCCATTTTATTCAGTTGTTTGTCCCATCTGCCAAAGTGTATATATTGCAATTACCAGTTACCACGTTTCAATTATCAGTATGCTATCTACAAGTAGCTTCCCTGTGTTACATTAGCTGACTACCACCTGCGGTCATCTTATGTGGTGTCCTTGTATGTATATCATGCCTGAATTATGTGACGCTGCACTTATGTATATATTGTTTACTAACAATTTATGTATGTATGTTGTGTAAGTCTATATGTCACAGGACCTCCTTGTGAATGAGCTTGCTCAATGGAGTTTTCCTGCAATAAACTTGAACTTGAACTCGAAACTTGAACTTGAAGCTAGAGGAGGACGGCTCAGAGGTAATGTGAGGAAGTATTTTTCATTTAGAGGTTGTGGATGCATGGAACAGCCTTCCTGAGGAGGCTGTGGAGTCAAAAACAGTGGAGGAATTACAAGAATGTATGGGACAGACATAAGGCAATTCTAAGCGGTGGAGTTTGGAAGAAGTAGGCTGTTGGTTAGCTAGGATCTGCAGCTTATCCATTAGGTAGGAAATGGGCAGACTGGGTGGCCAAATGGTCCTTATCTGCCATCAAATTCTATGTTACTATGTTTCTATGCTTTACAGGTTTTACAGTTTTATATATCATTAGGCTAAGCTTTCAGGGCTACTGCATTTGTAGTTGGTTGATTGTTTCTGCTCTTACCTCCTTGTTTCTTTCGTCCATGGTTCTTCTTTTCGGCAGGGAAGGGCCCAGCCAGCCACCCATCCCCAACCACCCCACACTACACTCTTTTTATAGGGTAGCACAGTCATGACATTTCCTGTAGCAAAGCAGGAAGGTGAGGATCAGAGGGTATCCACACAGTGAGCTCATTTACAGGGGCACAAGTAATTTAACTTGTTATAACAAGTTGTACAAAACAAACAAAACACAAAATCAGACTTTGCTTTTTCTCCTTCTAATTATTTTGACCAGGTTATAAACCCAGCAACTCATCTGGAATGGATATTATTAACTGCAGGTACTGTGGGGCACTTTTCAAAGGGCAGTTATACAGGATTTTGGGACACTGTCCTACATGCTGGACCATTGGAGATCTAAGGGCCTCAGCTCCAGGCAGCATGGGCAGAGATTACCTCAAATCAAATATTCAGGAGGAAATATAAGAACCACCTTCCATTTCCCCAACATACAACAGAAGTACCTCGACCACAGAGGGTAATTGGTCCTGGAGGTTGGCAGGTGGTAGGAGGGGCAAATCAGGTGCCCCATCACTCAGTGCTCTCCAAAGTATCACCTCCACAAACCATATAAAACTAAAACAGGTATCTGCCTCTAACTCAAATCAAACAAAGGGCAGAGGACACTGCAGAGCAGGGCACTGCAGCACAGGAGCTAGCAAACAAAACTCACCCAAAACAGGGACCAAAACAAAAAAGCAAAAGGAAATCCAAACTGATCATAGGAGACTCCATGATTCAGGGAGCTGATACCTACCTTCAGCCAGGGTAGTAGTCAGATGTCTCCCAGGTACATCAGCGTGGAGAGACACTGACCGTATTATAAAATTGTGCAGAAAGCAGGAGAAAACATCGACGTGGAGACCAAGAAACACCTGACCAGGCTGGGTGACAAACTGTCATCCATTTCATCAGGCATCTCCTTCTCTGAGATCCTGCCAGTCTGGGAGAGGGGGCAGATGGACGGAAGGTCAGAAAAGGGAGATAGGGAGCTAAACATGTGGCTCAAGTGCGGTGCCAGAAAAAGGACACAAATTTGTAGGTAACTGGCAACAGTTTTGGGAGCGAAAGTTCTTTAAATTCAATGGACTGCATCTGACTAAGGAGGGAGTCAGTGCATTGGGGCAGAAGTTTGACGCCTTTGCAGAATATTTAAACTGGCAAATGGGAGAGGGTGCAGCACCCCATATGTCGAATGGGGAGAACACCCTTCCCCTCAGCTAGTGATCAAACAGGAGTTCAGCATGTTTGTAGTTCATTTGCATCACCAGGTAAGGAAAAAGGTCCGGCTCCCCATATGACACACAGGGAAAACTCAGACCTCACCCAACAACTAACACACTAAAATTTGGCCAATGGAAAATCATGTACACAAATGCTTGTGTAACCCCCTGCAAATGGGGGTTCCTAAAAGACTTCCAGGAGCTTGCTTGAATGCTCCAAGCCTGAATGGTGTTTGGCGTTAAGCTTATTTATCAGTGAGTGTTTTAGAACCTCTGGTACTGTCTCTTTAAGAGCTGTCTGCTTGCAGACATAATTAGTTTGTATGGGGGACTGTGTGTTTCTTTGATTGAGTACCACTCAAGCTGCTGCTAATTCACCCCATTTTGCAGTCACTAGGAGTGCAAAGGGAACCTGTCTGAAAGATGTAACTGATTGCCAGAAATCATTTACAGTAATAATAAAATTACAGTTTGTCTAACCTGCTTTCTTTGCAGTCAGAACTGTCTGCCTAGTTCCCCATTCTGGTTTTGAACTGCTGAACTGGACCAATCAGTGTGGGGTAAACTAGCTCTAAAATGATGCCTTGGACGAATCAGAACTTGGGACTCATAATCTGAGCCAGCCACAAGAGGATTGTATGGGCAGTGACTCTGGGAGATGTAGTTTAGACTTCGTGCCTTTTGGACCAACAGCAGCAGTCTATTGTGAGTGACAGCCAATCCAGTCAAGAACTGGGAGGAACTCAAAGGAAGTGCCAGTTTTGTCTGTTGGGAGTTTCAGTTTGAGATCTGAAAGGGAAGGAAGAAACCCTGTGCTCCTTCAGTGCACAGTTTCAGTCAAGGAGCGTGTGCAGGGCCCAGAGTTCCGGCTACAGCTTGTGTAGCTGCTTGTTAGGACTGAGTCCGTCCTGTGAGGAGAATCAAAGGATCTCTGAAGAGTAGAAACCAGGCTCACCCTGTAGAAGACTGAAGAAATTGTTGAATTACACTCGGTCTGTCAGGAACTGAATCTGCTGTGTGTTCTCCTGGTTATTGTGCAGTAATTGCGATTGGGATACAGATGCAGCCTGCCTGGTATAGTGCTTTCTTTTTTTTACCATATAAATGTGTGAGGAGTCTCTTGGAGATCAAAAGTAGCCCTGCTGACATTGAAGGACCATATCTTCTTTGGAGGTCGTGAGTACTAATTAAGGGTCGCTCCTGTTGAATTGCCACATTAAATCCAAATGGAATTACTGTACTGCTGACTGTTTAATTCTCCTTTTCACTGTGTGAAAGGGCCCCTACCAGCTGCCACGGTTTGGACTAGCCACTAGGGCTTGGGTACCCAGGGACAGTAACTGGTAGGGATAGGCCTTGCACAGAGCCATAGGTAGATAGTAAAGTGATAAGCTAATTAACCTGATTTCCCCTGTCCTTGTTATATCCCCTAAATAAATCAGAGCTGTTTGTTTCAACAAAGTTATACTGCCTGAGGTATTTGTCTATGTTAAAGTACTGTACTGTGATTGTTGCACTGTATCTTATTTTACAGGATGTCCCGGTGCCTGAACCAGCCTTGGGGGTAAGTGTATACTGTGAAGGTAATTCTGCTATATTGTGTGGGCCACTAGTGGGAAGAAAGAGGGTTGCAGTGTCCCAGAGGGCTGTGACCAAGTAAGTTTAACTATTGCAAACCCTGACCTCTGGGTGGAGGCACCCGCCATTGGATCCAGGCCCCTCAACCTGTTAGTGGCAAATCAGGCAGGGTAGTAGCCCCTGGGATAGCGCCATCTAGGGGTTTCATTTTGGAGGCTCACCGCTGGGATTGTGTGTCCTCTAGTGGCCATATTTACAAACCACTGTTAAGGAAAAAATAAATAAATAAATAAATGGGTACCCGACAGAAGTGGCTGTGCAACGGCTGGTGGAGTGGTGTACTGGGAGAGAGATCGACCCCCAAAGTGCTATGCTTATCCTGGACATCCCCTGGGTATCAATACGGACACTGTGCAGGAGTACTTTCCAAGGTGGAAGGTTTACAAAATCCTGTGGTGGTGGGTCGGCACGCAATCTGCTCACCCACACTTTCCTGGCCTAGTAGAGTTTAAGGGTCCCATAGATAGCTCAAAGTACCACAGACCATTACCCCAGAGGAGCCCTCACTGCTTGGAGAGTGATAACTAAGGACAGTAAAGACCCGGGGGAAATGAGCCCCACCACTATCTGAAACTTTTGAGGAGAAATTTGCTAAATGGTTGCTGGGAGAAGGAAAACTGTGGAGGACTTGAAGAAACTATTCTTGCCACCTGGGGGTGTTCCTCCCCAACACCCTCTCCTGCTCCAGTACCCGTAATGGTGGCTGAACCAATGCAGACTCCTATTTCTGCACCTGCCATTAGTCACGACTCTTACGAAGGTTGAGGATCTTCTCTGGCACCCTCCCCACCCCCAAGGGAGGATGACTGGGAGACCTGGATAGACTATTTGCCCCCAAGTGCTAGAATGGCAATGCTCGGAAGCCGAAGCGAAAGAGGGTTAGTGAGGGCCTCCGAGGTCCTGCCCTGGCTACCATCCGGCTAAACGGGCCAGTAACCCTGAAGCGACTGCACAAGCCTATCTTGAGGCCTTGGAGAATGTGATGGGAGCCCAGATTCTGATGAGGACCTATGGTGGAGAGTAAGAAATGCACAACAGTACCAAGGGAGTTGTTGTCTGTGTATGTCTCTCGGCTGGAAAAATTGTTGCAAGAATGCCTCAGAAAGGGTAGTTTGCCAGCGATTGAACTGGACCGAACCAGACTGGACAGAATCCTTAAGTCTGCCCCCTTCTCAGAACTGCTGTTGCTTCAGTTACGCCTGGCAAATCGACTGGAATCCCCACCTCCTATGATGAGTTAATGAGAGAAATTCGAGGAGTTGAGAAAAGGCGACCTCGGGAGGGACCTGCACCAATAGCTGTGGCTATGACCCGAGTGACTGAGGGTGGCCCATCAAGTGAAGTTCAGGGCAGAGGTTGGCAGTCAATGAGTGCTCTGATAAGGAAAAAGATATGCCACAATGGGGCGAACTGTTGAGAGAGATCCGGAATTCAAAAACAGTCCCTTTATGAAGGCCACGCCTGCAAGTATCGGGCCCCGACCTATATCCGACTGCATCTGCTATGGGGTGGGGATACCCACCATGTATCTCCTGCTGATAACAGCTCCGAACTCGATTCCTTGACCATGGAAGTGGAGAAACTGACGAGATGTCTCCAAATGCTTATCACGCCGAGACAGAGATGGCACCAAGGTTTCAGTTAGTAATACCCCGCCCTGGCTCCCAGTGTGCACCTCGCCAGCTCAAACTCCAAAAAGTATGTTTTGCTATAATTGTGGGAAGGATGGGCACATGAAAGGGAATGCCAATCCCCAAAAGACACTGACAAAGTTGCATATAGGCTACAAGGAGAGCTTGGAGAACAAATCAGTGGTTAAGAGGTGCACAAATGATCCCAGTGAGGGCACCAAAATGCTAATTCACGTCCTTGTGGCAAGGTCAGTTGCCCAGGCCCCACTACCGCTCTCCAGACTGGTCCAGAATAGTGGGTCCCTCCATGGAGACCACTGTAAAGGTAAATGGAGTGTCTACAAGAGCTGTATTAGACAGTGGCTCCCAAGTGACAATTATGTTTCAAGATTGGTATCAGAAGCATTTGTCAGAGCGTACCCTTACAACCATTAGAAGGACTGCATGTATGGGGTTAAGTGAGAAGGCCTACCCCTATTCTGGGTATATCCGAATTTGGCTGTCTTTCCCCACCTCCGTGGCTGGAGTGGCGAACAAGTAGAGACCCTAGCCTTAGTGTGTCCCCCACTGGACTGTATGATGGTGTCCCTTTGTTGATTGGAACAAATGCTCATATGTTCAGAAGGCTGGCACATTTGTGTTATGAAAACAGGGGTCAAAGACTAGTAGAGCTTTAAGAGTTCCGGCTTTAATTAAGAAGGCCTATGAGGCACAGAGAGATGCTGAAAATATAGAACCAGAGGAACCGGTCGGAATTGTATGGAAGAAGGATCCTGAGTCTCTGATCCTGGCACCAAATGCCCGGTGTACCTTACAGGAGAGTCCAGTATCAGAAAGGATGTTAAGAATAAAAATTAATGTTGGATGCACCAGCGATGGAAAATTGCCAGAGGGACTGCTGGTCAAGCCTAGTATTTTGCCTGCTAGAGCCCATGCTTATGCCAGAAGGGTAATGGTCCAAGTTCATAATGTGTCTGAAAGAGACATTCGAGTAAATAGAGGTTGCATCCTGGCTAATGTGCATTGTGCAGACACTGCAGTGCTACCCAGCAGCAAGAGTTCAAGGAAGAATGACAGAGTAACGCCTGACTTGTTTGATTTCGCAACTCCCGCTGCCAGCTGAATGGAAAGTGAGGATCAGTGAGAAGCTTGCCCAGAGAGACCAGGTGTTTTCTTAAAGGAATGGGACGTGAGGATGCGTGCAAGGAGCTGAGCACAATATCCGCTGCATGACGAAAGACCATTTCGTGAGAGGTCTCCGGCCTGGCACCTGCTGATATAGATGATGTGAGACGGCATCTGCAAGAGATGTTAGCGGCTGGTGTAATACAAGAATCCAGAAGCCCTTATGCTTCCCCCATTGTGGTAGTGAGGAAAAGAATGGGACAGTAAGGATGTGCGTGGATTATCAGACTTAAACCGCGGACTATCCCGATCAGTACACAATGCCCGCATTCAGGATGCTTTGGACTGCCTAAACGGGAGCAAGTGGTTCTCTGTGCTGGATCTCCAGATGGGTACTACAGATCCCGATGGCCCCAGAGGACCGTGAGAAGACAGCTTATCTGTCGGCTTAGCTATGAATTCATGAGGATGCCTCAAGGGATTTCAGGTGCCCCAGCCACTTTTCAACGATTGATGGAGCGTGCAGTGGGGACATGAACTACTAGAGTGCCTGGTATACCTAGATGATGTTATTGTGTTTGGCAGCTCACTGGAGGAACATGAGAGCAGATTATTTAAGGTATTGGATCGACTGAGGACTTTGGCCT
The DNA here is from genome assembly GCA_016271365.2 of Neoceratodus forsteri. Lineage (NCBI taxonomy): Eukaryota > Metazoa > Chordata > Ceratodontiformes > Ceratodontidae > Neoceratodus > Neoceratodus forsteri. The sequence continues at coordinate 96,975,569 of JADMNL010000023.1, read as the reverse complement.
TAAACTGTCCATTGATAAGTGTCAATTCTTTCAAACATCAGTAAAGTATATGGGACACAAGTATCCACCGAGGAATAGAGACCGACCAAGTAAGTTGAGGCCTTGACCACCTGGCCACAGCCCAAAATCTAAAAGAACTGCAAAGATTCCTGGATTCTGTGGTTATTATCGTTTCATCAAGGACTATTCAAGAGTGATCCCTCTTTACTTAACCTTACTCAAGGGTATCCCCAACCCACAAAAATACCAAAGTCAGCGTCCCTCAAGACTGAAAGAGTGTATTTTCATCCGAGGAAGTATTTGGGGCCAGCTGGACTCCTGATGTGAGACTGCTTTTCATGAGATCATATATCAACTTACCCATGCTCCAGTGCTGGCCTATGCCGATCCAAGAAAACCTTACGTCCTGCACACTGATGCTAGCTTGCAAGGGTTGGGGCTGTGTTGTACCAGGAGCACGAATGGCCTGAGACCAGTGGCCTTTGCCAGTAGAAGCCTGACCCCATCCGAAAAGAACTATCCTGTACATAAGTTAGAGTTCCTAGCTTTGAAGTGGGCTATTGTTGACCAATTCCATGAGTACTTGTATGGGGCTAAAATACTAGTAAAACTGACAATAATCCTTTGACCTATGCAGACCTCAGCTAAGTTGGATGCCACTGGCCACAGGTGGCTTTTGCATTATCTACATATGACTATGCTCTGAATACCGAGCAGGTCTGAACCACATAGATGCTGATGCTTTCTCCGGAGGCCTGTTCCCCAGAATGATTGGGTCCGATTGGCAGAACCTGACATTCGGCACTCTGCGGAAGTTTGACAGGGAGGAACAAATGTCCACGGACGCAGTGGACTGCATGGTGATTGCTTGGGACCCTCTGAGAATTGCATACCTGCTGCTTATTGCCACTTTTCTGCAATAGACATTGGTGCACTGCCTCAGCTGGACAATGACAGTATTCAAGTGGCTCAATCCCGTGATCCTATGATCAAATCAGCTTTAGAAGCCCTCTATGCAGGAAAAGATGTGTCCAAATTACGCTCCACTGATTTGAGAACTGCACTGTTATACAAAGAAGGTCCTAAGTTGAAACTGATCAATAAACTGTTATATAGAGAAACAGTAGACAGAGGGGACAAGTAGACAAACAACAACTGGTGCTGCCCACTGCCTTCGAGACTCAGTATTGAGGTCCTTGCACAACCACATGGGGCACCTTGGTATAGACAGAACACTTGACTTGGTGAGATCCAGATTCTATTGGCCTAAGATGGGGCTGATGTGGAGCAACACATACGAACTTGTAGTCGCTGCTACAGAGGAAAGCTTTGCCCCAGAGGGCTGCCCCCTTGTTAACATAACCACCAGTGCACCCATGGAGCTGGTCTGTATTGATTTTCTGGTTTGGAGTCAGATCAAAGAAATATCAGTAATGTGCTGGTGGTCACTGACCATTTCACGAGATATGCCCAAGCTTTCCCACCAAAGACCAGAAAGCATCCACTGTAGCCAAAGTACTCGTAGAAAACTTTTGTTCACTATGGGGCTCCACAAAGAATCCATTCTGATCAAGGGAGAGACTTTGAGAGTCGTCTGATCAAAGAGATGCTTTCTCTGTGGGGAGTGAGAAAGTCCAGAACCACTCCTTACCACCCCCAGGGGACCCACAGCCTGAGCGTTTCAACCGACTTTGCTAGATATGCTAGGCACCTGCACCCAAAGGACAATCAGATGGAGCCAACAAATTAGCACCCTGGTACATGCTTATAACTGCACCAAAAGTGATGCCACTGGTCTTCCCTCCACTGATGTTTGGAAGAGAAGCTCGACTCACCGGTAGATGTGTGTTTTGGGGTCTCTCCTGATGGGGTTCAAGCTGACAACTATTTACAGTATGTGCAAAGTTAAAGGCCCAGCTAACTCATGCGTACCAACTGGCTCAAACCATGGCTGCCAAAAGAAATCTGGCCAACAAAGAAAGGTATGATAAAAGGTGAAAGCACAGGAACTCCAGGAGGGAGATCGGTATTGCTAAGAAATCTGGGACTGCATGGCAAACACAAGATTGCTGACAGATGGCACCATCTCCCTCACATTGTAGTGGGCAAACTAGATGATCTGCCAGTGTACAAAGTAAGGCCTGAGAACAATTCAAAGATGTAAAAACAATGCATAGAAATCATTTACTACCCATTGGACAAATCCTGATTGAGTCTGAGCCCCAGAAGATGCCCCTCTGGACCCAGTGACTAGAGCTGCTGCTAAGAAAAGATCAAGGAAGTCTGCACCTCACAGAAGCAGAGTTAAAGTGTTCCCCTGCACAAGTCCCAGTTGAGCATGACTGTCAGTCCATATCAGAAGAAAGAAAGGAGTGACTTTGAATACTATCCTTCTTCGAACTGAGTCAATTGTTTGGGCAATCCCTAGTCAATACTGGAGACAAAGCTGGGCCTTCTGGACTGTCTATGCCCCTCAGCTTCATCCCTGGAGCCAATGCTCCCAGAAAGTGAAGTGCAAAGCATCAGATCAGATGAAATGGAATCATTGTGCATGGTTGAACTGTTTGAGCTTTCAGGGAGGAAAATGATAGATTGGGGCAGACTGGTGATACACCCGAACAAGAAGAGTATTTTGAGTGCCCTGACAGTCCACTGCCAGTGTCTGAAAGCTCTCCATGCGGCCAAATGTTGTGGACTCAGAAACTGTAACTCCTGGAGCTGAAAGTGCCCCAAGTTCTAGCCCTCTCCCCATGGAGACTCCCCTGACAAGTGAGAACAATGCTGAAAATGAGGCTCAGAGTGCAGAGACTGTAACAGCTCCCCTAGAAAGACTGGTCGAGCTGTAAAGCCTGTGGTGCACCTCAGTTATGATTCCCTGGGCCGCCAGTGGACCTGCCTCTCAATGTTGTCCATAAAGGAGTGTATGTGTCCCAGGCTCATTGCCCAAACTGAGCGTTAGTGCTAACTCCAAGTTACTTGTGGCCCTCTAAGTATGGTGCCCTTGCCCGTCCAGCCCCAAGGTAACTGATAGGGAAGGGTCCCCTCTCTTCAGGTTTCATGTACAAGAGGTAATAACTTGAGTTGTAGATAATGTGTGTGTTATACTGTGTAAAGAGTGACGTACTGCAATGTTTCAGAAATGGTTCTTGGTAAAATGATGTATTGACTGATGATTACATGTGTGAGCCTAATGCAAATGTATATGTTGCAGTTGAAACTTATGGGGTACTTGCTTAAGCGGACGTCAAGCTTTTCCCAAACCAGGAAGGTGTAACCCCCTGCAAATGGGGTTCCCAAAAGACTTCAGGAGCTTGTTTGAATGCTCCAAGCCTGAATGGTGTTTGGCATGCTTAAGCCATTTATCAGTGAGTGTTTTTAGAACCTCTGGTACTGTTCTTTAAGAGCTGTCTGCTTGCAGACATAATTAGTTTGTATGGGGACTGTGTGTTTCTTTGATTGAGTACCACTCAAGCTGCTGCCAATTCACCCCATTTTTGCAGTCACTAGGAGTGCAAAGGAACCTGTCTGAAAGATGTAACTGATTGCCAGAAATCATTTACAGTAATAATAAAATTACAGTTTGTCTAACCTGCTTTTGCAGTCAGAACTGTCTGCCTAGTTCCCCATTCTGGTTTTGAACTGCTGAACTGGACCAATCAGTGTGGGTAAACTAGCTCTAAAATGATGCCTTGGACGAATCAGAACTTGGGACTCATAATCTGAGCCAGCCACAAGAGGATTGTATGGGCAGTGACTCTGGGAGATGTAGTTTAGACTTGGTGCCTTTTGGACCAACAGCAGCAGTCTATTGTGAGTGACAGCCAATCCAGTCAAGAACTGGGAGGAACTCAAAGGAAGTGCCCGTTTTGTCTGTTGGGAGTTTCAGTTTGAGATCTGAAAGGAAGGGAGAAACCCTGTGCTCCTTCAGTGCACAGTTTCAGTCAAGGAGCGTGTGCAGGGCCCAGAGTTCGGTCTACAGCTTGTGTAGCTGCTTGTTAGACTGAGTCCGTCCTGTGAGGAGAATCAAAGGATCTCTGAAGAGTAGAAACCAGGCTCACCTCTGTAGAAGACTGAAGAAATTGTTGAATTACACTCGGTCTGTCAGGAACTGAATCTGCTGTGTGTCTCCTGGTTATTGTGCAGTAATTGCGATTGGGATACAGATGCAGCCTGCCTGGTATAGTGCTTTCTTTTTTTTTACCATATAAATGTGTGAGGAGTCTCTTGAGATCAAAAGTAGCCCTGCTGACATTGAAGGACCATATCTTCTTTGGAGGTCGTGAGTACTAATTCGGGTCGCTCCCTGTTGAATTGCCACATTAAATCCAAATGGAATTACTGTACTGTTGACTGTTTAATTCTCCTTTCACTGTGTGAAAGGGCCCCACCAGCTGCCACGGTTTGGACTAGCCACTAGGGCTTGGGTACCCAGGGACAGTAACTGGTAGGGATAGGCCTTGCACAGAGCCATAGGTAGATAGTAAGTGATAAGCTAATTAACCTGATTTCCCTGTCCTTGTTATATCCCCTAAATAAATCAGAGCTGTTTGTTTCAACAAAGTTATACTGCCTGAGGTATTTGTCTTGTTAAAGTACTGTACTGTGATTGTTGCACTGTATCTTATTTTACAGGATGTCCCGTGCCTGAACCAGCCTTGGGGGTAAGTGTATACTGTGAAGGTAATTCTGCTATATTGTGTGGGCCACTAGTGGGAAGAAAGGGGGTTGCAGTGTCCCAGAGGGCTGTGACCAAGTAAGTTTAACTATTGCAAACCCTGACCTCTGGGTGGAGGCACCGCCATTGGATCCAGGCCTCAACCTGTTAGTGGCAAATCAGGCAGGGTAGTAGCCCCTGGGATAGCGCCATCTAGGGTTACACTTGCAGTCTGGGAAACAAGATCCCAGACCTGCAGGCAACAATGATAGAGGCTAGACTGGATAAAGTAGCCATTAGCAAGACATGGTTCACCAGTAACCACACAGTGTCAGTGGCTCAGTGGGTAGCACACTCGCCTCTGAGGCCGGAGATCAGAGGGCTGTGGGTTCAGTCCCACATCTGGCACTTGGTTAATATCCCAGTACTAACACTGTAGTGCAGTATGAGAGGGTGCTGCACTTCTGAGGTGCCGCTTCGGATGAGATGTTAAACTGAGGTCCCATCTGCCTTGATTGGTGGTAGTTCAGGTGGATGTTAAAGATCCAATGGCACTTATCAAAAGAGTAGGGGAAGTTTTATCAAGAAAAGAACTGAAAAGAAACAATTCAAGAAATGACAAATAAATAATGTAACAGGAAAATCAGAATCAGTTATCCATGGCATTAAGTTCCATAATTCCAACAAAGATACAAGTGACAAATTTCACATTTCAGAATAATACACTTCTCTCGAATTACGTTTGACCCCCTGAATTATCATATTTTATTCATTTATTAATTTATTCATTACAAATCGAAGTTTACAACCTTTGAGTCAGAGACTCATTTACAAAGGCACCTCATTGCGGGGGGGGACATCAAGACAGTTATTACAGTGCAAATTAAAACAGAGGATAACATTACAAGTGCAGTAAAAGAACATTTAACATAGATACACTTAGGTTACATAATGTAGTAGTTTGTATGTTACTTAGGTTACATAATGTTACAAAATTGTGAGTTACACTTATGGATGTAGGTCCTCAGAGAAGGCAGTGGGTTACATCCTTGTTTGGACCTAGTAGGGAAGGGGTAGGTCTGGGGAGGGAAGGCTGTCCAGTGGATGTTGTCGAGCCAGGGGCAAAAGGGAAACTACAGGTTACAACAGGGGTTAGCTGCAACTACAATAGTGGGTATTAAAGATATGGTTCCAAAGGCTGTTTTGAAGGAGCCAATTTTGGCAAGTTGGAGATGCAGCTAGGGAGGAGTTGAACCAGGTGGGGGTTCGATAGAGGAAGGATCTCTGGGCAAGACAGGTCTTGGTTCTGGGCACTTGGAAGGTGGCCTTAACAGAGCTACGGGTGGTGATGGATGATGATGACTGCTGTAGGGAGGTGGAGACCCCTGGGGGAGAGTCCTAGCAGTGATTTCTTAGCAGAAGGCAGGTCTGGTATAGCAGTCGCTTCTCAAAGTTGAGCAGATTGGTGGTAGTAGAGAAGGCAGTGTGAGTGCGGCTGGGGGCACTAGTCAGGAGCCTACAGGCCTTATTGATGGAGAGTTAGATTTTGGAGAGGCAGTGTTGTCAGCTGCAGTGTAGATGGGCAAGTCATAGTCCACGAGGGACAAGACGGAGGAGGTGATGGCCAGCCTGAGGGCAACCTGAGGCAGGCAGTCCCTGTGTTGGTATAGCAGGCCAATCTGAGAGTTAATGGTGGCTGACAGGGCATTAATGTGGGTGTAGAAGAAGAGGCAGTATCGAATGTGATGCCTAGGTACTTTATGTGGTCACTTGTTCTAGCGGTGCAGAGTGCTGGGGATAATCAAGAGGGGGTATTTTAGCTTTATTTTGGTGGTGGGAGAAGAGCATTGATTTGGTTTCTTTAGGTTAATGACCAGTCTGCGGTCTTCAAACCACCTTTCAGCTTGGTTATAAGCTTGCTGGAGGGATAATTGGAGGAGGTGAGATTGGGATGAGGCAACGAGGCGGCATAGAGGAGCATTTTACCAGTACATGAGCTGGGGAGGGTGTTGAGGTAGAGACTAAAAAGTATTGGACCCCAGATGGAGCCCTGAGGGATCCCGGGTGAACAGGAAGAGTGCTGGAGAGGGAGCCACTGATCTTGACACACTGGGATCTAGCAGAGAGGTAGCTAGAGAACCAGGAATGGGACCACCAGAGAAGCCAAGTTGGTGGAGAGAGTCGAGTAGAAGGGGATAACAGACAGTGTCAAAGGCCTTGGAGAGGTCAATGAACACTGCTTCTGCAAGGCTGCCAGAGTCGAGAGTAGCATGCAGGTGTTGGGAGAATTCCAGGAGAGCCATGGTTGTACTGTGTCCTGGCAGAAACCATGCTGCTCTGGGCACATAATGTCATACTTGGCTAGGTATTCAGAGTGCTGGATCAACAAAACTTTTCAAGGGCTTTAGAGAGTGGGGAAGGATGGAGATGGGCTGGTAATTGTTGGGGTGGATCGGTCCCCACTCTTATGTATGGGTGTGATTTCAGCAGTTATCCAAGCACTTGGGAACTGACCCAGGCATACAGACCAGTTTAGAAGGTCAGTCAGGGGACTAGGACTTCGGCCAAGACCACAATGGAGGATCCTGGAGTCAAGGGGTCACTGCTGGGCTTATTGCTGCCTAAGGCTTTTAGCAGGTGCAGCCTGGCTTCTTTGGGGGATAGGGTGTGCAGGTAGAATAGTGGGTGATGCAGGACCGAGGGAGAGAGGTGGGATTGGGTCAAAGAAGCTGCTGGGGAGGACTGAGCTTAGGTCAGAGAAGGCAGTGTTAAGGCAATTGTATGAGGAGTGGATCTGTGGTGGAGGTGCCATTGCTGGAGAGCTGAGATGGTGGGGGGAGCAGGACTTCCCATTTAGGTCTTCATATTATCCCAGAAGGTCCGGGCTGAACCCCAAGTGGAAGTGAGGATGGTCTGGTAGTGCTCTGCCTTGGCCCGCCTAATGGCCCAAGTGCACTTATTGCATTCTGCATTGTAGGCCTGTCTGTCAGATGCCTTTCCAAATTCTACAGCAATGTGCCAGAGATTATCTCTGTTTTGAGTCTCTGGAGGAGAGGTGGGTGATCCATGGGCACTGCATTTTTGAGCGGATCCTGGTGAGGAGGGGCAAAGGTCACAAGCCTTACAGAAGGCATTTGTGAAGTAGTCAAGAGCTGAGTCAATGTCAGGGCGCACTGGATATGGGACCAGTCTAGCTGGCCTAGGTATTGTTTTAATCTTCGCGGCTGCTGGGGTGTAAACGGTGGCAGAGTGGCCTGGAACACTGGCTTCAGAGTGGAGGATGTCCAGAGATAGAGGACTGGGGAGTGATCACTAAGAGAGTTGGGAGGACAGTGATATCCCGGATTTTGTAGGGTGGTTAGATATAACAACATCTAGGAGAGTGCTGGTGCCAGTAGAGTGGTTGAATCTGGTGGGCTGGGTGACTAACTGGAACATATCCAGGGCAGCAAAGGAGTCCTTTATATGGGAGGTAGTGGAGGCAAGCCAATTAACATTGAGATCACTAGGATGACTTGCTCCACTTTGTGAGGGAGAGATGTGAGATAGTCAATGAGGGACTGGACCACTTGGTTTTGATTCCTCGAAGTGCGGAGACCGTGAGGAGAGGGCGCCTCAGGCAGGGTCAGGTGTGATTTTTAAGGTGAAGGCTTGGGCTCCATAATCAAGTTTAGGAGCTGGGAGTGCTTGACCTCTAAGGGAGTCGCATATGAGTAGAAAGCGCAACCACCACCACGCTTGCTCACTCGGTCTTCCCTGTAGATGGTATATCCAGGGAGAGTGATAGTGGAGTCAGGGGTGATTTGGAGAGCCAAGTCTCTACCAGTGCAATTATGTCAGATTGATGTTGAATGACCCAGCACTGGAGGCAGCAGATTTTTTAGGAGACTGCAATGTTTAAGGATGCAATGCGGAGGCCAATTGCAGTACAGGGTTTAGAAGGGCTGGAAGCAGTAGGTCCTGGGTTTGGATGTACATTACCAGATAACAATAATAGTAGTGTAATTATTCTGGTTAGTGGCCGGTGGTGACGGAGACCCTTGGGTCGACACCCAGCTGAGGACTTTAGAATCAGGGTGCATGGGATAGATAAAGTGCGAAGGGTGGGAATGGCAGGGAGAGCTGGGTCCAGGTCAGACCTTGGAGGCGGAGGGGTGGGGTGTTAGCAGGGTGGGGGTGTTGGGTGGTCATGGGTGTGTCAAGGGTGGGGAGGCCAGTCACTGTGGGCTAGTCTGGGGATGAGGTGCCTAGTGTGGAGGAAAGTGCTCCAGTCTGTGTGAGGTCTGTACCAAGAGGGTGAAGGAGACCAGACTTAGTAATGGAGTGTAGGTACCCATAGCAGCTGAGCAGTAAAGGAAGAGTGCCAGGAATAGTAGAGAGTAAGGAGATGTAGAGCAGCTTTGGAATGGTTGGGGAAACCCTTTAGTGGGCTAAAAGACTATAAGCTGCAAATGGGAAAATCAGTATCAATCAGTAGAAGAGGGAAGGCAAGGACAGATGAATAGTGATAGACTGACCACACAATAAGTGAGTGAGACAGGAACTATATTGTGTTGGATTGGGTAAGTGTGCTTATAACTGGGCCCTCTAGTGGCTAAAGATATAATCTGCTAATGGAAAAGTCAGGCAGGGAGGTTCTGAAGCAAGTTTTTTTTGGGGGCACTGCAGCAGCCTCAATGGGACACCGAGGTCAAGGGTGCAGCCCACAGACTTACAGCTCTAAGAGAAGGGCACAGCACTCAGGGCAGATAGCAAAATCACAGTACCTTAAGACCGCTCTCAAAACTTAAATCAACTCTTAAGAAATCTCTACATCAGACTAAACATTACTTAAAGTGAGAAATCAAGAACATGTCAAGCAGAGGTTAGTCCTAGCATTAATTTCTTGGCAGCAGTTCCTAGAAGACTTCTGGACTGCTGCACAAAGTGTGAAAACACTGGCAAACAGGGGCAAGTGAGATTCCTCAGGGTAGATGCCGAATTCAGGGTTCCAACCTGCACCTTGCTTGGAGGGTGAGCGTCAGGCAGCTTCTCTTTGTTCTGCTTACCAGACTGCAGAATGCAGTTTGTTTGAGAGGAGAGCCCGAAAGGACAGAGTTGTCCCTGGGCAGGTATGTGATAGAACATTTGACAGGATTGAGATGGCTACCCATAATGCCTGGAAAAAATGCTCTACAATCTTGTCTCAAGACTTCTGGGGAATGTAGGCCAAAAAGAAAAATAGGGAGCAAATAGGATTAATTATGTAGACCCTTTTCTTTTACTCAGTTTCCAAGTATTCCAAAGTGAAACCTTTGACTGGGCTAGTTCTAGCTTAGAGTATATCATGAGATACATCCTGTTGTTGCAAAGTAAAAAGACATCGAGCAGTCCAAATATGCCATTTTAAAACTACAAAAGTAAATTCAATATATCCACATTCCTCTTCTGCCAAGGAAGTGGAAAAGAACCATACAGCAACATTTCATATGTAGTGGACGAAAACAATGGTTCTTGCCACTTTGTGGCTAACAATGTCCAAAAGCTATTTATATAAGAGCAAGAGGAAAAAAAGTGTGAAATAGTCTCATCCTGCTGTGGGCAACCTGGTCTAGAATAAATTCTTTCATTCAATTGTTTGTGTTTATGGTTATCCTTAACGTTGATTTTCTCATGGCAACCAAGCCAGTGTAAATCCCACATCTTTTGGGGAATTCTAGGATTCCTTAACAGGGCATAGAGGTCATTTAAATGTGGGTTTGGGCATCTGGGAAAACTACAAGATCCGTACAAATATGATCTAAGAGATATTTATACAAGGCTTTCCTTGTACTGGTTATCATCATGTGGCTACTAATGTGCCATTGTTTAAGATGAAAAAGGTGTCCCGAACATAGGTAGGAACATGTGGAATATGTTTAAGTGTTCTTAAAGTGTTCAGTTCCACTGATGAAACCAGACTACAAGAGTCAAGGAACCAAGGTTTCCAGCCTCTATACAGTTAATTAGAAGGGGTTTGATATTAGTCACAAACAAATACTAGTATAAAAAAATAGGCTGAATCATAGCAGGACCTCTCTCTCGATGGGCAGGTATTGATGGAACGTTTGACAGGATTGAGACAGCTACCCCATAATGCCTTGAAAAATGCTCAACAGTCTTGCCTCAAGACTTCTGGGGGTGGATGTAGGCCAAAAACGAAAAATAGGAGCAAATAGGATTTAATCATGTAGACCCTTTTCTTTTACTCAGTTTCCAAGTATTCCAAAGTGAAACCTTTGATCGGGCTAGTTCTAGCTTAGGAGTCCAGTTAAGTATATCCAAAGGTCCGTCCCCATATAAAATTCCCAAAATTTTAATCGGGCCATCACTAATCTTAAGGTCAGTGCTAATAAACTCATTTCCTGCTAAGCTCCCAATCTGCAGCCTATACATTTATCTAAATTAAGGATCGCTCTGGAAACTTTCCCAAACTCTGAACAATACTGAACAGCCGAACGCATAGAAGGAACATCCGCCACCATCAAGCTCTTGTCATCTGCATAAGCTAACACAGAATGAGAAGTGGAGAAAGTGGTGTAATCGTTTCTGCAGTATTGATTGAGCAGTAAGGGTCTAAGAAAAGACATATAAGAGTGGACTGAGCGGACAGCAGTGTCTAACCCTCATCTAATGATATTAAAGGGCCTTTCCAGCCATTAACTATAGGGATTATAGTAGCAGAGCGATACAGTAACTGAAGCCTAGAGAAGGTGTAATCAGGGACTTTATAATGGTGTAATGTATGCCATAAAAAATGCATGGTGCACTGAATCGAAGGCTTGTTGCTGATCTAGTGAGAATATGAAGCCCTGTAGTTTATTCAAATTTCCATGTTCAATTAATTCTGAAGTAAAACAATGTGATCCTGAATACTCCTCCCTGGGACATTACTTGATTGAGCCATGGAAATTACAAATGGGGTCATTCTAGATAGACGGAGTGAAAAAATTTTAGTCAAAATCTTAAAATCGATGTTTAGTAGACTCAGAGGTCTCCAATTTGAGAGTAATCTTTATCCCCTTCTTATATAAATAAAACAGGCAACCCATGTTGAAGTCCAAAGGGAGATTATCAGCTCATAGAACATAGTTATAAACCACTACTAACTCTGTACATAAGTCAACAGATATCACCTTATAGAGTTCATTTGGAAGGCCATCTAGGCCAGGTGTCACTCTCGGATGTAAAGCTTTAATCACTGCTTCTACCTCCCAAGCATGTATATCACTATCAATCATGTCCAAAATGGAGGCTGGGACATCAGGAATCTTGATAGGGGAAAGAAATTCCAAGATTCCATCAGAGGAAGTGTTGATAGGGCCAAACAACTGTTGTGTATAATGGGCTACATGGTGTCGAATATCTGAAACATTTGTAAGTTCAGTTAAGTCATCATTCAAAAGTACCTCAATGTTTTGCTATTAATTTTTTTGCAATAGTAGCATACGGAGAAACAATATCACTGAGGGCCAGTAGTCTCAAAACATTGCAATCATTGAATGGAAGTAAACTTCATCAAATGATATTCCATCAAACGTTTTCTGAGGTTGCTAATTTGCGAGAAAATGATGACTTGTTGTATGAGACAACGTAAGGAGTTTCTGCAATTGAAGTCTCGTGTTATGATAGTGAAAACACAAAGCTTCATGCTGTTGTTTACTATAGTGTTTGAATAAGTGTTGTATGCCACATTTAGTGTCATACCACCAACTCCAGGGATCATCATATAGAAAAAGACAGATTTCCTGTCCTTAATGTGATCTGTAAACTGCAGTAACAACTGTGAATCCTTTAAAAGGAAGTATTTAATTTCCAGGTACCTGGACCAAATACTCTAGTAATTGTAGGGCCCAAGGAGATGGATAACAAATTGTGATCTGTAAATTCTGCAACTTGTACCATAGCAGCAGAAAGTTGTAAGTGTGGAGAAATAAAGAAAAAATCTATATGAGTCGCTAACGATCCTTTATGAAAGGTGGGAGTATGTTGACCGGTGAAGTGTAAATAAGCATCACATAATTTGTGGAGCTCAACAGTTGTTTCAAAAATTCATATCACAAAATAATTTGGTGGTTTTAGAGGTGGAAGACTTATCTCTGGTGGATAAACTGCAGTTGAAGTCACCCACAAATACAATATACATAGAAGTATATAGGTATGGCTCAATAAGCTTCAATAATTCAATTCTATGGGACTTAGTTTGGGAGCATATATATTTATGATTCGAAATGGAATAAAGGAAATTGTAGTATCCAAAAGAAGGAGTCGACCAGGGTATAAGTCTAAAATCTTTATGACAGTGACATCCGGGATACTAAATAGGATACCCAATCCCGAACAGGGTTCATGCCAGAGGACCAGTAAGAAGGCCCAGGGAACCAGGCTCGTTGGGCTCTATAAATCTCTGGAATGGTGTGAAATCTAGCATCTTGTAAAGAATAACTCCTGCAGTGAGGCAGGACAAAAAGAAAAACAGCATCCCTTTAGGTTGTTTCATGATACTGTTAACATTAACAGTGTGAATAGAAAAGGCGGACAACATAGTTACCAGAGAAAAGCAAGTGGAATCTCATAGGACTAGCAAGGTTCACCTGGGTCTACCTTTCCTAGGGTATCTTCTCTGTGCTTTAGCTTTGCTTTTGCTTTCCTTTTGAGATCCCACATTATCAGCCGCAACTTCTGTATCTGTAGTCACTTCAGGGTTTGATGATAGTACAGAAGAAGTGTCAGAATCAGTATTGCCAGGGGTGGTGTAGTAATTCAGGTCTATTAGCCTGAACAATATCATCAGTTTTCAAAGCTTTAGAAGAGGGTGAACCCACGTTTTAGACCCTTTGTAATTCTAGTAAATGGTTCCGGGGTTACATAGTCCTAATTGGTGCACTCAGGATAAAACAGTAGGTGCTACAACCTGGCTGGAACCTTCAGGTAAGACTGAAGGAGGAAGAGGGGTTCTGCAATTTGTGTGGTGGTGCAGGCATCAGGGAAGAAGAGGACCTCTTATCATCAGGAAAAGGGCATTTGTTACAGGAACAGTAGCTTGTGGAAAGGGACGGGTATGCTGGGGAGTAGAAGATGTGCCATTAATTCTGGTACTTTGCACTACTGTGATAAGCAGTCTCTGTTCTTCCCATCTGCTAGGGTTAGGGAGTTACGGCAGCCCAGGTGCAAGTTTGAAAAGTATGACCCAGGCTCGCAGAGGATGCAGGGGGCTCTTCCACACACTGAGTGGGAACCTGTATGCCCTAGATCTCCACAAACCGAAGCATTTTACCATGTCACAAATGCTACTTATATGATTAGTAGAGCCACATTTGTAGCATGCCTTCAGTTGACCAGGGTAAAAAGCACTTCTATCCTTTCCAAGCATAAAGCTATTGGGTAGTTGTTGAATCCCAGTATCTGAAGTTCAGAGCATTACCCTCCTTTCCACACCACAGTCCACAAATTTTCTGTGTCAAAAAATAGCTTCAGGGTCAGAAAGAACTGTACACCTTGTTTCAACCATACTGATATATCATTCAGACTGACATCCTCATTCTGAAATAAAATAGTAATAGTTTTCTGGGTAGGTTTAGTTAAAGGGATGCCACTGAAAGGGGCCCATAATGAGAAGATTTTAACGCATTAAATTTCTTCCAAACTTTTCTAGCCCAGTTAAAGTTTTAAAGCTTATATCAAAATGTGTTTCTGTAGAAACATGTACTAAGACATGTATTTCATAAGCAGTAAACTTCATGGAATCCTTCAATAAAGTATGTCCCACAAAAAACGATCAGGCAACTCAGATAACCCCCAAATATTGCAGTCAGACTGCATTATGTCTTTAGCTTGTTGTACAGGTATTTGAAAGCAAGAAGCATATGTCTTTGAAGTAAAGGCAGATGAGTAAGACATCGGTGCAGCTGGCTGAGGTGGGACCAGGGCCCTGGGTGTTTGGTGTTGTAACTGAACGTTAGTGTTGTTTGAATGTTCAGAGCGGTAACTGAAAGTCGAGTTTGGGTAAGGCGTAACTTGGGGTTAGGGAAAGGTCCAAACAGTTGTCTGTCCAATTTGCTTCGCTGAGAAGCTACAGAGTCTGTTATGTGTGTAAATGTATACGGATAGGGAGGACCAGAGCGCCATGTCCCGACAGTTGGATCCTTCTCCTACCCCAGCTGAGAGAGGGAGTCAACAGACCATTCCATGGTTCGAGGTACAGCGTGAGAGTCTCCTGTATGTGCAGAAGCAGTAGAAGTGTCTCCGAAGAAATCTTAGTGGGAAGAATAGCCCGAGTCAGTGTTTGAGAAGCAGTAGAAGCTGCTGGCTGTCGTGGAATGCTGAAATGTCAGTATTGGTGTCGAGGCGCAGAAGCTACATATACAAGTGGTGAGTCAGCAACGGAATTACAGGTTGTGAAGTAGACTTAGTTTTAAGTGCTAAAGTCATTGTCTCATCACATAATCATAAGAAGCCAGAATGGGAAGGAAACAGATTCATTTCAGTGCTTTACAATAATTGTACATTGCTATTTTGTTTTAAACTTAGATTGTGGGCTTTCAGTGACACTGTACTTTCTTTGCTGTCTTTACTTAGAATTGTTTTTGGCTGTTGAAAATTTAAACCTAGTTTGTTGTGCTTGTAGTGGTGGTGTATATCTTTGCTGTCTTTAATTGCTACAAATTTTGTCTTGGCTTGTGTGACTTGCCCTGTAGTTTGGGTGAGAGGTCTAATTGTCTGGCCTCCAACCTCAGCTACATGATAATTGGAGGCGGGGCTTAGTCAGAGTTGCGGTATGAAGTGATTTTGTTTTCTCAGAAGAAGCCAGAAGGGAAGGAACAGATTAATTTAGTGCTTTACAGTAATTGTACATTGCTATTTTTGTTTTAAACTTAGATTGTAGGCTTTTAGTGACACTGTAATTTTTACTGTCTTTACTTAGAATTTTTGGGGCTGTTGAAAATGTAAAACCTATTTGTTGTGCTTGTAGTGGTGGTGTATATCTTTGCTGTCTTTAATTGCTGCAATTTTGTCTTGGCTTGTCTGACTTGCCCTGTAGTTTGGGTGAGGGTGCTAATTGTCTGGCCTCTGACCTCAGCTATGTGATAATTGGAGGTGGGGCTTAGTCAGAGTTGAGGTAGCAAGTGATTTTTGTTTTCTGAAGAAGCCAGACGCCAGAAGGGAAGGAAAAGATTCATTTCAGTGCTCTACAGTGATTGTACATAGCTATTTTTGTTTTCAACTTAGATTGTGAGCTTTTAGCGACACTGTACTTTCTTTGCTGTCTTTACTTAGAATTGTTTTTGGGCTGTTGAAAATTTAAAACCTAGTTGATTGTGCTTTGTAGTGGTGTATATCTTTGCTGTCTTTAATTGCTGCAAATGTTTGCCCCCTCCTCCCTCCCCTGCCCCAACTCTTAATTATATGCCCTGTTAAATCTGATTGACAGGAGCTAAGCACAGGATATAGTAGGGGTTTGGAGTAGGAGGGCATAAGGGAAGAAGCCCTCTCAGCACGACAAGTGTTTTGACTCATTTTTATTTATTTTTTCTTTTAAAGAAAAGTATCTGAGGAGCAGTGGCAGGATTTTAGGACAGTAAATTAATAAAAGGGAACTAGGAGAGCTTCAGTAACAGACAAGTACTGGAATAGCAGTATAAGTGTAGTATAATGTGGGGAGTGATGCAATGCAGTGGCTCTGGGGCAGCCATATTCAGGCAGACCTTCTGGATGCTGAGGTGCTGCCCTCTTCTGCATGCATCTCTCTGGACTACAGGATGAGGTAGCCAGACCAGATGGAAGTAAACTGGGTCAAGAGTACCATCACCCCATCCAGAGACCACCCAGTCCAACACCGCTGCAGCAAAGGATGCAGACAATGAGGAGCACTTGGATGACAGTGGACTCAGGGAGGTTAGGGCGGTCAGGCAGAGGCACATCCCGGACCCTATTCCACTCAAGAATTCATATGCCACACTGGCAAATGGGACAACCAAATAGAGGTACCAGAGAAGTGGAAGGAAAGGATGTGGAGTTTAGTCAAGGAGATGACCTCAGTGGGGAGCAGTGGACCCCAGAGGAGGAGGAGCAGGAAGCAAATCCTGGTGGGGACTCCATCATAAGAGGGATCCAGCTAGGAACACAGGACAGGAGGACAGGGAGGAGGTGCTCACCAGGTGCCACGGCATGGAGGGATGGAAGGAAGATCCTGGGAAGGCAAGACGGGAGGGTGAGCTGGATGTCATTATCCACCTAGGTATTAATGACCTGATAAATGGGAGCCAAAGGAAGTTCAGGAAGAGTTCAGGAAATTTGGGAGGGTCTCAAGCAGTAGCTACTTCTGTCACCTCTCTGAAATACTACCTCTGAGAGGCATGGGAGAGCATAGGGTGCATGCACCAGAAACTTAACTCATGATTGAATAACTGGTACCGGAGGAAGGGTTTGATTCATTGGTGACTGGGGACCCACCTGGAGGGATGGAGGCTTGTCTAAGCCTGACGGCCTGCATCCATCCTGGAGTGGAATCCAAGCACTCAATGATAAGTTTAAATGTTACACTGACAAGCATTTAAACTAGCCAAGGGGTGGCAGGCTAGCAAGGAGGGTACCTAATTGCCCACTCCCCACAGCTAACAGTGGAACCAGTGAACCGGTGGAGTGGAAATCTCTACAAAGCAGTGTGCAAAAGATGGAGATAAGCGCCCAAGAGGTGGATAGGCGGAAAAGGGGCAAAATTCAACAGAAGGGCAGACAGCAAGGAGAACCAGGGATAAAGGACAACCAGGGAAGGGGCTGGAATAGAACAGTTAAGCAGTCTAGGGAGGTCAAATCATGGAAAGCCATGTGTGCCAATGCCAGGAGCCTTAGCAACAAGATGGAGGATCTGAGGCTGTCATAGTGCAGTCAGACCTGGACATTGTGGCCATCACAGAAACCTGGTGTAATGATAACCATGACTGGGAGATGGCCATACCTGGCTACAACATATTCAGAAGAGACAGGGCAGGTAGGAAGGAAGGAGGAGGGCCCTGTATGTGAAAAATGACATAAGGGTCACAGAGATCCAGGAGGAACAAAATGGGGAGAAATATGTGGGTTAAGCTGGAAGAAAATGGGCCAGCCATCTGCACAGGTGTGGTCTATAGACCGCCAGCCCAGGAGGAAGAAAAGATAGGATCTGATGCTAGCCATCCAAAGGATGGCAGACAAGGGTGAGGTAGTGCTGGTTGGAGACCTCAATATTCCAGGCGTGGACTGGAGCATCCCAGCAGCAGTATAACTAGGAGCAGATTTATCCTGGACTCCTTCAGGGTGCCTTCCTCAAGCAACTGGTCATGGAAACCAACTCGGCAGAAGGCAATACTGGACCTTGTGCTCACAAACAGGGACAGTGTGATGGGGCAAACAGTGGGGAGCACATGGAAACAGTGACCACCAGTCATTGTGGTTTGAAATCACAAAGGAGCAGAACCAAAGCACACAAAAACACGATCCTGGATTTTAGGGGACAGACTTTGGGAAAATGGGGAGATGCTTGAAAGAGGCATTAAGGGAATGGGGCAGGAATCAGGGGTTGAGGAACAGTGGGCAGTATTTAAAATGGGATTACAAGAACAACATAATTATGCATTAAGCAGGTTAGCAGGGAAAAGGAAGAGGAGGCCATTATGGTTTCCAAGGATGTAGCGGAGAAAGTGAAAGCCAAAAGATCGTATTCAGGCAATACAAAATACACAGGCAAAGGGATAGGGAAAAGTACCAGGAGAAGCAAAGGGAGGCAGGGAGGTCAGTAAGGAAAGCCAAAGCTCAGACAGAAGAGCACATTGCAAAATCAGTGGGTAGAGGGAACAACACCTTTACAGGTACATAAGTGAAAAAGAAAGGCAAAGGGAGGATAGTAAAACTGAAGGGGAGGATGGGGACCGATGGAGGATGACAACAGTAAAGTCTTTACTGAGGAAGAAGAGGAGGGTAATGGGTCTGAAGGGAGTACAAGGGTAGGAATGGTGCAGAAATGGACACAAGTCCCTTTACATGAGAAAGGGTCCTGAAGGAACTGGAAGTAATAAGAGTTGATAAAGCAATGGGGCCAGATGGGGTGCACCCAGGGTCCTTAAAGAACTAAAAGAGGTGGTGGCTGAAGCTCTGGCAATCCTGTTTAGCTGATCACTGGAAACAGGGAGGTACCCAAAGACTGGAGGACAGCAGATGTAGTCCCCTTATACAAAAGTGGGAACAAAGAGGAAGCGGGAACTACAGACCAGTTAGCCTCACCTCAGCAGTGGGGAAGAAGAAGAAGAATCAGCATTTATATAGCGCTTTCATACACAGTATCCCAAAGCGCTTTTACAAGCAATGCTAGGCTGGTAGTGAGTGACTGAATGTGGTGGCAGCCATATCACAATCATCACCCACACACAGCCTGGATAATTGCATGAACAGGTTTATGGGAAGGGGAATGTTGGCCAGGACACCAGGAATGTTCCCCGCTCTTGCAAAGAGTGCCCTGGTTCTTTACTTCCACCTGGACACCCACCAGGACAACACCAGGATGGGCAGAAGGGACCTCGGTTTAACATCTCATCCGAAGATGGCACACCCCAGCAGTACAGCATCTCCCAATACTGCACTTGGATGCCAGTGATTTTAGGTGCAAGTCCAATCCTGGTGTGGACGAGAACCCACGACCTTCTGGTCCAGAGGTGGATGTGCTACCAACTGAGCCATGCTGACACTCATGGAAGCACTACTGAAGGAGAGATTGGTGGAACATCTGTTGTCAATGGAATACAGGACCCAAGACAGCATGGTTTCACCAGGGGAGGTCATGTCAGACCAACCTCGTTGAATTTTTGACTGGGTGACTAGGGAGGTGGATCAGGGAAGGCAATGGACATGACCTATCTGGACTTCAACAAGGCCTTTGACACTGTGCTACATAGAAGACTATTACACAAACTGGGGAATATGGGTGTGGTCAGGACAGTAGTGCAGTGGGTGGGTAACTGGCTGGACGGCAAGACACAGAGGTGGTGGTAAATGGCTGTCACTCCATAGAGGGAAAAGTGATCAGTGGGGTACTACAGGGATCAGTGCTGGGACCGGTCCTATTCAACATCTTCATCAGTGACATTAAGCAGGACCTAGAAGGCAGAATTTCCTGTTCACTGATGACACAAAGCTCTGTAATAGAGTAGACACACCAGAGGGTGTAGACAGAATGAGAAGGATCTGCAGAAACTTGAAGAATGGTCAGGGTTTGGCAGTTAAAATTCAATACAAAGAAGTGCAAGATAATGCACATGGGGCACAAAAACCCTGGCACAATATATCAGTTGGGGGTGAGGATATAGCATGCACCAAGCAGGAAAGGGATCTTGGGGTTATCATCTCTGATGACCTCAAGGTAGGGAAACAGTGCGACAAGGCAGCAGGTAAAGCAAACAGGATGCTGGGTGCATAGGCAGGGCATCACCAGCAGGAAAAGGAGGTCATAATTCCACTACACAAGACACTAGTGAGGCCCCACCTGGAGTACAGTGTACAGTTCTGGAGACCTTACTTACGTAAGGACATAGACAGGGTAGAGAAAGTTCAGAGGAGGGCAACAAAGATGGTACATGGATTACATCACAAGTCCTATAAGGACAGGTTGAAGGAAATGAATATGTACTCCCTGGAGGAGAGGAAGGAGAAAGGGGTGAGACATACAAGTATCTTACAGGGAGGAACAGGGTGCAGGAAGACACTATTTAAGCAAAAAGATGCTCCAGGACTAGAGGGCATGGGATGAAGTTGCAGGAAGGACGATTGAGAGGAAGCGTGAGGAAGAATTTCTTCACAGAACGGGTGGTGGACACGTGGAACACCCTGCCAGAGGAAATGGTGGGGCTGAAACAATTACAGGATTTAAGAATGCATGGGATAGACATAAGGAATTCTGGAGGTCAGGGTTAAGGGCAACAGACTTCTAGGAAACATAAAGTAAACTTACAAGCTCAAATGGGCAGACTGGGTGGGCCATAAGCCCTTATCTGCCGACACTGTCTATGTATCTATGTATAATAAGCGTTGTTCCTCAAGCAATAGCGAATCCATATCAGGGAATCTTGAGAAGGAATAATAATAGACAAAACTGGAGCAGGTCCTGTAGGCAATGGTTCCATGGCAGTTGTTATAGAAAAATCATCCTGTGCTGAAATCCGCTACATTGATCCACTGTAGTTGCAGGGAAATATTCAAATCAGCAGAAGAAATCTGTGCAGCAGGAGAGGAAGTTGAATCTTCGTGGTTGCGCCTCTCAATACAGAGACAGGGAGGAGACCATCTCCTCTGCCTCCAGCACTCCATGTCCCTCCACCGCACCTCCAGAGACCGCCATCTTGGCAGAAAGGCCAGGATGTAAGGACCCCACAGGAGAATAGGGGAATGTTATTGAGAAATTGGACATCATTACACACAAAACAATAAAAATACAAAAACAGAATCATACAAAAATCAAAGTACCCATGAAGTACAATGGCTCCACAAATGCTGTGGTCGAGCACATAGACCAGTCTCAAAATCAGACTTCATCAAACACTTAACAGCTTTACAAATATTAGAAAACAATTCAACTTAAGGCATTTCTTTTGTTGAAGGACCCAAAGACACCTAGACTGCCAAATATAATATTTTAAGATACAAAAGACCACATAACATATCACTATGATATTTAGAAAAGGTATTCTTCAGGGGCCTAAACATCAAAGTGGGGTAATCAATATGCCCAAACTCAGCTTCATGCCAAGCACCTGCCAAATAAACCCAGAACTGCTTAATATAATCACAGTCTAAAACAAATGTTGTTGGGTTTCAAGTATTTGAACACAGCTAGGTCTAGGACAGTACCACTTCTGATAACTGCTTGTGTTTATGGTTACCATTCACCCCAGCCTCCCATAGTTACCTAACCACAAGCAATCCCAGGCATAAGAGGGATTCTCTTATCTGGTAAGAGTCTCAAGACATCCAATTTGTCTATCCGTTGGACAGTCAGGAAAGATTACCTCAGTGTGACTATCAACAGAAAGAATATACCTATAGAGCTTTTCCTATCCAAGGTTTGAAGGTGATGAGGGTAATGTTCCATTTAATGACCTGTTTAATACTAGCAATTACATATGAGGGCAAAGTTGGTAATCTAGCTAATAACCTAGGTTTCTTGTCCTGCCAGCAACCCATACAGAGTTGCAACTAGTGCTCCATAAGAGGTCTCCACAAAAGTTCTCCCAGTATCAAAACCGACCCAAAATTATACATTAAAAAAATACTGAAAAGAAAGCAGTCGGGTGGATCATATTCACCCCCAGTTTTAGGCAAATAGGTCAAATTTCTCTTTATAGGGTTTAACCTAGACCCCAAAATGCTTGAAAGTAGACACTAAGCAACTTAGTCCAGACAGAAAAGGAGGTGGAAAAATATAACTAATATACAAAAAATTGTGTGAGGAGTGTCTTAATTAACATCACCTCTCTTTTGAAATCAAATGACCCTTCCAGTTGCTAATCAGTCGCTGCCCCTAGTGAGAGTTATTTCCCAGTTAACTCCGCCATGTCACCAAGAACCAAACTGTATCCCCAAACCTTAATCAGGTCCCTAGAAATCGGAACCCCAGCCAGCAACCAGACTGGCGGCACAGGTGTGGACTCAATGACCACTCCCTGGCTTTTATCATAATTCACCTTAACCAGATAAGCTAAAGAAGTGGTCTATAGTATCCAAGAGTGCCTGAACAGAAAAATGAGGTGATAAAAGTAAACAGATCGCCCACATAAGCCAGAACCTTATGCGAAGGGGAACTAGGGATAACTGTATACCTTCCAAAGCTGGATTCATCTGCAGCAGTCTAATAAAGATAGCTATGGAAAAGTATACAGCGTTGACCCGAGACAACCCTGACGCACTCTTTGCCCACCTGAATACTCCGACCACACCAACCTTTTACATTCGGTATCATAACTGCCCCTGATACATGGAAGAAAGCCAGCCCACAAATGTATCAGGAATTCCAAAGGCTTTCAGGACCAAAAACAAAACCGATGAGAAACCCTGTCAAAGGTCTTCTCCTGATCCAGGCCTAACACAGCCCCTGCAACTGATCAGCAGCTCTCTAAGCCAAATCAAATTGTCTTGCTGTTTCCTGCCTCTTATAGTACAGGTCTGTGCAGGACTAATAAGAGACGGGTGATCCCAGACAGCTTAGCCAACAAAATTTTACTCGAAGTTTCAAGTCTGTATTTAACAGAATTGCGGACGCCAGTTCCTCAAATCAGTCCTGTCCCTTTCTTGTAAATCAAAAGTAAAACAGCTTCAGTCATTGAAGGTGCATAGGCATCAGTCTGTAAAAATGTAATTCAGCAAAATAACTAATACTGGACTCAACTCGGTTAAGAAGGATTTATAAAGCCTGCCCCAATACCATCTGACCCAGGGGCCGAGTGAGAGGACAAAGAGCCAATGGCTGCCTGGACCTCCTGTAAAGAAATTTCAACTTCTAAAGCTACTCTATCACAATCAGAAAGCTGAGGCAAATTCAGCGTGAGACAAACACTGAGTTACATCCGTGTCACCTGCAGTTACGCCTGTAGACATAACTTGAGAAAAATACTCTCCACTATTGACAACAACTGCTGTGGAGAATGTACTGTGGTACCATCCACATCAGTTAAAGATGTAATGAGCCGAAAATCAACTCTGCCCTTACATTCAGTAAAGGGATCCAAAGATCATTTAGTCATGTGAGTTCCAAATCGTAATTCCTGATCTAGGGACTGACCCCTATCATACTGTAGATTAGACAGCTGTTGTTTGATAGTAGAAATAGCCTGACTATAGTCATGTCCAGTAGTACCAGACAGGAAATCAAATGTTGTAGCTGATGTCGGAGCGTAAGGTAATCCAAATAAGCCTTAGTAGCTTTAATATGAGCCTGGTGTTGAAAAACTTGATGCCACCCTTTCTTTGTATCTTCCCACCAGTCAATAATAGTGTCATAACATTCTACCATGGAAAGGCATGCTGCCCACTCCGATAACCACAGGTTCCTAATTTTAGGATCCTCCAACATCGATTGATTCAACCTCCATCTGTTTTTCTTACATCTGGGGGCACCCTCCCAGGTTATCAAAGCAGTAACCACCCCATGATCGGAAAATTCAATTGTGGAAGTATGGACCTTTAACACCTTAACTACCTTAGATAAAAAATAAAATCTATTTGTGTTTTAAGGAACCCTTAAAAACGTGAAACCCCTTCAGAGTGAATCGTCCCATAAGCGTCAATCAGATTTGCAGTGAAACCATCTTTGCAAAGGCACAGAGTCACAAAAACGTTTCAGTAGTTTGAAGGCCTCTGTCAGCCTGGGTTAACCCACAATTAAAGTCCCCAGACAAATCACTAAGCTAGAAGTATGGAGAAAGGGTTGAATATCTTTAAATAACGCTATTCTCTGGGCTTAGTCTGTGGAGCACATATAGCAATGAGTCGAAATCTCTCTGAAAGGAAAGAAATATCCAGACAGAGAGCCCTCCCTGGGTGTACATCCAATAGCCTAGAAACTGAGATGGCGGGTTTAGAAAAAGGATCCCAATCCCATCACAGAGGTCAGTCCCAGTGACCAAAAGGATGGCCGCAGAGACCAACTCCATGAAGCATGTTGGTTCTAAAAGGGTTTTTAACCTGGTGTCCTGTAAACAAATAATGTCAGAACGTAACCCCTTAAGTGTAGAAATAAAACAATACACTTCTTCAGACTTTTGATCCCATTAATATTAATGGTGGAAACCGCCAAAGAATGCATGTTGTATAGAAAATGAAAATAAATACCCTGTCAAAGGACAGGAAACCTTCCTAAGGGTTTTGCCCACATGCCTCCATCTAGTTGTTTTGGCTATAGAGTCTTCAGCCCTACTCTCTGTGTCAGTAGTGGATAGGATAGACAAGGTATCTGTACCAGCCCCTCCTCCAAGTCCCCTATATCATCTCCAAGGGGAGTATATCTATTACCCAGCTGAACTGTATCAGGAGGGGATCTAGTCTAGAGGAATGTTTAGTGGAGAACATGGATTTCCCTGCTGGTTTCGCTTTCTCAGAGGAATGATCTTAAAAGGTGTCTCCAGAGGGGAGGGGGTGTCAACCTCAGTCACTTCCCCAGGAACAGCCACACGTGAGTGTCATGCTCCTCACCCATGTTATCCACTGGCACCATCTCCACAGAAGCCTTGGGAGCAGCTGACTGACAAGGGCTCGGTATGGAGAATACCCTCCCAACCCTGCAGTGGGAGACAATTCCTGATGACTATCATGTGGTACTGTCACTGATGCAGCAGTCTTGGCCAGAGCATGCTGTGCTTGATTAATAATTCCTTCATGAGAAGGGCAATCATCACGATTGTGGGATGCCCATGGACAACGACCATAAGCATGCCCCGCTTGCTCACAAAGGTTGCACTTGAACAAATTAAGGCACACTGAGGCCACATGACCATACTCCAAACAGTAACTGCACCTAGCAGTGTCACAGGCTGAGCTAAAGTGCAGCCGAGAGACGACTTAAACAAGACCTGGGCTGTCCAATATAAAAGATAGACCCTCTGTCCTTACCTAAAAAAATTACTAGGAAGATGAACAGGACCCGAATTGGTAGACAGAAGTTTAACCTTCACCTTCCAGCCACCATCCCAGATCTGCTCACTATCCATTGTAGGCATAGGTCACCCCAAAATCTCACATTTCTGTCAAAGCCAGAACAAAATGTCCTCAACATTAACGCCCTCATTTCAAATATAATAGTAATAGTCTTGATCAAAGGCTTAGTTAAAGGACTGCCTGAAAAGGCACCCAAAGAGGGCTATTTTTCAGCTCTGATATTGGGACCAGAATCTATCCAAATTAGATACATTCTCAAAGCTGATATCAAAATTCCCATTACGAGACTGACAAGAGTAAAAATGTCAGAAGAAAAACTTCATAGATGATTTCAACAATTGCCTCAGCAATAAACAGCCTGTCTGGAGGAGATTCTAAACCCCTTGAACAACAACCAGACTGCATGCCTCCTGGGGGAGGTTCCCCATTGGAGTGGAAGAGATCAGCCAGTTTAAACATGGGGGCCATAAAGGGTCCCTTCCTAGTGTCCCTTAAAGCATCAGGACTAGGTTCTAGGCGGACCGCTGCAGGCATCCCTCCCCAACAATATCAATCTTATCAGAAACATAGACCTTAGAAGAAATACCAGAATCAGTTTTAGGAAGAGTAAGAGTCTCACCCCAGGGACCGTTGGAGCTCTTTGAAGATCCAGTGTTGGTGGCCACAGTAGAAGAAGCTGACTTGCATAATTGCTGATAGGATGGATCCTTCGGTCAGGAATCCAGCATCCTGTCTGACCCTGAATCCACCCAGCGTCCGACAAGGCAAGTTCCAGGGACCAGGAGCCCACAACCGCCACTGCACACGGGGTGGGGTCAGAGGAGGTAATTGGAACCAAGCACTCCAGGCTGCCTCTTAGCATGCTCCCGAAAAGAGAAGGCAACCTTCAGTGGCTTGTGGTGCCGAGGTACTAGAGCCGCTCATAACTCGCAGTCCGATGCAAGGCAAGATGAGTCCAAGGAAACATGCTATATGTTCGCTTCCTGAGAAAATTCAACAGACGGCTCACAGCACACTTCAGGAGTGCTTTTCATACCGCCAGTCACACTACAATCCTGAGGGAGAGGATCAACAAGCGATCGGGCCAGAATAGGGGTAGTGTTCTCGCCTTGGCGTTCCTGTTCCTGTTTCCGCTACCCGAGGAAGGCACCGACACCGCCAGAGAGCCTGCAGTTAAAGCCTGTATTTTAAGGTCTAAGTCCCGAGCCTTGTCCAACCAATCATGTTTCTGTATCCGAAGAAGCTCACACTGCTGCGATATAGAGCCCAAAGCAGACAAAGCACCATGGCAGTACACAAGGTAACCTCACATTTCCCAGATAAAGTAGTCGAGTAGACAAAATCTCCAAGTGGTCCGATTCTAGGTCCGCATCCAAACATTCCGACGCTACAAAGGCGAGATCTTCAGCCTCTTGAGTAGACAGAACAGGAGCAGAGATCTGAACTCCTGTCCCAGCAGCATTCACACACCGAGCTTGCTCAGGAGAAGTGGCCATCTTGGCAAGACAGCCAGCAATTCTCCCAGTGGAGAGTAGGGAATTTCCCAGTGTCCTGGCCAAATTTCTCCCATTCACTAAAATACCACCAACAGCTCAATCTGGTTCAATTTCAGTTGCTTACCATCTGTATCCCCCTACCCTCCCTCAGTTGCCCCTGAAAAAGGGACTTCTAGGCCAGTGGGTTTTACTGGGTCAACAAAATTCAACAAACAAACATTTGGGAGACTTCAGTACCCAGCTGTACTGTACTGTACTGTTCAGAAGACACCAAGGTGCAAAAAGGGTGTTGGAGTTGCCCTTTATGTCAATAAAATATCAAAGCTGCAGAAATTCAGAATATACATAAGGAGCCAGAAGAACAGTGGGTCATTCTGGAAACAGGAAATGGGAAAGCCATACAAACTGGGTTATCTACAGTTCTCCAGACCAGGGAGGACATAGACACATTACTGTTAGAAGGTATACAAAACATGACAGCTAAAGGGAGGCTCTGAAAAGAGACTTCAACATGCCAGATACAGATTGGTCAATACCAGCAGGAACATCTGCCAGAACTCAACACATAGTGGATTCCTGCAAGGGGGCTCAAACAACTGGTAGACCAACCCACAAGAGACAGGGCTATCCTAGATCTAGTACTGACTAATGGAGAAAGGATCACAGATCTCCAGGTAGAAGGTCACCTGGGCCAGTGACCATCACATGGTATGGTTCAATTTGGCCACTATAACTAAATCATTCCATTCCAAGGCAAAAATATGGGTCTTCAAAGGAGCTGACTTTGATAAGATGGCTAACAGAGTTAAGCTAGCTCTGGAAAGAAGAAATACAAGTGAGGGGTACAGGCAAAGTGGGCATGCATTAGGATACAATACTTGAGCAACATCCCATTGTGTTAGAAAAGAAAAGCAAGAGCAAAGAAGAAGGAAACCACTTTGCTTCTCATGAACAGTAGCAGAAAGGTCAGGGCCAAAAGGCTGGCCTTCAGGAAATATAAGGGAATCGAGCAGGACGAAGATAGGAGGCATACCAAATTTCCCTAAAGGAAGCAGGAAAGGCAGTAAGGCAGGCAAAGGCCCAAACCAAGGAAACACTAGCACAAACAGTAAAAGAAGGGGACAAGACTTTCTATAGATACATTAGTGAAAGGAGAAAGTCCAGAGGTATTACAGATCAAAGGGATAAGGGGGTGGAGGAGGAGGACCAAGGAAAAGCATCTATCCTAAATATATACTCTGCTCAGTATTTACGGAGGAGAAGATAGGGCTGGGCCCATAGCTCAGCACCATGGACACAGGGGGAGGGAGGTGTGCACTAGTCCCTTCACAAAAGAAAGGGTCCTACAAGAGTTCACTAAGCTCAGGGTGGACAAGGCAATGGGACCTGATGGCATACATCCCAGAGTACTAAAGGGGCTAAGGGTGGAACTAGCAGAGCCATTATCAGAACTGTCTAGTGAGTCTCTGAGCACAGGAGAAGTCCCAGAAGACTGGAGAAGGGCTCATGTGATCCCACTCCACAAAAGCAGTAGCAGGGAGGAGGCAGGAACTACAGATCAGTCAGTCTTACCTCAGTAGTGGGCAAGATTATGGAGGCACTCTAAGGAAAGGACAGTGCAACACCTGGAATCCATAGGCACACAGGATCCAAGACAGCATGGGTTTACAACAGGAAGGTCCTGTTAAACTAATCTCATAGATTTCTTTTGACTGGTAACCAGAGTGGTGCACCAAGGGGAAACAGTTGATGTCGCCTACCTTGATTTCAGCAAAGCTTTCAATACTGTTTCACATAGAAGATTGATTAATAAGCTGGTAGGCTCATGGTTGGTCAGAAGTTGGTCAGCTGGGTGGCAAACTGATTGGCATGCAGAAAACAGAGAGTGGTGGTAACGGTATACAGTCAGAAGAGATGCAAGTCACAAGTGGGGTACCTCAGGGATCAGTCTGGGCCAGTCCTCTTCAATATCTTCATCAATGACACTGCAGATGGACTGAAGGGTAAGGTTTGTCTGTTTGCAGATGACGCCAAGATCTGTAACAGAGTAGATGATCCAGATGGGGTGGGCAGAATGAGAAGAGATCTGAAAAACTGGCAAAATGGTCAGAAGAGTGGCAAATGGGTTTCACACAAAGACGTGTATGATCATGCACATAGGGAACAGAAACCCTGAAGCCACCTATAGGTTGGTGGGGTTGCTGGCAATCACAAGAGAAGAAAGAGACTTGGGCACCATCATCACAGATGACCTGAAATCATCCAAGCAGACCACTAAAGCAGCACTGAGGGCTAGAGGGATGTTGGGGTGTATTAGTAGGGTATCGCAAGTCAAGAGGGAGGTAATAATCCTCTTACAAGACATTGGTTAGCCCCATCTGAGTACTGCGGCAGCACTGGAGGCCACACCTGCACAAGGACATTAACAAATGGAGGCAGTCCAGAGAAGGGCATCCAAAATGGTGCAGGTACTGCATCAGAAAACATATGAGGACAGATTAACGGAGCCCAATATGTATACCCTAGAGAAAAGGAGGAGAGAGGTGATATGATCGAAACATACAAACATCTTCAGGGCATTAACAAGGTGAAAGAGTCCAACATGTTTCAATATGAGAAAAATAGCAAGACAAGAGGACGAGCTTGAGATTAGAGGAGGCCAATTAAGGGGAATGTGAGGAAGTTCTTTTCACAGAAAGGGTGGTGGATGCATGGAACAGCCTACCTCAGGAAGTGGTAGATATGAATACAGTGCAGGGCTTCAAACAGGCATGGACTGGCATAAGGGAGCAATACAGACGAATATGGATAGATAGGTCATTGACAGTGTAAATGTGTTGGGCACATTCATAAGGTAGAAAAAATGGACAGACTGGATGGGCCTTGCAGTCCTTATCTGCCATCAACGCCTGTGTTTCTATGTTTCTATGTCATGTGGCACACCTGATGACAATTAAATGACTTGCTCAAAGTCACACAGTATGCAAGTGAAGATTTGGGACTTCCTTCTTTCCATTGTAAGCTATCTATGTGGTCCATGATTCTCTGTGTTCCATTTCTAGATTCTAAGTAGAATGGTAATAACATGTTCAAAGTTATAAATTGTGATCTATGTTACATAAATGGTGTTCTAACTGAAAATATCTATGCCAAAATAACATGATTTATTTACCTAATTTACTTGCCATGGTGCCTGGTGTGATACATATTTTATACATATAATACATAATGGATCGCAGTAGAAGAGCATATTTATCTCCACACGAGTGGTGGTAGGGCCTTTATACAGCTAATGACTTCACCACTCATGAGTTATGTGTGCCTTACCACCACAAGTGGAGATAAATGTTATACCACTGCAGTCCATTATGTACTGTATGTATAATACTAACAAATGAGATCTGATATTAAAACATGTTAGTCAGCTGTAATGGGGGGGGGTGGGAGAGAGAGAGAGAGAGAAGAGAGAGAGACATATCTCTGAATGTGTTACTGTTTTTCGGTACCAGTGATTACCTTACCAGACTTTGAATGTAGCAGGCATCTGTCTGCAACCAAGCAACTTAACATACAAGGTAGCATGATTTAGCATCCATGATGGGAGTTACTTGATGGAACTGCAAGAACAATTCATGAAATAAACACATACTGTCTTCAAATGATTTACTGTGTATCGTTTTCCTTTCCTACTAACATTAAGAAGTGTAATTATGTGGATGTAGCATGCATTACAGTGAGGTATGCAGAAGGCCAATGAGTTTAATTCAAAACTATAGGCCTTGGAGTATTCTGACTGCCAACATTTGTCAACTGAATTATTTTTACTTCCAAAATTGAAAGTTGGAGTATTTTGACTCAGTAAAACTAAATGACTTTCAAATTTCAACCCTGGAAGTATTTGACTTCCACCCCAAAAATATATGAAGCCCTGTTCAAACCCATTGAAATACATTAAACTGTAATAATCTTATCTTCTCATATCGCAGTAACTGGCTCCAGCAGCAAGACATCTTTTGTTCAGAGAATGGATCTACAATGTGGGACAGTTTTAGGCAGTGAGGGTGTTGTGGTGGAGTGGGTGCTGAGTGGAAGTTGGAGTGGGATGGGTGGTGGCTTGGGGAGGTCAGATCTGGTGGCACAAGCAAGATACACAGTGGGAAGGGATTCCATGCACAGAGCACTTGGGGCCTCTCCGCAGAAGCAGAGCATGCACATCGTGCTTACTGCATCTCCATGGGCCCAGGAGAGAAAAGGCAGAAACATGGAGGTCTGGGTTTCATGAAGCCCGCCTGTGTTCTGACACTCTGCCCTACTGATCCAGTCCGCACTGGATTGTCTGCCAGGGGTGCCAGGGAGGATTGCCCACCCCTCCCATCCAGCCATGGGGGGAAATCCACAGGGTACCTGATTCCACCCAGAGGAGGTAAGTGGATGATCGCCGGAATAGGGACAAGGCTAATAAGCCACCCAGACCTGCCTAAGGAGGATAAAAACCTTTGTGGGGAAAAATCACTGAATACAGTAGTCAATATGTCAGTTACACTGACTTAGAATATAATCTAGTTACTGGGCGAGTGAAACTTTTTTATTCCGAATGTTTTCTGGTCTTTGGTTTTTAAAAAAAGACAGCTGACCTTAACATGCATCACTGTATTTCAATAACACAGTCACCAGTGTGTAGAGTAATAGCTGTATAGCTACAGCTCGTATGACAGCCACAGTTGGGGAAACACAGACGCCATCTGCACACGACACTATATAAGGGGAAAATGGACTAAATAAAGACACCACACTAAGTCAGGATTCAAATGACTGTTCAATAAACCACATTCCCTAACTAGCTTTCAGCACTCACCTTATCACGCACTCTGTTTTACACTCTCACTTAAACAAAAACAGTAAAGTAACTACAAATACACTA
This sequence comes from Neoceratodus forsteri, assembly GCA_016271365.2. NCBI lineage: Eukaryota > Metazoa > Chordata > Ceratodontiformes > Ceratodontidae > Neoceratodus > Neoceratodus forsteri. The sequence continues at coordinate 96,943,807 of JADMNL010000023.1, read as the reverse complement.
GAAGGGGCTATAGCATGTCCACATGTCGACACTGAATGCGCCAAGCCCTCCTCTCAGTTTTAGCTGCTGCTTGTGGCTTGGTCTGCTATCATGCCTCTATGTTTTGGCTGCTGCTTACATCTAGCCTCACAGCGGTCCTCTACCCATATTACGACTATTACTACTCTATCAACTTTTTGTTTGTTTGATCGCCTGCCTATCACCTGCATTTAGCAAATGGTGAGCAAAGGTCCACTATTATTTTACATTAGAGGGATTCTGGAAGAATGAGGGAGAGGGTTGGCTGAGCTGACAGGAGGCGGAAATAAAATTATTAACAAAATAAACATGAAGATTAGATATGTAACCCCTAGGTGGTGCTATTCCATGGGCTACTACCTGCCTACATGACTAAGCACAGATTAAGGGCCTGAGCTCGGTGAATGGGTGCCTTCACCCAGAGAAATGGTTTTGGGTAGCGTGCTGTTGTTGGTATAGTTCCGGGATGCTATAACCACCAACCAACCTCTTAGTGGCCTAAACAGTTCTGCAACAGGGCATTCACAATTACCATATGACAGTACTGATATGCTCACACTCCTGCATTTACCACCAGGGCTGATCTTCTAGCATTGTCCTAGAGATCCCCTGAAAATAAGACCAGTGATGCAGCAATACAATGGCAGTACAAAATCCCCACCAAGAAGGTACACACTAGCCTGGTTAACGTGAACAACCACAATCTGATTTTTCAGGGGATGTGAACAAGGGTGGGCGTGAATCTAGCAGGTGATTATCAGTTGTGATTAAATTCAGGCTAAACAAGCATGCATAGTGAGTCGCTTCAGCACAGTCCTCAGAACCCTGGGTACCTAGTATGGAAAACAGGCTACTTGAAGTGTTGCCCGGAGTAGGCCAATGTTGCAGCTGTGGTAGGGGCCTTAGAAAGGAAAACAATTAGCATGCACTCAATCCAAAATTTGTAATCCAGAGCAGGATGGCTCAGTCCATTGCAATAAACCCAAAACAAGCAAATCAGATAACACATACAATGATTGTAGCTTATGTTGCAGGAGCTACCCTGTTTGTACTCTGCTACCCAGACCAGGATACAGGACAGACAAAATAAAGACCACTGGATGTTGTACTGGATTGCTAGGGGAAGCAGGGCTCACGTACTCACCATGGTGGTCGCTACCTTCGATGGTGTTGACCAGGGGCCGAATCCCTGAGCGGTCTCTTGCTGAAAATATCTCAGAATTTCGGCAGTGGCCTAGGCCGAGATGGCAGGGGCCCAGGCAGAGCAGACAGCTCAGATGTAGTCCATGAAGAAGTGCTGAGCAGCTCCAGCTGGCGTAACAGAACTCACTGTGGGGAACCAAATCATGACCCACGATACACATCCAGCACACTTATAAGCACTTAGAATATTTTGCCACCATTCAGATGAAACTCCGTTTGCAATTCACAGGTTCTCTGTGCAAACCTTTCAATCTGAGGCTCCTCCGGTACCTGACGGGCGATTGCTTCTGGAGCAAGTCTTCAGTCAACTTGCCGCAGCAACAAACACTTTCCTCTTCAGGTTCAGGTCTCAATCCAAATAATCGGAAAATCTGACTCCTCTCTCAAGGCAATACTTGCTCTGGAAGATGTGACAGGCAGGCTAACAGAGCCTTCCTGCCAATTCTCCCATGTTCCTAGCAGGAGCAGCTGCTTGATGGCTCTAGCTGTTCACTCTTCAAGCTCCAACTCTCGACAGATACACTGCTGCAGGCAGTTCTGGCTTTCCCAGTAAACCAAAAGCTCGCTGGCTGAGGGAACAGTCTATCACAGAAAGGGCCCCTCCAGGTCCATTTAGGTGCCAAACTTAAAATTACAATTCATACAGATTTCAATCCCACAAGACCTCTGGGGACAGTCTCCATTTTAGGTCCCCTGAGGTTTGATTGGTCCAACTCTGGCAGTCCAGAACCAAAATGGAGGCTCTTATGAAAGTTCAAACTGCAATGGAAAGCAGGTTAGACAAACTCCTATATTATTACTATTATTACTAGTTTTGAAACCCACTCAGAGAGAGCAATCTTAGACCTGGTACTCTCAAATGGGATGGAGACAGGATCTCTGATCTTGAAGTGGGTAGCCATCTGGGAACAAGCAACCACCAAACAGTGTGGTTCACAATAAACTTAGCTGTAGAGTCAAGCCACATAAAAGTGAAGGTACTGGACTTCAGGAGGGCTGATTTTGTCAAATGGGAGAGTGCCTCAGAAAGCACTAGCAAACAGGCAAGAAGGCGGGTGGAGCAACAATGGGGAAACATCAAAACTGCAATCACAGAAGCAACAAGCCTTTGTGTGAAGCAAATAAACAAATCAAAACGTAAGAAAAAAACACTATGGTTCTCAAAAGAAGTGGCAGAGAAGGTAAGGGGAAAAGATCGATTCAGGAAGTATAAGGAAACACAGAAGGAGCAGGACAGAGAACTGAACCAGTTAAAGCAGAAGGAAGCGGGTAAGGCAGTCAGAATAGCAAAGGCCCAAACCAAGGAAAAGATAGCCAACTTGGTTAAGAAGGGGATAAAATCTTTATAGGTACATTAGGGAGCAAAGAAAGGCTAAGGCAGGGATACTGAGGCTGAACAAAGAGGAAGGTGGTTGGGCAGAGAACAACAGTGAAAAGGATACTGAATGAATATTTCTGCTCAGTATTCACAATGGAAAAGCAGGAAAATATCTAATCCGTCAATAGAAGCACTCTGGATGGGGGTTGATATTAGTCCTTTCACAGAAGAAAGGGTTCTGAAAGAACCTTAAAACTGAAGGTGGATAAAGCAATGGGGCCTGATGGGATCTACCCCAGAATTCTAAAAGAACTAAGGGAAGAACTAGTAACACCACTGACTACCCTTTTAATAAATCATGGGAGGATGGGGTGGTACTGAGGACTGAAGGAGGGCTGATGTGATTCCTTCACAAAAGTGGGAGCAAGACAGAGGCAGGAAACTACAGACCTGTCAGTTTGACCTCAGTGGTAGGGAAAATGATGGAATCACTTCTGAAGGAAAGAACTGTTGAGTACCTAGAGGCCAGTAGGGCACAAGACCCAAGGCAGCATGGATTCACAGTGGAAAGGTCATGTCAGACAAATCTAATTGATTTCTTTGACTGGGTGATCAAAGCAGTAGACCAGGGAGGGGCTGTGGACATGGCCTACCTAGACTTTAACAAGGCATTTGACACAGTCCCACACAAAGATTAATAAACAAATTAGCCAGCCTGGGAGGGGTCCCAGGGTGGTAGCCTGGTAAAACACTGGTTGGACAACAGGACACAGCAGGTAATAGTAAATGGAGTCCACAGTGAAGAAAGGAGGGTTACTAGTGGAGTACCGCGGGTTCAGTACTGGGCGGTCCTTTTAATGTCTTTATAAGTGACATTGCAGAGGGACTGGAAGGAAAGTATGTCTCTTTGCAGATGACACAAATATCTGCAACAGGGCTGATACAAGGAGGGGTGGAAAGGATGAAAGGGACTTGGTAAGGTTGGAGGAATGGTCAAATGTATGGCAGCTTAGATTCAATGCAAAGAAGTGCAAAGTAATGCACCTGGGAAACAAAATCCAGGAGAAGAGTATACAATGAGGGGTGAGATACTGACAACAACAAAATGGAAAGGGACCTGGGGTAGTCATATCAGATGACCTAAAGGTGGGCCAAGCAGTGTGAGAAGGCAGTAAAGAGGGTTGTGGGGATACTGGGATGCATAGAGAGGCATCACCAGTAGAAAACAGGAAGTTGTTGGCCCTCTGTACAGACAGTTGGTAAGACCATATCTGGAGTACTGTGTACAGTTCTGGAGACCCCATCTCCATAAAAGACATAGACAGGGTGGAGGCTGTCCAGAGGAGGGCAACCAAATGATGCAGGGTCTGCATCAGAAGACATATGAAGAAAGACTAAAGGAACTAAAGATGTATAGCCTCAAGGAAAGGAGGGAGAGGGGGACATGATAGAAACTTTCAAATACCTCAAGGGAATCAACAAAGTCCAAAAGGGTAGCATCTTTCAGAAAAGAGATGTGCAAAACAAGAGGCACAATTTGAAGATAGAGGGGGACGGCTCAGAAGTAATGTGAGGAAGTATTTCTTCACAGAGAGGGTTGTGGATACATGGAACAGCCTTCCTGAGAAGGTAGTAGAGTCAAAAACAGTGAGGGAATTCAAGAATGCATGGGACAGACATAAGGCAATTCTATGGAGGTAGGAGGAAGTAGTTTGTTGGTTAACTAGGATCTGCAGCTTATCCGTTAGGTAGGAAAATGGGCAGACTAGGTGAGCTAAGCAGTCCTTATCTGCCGTCAAATTCTATGTTTCTATGTTTCTATTATTATTACAGCAGATAAACAACAAATAATCACTTTTCTAACAGAGCTTCCTCTGTAAAATGGCAACTGCAGAATGGAGCAGAAATATGGACTGTCTGTCTGTATGGGCACGAGCCATAAATCACTCAGACCCAGCCCAGACTAATTTTCCCACACAGAATAACAGTTCTCTTAAAGAGACAGGCACAGAGGCTTAGTAGAGCACTCTCATGCAGACACATAAAGCTACTGCAGACACAGGACACCATCCTGACAATGGGCATTAGGCAGCCCAGGAAGACATGTGTAGGAACCCCTATTTGTAGGGGAGTTACAGATAGAGATAGGAGAGAGAGAGATCGCTGGCTCACAGTTCCACAGCTGTGGCTTCACAAACCAAGAAAGTCCTGCTATTCTCATACAAAGAACAGGGGTAAATGGCTCCTCCACTAAACTGGGCACCCAGGAATTTTAGGTGCCTAGAAACATTATTTCGGGGCAATTTTCAAAAACAGTCACCAGAATCTAACTAAATGGGTCCTGTTTACCTAGGTTCAGGTGTTTGGGTTTTGAAAATATATAATTTGTAAGTATTTTCAATGTTTTTAGTTAAAAAACAAGATGGCTGCCATCACGCTTGGTATTTTTTCTCACGACAAATAAAATCATGAAAATAAGCCCTCGTGAATGATCAATGTTTTTTCATTCATAACAGAGGTATCAAAAAGGTTTCACCATGCAGCAGCGACATGGATTTCACCGACTGTCAGAACAGCGACGGCACAATACCGCAACTGGTATTGTGCCGCTGGGTAAAGTGTGTTTTCTGTGAGGGGTTTACCCTTACACTCCCATGTGGGAGCTCTGCCTCGCACCCCCACACTTAAAGTAACCAACCCAAGTCAGAGTTGATTCAGGGAGGGGAGAACATCCAGAGGCAGTAACATCGGAACCCAGCGACCATCACAGCTAACTGTCGGAATGTCACTGTGATGGTCTTCACTGTATTCCCATCACTCTTGCAACATGATACTATCCAAAACCCCTACTGAGCAAAACATAAAGTCCTTTTAACTCTGGAACCAACCTGGATTTGAATTCTCAGCCTCTTGTTTATTAAGCTGTAGACCATTCCACTACACCACTGGCGGGTACAGCAATGCAGCTCAGCTTTTAGCTTAGAGGTTAAAGGCCCTCCTGGAGGCAGCTTAATCTATAATGTCTGCCTCCGAGACAGACATCTCAGACTCAGAGGCAGGGCTGCCTCTGAAGCAACTTTAGTTTAAGAAAAGTGTCTCTTGCTCTGGGTCCATATATTTTCATGAAACCTTCAAAGGCACTACCTCGGCACAGGCCACTTCTAACCTAAATATTTTGTGAAACATTCCATGCCAACTATGCTGTGCATGACAGCAAAACAACCTATGTTAAGTATAACAAAAAGTTTTGGGGTTTTTTGTTCACTTTTAGCATTCTGTAGAAACAGAAACATAGAAATCGTCAGCAGATAAGGACCGCCAGGTCTATTCAGTCTCTTGTGAAGCGCTTACACTAGTTTGTGGCCTCTGACACTACCTGGTCATTGGCTTTTTACCCTCTTTCCCTCCTCTAAGGTACCCTTATGCCAGTCCCATGCATGTTTAAAACCCTCCGCTGTGCTCTCCCCACCATCTCCTGTGGCAGTCTTTCCATGTGTCCACCACCATCTCTGTGAAGAAAACTTCCTCACATTTCCCTCAGCCTGCCACCTTCCAATTTCATATCATGCCCCTTATTGGAAGATGTCTCCCCCTGCACCTTATTAATGCCTTAAGGTGCTTGACTGTTTCTATCATGTCCCCAATCCCTCCTGTCCTCCAGTGAGTACATATAGAGGTCCTTTAGTTTGTCCTCATATGTTTTCTAGTGCAAGCCCTGTACCATCTTAGTCACCTCCTTCTCGACCACCTCCACCCTGTCGATGTGCTTCACGAGGGTGTGTGGCCCCCAGAACTGCACGAGTACTCTAGGTGAGGCCTCATTAGCGTTTTGTACATGGCATTACCACCTCCTGCCTTCTGCTAGTGATACCTCTGCCTAGGCACCCAGCATGCCACTGATCCTCCATGCAGCCTTTTTACTCTGCTTAGACACACTTAGGTCATCAGAAATTATAACCCAGGCCCTTTCTTCCTCGGTAATAGTCAACTCCCCCATCATGTAGCTCTATCCAGGTTTCCTCTTCCAGGTGCATTATTCTGCACTTCTTGGAACTGAACCTTAGTTGCCACACTTCAGACCATTTTTCAAGCTTCTCCAGGTCCCTCTCATTCTTTTCTCCCGTCTGAGTATCCACCCTGTTACAGATCTTTGTGTCATCTGAAAACAGGCAGACCTTTCTCTCCACCTTACTGCAATGTCACTAATGAAGACATTAAACAGGACTGGCCTAAAGACTGATTCCTGAGGTACCCTGCTGATCACCCTCTCCCTGATTGATCCCATTTACCACCACCCTCTGCTTCCTATCCTGAATGTTTCAACTGGGTGACTAGGAGGTGGATCAGGAGGGCAGTGGACATGGCCTATCTGGACTTCAGCAAGGCCTTTGACACTGTGCCACATAGAAGACTATTACACAAACTGGGGAATATGGGTGTGGGCAGAACAGTAGTGCAATGGGTAGGTAACTGGCTGGGCGGCAGGACTCAGAGGGTGGTGGTAAATGGCTTTCACTCCACAGAGGGAAGAGTGATCAGTGGGGTACCACAGGGATTAGTGCTGGGACCGGTCTATTCAACATCTTCATCAGTGACATTAAGGACCTAGAAGGCAGAATTTCACTGTTCGCTGATGACACAAAGCTCTGTAACAGAGTAGACACCAGAGGGTATAGACAGAATGAGAAGGGACCTTCAGAAACTTGAAGAATGGTCAGGGTTTGGCGGTTGAAATTCAATGCAAAGGAGTGCAAGATAGTGCATATAGGCACAAAAACCCTGGCACAATATATCAGTTGGAGGGTGAGGATATAGCATGCACCAAGCAGGAAAGGGATCTTGGGGTTATCATCTCTGATGACCTCAGTAGGGAAACAGTGTGACAAGGCAGCAGGTAAAGAAATAGGATGCTGGGATGCATAGGCAGGGGCATCACCAGCAGGAAAAGGGAGGTCATAATTCCACTACACAAGACACTAGTGAGGCCCCACCCAGAGTACAGTGTACAGTTCTGGAGACCTTACTTATGTAAGGACTTAGGGTACAGAAGGTTCAGAGGAGGTAAACAAAGATGGTACATAGATTGCATCACAAGTCCAATGAGGACAGGTTGAAGGAATTGAATATATACTCCCTGGAGGAGAGGAGGGAGAGGGAGATATGATAGAGACATACAAGTATCTTACAGGGAGGAACAGGGTGCAGGAATACACTATTTTAAGTGAAAAAATGTTCCAGGACTAGAGGGCATGGGATGAAGTTGAGGGAGGACGATTCAGATGAAATGTGAGGAAGAATTTCTCTCAGAACGGGTGGTGGACAAATGGAACACTCTGCCAGTGGAAGTGGTGGGGCTGAAACAATCACAGGATTTAAGAATGCATGGGATAGACATAAAGAATTCTGGAGGTCAGGGTTTAGGGCAACAGACTTCTAGGAAAACATAAAGTAAACTTACAGCTCAAATGGCAGACTGGGTGGGCTGTAGGCCCTTATCTGCCAACACTGTCTATGTATCTATGTATCTATGTATCTATGTTAGCCAGTTCCTAAACCAGTTTACCACCTTGTGCCCCATACCCAGACTACTCATTTTGTTGACCAGCCTTTTATGTGGGATGGTGTCAAGGCTTTGCTACAATCGAGGTAGGTGACATCTACCACCACCCAGTCAAATAAAATCTATCAGATTCATCTGACATGACCTTCATGCTGTGAATCCATGTTGCCTCAGATCTTGGGCACTGCTGAATTCCAAGTGTGCCACTATTCTTTCTTTAAGCAATACCTCCACAATCTTACCCAATACTGAGGTGAGGCTGATCAGACTATAGTTCCCTGCCTCCTCCCTACTACCACTTTGTGTAGCGGGACTCACATGTGCCCTCTTCCAGGCCTCTGGAACCATTCCTGTGTTGAGTGACTCCGTGAACAGTGCTGCCAGAGCACTCACTTAATATCCTAAGGTGTATGCCATCTGGCCCCATTGCTTTGTCCACCTTCAGTTTTGTGAGCTCCTCCAAGACTCTCCACTGTGAATGGACTTGTGTTTACCTCCACCCCCTTGTGCCTGTTACCCAGCTATTGTCCCTGACCCTCCCTTTAGTGAATACTGAACAGAAGTATTTGTTCAGTATTTCTTCCTTCCTTTCCATGCCTCCTCCTTACACCCCTTGTAGCCCCTTTAAGCCTTACAATCCCCATCCCAGTCTTCCTTCTTTGTGAATGTACCTATAGAATGCCTTGTCCCTTCTTCACTGTCTATGCTAATCTTTCTTCAGTCTGTGCCTTTGCTCTCCTAACAGCCTTCCTGATGCCCTTAGATTCCTTAGGTACACCTCCCTGTCCTCTTCCCTTTGAGTCTCCTAACTGTAATCCTAACTCCCTACTTGTTACTCAGACAAGGCAACAAACCACAAGTTGGAAGAAAACAGGAATCAGCCCTGAATTAGGTAAACACCTGGCTTGGGCATCTCAGAGGTCAGGGGCAGAGCACAAAACATTTCCATTTTACCCAGGTCAGTGAGAGAGATGCCAGGGTTATGGTGTGTCTCCTATCTGTGGTGCCCCAAAAACATCACTCAAGTAACTCAAAGATGGATTATACACAACCAGGAATTTGGGATGTTACTGTATGACTTTTATTCCTGACACAGTGTTAACAAATGGTGGTGACCCAGGGCTTGTAACTGTAAATTACAGATGACACTTTTGTAGCAGGTAAAGACATTTCCAACCTCTTGCAGGCAAACTGACTTCTTCCACAAACATTTCCACAAATGTCCAGTCCTATTTCAGGAGTCATGGATTTATGAAAATAATATTTTCCACCCACGTCCAACCCTATTTTAGGAGTCATGGACTTACAAAAGAACTAGGTGACTAAAGTTAACACCTAAAACAATTCCTCTGGGTAACCAGATAGGTCTACTTGAAGCTGGAATGAGAAGATAGCCTCTCTGGCCAAGCTAGACCTTCTCTGCCATTACTCTTTAGGATGCAGGATTCTCTAGCCACAGGGCTACAAGAGACATCCTACTGCACAAACTTTGTGCCAGGGCCTGAGTACCTGTATCTGACAAGGCACCAGCCAACCCTACTTGAACATTTCACTTTCACACACTAGTTCCCCCAGGACACTTGTACAGAAACTTGAAATCCTCACATCTTACACAAATCCTTATCTTTTACTTGTACACAGTCTTCACATTGTGGACAGCTCTGATAGCTCTTACAGTCTTTTGGGGGTTGCCCCACAGTACTCACTTAACCTTCAGTCCCATTCCTTTTTCTGTGAAAATCTTCACCCCTCGGGCTTCACAGGATCTGTAGCCACCACTTCCCAGGAAACCAGCTGTTGGTTACTTTATTAAGGCAGAAAACAACAAATGAGGGTTCTTCCTCTCACAAGTGATTTCTGGGCAGAGTACCACTTGCTGTAGAACTCCTCAGCTCAAACTCCAACTTCAGACTACTGACTGCTCACAACAGCTGCTGGCCAAGTGTGACTTATGCTGCTGTGAGAGTTTAACAACATTACATCATTCCCTGTCTAGCAGAGCTGACCAGATGGTGATGTAATGTTTACAGAGAGCTTTTAAACCTCTGACACTGCCCAAGCTATCTGCCTGATCTAAAACTGATAGACTTCTAGTAACCCCAGGAGCCGATCGGTTACTCTAACCGCCACCAGACAAGCTTGCTGTCCACAGCAAGACATTGGATGGCAACACAGGCCATCCAACCCCTAGGTGCCCTATTAGGAGGGGTGGCCCGCCCTCCCTACCTATGACTTAATGTAGGCAGGTTACACCAGGGAACATGCTGAAGGAAACTTCAGCCACCTACTGACAAACTAGCTTAGGGACCCCTCCACAGTGTCCTAAAGGAACAACCTGAAGTACTACTGACAGGACAGAACTGATCACCCTACCCAGGTCAGGGCCACCAGCCTATCCAACCCTTAGCCTACTAGAAAGCTATCACTACACTACCCAAGAGGTAGCCTATACTGCTTCACATCTCACTTTAAACATTGCTTTAGGAACATACATATGACCTTGCTATGCATTCCCAAACCCAGTACTGCAAACGTTACACCTGTAATTAAAAATGCTTAAACATTTCTAAATCACACTTTAAAGCACTTTTAAAAGACTACCAAACACCTGAGGCTACAGCTGAGCCCCAAACCCTCTTATTTTCTTCTTCTAGCCACACGGTAAAAGAAAACCTTCAAGAGAAACAACAGCAACAAACCTCCCACCAGCAGATACAATACTATCCCAAAAACTTTTGAAAGGGTTATTCTACAAAAGCAGTATAAAAGTACAAAATAATACATACAAAACATTTGTTTTGAGGGGGTCCTAAAATGTCCTTCTAAGGATGTAATGTCCTGAGTGCACAAGGCACTCCCACACAAGGAAAAGTCTCTTGAGGATAATGGCCAAAGCCAGTCCAAACTGTTCCTGTAGCAAGCACAAGGCCTACTGGAAATGTCCAGACCAGATGTCCACTGGACCAATGTGATAGGACACTATATTTTAGAAAGAAGTCATACAATAGAAAAATAAAAAACTTTGCCTCACCGTGTCAGATGTGCAGGTTGTCTGTTCTGCATCACCTCTCTCACATGTTTGGGACCTCCCTCCCTCCTCAGGCTGAAAACAGGTCTTCAGATCAAACTCTTCCATGACACCTCTGGATCTGGTTTCTGCTGACCAAAGAAGAAGAAACTGCAGCCACAACTTCCCTCATTGCTCCGGGGAGGGGACGATGCACTTCTAACCTACCAGATCTTCTTTCTTTGGCCAATTGCCTATTGATTGTGTGGCCAACCAACCACGGATCTTGTTCATAGCTGGTTTTGCCGATGGTGTGGCCTGCCAACCATGGATCTTGTTCATAGCTGCTCTTCCAGGTACTTTCAGGGTAGTACCACTGAAGATGAGGACCATGGATGATTGTCCCATCTGGATGGACGATCTTTATGAAGTACAAAGTCTATTTACCATCATGATCAATTACTATTACTGAGTCCAGCTAGAGGGTGCAACCCACCTTCCAAGACTTCACTTTATCTTGGCAAACTTTTCTCTGCTAGATGGACCAATTCTTTTCATCCAGCACCAAAGATCGCTTGTGGAAGACTAGGTTTGCTGGCAAAGGCACCTAGCTTAACCCGAGCTCTTTTCTTCTAGGTTTGGTTGTAAGGACAGAGCAAGGAACATTATCAGAGCAAGGAAAAAATGAAGGCTTCTTTTGGCTAGGCAGATTTACTGTGTGTTACTATTTTCTTTTGTGCTTATGGGTTTTGTTACTGTTTTGGTTCTATGTGATAATGATGAGAGCACAACAGTGACTGTGTTATCAAAGTCAAGTGTAGAAACAATTTTGCCACCCTGACATCCTCAGCACATGGAAGACCGCACTGGAGACTTAAATCACTTGCTTTCTGAGGGGGCTGCACCCCTACTAAAAGATTCTCAACTCCAGGGGGTACATGTTGGGGGCCAAAGCAAAAACACAAGTTTTGGGCTGGGCACAACAAAAGCATAGTAGCCCCCAGACCCAGACCAGACCGGTACCACGTGCTGCAAGCAGAGGCCAGCCTCCGATGCCACAGTGCAGCTTGGCAGCTGACCGCAGTGCCACCCCTACATCCCTCCCAGCCTCACTAGCTGTGCTCGCTCCCCTTGCACGCATGTACATGTAGCGACATCCTGTCACTGCAGTCGCCACCCCACCACATCCGTCACCCTATCCCCCATCGCCATTCGGCTGTCCAACATCACTGTTTCGATGGTGCCTTAATTCAGGGGCCCACCTCACGTGCTACCCTGTTTTTGCTTACATTGTACTGCATTATTGTTCTCTGATTCAAATTGCTGTTGCAGGGTATACTTTCTGCTACATTGTTACAGGGTGTGCCTACAGGTTTGTTACTGTTTTGTGCTTACATATTACTGCTGTAATCTGATTCAAATTGTTTTTGCAAGGTATATTTTCTGTTAAACTGTTCCGCAGGTTGTGCTTGCAGGTTTTGTTACATTTTACTGCTTTATTTTTTCTGTAGCAAAATGTTTTTGCAGGACATATCTTCTGTGAAATTGTTACAGGTGGTGCGTAAGGTATTGTTACTTTTTATCTATCATTAGGCTAATCAAAATTACTGATAGCTACTATTTTATTTTTTGCTGACAGGTGTTTGTTTTGGGCTCACAGCTGCTGCAGTCTCCTTCTCACACTGAATGAGCTAATTGCTTTCCTCCCACAGCTCTTCCAGGGGATCAGGAGTGGTAATGGGGTGGAGCTGACAAAGTCTTAGTAACTTGCAACAGAGGGAAGAGTTAAAGGTCAGGTTAGTTTGTGTTTTGAGGTGGAAGACTAGATTTGCTGGCAAGGCACCTAGCTTCACCTGAGTTCTTCTCGTCTAGGTTTGCTTGTAAGGATAGAGCAAGGAACAACATTATCAGTGCAAGGAAAAAAATTAAGGCTTCTTTTGGCTAGGCAGATTTGCTGTGTCTTACTATTTTCTTTTGTGTTTACAGGTTTTACTACTGATTTTTGCTACATTTTACTGCTTTATTGTTCCTGATTCAAATTGCTGTCGCAGGACATGCTTTCTGCTGCATTGTTACAGGGTGTGCTTACAAGTTTGTTATTGTTTTGTGCTTACAGATTACTGCTGTAATCTTCTCTGATTCAAATTGTTTTTGCAAGATATATTTTCTGTTAAAGCGTTCTGTAGGTTGGGCTTACAAGTTTTGTTACTTTTTAGTGCTTTATTTTCTCTGTAGCAAAGTGTTTTTGCAGGGTATATCTTCTGTGAAATTGCTACAGGTGGTGCTTACAGGTTTTATAGTTTTATCTTCATTAGGCTAAGCTTTCAGGGCTAATTACAGGAGCACTTACAAGATACATACTGAGGATAGCGACTGCATTTGTTGTTGGTTGATTGTTTCTGCTCTTACCTCCTTGTTTCTTTCATCCATGGTTCTTCTTTTGGCAGGGAAGGGCCAACCACCACCCCATCCCCAGCCACCCCTGCTATACTCCTTTTATAAAGTAGCACAGTCATGACATAACGGGAAGAGGAGGATCAGATGGGTAGCCACACAGTGACTGAACTTACAGTGGCACAATTAATTTAACTTGTTGTAAAAAGTTATACAAAACAAACAAAACAAACAAAAAAATATATATATATAAAAATCAAACATTTGCTTTCATTTTCCTTCTAATTACTTGGACCAGGTTATAAATCCAGCAACTCAACTGACATGGATATTATTAACTGCAGGTACTGTGGGACACTTTTCAAAAGGGCAGTTATACAGTACTTAGAACTTAGAATGCTGTCCTACATGCTGGATCATTGAAGATCTAAGGGCTCAGCTCCAAGCAGCATGGGCAGAGACTGTGCACCTCAAATTGCATATCTAGGAGGTAATATATTACAAGAACTGCCCGCTATTTCCCCAACATCCAACTGAAGCACCTGACCACAGAGGGTAGTTGGTCTATGAGGTTGGCAGGTGGTTAGAGGGACAAATCAGGTGCCCCATCACTCAATGCTCACCAGCGTATCACTGCCACAAACCATATAAAATTGCAAACAGGTGTCTGCCTCAATCTCTGAAATCAAACAAAGAGGCAGAGGACACTGTAGAGAGGACACTATAGCACAAGAACTAGTGCTACAAAACTCACCCAAAACAGGGACCAAAACAAAAGCTAATCCAAAACACTTCTGATCATAGAAGACTCATGTTTCTGGTATTGATACCTACCTCCGGTGGGGGTAATGGCCAGATATCTCTGAGGTACATCAGCATGGAGAGACACTGGTCACATTGCTAAAATCATGCATGAAGCAGGAGAAAACATTGATGTCCTGGTACACATAGGAACTAATGATCTCAGCAGCCAGTCAGTTGTGCAGACTAAGGAATAACTGACTAGGCTGTGAGACAAACTGTCATCCATTTTGTTCGGCATCGCTTCTCTGAGATCCTGCCAATCTGGGAGAGGGAGGCAGATGGACAAAAGGTCAGAGAAGGGGAGATAGGGGAGCTAAACACGTGGCTCAAGGGCTGGTGCCAGGAAAAAGGACACAAATTTTGTAGGTAACGGCAACAGTTTGGGAGCGAAAGTTCTTTAAATTGATGGACTGCATCTGACTAAGGAAGGAGTTAGTGCATTGGGACAGCAGTTTGATGTCTTTGCAGAATATTTAAACTAGCAAATGGGGAGAGGGTGCAGCACCCAGTACATCAAACAGGAAGAATACCCTCCCTCAGATAGTGATCAAAGGGAGTTCAGTATGTTTGTAGTTCATTTGCATCACCAGGTAAGGAAAGGTCCAGCTCCCCCATACGATTCCAGGGGAAAAGCCAGATCTCACCCCACAACTAAAGCACCAACATTTGGCCAATGGAAAATCATATAACTAAATGCCCACAGTCTAGGAAACAAGATCCCAGACCTGGAGGCGACAATGACAGAGGATAAACTGGATATAGTAGTTATTAAGCGAGACAAGGTTCACCAGTAACTACACTTGGGAGACTTCAGTGCCCGCTATGTACTGTTCAGAAGAGACCGGTGGCAAAAAGGGGGGTTATGACCCTTTATATCAATGAAAATATCAAAGCTACAGAAATTTAGAATACACATAAGGTGCCAGAAGCACTGTGGCCACCCTGGAAACAGGAAATGAGACAGCCATATGAACTGGGGTTGTCTACAGGCCTCCAGACCAGGAGGAGGACATAGACACATTACTGTTAGAAGATGTACAAAACATGATAGCTAAAGGGGAGGTTCTGATAATGGAAGACTTCAACATGCCAGATCTAGATTGGTCAGTACCAGCAGGAACATCCACTGGAACTAGACACATAGTGAATTCCCTGCAGGAGGGCCTCAAACAATTGGTACAACAACCAACAAGAGACAGGGCTGTCCTGGATCTAGTACTGACTAACAGGAAAGGATCACAGATCTCCAGGTAGAAGGTCACTTGGGGCTAGTGACCATCATATAGTATGGTTCAATTTGGCCACTATAACTAAATTATTCCATCTCCAAGGCAAACATATGGGACTTCAGAGGAGCTGACTTTGATAAGATGGCCAACAGAGTAAAACTAGCCCTGGCAAGAAGAAATACAGGTGAGGGGTACAGGCAAAGTGGGCAAGCATTATGGATGCAATACTTGAAGCAACATTCCACTGTGTTATGGAGAAAAGCAAGAACAAAAGAAGGAGGAAACCACTTTGGTTCTCAAAAATAGTAGCAGAAAAGATCAAAGCCAAAAGGTTGCCATTCAGGAAAATATAAGACAACACAGCGGACAAAGATAGGGAGGATACCACACTTCCCTAAGGGAAGCAGGGAAGGCAGTAAAGCAGGCAAAAGCCAAAACTGAGAAAACACTAGCATGAAAAGTAAAAGAAGGGGACAAGACTTTCTATAGATACATTAGTGAAAGGAGAAAGTCCAGAGGGGGTATTGCTAAGATCAAATGGGATAAGGGGGGTGTGGAGGAGGACCAAGGAAAAGCACATATCCTAAATAGATACTTCTGCTCAGTATTTACTAGGCAAGAAGGTAGGGCAGGGCCCACAGCTCAGCACCATGGACACGGGGGGAGAGGTGTGCACTAGTCCCTTCACAAAAGAAAGGGTCCTACAACAGCTCGCTAAGGTCAGGGTAGACAAGGCAATAGGACCTGATGGTATACATCCCAGGGTACTAAAGGAGCTAAGGGTGGAACTAGCAGAGCCATCAGCAGAACTGTTTAGTGAATCTCTGAGCACAGAAGAGGTCCCAGAAGATTGGAGAAGGGCTCATGTGATCCCACCCACAAAAGTAGCAGCAGTGAGAAGGCAGGGAACCACAGACCAGTCAGTTTTACCTCAGTAGTGAGCAAGATTATGGAGGCACTCTTTAAGGAAAGGATAGTGCAACACCTGGAAAACATTGGAGCATAGGATCCAAGACAGCATGGGTTTACAACAGGAAGGTCCTGTCAACCTAATCTCATAGAGTTCTTTGACTGGGTAACCAGAGTGGTGCACCAAGGGGTGCAGTCGATGTCACCTACCTTGACTTCAGAAAAGCTTCATACTGTTCCACATAGAAGATTGATTAATAAACTGGGTAGGCTCATGGTGGGCTAGAAGTTGGTCAACTGTGTGGCAAACTGGTTGGTGGGCAGAAAACAGAGTAATGATAAACACTATACCATCAGAAGAGATGCAAGTCACAAGTGGGTACCTCAGAGATCAGTCCTGAGCCAGTCCTCTTCAATATCTTCATCAGTGACATTGTAGATGGACTGAAGGGTAGGTTTGTCTGTTTGCAGATAACACCAAGATCTGCAACAGAGTAGATGATACAGATGGGGTGGGCAGAATGAGAAGAGATCTGGAAAACTGGCAAAATGGTCTGAAGAGTTGCAACTGGGTTTATTTATTTTAGTCTTGGTAACCGATAAGGCCCACTAGGCACAAGTGCCTGTTTTCAGGGGTGACCTGGGTTTAACGCAAAGAAGTGCAAGATCATGCATATGGGAAGAGAAACCTGAAGCTACTTATAGGTTGGTGGGGGAGTTGCTGGCAATCGCAGGGAAGGAAGAGACTTGGGCATCATCATCATCACCGATGACCTGAAATCATCCAAGCAGACCACTAAAGCTATAGATAAGGCTAGAGGGATGTTGGGGTGTATTAGTAGGGGTATCACAAGTCGTAAGAGGGAGGTAATAATCCCTCTTACAAGACACTGGTTAGGCCCCATCTGAGTACTCGCGCAGTACTGGAGACCACACCTGCACGAGGACATTAATAAATTGAGGCAGTCCAGAGAAGGGCAACTAAAATGGTGCAGGGACTGCAACACAAAACATATGAGGACAGATTAATGGAGCTTAATATGTATACCCTAGAGCAAAGGAGGGAGAAAGGTGATATGATCAGAACAATCAAACATCTTAAGGGCATTAACAAGGTGAAAGAGTCTAACATGTTTCAATATAAGAAAAATAACAAGACAAGAGGACACAGCATGAGATTAGAGGCAGCCCGATTAAGGGTAATGTGAGGAAGTTAGTTTTCACAGAAAGGATTGTGGATGCATGGAACAGCCAACCTCAGGAAGTGGTGGAAATGAATACAGTGCAGGGCTTCAAACAGGCGTGGATAGGCATAAGGGAGCAATACAGATGAGTATGAATAAATAGACCATTGACAGAGTAAAGGCCTATGGCACATTCATAAGGCAGGAAAACAGGCAGACTGGATGGGCCTTATGATCCTTATCTGCCATCAACTTCTATGTTTCTAGATGCTCTAGCTTCTGCAGCATCCACTGTTCCATCTGGTCCTCAATTTTCTCTCACATCCATCTTGACATTAATGAATATTTGACTCCAAACTCTTTCTCAGCTCTCCTCCTGATTACTCATTCTTTTTGCTGCCTTCTGGCAGATGCAGGCCCTTAGCCTGGTTTTGGGGGTGGCCTGGTCTGATGCAACCAAACATCTTTGTTCCACACAGGTAAAAGGCAGTCCACACCAGTGTTCTCCTCCACCTCTTGCACACTGGAGCCCCTCCCTTTCTGAGGGCTCCAGAAATTCTACTGATGCCTCTGATGGCTTTGTCTCGCCATCGGATGCCTCCACCTCCTCCAAGGCCTCCATGGGCCACCCAGGAGCCAGTCACTGTCTAGACCCCAGCGAACATCCATTTGTCACTGCTGCCAGAGGCATGGGCCTCCCATGTGATGAGGTCTTCCAGTTCTTCATCCTCCCTGATCACACATGGACTCTAACCCTCTACCCAAAGGTCCACAGGTTCAAGTCCTACCACTGCCAAACCCCTCTCAGCCTCTTCCTTGGCAAAGGGCTACAAGCTGCTTGCACCTCTTGCACATTGCATTCAACCACATTTACAAAACAATTCCTGCAGGAGATCTTCAGTTTCTCTTCCTTACACTGTGCATCAGACTGTTTTTCAGTTATGCTTTGCTCTGAGGGTCCACGAGGGGCCAACCGGACACATGGTACAGTTTCATTTGAGGGCCACTAGCCATACTCATGCCAAATTTCTTTCTGCATTCCTGACAGTAGGGAACAGCTATTACATCTTGTCCAACTTTTAAACATACTACACACCTAACTGGAAAACCAGGAGTGCTATATCAAGGGAGCTGCTACACAGCCATACCACTCTTCAACTTTTCTCAGTTCCTGTTCTTTCTGTGCCACCCATGTTTTAACATGCAAAGGACAGGGTTTGCTTCCACTGCCATGTTTAACTCTCTGCAAAACATCCAGAAAAATCGCTATTACAAAGTGCACAAATTCTCAGTCTTTTATTTCTGTAAAATTCTTTTTTGCCTGCCCACTTTGCTGAGTGTCCCATGCTTGCATAGCTGCACTGCTGTTACAGTTTTGTTTGCCCTTGCCCCAACATGGCTGCTGCTTCTTCACTGCACCACATACCACACACACTGTTTTGCTCTCTGCTTCTTTGCACAAACATTTTGTTTACTTGCTCAAAACTTGGTTACTTTATCAGCGCCGAATACCTGCACAAACACTTGGCTACTTGCTCCAGCACTTAGTTTACTTTTGCACAGCACTTGGTTTTCTTCCTCAAACACTGCCCAAAATGTTTTGCTTTGCATTTACAGTTCTGAAGGTATTTACTGAGGTCACTTGCTTCAGTTCTATGGATGTGGCCTCAAAACAGTTGACAGCACTTGTGCTTGCTTTTTGACTGTATGCTCACGATCAGCACAGAAACACAGCAGTATCTATTAGAATGTTCACTTACTCTGTTCACCTGGGAGAAGTCCGATTTTACTGTTTCCAGCACTTTTTTTTTATACTTGCCCAGCTCCTTGGCTTCAGAGGGCCTGCACTCTTCCCGACTCCATCTGCCAGGTCCTGCCACCAGGATCCCCTGGTTTCATATTGTTCATTCAGCAAGGTGTATTCTTTTTCCCCATTTCTCCCCATCCCGAGGAGCTGAGGATGCTGGTGCAGAGAAATTTCATCCAGATGAATGATGTGCTGATGCACGCTGTCATCAAGTGCCTGACAGTGCCCCTCCCTCCTCCCTCCTGACTTCGAGAGCCGTGGTGCCTCACCGCCTCTAAAGCTTCCACCAGCAGAGGAGCTACAGGTGCTTGGAGAAACCAGTACCCACCCCTGAGGAGAGAGCATCCATTGGGATGCTCAATCCTCCTCCCCATCTGAGCCCTGATGGCCTGGGTCCATGCCTGAACCTGGTCGCTGGTGTAGCACCAGGTGTGCCATCCAGCGCCCAGCCCTCAGTGCCAATGGGCCAGTGTCCAGCACTTTTAACAAAATACCAAAGTCCACCAACAATACTTCTCTTGATCGGCCTGATGCCTCACATGCTCCTCTCTCTCTCTCTCTGACAAACACTGCGCAGTCCACTGAGCTCCAGCCAAGGGCAGGGCTTCGCTGAGAGAGACAATCATTTGACACCATGCAAATGTGCTTGTGGCACTTTCTCTCTCTCTCCACGGTGATTCTCAAGCCATGAGGCTGATTTTAAGTGCAACTGACTTTTTTTACTTGTGGCTGATGTTTACAGTCCCAAACAGTGCCTTCACTGTATTTTGACATTTCAACACTTTTAAAATACAATTCTTTATAGCTACTATGATACTTTCCTCTTCTGGCTTGGGGAAAATTATATCCACAGTACACAAAATGTTTTTGGCCCAAAATCACTTGCAGCTGGCAATTTTGACCACTTTTAAACAATTTTAAGCACTTTAAAGCACAGTTCCTCAGTTTCACTAAACAGTCCATAACAGTACATTTTTCACAAAGGTTCCATACTATAGTCCACTCCAGCTGTACATTGCACAGCAGTCATTTTCCTTGGTAAAATTGCAACTTTTTTCCACAAAACAATTCTGGCATGGTGCACTACCACCAGACAGAAAGAACACAGACATACCTCTGCATGGCATGGCAACCTTCTTTCTCTCCCCAAATCCTGGGCAAGCCCTCAGTTTCATAATCACTAACCCCCTACTTGTTACTCAGACAAGGCAACAAACCACAAGTAGGCAGAAAATAGGAATCACCCTGGCATTAGGACAAACACCTGGCTCGGGCATCTCAGAGGTCAGGGGGTACAGCACAAAACAACATTTCTATTTTGGCCAGGTAGGAGAGAGGTGCCAGGGCTATGGTGTGTCTCCTATCTGTGAGGCCCCAAAAACATCACTCAAGTCACTCAGAGATGGATTGTCCACAACCAGGAATTTGGGATGTTATGGTATGGCTTTTTTATTCCTGATGCAGTGTTACCAAGAGTGGTGGTGACCCCAGGCTTGTAACTGTAAATTACAGATGCCACTTTTGTAGCAGGCAAAGACATTTCCAACCTCTTGCAGGCAAACTGACATCTTCCACAATCATTTTCCACACATGCCCAGCCCTATTTAAGGAGTCATGGACTTACAAAAGAACTAGGTTGCTGAAGTTAACACCTAAAACCATTCCTCTTGGTAACCTGTTAGGTCTACTTGAACTTGGAATGAGGGGCTAGCTCACTCTGGCCAAGCTAGACTTTCCTGCCATTACTTTAGGATGCAGGGTTCTGTAGCCACACGGGGCTACAAAAGACATCCTACTGCACAAGCTTTGTGCCAGGGTCCTGAGTACCTGCATCTGACAAGGCGCCAGCCAACCCTACTTGAACATTCTACTTTCACACACTTGTTCCTCAGGACACTAGTACAGAAACTTGAAATCCTCAGATCTTACACAAATCCATATCTTTACTTGTACACACACGGTCTTCACATTTGGGCAGTGCTGATAGCTCTTACAGTCTTTTGGGGTTGCCCCAAAGTACTCACTGATCCTTCAGTCCCATTCCTCTTTCTATGAAAATCTTCACCCTTCGGGCTTCACAGGATCTGGTAGCCACCACTTCCTAGGAAACCAGCCATTGGTTACTTTATTAAGGCAAAAAACAAATGAGGGTCCTTCCTCAGCAAGTGATCTCTGGGCAGAGCACCACTTGCTGTAGAGTTCTCAGCTCAAACTCCAACCTCAGACTACTGACTGCTCAAGCAACAGCTGCTGGCCAAGTGTGACTTATGCTGCTGTAGAGTTCTGAACAACATTACATCATTCCCTGTCTAGCAGAGCTGAGCAGATGGTGATGTAATGTTTTACAGAGAGCTTTAAACCCTCTGACACTGCCCAAGCTATCTGCCTGATCTAAAACTGATGGGATTCTAGTAACCCCAGGAACCAGTCGGTTACATTACATTTCCTGAAACCTGCCCTTTCAGTCCGTGATCATGTCTGCCAGCTCTCTCAAGAACTGCAGTGGTTTCCGTGTTCTCTTGATATATTTACCAACCTGATGCACTGGCTTGTCACCTCCTCTATGGCTCCATTTAGTTGTTCCCACTGTTACTCAACTCCCTTCCTGTCTCCCTTCTCACCAATGTCTCTTTGATACAACTCCCCATTTTAGCAAAATCCACCTTCTAAAATCTAAGACTGTTGCCTTTCATGTGACTAGACTGTGTCTCAGTCCCTATACTAAACCACACTATGTGATGGTCATGGGACCCCAGTTGACCTTCCACCTGGACATCTGCAATTTGGTCCCATTGGTCAGTACTAGATCCAGAATCGCCCTTCTCTGGTGGGATCAATCACTAACTGTCTTAGGCCCACCCCTGTAGGGAATCCAGGATGTCTCTGCTCCTGGTTGAAGCAGCTGCTGGGATGGCCCAGTCCACATCTGGGATATTGAAATCATCCAGCAGTAATACCTCATCTTTGCTGCCATTTGCGTTTGATCCCCAGATATCTATCCAACTTGTCCCCTGTGCTGGAGGCCTGTAGGTCACCCTTGCTTGGATTGCTGTGTCATTGCCTCAGCTCAAAGGTGACCCACAGTGCCTTGACCTCCCCTGTCTACCCAGTACCTCCATTGCCTTAATACCCTCCCTAACCTACGTGGTCACCCTCCCCTTTTCTATCCCCCATCCTCATGAACAGAGCATACCGTACATTAACATCCCAGTCATGATTTGTGGTGTACCAGGTTTCTGTTATTGCTGCTATGTCCAGGTCTGCCTCTACTAACAATGCTTCCAGATCTGAGTTTTATTCCCAGGCTGCAAGCATTTGCAACCATGGCCTTCCATGTTTTGCTGCTTCTCTGCTCTTTACTCACGCCTTTGCTCCACTGCTTTCTTCCTTCCCTTCCCATTTTACTTTTTGCGCTGCTTCCTACCTCTGCCTTTATCCCAGATCTGTATCTCAGAAACCACACAAGATAACATCACACAGCTTTTCACATCTTGAGATCCAGACAGCCAGACTGTGCATGCCAAATTATGGGCTATTTTATCAAATGCCACCAAAATTATTAAGGTGCCAAAATTGGGTTTAACATTAAACACCTCGCCCAGCACTGACTATACTGATGCTACCATGCTAGTACAATTTAAAGATATATATGTAACCCCCTACAAATGGGGGTTCCCAAAAGTCTTCCTTGAGCTTGCCTAAATGCTCACTGCCAGGCTGGTGTCCTGCGTTTTAGCAGTTTAAATGTGATTAACAAAGCCTGTATAGCCTTGTGTACTGTCTTTACTTAAACTGCAATTAGGCAGTTCTTAATCTGAGAGGAGCTCTGTTTAAAGATGTAACTATTCGCTGAAAATCATTAGAGTGATAATGATAATGTAGTTTGTCTTACCTCTTTCTTTGTAGCAAGGACTGTTCTGTTTTGTCTCCACATCTTGGTCCTGGACTGCAAATTGGACCAATCAGTTCTGGTGGGACATAAAATGTAGCTGGACTACAGGAGCTGTCTGAAGTCAAAATCTGTAGGAATTGTAGTTTTGAAGTTTTGCGCCTTTTTTGCAACTGAAGGAGGAGCTCTTGCTTGACTGACAGCCAACTCAGCCAACCAAACCTTTTGGATCTTGGGAAGTCCCAGGCTGCTTGCAATTTTCAGTTAGTTCTGAGCTGGGAAGTGAAATGAGAAGAGCTCAAGTGTATTTTGGGCAGCAATCCTGAATGGATTCACATGGAAAAACTGTGAAAGGGCTGAGTTTTGGCTTGCATGCTCTGCTGCTCCTGAGAGGGAGAGAAGAGATTATTTTGGACTAAATCAAGTTTCTGTGACTAAAGTAAGCTACTGAAGTGGGCCAGGCTCAACCTGAAGAAGACCGAAGATTTTGCTGAATGCGATCGGCCTGTCAGGAGTTCCAGCTACCCCTAAGCTTCTGGTGTGCAGAGACTTTTGCAATTTTGATCAGAGTGCTTTGCCAGGTACAGTAGAATTCTCAGACATGTAAATGTGCAATGAGCTGCTAGTGGGTTGTGAGTTAGTTCCCCACTGTACGAACTCTGTTCTGCTTGCTGGAAGCTGTATCCAGCTCAAAATGGACTGCATCCGAATTTGTCTCCATGCAGTCTGGGCCTTGCCAGACTGGCCCAGCCAGACTACTCACTGCACAGAGAAGCCATCAACGAGACCTGCCTGGGGATCAGCCCCTGCTCCACACTTGAACAGGAATGACGCCTCTGTGACTCGTGTGGGCCCTGCTCTCCCTGGCATTCCAGATCAACCACCTGTAGTCTCGATTTTCATCCAGCCTGTGTCCAGTCTTGGGTATCATGAGTAAATACCAGAGTAGCTCCCTGCAACAACAGCTTATTCTGAGTGTGTCATCTGATTGTCTTGTTGTTTCATTTCCTTTGTGAACTGAGCACTCTGGCTCTGGATTACAAATATTGTGTACTGTGCATGTTGTGTTTTCCATCACAGGGCCCCAACCAGCTGCAACCCCCGGGCAACAGTCCTGGCTAGCCCATCTCTTCTCCACCTGGGTACCCAGAGGTGACTGTGTGGGACTCAAAGCACATGCATAACTGCTTGATTGATATAACCTTTAAGCTAATTAACCTGATTTTGCCCTCCCTTGTTCAAGACCCCTAAATAAATCAGATCTAACTTTTCTGCATGTAATCTTACTGTGGTTCCACTTTGTGCTCAAAGTACTGTACTGTTGCTATTTGCTATGCATAACCTTGTTTACATGGGGTCCCCAGGGTTGAGCCAGAGGAACAAGCCCTGTGGTAAGTGCAAACAGTGTGGTACTTGTGTGGTGTACCAGGGTATTGTGAAAGTGATTATTGTACAGTGTTCAGGCCACGAGGGGAAAAGAGGGGGTTACAGTGTCCCGGAGGGCTGTGCCCAGGTTAGCTTGACCACTACCAACCCTGACCTCCGGGTGGAGGCACCCGCTTCAGAACTCAGCCTTAACCTGCTACTAACCAAGCAGGCAGGGGTAGTAGCCCTGGGATAGCCCACCTAAGGGTTACATATAGAATAAAAAATAATGGGTAATTGTGGTATACAAGATGTATACCATTGAGAGGGATAATTAGGGCTAAAAGGCCACAAGGCCAAGGGCGAGTGAGTGGCTTTATTGGCTTAATTAGTCCTCAAGATGGGTATACTTCCAATTGCATACCACAATAACTTATTATTTATTTTATACACTAACATACTAAGATGCCAGCAGATTAGGCCTAACAGTCTATCTCATCTGCTTGAGATGCAGCTCACAGTTATGTCTCTGTAGCTTCCTCCCTTTTTGTTTCCCTCCTTCACAGGTTCCATCCCATGATCATCCCTGTTGTTCCCTACCCTCCCTCCTGCACGTTTTCATGTTTTCATCCCAGTCCCTCTTGAATTTGCCACTGATTCCTGAGCCACCAGCTCCTCAGGTGGCGCATTCCAAGGTGCCGCCACCCTTTCCATGAAGTAGTGTCACCTCAGCTCTCCGCTATACCTCCCTCCACTGGTTTTAGGCTATGGCCTCTCATGGTTCCTTTCACCTTCAATTTGAACAGTCCCCTACTGTTTATCCTATTCATCCCTTCAAGTATTTAAAGGTCTCAATCATACCCCATCCTTCTGTCCTCCAGACAGTACATGTTTAGCCCTCAGTCTGTCTTCATAGGACTTATCCCCAGACCATGAATCATCTTTGACGCTCTCCTTTGGACTTTTCCAAAAGAACAACATCCCTCCTCAAATAGGGCACCAAAACTGCACACAGTACTCCAGGTGTGGCCTCGTCAAGTAATTGTACAGGAGCAGCAGAACTCCCTCCTTCTCGATGTTATCCCCTAGCAATACACCCAAGCATTCTATTTGCTTTTGCCACCGCCTTTCTGCACTGCTCTGAGTTGTTCATCCTGGCATCTATTACCACTCCCAGATCTTTTCCCCGTTGGATAGCACAAGTCCCCCAAATAGTAGTCATACCTGGATGCTCCAACACCCAAGTGTAGTACACCACTTCCTGCCTTTAAACCTCAGCTGCCAAGTGTGTGACCACCTTTCAAAGTGTCACTAAGCCTTCCTGTTGTGCCCTTCTTCCTACCTCACCATCCACTCACCAGCCACTCCCAGCTTAGAGTTGTCAGTGAAAAGGCTCAGTCTACTCCAGGATGGTTACTATTTTTGTACCTGCAGGTTGATCATTTTGGGAGTACTTCTGGTTTTGTCCCCTGTGGCTTTCCATACTGTAGTGTGTTTTGCTTTGCATTTTTTTTTTGGCTTGTTTGAGTTTCTGTAGTGTAGTTGCTCCCTATATAAGAGGGCGTGTCTCGGGGCACCTCTCCTTAGCTCAGTGGTGGCACGTGGATTCAGTTTCCGCAGTTCTAGTGTGCAGTCGGGAGTGCAGCACTTTTTGAGGGGCAGCTGGAGTGCGTGGGGAGGATTGCATCAGGAGCAGCTGAGTGGCATGTGAAGAATGGCATCTGTGGAGCAGAGGCTGCATGACAACAGTGTGGTCTGAGGTGCGGAGAAACAAGTTACAGGATACAGCATCTAGTGAGCTGAGCTTCAAGGTACAGTTCTTTTGTAGTAGTTTCTCCCTTCTTCCATACTGTTTCTAACAGGGTTGTGGGGTGGGGGAGCAGTTGTTTTCTCCCAAGGATTTTTGTGTTATTTTGTTGTGCTGTAGTTTTTTTAACAGGTTTGAAGGGGGTGCTTTCTAGGTGTGTGGATGAGTGTGGCAACTAGTTCATAGGTTTGGTAATCGGCTGGTAATTAGTGTTGTTCCATAGGGTTTAACGTACTGTGGTTTATACTTTTAATTGATGTGGTTTATACTTCTAATTGATAGATTGGTCACACTTTATTTTAAGTGTAAGTTTCAATGTAATTACAGGGTAGGTAATTATTAATTACATGCAACAGGGGTAATTACACTGTACTGTAGTTACACATTTGTTGCACAACTGCACTGCAATTATAGTGTAGTTACAGTGTTACTGAGATTTATAGAACAATAAATGATGGCATTTTGTATTTTAGATATATATATATATCTAATATATATATATATATATATATATATATATATATATATATATATATAATATATATATATATACATATATATACACACACACACACACACACACACACACACACACACATATATGTACACAATACTGGTATGTATGTCCTCGGAGTTAAACATGCCCCTGTGGAAGTTACAGTAACCAAGACTGTGACCAGTCCCTTGTGCTGTGCTCCAGTTCAAGCTCCTCTGGTTGTAGCACACACACACACACACACACACACACACACACACCTGGTAGGTCAAAAGGATATGCCATTTGCAAGAACACAGCCAACAACTGTGCAGTCTTTTCAGTCGTACACAAGTAAGCACATTTAAGTTTTATATCCCTCTATCTTTAAGATTTAGGGCACTGTACATAAATACTATACAAACTGGCTAACCTGCTGGTGCAGCAGTAGCACTACTGCTTGTGGCACTGATGACCTTGGTTCAGGAACAAGCCTAGAGTATTGGAGAGCTGGCAGGGGGAGGGAGGTTGGAGGCATCTGGTGCGGATGGCCTCCCTGGGTGGGAGGGGTGAGAGAGGCACCCATGGACGCCTGACTCCTGGTGGCCGCCAGGGGTCAGTGAGCCATTGACCACAGCAGAGCAAGGTTTGGAGGATGTGTGATGTCAGCATGTCACGTATGTCATGTATGGGGAGCAATGTGATGCACCAGGATATCACTGCACATCCACTTCTCCAGGGAATCACCACCACATCAAGAAGAAAAATCCTGTGGCCAAGCGGCATTATTTTTATTATCTATTTATTTATTGAAATGTTTTACCAGGAATGGCACACTGAACAACAAGTTGCTAGTTGGGGTGTGGCTAGCACTATAACAAGGCAGACATGTGTCAGCCCAGCTCCACATGGCACAGCACTGAAAGTGTTTTGAAGCGACTCATACTACTGCAAAACAAACTATTCAGCAGAAGATAACTGTGTGGATTAAGTGGCTTTAGGAAAATGTAAAATAAACAATCCAAACTAAAGTTTGAGCCTGTGGAAGCACCAAAAGAGCAGAGGAGGAGGTCGGAAGATTGCATCAGGCAGCAGGCCTGGGAGACTGACCTGCCTGGCAGCAGCATGTCTGAACTAGAGAGATCACTGGCTGGAGTTCCTCGACCCTGGCCCAAATGCAACATGAAATGAAAGCTGGGTTTACAAATATAACTGCGTAAATTACGTACTCCAGAGCGTGGTTACAGGCCTTTCAGAAACATCCAAGATCTCACACGATACAGATTGCCAAACTGGAGCATCGGTCAGTGGTTTGGAGAACTCCTAACAGCAGTCATGGATGAAAGAAATGGCATGAAGAGGGGTACCTCTTTGCCACTCTGGGAGGTTAGTATTTGGATCTCAGTTTGTTTCTTGGATCAGAACCTTATACACCAGTCCTTCAGCTCAGGTGACAATCAATGGATTGCGCCTCCCAAGTTTACATTAGGCTGGGGTACAAGGCAGGGCTGCCCACTCTCCCATTACTATATATTTTGTCCTTGGAACCTTTGGCAGTGGTCCTTCAAGCAGGGTCGGAGGTAGGAGGGTTGGTTTGTGGTGGTCGTGAGCACAAACTAGCGATGTAAATGAATGACCTCCTTTTGTTTTATGGGACCCAGCACGGGAATTACCGGCGGTACAGGAGGTTTTAGAAGAATATGGGCAATTGTCCACCATAAAATTAATTACTCCAAAAAGTGAGGTTTTGCCTGTTGGGTTTTTAAATCGTTAATCCCTAATACAAAACCTAAATGGCTTACAATTGGTGATTAAACTGAAATATTTAGGAATTTTTATTTCAAACAGGGTGGGAGCTCTCTATGCCTTGAATTTTAAACCCCTGATGAAGAAGATTGCTGAAGATTGTGGTAGGTGAGTAGCCTTGCCTTTGTCTCTTATGGGGAGAGTGGCTGTTGTTAAAATGATGATCTTGCCTCGACTGTTATATTTATACCAATCCCTTCAGTGAGGGTGCCTAAGAGCGACTTCAAACAACTAGATGCTACCCTGCATAAATTCCTTTGTGTGGTAAGTCGGCTAGGGTTGATAGGAACATAGACCAGGCCCACAGAAAAGGGGAGGTCTCTGTCTTCAAATTTTCAGTGGCACTATTGGGTGGCCCAGGTAGCTGCCCTTCCACCGGGTTTAGAGTATGATGAGTCGGATGGATGAAGATGGAGGAAGCATATCAGGAGGTGTATTAAAGGGGATACTAGCTGAGGGGCTGTGGAAGGGGTCTGTACCTGACCACCCTCATCCTGTCCTTACTAATACGATAGGGGCATGGTACCATTTACACAGCGCCTTGGATAGACAACCAACTCCCACAGACAGACCTTATTGCTTGAAGCAATTAAGATCAAAGGTATGGCCTCATTAGCCTTGATTCATAGGCTGAAAGACTGGCAGTCTAAGGGCCTCCGATGGGTGTATCAGTTATATGAGGGAGACTATTTGGTAACCTTTGACTGTTTATGTAAAGTTTGGAAGGTCTCTAGGGGAGATTTCTTTATCTACCTTAAACTCAGAAACACATTAGGTTGTACACTAAACTTAGAGACAGAAAGGCTCCACTTTCTCTATTCAAGGAGGGCTCTTTCACCCTCAGCCGGGTATAAGAATAATGTCTGTCATATACGGCTTTCTGCATGGAGGCAGTAAGGATGCCTTGTAAAAGACAGTTGCCAATTGGGGGAGATGAACTGGGTTATACTGTGAAAACTGATATGTGGAAAAGAGCTTGTAAACATTTACAAGTGTGTTCAAGGAACAATAAATTGGAACAAGTTCAATTTAACTTTCTTCACCAGGCTCACTATACCCCGGTTAAACTGCACCAATTTGCCCCATCAAGATCTAGCACTTGCCCTAAATGCCAGGTGGCTGTTGGAGCTTTCTACATCTGGCTATGGTATGCCCTAAGGTGGGCCCCTTCTGGTCCATGATACATGACATTATGAGTCAAGTGTTGGGCTTCTTCCACATTTCACACCTGTGGAGCTACTATTGGGGCAGATCAGGATCATCCGATTGGATGGCCAGGTGCTCTGTGGCCCTGGCATTGGTCACGGCTAGAAGACCATTGCCCAATCATGAATGTCTCATAGTCCTCCAACAATACAGCAGTGGGTTAATAACCTGAAGGCATCTATGGCAATTTAGAGACCCAATACTCTGCACAGGAAACCTGAAAGTATTTCAGACTCTGTGGAATCCATTTGTTGCTGCCATGGAGTCTGGCTCCTTTCCGGTCTAAAGAGAGGATGTGGCTCACCCTGTATGTACCCATGTGCCAAACTTTAGATAATTCTTATATAATTGTTATGGCTCATCCCTTGTTGGTGTGGTGTACATTTCTAAATGTCGGTGCCCTCCTCCTCTTCACCTGGTATCTGGGGTATTGCAGATTGAAAATCATTATTGAATTAAATTAACTAAGACCCAACTGTAGTGAACAATCTGCTACTCCATTTATGTAATTTACTTAGCTTTGTGACATTTCTGAAAATGTATTACTTTTTATGAGCATTCATGTAGAGCTTTTAATTGTTAATTTACTCCTGCCATGTTTCCTACTTGTGTATGTGTGTGTATTTATACTGTGCTGACTCCTTTTCTGTGTCTTAATAAAAAAGCATTTGTCAATGCCGAATGTTTGCTTGCTGGCATTGGCATTGGTAGTGTAGAAGTTACAGAGCTGCATAATAGGAATGGCAGCGAGTATTGAACTGAAGCCAACCCCACCACCACCCTGCAGAGAGAGTGACAGGTATTGGGGTGTGCCTTTGGGTTGTCAGGGCATAACGACCACGCCATTTCACCACACCCCACCCACAGACACTGACAAGTGTCACGATGTGCCTTGGGGTCTTTGGCCTTTTGCGCACCCATTCCATCAGGAAATACGGTGAGATGGGTGCGTATAGGAGAATGGGGTGAACTTTGGGTCCAAGAGTCCAAGACATGCCTCGATGCCTGTCACTGGCCGCAGGGAGTGAAATGGTATGAGCATTACAGGCAAGAATCCCAAGTCACATCCCTGATGCCTGTCATTCTCACAGGGTGGGGCGTTATGGTTGGAAACCTAATACCTCAGGCATTCGTTGGTATTTTCACTCCAAATTTTCAACATGGTTTTTTGTGACCCCACTCATGAACAGTGGCAATATCAGTTTGTTAACCAAAAGCTGCTTATGCACAGCGACTATGGCATTTAGCACGACAGGTGCAAAACATTCCGAACAGGATGTAAAAATGACAGCTGTACTGTTCATGGGAGGTGTAAAATGGCAATGTTGCAAATGTGCAGTTAAAATATTTAAAAACGACACCAGAATGTAATTAGTTTGGTGATTTTACAGCAGATTGTCAACACAGGCGTTTTAGGACCTCCGATCATGAACAGTGTCACTGTGATTTTCTTTATCTGTCCCGAACAATGATTTCCCAGAGCGACCATGCATCTCTGCACTGAAAGTGTGAAAACACATTTCAGCCATGTTGTGAAAAATGACAGCTGTACTGTTCATAAGGAAGTGTGGAAAAATGCCACTGGTGAAAATCTGGATTGAAAATATTACAAAGTCATGAACTTACGAGGGTGAGTGAAACTGCAATGCTCACTCAGATCACAGTCAGTCTATGGACTTTTGTCACCAGATTTTCAACATAGCTATTTTATGACCTCTGCTCATGAACAGCATCACTGTGATTTTGTTAATTTGTCCCGATACATTGATTTAGCACACCAACTGTGCCATTATCTTCATGGTAAAACACATTTTAAGTGAGATGTGAAAGTGACAGCTATACAGCTCATAAGGTAGGTGGTAAAATGGCAATGTTGAAAATCTGATTGAAAATATTGAAATCTCGCAACTTACGAGCGACATGAACGCAGAATCTATCGCCTCGTGAAACAGTCATTTTTAGGATTTTTCACCAAATTTTCAACATAGCCATTTTAAGACCTCTGCTCATGAACAGTGTCACTGGGATTTTCTTAATGTGTCCAAACATTGCTTTCGCACACCAACTGC
Organism: Neoceratodus forsteri; assembly: GCA_016271365.2. Lineage (NCBI taxonomy): Eukaryota > Metazoa > Chordata > Ceratodontiformes > Ceratodontidae > Neoceratodus > Neoceratodus forsteri. Next base: position 96,911,757 of record JADMNL010000023.1, on the reverse strand, counting down.
ACCATTGTGCGCTACATGTCGAAAACACATTTTGGGCAAGATGTAAAAATGACAGCTGTACAGCTCATAAGGAGGTGTGGTAAAATGGCAATGTTGAAAATCTAGAGTGAAAATATTGAAAATTTGCAAACTTACTGAGCGGTATAGGAACTGGCAAACGCACGCCAGAAACAGTCATTTTAGGAATTTTTCACCAAATTTTCAACATAGCCATTTTAAGACCTCTGCTCATGAAGAGTGTCACTGGATTTTCTTAATTTGTCCTCGAGACATTGATTTCGCATACACGACTGCACCAATAGCGCTGCATGAGCGGAACATGTTTTGGGGAGATGTGAAAATGACAGCTGTACTACTCCTAAGAAGGTGTGGTAAAATGGCAATGTTGAAAATCTGGAGTGAAAATATTGAAAATTCAGGAACTTATGAGCCTGCGTAGGAACTCTGCATAGCAGCTTATAAAACAGTCATTTTTGGAATTTTCACCAAATTTTCAAAATAAGCTCTTGAGAGCCCACATTATGAACACTGCAGTGTCATTTCATTAATCAGTCCCAAAGGTGATTTCATGCAGTGACTGAAATCACTCTTCGGCCCGAATAACACCACGACAGTGACAGCATTCATGAGAAGGGTTCCTAAAACCCCATGTTGAAAATTTGGTGCAAAATTCCAAAAATGCCTGAGATATGCAATAAAGTTGAAAAACCCTATCTATTGCATTGTACAGCTTACCAGCATTTCCTCAGTTCACGGTCGGCTTTGAAGAGTGCAGACGTGTTCCGGTCCAGAGATCATCGGCCAGCCCAGAGGTAAGGGGTGAGAGGGGATGGGGAGGCAGGGTGCGCAGGTGGGTGCAGGCTGTGGGGGTGAAGACTACGTGGGACCGTTTTTACAGGTTTTCTTTTTCACATGACGACGCTGGGACGCTTGCCACGCTGGGTGGGCTCCCAGCATGGCACAAGGATGGTTGGGGGCCGCGGAGCCGACGGGGATTGGGCACCCCTGCCGGCTATATCATGAGTTGCCACGCTGGGGTGGGCACTCAGCGTGGCATTTGGAAGGCTTTGGGGGAGCGAGCACAGCTGGCTGAGGATTGGGCGCCCCATCGGCTATACAGTGTGTGCGTGGGGAGGCGGCACACGCGCGTGTGTGTGTATAGGAGGAGCTGTGCATGAGCAAGTGATATCTTATCGCTGCTCACTGAAGCATAGCTCCCCTTTCAACTGTACGCCACTGCATTTTGAGCTTGTCATAGACAGCTCCAGCATGCATTGGCGGACTGGGGCCACGCCTGCCAACACACTGACTGAATTGGAAGAGGAGGTGACACACCCGAAAACTCCGATGATGGCACTATGTTTCTTGCACATGCATGCAAGCAAATGTAATTATGTTGAAAAAAGAAATGGCATGAAGAAAGCACTGGAAGAATTGGCGATCAGGAGAACTGATCCAGGTGCTCAAATCTGCACATTGTGGGCCTACTGAGGGAGCTGAAGGGTGAAATCCAGAGAAGGGCCTGCAGAAATGGCTGGTGGAGCATCTGGATCTGCCTCAGGAAGCACTGGAATTTGAGGTGGCAAGAGCACACAGGGTGGGTCCGGTGCTGAAACCAAGTGAAAGGCCCGGCACCATCTAATCAAGTACCTGAGATTCATAGACAAGGAAACGGTCCTTATATGTGCTAAATCTAAGGGTCCTATTACCATGAACAACACCAAAGTGCATATCTTCCAGTAGTAGGGAGCTGCAACAACAAAGGCAAAAATTTAATATGGTGAAATTAAAGCTATGTTTGTACCATGGGGTGGTCCTCCGCCTTCATGTACCCAGCTAAGCTTAACATAGACAGATCGGGTCATCCTCCCAAGTTCTTTACTTGTCCCAAGGTGGCAGAGAAATGGGTCGAGGAGGAAACCACGAGGTGTACAGGGAACTCGCTGATGGACCAGAGAGAGTAGCTGTCAATTGCTGCCCTCAGTTGCAAGATTTATCACAGCGATAATTAATACTCTGGCCTGAGGAGAAGGGCTGAGAGTGATCTTTTCTGTGCATTTTGTTCAATCGCAGCTCCTGTTTAATTGTTGACCTGGCTGAGCCCCTTACTCTTTATCCTACATATTGGTAATTCGGTTTTAAATTTAGTCAAAGGGGTACCGCTCTCTCTTTGTTTAGCATGCCCGTATTCAGAGAGATACAGTGGGTGATTAAGGTAGATCATGGGCCTTCCTAATTTATCGTGATTATATTCTCCTGACCATGTCTGGGGACATGGGTATCAGCAGGGAGCCAGCAGCTTGATGTTGGCAGGCCTAGACCACAGACACTCATTTGGGGTCAGAACATCTCGACTGCTCAGTGCTAGTGGTCCGAGGCCTAGGTAGACGCCCATGATCACCCCTCACCAGGTAATACTTTGGGCCTTTATTTCTAACACCGGAGCTGGGGACATTAAGCCAGCAGAACTAAGGGCTTATGGCACATATGCCTAATTTAGAACTTTAGTTTTCAAGTACAGTTTTCCAGACCAGTTTCCTTTGAACAATTGTACAATATAATAAAGAGATGTTTAGTTATCCAAAAACATAATGAGAAACAAGGTTTATTTTCTTGATTTAAGCATAGTCGGTATCTGTGAGTCACCTCAACCTGTGTACAAAGTAAAATGGTGCCTACTCTATATTTAAAATGTCACAATTGGTAATATATGTGTTACTGTTCGCCAGTTGTTTGCAAGGAGATCCTCGAACTCGCTGTGTTCAGGAGGGGGATACAGTAACAAGGGAGGTGGTGGGGTGGGGGATAAGTGGGAAGATGGGGTGCTATGGGGAAGTATTGGGGCTTGTTGAAAAGTGGAACATGGGGTTGTGGGGTTCACAAATCAGTAGAGATGAGATCAGTGGTGTTAGGATCCTCACCTCCAACAGAAACGATAACTGCTATGTATCTCCAGAGGTGTGTGGATCTAGCCGCCTTATGGAATATTTTTGAGGTGAGGAGCATAGGGTTACTAAGAAGGAAAAATTAAAGATGTTACGGAGTGCTCCCAGATTATCTGCTTATAAAGTTAACAGTTGCAACAAGAATGTTGTCTTAACAAGAGATATCAGTGTTTAAATATGGTTAAGTCACTGTATGTTCAACGAGCTGTAAATTGTTTATACACTACCCTGGATCATGGCTAATATGATTATAGTAGCCACATGAAATTGAATGGGCTGAAATCCATGATTAAAAGGAAAGATTCCAGGCAGAGGCTAAGAGGTCTAAATAGCATGTAGTCCTGATTCAGGAGATGCACATGATCCGGACAGATGCTAAAGGACCAGTGCCTCATTGAGGGCACTTGATCTCCTCGACCTTCTCCTCTAAGGCAAGAGGCACATCAGTGTGGTTCCCTGAGGGTCTCATGTTAACATCACGGATCAAATAATAGACCCAGCAGGAAGATATACGTTGGTAAAAGCTGAGATTCATGGGGTGGGGACACTTTCTTTTGGATCAATATATGTCCCTAACATGGACGACCCGGTTTCTTCCAGAAACTAGCCCTAGACATGGCGAGTTGGGCAGGCCTCAGGATAGTAGGGAGGACTTTAATTGTGTAAAGGACATGGTTCTCAACCGCTCCAACCTGGCCCCTATTACCCTATCTAGAAAAGCAAAAGCCTTGGGTAAACTAGAATCAGAGATTATGTTGTCGGCTATATGGAGACATATAATCCAGCAGGCAGAGACTACAGCTTTTACTCACATGCACGCCAATCATATGCACACATAGATAGAGTACTAATAAGCCCTCGCTCATCACGGTGACTAGTTCAGACAATATTCACCCATCATATTGTCAGACCATGCCTCCCTCTCGATGGTTCTGTCCCACCGTTCACCTCCTGCAGCCAGACAGTGGAGGTTGGACCCTCCCCTAAAGATCAGAAGCATTAGGCCATGTCTAACAACATCCTGGAATTTTTACAATTTAACAAAAGAGGAGAAACACACAATGGAACAGGTGAGAGGCGCTAGTATACATTAGAAAACAATAGCTTACTCAGCCTACTCAAAAAATTAAATGAACAAGAGATTGAATGACTCATTACTAAAATTGAGGCCTGTAAGATATAAATGGCAGCCTACTAGATCACTGTACACGGTAGTCCAGAAACTGAAGTGGCGATTTAACATGATTAGTAGCCAGAATAGAGCAGGCCATTTTATTGCCTTAAGCGAGTCTATTTTGATGGGGACGGGGAGCAACCTTGGCCTGCTAAGTACCAAGCAAAGAGGGAACCGCCTGCGGGCCAGATTCACAATGAGTCGGGAGGCTGGTTCAGGATGCAGTGGCATTGGGGCCTCTTTCAACATCTTTACAGCATCCTCTGCACTCTCGGAGGTGAACCTCACCACAGGAGACGGACAGCTTCTTTTAAGGGCTCCCTTCCAAAGCTATAGTTGAAGGTGGTACAAGCACTGGATCAGCCTATAACCAAGGTGGAGGTGCAGGCGCGATCAATACACTGAGTGGGGGAAAGCCTGGCTCAGATGGCCTGCCCAATGACTTTTTAAGACCTTTGCCAAAATTTTGCTAGACCCCTTCATGACATGATGAGGGAAAGCCTGGACAGGGAGAGTTGCCCTCCACGGATCTGCCACCATCATAGTGCTACGAAACTGGGGAAGGACCTCGTGGTGTGCATCCTACAGGCCAGTATCCCTGCTCATCGTCAATTAAAGATTCTGGTGAAGGTTTTAGTCTCCCTGCTGATCCTGTACTTTCAGCCCTTATTCATCCAGACCAGTTGGGTTTTGTTAAGGAACGTCAGGGCAAGCATAATATACATAGAACCTTGAATGTGGTGCATCGATGTGGTAAACTGCACACATACATGAGGCAGCAATTCTCTTGATAGACACGGAGAAGGCATTCAATCTGCGAGTGGGGATACTCTTGAAACTCTGAGGAGGGTGGGACTTGAGCAGTCCTTTATCTCTTGATAAAAACGTTATATACCAACACACAGGCCTCAAATCGCAGTAAATGGTTCAGTAACTACCCCATTTACATTAGGTGAGCACCAGGCAGGGCTGCCCCATCCCTCTCTCATACGTATTATCTCTAGAACCACTGGCCGTGCCATCAGAGAACATAGTGGGATTAGAGGCCTAGTGGGGGTAGTACAGTGAATAAAATTGCCTTGTATGCTGACGACCTATTACTGTACTTACAGAACCCTGCACAGGATCTGCCCTGGGTACACCACCTGATGAGAGAGTATGGCAGGTTATCGGGTCACAAAGTGAACTGGACAAAAGTGAGTTGCTCCCAACTGGTAAGTTAGAAAGAGCTGACCTCATAGTGAACTTGGGCTGGCTACAACTAGTTACAAAATAAAAATTTGGGATCTGGATAGCTGCTAAGATTAGCTCACTATGTGCCCTGAACTACAACCCCTGTTGTCAAAGATCTTGGGGACTGTGACAGATGGCAAGCCCTTCCACTGTTCTTAATAGGCTGGGTAGGTGTAATTAAGATGTCTGTCCTCCCAAAATGCCTGTATCTCTACAATCTCTACCCATCAGGGTTCCAAAGCTCCACTTCAAACGTATACATGCAATCCTGCACAAATTTATTTGGAGAGCTAAGACAGCTAGGATTAAGCAAGATATTTTGCAGTTGCCCACTAGAAATGGGGGGTGAGTCTCCCCAACTTTCAAGGGTATTATTGGACCGCCCAGTTGGTGTTTTTATCAGGGATGACTCTACCACTAATCTCAGCTGTGTCGGCCTAGAGGAGGATTCCCTGAGAGGCTTGTTTAGAGAGGATCTGCTAGCAGTTTCTCTATGCCCTAACTAATTTCATAGCTTCAGTTGCCAGCTCCTTCACGGATGCCACACTGAGGGTCTGGCTGGAGGCCCACAAACACATTAAGCACACTAATGGCCAATCCCCTAACACTGGCCTGATTACAGCAATCCAAATCAGGGGGACCTGGATGTTGGGGTGGAAGCACTAAGGATTGACCTAGGTATCACAGCTAAACAAGGGGACAGGATCACAACTTTTGATTTTATTTGTGCAAATGGGACATACCAGTTGGTGACTTCTTTGTATATTTAACTATAAGACACCAGCTGGGTGAAACATTATTTGTAGACAATGACTGGGTTCCCCATCCCTTTGAGGAAGAACTATTCAAGCCACAACCAGGAAACAAGTCACTGTTCACATACTACCACACCATACTATGGAGTGGCAGTCAAGCAGCAAATAGAATTCAGGAGGCCTGGAGTAAAGATTTGTTAACCTGTGGCACCGAGATATGGAAAATGGTGAGCCAGCACCTTCAAAACTGTTCTAGCAGTAAATTTCATGTATAGGGTATATGTTACCCTGTAAAGCTTCATTCCATTAATGCTCAGAAACCCAGTGAATGTCCTAAATGCATTAGCTGAGTGGGGATTTTGTACATATGGCACTGACCTGTTCAAAGGTCACCCCTTTTGGCATGAATTTCACCGGGATAATGAGTGATGTCCTGGGGTATAGTCACACCAGATCACCACTTGAGTTGCTGCTCAGGGCTGATCCTCGCCACCCTGGAGGAAACATCAGGTTCCTTTCCGGCGTTGCTTAGTCAATGCTCGAAAGACAGTGGCACAGACATGGTTGTCCTCTTCCACGCCCACCTCCAATTATGGGCAATAATCTTAAGCAGTGCATTGCATTGGAGAGGGTACAGTTATTTGCCATGGAAGGCAGCAGCACTTATGGAGCCCTGGAACCCTATATTAACTGCATTAGAAAAGGTATATTCCCCATATAAACACAAATAACAAGATTAAGCTGACTCGCCTTCCAAGAACCAATGGGCATAGGACCCAGTCCAGGTATGCTCTCACCGAGCACCCATCACTGATGGTTTGAGTAATCCTATGTTGTGACACATAGGGTTTATGAGCAATGAATAAATGTGCATGCATCCACCCTTAGCATGAACCAATCACTGTATGTGACAATCTTAAGCACTGTATCACTTGATTATGTATCAAATGAAAATGTGACTATATGAAGTGTAATGTATCTGACTTACAATGCAATATCTTCTCAATAAAATAATTTGGAAAAAAACAAATTGCTCGTCTCATGGTGCATCCTGGGGTGGGGAGGGGTCATTGGGAGAACAAGCATAATAAAAATACATACAAAGAGTAGCATAACAGTTGGTACAACACTAACATAAAGAATGAACAGATTAAGTGACCAGATTAATGGTGTAAACATACAATATACTACTACAGTATATACATCAGCCACATTAAGATCGAGGTACATTTTCACATTGAAATTGATTATAGAGTGCAAAATATACATGACAATACATTGAAGTGCTATTAAAGAAAAACAGTTATACATATGAACATACGAAATTGCTCATGGTCTATTGAGTTCGCTCAAGTGTGCAGCTAGCACCTCATCTCGCAGCTGCCCTCCCACCCCCTCTTCCCAGTATCCTTCCCTTCCCTGTCCCAACCCCCTTGAAACTGCCCACCATCTTACAGGACACTATCTCGTCTGGTAAGATGTTCCATTTGTCCACCACTCCTTCAGTGAAAAATGTCTCATCTTCCTCCTGAATCTTCCCTCCAATTTCAGTCCGTGCCTTCTCGTGTCCCTCCTTTTCTCATCTGGAAAATCCCTTCTGTGTTAGTCTTGTTTATCCCTCGTTAGATACTTAAGGTCTTGCTCATATCCCCCATCCCTCCTCTCCTCCAGTGAATACATATTCAACTCTCCCAGCCTGTCCCCGCAGGGCTTGCATTCTAATCCCTGGATCATCTTTGTGGCCTTCACTGCACCCCTCCAACAATCTGATGTCCTTCTTCATGAATGGGCACCAGTACTGCATGCAGTACGCCAGGTGGGGCCTGACCAATGACCTATACAGGGCAGGATAACTCCTCCTTCTGGAGGAGATCCTCTTCAATACACCACAGCATTTTGTTGGCTTTGCTGCCGCCTTCCTGCACTGAGCAGAGTTGTTCATGCTCCCCAGAATGATCACCCCTAGGTCCTTCTCCCTGTGGAACTCCCCAACTATATCTCATTCAAGTGATAATCCCTCCCCAGGTTCCTGGCTCCAAAGTGCAGAACTTTGCACTTCTCGGTATTGAACCCCAACTGCCATGTTTCCGCCTACCCTGCAGCTTAGTCAGGTCCTCCTGTAACCTTTTCCACCCTCTGGCATCATCAACCACAGCTCCCATCTTGGTATCATCTGCAAACAGACTGATCTTGCTCCAGATCCCGTGAAATATCTGCAATAAAATCCCAAACAGCACTGGTCCCAGTACCGATCCCTGTGGTACCCGCTCGTCACAGCTCTTGGTGATGAGAGGCCCCCAACACCACCACTACCCTTTGCTGCCTTCCCTTTAGCCAGTTTGTGATCCATTTCACCATTTTGGGTCCCACCCCACATGTTCCAGTCCCTCCCCAAACTGCCATGCGGCACTGAATCAAAGGCCTTGTTGAAGTCTAAATACAGGACGTCCAGCATAGTAATGAAAGAGAAGTGCATCCTGTATAGGAACAGCTAGCTGAGCGGGAGATGGAAACAGTGAGCCTCCTAGAACAGGAGGAAATAAGGACTAGCTGCAGGTACGGTTTACTGCTAGAAACTCTCTGAGGCTAGTGAAATGGAGTGTGGGAGAAGTGACAAATCTGAGGAGGAGGGGCATTCCATAACTTAGGAGGCGATGCAAGAAGGCCATCTGTCAAACCGTGGTAGACTGACGTGGAACTGCTAGCAGCCAAGAGTCATATGACCTAAGGGAATGGACCAGTGGGCAGAGAATAGTAAAGGAGGAGGTAAGATATGGAGTGAGGGAGCCAAACCAAAATTTAGACACGAATTTAGCGCAGTGTAGAAGGTGACGATTTTCTAGGGAGGAGAAAGCCAGGAAGTGGTAGAGAGAATAGTGGTGACTGAGAGGGAGGCATCAAGAGTGAAACAACAGAAGGAGTTAATGAGAGAATCCAATCTGGTTAAGGAGGACTTGAGAGTGGCACTGTAGCCTACATCACAGCAGTCAAAGATAGGTAGTACTGTATCATCTTCTGGACCAGTTCACACCTGGCTGGTAACGGGAGGCAGCTACAGGTCCTGTATAATGCACCAAGTTTGGGGTACAACTTCCTCCAGGATGGCGTCAACATGTCCAGAGAAGCTGAGGTGTTGGTCTAGCCAAACCCCAGATACCTAAAGGAGGAGGTGTCTTGAGAACTGCCCGTCAAGGGTGTGGAAGGAGGGCAGGGAAGAGAGCAAAAGAGTTTCTGCTTAGTGCCAAAAGTCATTGAGACTGTCTTCTTGGCACTGAACGAGAGCTGGTGGGAGCTGAACCAGAGCTGGACTTGATTGAAGTCATACTAAAGTCTGGTTTCCACATCAGCAGGGGATTAGCCTGAGGTGAAGAACTGAATCATCTGCATACATGTGGATAGAGGTGGTTGAGCAGACTGAGGGAAGGTCATTAGGAAGATGGAGAAAAGGATAGGGCCCAGCACGGAATACTGGGGGCATGGAGAGGAGGAGATACAGCATCCACTATTCTCACTGACTGGGTCCTACCTACTAGGTATGCTTTGAACCATCTAGTGGCAGAGACAATTAAGCCAGCTGAGGAGAGGGAGTCTAAAAGAAGGGTGTGGGAGACAGCGTTGAACACCTTTGCTAGGCCAGCAAAGATGGCAGATGTGATTTGACCACTGTCCATCCCTGAAAGGATGGAATCAGTGAGCCTAATCAGGAGATGGTAGTGGAGTGATTCTTCCTGGAGCCAGATTGGAATGAAGTGAAAAGTTAGTGTCAGAGAGATAGTTAGTTGAGCAAGAACTAGATGCTCCTGGAGTTTAGCAAGGGTAGGAAGGAGAGAGATGGGACGATAGCTGGCAGGAGTGTAAGGTCACCACCCTTGGGCAAAGGAAGGACAGAGCATGCTTCCAGATAGATGGGATGGAAGCTGTAGAAGAGCAGTTAAGTAGGTAAGATAACGAAGCAGAGATGACAACTGCCAAGCGTACAGCAGTTTGGGGTCCAAACCATCTGGTGAACTGCCTTTGGAGGGTTAAGGGCATATAGTGTCTCTATTGTGGCAGCAGGAGTGATGTTACAGGAGGAGAAGGGGTTGCAGAGGGTAAGTTGGGAGAGGAGGATGGAGGCTGAGGGTTTAGCATGAGAGGGCGGAGGCAAGGAGGAGAGAGAGCCAAGCACAAGTGGTGAAATATGAATTAACTTCTGAGTTGACACTAAGGTGATCGGCAACTTGAGTATTATTTATTTTAAAGATGGATGCAGGAGGAGGAGTGGGGAGAGAAAAGGGTGGAATTACCTTCCAGAATTTGGATGGATTATTTATATTAGACTGGAAGGTCGAACAGAAGTATTCTGATTTATCTAGGTGGATGGCTTTATACACTTGTTGCATAGAGACCAGTAAATGTCATAGGTGAGGGAGCATGGTAGATTTATATGCTTTCTAGGCTTGATTTCTGGCCCTTGACACGCTATAAGTTCGGGGTGATCCAAAGGAGGTGGTTGCCTCTAACTCTTGCACACCTTAGGGGGCATGTTTGTTCCAGACTTCAAGAAATTTAGTTTGTAAATAGTTATATGCAGCATCTATAGAATTTGATGTAGCTAATGGCTCCCAGTTAGAGTGTGCCAGGTCCTGGGAGGGGAGCAATATTCAATGATTTATCGAGCAGAATAATACTTTTGGGGGACGGGCTTTAGATCTTGCATTTTACATATCACGAGATGATGGTAGTGCTTGCTAATGGCATCTGGTAGAATACTGGATTTAATTACCCTGTGAGGGTGGGATGTGATGGCCCAGTCAATAAGGGAGTGGTTACCGAACTTGTGGTTCAAGCAGGTTGGTTCTGAGATGAGTTGAGAAAAGTTAAGGGCGAAATATCATTTCATGTTTTAGTAAGGGAGGTGGTTAATCAATTTTGTTAAAGTCACGAATATATAAGTTTTACCTGCTGGAGTGAGCAAGGTTATGGTGTTCATAAGTTCTGTGGTGGCAGTGGAGGGTAGAACAGGCGGCAGTATGCACCTGCAACATAGATAGGTACTAAGAAGGGAGGGAGAGTTTAAGGATTAGGACTTCATATGCTTTGGGGACAGAGGAGGCAAGAATGCTGGTGAACTGAATGGAAGAGGAGACAGTATAGCCACCCAACCTCCCTGGTAGGACAGTCTTGCTGTGATACAGTTTATCCAGGAATTGTGAGGGCTGGGTCCCCAATTTTGTTACTTAACCATGTTTCAGAAAGATGATGATTTCCAGGGTAAATGAGGCAACTAGAGGTTGAAATAGGTCGATTTTAGGGAGCAGGCCACATATGTTTAAGTGCAATATTTTAAGCCACAGTGTGGGGTAATGGGGTTAATTAGGATGGTCCAGCAAATGTAGATATAGTTGGGGGGTACCCACAGGGTAAGGCTCAGGATTGGGGTTTATGTCTCCTGAGGATAAGAGAAGTAGCTCAATGACCAACTAGTGGATTTTGCACTTTATGCCAGGAGGGGATCTAATTAGGGAAGGGTAGGGAAGGAAGATGGAGGGTGGAATTTTAAATGTGAATCATGGTGAGATAGGTAGGTATAGGTAGTAGAGTTGCACGAAGGGGTCTGGTGGGGTAGTGCGTCCAGCTAACGGGGACCGGGTAGGGTAGAAAGTAAGTTGTAATGAGGTGGAAGAAGCAAGGGTTCTATGTTATAACGGTGACTACTGAAAGGTGATCACCATTAGGGGCGACGCCACATCACCTAAAATCACTTCGCAATGTGCTCCCCTGGCACACAGCAAAGGGTGCTGGGGACTTACAGTTTTACATTTTATGGGAGCTGCACCTCACACACCCCTACTGTAGGATTCTCAACCCAGGGGTTGCATGTCAGGGGTGCAAACCGTGAGCAAAAAATTTGAGCCAGGCACAACAAAACATACCTGTGCCTGGACCCAACCCACCCACCATGCCACGGGGCCAGCTTGGCAGTTCACTGCGGCACCACCCTCAAAACCCTCCCTCGCCTTGATGAACATGCTCGCTCCTCCCTCCCTCCCTGCATGGTACATGTAGCACATCCTGTCGCTATATGCATGAACCCACCCTCATCCGTCACCCTACCTCGTCCGTAAGCCCCATGACATATGCCACAACTGAGTTGCTATTTTTGTTTGTGCTCCATCACAGTCGCCCATGTCACAGGCTACCGAAGCAAGGGGTGGTCAGATGGGGTCAGGCATACTAGGTGAAAGAGTTGGAGTGAGAGTGAGGAGAGGAAAGCAGAGTGCAAGGAGGATAGAGTACAGTGCCCTATAGGAGGTGAGAGATAGGCGCATGGAGACATGATTAGCAGTCTAGCGGTTGTGCCTGTAGTGAGACTGGGCAGTAATTGAGGGTTGTAATGAGGGGTAGGGAGCAGGCAGAATCAGGGTAGACTGAGTACAGTGCAGAGATCTAGGGTAGAACTGTTATAGATATACCAAGTAGCGTTAGCGGTGTAGCGCCCTAGAGAAGAAAAGCAGCTAAAAGCTGTAAATTATTGACTTACGTTCAGTGAGGGTAGCAGTGGAGACTAACAGTATTAGAAAGGAATACAGCTCTAGGGAGACCTTATATTGGTCTCTGGTGTAGATAACTCCTAGTAGACTGTAGCAGTGACAGTACCCTGGGAGGAAGGATAACAGTTAGAACTGCAGATTCTTTAAGTACGTTCAGTCAGTAGATTAAACATAGTAAGAGGGAATCCAGTCATGGGAGCCCTTATATTGTTCTTATTTAGCTTGCAATAGCTAGCATTTATTTAACAGACAGTAAAACCAATACCTATGTCTCTCTCACCTCCATGTTTGCCAAGCTAGAAACAGAAAAATCAAAATTAGCTGCTCAACCCATGCAGTATCGAACACATTAAACTGCTCTTCTCATTGGGGTGCTACTGGTTATGGCATACACAGTCAAAACAAAGTAAAAGATCCAGTGCACCCCCACACAAAAAAAATCAAAATATTAAATGTGCTTTCTGCCTCAAATGGTTACTCACTTATTTCATCCCAAATGGGGAGTGGGGTTTCTTAGTCTTTCATATCAGAGCTCTGGTGTGAAATTAAGCTCAACCACCAGTCGGCAAGGTGGACCTGCTCGGCTGAGGCTCTATTCTAAAATGCTAACTGCCAAAGTTGGCTGCCTTTTAAAAATATGGTGCACTGATGCTGGCCTGGTGGCACTGAGAGCTGGCGCTGGACACCTTACCTCGCACTGCACTGGCGACCATGTTCAGGAACAAGCATGGGTCACCAGAGATCGGCAGGGAGAAGTAGGATTGAGCATCCGAAGGACTGCTCTTCTTCTTCAGGGAGGGGGTCCACAAGAGTCAGTGCCTGTTTGCCCCTGATGGAGGCTGAGGGACAGGGCACCATGCTCTAGCAGGGGTGGAGTTGGGGCAGACACCTGGAGGGAGTGCGTATGGATGCGTGCATGCTCCCTCCGCCAGCATCATTACACCCCCAGCTCCAGGGAGAAAACACCAGAAAAAGAGTAGTGGCATCCAGGTTGAGCGGCTTGATAGCCATCTGATGAACATCGGCTCTTGGGGTACCTGTATCTGGATCCGGACAGGGTGGGAGAGTAGGGGCTCCCACCACCCCGCTGTGGGGGTAAGCCGAGAGGACATAAGAATACCCTGATTGGAGTGCGGATGGCAGACGGTGGCTGGAGTCCCGAGGTGGTTGCCAAGGAACATGGGAGCAGACCGGTATGCCAGAAGGAGGGGAAAAAGTAATAGCAAAAATAAAAATAAATATGGTGCATTGCCCAATTGGCTCACTTTAAATAAAGTGTGGGGTGCACTGGATCTTTTGTTTTGATTGTGTATGCCATTATCGGTATGGTAGCACCACAGTGAGAAAAACAATTTAATGTGTGATACTTCATGGGTTGAGGAGCTAATTTTGGTTTTGTTTATGTTTAAATATAGAAACATAGAAGTTGACGATAGATAAGGACTGCAAAGCCCATCCAGTCTGCCCATTCTTTTTCTACCTTATGAATGTGCATCGGCCTTTGCTCTATCAATGGCCTATATATTCTTACTCATCTGTATTGTTCCCTTATGCTTATCACATGCTGTTTGAAGTCTTGCACTGTATTCATACCCATCACTTACTGAAGTAGGCGCTCCATGCATCCACCAACCTTTCAGTGAAAAGAACTTGCTCACATTACCCTTAATTGGCCTCCTCTAATCTCATGCTGTGTCCTCTTGTCTTGCTATTTTTCTTATATTGAAACATGTTAGACTCTTTCACTTTGTTAATGCCCTTAAGGTGTTTGAATGTTTCGATCATATCACCTCTCTCCTCCTTTGCTCTAGGGTATACATATTGAGCTCTGTTAATCTGTCCTCATATGTTTTCTGATGCAGTCCCTGCACCATTTTGGTTGCCTTTCTCTGGACTGCCTCAGTTTGGTTAATGTCCTTGTGAAGGTGTGGCCTCCAGTGCTGCATGCAATACTCCCGATGGGGCCTAACCAGTGTCTTGTAAAGCGGGATTATTGCCTCCTCTTCCGACTTGTGATACCCCTACTAATACACCCCAACATCCCCCTAGCCTTACCTACTGCTTTAATGGTCTTCCTGGATGATTTCAGGTCATCGGTGATGATGATGCCCAAGTCTCTTTCTACCCTTGTGACTGCCAGAAACTCCCTCCCAGCCTACAGGTGGCTTCAGGGTTTCTCTTCCCTATGTGCATGATCTTGCACTTCTTTGTGTAAAACCCCAATTGCCACTCTTCCAACCATTTTGCTAGTTTATCCAGATCTCTTCTCATTCTGCCCACCCCATCTGGATAATTTACTCTGTTACAGATCTTGTTGTCATCTGCAAACAGACAAACCTTACCCTCCAGTCCATCTGCAATGTCACTGATAGAAGATATTGAAGAGGACTGGCCCCAAGACTGATCCCTGAGGTACCCCACTTGTGACTTGCATCTCTTCTGACTGTATACTGTTTACCACCACTCTCTGTTTTCTGCCTGTCAACCAGTTTGCCACCCAATTGACCAACTTCTGACCCACCACGAGCCTACCCAGCTTATTAATCAATCTTCTATGTGGAACAGCATGAAATCTTTTCTGAAGTCAAGGTAGCCGACATCAACTGCTCCCCTTGGTCCACCACTCTGGTTACCCAGTCAAAAATCTATGAGATTAGTTTGACAGGACCTTCCTGTTGTAAACCCATGCTGTCTTGGATCCTGTGCTCCTATAGATTCCAGGTGTTGCACTATCCTTTCCTTAAGGTGCCTCCATAATCTTGCCCACTACTGAGGTAAAACTGACTAGTCTGTAGTTCCTGCCTCCTCTCTGCTACCACTCTTGTGGAGTGGGATCACATGAGCCCTTCTCCAGTCTTCTGGGACCTCTCCTGTGCTCAGAGACTCACTAAACAGTTCTGATAATGGCTCTGCTAGTTCCACCCTTAGCTCCTTTAGTACCCTGGGATGTATGCCATCAGGTCCCATTGCCTTGTCCACCCTGAACTTATCGAGGTTCTTGTAGGACCCTTTCTTTTGTGAAGGGACTAGTGCACTCCCTCCCCTCTGTCCATGGTGCTGAGCTGTGGGCCCTGCCCCACCTTCTCTGCAGTAAATACTGAGCAAAGTATCTATTTAGGATAAATGTTTTACATGGTCCTCCTCCTCATATGCCCCTTATCCCTTTGATCTTAGCAACACCCCTCTGGACTTTCTCCTTTCACTAATGTATCTATAGAAAGTCTTGTCATCTTCTTTTACTGTTTGTGCTAGTGTTTCCTCAGTTTGGGCCTTTGCCTGCCTTACTGCCTCCCTGCTTCCCTTAGGTAAGTTTGGTATGCCTCCCTATCTTCATCTTGCTGCGTTCGCTCATATTTCCTGAAGGCCAGCCTTTTGGCTCTGACCTTTTCTACTACTGTTTTGAGAACCAAAGTGGTTTCTTCTTCATTGCACTTCCTTTCTCTCTAACACAATGGGATGTTGCTTCAAGTGTGCATCCTTAATGCTTGCCCTTTGCCTGTACCCCGCACCTGTATTTCTTTTGCCAGGGCTAGTTTAACTCTGTTGGCCATCTTATCAAAGTCATCTCCTCTGAAGTCTCATATTTTTGCCTTGGAATGGGATAATTTAGTTCTAGTGGCCAAACTGAACCATACCATGTGATGGTCACCGGCCCCAGGTGACCTTCTACCTGGACATCTGTGATCCTTTCCATGTTCATCAGCTCTAGATCTAGGATAGCCCTGTCTCTTGTGGGTTGTTGTACCAGTTGTTTGAGGCCCTACTCCTGCAGTGAATCCACCATGTGTCTAGTTCTGGCAGATGTTCCTGCTGATATTGACCAATCTGTATCTGGCATGTTGAACTCTCCCATTATCAGAACCCCCTCCCCTTTAGCTGTCATGTTTTGTATATCTTCTAACAGTAATGTGTCTATGTCCTCCCCAGTCTGGAGGCCTCTACACAACCCCAGTTCATATGGGTGTCCCATTTCCTGTTTTCAGGGTGGCCCACAGTTCTTCTGGCTCCTTATGTGTATTCTGAATTTCTGTAGCTTTGATATTTTCATTGACATAAGGCCCTCCACCCCTCTTTTGCACCTCGGTCTCTTCTAGAACAGTACATAGCCAGGTACTGAAGTCTCCCAAGTGTGGTTACTGGTAAAACATGTCTGGATAATGGCTACTATGTCCAGTTTAGCCTCTGTCATTATTGCCTGAAGGTCTGGGATCTCGTTTCCAGACTACGAGCATTGTGTACATGATTTTCCATTGGCCAGGTTTCTGTGTATTAGTTGTTGGGCAAGGTCTGGCGTTTCCCTGTGTGTGATAGGGAGCCAGACCTTTTCCCATCCTGGTGATGCAAATGAACTACAAACATGCTGAACTCCTGTTTGACCACTAGCTGAGGGGAGGTGTTCTTCCCATTCGATGTATTTAGGAGATTTATGGTTGTCTCAATTAGCTGGCTCCTATTGAGCACCAGTATATTGGCTGGGTTCTGCATCTTATACCTGAATTGTTACAGGAGGCAGTATAGGCGCAGTGGGTTAAGACTCTGAGCTGCAGATCTGGAGACCTGAGTTTGAATCCCACAGCAGCCTAGGTGCATAATGTGTGATACTGAGCAAGTCATTTAACCTCCTTGTGCTCCCAGGTCGCATTTGGAAACAAGCTTGACTTAGTGTGCTACTCCTGGTTAAACAATGTTCCCATTTCCTTTCCTTATTTAAAGAATCAATTAAGCAGTGCATCAATGACCAGTACATTGGCTGGGGACTGCACCTTATTTAAAGTGAGCCAATCAGGCAGTGAACCATATTTTAAAGGCAGCCAACTTTGGCTGTTAGCATTTACAATAGGGCCTCAGCTGATGAGAGGTCCACCTTGCCGACTGGTGGCTGAGTTTAATTTCATACCAGAGCTCTGATTTGAAAGACTAAGAGACCCACTTCCTCTTTGTGATGAAAGTGAGTGGCCACTTGAGGCAGAAAGCACATTTAATATTTTGCCAATTGTTTTTGGAAAAGTGTGCAAAGCATTGGATCTTTTGTTTAGTTTCAAACGGGAACAGCCACCCCAATCAAAGATGATTCTGGTCTCTCCCCTTGCCTCCGGAGGAACCCTGGCATGGTGGGCAAGCCCAGGTTGATGGACTCACAGATAGGCCCTGGGGAAGTGGTCAGGTGTAGTGTGGGTGGGTTTCAGTAAGGGGACAGATATCAGGTACATCCCTGCCAGCAGACAAGCACAGTAAACAGAGTTAAAAAACAACTTTAAGTAAACAAAGGTTCTCCCCAGTCATCCCACTGCATTGCATATCACTCATCAGTGAGATGACAGCATCAGAATGTAACCCTACTCCCTTGTGGAGGATTCTGGGTTCTGAAGGCTGCTCCAGTTCCTGCAACCCAGACAGCAAACGCGTCTTCTCACTGTGGTGCATAATTGCATGATGATGTTTGTCAGTTTGTCAGTGTGTGCGGAAGGAACTGTTAATGGCTGTGGCAGTTGTGTTCCACTGCACCTCAGATTTATGGACAAGTGACAATGCTACAAACTTGTACTTGTCACTGACAGCTCATTGGTGCTCCCCACTTATGGTTCTGCTGCCGACCCCTCTCAGTGGCTCTACTTTGTTGTCTTTTCTCCCTCATACTGACATCCACCTTGCTCAATGAACTCCCAACAGAGGGCCAGATGTCATTTTCACCCAGGGACAAATTACCTGGCAAGGGACAGTGTAGGGAGTAGTGCAGGAATAACTAAAGGAGTCGGAGCGGGGCTGAAGCTGGTAGCATGTATGGTGGCTTTTTCCAAGGTGTTACCTGTGTATGACCTGGGAGATGCAAGAGTAGTCTGCACCAAGGCATTT
Organism: Neoceratodus forsteri; assembly: GCA_016271365.2. Lineage (NCBI taxonomy): Eukaryota > Metazoa > Chordata > Ceratodontiformes > Ceratodontidae > Neoceratodus > Neoceratodus forsteri. Next base: position 96,893,264 of record JADMNL010000023.1, on the reverse strand, counting down.
AGCGACTGGTTGAAGGCATGGTGCACAGAGAGGGCTTCAGCTATATCAGGGACTGGGGCCAGGCTGGGAGGATATGGGTCTGTATAAGGAAGATGGCCTGCATCTTTCTGGGAAAGGGACCACAGCTCTTGGTGGGAGGTTTAAATGTTACTTGGATGGGCATTTAAACTAGGTGGGCAGAGCAGTAAAACAAGGGAGTAAACAATTACCCTGCCCAGGATGATGGAGCAGCAGGGAAGGAGGGCCAGGTGAGAAAACTCCCCCACAGAAGGGTTGCAGAAAGGATGGGGACAAGACAGAAGAAAGGGGGAACCCAGGAAAGCGAGGATAAAGGACTGAAGGAGTCAAGGAATGAGTAAATTAAAAGGTAGTAAAAGGCCAGGGGCTTCAGCAGAAAAACACAGTCAGGACTGGGAGGAGGAAGCAGAGCAGCATCAGGCAGGGCGGAAGGAAAGTGTGGAGAGCCATGTGTGACAACGCAAGAGTCTTGGAAACAAAATTCCAGACCAGGAGGCCATCATGGTGGAGGCTGGCCTAGATTTAGTAGCTAATATTGAATCATGGTGCACTGAGCACCATGACAGTGACATGGCCATACCAGGCTACTCTATGTTCAGGAGAGACAGGGCAGGGAGGAGGAAATCTAGGCCATGGAGGTACAGGGCCACCAGGAGAAAAGAAAGGGCTGAGGTGCTGTGGGTCACCCTGGAGACAGGCTCCAGGACTGCCATCCATACCAGGGTAGTGTACAGGCCTCCAGCACAGGAGGAGGAGGAGTTGGATAAGGCACTTGGAAAGTCATTATCAGACGGCAAGTAATGGGAGAGTACTGCTACTTGGTAACTTCAATCTGTCAGACAAGAAGTGGAGCCTTCTAACTGCAGCTTCTGCAAGGAGTCCATCCTGGACTCCTTACAAGGGTTTTTTCTCAGGTGGCTAGTGACAGAACCCACTAGGGACAGGGTAGTGCTGGAGCTGGTGCTTACAAACAGGGATGGCATTGCAGGTGTCACAGTGGGCAGTCCCCTGGGTATCAGTGATCACTGTACAGTGTGGTTTACCATTAAGACAGGAGCAGAGGTTAACCACACCAGGACGAGGGTCCTGGACTTTAGAAAGGTGGATTTTAAAGAAACAGAGGACTGCCTTGGGGGGCAGGGAGGGTAGGAACACAGCAGGTAAAAATAAGGGAGGGTTTAACTAAACCAACTAAACTCTGCTTGAAGGAGTGAGTAAAAGCAAAAGGAAAGAGACTGTTATGGTTCTCTAAGGAAGTATCAAAGGCTGTGAAGAAAACAGTGGCATTCAAAGGTGTAAGGAAACACAGAGGAGGAGAGCAGGAGGTATGCCTAATACAAAAGAGGAAGAGGCAGGCAGTGAGGGAGCAAAGGTGTAAACAGAGGAAAGAATAGCCAAAGGGAGTCACTAAGGGGATACGACTTTCTTCAGATACATAAGTGAGAAGAGAAAGCAAGGAGAGGGATAGAGGGATTAGAAGGGTTGGGGATGACTGTGCAGAACAGGCCAGAAAAAGCAGACATCTTGAAGTCATGTGATGCGAAGAACTGAGTAGCAGCCCTTCATTGGTGCTTCCACTCCTCCTCACCACAAAACCATATTTTTATAGCAAAACCAAATTCTTACCACTTTTTTAATTTTTATTTAAAATTTTATACATATGCATAAAACAATAGTTTCCAGAGTATGTGGAAAGACTCATTCAGTACCAATATACATTACAAAGGAAATGTGATCACATACTACATTTGTTACAACATTGGGGATGAAGTAGAAAAACATTTTGCAATTTAATAAACAACATTAGGAACCATTTATGGAGTCAATGCCCCAAATTTTCATATCTACAAATCAAGTAAGAAGATATCTTAGCCCATTAGGACCTATATTATTCATACACAATTAGAAAACATATCACTGACTTCTAGAGCTCCTCAAAGCCCCAATTACTAGAAATAAACTAGTCCTAGAATTCAAATAATGCCTAGTAGATTCAAAAATCCCACTAGTAACCAAGTTTGTTTCAGTGAGCTGAAGACCAGCTCCAGACCCCTCTGTATAATAGCAGGGATTAATTGAAGGCAAAATTATAAGTACTTCCTTGGGATACTAATTATAAGATGATGTTCACCCAGGATAGAATATCAGGTAAACTACACCATATTGGAGGTGTAGACAAATCTTATTATCTCAATGATCCTACTATTAGCCAACAATAACATCTCCTAAATAGGCTTAATAAAGATAGCAAGTTCCTCTAAGAACTGGTTAAAGTTATCAGAATGCCCAGTGGCAACACGAACTAGAATGTCTGGGTAGCATCCAACCAAAGAAGTAATTTCAGTAGTCTGTTGAGGAAGCGCCAGGTCAGGAAAAAGTAAAGTTCTTCATGGAAAATAACAAGAGAATAAGCATACCATAGTTGGCAAACTACTTTCCCCTCTTATACACTCTAAGGTGCTCCTCTTGAGCTGAAGTCAAATAATATTTAAAGATAAACAATGAACCAGTCCAACAAGTCAGTGTTAGGATTATTCCATTCAAGTCTCTGGTATTCAATCCTCTCCAGTTCCTCGTCCGATGATCGTTCCTCCTGTATTCTTCAAGCCGTTATTTTACTTAGCGCATGCTCCTCCCTCTTTAGGATCAGTGAAGCGGAAATTGTGACAGCTTTCAGTGAAACAAAGTCGCCGGAAAGGCCATGGCATAGATAATGCCCAGCTTCATGACTTGCTTTTAACGCCGTCAAAGGCTTTACGGCGCATTCTTGTGGCATAGGCTAAATCAGGAAAAAGAGAATACAGGACTCCTGTAGTATATTGGACTTTGCTCGAATTGATCCCAGTGCTAAGTCCCTTTCTGCTGCTGAGACTAGGGTAACCAGGATAGTGTGGGGTTCTCAAGGTTAGATGCTGGTCTGCGAGGGTAATTCTGTACGTCCGTTGGAGATTCACTGCCTCTAGTCCTGTGATGCCCATTAACCACTGACCCAGGAAAACAGCTAAATTGTCCCCTCTGTTCCTTCAGGAAGACCGAGAATGCGGATGTTAGCAGCCCGCACTGTATTTTCCAGTTGTTCAATTCGGCTTCGTAATGCTGCTTGCTCTTTAATGGCTGTAGCTGCGCTGCCAAGGCCTTTCCACAGTGGCTTCAGCACTTTTAGTAGTCTCTCCCATGGCATCCATGCGGGTTCCACCGCCTGGAAATGAAGAGAAAAGTATCTAGCTTTTGGTCCATTCCTTGAGCCATCTTTGTTAAGGCATTAAGCACTATTTGGAGTGAGTTCTGAGACGCCGATGTTTGCTCAGGGCCTAATGAATTAGATGCCCATCATTTTGTTCTGGCTGTTTCAATGGAGGAGCCCATGGCTGAAAAAAGTCTTGCTTAGGAGGTTTAGTTTTCCCCATAGAGATGTCCAGTATCTTCCGGATGATGTAGGAACGGAATCCCCAGACGTATGTCTTAAGTTGAGGTGGTTTTGAGGGTGAAATAAAGGTTTTATATTAAAATATAAAGGCTCTTTGTAGGAGCTCCAGAAATGTGCTGCTTCTGGCTGGACTGCTGACTCCGCCCTCCTTGCCACTTTCAAAGTGCTGTCCTGTTGCTTCTGTCCTCAGGATTTTGCAGCATCAGTTCCAGGCTGAAATATTGAAATGGAGATGAGGAATGCTCCACCTCACCATACTCCACCTGCCACAACAGACAAAGCTAGTAAACGAACTAAGGCCCACACTTGTGCCACCGTGAAACACGCCTACTACTACTACGCGGGTCCAGCACCATTGTCAGAAGAACATTTCTCACCAAGTTTTTGCCTTTCAAACTTGAACTGAAGAGCTTACGAGGAACTTAAAGCCTTCGGACTTTGGTGGTGGACTTACAATGCGCCACCTCAGATAAGGAAGCCCGATCATCTCCATGGAGAAATGACAAAATAAAATCGATCCAGAGATGGTAGAACCACACAGGAAACACAAGCAACTAGAGGCTGAACTAGAGGACTTGGAGGGTCAGTGCCATAAGAACAATTTAGTCATCATTGGTTTATCTGAGAAGGCCAGAGGCTCCAACCCTCTTCTTTTACACAGAAACTTCTAATTAAGATTGCGGTCCCTAGCCAAATGGCACCTCCTACATAATTGAGCGAGCCACCGCTCCCTACACCTGGCTCTACCACAGGGCTCACCACCAAGGCCCTTCATCCTATGTTTTCTTAACTTTTGGAGCAGCACGTACTTTCCACATTCAAGGACATTAAAGAGTCAACTGGGAGGGCACCGACTGAAAATATGTACAGGATCTGCCTAGATCAGTGCGGCAGAAGAGAACAGCCTTTCATTTTGTAGTCAGTAAGCTTATTGACATAGGCATTTCATTTAGGATGGCTTACCCTGCTACGCTGCATGCCTCGATTAACGGTTCTTGGAAGTCTTTCCCATCTGTGGATCAAGCCTGCTGGAATCTGAACTCTCTACTCACAGAGCTGTTTAAGGAGCACTGATAGTGCTACTCTGTATCTGCCAGACTTAAATAAGTGCAATGTAGCATGAATGGACATGGCTACTCTGGTTCTGAATAATGAAATATTTAAGCAATAAAGGCCGAATGGGTGTGTGTTATTGTCAATAACATCTCTCCTGGGGTGGGTGAGCACGAGGTATTTCTGGTGCTTCCACCACACCACAGAGTGATGTTATTAGACAATAACAAACACCCTGGATTATTATTATAAAATGGCTCATTTAAAAAACAAGCATTTGGCAATGCCAAATGTTGATTGCGTGGTCCATTGAGTTCGCTTTCAGGCCCTCTTGTCACCGCCGCCCTACCCGTGCATCGGCACCCTTTCTGTCCACAAAGAAATTCGTAGCTGTCCCAGCAGAGTTCGCTGAGCTCACTCACCCTCCTCCTCTCTCACTCTTTTCGTTCTGTGTCTCCTGCTGCTGCAGCCTGCCCTTTGTACTTGGCTCCTGCCTGCATTGCCATCTTCTTCTGCCCACAAAGAAATCTGCAGCAGTCATGATAGAGCTCTGTTGAGCTCGCTCACTCCCTCCCTTCTCTCCTTGGTCTTCTGTTTCTCCGCTGCTGGGCCTGTCCTTTGTAAGCGGCGGGCCCCTAAGTGTTGCTTCCTTTTCTGCCCACAAAGAAATCTGCAGCAGTCCTGACACAACTCTGTTGAGCTCGCTCCCTCTCCCCCTCTCCACTCACTCGTTCCGTTTGTGCGAGGCGCTGCAGGGCTGGCCTTTGTACTGGGCTCCTGCCTGCATTGCCGCCTTCTTCTACCCACAAATAAATCTGCAGCAGTCACGATAGAGCTCTTGATCTCGCCACTCCCCCTCTCTCTCACTTGCTCATTCTGTTTCTCCCGCTGCTGCAGGCTGCCATTTTGTACTGGGCCCCTCACGTGCATTGCTGCCTTTTTCTACCCACAAAGAAATCCACAGCAGTCCTGACAGAGGTCCATTGAGCTCGCTCCTCCCCTCTCTCAGTCGCTCGTTCACATTCTGCTGGCGCTGCAGACTGCCCCTTTGTACTGGGGTCCTGCCTACATTTGCACCTTTTTCTGCCCAGAAAGAAATCCACAGCTGTCCCGACAGAGCTCCGATTGAGGTCGCTCACTCCCCTGTGTCACTCGCTCATTCTGTTTGTCGTGGTGCTGCAGGCTGCCCTTTGTACTGGGCACCTACCTCTGTTGGTGCCTCTTCTGCCCACAAAGAAATCTGCAGCAGTCCCGACAGAGCTCCTTTGAGCTCACTCACCTCTTCTCTCACTCTCTCTTTCCATTTCTGCAGGCGCTGCAGGCTGCTCTTTGTACTGGGCTCCTGCCTACCTTGCCATTTCTTCTGCCCACAAAGAAATCTGCAGCAGTCACAATAGAGCTCCATTGAGCTCGCTCACCCCTTTCTCTCACTCAGTCATTCTGTTTCTCCTGCTGCTGCAGGCTGTCCTTTGTAGTGGGCCCCTGCATGCATTGCTTCCTTTTCTACCCACAAAGAAATTGCAGCAGTCCTGACAGAGGTCCATTGAGCTCGCTCCTCCCTCTCTCAGTCGCTCGTTCCATTTCTGCTGGCACTGCAGACTGCCTTTGTACTGGGGTCCTGCTTGCATTTGCACCTTTTCTGCCCAGAAAGAAATCCACAGCTGTCCTGACAGAGCTCCATTGAGGTCGCTCACCCCCTGTGTCACTCGCTCATTCTGTTTGTCCTGGTGCTGCAGGCAGTCCTTTGTACAGGGCTCCTGCCTCTGTTGGCACCTTTTTCTTGCCACAAAGAAATCTGCAGCAGCCATGATAGAGCTCTGTTGAGCGCTAATTCCCTCTCTCACTTGCTTGTTCCGTTTCTGCCAGTGCTGCAGGCTGCCCTTTGTACTGGACCCCTGCCTGTATTGCCGTCTTCTTCTGCCCAAAAGAAAATGGCAGCAGTCACGATACAGCTCCATTGAGCTTGCTCCTCCCCTCTCTCACTCAGTCATTCTGTTTCTTCCATTGCTGCAGGCTGTCCTTTTGTAGTGGGCCCCTGTGTGCATTGCTTCCTTTCTGCCCACAAAATGTGCAGCAGCCCTGACAGAGGTCCGTTGAGCTTGCTCACTCCCCTCTCTCAGTCGCTCGTTCCGTTTCTGCCGGCGCTGCAGGCTGCCCTTTGTCTGGGGTCCTGCCTGCATTTCCACCTTTTTCTGCCCAGAAAGAAATCTACAGCTGTCCCAACGGAGCTCCATTGAGTTAGCTCACTCCCCTGTGTCGCTCGCTCATTCTGTTTGTCCTGGTACTGCAGATAGTCCTTTGGGCTCCTGCCTCTGTTGGCACCTTTTCTGGCCACAAAACCTTCAGCAGCCTGACAGGAAGTTTCTGTTGAGCTCGTTCACTCTCCCCTCACTTCGCTTGTTTCTTTTCTGCCAGCGCTGCAGGCTGGCCTTTTCTACACGCCCAGCCTGCATTGCAGCCTTCTTCTACCCACAACGAAATCTGCAGCAGGCACGATTGAGCTCTGTTGAGCTCGCCACTCCCCCTGTCTCGCTCACTCTGTTTCTCCCGCTGCTGCAGGCTGCTGTTTTGTACTGGGCCCCTGCATGCATTGCTGCATTTTTCTACCCACAAGAATCCGCAGCTGTCCCAACAGACCTCCGCTGAGCTCACTCACTCCCTCCCTCACTCACTCACTTGTTCTGTGTCTCCCAAAGCTGCAGCCTGTCCTTTTGTACTGGGCTCCTGCCTGTGATGGGGTTTTATGCCACAAAGAAATCTGCAGCTGTCCCGACAGAGCTCCGTTGAGGACGCTCACCCCGTCTCACAAACTCATTCTGTTTCTCCTGGCACTGCAGGCTGTGCTTTGTACTGCGCTCCTGTTTCTGTTGGCACCTTTTCTGGCCACAAAGGAAAATGCAACAGTCCTGACAGAGCTCCGTTGACCTTACTCACTCCCCTCTCTCATTCCATTTCTGCCGCGCTGCAGTCTGCCATTTTGTACGGGGCTCCTGCCTGCGTTGCTGCCCTTTTCTGCCTACAAAGAAATCTGCAGCAGTCATGATAGAGCTCTGTTGAGCTCGCTCACTCACCCTCTCTCACTCGCTTCTCTTTTTCCTCCGCCGCTGCAGGCTGCCATTTTGTACTGGGCCTGGCGATTGTTGCCTTTTCTATCCACAAAGAAATCTGCAGCAATCCCAGCAGAGCTCCGTTGAGCTCTTTCATTCCCCTTCCCTCACTTGCTTGTTCTGTGTCTCCCGCTGCTGTAGCCTGCCCTTTTGTACTGGGCTCCTGCCTGCATTGGCGGCTTTTGCCCACAAAGAAATGTGCAGCAGTCACGCAACAGCTCTGTTGAGCTCTAACTCCCCTTTCTCAGTCACTCAGTCCGTTTCTGCTTCACTGCTGGCTGGCCTTTTGTACTGGGCTCCTGCCTGTGTTGTCACCTTTTCTGCCCACAAAGCAATCCAGCAGGCACGATACAGTCGTTGAGGTCACTGACCCCTTCTCTCACCTCGCTCATTCTGTTTCTCCTGGTGCTGCAGACTGCCTTTTGTACAGGGCTCCTGCCTCTGTTGGTGCCTTTTCTGCCCACAAAGAAATCTGAAGCAGTCCTAAAAGAGGTCCATTGAGCTTGCTCACTCCCCCTCTCACTTGCTCATTCCATTTCTGCGGCGCTGCAGGCTGCCCTTTATACTGTGCTCCTGCCTGCATTTGCACCTTTTTCTGCCCAGAAAGAAATCCACAGCTGTCTGACAGAGCTCCATTGAGGTCGTTCACTCACCCGTGTCACTAGCTCATTCTGTTTGTCCTGGCGCTGCAGGCTGTCCTTTTGTATTGGGCTCCTGCCTCTGCTTGCACCTTCTTCTGCCCGCAAACAAATCTGCAGCAGTCACAATAGAGCTCCGTTGAGCTTGCTCACTCCCCTTCTCTCACTGAGTTGTTCTGTTTCTCCCTGCTGCAGGATGTCCTTTAGTAGTGGGCCCCTGCATGCATTGCTTCCTTTTCTGCCCACAAAGAAATCTGCAGCAGTCCTGACACAGCTCCGTTGAGCTTGCTCACTCCCTCTCTCACTCACTCATTCCATTTCTGCAGCGCTGCAGGCTGGCCCTTTTGTACAGGGCTCCTGCCTGCATTGCCACCTTCTTCTACCCACAAAAGAAATCTGCAGCAGTCACAATAGAGCTCCGTTGAGCTTGCTCACTCCCCTGTCTCACTCACTTGTTCTGTTTCTCCACCGTTGCAGGCTGCCTATTTTGTACTGGGCCCCTACGTGCATTGCTGCCTTTTCTACCCACAAAGAAATCCACAGCAGTCCCAACAGACCTCCATTGAGCTCACTCACTCCCCTCCCTCACTCACTCATTCTGTGTCTCCGCTGCTGCAGTCTGCCCTTTTGTACTGGGCTCCTGATGCACTGGGGCTTGGCTATCCACAAACAATCTGCAGCTGTTCTGACAGAGGTCCGCTGAGGTCGCTCACCTCCTGTCTAACACACTCATTCTGTTTCTCCTGGCACTGCAGACTGCCCTTATGTACTGGGCTCCGGCCTCTGTTGACACCTTTCTGGCCACAAAGAAATCTGCCGCTGTCCGACAGAGCTCTGTTGAGCTTGCTCACTCTATCCCCTCCCTCACTCACTCATTCTGTGTCTCCCGCTGCAGGCTGATTATTGTATTGGGTTCCTGCCTGCATTGGCACCTTTTCTGCCCACAAAGATATCTGCAGCTGTGCCGACAGAGCACTATTGAGGTTGCTCTGTTCCCCCCTGTCTCACCTGACTCATTCTGTTTCTCCTGGCACTGCAGGCTGCTCTTTGTACTGGGCTCCCTGCCTCTGTTGGCACCTTTTCACAGCCACAAAAAGAAATCTGCAGCAGTCCCAGCAGACCTCCGTTGAGCTCGCTCATTCACTCCATCTCTCTCTTTCGTTGGATTCCTGTTTCTCCCACCGCTGCAGGCTGCCCTTTGTACTGGGCCCCTGCATGCATTGCTGCCTTTTTCTGCCCAAAAGAAATTGCAGCAGTCCCAACAGAGCTCCAGTGAGCTCACTCACTCCCCTCCCTCACTCACTCATTCTGTGTCTCCTGCTACTGCAGGCTGCCCTTTGTACTGGGTTCCTGCCTGCGTTGGTGGCTTTTCTGCCCACAAAGAGATCTGCAGCAGTCCTGACACAGCTCCGTTGAGACGCTCACTCCCCTCTGCCACTTGCTCATCTGTTTCTGCTGCAGTGCTGTAGGCTGGCCTTTTGCACTGGGCTGCTGCCTACATTGCTGCCTTTTCCTGCCCCCAAAAATCTGCAGCAGTCACGATAGACCTCTGTTTAGCTTGCTCAGTCCACCTGCCTCACTCGCTCATTCTGTTTCTGCTGACACTGCAGGCTGCCCTTTTGTACTAGGCTCCTGCCTGTGTTGCCGCCTTCTTCTGCAAAAAGAAATCTGCAGCAGTCATGATAGAGCTCTGTTGAGCTCACTCACTTCCCCTTTCAGTCCGCTCGTTGTATTTCTCCTGGTGCTGCAGACTGCCCTTTTGTACAGGGCTCCTGTCTGCATTGGTGCCCTTTTCTGCCCACAAAGAAATCTGCAGCAGTCGAGATCGGGCTCCGTTGAGCTCACTCACTCCCCTCCCTCCTCCCTCATTCTGTTCTCTCACTGCTGCAGCCTGCCCTTTTGTACTGGGCTCCTGACTGCACTGGGGGCTTTAACTATCCACAAAACAATCTGCAGCTGTTCTGACAGAGGTCCGTTGAGGTCGCTCACTCCCCCCATTAGCTCATTCTGCTTCTCCAGACTGCTGCAGGCTGCCCTTTTGTACTGAGCGCCTGCCTCTGTCGAGCACCTTTCATGGCCACAAAGAAATCTGCAGCAGTCCCAACAAACTCCGTTGACCTTACTCACTCCCCTCTCTCACTCGCTCGTTCCATTCCTGCTGGTGCTGCAGCCTGCCCTTTTGTATGGGAGCTCCTGTCTGTGTTACTGCCCTTTTCTGCCCACAAAGAAATCCACAGCAGTCATGATAGAGCTCCATTGAGCTCACTCGCTGGCCCCAATCTCACTCGTAATTATGTTTCTCCTGAGGCTGCAGGCTGCCCCTTTGTACTGGGCCCTGTGTGCATTGCTGCCTTTTCTGCCCACAAAAAATCCGCAGCAGTCCCAACTAGTTCCAGTAGTTCACTCTCTCCCCTCTCACACACTCACTCATTCTGTGTCTCCCGCTGTTGCAGGCTGCCCTTTTGTACTGGTTTCCTGCTTGCATTGGCAACTTTTCTGCCCACAAAGTGATCTGCAGCAGTCCTCAGACATCTCCGTTGAAATTCGCTCACTCCCCTCTGTCACTCGCTTGTCCGTTTCTGCCAGCACTGCAGGCTGGCTTTTTGTATTCGGCCCCTGCCTACATTGCCTTTCCTGCCCACAAAGAAATCTGCAGCAGTCACGATAGACCTCCTTTGAGCTTGCTCACCCCCCACTCACTCATTCTGTTTCTGCCGATGCTGCAGGCTGGCCTTTTTTCTGGGCTCTTGCTTGTGTTGCTGCCTTTTTTGCCCACAAAAAAATACGAGCAGGCGATAGAAACTCTGTTGAGGTCAGCTCACTCCCCGTCTCACTCACTCATTCTGTTTCTCCTGGTACTGCAGGCTGCCCTTTTGTACTGGGCTCCTTCCTCTATTGGTGCCTATTTCTGCCCACAAAGAAATCTGCAGCAGTCCCAACAGAACTATTTGAGCTCGCTCTCTCTCCCCTCTCTCACTCACTCGTCCCATTTCTTGCGGGCTCCAGATTGCTCTTTGTACTGGGCTCCTCCTGTGTTGCCCCTTCTTCTGCACACAAAGAAATCTGCAGCAGTCATGATAGAGCTCCGTTGAGCTCGCTCCTCCCTCTCTCTCACTCGTTTGTTCTCTTTCTCCATGCTGCAGGCTGGCCTTTTGTACTGGGCCCTGCTTGCATTGCTGCCTTTTCTGCCCACAAAATCTGCAGCAGTCCTGACAGAGCTCACTTGAGCTCACTCACTTCCCTCTCTCACTCACTCGCCGGTATGTCTCTCCTGCACTGCAGACTGCACTTTGTACTGGGCTCTGCCTGCATTTGCACCTTTTCTGCCCAGAAAGAAATCCACAGCTGTCCCGACAGAGCTCCATTGAGATCGCTCACTCCCCTGTGTCCTTGCTCATTCTGTTTGTCCTGGTGCTGCAGGCAGTCCTTTTATACAGGCTCCTGCCTCTGTTAGCACCTTTTCTGGCCACAAAGAATCTGCAGCAGCCACGTGGGGAGCTCTGTTGAGCTCGCTCATTCCCCTCTCACTTGCTTGTTCTGTTTCTGCCAGTGCTGCAGGCTGCCCTTTGTACTGGGCCCCTGCCTGCATTGCCGTCTTCTTCTGCCCAAAGAAATCTGCAGCAGTCACAATACAGCTCCATTGAGCTTACTCACTCCCCTTCTCTCCTCGGTCATTCTGTTTCTTCTGTTACGCAGGCTATCCTTTTGTAATGAGCCCCTGCGTGCATTGCTTCCTTTTCTGCCCACAAAGAAAACTGCAGCAGCCCTGGAGAGAGGTCCGTTGGCTTGCTTCTCCCCTCTCTCAGTCGCTCATTCCGTTTCTGCCAGCACTGCAGGCTGCCTGCTTTGTACTGGGTCCTGCCTGCATTTCCACCTTTTTCCCAGAAGAAATCTACAGCTGTCCCAACGGACCTCCATTGAGTTTGCTCACTCCCCTGTGTCACTTGCTCTATCTCTGTTTGTCCTGGCACTGCAGAACAGTCCTTTGTGCTGGGCTCCTGCCTCTGTTGGCACCTTTTCTGGCCACAAAGAAATTGCAGCAGCCTGACAGGAAGTTTCTGTTGAGCTCGCTCACTCTCCCCTCTCACTCGCTTGTTCCGTTTCTGCCAGCGCTGCAGGCTGGCCTTTTTCTACTGGGCTCCAGCCTGCATTGCAGCCTTCTTCTACCCACAAAAATCTGCAGCAGGCATGGTGAAACTCTGTTGGCTCGCTCACTCACCCTGTCTCACTCACTCGTTCTGTTTCTTCCGCTGCTGCAGGCTGCCATTTTATACTGGGCCCTCGTGCATTGCTGCCTTTTCTACCCACAGAAATCCGCAGCAGTCCCAACAGACCTCCGCTGAGCTCACTCTCTCTCCCCTCCCTCAGTCACTCACTCATTCTGTGTCTCCCACAGCTGCAGCCTGCCCTTTTTGGACTGGGCTCCTGCCTGCATAGGGCTTTCTGCCCACAAAGAAATCTGCAGCTGTCCGACAGAGCTCCATTGAGGTCACTCACTCCCCATCTCACAAACTCCTTCTGTTTCTCCTGGCATTGCAGGCTGTGCTTTTATACTGCGCTCCTGCTTCTGTTGGCACCTTTTTCTGGCCACAAAGAAAATGCAGCAGTCCCAACAGAGCTCCGTTGACCTACTCACTCCCCTCTCTTACTCGCTCATTCCATTTCTGCAGGCGCTGCAGTCTGCCATTTTGTATGGGGCTCCTGCCTGCGTTGCTGTCCTTTTTCTGCCCACAAAGAAATCTGCAGCAGTCATGATAGAGCTCCGTTGAGCTCGCGCACTCCCTCTCTCACTCACTCGTTCTTTTTCTCCCGCCACTGCAGGATTGCCATTTTGTACTAGGCCCCATGCATGTGTTGCCTTTTTCTATCCACAAAGAAATCTGCAGTAATCCCATCAGAGCTCCGTTGAGCTCATTCATTCCCACTCCTCAGTCGCTCGTTTTGTGTCTTCTGCTGCTGTCTCCCGCTGCGGTTTGCCCTTTGTACTGAGCTACTGCCTGCACTGGTGGCTTTTTCTGCCCACAAAGAAATGTGCAGCAGTTGCAACACAACTCCGTTGAGCTCGCTCACTCCTCTTTCTCAGTTGCTCGATTAGTTTCTGCTCCACCCAGGCTGGCCTTTGTACTAGGCTCCTGCCTGGGTTGCACTTTTTCTGCCCACAAAGCAATCTACAGCAGTCACGATACAGCTCGCTGAGGTCGCTGACTCCCTTCTCTCACTCGCTCATCTGCTGTTTCTCCTGGTGCTGCAGGCTGCCCTTTGTACAGGCTCCTGCCTGCATTTGCACCTTTTTCTGCCCAGCAAGAAATCCCACAGCTGTCCAAAGAGCTCCATTGGGCCGTCACTCCCCGTGTCACTAGATCATTCTGTTTGTCCTGGCGCTGCAGGCTGTCCTTTTGTATTGGGCTTCTGCCATCTTGCCCTTCTTCTGCCCACAAAAAAATCTGCAGCAGTCACGATGGAGAGCTCAGTTGAGCTCGCTTTCTCCTGTCTCACTCAGTTGTTCTGTTTCTCCTGCTGCTGCAGGATGTCCTTTAGTGAGTGGGCCCCTACATGCATTGCTTCCTTTTCTGCCCACAAAGAAATCTGCAGGAGTCTTGACACAGCTCGTTGACCTGCACTCCCCCCCTCTCTCACCCACTCATTCCGCTTGCTGGCGCTGCAGGCTGGCCTTTTGTACTGGGCTCTTGCCTGCATTGCAGCCTTCTTCTACCCGCAAAGAAATCTGCAGCAGTCATGGTGAAACTCTTTTGACTTTGCTCATTCCCCTGTCTCACTCGCTCATTCTGTTTCTCCCGCCATTGTAGGCTGCTATTTTGTACTGGGCCCTCGGTGCATTGCTGCCTTTTTCTACCCACAAAGAAATCCACAGCAGTCCCAACAGACCTCCATTGAGCTCACTCACTCCCGTCCCTCACTCCACTCATACTGTGTGTCTCCCGTTGCTGCAGCCTGCCCTTTTGTACTGGGAGCCTGACTGCATTGGCAGTTTTCTGCCCACAAAGAGATCTGCAGCAGTCCTGACACAGTTCCATTGAGCTTGCTCACTCCCCTCTCTCACTTGCTCGTTGTGTTTCTCCTGGTGCATGAGCTGGCCTGTATTGGGTTTCCTGCCTGCACTGGCACTTTTCTGCCACAAAGATATCTGCAGCTGTGCCGACAGAGCACCATTGAGTTGCTCTGTTCCCCTGTTTCACGCACTCATTCTGTTTCTCCTGGCACTGAAGGCTGCCCTTTGTACTGGGCTCCTGCCTCTGTTGGCACCTTTTCTGACCACAAAGAAATCTGCAGAGTCCCAACAGAGCTCTGTTGAGCTTGCTCACTCACTCCACCTCTCACTTCGATTGTTCTATTTCTCCTGGCCGCTGCAGGCCTGCCCTTTTACTGGGCCCCTGCCTGCATTGCTGCCCTTTTCTGCCCACAAAAATCTGCAGCAGTTCAACAGAGCTTCAGTGAGCTCATTCACTCCCCTCCCTCACTCACTCATTCTGTGTCTCCCGCTGCAGGCTGCCCTTTTGTACTGGGTTCCTGCCTGGGTTGGTGGCTTTTCTGCCCACAAAGGGATCTGCAGCAGTCCTAAAACAGCTCCGTTGAGTCGCTCACTCTGCCTCTGCCACTTGCTCATCTGTTTCTGCCACTGTAGGCTGGCCTTTGCACTAGGCTCCTGCCTACATTGCTGCCTTTTCCTGCCCAAAAGAAATCTGCAGCAGTCATGATAGACCTCTGTTGAGCTTGTTCCAGTCCACCTCTCTCACTCGCTCATTCTGTTTCTGCCGACGCTGCAGGCTGCCCTTTTATGTCTGAGCACCTGCCTCTGTTGGTGCCTTTTTCTGCCACAAAGAAATCTGCAGCAGTCCCAACAGGCTCCTTTAGGCCCGCTCACTCCCCTCTCTCACTCACTCATTCTGTTTCCGCCACTGCTCCAGGCTGCCCTTTTGTACTGGGCTCCTGCCTGTGTTGCCGCCTTCTTCTGTGCACAAAAAAATCTGCAGCAGTCATGATAGAGCTCTGTTGAGCTCACTCACTCCCTCCCCTTCAGTCACTCATTGTGTTTCTCCGGTGCTGCAGACTGCTCTTTTGTCACGGGCTCCTGTCTGCATTGGTGCCCTTTTCTGCCCACAAAGAAATCTGCAGCAGTCACGATCAAGCTCCGTTGAGCTCACTCCTCCCCATTAGCTCATTCTGCTTCTCCTGGTGCTGCAAGGCTGCCCTTTTGTACTGGCGCCTGCCTCTGTTAACACCTTTTTCTGGCCACAAAGAAATCTGCAGCAGTCCTGACAGAGCTCTGTTGACCTGCTCACTCCCCCTTCGCTCTTCCATTTCTGCTAGCGCTGCAACTGCCCCTTCTGTATGGGGCTCCTGTCTGTGTTGCTGCCTTTCTGCCCACAAAGAAATCCGCAGCAGTCACGATAGAGCTCCATTGAGCTCACTCTCTGGCCCCACTCTCACTCATTCGCAATGTTTCTCCTGCCGCTGCAGGCTGCCCTTTGTACTGGGCCCTGTGTGCATTGCTGCCTTTTCTGCCCACAAAGAAATCCGTAGTAGTCCCAACTTAGCTCCAGTGACCTGATTCCTCCCCTCCCTCACTCACTCACTCATTCTGTGTCTCCCACTGTTGCAGGCTGCCCTTTTGTACTGGGTTTCTGCTTGCATTGGCAGCTTTTGCCCTACAAAGTGATCTGTAGCAGTCCTGACACAGCTCCGTTAGGTCACTCACTCCCCTCTGTCACTTTCGCTTGTCCATTTCTGCCAGCGCTGCAGGCTTTGGCTTTTATGCCTGGGCTCCTGCCTACGTTGTTGCCTTTTCCTGCCCACAAAGAAATCCACAGCAGTCACGATAGACCTCATTGAGCTTGCTCCTCCCCTTCTCTCACTCACTCATTCTGCTTCTGCCGGCACTGCAGGTTGGCCTTTGTACTGGGCACCTGCTTGTGTTGCTGCCTTTTTTGCCCACAAAGAAATCTGCAGCAGTGACGATAGAGCTCTGTTGAGGTCGCTCACTCCCCGTCTCACTGCTCATTCTGTTTCTCTGGCACTGCAGGCTGCCCTTTGTACTGGGCTCCTGCCTCTGTTGGCGCCTTTTTCTGCCCACAAGAAACCTCGCGCAGTCCCAACAGAGCTACTTTGAGCTCGCTGTCTCCCCTCTCTCACTCACTCGTCCCATTTCTGCCGGCGCTCCAGGTTGCCCTTTTGTACTGGACTCCTGCCTGTGTTGCCACCTTCTTCTGCACACAAAAATCTGCAGCAGTCATGATAGGCTCCGTTGAGCTCGCACTCCCTCTCTCTCATTCATTTGTCTCTGTTTCTCCCGCTGCTGCAGACTGGCCATTTGTACTGGGCCCCTGCATGCATTGCTGCTTTTTCTGCCCACAAAGAAATCTGCAGCAGTCCTGATGGAGCTGTGTTGAGCTCACTCCTTCCCTCTCTCACTCACTTGTTATGTTTCTCCTGGTGCTGCAGACTGCTCTTTTGTACTGGGCTCCTGCCTGCATTGGCACCTTTTCCTGCCCAAGGAAATCTGAAGCTGTCCCGACAGAGCTCCATTGAGGTTGCTCACTCCCCTGTCTTACGTACTTATTCTGTTTGTCCTGGCGCTGCAGGCTGCCCTTTCTACTGGGCTCCTGCCTCTGCTGGCACCTTTTCTGTCCACAAAGAAATCTGCAGCAGTCTCGCAGAGCTCATTGACCTACTCACTACCCCTCTCTCACTCGCTCCATTCCGTTTCTGCGGTGGCTGCAGCCTGCCCTTTATATGGGGCTCCTGCCTGTGTTGCTGCCCTTTCTGCCCACAAAGAAATCTGCAGCAGTCATGCTAGAGGCTCCTTTGAGCCGCTGCTCCCCTCCTCTCAGTCACTCGTTCTGTTTCCTCCTGCCGCTGCAGGCTGACCTTTGTACTGGGCCCCTGCATGCATTGCTGATTTTTTCTGCCCACAAAGAAACCGCAGCAGTCCCAACAGAGCTCCATTGACCTCACACACTCCCCTTCCTCACCTCGCTTGTTCGGTGTCTCCCAGTGCTGCAGGCTGCCCTTTTGTACTGGACTCCTGCCTGCGTTGGCACTTTTCCTGCCCACAAAGAAATCCATGGCAGTCCCGACAGGGGCTCAGTTCTTCCGGTCACTTCCCCTCTCTCCACTCGCTCAATCCTAAATTGTCCCAAACAATGATTTCGACAGCGACTGCAATATTTAGTGCAAAACACATTTCGCCAGGATGTGAACAAGCATTTGTCAATGCCGAATGTTGTCTCACTGGCATTGGCTTTGGTACTGCCAGAGGAAGAGATACGTAATGGAATGGCAGTGAAGTATTGAGTGATGCCAACCCACCCTCACCCTGTAAAGGCGACAGGTATTGGGGTGTGCCTTTGGGTCATCAGCTATAATGTCATGCCATTGTACATCACCCTACCCTGTAGACACTGACAAGTGTCATGGTGTGCTTTGGGGTCTTTGGGCATCTTTACCCCATTCCATAAGAAATACGGCTGGCGTGGGTGCAGTATAGGAGAATGGGGTGAATTTTGTGGCCGAACAGTGCAAGGCACGCCACAATGCCTGTCAGTGGCTGCAAGGTGGGGGTGAGGTGCAATGGCATGAGCATTTCATCCGGTAATACCTAGTCACAGCCCTGGCACCTGTCAGTCTGTACTGGGTGGGGTGCTACAGTTGGAAATCCTAACACAGTAGGGGTCGGTGGTATTTTCACTCCAGATTTTCAACATGGGCTGTTTGTGAGGCCACCTCATGAGAAGCAGCACAATCAATTTGTGAGTTGAAAGGTAGTTTTGTACAGCAGCTATGCCATTTGGTGACACAGGAGCGAAAACACATTTTGGGCAGGATGTGGAGAATGGCAACTGTATTGTTCATGAGGAGCGTAAAAATGGCAACGTTGAAAATCTGGGTAGAACATGAACAATTGGTGAAGTCATTAGCGCGCCAGAAACTGCACAACACACTGCCGTGACCCAATTATTTGTGGGAGCTTGTTAGCCACATTTTTAACATAGGCATTTTGGGACCTCATCTCTTGAACAGTAATGCTGTGATTTTGTCAATCAGTCCCAAAAGTTGATTTCCCACAGCGACCACACCATTGTGGGCCACAGGTGTGGAAACACATTTTGGGCAGGATGTGGAAAATTACAGCTGTACTGTTGATAAGGAGGTGTGAAAAATGCCAGTGTTGAAAATCTGGCATGAAAATATTACAAATTTGTGAAGTTACAAAGTGCGTGAAACTGCGCAATGCATGCTTGCAACACAGTCATTTATGGACTTTCAGTAGCAAATTTTCAATATAGGCATTTTAGGCCTCTGCTCATAAACAGTGTCGTTATTTCCTCACACTGTCCTGAAAACTGATTTCACACAGCAATCGATGCGCTTCTGCACGGACACATAAAAATACATTTCGCCAGGATATGTAAAATGATAGCTGCACTGTTCATAAGGAGGTGTGGAAAAATTCCAATTTTGAAAATTTGAGGTGAACATATTACAAATTCACGAAGTTATGGCGTGCATGCAAACTAGCAACACACACTCTGAAAACACTCATTTTATGGACTTTCATCACCAAATTTTCAACATAGGCATCTTAGGACCTCTGCTCATGAACAGTGTCAGTATGATTTTCTTAATGTGTCCCGAACACTGATTTCCCACAGCGACCACACTATTGTGTGCGAAGAGCGAAAACACATTTCGCCAGGATGTGAAAATGACAGCTGCACTGTTCATAAGGAGGTGTGTAAAATGACAATGTTGTTTGTTTGTTTGTTTAAAAGTTTATTTTTATACAGGTTGATTTGTTGGAGAATTAAATCCCATTTACAACAAATTCCTGTGGCAAATTACAGTAACAAAAACAAAATAATAAATAGGTACATACAATGCAAGGATTACATACGATCTAAAGACAGTTACAACAAACATTCAGGTAATCATGCAATTTAAGTTTAAATATGTGCAAATCAGAAATCTCAGTAATTTGAAAAGATAATTCATTCCAAGTCTTTGCTAGACTATTCTGGAGAATTATATCCCCCATCTGATTTATAACTTCGGATCAAAGGCTATTTCCTAGATGTTTTCCTTAACCTATCTGAGAATGTCAGGTTTGAATTCAAACATGTTAGATACTTTAATGGATGTCATTTTTATTCTTAGGATAAATTAAACCATGACATATCACTGACCATATGTACTTTCGTGCTATCGAGTGTAACCAATCAAGTTCTTGGTAAACCAAGCATCGATGAGCCAGTATTTATTCTGTAATATGTAATTCCCATTCTATAATAAGTCTGATCTAATTTATTTAGAAGTTTCTGGTAGGAGTGCATATATAATGGAAATCCATAATCAGTACAGGCAACAACAATTGTTTGACTAGTCTAGTTTTAATTTCCCTTGTCAGGCATCCTGACATCCTTCATAAGGCTCCCAATCTTTGATTCACCTTTTATCTGTAATAAAATGTGTTCAGAAAAGGAAAGTATTAATCAACAAGAACCCCAGATATTTTTAAGTAGATACCATCTGAACCTTGGTCCCATCTAGAAACTTATTCTGTAAATCTGTAAATCCTTTTTACATGTGATCCCACAGAAAAGATCATACTCTGTGTCTTTCCAGCACTCATTAAAGACCTGATCTCTCATCCAAATCTCAATATTAATATTATATTTGAAAATCTGGAGTGAAAATATTGCAAAGTTCTTGAAGAAATGCAGTATTAATGAAAACTGCACAATGCACGTCAATAGCACTCTCATTTTATGGACTTTCATCACCAAATTTTCAACATAGCCATTTTAGGGCTCTGCTAATGAACAGTGTCACTGTCATTTTCATAATGTGTCCCAAACACGGATTTCCCACAGCGACCAATCTATTTTGTGCCAGAAGTGAAACACATTTTGGCCAGGATTGAAAAAATGGCAGCTATGCTGTTCATAAGGCAGTGCAGAACAATGGCAATGTTGAAATACTGGAGTGAAAATATTATAAATTTGCAAACTTACGAGCATGCGTGCAAACTGCACAATGCGCTCTCTTACAGTCATTTTATGGAGTATCGGCACCAAATTTTCATCATCACAGTTTAGGACCTCTGCTCATAAACAGTGTCACTGTCATTTTCGTAATCTGTCCCAAACACTGATTTCTCACAGTGACTGCGCTATTCTGCACCGGAAGTGCGAAACACATTTCAGCCAGGATGTGAAAATGACAGCTGTACTGTTCACTAGGAGGTGGGAAAAATGCCAATGTTGAAAATCTGGTGTGAAAATATTGCAAATTTGTGAATACGTCATTTTCTGGATTTTCCTACCAAATTTGTAACATAGGCTTTTGAGAGCCCACCTCATGAATACTGGCACTGTCATTTGGTTAACTGGTCCCAAAAGTGATTCCACACAGTGACTTTGGAAATCACCTTCGGGACCGATTAGCCTATGACAGTGCCAGAATTCATGAGGAGGGTCCCTAAAACACCATGTTGAAAATTTGGTGCCATAATTCCAAAAAGCCCAAGATATGCATCAAAGTTGAAAACACCTATTTATTCCATTATACAGCTTACCAGCATTTCTTCAGTTCGCAGTCGGCTTTGAGGAGTACGAGCGTGTTCCTGGTCCACCAAAGATCCATCGCGCCGAGGTCCAGAGGTAAGTATAGGGTGGGGAGGGTGTGGGGAGGCAGGGTGTGCAGTGGGTGGGTGCAGATTGTGGGATGGTGGCAGGGAGACAGCGAGGACCTTTTTTACAGGCAGAAAAAAAAAACATCGCGAGGACCGCTTTTTTTTTTTGCAGGGCATGTGACACACTGGGATGGGCTTTCAGCATGCCAATGGACTCTTTTTAGGGGGCAGCTGGAGCCAACAGGGATTGGGCACCTCTGTTGGCACACAGCAAAGGTGGAGCCACATCATGCTGACAGGGATTGGGCACCCTGTTGTACACAAGAAATGGGGGATATTCCGTCGGGATTGGGCACTCTGTCAGCAAAGACAAGCGAGAATTGGTGAATATAAGCCGGGGGGATTGGGCACCCCTCGGCACACGGAAATGGGGGATATACCCGACAGGGATTGGGCACCCTTGTCCAGCAAACACAGAAGCGGGGAGCCATAAGCGAGGGGATTGGGCACCCCATTCGGCGCTCAACAAATGAGGGAGAGACATGTTGATGGGGACTGGGCTCCCAGTCAGCAACAACCCCTGCAATGAGGTCGCTTCCTCATTGCAGGGATGATGCTGCAATGCGAGGCAGCCCCTGATTGCAGCACCTAAATTTTACAAGGTTGTGGCATGCTGGCTGAACTAGTGTCAGCAGCAGCATGTCACGCACCTCGGGAAGGGTCAAGCCTTTAAAGGCTGTGGGGGCATTAGCAGCAACAGTGGCGACCTCCACAACCTGCTTCTGGAGAAAGCTGCTTAATATATTTCTTGTGCATGCATGCAATCAACATAAAAAAAATAATAGAAAGCTTAAAAAAATGTTGCAGCATTTTAATTTTATTCTTTTGTATGGAGCCATATTTTGTTAATATAAGAAAAAGTAGTCCAGTAGGTGGTGCTGCTGCTTATACTGTGGGGTTCTTGTACATGGTCAACCCCTCCCCACCCAACATATTCGTTGTTTTGTGGTGACCTTTGCTCTACCATTTCATTTAAATCAGTGTGGTCCCGCTGTTTGTCCTGTGAGACAGAGCCCAGCAGACACTTCCGGTTTCCCGTGTTCAGTCAGACAGTAACTGGGCATCATCGGAATACATAAGGTACAAAGCTGTTGTGTGTGTTTTTATTGTGGTAAACTGATTTGTTTGAATGGCCAGTGTGCGTGTGCGGCGTGCGTGTGTGTGTGTGTGTGGCTGTGGTTTGGAGATTCTTGTGGAAATGGACGGGGACCGCGGCGTAGTTTTACCTAGACTGAGGTAGCAGTAGCTGCCGTTTTTAAAGAGAATGAATCTGACAGCTTTTATGTGGATTAAGCAGATTTTCTGTGAAGTAGCTGTAGGAGGAGACACACAGGCAGTGAACTTTGTGCCTGGGGCGGCTAAGCCGTGCCAGCTTCAGGGCATCGTCGGCTGCACTAACACTTGTGTAGTGAGGGAGGATTTATTGCGTGTTCTGTGGTCAGTCGTATTGCCTGGATTTAATACAGTGATGTTGTAGTTCAATAACATCACTGTCCAAGGCACACTGACCAATCAGGATCAAGAATTCTCTTGCCATTGCATAATGCTCCATATCTGTCCTATTGAATAATGTCTCTGGTCAGCAACATCCGGAATGCATAATTGCCAGCCATTTTATATTGAGACTGGTGGCTGGTGGTTAACCCATTGCTGCTTTCTGGTCTGATGTTATATCTTACTTCAATCCAGGATGAGCAGTTGCAGCCTGTCTCTCTGCTTGCTACCCTGCTCACAATCCCAGTAGAGACTGCTTCCATTCATGTTCTAGTGAGCTGTTTAGTTGTGTTACTGTTTGTGTGTACACTGCACTGTTCTGGGGGCAGCTTGCCTCCCAGGTTTTTAGGCTCCACCTTATGCTTTGCGTTCTGGATTTGGGACATTGAAAGCTGCAATACTGTCTTTATTCAGGAACAATACTCTGGGTGATTTCTCGGTCAAGGCCATGTATTATTGTGTTGGGGACTGGAGGGGATCAATAGTCCTCAGTGAATTTATTTGTTAAAGCTCTAGATGTTTTCCAGTTGAAGTTATTAAAGTTTTGTAAGGTCTGGTTCAGGGCAGTACCTTAGTTTGTTAATATACTGTAGCATGTAAGGCTAGGGTGACGTTAGGGTGTATTAGTAGGGTATCACAAGTGGGAAGAGGAGGCAATAACCCCTCTTTACAAGACACTGGTTAGGCCCCATCTGGAGTACTGCGTGCAGTACTGGAGGCCACACCTTCACAAGAACTTTAACCAAACTGAGGCAGTCCAGAGAACGGCAACCAAAATGGTGCAGGCACTGCATCAGAAAACATATGAGGACAAATTAACAGAGCTCAATATGTATATCTTAGAGCAAAGGAGGAGAGGGGTGATATGATCGAAACATTCAAACACCTTAAGGGCATTAACAAAGTGAAAGAGTCTAACATGTTTCAATATAAGTAAAATAGCAGGACAAGAGGACACAGCATGAGATTAGAGGGAGGCCAATTAAGGGGTAATGTGAGGAAGTTCTTTTAACAGAAAGGGTGGTGGATGCATGGAATGACCTACCTCAGGAAGTGGTGGATATGAATACAATGCAGGGCTTCAAACAGGCATGGGATAGGCAAAGGGAGCAGTACAGATGAGTATGAATAGACAGACCATTGACAGAGCAAAGGCCAATGGCACATTTATAAGGTAGAAAAAGAAATGGGCAGACTGGATGGGCCTTGCGGTCCTTATCTGCTGTCAGTTTTATGTTTACCCCCTACTTTGGGGTTCGTATTTTATATCCAGAAGTGGGTCTGTTAAGGGTTTATTATTGAATCCTTTTGCCTGAATAGTACAAGTTTGTCCCTGTGGATCTACTATAATAATGGGGCAAGGTTTGTTTATGTATTTTAGGGCTCCAACTATCAGACTCAGGGACAAAAGCATATCACATCATAGTCTACGGGTCGGGTCATAACCATATTTTTCTTTTTGCCCTACGGAGGTTTATCTGTTCCTCCTTGAGGGTTATATATGTAGTAACTGTAATTGTAACTATTTTATGTCCTCATGTTCTTTCAAATCTTGTACACTGTTATTTGGTAATTGTTTGTTATCACTGTTTTGTCCTCTCTGTGACGAGGTACCTTTGTAAACGAGCCTCTGGCTCAAAGGTTATAAACTGATGTTTAATAAATAAATAAATAAAAGTATACAGGAAATTTTTTTTTTGGGTGGTTGGACACTACTTTTGGTCCTCTTTCCTGCAGGATGGGCCCTTATTACTGCAGGGTATCACTAATCAGGAAGCTTCTGATTAAATTCTAAAGTTAGCTGTTGTGTTTTGTATCAGGTTTGTGGAGAGGGGCAGCGGGGTGAGAGCCTGTTGGGTTGGGTTCACCATGGACCTGTTAGTTTTGTTAATTATTTTCTTTGGGGAGGGAGGCTGGGAATTTGTTATCGTGATATACAATAGTGGGCCTTTATTTTTATTAACTGTTCCTCTGTTTGTGGGGCATCAATTTGTGGTTACAGGGTTATGGTCCTACTCCCTGTCTTTCCCAAAGTTTTTTGGGGTGTTAGAGTAAGGTTGGGGCTTCTTTTTCTGGATTCATGTTACAAGGGATGTCGGGTAGGGGTTGGGGAGGGATGGCACAGCACTATCTTTATGATTTTGATGGGGTTGACTTTTCTAATACATATGATTGAACATATGGTGTTATAAGTTTAGTTATGATTAGTTCCTTAACTTTTGCTATATGGAATGTGAAGGTGCCTTTCCAAGTCCAAACGATATAGTATTCTTAAACATCTGCAACATCTTAAGTGTGAGTTACATTTGTACAGGGACACACCTCCTCGAAAGTGAGGGCTCTCTATTCCGGCATCAGAATATTGGCCAGGTTTTTACTGCAGGGACGAGGTGTTGCAATCCTCTTTTCTAGGAGAGTATCATTTGTGTGTCAACAGTGCATGGAAGACCCTCAGGAAGATGTCTTCTCCTCTGGGGTGCTGTGGACTGCATTGACATTCTGCTGGATTGTGTTTACTGGCCCCAATTCCAATACCCCTCCCCTCTTTTTATAGAGATGGCCAACTTAATTGCTCTGTTCCTCTCTATCTCTATTTTTTGGGAAGAGACTGGAACCTCCCTTTTCCTCAGACCTTGATCAGACTGGCAGACCTCGGTCAGGCTTGTCCCCACCAAATTTCCCTGCGAGTTTGTAGATTCCCTTGGTATTTGTGATCTGTGGCAGATTTTCAACCCTCAGCAGCCAGAATACACATTTTATTCCCTGTCATGGTTCCTCATCAGGGATAGATTTTTAGCTTGTCAGCCACACTCTTCTGACGGACTGCTGGGTTGTGGGATCACTCCCAAGGTTCTCTCAGACCACTCATTGGTCTGGAGTAAATTGCTCTAGACTCCCATTTTAGAAAGAAACCTTGTGGAAATTAAATAGTCAGCTTCTAATGGAGGTATATTATCACCCATATTAAAGAACAACTAGTGTTCTTTATCTCTTGTAATGAAGGCTCAACTGGGAAACCAGACATAGAATGGAGCGCTATGAAATGTTTCCTTCATGGTGAGTTCATCCTAGCCTAGCTTCAGTCAGGAAAAGAAATGGAACAGGTGGTCTCAGACCTGCTTTCTTGCATCAGGTCCATAGAAAAGAACCTCTCTGCGACATCCCGATTCTGTACATCAGGAACTGTTGTTTTGAGGGTTAAATATGAGGACCTACTACGGAGAGGAGCTGAATATGCCATCGTTAAAACACATGCCAAACATGCCGACCAGGGTGACAAGAATAGGCGTCTGTTGGCTCTTCACCTTAAAGGCTGAGGCCTCAAGGTTGATTGCCGGCATACGGTCTGCTGCTGATGGCTCTATGAAAATGACTCCTAAAGAGATTGAAGCTGAATTCAAGCATTATTATCGGGCTCTGTATAGTTTGCAGTCTAATTTACCCTCTCTACAACAGATCACTGAATATTTAAGTGCTATTCCCCTTCCTACACTGACTGTTGAGCAACAACATTTCTTGGTGTCCTCCTTAAAGGAAGCGAAATTCATTCAGCTATTCAAACATTATCTACAGACAAGGCACAGGGACCAGACAAATTTTTTCCAAACTTTTGCAAGATATTTCCTAAGGAACTGGTGCCCTGCCTGTATCGCTTCTATAATTACATACTGACATCAGGTCTGGGGTATCATTCCCTCCTTGATGCTGTGATAGTACTGCTCCCCAAGCCAGATAAAGATCTGGAAAAATAATCAGTTATAGGCCCATTTCACTCCTTAACTATGATATGAAAATTCTGGCCAAGATTATGGCGGCATGGATCAGTCAAGTTTGGTCTGGTCTTATTGGCCCAGAGCAAGTTGGCTTTATTGCACTCCTCAACTGACCACGTGCATAAAGTGAATCACATCCTCTCCATGTCCCAGGATGCTATCGTCCCTGTGTCCCTGGAAGTGAGAAGGCTTTTGATAGGGTCGACTGACAATTTCTATTTAAACCCGACAAGATTTGGCTTTCCTCCCAATTAATTTCTTGGATTCAAGTGTTATACTCTACCCCAGCGCCTGTATCTGCTGTAATGGTGTTTTCTTCTTCTTTCCCTCTTTCTTCAGGTACCAGGCAGGGATCTCCTTTATCCCAGTTCTTGTTTAATTTATATTTAGAACCACTTCTTACTAAACTTTGGATGAGCCCTGACCTTACCGGGGTTCATAACGGATCTATAGAACTTAAGTTGTCTGCTTATGTGGATGACATTCTCCTACATTTATCTCATCCAAAGTCAGCCATTCCATGGCATTGGCCATTATACAAGAATATGACTACTTGTCCAATTATAAACTTAATTTAGATAAGACTGTTATTATGCCCTTAAATTCTAGAACCCTTAAGACAGACATCATAGATCTTGATATGACATGGTCTCCTCAGTCCCTCAAATATTTGGGTATTTTCCTCTCTCATTGAGTGAGGCCAAGATGATAAAGATTAATTTCACTAACCTGGTATGCACCATTCATCAAGACCTTCAGCACTGGAGGATATTACCTTTGACTATTTGGGGAAGAATTAATATTATAAATATTGACATGAATATTTTACTCCAGATCTTCTATCCACTTAATATGCTGAACTACTGGTGCCCTCTGTCCTGGTTCAGAAGGATTCAATCTCTCATCTCAGACTTTGTGTGGTTGGGTAAGCCCCAGACGATCCTACCATATGCTTCTAAACCTCATGGAGTGCTCCAACTTCCATATTTTAGCCTGTACTACTGCCATGCTAGCAAGTATCTAAAGGGCTCTCTGTGAGACAGGTCATTGATCCCAATTCCTACCTTCCCGTATGGTTGACCCTAGAACTAGAATTTATTCGGAAGCTGGACTATCCTCAGAGTCATTATTGTATGAAGCCCCAGGAGTTACCTGCCTCTTTGCAGGGCTATGGTGATTGGGGTGTCGCTTAAAGTGCATTACAACTGCTCAGTTCTGAAATACAAACATAAAATGGATCTTTCTTAGCCTATTCTCTGAAATCCACATTTCAAGATTGTTGGGAAATTATTTCGAGTTGGTTTCCTCAACTTATCAATACCTATGTATGCAGCTTTCTCAGGACGAGGACTTGTCTCTCCTCAGTAGAAATTTTACACAAGTTGGATTTGGATAACACCAATATTTTTAAAGTGTATCAGCTTCGCCATTCTATCATAAATTGGTTTGGTATAGGTCTTGCCACGGTGAACGAAGGTGAGTTTCTGCAGTCTCTGGGGATTTTGGCTTCCCACCTGCACTCAGTGTCAAAATCTATGCTTCAGTATTCCTTAAAGCCTTTCCCACCATGGAGGGTGCATCCACTTACTGGAACTCACAGTTCCCACAGCTGGCATATGATATGGCAGGATAATTATACCTACAAAACACAAGATTGTCTGCATCTCACTCAGTATTATATTCTTAATAATCTATATCTCACTCCAGTCAAATTGGTTAAGATCGCGAAGAATCAAATCTTCTCTTTGTACAAGATGTGGGAATTGGAAGGCACTCCTTACCATGTTTTTGGGACTGTACTAAGGTGGCCTCCTTATGACTAACTATCCAGCAGAAAGCAGACCCACTATTGGGAATAAATGGGTATTTTCTCCAGAGACATGTGTGGTTGGAGACTACTCGACCATTGATGTCAAGGAGTGTAGATATATGGCTATGTTATCCCTGTCGGTCAAGAAGATTGTCCTTCATCATTGGTGAGATGACAAGTCTTTAACCTATACCGAATGGCTGCAGGAACTATTATTTAATCTCAGACTTGAGAAAATGATTGCCAGTCTAAGCAATCTTCTTACTAGATATGAGAAGATATGGAGCAAGCTGCACACTTTATACACTGTAACTTGTAGTGGGCACCCTTGATAGATATCAGTAGATAATGTTTGTCTTTACTAATATCCCATCTGCTCTTGGTTATGGAATCTATATCCTGTGTGTTTGTGCTCTGTCTGGGTTAAGGGCTGGGTTAGGGGCAGGGGTGGGGTGGGTGGGTGGATGAGTGTTGTTTGTTATGGTTAATGTTTGTCTGTTGTCTTGTTATATTGTGTTTTCATTGTTTGGAAAATTAATAAAGTGCACTAAATTTAAAAAAAAAGCAGACATCTTAAACAGGTATTTCTGCTCAGACTTCACAGTGGAGGGAAGGAGTGACAGACTACCAGGGAGTAGCAGGAACAGGTGGAGGGAGTAGGTAAACACAAGTCCATTTTCAAAAGAAAGAGTATGGAAGAGACTTGCAGCTCTGAAGGTGGACAAAGCTATGGGACTGATAAGATACATACAAGAGTTCTAAAGAAACTCAGAAAGCTGCTAGCTGACCCAATCACAGCCTTATTCAACAGTTCACTGGAAACAGGCATGGTTCCAGATGACTGGAGAAGAGCTGATGTGGTTCCTCTACATAAGAGCAGCAGTAGGGAGGAGGCTAGCAGCTATAGGCTGGTCAGTTATACTTCCATGGTGGGAAATTAAATGAAACCCTGTTAAAGGAAAGTTTGGTAGAGTATCTTGATTCCAGTGGGTTGTAAGACCACAGGCAGCATGGATTAATGAGGAGGAGGTTGTCAAACAATTCTAATGGATTTCTTTGACTGGGTGACCAGGGAAACAGATCAGGGAAGGCAGTGGATGTGTCCTGTCTGGACTTCATCAAGGCCTTTGGCACTCTGCCACACAGGAGGCTGATAAAGAAACTAAGCAGCTTAGGGGTAGTATCCAAAGTGGTGAACTGGGTTAGAAACTGGTTAACAGACAGAAAACAGAGGGTGGTGGTAAATGGCACTTAGTGGAATGATGGAGGAGTGACCAGTGGGGTACCACAGTGCTCAGTTACTAGGACTGGTCTTCTTCAATGTCTTTATAAGTGACAATATTGAGGAGCTGGATGGAAAGGTGTGCCTTTTTCAGATGGTACCAAAGTCTGCAAGAAGGTGGACACTC
This sequence comes from Neoceratodus forsteri, assembly GCA_016271365.2. Taxonomy (NCBI): domain Eukaryota; kingdom Metazoa; phylum Chordata; order Ceratodontiformes; family Ceratodontidae; genus Neoceratodus; species Neoceratodus forsteri. Next base: position 96,863,826 of record JADMNL010000023.1, on the reverse strand, counting down.
AGGAGAGAGTGGAGAGAATGAGCAGGGATCCAAGGAAACTCCAGGAATGGTCTAAAATACAACAGTTGAGGTTCAATCAAAATGTTCAAAATCATGCACCAACAGCATAGGAAACCAGGTGCTGAGTATAAGATTAAGGAGATGTACTGACAGCCACCAAACAGGAACAGGACCTCGGGGTTATCATATCTGTTGACATCAAGATGGCTGTGAAGTGTGACAAAACAATGGGGAGGGTTAGTGGGATGCTGCGGTGCATAGGGAGGGTATATCCAGTAGGAGGAGAGAGGCACTGTATTGTTTGCTAGTGAGACCCCACTTGGAGTACTGTGTGCAGTTTGAAGGCCACACCTCAGAAAGGACATAGACAGGCAGAAGCAGTCCAGAAAAGGCAACTAAAATGGTGCAGGAGTGCATGAGAAGCCCTACCAGGAGAGACTGAGAGATCTCAACATGTACACCATGGACAAGAAGAGAGCAAGAAGTGACATGATTGAGACCTACAAGTACCTCTCAGGTGAACAGGATCCAGGAAAAAGTCTCTTTCAAGGGGTCTGTTGGGGGAAGAGGAAGATGTTCGTACCTATGTTGCAGAGCTCCGCTGTTCCAGATTTACATTTGGGGCTTCTGTAATCCTCTTTCATGCTGTATGGCCACTTTGACTCATTTACAACCTTTTAAAGAAGCCACTTAAAGTAAAAGTGTCTCCACAGAGAATTTATTTCTCAAAAGATGGGAAAGCAACTCCAATACAGGGGCAGTAAGGGTTTCCTGTTCAATTGGAGAAATGGCTTCCCTATTCAGTATGGCCAGAACCGGGCACCAAGCTGAATCAACCCACAAAGCTAATGCTACAGTCTATATAGATGCTTCTTATGGAGTTCCGGGGAGATTTAGACATCATTAGGTAAAGTTCATTCATCATTAGGAGATACTGTAAACTGCTGTCAGTGAATCAAAGGTAACATCTCAACGATGGAGGAGAAGTTGGATTCTGCTGAAAACAAATGGAGAAACTTTTGGCATGAGTCCTGACTGTGGAGAGTGTGTAAATGCCTCATTGCATGAACAACTTACAATTATATCTAAATTAGAAAAATTAGTGAATACTCTTTTGTTAAAGAAATCTATGACTTATTGGACTTCCAGTTGATGTTACCTCCAGTGGACTTACAAAGGGTATATTGAAAACTAATAGCCATGATTTTCTCATTAGAAAATCCTTTACATAGAAACATAGAAACATAGACTTTGATGGCAGATAAGGACGCTTGGCCCACCTAGTCTGCCCATTTCCCTACCTAGAGGATAAGCTGCAGATCCTATTTAACCAACAGCCTATTTCTTCCTCCCCCCACAAAAATTGTCTTATGTCTGTCCCATGCATTCTTGAATTCTCCACAGTTTTAGACCCCACACCTCCTCAGGAAGGCTGTTCCATTCATCCACCACCCTCTCTGTGAAAATATACTTCTTCACATTGCCCTCAGCCATCCCCCTCTATCTTCATTTGTGTCCCCTTGTTCTTGCACATCTCTTTTCTGAAAGATGCTACCCTCTTGGACTTTGTTGATTCCACTGAGGTACTTAAACATTTCTATCATGTCCCCCTTTCCCTCCTTCTCAAGGGTATACATATTAAGCTCCTTTAGCCTCTCCTCATATGGCTTCTCTTGCAGACCCTGCACCATTTTAGTTGCCCTCCTCTGAACTGCCTCCATCCTGCCTATGTCCTTGCAGAGATGGGGTCTCCAGAACTGGATGCAGTACTCCAGATGGGGTCTCATCAACTGTCTGTATGGGGGATAACAACTTCCTGTTTTCTGCTGGTGATGCCTCTCCCTATATCCCAGTATCCCACAGCCCTCCCTACGCCTTCTCATATTGCTTGCCAACCTTAAGGTCATCTGATATGATTACCCCCAGGTCCTTTTCATTTTGTTGTTACTACCTCCCCAGTGTGTAATCTTCCCTGGGTTTTGTTTCCCAGGTACATTACTTTGCACTCTTTGCATTGAATCAAGCTGCCATACTTCTGACCATTCCTCCAACCTTGCCAAGTCCCTTTTCATCCTTTCCACGCCTCCTTGTGTATCAACCCTGTTGTAGATCTTTGTGTCATCTGCAAAGAGGCATACTTTTCCTTCTGGTCCCTCTGCAATGTCACTTATAAAGACATTAAAAGGACTGGACCCAGTACCGAACCCTGCAGTACCCACTAGTAACCCCTCTTTCTTCAGAGTGGACTCCATTTACAATTATCTTCTGTGTCCTGTTGTTCAGCCAATGTTTTATCCAGGCTACCACCCTGGGACCCACTCCAAGGCTGGTTAATTTGACTACTAATCTTTGTGTGGGACTGTGTCAAATGCCTTGCTAAAGTCTAGGTAGGCCATGTCCACAGCCCCTCCCTGGTCTACTATTTTGGTCACCCAGTCAAAGAAATCAATTAGATTAATCTGACATGACCTTCCCACTGTGAACCCATGCTGCCTTGGGTCCTGTGCCCCACTGGCCTCTCGGTACTCAACAATTCTTTCCTTCAGAAGTGATTCAATCACTTTCCCTACAACAGAGATCAAACTGACAGGTCTGCAGTTTCTTGCCTTTGTCTTGCTCCCACTTTTGTGAAGGGAATCACATCAGCCTTCTTCCAGTCCTCAGGTACCACACTATCCTCCCATGATTTCTTGTAAAGGGTAGTCAGTGGTGTCACTAGTTCTCTGCCTAATTCTTTTAGAATTCTGGGGTGAATTCCATCTGGCCCATTGCTTTGTCCACCTTCAGTTTTAGGAGTACTTTCAGAACCCTTTCTTCTGTGAAAGAACTGGGATTGACCCCCTCTCCAGTGTGCTTCTGTTTATTGGATTAGGCACCTCCCCACTTCCTCTTTTGTGAATACCGAACAAGTATTCCTTCAGTATCCCTGCTTTTTCACTGTCTCTCTGCCCACCACCATCCATTCTATTCAGCCTCACTATCCCTCCCTTTGTCTTTCTACACTCCCTGATATACCTATAAAAGGTTTTATCCCCCTTCTTAACCGAGTTGGCTATCTTTTCCTCAGTTTGTGCCTTTGCTATTCTGACTACCCTGAGTAATTTGGAATCTGCTTTCAGACCACAATCTAGAGTAGAATATACAAATTCCCATGGGGAAAAAGCAGGTGTGAGATGTGTGATCTGCACTTTTTCTCACTATCTGAAAAAAATAAAATATTACATTTGACAAGGCAGAGAAAAGGTTTTACCTATGAAGAACATTAACTACAGTACACCTGTACCGGATTTTTGCATGACTCGCAACATCGGAGAAAATGATTCCTTCCTATTAAAGAGCTAGTGGAGCCAAAACAGACAGACTGGAAAATAATACAAATGTTAAGCAGTGGTCAGTTGTAACTTTCTAGTTCTGAAGTATTTTTCTTTTCCTTTTGCTCATCAGAAAGTATTCTGTGACAATATGTGCTGGTGTGTGGAACAGCTCTTAGCTTGGAAACTGACATATCTAACTGCTGCCCACACTACATCATCAGCATTGTGATCTCACTGACCGTGACATCACAGGTGAATGACCTGGCAGTCACTCACTTGCTCTTCGAAATAGCAATGATGTCACAGTCAGTGAGGTCACAATGCTGATGATGTAGTGTGGAGCAGTAGAAAGGATATGTCAGCTGCCAGGCTAAAATGCTAGTTCACTTTCACACATCGCACCTACTAACATCAGGTAAACAATCTTCTAATTAAACAAAGGGAAAAGAAGTACCTCAGATATAAAGGTAATGGCTGGCTACTTTTAAAATCTAATATTAGTTTGGGGCAGTACACTAGCTCTTGAAAGTTGAATTTATTCAGGCTGAGATTCCTGCAGTCTTGCAAGCTCCTGCAAAATTAAAAATAAAATTTCAAGGGAAAGATCACTTTTCTGGATGTCGATGCCGCCCAAGCCTTTCTTGAGAAAATGTTGTGCTTCCTACAGAAATAGACTCATATTTAGAAGAGGAAGTCGATGATACTCAATGCTTGCCAGTGGTTACATAAAACTTCCAGACTAGACAGAACCTTTTCTTTTTGATAAATTGATTGTCTTGTGTGGTCCTCATTCTTGCCCTAGTAGAAACTCTGGGGACATGCTTTGACAAACTCTTTTCTTATGTTATTATTTCTTACAGTATAAACAGGAGGTATATAGCTTGGAGCATACAGCAACTGAAGGTATTACATACATTTCTGATATAATTCCTAATGTATTCTATATCTTACTACTTTTATCCCCATAACAATTAAAAATATTTATACTTTTCACATTTAACTTATATAATAGATATCAAGATGCATTAGTTTTATTTACATTATTCTTTTAGTGTTGTGTTATGATAGCTCTCTAAATTAAAAATAAAGTAAAAAAAAAATGAAAGTCTCTTTCAAACGAAAAGTAGCACCAGGACTGGGAACATGTGATGAAGCTGGAGAGGCTAAGTTTAGGAGAGATGTGAGGAAATATTTCTTCACTGAATGGGTGGTAGTCACCTTGTACAGACTGTCAACAAAAGTGGTGGAGGTGAAAACAGTGTGTGTGGGGGTCAAGCATGCATAGGATAGACATAGGGGTGTATTAGAGACTAAGCAGGGGAGAGTGGGTTGCTGGAGACCAGTTAGGGTCCATGAATACAGATAAGGCAAGGAACACCTGGGCAGACTGGGTGGGCCGAGTGGTTCTTTTCTGCTGACAAATTCTGTGTTTCCATGTAGCAGGTTTGATGATTGCAGATCACCACAGCATTGACATCATTAAACTTCTCCAAGAAATTCTGGATTCCAGGACAGAGGGGACACATTTTATGTTTGCTTGCATGCATGTGCAAGAAACATAGTTGATGATACAAAATGCAGTGCCGTACAGTTGTGAGGAGAGCACCGCTTCAGTGAGCAGTGCTCCCCTCCCTACACACACACACACACACACACACACACACACACACGCGCACGCGCACTCAAGCATGCATGTTGTGTGCTCATGCACTCCTCTCCCCCCACGCACACACTGTATGACTGGCCGGGATGCCCAATCCCTGTCAGCTTCACCCCAAAAACTTTCCTGTTGCCACGCTGAGGCCCACCCCAGCATGGCAAAATTATTATTGCCAATGGGGTGCGCAATCCCCGTCGGCTCCAGGCCCCCAAACAGCCTTCCAGCTGCCACACTGGGAGCCCACCCAGCGTGGCTTAAGCGATCCCGACGAGGGTCCCCAATTCCCGATGACTTCAAGTCCCCCAAAAAAAGCTTTCCTGTTGCTGCAGCTGGGAGCCCACCCAGCAAAAATTACTATACGACGGGGGTGCCCAATCCCCATCGGCCTCTAGGGCCCTTCAAACAGCTTCCTTCCAGCTGCCATGCTGGGAGACCACCCCAGCGGGCAATTTTGATGCATGTCTCAGGCATTTTTAAATTTTGCACCAAACTTTCAACAAGGGTTTTGGGATCCCTCCTCATGAATTCTTGAACTGTCATGGCGTTAATCGGGCCCGAGGTGATTTAGTAGTCACTGCAAAATCACCTTTTGGGACGATTAAGAAATGACAGTATCTGTGTTCATAAGGTGGGCTCTCAAAAAGCCTATGTTGCAAATTTGGTGAAAAATTCTAAAAATGACTGTTTTATGAGCGTGCATTGCGCAGTTCCTATGCACGTCCGTGAAGTTCGCAAATTTTTATTATTTGCACTCCAGATTTTCAACATTGCCATTTTACCACACCTCCTTATGAGCAGTACAGCTGTCATTTTTCACATTTCACCCAAAATGTGTTTCGCGCATGTAGCCCACAATGGCGAGTCGGTGTGCAAAATCAATGTATGGGACACTATAAGAAAATCACAGTGACACTGTTAATGAGCAGAGGTCTCAAAATGGCTATGTTGAAAATTTGGTGAAAAAATTCCTAAAATGACTGTTTTACAAGCATCGTTACACAGTTCCTCAATGCAGCTCATAAGTTCAAATGTTTAATATTTGCACTCCAGATTTTCAACATTGCCATTTTACCACACCTCCTTATGAGCAGTACAGCTGTCATTTTTCACATTTCACCCAAAATGTGTTTCCGTGCATGTAGTGCACAATGGCACAGTCAGTGTGTGCAATCAATGTTTGGACAGATTAAGAAAATCACAGTGACACTGTTCATGAGCAAGGTCTTAAAATGGCTATGTTGAAAGTTGGTAAAACATTCTCAAAAATGACTGTTTAGGGCGCGCGTTGCGCGGTTCCTCACTGCGCTACCAGTAAGTTTGCAGATTTTAATATTTGCATGCCAGATTTTCAACATTGCCATTTTACCACACTTCCTTATGAGCAGTACAGCTGTCATTTTTCATCTACGCCCAAAATGTGTTTCCACACATGTGGCGCACAATGGTGCAGTCGTTGTGCAAAAGCAATGTTTGGGACAGATTAAGAAAATCACAGTGACACTGGTCATGAGCACAGGTCTTAAAATGGCTATGTTGAAAATTTGGTGACAAAACTCCATAAAATGACTGTGTTACAAGTGAGCATTGCGCGGTTTCCACGCACCCTCGTAAGTTCATGAATTTATAATATTTTCAGTCCAGATTTTCACCAGTGGCATTTTCCACACTTCCTTATGAACAGTACAGCTGTCATTTTTCACAAAATGGCCAAAATGTGTTTTCACACTTACAGCACAGAAATGCGTGGTCGCTGTGGGAAATCATCGTTCGGGACAGATGAAGAAAATCACAGTGACACTGTTCATGATCGGAGGTCCCAAAATGCCTATGTTGACAATCTGCTGTAAAAATCCCCAGACTAATTACATTATGGGTGTTCATTGCTCAGTTTCTCATGCACTCGTGACTTCACTAGTTTTTAATATTTCACTGTAGATTTTCAACATTGCCATTTTTACACCTCCTCATGAACAGTACAGCTGTCATTTTCACATCCTGTTCGGAATGTGTTTTGCACCTGTGGTGCCAAATGCCGTAGTCGCTGTGCAAAGCAGCTTTCGGCTAACAAACTGATATTGCCACTGTTCATGGGGGGTCACAAAAACCATGTTGAAAATTTGGAGAAAAATAACGAATGCCTGAGGCATTAGGGTTTCCAACCATAACACCCCACCCTGTAGAGAATGACAGGCATCAGGGCTGTGACTTGGGATTGTCGCCTGCAATGCTCATACCATTACACCCCCACCCACACCCTTCAGCCACTGAGAGGCATTGAGGTGTGCCTTGGACTTCGGCCCCAAAGTTCACCTTATTCTCCTATACCACACCCATCTCACCGTATTTCCTGATGGAATGGGGTGAGCATAAAGAGCCAAAGACCCCAAGGCACACCGTGACACTTGTCAGTGTCTGTAGGGCAGGGGTGTGGTGAAATAGCATAGCCATTATGTCTGACGACCCAAATGCACCCAATACCTGTCACTATCTGCAGAATGGTGATGGGTTGGCTTCAGTTCAATACTTCACTGCCATTCCTATTATGCAGCTCTGTAACTCCTACACTACCAATGCCAATGCCAGCAAGCAAACATTCAGCATTGACAAATGCTTGTTGTGCTTGGTTCACTGTCACTGACACTGGACAAAATGTTGAAAAGCTGTTAATGCTGTGAGGTACAATGGTATCTGTCACTGCTTACCACATACACTATTTGGCAGGCATGGGTGCACCAACAAACTGTTCTTCTGCCTCTCAGTGAAGGCAGCAAACATGCTTTGAGCTGTCCAGGAACATTGTGGATTGCAAAGGAAACTTTTCAGGATTAGGTTGAAAAGCACTACATGCTGGGCTGCCAACTCAAACAGAAGTAGACTCTGCATGACCTGTCATTAAAGGAGAACTGCATTGTACCTGCAAGTCATGTTTCCAGTAGATGCTGTTTTTCAAATACTAGTACTATGATAGGCCTGACGTCTCCTAGCACTGTTTAAACAATTAGAAATACAGCAAGGTGAGAAAGACAGAGGTTGACCCCCTCATTTTGGGCAGTGGAATCCTTTTCTCTTCTGTGTCCTTTGTTTCACCTCTGGTCTGACTAGACAGGGTCTCTTGAGTACCTTTATCTCCTTTATCTCGGTTTTCCCTTTCTGTTGCCCAGAACATACTAAAAACAATGAGGATAATGTGTGCAGAAACAGTGGCACAGTAACTAGATGTATGGCGCCATCTTTTGCAAAGAAAAACAGTACAGCAAAATGACAGGTACCTTCTAGAATTTTTATGATAATTAAGCAATAAAACACTCCAGGGTGTGTGTTGTGGTGGGATAACGGCACACCTCAGGTGTGTTGTGAGGCATGAGGCACCATCAAATGCCTTCAACCACCCGAGAAGTGCTGTTATCCCACCACACTCTCTGGAATCTTACTGTGATTATAAGCTGGCAGTGTAGCATAGAGATTAGAGAAACAAGCTGTGAATGAGCTTGGTACATCCAGGAGATCTGGGTTTTATTCCCACAACCTCCACTTGCACACTGCATGACTCTGAGCTAGTCGCTTAACCACCCTAAAGCTCCTGGGTAGCCCCTGAAAACAGGCACTTATGCCTAGTAGGCCTTACCCAGCTAACTAATAATAAATTATAAATAAGTCCAAGACTTTATTAGGAGTTAAAAATTCACCAAAATCAAAACAATAAACATTTTTATGACTAAAAAAACAAGTTCATCTACCCCAGCAAAACAGTCCCAGCACATCCCAGTACACACATGCCATCTCAGGTTCAAATATCATGCACAGCAAAATACATTTATTTTAAATTAGCTCTTAAACCCCTATTTTCCCCAATCCACCCCATTTACACATTCCCTCACATTTCTTTCTTCTTCTTCCTTATATTACTCCTTCCATTTTCCCCACCTTGTTTCTTGTCTGTCTTTCTTACATTAAAGAAATGGAGAGCAGGATTCACAAAGCAGATCGCTGAGGCACAAATGAGATGCACTGGCGCAAATCAGAAATGTGCCATGGAGCTCACACTCGGGCAAGCGCAGTTGTACCCGGCTCAAGCTGGATGCACTGCACTGAACAGGATGCACTGGAGTTGCAATGAAATGATATGCGGTGCAGTTCGAGGCGTACATCTGCATACACAGCACAGAGCCATTCACAGTGTAAAATGAATGTGCAAGTAAGGAGCATCCACGGCGCAAGCCGAAATGCGCCTGGGGAGATGAGTATAAAATAAGTAGACTTAGTGCAAGCCCCAACAGGGCACCAGTAGGATAGCAGGAACAAGCAGGAGGAGAGAGGCAGCTGAAAGGCAACAATGGACAGTGTACCATTCCTGATGGTGGGCACGATAATGGGGATGAGGAGATGGGCAGACCAGCAACGTGGTGGTGGAAGACACCTTAGGCAGCCAGCCCCACGGTGGTATCGTGCCAGACTGACATTCGAACAGCTGACAGACACAGAAACAGTTGGCCAATACCCCCTGAACAGGGCTATTCTGAGGCAGCTGTGTGAGCTGTGCCATGATGAAATGCAGGCACCCACTGAAAGAGGTCATGCCATAGCTGTGGAGACCAAGGTACACAGCAATGTGCTTGCTCACCATGGGAACCTTCCAGAGGCCAGCCGGGACACCACTGGCATCTTCCAGGCATCCACGTCCCATCTCCTCACACAATTCCTCACCACACTGCTCCCACATGCTTCAGAGTACATCCATTTCCCAAGCACACAGGCAGAGCAGACAGAAGCCATGCAGCAGTTCCACAGGGTGGCATGCATGCCAGGCATCATAGGGGCCACTGACTACATCCATGTGACAATCCGCACACCACCTGGTGATGATGCGGTGACATAAATCAACCACAAGGGCTACCATTCTGTAAATTACCAGGTGGTGTGCAATGCCACAGGGCACATCAGCAATGTCTGCACCACACACCCTGGGAGCACACATGATGCATTCTTTTGACACTAGTCTGCCTTCTGCCACAGATTTGAGGCAGGGGACATACCAGTGGACATCTAGTAGGTGTGTGGGACATGCTGACTTGCAGAACAACAGGATACCATGGCGCAGGACAGGAAGGGGACAGATGAGCAAGCAGCATAATGCATAATGCGTAGCGGGACAGCATAACTAGGTCAGTGGAGGAGAACAGTGCTGCAGGTGTGCACACAGTGAGATAGTGCAGCACAACTACAATTCATGGAAGGAGGGCGCAGTGCCACAGTAGGCACATATTTAACCAAGAAGGGCTTGCAAACTCTGTTTATCTTGTGAGTAACTTCAGACGGATTTAAATACTGCATTTGGGTAGACCTTGGAGGTAGGTAGATTGCCTAGTAGGATTTTCTGACAGTTAAACTATTTTAAATAATTTACAGGTGGCTGAGGAGTTGAAAAATAAACAGTAAACTCTGCTTATCTTGGAAGTAACTTCACAAGGGTTTGAATACTGCATTTTGGTTGTCCCTTGGGGTAGCTGGATTGACTACTAGGATTTTGGGACAGAAACTATTTTAAATAATTTACTGGTGCGTAGTAGTTTATGATAGTTAAACTATTTTTGAATAAGTTACTGGAGGTTAGTTGAATTACTGTAAAGGGCAGTACTCACCAGAGTAAGCGGAGCAGTGGTGTATTTGATTGTTTCTAACAGTCACCTGTGGCTGTGGACTACCCACCCCCTTCCCCACACCCCACCCCCAGGCATGGCATTTCCTTTATAGCCAAAGTTCTGACATCACTTCCTCAACAGGTCTTGGGGCAGAACTGTCATATTCTTAATAACCCATCACAGTGCATAAAGGGTAAGTACACACCACCAAAAAAAAAATTATATATGTTACATATTGTATATTATAAGGAAGAGGGACATGTGGGAGTGGTGCAATGCACTGGCTGTGGGCACCAGTTTTCCTGGAGACATTCTGAAACTGCACTGCTGTCCTATTTGCAGGCAACTGTCAGCTCTGAGGAGGAGATTGCCCACCTCAGGCTGAACTGGCAAGGACTAAGGAGGCCTCCCCACCCAAGAGGCGAGGCCCCCTAGCTGTACCTCTACACAAATCATCGCCAGTCTGGCAGAGCAAGGTTCCTCTATGATGGCACCCTCAGTGGAGACCAAGAAGAATGCTGAGGACATCCAAGGGAGACCCACAAAGGGTGGCAAGGGACACCACAGGGGAAGGAAACATCTTCTGATAGGGACTTAATTGTTAGGGGGTAGAACTGTGGAAGGGAGAGGAAGTAAGGTGCCTACCTGGAGCCATGGCTTGAGGGACAAGAAGCAAATCCTCACAATTGCAGAAGCAGCATCACAGGAGGAGGACTAGATATCATTGTCCACCTTGGGACAAATGACCTAGCTAGGCATGGAATCAGTGCAGTGCAGGATGAATTTGTGGAGTTGGGGAGGGGCCTCAGACAGGTAGCAAGCAGGTTACCTTCTCAGAGGTGCTGCCTGTCCATGGCAGGGGTGAGGCTAGGGTACTGCACACCATGCAGTTTAATGAATGGTTGCAAAACTGGTGCAGAACACAGGGCTTTGGCTTCATTGGGACTGGGGGTACACCTGGAGAGATGAAGGTCTATACTGGCATGATGGTCTGCATCTGTCCACGAAGGAACCAAGCTCCTAAGTGACAGGTTTAAATGCTTCCTGGGCAAGCTTTTAAACTAGCCAAGGGAGAGGTGCTGATAAGAGGCAGGACATTACAAGCCTCCCCACAAAACATGGCAGGTAGTAAGGTAAACACTGAGGTACAGAGCTCAACAGAGGGCAGGACAAGGGTAAATGGAAAAATAGACAAGGGCAATAAGAGCAGGGATGGGGGAAAAAAGGATAAAGCCAACATTAAATGGAGGGCAATGAGTACCAATGCTCGTAGTCTGGGAAACAAGCTTCCTGAGCTAGTAGCCCTGATGGAAGATGAAAAATTGGATATTGTGGCAGTCACAGAAACATGGTACAGGAGAACCATGACTGGGGTGTCAACATACTGGGGTACACATTCTACAGAAGGGACAGGGAGGGTAAAGAGGAGGTGGAGTAGCTCTATACGTGAAGGGAAGGGATCAAAGCTACAGAACTAAAAAGTAAAGGGGAGGACAAGAGGCACTCTGGGTCACCTTGGATACAGGAATGGCATCACAATCTGCACAGGGATTGTATACAGACCCCCATCTCAAGAGGAGGAAACGGACAAGAAAATGATAGAGGACATTCTCAAAATGGCTGAAAAGGGAGATACTGTTGATGGGGGACCTGAATATGCCAGATGTTAACTGGATGACATGTACTGCAGCCACATCCAAGAGCAGGGTCAATCTCGATGCCCTGCAGAGGCAGCCTTAGACAGCTAGTGTTAGAACCCACTTGGGAGGAGAAATACTAGACCTGGCACTCTCAAAGAGAGGATCACAAATTTAGAAGTCAGTAGACATCTGGGAACAAGTGACCACTGCACAGTGTGCTTCACAATAAGCACAACCATGGAGACGAGCCATACTAAAACAAGGATACTGGACTTTAGAAGGGCTGACTTTGGCAAAATGGGTGAATACCTGAGGAATGCACTAGCAAATGGACAAAAAGGAGGTGGAAGAACACTGGAGAAAAATCAAAATTGTTATCATACAGGCAACAAGCCTTTGTGTGAAACAAATAAAGAAAACAAAGCGGAGTAAAAAAACACTATGGTTCTCAAAAGAGGTGGCAGGAAGGTTAAGGAGAAAAAGGCTGCATTCAAAAAGTATAAGGAATCACAGAAGGAGCACTGACAGGGAACTGTATCAATTAAAGCAGAAAGAAGTGGGAAGGCAGTCAGAATAGCAAAGGCCCAAATCGAGGAAAAATAGCCAACTCAGTTAAGAAGGGGATAAAACCTTCTATAGGTACATTAGGGAGCATAGAAAGGTTAAGGGAGGAATAGTGAAGATTAATAAAGGAGAGGGAGTTGGGCAGGGGAGACAGTGAAAAGGCAGAGATACTGAATGAATACTTTTGTTCAGTATTCACAAAAGAAGATGAGGAGGAATTACCTAAACCAGACAATAGAAGCACTCTGGGTAGGGGGTTGACACCAGTCCATTTACAGAAGAAAGAGTCCTGAAAGAACTCCTAAAACTCAAGGTGGACAAAGCAATGGGGCCTGGCAGGATTCACCCAGAATCCTAAAAAGCTAAGGGAGGACCTAGTGACACCACTGACCACTCTTTTAACAAATCATGGGAGGATGGGGTGGTACCTGAGGACTGGAAGAGGGCAGATGTGATCCCCTTCACAAAAGTGGGAGCAAGGCAGAAGCAGGAAACTACAGACCTGTAAGTTTGACCTCAGTAGTAGGGAAAATGATGGAATCACTTCTAAAGAAAAATTGTTGAGTACCTAGAGGCCAGCGGGCAGGACCCAAAGCAGCATGGATTTACAGCAGGAAGGTCATGTCAGACGAATCTAATTGACAGGGTGACCAAACTAATAGACCAGGAGGGCTGTGGATATGGCCTACCTTGACTTTAGCAAGGCATTTGACACAGTCCCACAAAAGACTAATAATCAAGTTAGCCAGCCTGGGAGTGGGTTCCAGGGTGGTAGTTTGGTAGCAAACTGGCTGCACAACAGGACACAGAAGATAATAGTGAATGGAACAATTCCAAAGAAAGGGGTTACTAGTGGAGTACCTCAGGGCTCAGTACTGGGTCCAGTCCTCTTTAACATCTTTATAGGTGACATTGCAGAGAGTCTGGAGGAAAGATATGCCTCTTTGCAGATGACACAAGATCTGTAACAGAGTTGATATGCAAGGGGGTAGAAAGCATGAGAAGGGACTTGGCAAGGTTGGAGGAATGGTCAGACATATGGCAACTTAGATTCAATGCAAAGAAGTGCAAGTAATGCACCTGGGAAACAAAAACCCAGGAGAAGAGTACACAGTAGCAGGGAGGTACTAACAACAACAAAAATGGAAAGGGATTGGGGTAGTCATATCAGATGACCTAAAGGTGGTAAGCAATGTGAGAAGTCAGTCAGAGAGCCAGGGGATACTGGGATGCATAGGACGGGCATCACAGTACAACAAGCATTTGTCAATGCCGAACGTTAAGCTTGCAGGTATTTGCAGTGGTGTTTGTGCACGTGTGGTGCTTTACCCTAATGCCTGTGCGATTCCTGGTATTTGCACAATAAATTGTCAGCATGACCTTTTGTTACCCCCATTGTATGCGCTACATAGAGGAAACACATTTTGGGCAGGATGTGAAAAATGACAGCTGTACTGCTCATAAGGAAGTGTGGTAAAATGGCAATGTTGAAAATCTGGAGTGGAAATATTGAAAATTCGCAAACCTACGGCGTGCGTGGGAAGTGTAACGATGCCTCAGTAAAACAGTCATTGTTAGGAATTTTTTCAGCAAATTTTCAACATTGGCATTTTAAAACCTCTGCTAATGAACAGTGTCATTGTGATTTTCTTACTGTGTCCCATACGTGATTTACTTTTACAAATAACATCATTGTGCAGTACATGGGGGCGAAACGTTTTGGGCAGGATGTGAAAAATGACAGCTGTACTGCTCATAAGGAGGTGTGGTAAAATGGCTATGTTGAAAATCTGAGTGAAAATATTGAAAATTCGCAAACTTCTGACGTGCGTAGGAACTGCTGCAACGCATCAGAAACAGTTATTTTAGGAATTTTTTCACCAAATTTTCAACATAGCCATTTTAAGATCTCTGCTCATGAACAGTAACACTGTGATTTTCCTTTAATGTGTCCCATACACTGAGTTCGCATGCGACTGTGCCATTGTGCGCTACATGGGCGGAAACACGCTTTGGGCAAGATGTGAAAATGACAGCTGCACTGCTCATAAGGAGGTGTGGTAAAATGGCAATGTTGAAAATCTGGAGTGAAAATATTGAAAATTCGCAAACTTACGGCGTGCATATGAACTTTCTTAATGAACACTAATAAAACAGTCATTTTAGGAATTTTGACACCAAATTTTCAACACAACCATTTTAAGACCTCTGCTCATGAACAGTATCACTGAGATTTTCTTAATGTGTCCCATACATTGAGTTCGCACACCGACTGCGCCATTGTGCGCTACATGGCGGAAACACATTTTGGGTAGGATGTGAAAAATGACAGCTGTACTGCTAATGAGGTGTGGTAAAATGGCAATGTTGAAAATCTGGAGTGAAAATATTTAAATTCATAGCGTCTGACGTGCGTAGGAACTGCCTACGCGCACGCTCGTTAAACAGTCATTTTAGGAATTTTTCACCACATTTTCAACATAGCCATTTTAAGACGTCTGCTCATGAACAGTGTCACTGTGATTTTCTTAATGTGTCCCATATATTGATTTCGCACACCGACTGTGCCATTGTGCGCTACATGGGCAGAAACACGTTTTGGGTGAGATGTGAAAAATGACAGCTGTACTACTCATAAGAAGGTGTGGCAAAATGGCAATGTTGAAAATCTGGAGTAGAAATATTGAAAATTAGCAAACCTACAAAGCCTGCGTAGGAACTGCGCAATGCGCATAGGAGAGCAAGGGTGGTTATTAGTCCACTGGTTACATGTGCAATGTGACCTTCCCCTGCACCATGGCGCACTGTTGTGTGTGGTGTGGGTACACCACTGTCCATGTTTGGCCCTCCCTGCCATCCTACTTCCCCTCCCACCTGCTGTAGTCTGGCCCTGCTGCAGAAGTCTGCCCTGGCTGCGCATGCCATTGCTTTCACACGTGCTTCAGCCCCCATTGTCTGCCCCAGTGTGCTCAGCAGCTGCAAATGCCTGTCTGCCTGTAGTGCACTATGCCCTGCCACATAAAAACACAGAAACATAGACTTTGACAGCAGATAAGGACCACTTGGCCCACCGTCTGCCCATTTCCCTTCCTATTGGATAAGCTGCAGATTCTAGTTAACCAACAGCCTACTTCCTGCAACCCCACACACAATTGCCTTATGTCTGTCCCATGGTGATGCTACATACCCTCTGACCCTGGCTACTCACCCCATTTAGACAACCTGGAACAGAGGCAGAGGAACGTTACATCGAGGCACACACTGCACGCGCACCACCATCAATTGCGTCTTTGGTATGCTGAAGATGTGCTTCGGTGCCTGGATAGTTTGGGTGATGCCTCACAGCACAGCCCTGAGAAGGCCTGTGGCATGTTCCTGGCCTGTTGTATGCTGCACAACATGGCCATGAACCATGGAATAGC
This sequence comes from Neoceratodus forsteri, assembly GCA_016271365.2. NCBI lineage: Eukaryota > Metazoa > Chordata > Ceratodontiformes > Ceratodontidae > Neoceratodus > Neoceratodus forsteri. The sequence continues at coordinate 96,847,587 of JADMNL010000023.1, read as the reverse complement.
TGTCCAGGCTGTGGAGGGTGACAGTTCAGAGAGGAGGAGGAGGAGGTGGGATGAGGACACAGTGCCCAGGGCATCGGGCTGAACTGCCACTGGCACGTCGCGACCCACGCCTCGCTGCGAGGGCCCGGCAGTACAGGGACACAATTGTGGAGGAGCACTTTGGTGACTACAGGTGAGTAACACAGGTTGGTATTGCACGGAGGACAAAACACCACATTCAGCACCACACAGTCACACACACACACACACACAGGCCACGCAGTGGCAATGCCAGTGGAACACAGCCATGCCAGTGTCCATGCTGCACACACACTCACACACATGCAAAGGCCACAGTCTCACACAGCCATGTGCTACTATGAAAGTGCCAGGGATGGCATGGATCAGTGTACAGCTGCTGGCACATGTGCACAGCAGACACAGAACCACACTGATCATGCCCATGCCACACAGTATAACAATGGCACACATGGACATGCAGGTGGCACTGCACAGGGGCCCAGATGGCAGTGCACTGGGGCAGGCGCATGCCACCACGCCACCCAGGCAGTGTTAGCCAGGTGAGTGGGACTCACAGGTAGCAGGTGCAGTGGTCATTGGAACGTGACCTGGACATCACAGGGAGGCACCGCAGCCACCACGGACATGTGGGTGGCCACACCCATGACTGGTGGATGCTGACTCAGCACCACTGGCCACAGGGTGTGTTATTAACACCCTGCAGGAGTACTGCAGTGAAACCGTGAATGGGTGCTCACTGGGGTGGTGGCCCGTGAGCCATGTCAGGTCCGGGGATGCTGGGCATGGTGAGTGAGCAGCAGCGGTGTCAGCAGCAATGGGTTCACCTGGCGCTGCTGCCTGGGCATGCTGAGGCACTCCTGGGTGTATGGCTGGAGGCCCAGGGGCCACATCACACACTGGATGCACAGACGGCCTCAGTGGCATGTGCAATCCACTCCAGAGCTGCGGTCATGCCCACCCACAGTAGGCGTGCCTCTGCCAACATCTGGGCACGCCTCATGACCCCGGACTCATGCTCAGGGCCGGCAGCATCTGAAGGCCCCTGAGTTCTGCCTGTAGGGATGTCTGCCCCTCCACGGTGTCCGCAGGAGGTGAGCATAGCCCTCAATCCCGTCAGTGTGTAAAGGATCACAGGGATGGCACCAACGGCTGGGTGGTGTGCCAGCCTGCCGCTGAGCATCCACGGTTGGTAGGCACACCTCAGTAGGCTGGGGCATGGGTGGGAATGGGCATGCACAACCCCATCACATCCGGGTATGGTGGAATCACGGTCCACAGCTACCTGCGTTTGACCCACAGTACCCAGCCGTGATGTGCTGGCTGACCCTGCTGCCACAGCAGGACCAGGTGCAGAGGGCACAACACACACCACCATGGGTGGCTGTGTGGGCTCTGCAGGTGTGCCATGGGCAGCGGGGCCACCAATGCTGGCAGGTGCCATCTGTGCAGGCACTTGTGAGTTGCATGCACCACTGTTGACCATGTCCCCAGTATCTGGTGACATCAGGATCATCAGGGGCATCGCTGTATGCCCCTGTGTCTAAATTCCAGCACCAGCAGGGCATTAGCGATATCCACCGCGCGTCCTCTGGGTCATCATCAGCCAAACCCAGGAAACCCTCCAGCCAAGAGGTGTCATGCCCGCCAGCAGTGGCACCACTAGCTGATGGGTTTGATGGGCCTGCCCACTGGTGATGCAGCTGGTGTCACTGTTGTGTTGGATGGGCCAGGGATGGCACCATCCTCTATCATGCCTGCAGCCCTGTGGGACGGCCTGCATCATCACCCGCTAAGGCATCGCATGCTGTCATGGACATGGCAGCACCCATGAGAATGATGGAGCTGCAAAGAAAGAAGGAGACATGGTCATATACAATGGAAACAATAGTGGCAGACGAGCAAGTACAGTGTGTCATAGTGATGTTCCATAGTTTGTGAATGACAGTCCCTGGCATGGACATACAACACCAGTTCTTCTACTGCAGCCATGCACCAGCAATGGATGGAGTGGCCCAGTGCCTGTACACACCCACATGGCACCATGAGGGACAGTGCAACACCATGCCCATCCAACAGTGGAACGGCACCACTTGATGAGCATCACAGCCACACATATGTCCCCACTCATGGCCTGACTGACACAGACATACACAGCCTGGGCCATGGATGGGCCTCAACCACCAATGGCAATGCACACAGGCACATGGGCTCTGTCGCACACAGCGGGGTTGTCATGGCATACATGATGCACACGTGGTCTGACAAGCATCAGGGGCATGTATACTCACAGTGCAGCGATGGGCTGCCACCTGTCTGGAACCCCTCCAGGGACACCCTGCATGGCTGCCACGGCCACTGATGGCCACAAGCAGCTCCTCATTTGGAATAAGTTGCACCCCGACTGCGAACCACCCGTCCAGCTCAGAGAGTCCTTGATGTGAGCCAGCTTCTCCTTGGCCCTTCTCTTCCCATCATTTAGGTGTTTCCTACATTACTGGGGGTCCTGTTGTACTTCCCCACCACATTTATGTGGTGTGCCACTACCTCCCAGCCCTCATCCCGCAGTGCTCGGCTGCTACCCCAGCCGGACAGGACATCCCTGCATGTGTTGCATGCCTCTATGAGGCCTCTCTTCGTCGTTCATGAAGTTAGGCCACCTGCATCCAGGGCACTGTCTCCTCCAGACATGATGGCTACTGTGGTATGGAAGACACAGACATTAGACATGCACATGCAGGGCCCTGAGCAGCCTGTACCACCATACAGGGGCAGCTGTGTACTGGCATATTGCCAGCCAAACAAAGTCCTGCCTGCAATGCATGTCAGGGACAGTGTCATGGTCTGTCAGAGACGTCTGTGCCTCTGACCGCCCTGTCCATGTGTATTGCCACAGATAGATGCACGTCCCTGGACATGCCAGAGGTGTTGCGTGGCATGGAACACAGGCAGGTGGCCAGGACTGCAACACACTCTGCATCCATCCATGTTTGTGCAGTCACACCACCAACTATTATCCCCAGTCTTGCCTTGGGTGGGCCATGAGACAGTGTGTGGCACCCACTGGGGTGTGTCTGGTGTCCCTGCACATGTCTGGATGATACTAGGCTGTCCACGGCCCATACTGTCATCTACTCCAGCTACAAAGGCATGGAAGCGTAAACAGAACTTACCTTCAAGGCTGTCAATCTTCTCAGTCACCTATACTCTGTGTGAGCTAAGTCAGGAGCATTTATGGCTCAGGGCATGCAAATGTGGTTTGGGGCAGGTGTAATGAGTTGCTAAACAAATGAGGTGCCTCTGAATTCAGTAATAAGCTGATTTGGGAGCAATTTCTGTGAATTTCATAATTGCCCTCAGCTCATCCCAATCAGCAGGGTGCATCTGCTGCATTGGGTGTATTTCCATGGTGCATTGTTCACGCATGTGCAGTGTGCCGGAGCATGTCCTGAATACGGCACAGATCCCTCGGTGCATGACCGCAGATGCGCAATCAGCCTGACAGTCACATCAGCACCATTCAGCTCGCACACAATGCGCGGCGACACCTATCGCACATGCACATCCATGTATCACGATGGTCGTTCTGCTACCTCTCCTAATCGTGTCTTGATTGTGCAATGGCTACCACTGCGTGCCTGTTGGCTACTGCGCAACACTGTTGCTCTGCATGATGCTGCGAGCCACACACAATATGGCCGTTATGTATGTTGTGAGCATGCATGACCGGTCATGACCATGACCTGCTTTCCTGCCATGTCATTGCGCGGTGTGCATCGCACCTCAGCACCATTGGCGCCTAATCGTGCTTCCAGTGCTTTGTGCATGGTAACTTGCACAAGGCCTAGTGGCGCTATGGTGTGATTAGCCTATACACTAGCACAGGCCTGATAGGACTTACTTGCTATGCAGACTTAGCTGTTGCCATGCCATGTGTATGGGGAGCAGGTCCCAGGGATATTAACTGGTCCGAGGTTGAGCTACTCAACCTTGTGGCTATCATGATACAGGTGGAGGGCCAGCTGTTCAGCCAGGAGGACCTGCAGGAGCAGAGGTCAGCAGTTTGGGCCAGAATTGCTTGCCAACTGGTGTACCCGGCACTGGGGAGCAAGCAAGCAGAGGTACAGCAATCTGCACCGCAGGGACAGGTGCGCCTGGATAGCCTGCGGAGGGTGCACATGCGGTGCCAAGGCCAGGTATGTCACAGTCGTATGTGTGGATGACGTGCACATGGGCGTGGGACAGCTGCACCACATGCCATTACACTCACAGGGCACACACATTTGGGCATGGCTGCACTTGCTCAGTGCTACTGGCAGAATGTTTACTCCACAGTCATACAACAGAAGGCCTCAGATGGATCTCAGTTATAAAGCGGGTTTGAAACATCGTGAAAATGATTGGCTGAGGGTCATCTTTACCAGTGCTGTATCTCAGCACAGCAGCACTGGATAAAGATCCAGCAGCCTCTTCACACTAAAATCAGTACTAACTGCACACCACTAATTGAAATTACCAACACAGCTTTACTCAATAATAACTTTCATCTGGGCCCTAAAATAAAACTGCCTTAAAGTAAAAAAAATAATAATTAAATGTTATTTGCCCTCATAATTCTGTTTTACACACACATACATACATTAAACAAGCATTTGTCAATGCCGAATGTTTGCTTGCTGGCATTGGCATTGGTAGTGTAGAAGTTACAGAGCTGCATAATAGGAATGGCAGCAAAGTACTGAACTGAAGCCAACCCACCACCACCCTGCAGAGTGACAGGCATTGGGTGTGCCTTTGGGTCATCAGGCATACCGACCATGCCATTTCACCACACCCTACCCTGCAGACACTGACAAGTGTCACAATGTGCCTTAGGATCTTTGGCCCTTATACTTTTATTCGATCAGGAAATCTGGTGAGATGGGTATGGTATAGGAGAATAGGGTGAAGTTTGGGCCGAAGAGTCCGAGGCACACCTTGATGCCTCTCACTGGCTGCAGGGTGTGGGTGGGGGTGGAATGGAATGAGCATGACAGGCAAGAATCCCAAGTCACACCCCTGATGCCTGTCATTCTCACAGGGTGGGGCGCTATGGTCGGAAACACTAATGCCTCAGGCATTCATTGATATTTCACCCAAATTTTCAACATGTTTTTTGTGACCCCCACCTCATGGACAGTGGCAATATCAGTTTGTTAGCGAAAACTGCTTTTGCACAGTGACTATGGCATTTGGCACCACAGGTGCAAAAAGCATTCCGAACAGGATGTGAAAAATGACAGTGGTACTGTTCATGGGAGGTGTAAAAATGGCAGTGTTGAAAATCTACTGAAAATCTTAAAAACTGGTGAAGTCACGGCGTGCATAGAAACTGTGCAACGACACCAGTAATGTAACTAGTTTGGGGATTTTTACAGCAGATTGTTAACACAGGCATTTTGGGACCTCTGATCATGAACAGTGTCAGTGTGATTTTCTTTATCTGTCCCGAACAATGATTTCCCACGCGACCACGCATTTCTGTGCTGAAAGTGTGAAAACACATTTCGGCCATGTTGTGGAGAATGACAGCTGTACTGTTCATAAGGGGTGTGGAAAAATGCCACTGGTGAAAATCTGGACTGAAAATATTACAAATTCATGAACTTCGACGGTGCGTGGAAACTGTACAATGCTCACTCGTAACACAGTCATTTATGGAGTTTTGTCACCAAATTTTCAACATAGCCATTTTAAGACCTCTGCTCATGACCAATGTCACTGTGATTTTCTTAATCTGTTGCAAACATTGTTTCGCACACCGACTGTACCATTCGCGCTACGTATGCGGAAACACATTTTAGCTAAGATGTGAAAATGGTAGCTGTACAGCTCATAAGGAAGTGCGGTAAAATGACACTGTTGAAAATCTGGCATGCAAATATTACAAATTCGCAAACTTGCCAGCGTGCGTGGGAACTGTAGCGATGCGCTCTAAAACAATCATTTGAAATTTTCACCAAATTTTTCAACATAGCCATTTTAACATCTCTGCTCATGACCAGTGTCACTGTGATATTCTTAACATGTCCCATACATTGATTTCGCACACCGACTGCGCCATTGTGCGCTACATGGGTAGAAATACGTTGTGGGCGAGATGTGAAAAATGACAACTGTACTGCTCATAAGGAGGTGTTGTAAAATGGCAATGTTGAAAATCTGGAGTGAAAATATTGAAAATTCTTGAACTTCTGACGTGCGTAGAACTCTGCAATGAGCGCTTGTAAAACAGTCATTTTAGAATTTTCACCAAATTTTCAACATAGTCATTTTAAGACCTCTGCTCATGAACAGTGTAACTGTGATTTTCTTAATGTGTCCAGTACATTGATTTCGCACAATCGACTGTGCCATTATGCACTACATGGGCGGAAACACGTTTGGGTGAGATGTGAAAATGACAGCTATACTGCTCATAAGAAGGTGTGGTAAAATATTAATGTTGAAAATCTGGAGTGAAAATATTGAAATTCCAAACTACAGCGTGCATAGGAACTGCTCAACGCGACGTCAGAAACAGTAATTTTAGGAATTTTTTCACCAAATTTTCAATGTAGCCATTTTAAGACCTCTGCTCATGTACCATGTCACTGTATGATTTTCTTAATGTGTCCGTGACATTGATTTCGCGACACCGCCGCGCCCATTGTGCGCTACATGGGCGGAAGCACATTTTGGGTGAGATCTGAAAATGACAGCTGTACTGCTCATAAGAAGGTGTGGTAAAATGGCAATGTTGAAAATCTGGAGTGAAAATATTGAAAATTCACGAACTCTCAGATAATGTAGGAACTGCGCAACGCCGCTCATAAAACAGTAATTTTAGGAATTTTCCACCAAATTTTCAAAATAGGTTTTTGAGAGCCCACCTTATGAACACTGGCAGTGTCGTTTTGTTAATCATTCCGAAAGGTGATTTCACGAGGTGTTGCAAATCACCCTTCAGCGGCCCGGAAACGCCATGAGAAGTGAAAGCATTCATGAGAAGGGTCCTAAAAACTCAGTGTTGAAAATTTGGTGCAAAATCCAAAAATGCCTGAGATATGCAATAAAGTTGAAAAACCCTATCTGTCCCATTATACAGCTTACCGGCATTTCCTCAGTTTGCGCCAGCTTTGAAGAGTGCAGACGAGTTCCCGGTCCGCCAGATCGTCGCGCCAAGCTCGGAGGTAAGTATGGGGTGAGGGGGTGGGGAGGCAGGGTGCGCAGTGGGTGGGCACGGGTGGGGCAGACACAGTGAGGGACCGCTTTCGATTTTCAGTTGTTTTTTTTATTACGACGATGCGGGACATTTGTCACGCTGAGGTGGGCTCCCAGCATGGCAGAAGGACAGCTGTGGGGGCGTGGAGCCAACTGGGGATTGGGCACCCCGTCGGCCATGGCATCTGTTGCCATGCTGGGGTGAGCTCAGCGTGGCACCCTGTGCTGGGGGGACACAGTGGAGCCGACGGGGATTGGGCACCCGTCGGCTGCTATGATGTAGCCATGCTGGGGTGGGCACCCAGCATGGCACCCTGTACCGGGGACAATCCTCGTCGGCTATATCGCGGTAGCCACGCTGGGGGGCACCAGCATGGCATATGAAACTGTGTTTTGGGGGTAGCACAGCCAACGGGGATTGGGCACCCCGTCGGCTATACAGTCTGTGCATTGGGGGCGCACGCAGCATATGTGTGTGTGTGTGTGTGTGTGTGTGTGTGTGTGTGTGTGTGTGTGTAGGGGGGCGCGCATGAGCAGGCGTATCTGATCACTGCTCACTGAGCGTAGCTCCCCTTTCAACTGTACTCCACTGCATTTTGGAGCTGTCTAGACAGCTCCAGCAGGCGATGGAGAACTGCGCCGCGCCTGCCAACACACTGACTGACTTGGAAGAGGGGTGACACACCTCAAAAACTCGATGATGGCACTATGTTTCTTACACATGCGTGCAAGCAAACATAACAATGAAGTACTACAGTACTTACAATTTTAATTTCTGGAGTTTCTCTGCCAACCATGAACAATCCCCTCCTATCCTCACCTGCTTACCAGGGAAATCTCTACTGTTTAACCTGCTACAGATACAGCGAAATCCCTGTTTCCTTCTGGGGCCTTGACAGCGTGATTGTTGTTGGGGAGTAAACATTCTGCCTGTAGAACTGAGCAGAGATTTGAATTCTTGTATTCCATCCATAGTAAACAGTCTATCTCTTGAGCGTAGAAAAGATGGAAAAGAAACACGGTAGGAAAAGGGAAGGAATGATGTAAAAAGAAGACAGAAAAGTGAGGAAACAGGTAAATGGGGTGAGCAGGAGAAAATGGAGTGCTTAAGGGTTAATTAAAATAAATGTATTTTGCTGTGCATAATATTTGAACCTAAGATGGCATGTGAGTGCTGGGATGTGCTGGGACTATTTTCCTGGGATGGAAGAACTTTTTTTTTAATTTCCCTATGAAAGAACTTTTTTCTGTTCCCCATGGCCTCGTCCCCGATTCCGGTACCCCCAGAAGTTGACATACTGCCACCCTGGTCAGAGCCTTGGTCTTCCTACTACCCTATCTGGTACTATACATCCTAACCCAGGCCCTGCCCTCCAGCCCACCAGCTAGGTCCACTGGTCTTCGCATAGCCTCCTTGAACATATGCAGCCTACTGAAAAATGTGATGCCCTCCAGTGTTGGGTCATGTTACATCAATCATACATCATAGCCCTAGTAGAAACCTGGCTGTCCAAATCCACCCTGACTCCTTTGTCTCCCTCCCAGGCTATACCCTATACGGGAGGACTGAGTAGGCAAATCACGAGGGTGGCTATGCGATCTATACCGAGGACACAATCATCGGACAAGCGTCCCTGCCCTGCTTGTGAATGGGGCCCAGGCCCTCACTCAAGCTCACTCCTGACCCTCCAGGGGCCCTCTCTATCTCGCCGCCTGCCTATGTTCCCCAAAGAACCAGAACCCAGGGCTGATATCAATAACAGAATATCTTGCCACCCTCCACCACAAGGGAACAAATCCTAGTGGGGACTTTAACGTGAACTGGCTCAGCCCTCCTCTTCCACTATCCAAGATTTTTCGCTGCCCAAGACTTGACACAACTCATCTCCCAGCCCACTAGAGTTAACCCAAAGAGAGGAACCAGTACACTTCTGGACGTCATTATCACCAACCCTCAAAGTCATCATAACATCCAGGTCCTCCCAGACTCCCTAAGTGGACCACTCCCTATCCTATTACTTTGGGGGCCCTACTCCCAAACCCATAGCCCAAACCACACCGCAGGTGCCTCCACCCTGGTGGGCTGATTAAACTCAAACAGTTTTCTCCCAGATTAATTGGTCCCCATTCATCATGCACCCAACATCGATACTGCCCTCGCTTTTTCTCCCAAACCTTTAACAAGGTCTGTGATCTCTTTGCACCCCTCACCAAAATTCAATCCAAAAACATAATGCACCCTGGGTTACCCTGCCCTACTACAAATGCTCAGAAATAGGAATAACCTCTGGCACCTTGCCACTGAAGCGGGCGGATGGCTGATGAGACAGGCCTACAATGCTGCATGGAACAGGTGCACATGGGCGTCTGTAAAGCCAAGGATGACCATTACCAGGCCACCCTCACCTCCTCCTAGGGGTCTGCCCGGACTTTCTGGGACAATATTAAACAGCTAAATGGAAATCACACTCCCTCCCCATCCCAGCTCACTATTGATGGTTCTACCTCCACCGACCCTGCCTGCATTGCTAACTGACTTAACACCTCCTCTACTGACCTTATCTCTGTCCTCCCCAGTAATTTTTGACCCACCCCCAGCCTACCCCCCTGTCTTCCAGCACCCCAGCTTCCACCTACACAAGATATCTGTCCAGGAAGCCAGACCTCCTAATTAAAGCGTTAAATAAACAGAATAGTCCCAGCAGCGACTCCCTGGACCCCAGTATTCTCCAGCCGGTGCTGGGTGAAGTCCTGCCCACTCACCAGCCTACTTAACCAATCCCTCTGCCTGGGGCAATTCCCCACTGCATGGACAACTGCCATAGTCACACCCATTCACAAAGGGGTGACATGTCCTCCGGGCCGCAATTACCGACCAATCTCCATCCCCCTTCCAAAGCCCTAGAAAAAGTGGTGGCCATTCAAATCACTGAATACCTGACTAAGCATAACATCTTATGCCCAGAGCAGCATGGTTTCGTGCTGGTCACAGTACCAACACTGCACTAGTTGAGTTCTCCAACTTCCTACATTCCTCCTGGACACCAGCTCCCTAGCTGGCGCAGTGTTCGTTGACCTCTCAAAGGCCTTCAACACTGTCTCCATCCTCTTCTGCTGGATGCCCTCTGCCACACTGGTTTCTCTGCTGGCCCCTCGCATGGTGCTCGAGCTATCTATCTGCTCATTCACAGAGTGTCAAAATCAATGGGACACCCTCTGAAACTCATCCCATCTGTTCAGGGTACCCCAGGGCTCCATCCTGGGACCCCTACTCTTACCCTTTATCTAAACACCCTGCCCAGTGCATGCTCTGGCAAAATTTATGTATGCAGACGATGCTGTCATTTTGCCACCCACGAAATCCCATCTCCCTCCAGGACTCCTACAACAATCCTACAATGATGCTGAAGCCTGGTTTAAGGAGTACAGACTCATCATTAATCTCAAAATAACCAAGACAATGCTCTTTGCCCACCCCCAAAACAAAGCCTGCAACTACCCACTCCTTATCCTTTCTAGTACCAAACAACTGCTTGAACAAGTCTGCTCTACAAATACCTTGGGGTTACCTTCGATTCAGCCATCATCTTCCACACCCACATTAATGCCCTTGCATCCACCACTAACACACGGCTTGGCATCCTCTACCGCTATAAGAATTGCCTCCCCTCATGCTCTCCGACCTACTGTTACATCTTCAGTGCTGTCCCTTGTAGACTATGGCCTGCCAGTTTATGGTGCTGCCGACACTACTGCCCTCAACAAAATTTGCCTCACCTAAACAAGGCCTGCAGGCTGATTACTGGTGCCCCAGGGTCACACATATATGTCAACTCTATGACGAGGCAAAACTCCTAACCTAGATGAGCGGCTACACTACCAAACCTGCCTCCTCACAAAAAAAACTCTACTTGGGATCTCCCTCCTGGGACGACAGCCTCCATCCACCATACCCCACCCACTATCATAGCCAGACCTCCTCAAGACCACTCTACTGGTGCCCAGGTCCAGGACCACCCATGGTCAGAGGTTCTTCTGCTACAGAGCCCCATCCTAGTTTAGCTCTCCCATCTCCAATGCCTCCACAATCTCCAACTTCAAAACCACACTGAACCAACTGTTCAACACCCCAGCTGCTCCTGTCTCTAATTGGTGCCTCGCCACCATCTCTCTACACTTGACACGCCCACTGGGCGGCACTCCACCTCATCCCCCCACTTCTCTCCCTGTGCATCCTGCCTCTGTTGAAACCAGCATGTGCTCAGCTGTATCACTGGAAATGCTACTAAACTGTATAATGTATGAAATCATTCTGTGTAACTCTAAGTCAGTGACCTGTATTCTGTAACCTAAATTGTTCTGTCTGTCCTCAATGTGACGAGGTATCTTTGGAAATGAGCCTCTGGCTCAAAGGTTGTAAACAGATTATACAAGATAAAATAAAAATAGAAAGTCATTAAAATGTTTATTTTTTATTTTGGTGCATTTTTCACCGTCAGAAAAAGGACACATTTGTAATCACATTAAGACACCTCACGGTGTGCTTTTGGTGGGATAATGGCACTTTTTGGGTGGTTGAGGTTCTCGGTGATGCCTCCGTGCCTCACAACACACCCAAGGTGTGCCATTATCACACAACAATGCACACCTTGTCATAGTCTTATTGCATAAACTTCTAGTTAAGTTAGCAAATGTTTCTTAGGTGTTTGCCTCTTTCTTATATATTTATGGCAATAAGGCACAGTTTAGATATTGAATAACACTGGTTATACTAAATGCATTATCTGTTTATTATGCAATACCCTATTACTGTTGTGCACATTCTATTCTGTGGATCCTACAGGAATTGGGAGGTGCGATTTTTCCTCTAAAGGAATCCCTGCTGATTGGGACTTGATTCAGTTGGTGCCTGGTCACTGCAAGGAAGATTACTCTATGACTCTCAGATTTTCTTCACAGAGACTTCGGATTTGCCACCTAGTATCTCAGAAAGGTTCCACATTGCCAGAATTTGACTGAGATTGCTGTGATACTCCAATTTTTATTTGCTACTTTATTTTGCTTGTTCTTTAAATAAATACACACCTACTGTGTTTTTATCAAGATTTGCCTGTCGTGTTCTTCCTGAACCCCCATGCTGTGACAAGTACCAATTCTGTCATTGTCCCATGTTAGAATGGTATGATGTACCTTATGTTCTTCTCAGCTACAAAGTTTGATAGTAGAACATGGATGCATGGTGCCAACAATAGAAGAGCTGAGCAAGAACAGTCATAAACTACATTATAAAATAGGTAAGAGAAATACTGTATTGTAATTGGTGGAATCCAGTACATGACCATTTCGATATTCCAGCACGACAGCACAGGTCAGAAATGCTGAACTTTATGAACTTCATTACTTGGTCCTAAAATGAAAAAAAATTAGGGAAGGCATTTTATAAACATACTAAGGCATTCCAGGGTATGCCATAATTGAAGGATTCACGGCACTTCTGGTGCCTAAAGCCCTCAACTTCACCTCAGGCTTCACTTTCCAAGGCATACCATTAGCTCCACAATAATGCACACCCTGTCATGCCTTATTACTTAATCATACAGTTCAAAATTGGTACTTACTACCTGTGTGCAATCGGAGATGCCCACTAAGATTGCTAAAATGCCTATAGAGATGGAACAGTAAGAGATTTGGAACTAGGGTTGTTGTCAGAACTAATTAAAAAAATTAGAACCCTTTTGGAACCCAGGGTTTGAGTTCTAATTTAAAACTCGAACACCCATGGGTTCTTAATTACTAAGGGTTCTGGGGCGCTAGAGCCAAGCCCAAGACCGGTCATGGGTTACATCAGCTCTGACAAAGCCACCATAGTAAACCAGCAGTTTCACTGTTTTTGGTCAGACATTGCAACAGCAGTGGCACTGCAAAAGTGTAAGCTCAGATTGAACCCAAGTTGGGATATGAGGCGTCCAAAAGGAGCAACAGGTGGGCAAGCCAGAAAATGCACAGACCTTACAGCAATCTATGCAGCAACTAGTCTCCAGCCAAATGAGTAACACTGGAGAGCCACCACCTTGGGACTGGGTCTTAAAAGCTGTGAGCGATCTGGATAAAAGGTGGAAAACCATATTGGAATGACTTAGCACCCAAGATATTAAAATTGATAGTGCTGTAACCACTGCCAAAGATGCTGAAGATCGCTCAGTGTGGACCCAAGTGACAGTCGTCAAGTTAACAACTGAAAACTTGTATCTTCACACACATCTGGAGACCCTCGAGAATGAGACCAAGGCCATGAACCTAGGGCTGATTAGCTTATCGGAGGGGAAGGAAAGAGAAGACTTGGTGGCAAATGTCAGGATTTGGTTCTCAAGTGCTACTCCGGACACAGTGGCGTCGATGTGAATGACATCAAACAAGCTTATAGGGTGAACTTTTGAACCAGGAAGTTGAATCAGGACCCCTCACACAATTATTATCATTACCACAGGGATGGAGGTGAGAGACTAGATTCTCAACTGGGCTAGAAGGAATTATCCACTCCAACACAAAGGCATGGATGTCCAACTTTTTCTGACTGGTCAGTTGCCACCTGCACCAGCCACAAACAGTTTGATCTGCTATGGCAGCAACTTCAAACCTTTGGGTGGTACATTTGCCCTGCACCAGCAAAATTCTGAATAACCTATGAAGGTAAGATCTTCCAGTGCAGGGTCCCAAAGAAGCCCAGAAGAGGGCTGACAAAATCTTATCTAACTTCCAACCAACATTGCAGGAGAATGCAAAGGGATTATGTGTGGTTCATAGCTCAGTGCTTATGTAACATATAGTTGAATGATGAATATGGTTGTTGGGATACAGAGGCCAGCATAAAGAGGACAATATTTACTAGGTAATAGTATAGAATGTATTGTGCTTAGGTTCTTGGATGCTTGAATGAATCGTTTGATAATACTTGATGGTTTTGGCCTTTCTCTGTATCCCACCTGTAGGAAGGAAGCTTGGTTTAGAAGATGAAAGCCCCAAAAATAATAAATATCAACGATTGTTCTGTAACTGATGCTGAAGAAGTCGTGCTTAACAACTAATGATATGAATAGACGATCACCTCCTCCAACTCCGGAGAGTGTGACCAGTAGCACTCAGAGAGAAAACCCCCAGAAACCTCTGAGGACCCATGGCTACTGACCTGCCCGTCCTTCTGGGCATACTAAAGGAGAGCGATCCTAATTAAACTAAATTAATCAGCTAAATCTGAATTCTAATTTGTAGAATTCAATCCATATGAATGGAGCTTAAGAAAGAACTGAATGGTAAATTTCCAGAAGTAATTTCCTCCTAATAAAGTCAAGTCTGAGAATATATGTATAATTTAGAATGCTGGAGAGTGGATATGCTGAACCTTCATCCAGGCTTGAGTTGATAGAGGGATAATCAATGAAATGTATGATGGTGGAGATGAAGTTGATGACGAATTCAGACAGGAGACCAGACGCAGATAGTTGCATCCAAATTTGACGTCAACGAGGCAGGATGAATAGAAGTAGTACGACTTCCTGATTTCTAATAGAGGGCTATAGTACATGTCATGATCGAAGGCTTGTAGCAGGGCTACCGACTGATGAATCCAGTTCTGATAAGTGAAGTATAGTCTTAGGAATTGATGTGAAGGCAAGTGCTGTAGAGCTAAGCTGAAATAATGGCAAGCTGTAGAGGATAATCAGAGACACTGGTGCAGGTATGAAGCATCCAAGTAGTAAAATATTGCAAGCCCAAAAAGTAAGCATGTCAGGTGGACTGCGAATCCCAAGTGAGAGGTAGTAGGAGTGGGATTGCACCCATGAAGGCAGATGAGAAGTAACAGGCCGTGGCAATCAGCCCCTGAAGAAAGCGCAGCTTAACCAATAGCTGGTGAGGTAGGAGAGAGGCGGCTGATTCCAGGAATGCGAGCGCAGACAGACCCATGGAAGTCTGCTGGTAGAAGAGAGCAGGCAGTCCCTCGAGAAGCACAGCTTATCCAGCAGCTGGAGAGGCAAGTAGAGGCAACTAGCTCCAGGAACAGGAGAATGCAGCCAAACCTATGGAGGTCAGCCAGGAGGAATAGTGCATGGTATACAGCCTCAGGAGATGAATCTTGAGTCAGTTGAGGTAGAGTAGTACTGCAATTGTAAGGCAGACGTAGAGAATGGAATGGTGCTGAGGACTGACGAAATCCATTAAATCAATGATGGCAGAGATCGCATTGAAGAGACCGTGGCACAGGCGGCAACTTGACGAGGAATAGCATTCAAAACTGAAGGTATGACATGTTTGAGGCAGCAATAACAGGAGAGACCCGAATAGTAGAGCAGAAGAGTCCTGGATGGAGATAACTGAAAGGCTGAGTCAATGGAGTAGCGTTGTTGCAGGGTCAAAAGTGGTAGACACAATTAGGATAAGGTCTTGATGAGAGGTGCAACTAAGTGTCCTGGAAAGGGTGAAGCTGCAACAATTCTCATGGCTGAAGCAGTAGGCAAAGCATCCAAGAATAGAGGAGGGATGAAGAAAGCGGCGAGATGCGGATCCATAATAAAGAAGCTTCCGGCTGGCTGGCGCGACATCAGGTAGCGTATAGTAGAATGCGGGAATCTCTAGGCCCCGATATGGTGAGGCAGAAGTAGGCAGAAGTAGGTAAACCTCCCAGCCCGATGGGCAAAGGCAGGTCGCAGAGTTGAGAATCTCCAGGCCCCGAGCTGAATAAGGCAGGCATAGAGTAGAAGAGGTAAACCTCCCAGCCCAAAGGCGAAGGCAGGTCAGAGAAGTGGGCGATTAGTAGGTAAGCCTCCAGCTCGTTGGGCGAAGGCAGGCCATAGAAGCAGGCAGTGGTAGGAAGTCTCCCAGCTCAGTGGGCGAGGCAGGCGTAGAAGCAGGCGATCAGCAGGTAAACCTCCCAGCCCGATGGGCGAAGGCAGGTATAGAAGCAGGCAATTATGGTGGAAATAGAAGAACAAAGGACTTCTGGGCCCATAGGGGCATAAGTCTGGCTAAATGCGATGGCTGACCTCTGGCCCGCTGTGAGGCAGGTTGCAGAGCAGAGGTAGATAATGCAAGAACAGCTGACAATGTAGGGTAGTTGGAAGTAAGGAACAAACTTAACGAGCAGCAAGGCAAGCATCCAGGGACAGCGACATAAATCCCACCATCTGAGAGAAATCCGGAATGGAGCACATATGATCCAGGACAAATGGAAAGTACGGGTAGGCAAGGTGAGCTGCAGCTGTCAGGACTCGAGGAGTATGACTGGAGATGAGATCCTGGAGTGTCCAAATTCAAATAGAATCCCAGCGGTCCTCAAGAAAAGATGAAGCTGGCTTGGAGAGCAATGACTAGGTGCATGGTCGAGCGCCAAGAGCCAGAGGTGAAGGCGAAGGTAAGGAAGGGGCTAAACTCGAATGCAGATAGGAATGGTTGAACCCCAAACGGTCAGCTAGTATGGCAAGTAGAGGCAGCTAGCTCCATGTTGGTTAAGGGCACAGCTGGAACCCCGAAGGTCAGCTGGTAATATTGTACATTGCAGACATGGAAGCATGGAAGTGCTCTGGAACAATGGAGAGAAGGAATAAGAACTGCAGTACTGATATAACGATGAATGCATGTCCAGAAAAGCAGCAGCTTGAATGGAACAACCAGAATTTGATGCAAAACAGAAGCTCACCAAAGTACGAAGCATAACCTAGGAGTGCAAGGCAGGTAAGGTAGCAGCGAAAAGCCGGTGGGAGCTGAATAAGGCAGACCTTCCATGATAGAATGGTTGGAAGGTAATATATGAAACAGATGCCAATAATAATATAGGCAGCGCTGCACACGAGGTGGTATCCAAAGGAGAAGAACCTTTGTCCTAAATTCAGGGCGAAGCGGCATATCCTTGTGTGAATCTGGCATGTACCGCAAATGAGCTGGAGTTAAAACAAATGTTCACAGGAGCGCAGGAGCCGAGTCAGACTGAAAGGCACACAATGAGAAGCATATTGAGAATCAGAAAGGGCAATGGAAAGCGCATGTTCCAGCAGTGGAATACTGCCAAGCAGTCTGAGGATATGCTAGGAAAGCATATAGCCTTGCGAGTCCTCTGTAAGTAGGAAGCAATCAGAAAGTTCACCAGTAGTCCCATATGTGCTGTCCGAATAAGCATGGAGGCAGTGCTCTTGAGAATCGCATGTCCAAACTAAAATGAGCTGCGCAGCGTAGGAAATGGCAGGCATTCACGCGGTGGCAGGGGAGAAGAAGCGTTGCAGTCCTTTCAATAGCGAACAGACCAAGATGTCAGATGGCAGGTATGTTGTCACCAAGAAGCAGGCAATAAGGTAGGCATGGCAGCAGCGGCTGTATGTAATGGACAAGTGGTGGAGGTGGACCGGAGTTGTATCCTTGAAACTGAAAACTGATATAACTTCCTTTGGCCATCCTGCCCAAGAGCTCCCCAATGCGGAGCGAGTTACTGGAGGACAGGCGATCGCGGAGAAAGCAGCAGCCATGACATGTGGACATGTACAATGCAGGTATGTGCAGCTGGTGGCCACCAAGAGGTAGCCTAGTAGGCATGGTGCAGCAAAGAAAAGGAAGCCCAGCAAATGGTGGCAGTTAACAGCTGCAAGGCAGTCCCAGCGAGGCAGAGCCGTGTGTGTGCCGTGGGAGCTGTGGGATCATAGTAGGGCCCAGAGGAAAAGTCCAGGTGCAGCAGAGAGCAGTGAGGACAAGCGGCCGCCGGCCGCACTCCAGTGCCATTGACAACCAGACTGTACAGCCGCTGGAAATGTCGGACTGCCAGAGCAAATAGAGGACAGCTGCTGTAAGGGCAACACAACCGAGAGGTACTGGAGCTGCGGCAGACGCACTCCAGGCGTGGCCGGCAGAACCACCCCTTTAAAAAGAAAGAAATAAAGAATAGAACAGCACAGCAGAGGAATGAAGAGCAGGGAGGGCAACACAGAAAGAAGGGGCAAGCACAGCAACAAAACAAGGTAGGGAGGGGCCAGCCGCTGCAGCGAGTGCGACTCGCTCTAAGCAGAGCGGAAGTCAGCTGATGATTTAAATAGGCTGTGGGGAGGGGCTCTTCCCCCACATAATACCAGGCTACCCCTTCAATTATGAGTATGACATAGACACCCAAGGTGTTTATGTGACTTAACTTTTGGTTTGATAAGTTACTTTAAAATGTACACCCAAACGGGATGTGGGTCCTATTTTGCTAGTGTGGTTTCGGATCACAATTTTATCCTGTTCATTGTTGTCCCTATAGACCCATAACTCAGGGAGGAGGCGGTTAGGCATATGTTCATAAAGGAATTGCTGTATTTGTGTTACAAAGTTTATTGTTCTCAGTCACCTTCCCCATGATCCAAGGGACATAAGATGGTATTCACTGTTGCCTGTACAGTTGTCATTCCTGGACATTTGGCCAATCAAAGCATTCTGAGAGCTGTATGTCGGAGCAGGGACTGTTCTTTTACTGATTATCTGCAGTCAACAGGCTATGGGAGAGGGCACGTTAAATATACGTTTTCCTGTTTTGGTGTTTGTGATGGTTTCTGAAGGGAAGGGAAGGTGCAAAACCCTCTTTTCTATTTTAAATAGTTATGGACTAGTGGAAACAGTGGCTGAAATCTGGTCACTTTGAAATATAATTGTTATATTTATACCTGCTTTCTTTTCACAGATCATAGCTTGGTGAGCATATGAGTGTGTAATGTCCTATAGTTATGGAACACATGACAGAGTCCCCATATGCTGTATCATAGTTAAAGAGCAGCTGACACCTTCAGGAGAACAAACATAATATTTAGGCACAGTTCAGCTTGTATTTCACATTACTTCTGCATTCCTCCTCCCATTATTTTCTACTGAGGTAATTTGCATGAAAACAGGATCTCTGCCCCTGAAGAGTTCATCTATTCCTATTGCTTTCTCCCTGCCTGAGGTCATAATGCACTGCTTGTGACATCACAGTTACTTCCATGGCAACTGATTGTGATGTCATAACAGAGGATTATGACAAAGTAGGAAGTAAGCAATAACGGCAGATAAAGTCTAAAGGAACTCTAAGGAATAAAATAATATATTTATGCAACTCTCCTCAGTAATAAATAATGGGGAGGAGAATGTACAGAATATAAATGAAATGCAAGCAGAACTGTACTAATTATTATATTTTTTAAGTTTTCTTTGAGGTGTCAGTAGCTGTTTAATAGATTACTATATCTGGGTACTGAAATGTGTGCTGCTACATGAATATGTATTATAACGTCTGGGATGTATTAATGTACTTGCTACTGATTTGTTCAGTCTTAAAAGCTTAATAAAAATAAATTATGAAAAAGTATTAAGGGTTCTAAATAGTAAATAAAATGCATTTTGTTCAGACATTTCACAAACAGTTGCTGCAAGCCTGGAAAACAAACTAAATATTGGGAATTACATCCTAAAATGTTTAGAGGCAAGACAAGAATATGCAGATGTGCCAAATGCATGGAACTGTGATGTCTGGCATTTGCATTTCGAACTGCACAAAGAAGAGTTCAAGTTCTAAAGAAGATTAGAACCCTAGAACTCTTTATTTATTTGTATTTATTGAGGTTTCGGAAAAATACATTTGAGTCAGGGACTCCTTTACAAAGGTTCCACATCACAGAAATCAGATACAAAACAGACATTACATGGCAGTTCACCTTCACCAGGGCCCAAAGCAAGCAAAAAACATAGAGCAGGGAAAAGGCTAACAGTTAGATACTAGGAATAATAAGCACAGTTCTTAAACAAACGTTAATTCTACTCAAAACCAGCTGAACCTGACAGTCTTAGGCTGGAGACTCAACAGGGTGTAAAATAAGCTGGCCAGAGGCTTTAGTCAGGGAAGGGAAGGTAATCAGTGGCAATCACAGTAATTAGAGGACTGGAGGTGTTCCTTAAGCTGAGTTTGAAGGTGCCAATTCGGTTTTCGTTATCAAGACAGGTGGGTGAGGCCATTCATCCAAGATGGGGCTCTGTAGCTAAAGAACCTTTGGAATTGGGAGATGCGGCAGTGGGGTACTGTGAAGAGCTGCTTAACAGAGCTTGGTGCACTTAAGTGCGGGGCGAGTGGATTAGAGGGTGAGCCCTGGGGGGTGAGGCCAAGGGTAACCTTTTGCCATGAGGCAGGCGTGGTACCTGATTTTGTTTTCAAGAGTTGAGCCAGTTGGTGATATTGTATAAGCGAGTAAGTGTGGGTGAGGCGGTCACAACTCAGGGTAAAGCAGCAGGCCTTATTAAGGGGCAAGACGGAGTCTGGATAAGACTGAGGTGCTCGCTCGCTATAGATAAGTAAGCCATAGTCAAGTAGAGAGGACCGAAGAGGATACAGCGAGCCTAAGGGCGTCTTGAGTAAGACAGTGTTTGAAGCAATGCAGTATCCCAAGACAAATGTTGAGGGTAGTGCATAGGAGGTGTATATGTTGATGGAAGCTTAGCTGGGTCTAAGGTAATGCCCAGGTATTTAAAGGAGTTCACTAGTTCGAGAGGAGAATGATTAACATTTAGTAAAGGGGCCAGTGCTCCCTCGGGAGTTATATTTGCAAAGTTCTAGGCCAGAACCAGAACCAATAACTTCAGTGGGTTCTGGCAACCCTATTTGGAACCAGCATTTAAAAATCAGCTTCTACAGGGAAAATGGCTTACAGGTCCAGGGCAGTACAGTGAGGGTGTACTATCATGCAATGAAGCATAGAAACACAGAAACTGGTGGCAGATAAGGACCACTAGGGCCATCAGTCTGCCCGTGGTGGTTGTTGACTGGTTGTTGATCGAGGGCATGGTAAGGTCTCTGAATCTGCTTCCACCACTCAGGTGATCTCTGCTCCACCTCCTCAGAGCATCTCTGGACAAGTTGAAGCAGCGGTCGGGGTAGTGCTCTGTATAGGAACACAGAAACATATACATTGTTGGCAGAAAAGACCATCGGTCCACCCAGTCTGCCCAGTTTTACCCTACTCTTCCTCATGACCTATGTTCAGATAGAGTTTTTGCCATTCCCCCATTCCCTGTCTTACTGCTACCCCACCTCAATGAGTAACTTTTAAGCCTTTTACTGTGTCCCAGCTCTGCTTGAACCCATTAATGGTTTTGGCAACAACCACCTCAGCTGGTAGACTGTTCCATGGCTCATCCACTCTCTCCATAAATCAGCAATGACATCCAGGAACTTGTTGCAATACTGAGAACAGAGGAAGTTCACAGTTTGCCCCAGTGTTCGATACCTCCAAACACATCTTTTCCACCATGCTAGACCCCAGGTTCAAATGAGCAGTTTTATATCTGACAATGTATAGCCATTGTCAGCAGCAGCTCAACAGAGTTCGTAAACACCATGAAAGAAGTGGGCTTGGCCAACAAGGAACCAGAACCTGGGGCAGAGGGTAGTGCAGATCCACAACCTTGGTGCCAGACCTGAACAGGAGGACAATCAAAGTGTGGTGGAGGACTGGTCAGGTTTAAGTCTCTACAGACACTGGAAGTGTAGTGAGTCACAGATATGGGTGATCAGAAGCCAGAATCTGGTATCAGAATTAACCAGACTCCAGTCCAAAATCAGCTACTCAGATTTCCAGATTCTGAGTCCAAAATCCTAATTCCAAATTTATTGTTCATTGAATTCCAATTCTGGTTCCATTTTCTGTCCTGCAGGCAAGCAGGACATTGCCTGCCTGCTGCCTGTCCTCCCCGAAGTTGCTGGCAATCTCTGAGAGTTTCCACTGGTAGCATCCTCTATCTGCCCCAGTGAGACCCTCCTCGGAATTGGGTTTTAGATTGTGGGTCCCACTAAGAGTCAGAAATGGAATCAGACTATTCAGAAATCTGACAACAGACCAGATTTCAGTGATTCTGATCACCCTAGTCACAACCAGGGTGTGCAGAGCATATTTTGAGGCACACTTTTCTGAGCCAAAAGAGCAGTTTTCTGTAGACCCACTGACATGCCGAAGAAGAACCACATATCACGGCATTGTCTGAGCTAGCACACAAGTACATCTCATGCCGGTGTACTGGCCTGATGAAACCGCTAGGCGAAGACCAACACAACAACAGAATTTGACAGAAAGCATCTGTTACGGTTCCCACTGGCACCAGCACTGCATCGCCTAGTGTTTCCCTTCCTCAAGCCAACTCGACTCAGGTTGTATATTTAGAAACCAGGGGCGCAGCCCCATAATGGGTTCAGGGGCACAGCCCCAGAAGGCTACACACATCCCGACAGTACAATGCTGACTCTCGCGCATTGTGTCTGTCGCTATCGAGATGTCAGCGATCTCGATGTCACCTCGCTATAGGTATACCTCATGCCCACCACCCCCCACTAGATGCGCCTTCAGAATGTCTATTCAGTATGACTGGTGACACTGCTGAATCGCACCAATCCAACTCCACCCAGAAAATGTTCAGCAGCTCGCGTTAATTAAGCTGAATCTACAGTACCACCTCTCATTGCTTTGGAACAATCAAAGTGAGCTGTGCCTCTATAACTTTTGACTGGACCTGTACAAAACACCAATGACCAACAGAAATATTCTGGATTACCGACTTCTGGTGTCTGATAACAGCAGCGATCACTGCATTACAGATATTGGTTTAATAGACTGCTTCTCCTTTCTATGCCTGTAAATGCCTCCAATTACATTTCCTACAGAAGTGTGAAATGTGCTCTTTGCCAACAAAATGTTGTACAGTTCAACCACAGGGCTTACTGCCATGTGTGGTGTGGACCCTGCTGGCAAATATGCTTAAATATTTTAAAAGTTACCTTTCCCACCGCCCTCATAGTACCTATCTGCCACCATCCCCTAGTAAATTAAAACATAACACACCCCTTCTTCCCAACTCAGCCTCCCAAATCCCACCCACCTCCCAGTACAGATCAGAAATATTTCACCACAAGATGGCGAAGTGCTTTTGACAGTTACTCACAGCTTTTGCCATTAGATGGCCCTACTCTCACAGACTGCCTTCCCTTGCATACAGCAGGAGTCAATATACTGTAGACAATTATTATTTCAATTCATTTTATTTTTTATTCTGGTGAGCTGATGAGCAAAAGATGACTGTTTTTCACCAGGAACAGAGACATTTAACATACATAACAACAATTAAGATTAACCATGACAGAAGCGTGGGCCGACTACAGAAATATTCCACACCTGGGGGTTGGACTATGAGGCCGAGTGGTTCCAACCACCCAGGTGTGAATTAATTCTCTAGTAGACCCATGCTCTGTCTTGGTTAATCACTACTTATTATTATATATGTTCTGTTCACTATGTGAGATTAGTCACTTGTAACATAGGGAAGAAAATGGTTCAGCTCACTTGTTAGAATCGTTCTTCCCCATATTACAAGTTTCAAGCAGTAAGTTTGCCAGTAATATGTAGCACTCATATACTTCCTTTTTACTTTCTGTCACGGGGACATCTGTGGGAGGATAGAGTAAACGTAGAACAGGATAATATGTCGGAGCAATACTGTCATTTTACCTGACATTTATTTCTCTGGTGAATAATCCATGCTGCTGCACTCTTGGAGGGTCCTCTTTTTGGGTAACATTCCTCCTGTTTCATTTCTTCATTCTTTTTTGGAGAAGATGTTGGCGTTAGAAAACAGGCGTGGCTGAATATGGGGAAAGGATGCATGGGCATGCATGTGAGGATTATATGGGGAAAGGGACGTTACTTGCACAAATCACCTTTTTATCTTTAAGGTGAATAAGATTACTTTGTAATGGGACAATGTTTGCTGCTCCCTTTCCTCACTTTTTTAATTTATTACTAAGTGCCACTGAATTGGTTTCTGTACTGTGCCTACAGGCGTCACCTCAGTGCTCACTAGCTCTTTGATGGCATTTTCTATTCCTGGTTGGGAAGGCACTCACCGTTACACTCTGCCAGGGAACAGCACCTATGGTCCCTGGGTCACTCACAAGAGAAACAGGAGGCACCACAACTCACACAGGCACTGTCAAGACATCAAGTGTGATCGGCGGGACAGTTACAGTATAAAGAAACATTTATACACAGCTCCTGAAATGTACACTGCAGACAAATCTCAGATTTCGTATAGCAGAGATTGTAACATGGGTGATAGAAACTCACAGTGGCTACTGGAGGAAAGACACCATGCATTAATTCCAACATGGCCATGGATTAATTGAGAATTAATGCGTGGTCACCTGATCTGCCGTTCTCAATCAGGTGCAACCCTTTTTCTTCCCATGTTACACAAAAATTATAACTATAAACAGATAAACATTTCACAAATAACAGTCACACCTAGACATTTCAAGCAGCCACTTCTTCAATTTACACTTGAATGAAGACTTTTTTGCAGCACAAAACATCAGTCAGTAAATCATTATAAACATCAACAGATGAAAAGAAAAATGTTTTCTGATCAAAGGTAGTTAAACAGAGAAGAATTCTGAAAAGTCTTTAGACTGAGACCTGGTGTAAAAATCATTGGGAGACTGAGGAAACAATTCAGACATGCGGGAGGCATGGTTCCCAACCTATTCTTGTGCAACATCTGAGACAAGCAAAATTTACACCTCTCCTCAAAGTGGAGCTAACCAGTGAAAGTGTAAAGATGAAAGTGGGGGCTAATCAAGATTGACCAGTGACAAAACAAAATATTATAGTAGGTGGGAGTGGGAAGCAGTGGGGTGGGGAAGAGATGGGAGGGTCAAGAGGTGAAACTAGGGCAGATTAAAATACTAGGGAAGGTGGGTAAAGGGAAGATAAAAAGTGGAAGGACAATACCAATGAATAAAGAAAGGAAGGATTGACTTGGAAAGGAGGGCAAAGTCGGGGTAGGGAGGGGCTACAAGAGTGGAGAGCCATGTGTGCAAATGCAAGGAGCCTAGGGAACAAAATTCCTGACCTTGAGGCTACTATTGAGGGGCAGACCTGGATCTGGTAGCCATAACAGAATCATGGTGAACTGACAACCATAGCTGGGAGATGGCCATTCCAGGTTACTCTATGTTCCAGAAGAATGGGGCAGGAGGAAGGGGTTATATGTAGGGAAGGTATAAAGGCCATCGAAATACAAGGATACAGCAAGAAAAAGGAGAGGTTGGAGGTTTTGGGGACTGGCTTAGAGACAGAGTTCAGGGCCTTTGTACATGTGGGGTAGTATACAGGCCACCAACACAGGAGGAGAAAATAGACAGGGTTTGAAATAGACAGGGTTTTGGATGAGACCTTGGGCAAAATGGCATGCAAAGGGAAGTAATAATTATGGGTTACTTTAATCTGCCAGATGTCTTTGCCCAAGCACTTGCCTCCACCCCTACCACTTGGCTCTTTTCCTTCCCTCTGCCCTCCTATCCCAGCTCCCACTGCTCCTCTACCTCACCTAATAGTCTGCCTCTGGCTCTCTCTCTTCCATGGGATGCTGGCATTCCATGTACAATGCCTTAAAACAATTTTATCTATTTTTAATTTAAACATGTTTTAACTGGGAAAGGCACACTGAGCGAAATGTGATTCCAGGTGCAACTTGGGGAAACAAATACAGTTTCAGACCACGTACAATAGATGTAGCACTATAACATGAACAGTGAGGGTACAACAATAATGCGGGTTACAATGGGCATAGGTACAGCAATAAAGCAAGTTACAATGGATGAAAACACACTTGGTACAGCAACAATTCAAAGTAAACAAAATAGGAAGCGTGGACGGACATTAGGCAAAATTCAGGTAATAGGAACAAAATGAGATGAGCTTATACAGTATAGTAGTAAGTGCACTCTAGGTGAGTTAAGAGAAGCAAATGTTTTGGAGAAAAGAAGAAGTCCTAAGAGTCAGAGGAGTGAAGAAATGTGTCACCTGGCACAGAGGCAGGAGGAGATGGCAGGAGGCGCAGTTTTTTTTTGCAAGTGAGGTACAAGAAGGAGTCCCTGATGGAGGGCTATGTTGTTCTACAGGCTGGGGAGATGGTGAAGAAAGCAGCCTTGCCAGATTTGGAGGAGGGATGAGAGGAGTTGAAGGATCTTTCATTTCTGTGTCTCAGGACATAAGGGGTGTGGGAGGCTGCGTGAGACTATCTGAGAGGTAGGAGGGTAGCACATTGAACCAGACTTTGAGGTAAGGTTGAAGGAGTGGATAAAGCATCTGTGGGACATCGAGGTTAGTCAAGCAAGGAGTATCAATCACAATGATGAGTTCGGGGGAGATGGTAGAAAGCGACAGAAAGAGTTTAGGAGTGTATCAAGCTTAGATAAGGACGTTGCAGGGTGGAGCAGTAGACTACATCTGTGTAGTCGAAAATGGGGATAATCATTTAGGTTAAGATTTGGCGGCTTGGCAGGAAGTGGAGGAAGTCTCTATGCCGGTACAGCATACCAAGTTTTGGGCATAGTTTGGAGGGGTAGCATCTATGAGAGATGAGAAAGACAGATGGGGATCTATCCAAATGCCCAGGTATCTATATTTTGTGACTTGGTCTAGAGAGGTACCTTCTAGGGAAGTGATAGGGGTGGGGGTGGATCTGCTAAGTTTTTAGCTGTGCCAAAACGCTGGCTACAGTTTTGGATGTGTTTAGTTTTAGTTGGTTTTGATTGTGAACAATTTGTGAACTGCTTGTCATTGCAACCCATGTACTGTTGAATTTTTGTACTCTGTGTCACAAACCCACTCAGCAAGTCAGCCCTCTACTCCCAAAGTGCCAGCCTCAGTGCAGTCTTGTGAACAGTTAACAGAAACAGGGTAAGCCTCCTGTCTGTTTTGTGGGTTTGAATCAACCTTTGGTCTCAGTTCTGCAGGGATTCAAACTGTGAACCTCTTGCTAAGCGTGCCCAATGCACAGGCTCAGATAATTCTGTCTTGAAGGGCCAGATATCTTTGCCTACGGGCACCTAACCAGGTGTACAAAATGGACCCTTAAAAGCTCTAGTAAAGACCTCAGATTACTCATACCTTTTTCCAGTTTGGTATCACCATTCAAACTTATGCATAGTGTCAGCTTTAACCATATATACTTCACTTGGTAAAGAAAGAAATTCAAACACAGACCAAGTAGACTCTAAGAAAAATTACTCACCTTAGTAATGTTGTTTCTTCTAATGGAGTCTTGCTGTATTCTGACATATTGCAGTGATGTCCAACCTTTGAACTGCCGGAGATGAAAGAGCTAACTTTCCATGCCAGGCATGGAACGCTGAGCTCGAGCTCGGTTGAGACTCTGTCTGTTGCTGTTTGAACTCAAACCGTCAGATCTTTACGAGCTATACTCACTAGGTGTCCTGTGTGGAAATTGTAAACTTACACTAGCCAACTGGCTACTAAATATAATAAAGATTTTTGGTCCCAAAACAAAGACTCAAGTCAGGAAACCCAAAAATAAAACAAAACACAACACCCACACACCCAAACTAAAGGGGTGAGAAAGAAGGAGTGGGGCACCTCTCGAGTGCCAACACTGTTACTGCCCACCCACATCCCAAAACCAGGTTCTGAGAGGGAGGCGGGGGAGGTCAGAATACAGCAAGACTCCATTAGAAGAAACAACATTACTAAGGTGAGTAATTTTTCTTCAAACAACATGAAGTCTTGCTGTATTCTGAAAATTGCAGACTACCAAGCAGTACCTCCATGGAGAGGGACAGAACCTACTTAGGAAATAGGCTCTGAAGCACTGCTGTGCCAAACCGAGCATCACTACTAGCCTGGATATCCAGAGAGTAATGCTTGGTAAAAGTGTGTACTGTTTTTAGGTGGCTGCTTGACAAATCTCTAAGATAGGAATATCCTGGCAGCAGCCAGGAAGCAGCTGTACCTCTGGTAGAGTGAGCCTTCAGGCCTGAGGGTGGGATCCTACCTAGTTTTTCATAGCAAAATTGAATGCAAGAGACAATCCACCTGGCAATAGATCTCTTAGTGGCAGGTTTTCCTTTACCAACCTCACCATAAGTGAGGAACAGTTGGAGGAGTCAAATCTGTGACCCTTGGTGTGCTCTATGTAGTAACTAAGGGCCCTTTCACATCAAACTGTGCAGCCTCCTCCCCAGAGGAGGAATGGTCAGTGAAGAAAACAGGAAGAGACATAGACTGGTTAAGGTGGAAATCTGAAACCACCTTAGACAAAAACTTCCTATTAGTCCTGAGGACCACCTTATCTCTATGGAAAGAGATAAAATCAGGCTCCACTGACAGGGCCTGTAACTCACTTATGCATCTGGCAGAAGTGATGGCCTCAGAAAACAGTTTTCCAAGTCGAGTACTTAAGCTCTGCTGAGGACAAAGGCTCAAAAAGGGTTGCATAAGCTGAACAATGCAAACATTAAGGTCCCAAGCAGGGGCAGGGTCCCTGAAGGGAGGATTGGTATAAAGCAATCCCTTGAAAATTTTGAAAATACAGGATGAACTGAAAGGAAGAGTGCTTGCCTGCTGAGAGGAAGGCAGAGACGGCTGCCAGATGCACTCTTAGTGTAGCTGGTCTGAGTCCCAAGCTATTAAGATGAACCATATAGTCAAGGACTGTGGGCAGGCCAGCAGACTCTGGAGAAATATGCTTCCCAGAGCACCATAGAAATCTTTTCCACTTGGAGTTGTAAGTGTTTCTGGTGGAAGGTTTCCGAAGCCTTAAGATATCCAGAACACCCTGAGAGAGGTGCAAATCAGCAAACTCTAACTCTTCAACAGCCAGGCCTTGAGATTGAGAGATTTGAGATTCGGATACCAAACCCTCCCTGAGCACATGTTAACAGGTTGTAATTCTTGGGAGAGACAGGGGAAGATGGACTGCTAAGGACAACAAGAGAGGGTACCAGGGCTGTCTGGCCCAGTCTGGAGCAATCAGAATCACCTTGCAGGGTTGAGACCTGATTTTAACTAGCACGTTGAACAGGAGAGGAAGAGGGGAAAAGCATACAGGAACTTCCTTCCCAATTGAGAACTAGGGCATCCAGGGGACTGAGCCCAACACTGGGGGCCTGCAGCAAAAGAGGAAGTTGGTGATTGTCTGGGGCTGAAAAATATCTATCTGTGGGTGCCCCATCTGGAGAAGATCACCTTCAAAACCAAGGGTTCCAGGGACCATTCGTGATGGCCCTGAGATATCCTGCTGAGAGCATCTGCCAGGACATTGTCCTTGCCTGGGAGGTGTACTGCTATAAGAGAGGTGTTCAGGGGAATAGGCCAGAGACCATAACTTCATTGCCTCTGTGCACAAGGCCATAGACCGAGTGCCCCTTGCTTGTTGATATACCACATTGTGGTGGTATTGTCTGTCCTGATCTGAACTACTTTGTTCTGAACAGACTTGAAAAAGCTTGAAGTGCTTGAAACATTGCTCTGAGTTCTAATAGATTGATGTGAAGCAGAGATTCCTGAGGAACCACAACCCTTGGGTGGTCAGGTCCCCCAAGTGGGCTCCCACCCCAAGAGGAAGGCATCTGTAGTAAGGATTAGAGAATAAGACTGAGTGACAAAAGGAACTCCCTGTCTTAGATTGTCCTGATCCTGCCACCACTGTAACGCCTGGATCAGAGTTCGAGTCATTGGGATTAGTTTGGTCAGAGGGTCCTTTTTCTGAGACCAGAAGGTCTCTAGAGGAACTGAATGTCCCTCATTTGAAATCTTGCTCCCTGAACCACTGCTGTAGAGGCAGCCATGTGTCCCAGGAGCTGCAGAAAATGCCTTGCTGGTCGAGACACCTGGAGGGTGAATGAAAAGGCCAGTGAGATAAGGGTCCTGCCCTGTCCAGGGAGGAAGGCTCTGCCTTACTGTATCCAGCTCTGCCCCTATGAAGGTGAGGAGCTGCACTGGCTCTAGAACTGACTTTGAGAGATTCAGAAGAAAACCTAGAGAAGTGAGCAGTTGCTGAGTTATCTGTAGGTGTAACTTGATTTGGTCTGGAGACTGGCCTACTATGAGCCAGTCGTCCAGGTATGGAAAAATGGAGATCCTTTTTTTCCTTAGGAAGGCAACCACTACTGCCAGGCATTTTGTGAACACCCTTGGAGCAGAAGTTGGGCCGAAGGGCATTGCTCTGGTGGTAATGGCCTGAGGGCAGCTCGAACCTGAGGTACGTTCGTGGGAGCTTCTGATGAGAATATGGAAATAGGCATCCTTGAGGTCCAGGGAAACTAGCCAGTCCCTGGCCTTAGAGAGGGTAGAATTATTCCCAGAGTCACCATTTTGAACTTTGGCTTTAAAGGTGCTTGTTTAAATATCTGAGATCCAGGATGGGCCGCCATTCTCCTGTCTTTTGGGGGTTAGAAAGTACCTGGAGTACAATCCTTTTCCCTTGTGTAGGGGTGGAACCCCTGTCAATAGCTCTCAGAGCCAAGAGGAAGAGACCTCTGCCTCTGAGGGCAAGTGCCTCTGGAAGGATTTGCAGGTGGAAAGGATCTGGTTCTCATCTTTGGAAATTTTTGAAGCTGAGAACCAGTCCTGACTTACTACTTCCAGGACCCATTTGTCTGATGTTAAAGACATCAGTCCTGGACAAAGTAAGCCAGCCTTCCCCTACAGGTGGTGGGAATCAGCTCTGGCAAACCTATCAGGGTGCCTGTTTGTCAGGGGCTTTAGGCTGAGGGATGGAAGCAGGTCTGCTTGTACCCCATCTGCCTCTCCTCTGAAGAACCCCATAAGCATAAGCAGAAGAGAAGGCCTGGGCTTGGTAGAAGGCCTATGAAAGCCTGCCCTGCCCCTGCCCTGGAATGCTGCCTCTGGGAGTGGCTTGCCTTTCCTGGCATGAGCACTCCTATAGGTGTCCCTGTATTCTTCCATTTTCTTATGTAGTTCTTCGTTTGCTCCACAAACAGAGAATTACCCACACAGAAAAATCCATGGCCTTAGTCTGGGTATCCTGAAACACGCTTAGTACATCTGAGCCAAGCCATCCTACGAAGGGCCACAGATGTAGCCATGACTCTAGATGAAACATCATTGGAGTCTACTGCAGAATGGAATTGCACCTTGGATGCCTCAATACCATCCGCAGCCACCTGCTCCAGCTCCTTGGCAAGCTGGCCAGGGACCTGTTTAGCTAAAGCCATTACAGTGTCCCATCTAGATTTCTGATATCTAGCTGTATGGGCCATATAATTAGCCTGCCTGAGTCCCAAGGATGCTGCCATGTACTGTTTCTTTGCCATGGCATCAATCCACCTGGAGTCCTTATCTGGGGGTGTGAAGCCAAGGGTATATTTGCCTTATCACAGGCAGCAGCCTGCACTACACTAACATGGCTGCATTGCTGGGTAGGGAACTCCGTATCTAAGCCTGAAAGAGTATACCTCTTGTCCATTCTCTTGTCCACAGGAGGTATAGAATTAGGAGTCTTTAACATTTTATTGTCTGTTTCCCAAAGGACTTATGAAGGGAATAGACAGCCTCCTGACTCTGGGATATCCATCATTTCAACATAGTCAGGCTCCTCCTCCTGGTCGTCCACAGTTTCTTCCATAAGAGCTGAAGAGTTTCAGCCACTTTTTGTAGAACATAAAATGGGAGGGGACTCAGAAAGCCTAGGAGGAGAAACCCTGAAGGTCTGTCTGGGGAGATGTCCGGGTCAATAGGCACATCCAGACTTTCGTAATCACAATCACTATCCTCATACTCTCCTTCCTCCTCCTCTGGTCCAAAAAATCTTCAAATTATAATCTGGAACCCGGGAACCGACCGAACTGAGCCCCTTCCTGATGGTGCCAGTTCGGTCGGAACCGTTAGCGACTGAACAATCCTTATCGCTTTGGCTGTTTCATCAGCGGTCGGGAGAAAGAATTTGTGGATCACATCGACTGATTTATCCTTCTTTTTCTTTTAACCGAACCGACTCCTCGGAGTCAGTTCTCCTTTTCGAAGAAGTTTCAGCCCTGGTAGGAGGGCACTTCTTCTGGTTCGGTTGGAACCGGAACCAGGCTGGCCATCCGGTCAGCGGACTTCTGGCCTCCCTTTCCTGAGCCTACAACTCTCTTTCCAGGGTAGCTGCAGGAAAATTCCTGCAAATCTGGCAGTCTGAATCAAGGTGGTCAAACCCCAGACAATAAACACAGGTGGTGTGGGGATCAGCCTTAGCAAAGGCTTCCCCACACACTACAAGTGTTGAAACCAGTGAGCCAGTTTTCTTTGGGTTTCTCAGACATGGCGATCTAACAAAACTTACCCTTTTTTGGCAATCCGCCAGGCAAGTCACCCTTATCGGTTCCTGACCGTGTTATTGGTCATGGAAAAACGTAATAAAATCCGTTTTTTAGAACTGATAAGGACCGGTTACCACACTCTAAAGTAGAATAAACTTTTTGAACAACCTGATCGGTTCAAACTGAACCAATCCACGTTTACAAGTTCCACACAGAAGAACAAGAAAATAAACTATCTAGTACTCACGATACCACAGACAGAGACATAACCGACAGGTTAACGGATTAAATTTGGTCGAAAACGAGAAAAGCGGCACTTTAGCCGACAAACTTGAACCGAGCAAAGGAGAAATCTCTGAGGCGACTGTTCAGTGAGGCGGAGTAAAGAATCTGATGGTTTGAGTTCAAACAGCAACCAGACAGAGTCTCAACCGAGCACGAGCTCAGCGTTCCCTGCCTGGCATGGAAAGTTAACTCTTTCATCTCGGGGCAGTTCAAAGGTTGGACATCACTGCAATATGTCAGAATACAGCAAGACTCATGTTGTTTGAAAAATTTGAGTTTTATTAAAATTGATAAAGTATGTAAAACATAAAATACAGAACCATATATCACAAGAACCATACAATCTTTTAAAAGAACAATGTTTTAACAATGCAGTTCCTACTACAGTTCTTAGATTTCTCTCTCTCTCTCTCTCTCTCTCTCTCTTTCTCTCTCTAAATACCTGCTAAAGTGCTCAAGGATGTTTCTTTGTCACAGTGTAGATAAAAGTGTCCCAGAAGGTAAAAGAATACTGTTTAAAAACTATCTTTTGCAAACCCCTTCTGTAAGATCACCTAGCTCCTCCTCTGTTTATTAAACACCATACCCTAGGAAGTTTTATCATTTTAGAAGGAAAGTTAATTAAGGTTACATCAACAGAAACTCCTTTCCCCATGTACAGTAACTTCTCCAATCAAGTCTGTAAATTTCTTTTCATCTATAAGCAGTATCCCTCTCACACAAACATCAAAGCATTTATGATTTTGCACCAGTGTAGTAAACCTGGTTTCCTCCTAAACGCATGAAATGGATACTGATTTCCCTCTTAGCAGTTAAAGTATATTTAACTTAGATAAACAGGAGATTCTTGATTAAGGTCTGTTCTAGTCTGTAATTAGCTTCTGGCCTTTCAGGTAACACCTTGTATCTAAAACCTGTGTGTATGTGTCATCTCACATGCTGTCTCAGCATCTCTCATGAGAGACAGTCCATAACACATTTTTATATTACAAAAAAATCGTAGTGTACTCAGAACTGGCTGTCCATGTCACAATTCTCCCCACCTAGACTTAATTTGGAGGCTCTATCCCCAGCATGGGATGAGCTTCCAAAATCAATTCACTTCTCATACCATTGAGACAGACCATCTGAGTTCTGGTTCCTGGCTCCAGCTGTATATTACGACTGTCATATCATTGCCACTTGCAAACCAAAACTCCATCTTAGCAATCTACCATTGTTCTTTCCACCTACATCAGCCAAACCAGGGGTTGTGGTCAGTCTGCACCACAAAATGCTGCCCATAAGTATGGCTCTCTAATTTCTTTATGGCAAGGCACTCTTTTCCACAGTGGAGTATGCCTGCTCCTGGGAAGTAACTTCTACTCAGGTACACTACTGGGTGATCTGTGCCTTGGCTGGATGTCTGACTCAGTACTGCCCCAATACCCACATCTGAGGCATCAGTCTGAACTAAAAGGGTTTGCTATAGTCAGGACTTGTCAAAACAGGAGCACTGCACAGTGCCTCCTTTAGTTGGAAAAGGTTTCCTCTCAGGCTGGGCCCCAGGTAATTTTCTTGAAATCCTTTTCTTTGTCAGGTCAGCTAGGAGCAGCCAGGACACTGTAATTGGGTACAAATTTTCTGTAGTACCCTGCTGTCCTAGAAAACTCCTGGCCTGCTTCTGTGTTTCTGGTCTGGGACATGCCTGGATCACCCACCTGTCTTTATTTGGTTGGATGGGCTGTCCCGGCCTACCGCATGCCGAGTACCACTTCCCCATGGACATGGCACTTCCTGGCTTTAGCAGTGAGCTCTGGCCCTCTGTATCCTGCCCAGCACTTCCCTAACGTGGGACAGGTGTTCTCCTCAGCTGTTACTAAAGAGGCAATGTCATCCAGAGTGCGCTCACGGTGTACTCCTCAGCAGCATTTAACAGCTGGTTCACCAACCTCTGAAAAGTGGCGGGGTGTTCTTCATTCCAAAGGCATTACTTTAAACTCAAATAAGTCCATCGAGATGATGAGGCCAACCTCTCCCTAGTTCTTTCCGTCAACTCTACCTGCCAATGCCCTTGGTCAGGACAATCATTATAAGGTAGGTTGCCCTCCCAACTTGTCAGGAGTTCATAAAAGGGCATTGGGTGGTGTCTGGACCGTGACTGCATTCAGTCCATGATAGTCCACACAAAAATGAGTAGAGCCATCTGGCTTAGGCACAAGGACTACGGGTGAGGCCCAGGGACTGTGGGATCTCTGGATTACCCCTAAATCCAGAATCTTCTCCACTTCCTTCTAATGTCCTTTTGGACAGCCTCTGACACCCAATATGCTGTCCTGGCGTATGGGCATCTGTGTCCCTGTCTCCACATCGTGCATCGCTAAGGGGTTAGTCCAGGCTTGCGCTAAACAAGGGCAAAGTCTGCTAAACCTTCCCTACTTTCTGGATCTGGTCCGGGGCCAGCTGGGAGACAATTTACTGCCTCCACAGAGGACTCCACTTACTTTCTTCAGCAAGTCCAGAGGGGTCTCCTTCGTCAGGACTACACTGCAAACACCATGTCAGCCTTCATGCAATATGGCTTCATCATGTTGACATGGTACATCCTTTCTGTCTGTCTTCTGTCAGGTAACTCCACAATGTAGTTCATGTCATTTACCTTCCTAACAACTTTGTATGGTCCTGCCCACTCAGCTTGCAGCTTGTCTTTCCGGACCAGAATAAGGACCATGACTTCCTGATCCACCATGTCAAACGAGCTCTGGCTCTGTGGTCGCACCACACTTTTGTTTCTGTTGGGCAGTGGCTGGGTTGCTCTGGGCTGTCCCCATAGCTCATTAGCCTTTCCTAAATCTAAGGATGTAATCCACATATGGGAGTTCCCTGGGTGGTGTGCTTTCCTTCCGGTCCTCCCGGATCAAGTCTAGGGGCCCCTATCCAGTGTCCACATTAGAGTTTGAAGGGGAAAATCCTGTCGACTCTTGGGGCATCTCCTGTAAGAAAACAACAGGTGGAAGGTATTTCTCCCAGTCCCTCCCATGCTGTTCAGCAAACACCCAGAGCATTGACTTTAGGGTACCATTGAAACTTTCCACAAGCCCATTGGCTGTGGGTGATCTAATATCATGTATCTCTGCACCACCCTACTTCTCCCATAAACATTTCATCAAGTCCAACATGAAGGACCCCTCAATCGGTGATAACCTCCTGCAGAAACCCAACACAGAAGAAAATCCCAAGTAAGGCATCTGCCACTTTGTCTGTCCTCAGTGAGGATAGGATGACTGCCTCTGGGTGCTGGGTGGCATAATCCACCACAGTCAGGATGAATCCCTTCCCTGAGGAGCTGGGGTATTTAAAGGTCCCACAATATCTGAATGGCTCCTCCACTATGGGCAATGGAATCAGGGCAACTTAGGTTTTCTTGCCGCCTTCCCTATTTCTTGGCATCGGTGACAAGACCTGCAATACTCCTTCACTTGCTGGGTGAAGTTAGTCAGTAGAAATTCTGGGCCAAGCACTACATCATGCGATTCCCAGATGACCAGACAAGGAATATCATAACAACCTTGAGCAACTGCTCACGATAACCCTGAGGAATGACAAGCTGTCTGCCTAGCATCCTCCTCCTCTGTCTGTACTGCCTGAGTATACATAAGTCCATTTCCCAATAAACCTTATGTCTGCTGCCACCTCCTTGTGCTGTCTGAGTCTGCCTAAGCCCTCAGCTTCTCTAAACTAGGGTCACTTCTCTGAGCAGCTGCAACCCTCACAAATTCCCAAGGCATGGGACAGGTCCCCTTCAGTCGCTAAACTAGAGTCCCTAGCACTAGCGTCAGGGCACTCAGGACCATTGTCAATCCCAACCTCTGACAATGGGTCACCCCTCCCTCTTTGGGTAACCCTCTAGCTGTGTGGTTACTTTACTGGGGAAATTTCTACCCCTCTTCATTAATCTCATATCGAAGACACAGGATGGGGAACCAGCCTCTCAGTAGTTCCACAATGGCTTCTGTGGGATTCAAGGAACTATAATTTAACTTGCCACTTGGCTATGGGTAACTGCACATACCATCCTCTGTCTGAGATTGTTGCCCAGGATCACATTCACTGCTAAAGTTTTGGTTACAGCCACCTGTTGCACAGTACACTTGTTCACCCCAGTCAGAGAACACTAGCGAGGGGCAATGATTTAGCCTCACCAGTGAAGTCCTGTACAGCAACATATTTATTGGGTGTAAGCTGACCAGGCTCTACCATACCCCTTACCACAGTCAAGGATGCCCCTGTCCTTAACCCTTGTGTCTGTACACCATGACTGGGGTGCATGTGTTCCTCATACCATCTGGCATGCTTCCAGGGACACAAAACAACCTACTTCCTTTCTAGCACCCTGTTGTGTATTATTGATCACCTTTTGGAGAACTATCTGGCAATATGCCCAGTTTCTTTACACAACCTACATTCATTCCTTCTCTCAGAGAAATCTTTTCTCTGAAACCTGGGAGCTAACTGGTTTCCTGGAGGCAGTGAGGGTTTTAGCTGCCCTGAAGCCATGCTTTTCCTTTCTGTGCTGCCATGCCTGCCCATTCGCTCTCAGAGCAGGTCTGCTCTTGGCATAGCAGTCCGAGAGTTCCACAGCCTCTTGCACTGTTTTGGGATCTCGCCCTCTAGCCAGGTTTTTAGCGCTACTGGGCATGCCCAATAAACTGTTCTGATAAAATCACATTTTCAATTTTGTCCACAGAGTTTGTCTCAATCCATTTCCTCGCGTTTTAAAACTGGCGTTGTTTCATGGCTAGCTCCTTGTAACTCATGTCAGGGCTTCTTCTGAGCTACGGAATTTTGCTCTGTATGATTCAGCAGTTAATTCAAACCTTTTAACAGTACAGCTTTAGCCTATAATTATTACTGTCCTCATTGTACATTTGATCCAATGCATCCCAAGCTTTCCAGTAAGTAGCAGGATAGCTACACCCAGGACCTCTAGGAATTTTGCCTGAATACAACTTTCAAAAGAATCTTAAAAGGCATCCATATCCTCCCCTCTTTAAATTCAGCTATTAATTTGGAATTCAATTTGTAACCCAGTCCTGCAGTCCAGTTAAACCCAAACCACTTACCTGCTCTGGTGCCACTGGTTGGAGTCGTACTTTCTCCAGTTCGTGTTGCCTCTGGCACTCCTGCTCCCTCACAGTCTGTGTCTCGGCATTCTCATTCTCTCTTCTCCTCTGCAGCCTGCTCACGCTCCTCATGGTCTGCATCCCTCTGCCTCTGTCACTCTGCCTCTAGTAGTTCCCTCTCTGCCTCTTGGCGTTCTCACTCTGCTCATGGTCTGCCTCTCTCCTCTCGCTCCCTCTTCTCCTGGAACTCCAGCTCCATCCCACGCAACTCAGTTTGCAGCCTGAGTACCTCTGGATTCAGGATACTGGTGACCTTCGCTGCTGCTATTGGCCCTTCACTGACAGTGGCCCTGCTGTCCTCCTTACTGGACCTGGACACAGCACTGGCTACTAGCCCTGCCACACTCAAGGTTTGGTCCTTTCAGTCACGGTCCATGACTCGTTGCTCTGGGTATCTGCTACCATCAGGGCATCTATGAGGTTCTGCTTTTGGCTGTCGCCTTGAACGGACTCCTTGTCCCCGCACAACTGCTTCAAGTAATCTACAGTGTGCCTGCTGTAGTTGGAAGCCATCTTCTTCTTCTTCCATCACTACTGCTACTCTGACTTGCACTTTAGAAAAAAAAATAAAACAGTAGGAACTGGACTGTATGCCAAGTGGTATAGTTCTGTTTTCTTTTTAAAATAAAACTCTGCCTTTTCTTTCTTTGCAAGAGAGCTTACGGTCTCAAGCTGACACAGAACAATAAAAGTTTGTAATACCAAAATTTATGCCACTGCCAACCAATCTGTCACAAACCCACTCAGCAGGTCAGGCCATCTACTCCCAAAGTGCCAACCTCGAGGCATGAGTCTTAGAATAGTTTAACAGAACAAGGGAACCCTCTTGTCTGTTTTTGTGATTCAAATCAACCTTTGGTCTCAAGTTCTGGAGAGATTCAAACTGTGAACCTCTTGCTAGCATACCTAATACACAGGCTCAGATATTTCTGTCTTTGGGGGCCAGATATCTTTGCCTATGGGCACCTAATCAGGTGTACAGAAATGAACCCCTAAAAACTTTAATAAAGACCTCAGATTTAAAATGCTTCTCTTCTAGTTTGGTATCACCATTCAAGCTTATGCCTAGTGTCTTCTATAACCATATATACTTTTCTTACAAGTGAAAGAAATTCAAAGACAGACCAAGTAAGCTCTAAAAGAGTTTTTACTAAAATAATAATATGTAAAACATACAATACAGAACTATTATATCATAAGACATACCAATCTATTAAAAGAATAAGGTTTTAAACAGTGCAATTCTTACTACAGTACTTAGTCTCTAAATAGCTGCTTAAAAGTTCTCACAGATGTTTCTTTGTCAGAGTCTAGATAAAAGTGTCTCTGTGAAGTCAAACAGAATAAGGTTTAAAATCTGGTTTTCCCCACCTACTTGAATGAGGTCACCTAGCTCCTCCCTGTCAGAATATATTAAAAAATATTTATATAAAAACAGGATGTCTTTTCCAAGTATTAAATTCTGCAACCTCAACATGACTCACGTCCTCCAAATGACATTTCTTTGATCTCATGATAAGCATCCCCTTCCAGGACATGAAAGCATCTTTATGATTTTGCACCAGTTTACTAAACCTGGTTTCTCCCAACGTCATAAAAGGGATATTCTCAACTCAGGCTTCTTCCAGTCTGTAATTAACTTTAGACAAAACAGGATATGCTTGATCAAGGTCTGTTCTACTCTATCACTAGCTTCAGGCCTGCCACGTAACACCTGGTATCTAAAACCTGTTTGTGTGATGTGTGTGTGTGTGTGTTTGTGTGATCTCACGGGCTGTTTCAGCATTTTTCTCATGGCTTTCATCTTTTCAGCTGAAAGCTGGGAGGGTGAGCAACAGATTTTCAGCATCTGTCATGACAGACAGTCCATAACTCATTTTGATATTACAAAAATGATACTACAGCACTCAGAACTGGCTGTCCACATCATAGGCACAAGTGCCTGTTTTTGGGTGACCCTGGGAGCACTGGGGAAGTTAAAGCAGCAGTGCAATGAAAATTGGTTAAAATTTGACCCACCTTTTTTCTTCTTAATCGATGCCAGATGTCTTCCTATTTATTTTGGTGGTAAACTTTTCAGTTTCATTATCATTTAAGAATTTTATGAAAGTTCTCAAATAATAATTTCTCAAGAAAAAAAGATGCCTGCCTCATTTTTCATAGAAATAATATTGAGGGCATGAGGAGGGTAGAATCCCAACAAAATTCAAATGTACAGTACACAGCACAGGAAGAATCCAGAAAACCCAAATCAACAGTTCTGCCAACATTTTCATAACCATAGCAGAAAATTAGCTTGTTGGAATAACTTTTAGTTGCACTGCTACATTAAGTGACTTGTTCAGAGTCACACAGTGTGCAAGTGGAGGTTGTGGGACTCAAACCCAGGTCTCACAGGATGTACCAAGCTCATTCACAGCTCGTTACTCTAACCTCTAGGCTATACTGCCAGCCCCAAGTGTGGTTGTTCTGTTCAGTTCCCACAATCTATTCCCAGGAGATTAAATCCTACTACTATAATGTCACCTTGAATTGATGCCTTTATCAATTCATTTATTAGATTATCATTGTACTCCTGAATGTTAAGTCGGGGCCTGTAACAGTTCCTTAATATTGTTTTTCCTTTTTTATTAGCAGTTGTATCCATAGGCTTTCAATATCATATTGTGTGTCCTTGATCATATTTCATTCACTGCACTCAAACTCATCCTTTATATATAAACATATACCCCCTTTTCTTTCTTTTCTATTTTTATAGAAAAGTTTGTAGCTATTAATCTCTCTTGACCAGTCACTAGTATCATCCCACAATGTTTCAGTTAGTGCCACTACGTCAATTGTATCACTGAGTAACATCATTTCAAGTTCTGATTTTTTAATATGTTGAGACTCATTGCATTTGTCAGTAAAATTTTATACTCATGGCTATTTTTGTTTTGTTTTATTTGAGGCCTGTGTTCATGCCTTATAACCCGAGCCCTCTAATTTAAGTTTAAAGACTCTAATATTTGTTTTAAATCTGTTTTCCAAGTATGACACTTCCCCTTTTTTTCAGGTGCAGGCTATCCCAGCTATACAATCCACAATTATTTTCAAATGTGTCCCAGTGGACAGCACATGTATCCTTTCTTTAAAGTCCATTTCCTTAATCATTCATTCACTGTTTTATTTTTATCTGCTTTTCCAGCTTGCCCTGGGGACAGACAATATTTCGGAAATGAAAATGTCACAGCCTCTTTGTTCCAGGGAATTATGTAGTGAGATAAAGTCCTTTTATCACTTCTATATCTGTGTTACCAATACTGTTAGTACCCTCGTGGATAATAACTAGTGGATTTTTCTACATTTTTTAAGACGTCATGAGACGTATTTTCCATAAGCAGTGATTTTTGCTCGAGAAACTACTACATGTTCTATTTTCTTTATCAGGGTTGCAAATATATTTGTCTGTAAACTTGAGTATAGGATCTCCCAGTACATAAT
Source organism: Neoceratodus forsteri (assembly GCA_016271365.2). Classification (NCBI taxonomy): domain Eukaryota; kingdom Metazoa; phylum Chordata; order Ceratodontiformes; family Ceratodontidae; genus Neoceratodus; species Neoceratodus forsteri. The sequence continues at coordinate 96,806,253 of JADMNL010000023.1, read as the reverse complement.
TTTGTCTTGTTTTTGGTCCATCTGGATGTATGCCCTTTTTATGGTGGTGTTTACTTTATTTGTGACATCCTCAATAATTTCATTATCTATATGAAGCAGTGGTTCAAACTGATTTGATGTTGCAAGCTCAAAGTTCATTGCTCATCTTCCTTTCTTTAATTGCGTTTCTTTCCTAGTGTTGCCCATTCATTTTCCTCCTACTCCCCTTCCTCCCTTTTCCTTTTTAATTAGTATAACAGGACCGGTTAGCATTCCATTGTTATTTTCTAAGGTAGTTTGGGTGCTGTCTAATATTACATTATTGATAAACTTATTTATCAAAATTGTGCTTCTGACTTTCCTAACACCATTTCAGGTTTCATAATATTGACTTTTAATTATTTATTTCTCTCTCCACATTGCCCACAGGTGAATACCTCAAAATCAGATATAGATATAGATAATAGACTAAATTTATTGCAGATTACACATGTGATCCCTATTTCTCCAGCAGTTAGGGTAATGAATCCTGTTTCCAAGGCCATTTTGCTTATTTGTGTCCTAAACCTGTGTTAATCAAAATAATTTCTAGTCATTTGTACTGGTACTTAAGTATGCACATAAAGCATAGTGCCAGTCAGAAACCAAACACAGAGAAGCTCGTGGTTTTTTTTTTTTTATATATATGTTTCCTCCCAGGTTACAGCATTAGGTCAGCAATATCACAAGGTCCCCATGCCACTAGAATTCATTCATTCCTTAGTTTCCTGATCTTTTATAAACCAGCACAGTGAGAACCAGAGGTGAACAGCAAGCACACACTTGTTGTCAAGCAAACACTTTTCTTATGCACTACCCCAGTCTACACTGTCCAATTTCTTATTACCTTTACATCCACATAGGCGTTCTGTGAAATCTTAGGGACCGCACAGGCGACCAGGTTGCCATGGTGGATATGGCAGCACATGCAGACCACGTGGTCTTTGCATGTGTCACCCTCCCACGACCTCATCAATGCTCTTAAGTGAGCAGCTTTAAAAGTCAGAAAACTGGAAGTTCCACAAATCAGAAATTCCAGTCTGGAAAACCAGCCACTCAGTTAAAATCTGCAATAAAAGCTATTTCAGCCACCTGTATGTGGCTTGAGCCTGGTACCAGCTGTTTAGGCTGCTCACAACCCTGCCAAATGTGTGGCAGGCTTAGAATCTGTTCACTGTGTGTGAAGGACTTCTGCAGTCCCTCCACAATCCCACTATGCACCTCTCTACTAGCATGCCCGAGTGTCCCTAGGCAGGACACACAAGACTGTTGTTTAGTGATTTTCTATGTAGTGCACAAATCAGACGCAGTGCCTTTGGCTCTCAGGAATCTGCTGCTCTGACAGGTTACTGTAGGCAGCCCCACTTAAAGTGACAATGCTGAGGAAAGTACAGTTACACAAGAACTTACTGTAACAGTAGATTTTGAAAGAAGCTCTTGCAGCAGGTTCAACATTGAGGACTGACGCCACCTGGTGGTGGTTCCGCAACATTTTCTTTAACAGTATCGACGTGGGAACACCCTCCACGCCAGTTCCACCCCGACATCGCCCTATATAAGAGAGGAGCTCCCACATGCTCCAGTTCTGAACACCCCTACCATCAGGCTTAAAAACTGGCAGGCCAGAATGGTAACTGATTTTCAATGGACAACCCCTCAAAGAGAAACAATGCCAACCTGAATAGGACCTGATCCCTGGGGAAGGAAGGCAGGAAATATACCTGCTGTAAGAGCTTCTCTTGAAGATCTACTGTCACGGTAAGTTCTTATGTAACTGTACTATCTTACTTCAAGGAGAAGCTCTTGCAGCAGGTTCAACATTGAGGACTGAGTCCCAAGCAGTATAAACTTATAACAACCCCTTGGGAGGGTAGAACAGGAAAACAGGAAGCCATGAAGGGAAGAACCCTCAGGAAACCAGGCCTTGCAGGACACAGGCGGAACCCTGCTCTGCGGCAGAAACTTTGGGTTTGTACGCAAGTCAACCCTGTTCTTGTGAAAGACCAAGTAGGGTTCCCTACACATGCGGGCTTGAAGTTTCCAAAATGCTGCTACAAGTGACAGCTACCAAAAGCAAAGTTTTCCAGGAAAGGAAACGGAGCTCAGCTCATCTCCGGTTTGAAAGGGGAAGAGAGCTTCTCTAGGATGAACAGGAGATCCCAAGGGGAACAGGGTCCCTGATGGGAGGTCTGATATGCAAATGCTGCACCGGAAGCTTTGGAGACCTCCATCTGAGCCACCATCTTACCCAACACAAGCGAGTGTTAAGTGGAGATGGCAGCCAGGTGTACTTTAATGGAGGAATAGCTGGGCATTTCTCGAAGAGAAGAAGCAAGTATTCTAGGACCATGTTAACGGACAGACAAATGCATCCACCTACTTAGCTATGGACCAAATGCAAAACGTTTCCACTTCATAGCATAAGTGGCCCTGGTAGCAGGTTTCCTACCTCGACCAACACCTGGGCAACCTGGTCAGACACCCTGAACCGGACCTTGGTTAGGTCCTGAGGAGCCAGGCATGCAGGTGAAGAAGACGAGTTCAGGTGTAACAGAGATCCAGTGTCCTGTGTCAAAAGATGCGAGGATAGAGGAAGAGGTACTGGAGACTCTGCGCTAGACATTGCAGTAAGGAAACCAAATCTGGTGAGGCCACAGCGGAGCAATCAGAATAACGGTGGAAGGTTCCTACCAAGCCTTGAGGAGGACCTTCTAAAGAAGAGGAAGGGAGGAGGAAAGGCATAAAGGAACCTCCCACTCCAGCAGAGGGACAACGCATCTTGCCAGAAAGCTCCAAGGCTCTGGACTAAGTGAGCAAAAACTGGGCTGTTTTGCATTGAATTGAGACACAAAAGGTCCACCTCTGGTGTCCCCCCACAGGTGGAAAATGAGATCTGCAATGTCTTGATGCAATTCCACTCATGAGCTTGCAATCTTGTCCTGCTGAGCGTGGTCTGCCAGCACGTTCAGAAGCCCGGCACATGAACAGCTCTCAGAAACAGCTATTGTTCCAGTGCTCAATCCTAGACCCGTGTTGCTTCCCTGCAAAGTGGTAGGAATGCGTCGCCTTGTTTGTTTATGTAAAACATCACTGAAGTGTTGTCTGTCTGCACAAGAAGGTGGCCCAGAGATAGGACTGATACCAAGACTTGTAGGGCATAGAGCACGGCTCTCATTTCCAGGACATTGATGTGCAGGTTCACTTACAGGGGAGACCAGGAACCCTGGATACGGTGGCCCCAAATGTTCACCCCATCCCTGGGATGATGCATCCATTGTCAGAGACTGGGATGGAACCCCAATTGAAAGGGTATGCCCTTCAGTAGATTGTCGGATGACATCCACCAACTAAGCTCCCGTGAATTGGTTCTGATATCCTGACGAAGGCATCCAGATCATCTGACATCTAGTCCTACTGGACCTCAGGGACCACTGAATGGTCCTCATGTGGAGACGAGCCAGAAGAAGTGACACTATGGCCATGGCCATGTGTTCCAGCAATCTGAGAATGAGTCGAGCCGGGACCTGTGAGGAAGTGACCTGGGACACGATGGTCCGAATCGACCTGCTCTGTCGGAGGGAAAAAAATCTTCTCGAGTGGTATCCAAAGAAGCTCCTATAAACTGGAGGATCTGAGATGGAGACAGGTGAGACTTGTTCCTTTGATGGTGATTCTGAGACTGTGGAACAGAGAAATTGAATCCCTGAATGGATCAGATAGGTGAGCCCTGGAGTTGGCCAGGAAGCTTCAGTCATCCAGGTAAGGGAACACCTAAGGGTTCCCCATTTTCAAAGTGCTGTGGCCATGACTGCCAAGCACTTAGTGAAGACTCTTGGAGCTGAGGACAGACCGAAAGGGAGGACTCAGAACTGGTAGTCCTTGTTTTTGAACCTGAACCTGAGGAATCCTCCATGGCTTCTGGATAATGGGGATATGCAGGTAGGCGCCTTGCATGTCCAGAGATGCTAGCCAGTCTCCTGCCAAAATGAGAGGGAGGAGAGGAGAAACCATCTGGAATCTCTTGTAGGAGACCCATTGATTTAGATCACTGAGGTCCAGAATGGGTCTGAGATCTCCTGACTTCTTCAGAACTAGGAAGAAGGGAGAAAGAACCCCTGTCCTGACTCAGCCAGTGGAATTGGCTTGATGGCCTTTGTCCAGAAGGAAGAATATCTCCTGTCTGATCAGGGTTCTGTGCTTCCTTGGGTACTGGGATGGGGTGGTGGTCTGTCCAGAGAAGGATGTGAACTCGATGGAGTGCCCAAACTCCACGAGTTCCAGTATTCAGTGGTTGGAGGTCACCTGGGCCCACGATCCACGTAGAGCAAAAAGCACCTCCACCGGCTCCTCTGGTGGAGATACCAGAGAAGAAGGGTCACCTGAATAGTCAGGCATTGGGTGGGGGTGGCAGTGGCTGCCTTGGTGGTCTAGAGGCGGAGGCCAAGGAGCCTCTGGCTCTGCCCCATGACCAAAGCCTCCTCATTGAGCCTGCTGCTGAAAACAAGGTTGTTGAGATTGGTGTCCCCATGGCCACAAAATAGAGGCTTCTCGTGATCTCGCCTCGTTTGGGTGGTACATGCACGGAATGGATAGCCTTTCTGGAGTCCTGCAGCCTGGTGATGATTCACTCTGTGTCCTCGCCAAAGAGCATGGAGCCTTTAAAGGAGCATCCAGAAGATTGGTTTGAACATCTGGATAGAACCCTGATACCAAGCCAAGCATGGTGATGGAGGCAGACACCAGTGGAGGACGCCCTGGAGGAGGTGTCCGCAGAGTCGAGGCCAACCTCAGAATGTGGGTACCCAAGTCTGAACCAGTCTGCAGCACTGGCGAGCTCAGTCTACTGAGGACAATCAGACAGGCTCTGCACTATGTCCAACCTTGCTCCCAGAAGGCATTCTGAATTGGACCATGTAAGTCAGGAAGTTGAGACTCCTGATACTGCAGGTGGCAGCAGAGTACACCTCACGCCCATGAAGTCCGGCTGCTTTGATTCTCTATCAGGCGATTGGGTGCTCAGATGTTTGGGCCTCTGTGAATGATTATGAGCTGCCGAAATCACCACGAGTCTGCAGCGGGTGGTTCAGCTAAAGGAATGGTCCACAGGCACCCGGTAGAGCTGGTGAGCCTTCTTTGGCACAGTGGAGGATGAGTAAGGGTGCTTCCAGGTGGCATGTGTGACATCAGCGAAGTGTCGACCATGGGTGGGATGACCACCGGCTTTAGGTCTTTTGGCAGAGGTATTTAGTCAGCCACAGTCACCAGGGTCCAGGGCCTCTGTGTCCCATCCCATGTTGGCCTGGATGTGCCTCATTACCTCCAGAAAGCTGGGGTCATCTGGAGGGATTTGGAAACCCTCCGTGTCCCCTAGGTCTGGCTCCGAGTGAGCGGAGGAAAAGTCCGAGTCTACATAGGACGTGGTAGGAGAAGAGGCGAGGGACTGTCTCTTCCTTTAGGCCTCTTGTCCAGAGAAGGAGAGGGGAATGAGAGGAACTGCTGGACTGGTCCCTCTTAGATTTTTATCATGCTTCTTAGGAGATGGCACGTCATCTCTCCCACCCACCGGTTCAACTGGATCAGGAACCATCACTGGAGTAGGTGGAGGCGCCCTGCTGGAAGGTCTTTTAATTGTGTGCCACCAGTGGGGAAAAAGCTCCTTAACCTGTGAAAGGTGTAATTTTGGAGAGTCAGATGTAGTCTGAGGAGCGCCCAAGCCCTTACTGGTCCCAGGTCCAACCTCTTGTCGACCGCGCGGCCTAAGTGGGGATGTCGTGCATCAGTACCACTGTCATTGGGGTCCAGCATCAGGAGGACCGCAACCATGAAGAAGGGTGTCCGAGCTGACATCAGGCAGGTCAGTGTCTGCTAAACTACGACCGCGATGGAATAACCTTCGCGGGATCAGGGCCAAGGAAGTGGCAGGCGGACAAGAGTCGCGCCGCTCCTCCTTGGGGATCAACAGGCATCATTCCTGGTCATGAGATGAACAACGGTCTGTCTTATGACTTGAGACCTTCCGGCTGAGCACGCCAGTCAGAAGCTGGAGGTTGGCATCGGTCTGAGGCCTTATGTTTTGGCAGCAGGAGGAAGCCCTGCCACCGAAGACCCAGAGGCCTTGCTCAACTCCTGGGAGTCAGCTTTAGAGAGGAAGCTTCAGCGAAGCCCTTACCTGAGCTCCTGGATTTCCCAGAGGGCTGAGACACTTTATCGACTGGAGAGAGGCCATCGTGGATCCCACAGATGAAGGTTTAAGGGCCGTGAGGCAGGAGTCATGACCCAATGATCCGGACTTCGATCCAAGACCTGTACTTTGAATGGGATCTCCCTCTGTCCTGCTCCCTATTTGTGGTCCTTGTGGGCGGCTGAGGATCAGATTCCCCGAGGAAGAGGCCCGCTCCATGACAGCAAGTCTCTTCTCTGCTAGGAAGGCTGCAAGGGACTTCTGGTGCCAGATCGCATCCGAAATTAAAGGCCTGGCAATGAGGGCAGGCATCGGTGCAATGGTCGGGCCCCAGGCCATAAAGACACACAGAATGTCCATCTTTAGCAGGAATCTATCACCCACAAGCGCACTTTTTATATGCAAGGACATAGATGTTGAAAACAAATGAGAAGTGAAATTTCTAACGGTGGAGAAGAGCAATTGGTACTAGCCAAACGTTGAACTAACCCTGACCATGTGGCGGAAAGAACTGGAGCACATGGGGAGCTCCTCCCTTATAGGGTGACATCGGAGGTGGAGCCGACGTCATGGGTGTTCCCCACATTGGTACTGCTAGAGAAAAGTTGCCGAACCCCGCCAGGTGGTGTCAGTTCTCAATGATGAACCTGCTGCAAGAGCTTCTCCTCAAAGTAAGATCTGGAAGGAAGTTATGTCACTTTGCAGATGACACAAAATCTGCAACAGGGTGGGCATCCAGGAGGGATAGTGAAAATGAAAGGGATCTGGGAAACCTAGAGAGTGGTCAAGGGAGAGGATCCTGGGTTGCAATGCCAAAAAGTCACGAACCTAGGTCAGGGAAACCCACGGCTGTGTATACAATGGGGTGGAGGTACTTACAGTTACCAAGCAAGAGAGGGGCCCTGGAATAATCACATCTGATGATCTCAGGGTGGCAGGTCAGTGTGACAGGACAGTAAGCAAGGTGAGCCATACTCTGGGGTGTGTAGGGAGGGATCTCTAGCAGGAAAAGGAGGTGGTGTTTCATCCATATTGCTCACTTGTAAGATACCACCTGGAGTACTGGGTCCAGTTCTGAGGCCACACCTCCGAAGGACATCTACAGGATGGAGGCAATCCAGAGGAGGACTACTAAAATGGTGAGGGTTGCATGAGAAACGATAGGAAGAGGGCTGCAGGAGCTCAACATGTACTCCCTGGATGAGAGGAAGCAAAGTGAACATGACTGAGATCTATAAATACCTCATGGGATGAACAAAGTGCAGGTGGGTGCCTCTTTCACAGAAGAAGCACCAGAACACGGGCATGCTATGAAGCTTGGGGAGGTTAAGAGGGACGTGGGAAAATACTTCTTTATAGAAAGGGTGGTGAATGCCTGGAACAATTTTCCAGAAGAGGTGGTTGGGGCAAAGACTGTGGGGAGCTCCAAACACAAGTGGGATAGGCACATGGGTATAATTAATAGAAGTAAGGAAAAGGAGGGCACCTGTGACTAGTCAAAGTCTGGGGTGTAGTGTTAGGCGGGAAAACAGGGCAGACTAGATGGGCTCACCGGTCCTTTTCTGCTAACACATTCTATGTTTCTGTGGTCTTCAGTGTGAATAGCAGTCTCTCCAATGCAGCCATATAAACAATTGACCCAGTCAGTAATGGAAAATAAGAGACCTGTGGGCTAACAACTTTCCTGATTTGGGAATTAAGAAAGCAAATGCTATGGGAGAGGCAGCTGTGAGCCTCAGCAAGCTGGCCACTAGAGAGCAGAGCTTAGCACAACACAGCATTTAACAGCAGCAGAAAGCATGTTTTACAGCTAAAGAGATTACAACAGAACCAATATTCAAATTTGGGAACAAACCTGCCCAAGATGGGGAAGCCTGAAAAGGATAAACCCCAGTAGGAAGGACCTAAATGCAAATTATCATTGGCTCTGACCATGGTCAGCCCTAGCCAAGCAACAAACAGTGAACCAGCTGGAAAAATAATGCTCCAGTCACTGGGCATCAAAATTAATCATTTAACTGCAACTGTGGCAGGACTGTTAGACAAGTCTGACACTAACCAACAGAGTGGTTAGACTTGAAACGTCAATGGATGGCATCAAAGCGGAGACTACAAAAGTGCTATGAGTCTGAGGACTAATATAGTGAAGAGAATGTACATCTGCACACCAGACATGAAACCAGAAAACCAAGCCTGGCGACCAGTCTCCACATCATCGTTATGCCAGAGGGAAGCAAGACAGACCACTTACACCTTAATTTTCAAGGACTGGTTCGAGTCGCAGTTTGAGGAGGACTTGAAGAATCAACTGCTTCAATTTAAAAAGTCTACTGACATTCAGATGCAGGGCCCAACAATCCAGAGGCCTTGAGAGCAATTGTGGCAGTCACAGACAGAGTGGGCACTCAAGAAACTGTAGCAGTTACAGACAGTGGGCACTCAAGCAATTGTAGCAGTCACAGACAGAGTGGGCTCTTGAGCAATTGTAGCAGTCACAGACAGAGTAGGCACTCAAGCAATTGTAGCAGTCACAGACAGAGTGGCACTCAAGAAATTGTAGCAATCGCGAGACAGAGTGGGCACTCAGCAATTGTAGCAGCACAGACAGTGAGCACTCAAGCAATTGTAGCAGTCACAGACAGAGTGGGCACTCGAGCAATTGTAGCAGTCACAGACAGTGAGCACTCAAGCAACTGTAGAAGTCACAGACAGAGTGGGCACTCAAGAAATTGTAGCAATGCAGAGTGGGCACTCAAGCAATTGTAGCAGTCACAGACAGTGAGCACCTCAAGCAATTGTAGCAGTCACAGACAAAGTGGGCACTCAAGCAATTGTAGCAGTCACAGACAGTGAGCACTCAAGAAACTGTGTGAGTCACAGACAAAGTGGGCACTCAAGACTATCATGGAGCTTTCCATTGCAAGAAAATGTAGCTGTAGGATGGTCAGCAGATCCGGATTTATCCGGACATCAGCTTCTACACCCAGCTTGGACAATGAGGACTTGTGAGAACTTGTATCTGGGGTAATCTGTGGTGTGCTTTATACATGTCTGCTCAGTGCGAAAGGTAAGCTTTGAACATTTCTTTGAGTGAAGGACTTTCATAATTTAGTATCCTGCTAAACGTTAAGGCTGCAACAGATTCAGCTGTGATAGTTTAGCCACTTGTTCCTTTAAATGTCTAATTATCTTTTCTCTGAAGAATGAGTCGGGGGACACTTCTTGTTTTGCCCGGAACAACTGTTTGTTTATCAGGTTACCATGTTGTATTTATTACCTAATCTGCAAAGTTAGTGCTGGAGGTGCTTAAAATGCGATACTAAAATTCTCCCAGTATCAGTGTGCAGCCTGATCCACTGAGGAACTATACTAACGTGTAATACACGTGGATGGCATGGCTAATATCTTTTTCCTCCATTGAGGGGTAAAGACAGCTGGGGACAATACTGTCTGAACTTTGATCACAGCCATGCAATTCTTGCACATGGCTTATGTGGATATAAAGATCTGTTCTGCACCTTTTATGCGTTTAAAGATAATTGTATTACCTCCAAAGATGCATCTAAATGGCATGTGATGCTTTTATTTCCATGTATTAAGAAAGGTGACACCCTTATGGCTTCTGCCTTGATATTCCTTGTATGCTCTGTGTCCGAATTTTACTAACTGTATGTGTCTTATTGAATTAATAAACATATAGTTAAGAAAAAAAAGCTTGTGCTCTAAAATAAATATTTAATTTTAAATTTGCATATTATTTTTAAATAATGCATTTTTTCCTTAATGCTTACACATTTTTATGAAATAATGGAGAGTTATGTTCCCTTTAAGTTGTATGACAGGTGCCATATAAAATAAAAAACTTTATCATGTATTTTGTGCTTACAATTGATATTAAAGCTAGTTATAGATGCTAGCTGATGGCTACCCATTTCTGACATTGCAGCGCGGTATTGTACATTGGTGAAGGGTGGTTTTGTGTCATTGGGGTGACGTCCCTCACATCAAAACATAAGATTATGCTGAGGTCCCTTGTTACACTTGTGTTTGCTCAGGTGTGAATTAAAATTCTGACACACTATTCTGAAAAGGTTAAGGGCATAACCCAGGTTTCCTGGCCTCTCCCTCATTATAAACAGATATAAATGCAATTGTCCCAATTCATGCAGAAAGGTGATAATATAAATGATACCAGTGTTTGTTCTGTTCCTGCTAACAACAATAACTCATAACTAATAATAAAGTATCCCCAGGTGCTATAGGGTTGGGCACGAGCCCTGGAGTGTCTAATCTCTGCCTGATTGTTTTAGCAGGACATCAGTTTTCCAGGACAGTTATCCATTTCCTTCCCTGGCTCAGAGCCCCTCAGCAGTCACTCTCCCAGTGTCGTAGTTCCATCTCAAGCCAAGCAGGTGGGTGGGGAGGGGTGAGCATGATCATAAGTTTCCTTAAAATTCTTTTCTCGTTGTGTAAGGAGGATGTTGGATTCAGCTTTACCTTAACCTTGTCTTTCCCACCTCTTCCTTTCGGAAAGTAATCATTAAATTATTCTTCATCAGTGAGGGACTTCCATTGTATTATTTTGTCAGTCTTGGGTCTGGTAACTGAAAAGTGGTAACTCCAAACTGAATTTTGTTTAAAGCACTATTTGGCACTAACTGGCAGTCTCACATGGGAGGCCAAGGACTGGATTCTAGGAGTCTGTACTACTCTCTCACCTATGTGGTGGTCCCTCCATGGCAGGGTTGAGGCACATTAGCAGAGCAGTGTGGGAAAGCTTGCACTGTGATCACCCATACTGTCCCTGTCATGCGGATAAGCAGAGAACTTCAGATTCAAGTTCTGCCAACCCAGCACCTTTCACAAACACTAAATTCACACACAGTAAAAAAATATTTAACGTACTACTAGAGTGTGTTGACGTGGCATCTCAAAATCAGTCTCAATAAATTCATATATTTAGAAATGGGTTGAAAAGATCCTAAAACCTGATTGGCTGACAATATGCACAAGGGTTGCATGCATCAGGAAACAGAGTCCTCAAGAAAGGAACAGCCAGAACAGTTCCTGTATAAGTACTATTTTAGATGCAAAACTTGTTCTTTAAATGTTTTAAAATACTTTTTGTAAATTTTGTTACAGCCAAAGCCCATTTTCTAAGTACAATACAACCTTCTGGGTGTAAGTAGGGGAATACCCACACTTCCAAGGACTGTAAGGCCTTCCACCTGCAGCGGCAGGCCTCTCTATGCCCTGGGTGTGTGGGTCTCCCCCAACACTGCATACTCTGTTGGGTCTTACTGCTTTCTTGGTCCCCAGTTCTGCCTGTCCTACTTACTGCTCTTTACCACAGTCAGTTTTTAAGGGTGGGATTTTCAAGTGCACAGTGGGGACTTATGGCCAAATTTCCTGCATCCCCAACACTTGTGTCAATATGTGAGCCCCCGATGCACACAAACAGGTGGGCTAACTTTCTGATGCAGTCACCACACTTTGCTGCACTTTGTCTCCCCGCTTACAGGCCGAAAAGTGACGCATATATGATAATAATATATCAGCTTTTTTTTCATCATGAGAAACAAATACAGCATGGAGTTGGGGTCTCAATTACAATGATTTCAATGGATAATTTCCAGGTGTATCCTTGGAGCACATACTAGTTAAGTGACTTGCTCAGGGTCACACAGTACATAAGTGGAGGTTGTGGGAATCAAACCCAGGTCTGCTGGATGCACCAAGCTCATTTAAAGCTCATTACTCTAACCTGTATCCTATACTGCTATTCCAAAGCTGGCCAGATAGCACAGCAGCAGGGTCCATTCGCCACTCTGGTGACACAAGCTTGGGAACAGGCTCAGGTTGCAGGGTGCCTGCTGGGGAGGAGTGATGAATGTCCCACTGAACAGCTCTCCTCCTTCAAGGGGATTATGACAGTAGATATGTAGGGAGGAGTAGCAGTAACCATGGGCCAGTCGGTAGAGATCTAGGAAATCTCAAGTAGGAGCATTGTCAGTGGTTGATAGGTGTGTGTTGTTTTTTTTGTTTTGTTTTGTTTTCACTGTTTTGTACCAGGAGGTGGACTAGGTAAATACTGCCCTCCGATGAAGTGGGTGATCCACAAAATGTTGGGGTAAGGATGGTGCTCCTGCCCTAGTACCACTGTGACAGTACATTACAAACTTGTACTTCACCGCTTCTCCTGTGTATGCCCTATGTGTGTGTTTGTCAGCACTGGGTAAATGAACGCACTCTTTTCAGCCACTCTGGTTAGTAAACATGTTATTAAACACGTTACAAAAAGCTGCTTGACAAAATATTACTACAAATGAACATACTAACAATCTTATAAAAATCCCAAGATCAAAAGTCCTAGTTTATTATTCCTTTTCAGATTCAGTATATACATTGACAAGCATACTGGCTGAATAAGGGAAGGGAAAGGAAATTGGTATCCAGAAAGGCACACTAAGCCAGAGCTTGTTTCCAGGTGCAACATGGGAGCACAAGAAAGTTAAATGACTTGTTCAGGGTCACACAGTATGCAAGTGGGGCTGATGGGATTCAAACCCAGGTCTCCAGATTTGCAGCTCAATGCCCTTAACCACTACGCTATACTGAGTAAAGTGATTTTTATGTTGATTGCACACATGCGCAAAGCAGTGTTGCGTCAACTTGCCAGAAGCAGGTTGTGGAGGCGTGGCACTGTTGCGGACAATGCCCCCACAGCCTTTAAAGGCTTGGCCCACTTTCCCCAATGCTGTGGCACACTGCTGCTGACACTAGTTCAGCCAGTGTGCCACCACCTTGAAACATTTCAGCCGCTGCAATCAGGAGACGCCTCATCATTGCAGCATCAGCATTCCGCTGCAATGAGGGAGCAACCCGTCATTGCTGGGCATGAAATTAATGTAATATTGTTTAGAACATGGTGGCAGCTTGCTGCCATGTTCACAAACAATATTAATTATCTCCCACTACCGAGGGGGTGTCCCATCCCCGGCAGAATGCGCCCCCAGAACAGTTTTTGTTTGCTGACGGGCCCCAACCTCATTGGCTTCAGTCCCATCTGAGTTTAAGTTGCCGGGAGAGCCCACTCCCCATCAGCTTATGTCCTCCCAGTTTGATTTGCCGATGGGAGCCTACTTCCCATCGGCATAATGTCCCCCCCCCATAAAACACTAGCTGTGTACCGAGGGGTGCCCAATCCTCCCTCAGCTCTTTCACCCCTTGTGCCAACAGGGTGCCCAATCCTCTGTCAGCTACAGGTGCCCTCCAAAAACACTCCATTGGCATGCTGAGCCCACCCCAGCGCGGCCACATGCCCTATAAAGAAAAAAAGTCCCACAATATTTTTGTTTTTTAACTTGTACAAAAAAGAAATGGTCCTCACAGTCTCCCTGCCCCCCCGCAACTCTTGCCCATTCTCTGCACACCTTGTCTCCCATACCCCATACTTACTCAAGGAGTCTCGCACAACGATCTTCGATGGACGGGAACACATCTTCACTCTTCAAAGCCGACTGCGAACTGAGGAAATGCTGGTAAGCTTTATAATGACATGAATAGGGTTCTTTCAACTTTGATGCATATTTCAGGCATTTTTTAAATTTTGGCACCAAATTTTCAACATGGGGTTTTGGGTCCCCTCCTCATGAATTCAGGCACTGTCATGGTTAATCCGTCGAAAGGAGATTTCCACGGTCACTGTGCGGAATCACCTTTGGGACCGATTACCAAAATGACAGTGCCAGTGTTCATGAGGTGGGCTCTCAAAAAGTATATGTTGCAAACTTGGTAGGAAAAATCAAGAAATTACTGTTTCTGAGTGTGCATTGCGCGGTTGCTACACACGCTCATAACTTTGCGAATTTGCAATATTTTCATTCCAGATTTTCAACATTGCCATTGTTCTGCACCTCCTTATGAACAGTACAGCTGTCATTTTTCATATCCTGGCCAAAATGCGTTTCCGCAGTTCTGACGAGGATAGCGTGGTCCCTGTGGAAATCCATGTTCGGGACACATTATGAAAATGACAGTGACACTGTTCATTAGCAGAGGTCCTAAAATGCCTATGTTGAAAATTTGGTGATGAAAGTCCATAAATGAGTGTGTTACGACGTGCATTGTGCATTTTCCACGCACGCTCGTACCTTCACAACTTTGCAATATTTTAACTCCAGATTGTCAGCATTGCCATTTTTCCACACCTCCTATGAACAGTGCATCTGTCATTTTCACATCCTGACTGAAATGTGTTTTCACTCTTCCGCTCACAATAGCATGGTTCCTGTGGGAAATCAGTGTTTGGGACACATTAAGAAAATCACACTGACACTTTCATGAGCAGACATCCTAAAATACTTATGTTGAAAATTCTGTGATGAAACTCCATAAAATGACTGTGTTATGAGCGTGCATTGTCCAGTTTTCACGCGCCTTGTAACGCTGCAAATCAGTAATATTTTCACACCAGATTTTCAACACTGGCATTTTCACACCTCCTTATGAACAGTACAGCTGTCATTTTACACATCCTGACCAAAATGTGTTTTCACACTTCCAGCGCAGAATACTGCAGTCACTGTCAAAAATCAGTGTTTGGGACAGATTAGGATTGAGCAAGTGAGACTTAGCACTGTCAGGAATGCTGAGGATTTCTTTGTGGGCAGGAAAAGATGTCAACGCATGAAGAAGCCCAGTACAAAGGGCAGCCTGCAGCGCCGTGAGACACAGAACAAGCGGTGAGAGAGGGGAGGGGGTGAGTGAGCTCAATGGAGCTCTGTTGGGACTGCTGTGGATTTCTTTGTGGGCAGAAAAGCAGCAATGCACACAGGGGCCCAGTACAAAAGGGCAGCCTGCAGCACCAGGAGAAACAGAATGAGTGAGTGAGACAAGGGAGTGAGCGACTCAATGGAGCTCTGTCGGGACAGCTGCAGATTTCTTTGTGGGCAGAAAAAGGTGCCAATGCAGGCAGAAGCCCAGTACAAAGTGCAGCCTGCAGTGCCAGGAGAAACACAAAGAGAGAAGGGGGGAGAGTGAGCTCAACTGGGCTCTATCGTGACTGCTGCGGATTTCTTTGTGGGCAGAAAAAGGCGCAACGCAGGCAGGAGCCCAGTTCAAAAGACCAGCCTGCAGCGTGGCAGAAATGGAACGAGCGAGTCAGAGAAGGGGAGTGAGCTCAGCGGAGCTGTGTCAGGACTGCTGCAGATTTCTTTGTGGGCAGAAAAGCAGCCAACCCAGGCAGGAGCCCAGTACAAAAGGGCAGCCTGCAGCACCAGGAGAAACAGAATGAGTAAGTGAGAGAGAGGGAGTGAGCCACCTCAAGGAGCTCTGTTGGGAGAGCTGTGGATTTGTTTGTGGGCAGAAAAAGGTGCCAATGCAGGCAGGAGCCCAGTACAAAGGGCAGCCTGCAGCACTAGGAGAAACAGGATGAGTGAGCGACAGAGGGGCAGTGAGCGAGCTCAACAGACTACACAATCAACATTTGGCATTGACAAATGCTTGTTAACTTGTGTTTTAAACAAGTTGAGGTCAGACTTACAAACTTGCAGGCAGATTATTTCTTTATTTGGTTTTGTTGACCAGGATAAGAGAGCTAGACAGTGCAGCCTATTTTCAACCTCGTCTCGTGTGGGATACAGACACAAACCAAATGAAACTGAACCAGATAAAGCCATTTCTGGTATGATATGTTAGGACATTGTTACTAAGAAAAATTACTCACCTTAGTATTGCTGTTTCTTCTAATGGAGTCTTGCTATATTCTGACAGTAGCAGTGAGTCCCAACCTTGAACTGCCCGGAGATGAAAGAGTTAAGTTTCCATGCCAGGCATGGAACGCTGAGCTCGAGCTCAGTTGAGACTCTGTCTGTTGCTGTTTAAACTCAAACCGTCAGATCTTTTGAGCTAAACTCACTAAGGCCCTGTGTGAAGCTGTAAACCTACACTAGCCAACTGGCTACTAACATAAAACATTTTTGGTCCCAAAATGAAGACTCAAGTCAGGAGACCCAAAAATGAAAAACACAACACCAACTCACCCCAAAAAGAAGGGGTGAAAACAAAAGGTGGCACCTACTGAGTGCCAACACTGCACTGCCCACCCACATCCCCAAAAACAGAGGTTCTGAGAGGGGCAGGCAGGGGAGGTCAGAATATAGCAAGACTCCATTAGAAGAAACAACATTACTAAGGTAAGTAATTTTTCTTCAAACAACAGGAAGTCTTGCTATATTCTGACAGTAACAGACTACAAAGCAGTACCTCCGTGGAGGAGGAACAGAACCTACTTAGGAAATAGGCTCTGAAGCAATAGCTGTGTTAAACGAGCATCACTCCTAGCCTGGATGTCCAGGAGTAATGCTTGGTAAAAGTGTGAACTGTTTTCCAGGTAGCTGCTTGACATATCTCTAGAATAGGATGTCCCTGGCAGCAGCCAGGGAAGCAGTTGTACCTCTGGTAGAGTGAGCCCTCAGGCCTGAGGGTGGAACCTTACCCAGATTTTCATACAAAATTGGATACAAGAGACAATCCACCTGGCAATGGATCTTTTAGTGGCAGGTTTCCTCACCGACCTCACCATAAGTGAGGAACAGTTGGAGGAGTCAAACCTGTGACTCTTGGTATGCTCTGTGTAGTAGCTAAGGGCTCTTTTCACATCTAAACTGTGCAGCCTCCTCTCGCCAGAGGAGGAATGGTCAGTGAAGTACACTGGGAGAGACATAGATTGATTAAGGTGGAAATCTGAAACCACCTTAGGCAAGAACTTCCTGTTAGTCCTGAGGACCACCTTATCTCTATGAAAGGAGATAAAATCAGGCTCCACTGACAAAGCTTGTAATTCACTATGCATCTGGCAGAAGTGATGGCTACCAGAAACACAGTCTTCAAGTCAAGTACATAAGCTCTGCTGAAGACAAAGGCTCAAAAGGGGTTACATAAGCTGAGCAATGCAAACATTAAGATCCCAGGCAGGGGCAGGGTCCCTGAATGGAGGGTTGGTGTGAAGCAATCCCTTGAGAAACTTGGAGAATACAGGATGAGCTGAAAGAGAAGAGGGCTTACCTGCTGAAATAAAAGCAGACACAGCTGCCAGATGCACTTTCAGTGTAGCTGGTCTCAGTCCCAAGCTATTTAAATGGACCATATAATCAAGGACTGTGGGCAGATTAGCAGATTCTGGGAAATATAGCTTCCCAGAGCACCATATGGAAAATCTTTTCCATTTGGAATTATAAGTAGCCCTGGTGGAAGGTTTTCTAGAAGCCTTCAGGATATCCATTACACCTTGGGAGAGGTGTAAATCAGCAACTCTAACTCTTCAAGAGCCAGGCCTGAGATTGAGAGATTTGAGGTTCGGTACCAAACCCTCCCCTGAGCACAGGTTAACAGGTTGTAATTCCTGGGAAGACACAGGGAAGATGGACTGCTAAGGACAGTAGGAGTGGATACCAGGGCTGTCTGGCCCAGTCTGGAGCAATCAGGATCATCTTGCAGGGTTGAGATCTGATTTTGACTAGCACTTTGAACAGGAGAGGGAAGGGGGAAGCATAGAGAAACTTCCTTCCCAACTGAGAACTAAGGCATCCAGGGGACTGAGAC
The DNA here is from genome assembly GCA_016271365.2 of Neoceratodus forsteri. NCBI lineage: Eukaryota > Metazoa > Chordata > Ceratodontiformes > Ceratodontidae > Neoceratodus > Neoceratodus forsteri. The sequence goes on along the minus strand of JADMNL010000023.1, from coordinate 96,788,450 downwards.
CAACAGTGGGGCCTGCAACAAAAAAGGGAAGTTGGTGATTGTCTGGGGCTGCAAAAGATCCATATCTGCGGGTGCCCCATCTGGAAAATATCACCTCCAAGACCAGGGGTCCAGTGACCATCCGTGATGGCCCTGGGAAATCCTGCTGAGAGCATCTGCCAGGACATTGTCCTTGCCTGGGAGGTGAACTGCCGTGAGAGAGGTGTTCAGGAGGTAAGCCAGAGACCACAACTTCATTGTTGCGTGCACAAGGGCTGTAGACCGAGTGCCTCCTTGCTTGTTGTGATGTACCACATTGTAGTGGTGTTGTCTGTTCTGACCTGTATAACTTTGTTCTGAACAGATTTGGAAAAGCTTGAAGTGCTAGAAATACTGCTCTGAGTTCCAACAGATTGATGTGAAGCAGAGATTCCTGGGGGACCACAGCCCTGGGTGGTCAGGTCACCCATGTGAGCCCCCACCCCAAGAGGGAGGCATCTGTAGTAAGGATTAAAGAGTGAGACTGAGTGACAAAGGGAACCCCTTGTCTCAGATTGTTCTGATCCTGCCACCACTGTAGGGCCTGGATCAGGGTTGAGTTACTGGGATCAATTTGGTCAGAGGGTCCTTCCTTTGAGACCAGAAGGTTCTCAAATGGAACTGAATGTCCCTCATCTGAAATCTTGCTCCCTGCACTATTGCTCAGAAGCAGCCATGTGCCCCAGGAGCTGAAAATGCCTTGCTGGTTGAGACACCTGCAGGGTGAAAGAGGATGCCAGAGAGACCAGGGTCCTTGCCCTGTCCGGGGGAGGAAGGCTCTGGCCTTCTCTGTGTCTAGCTCTGCGCCTATGAAGGTGAGGAGCTGGACAGGCTCTAGAACTGACTTTGGAAGATTTGAAGGAAACCCAAAGAAGTGAGCAGTTGCTGAGTTATCTGTAAGTGTAACTTGACTTGGTCTGGGGACTGGCCCACTATGAGCCAGTCATCTAGGTAAGGAAGATGGCAATCTTTTGCCTTCTTAGAGAAGCAATTACCACTGCCAGGCATTTGTGAACACCCTTGGAGCAGAGGTGAGGCCAAAGGGCATTGCTCTGAACTGGTAATGGCCTGAGGGCAGCTCGAACCTGAGGTACTTCGGCGGGAGCTTGTGGAGAGAATATGGAAGTAGGCATCTTTGAGGTCCAGGACACTAGCCAGTCCCTGGCCTTAGAGAGGGTAGAATAATTCCCAGAGTCACCATTTTGAATTTTGGTTTTAAAAGGTGCTTGTTTAAATATCTGAGATCCAGGATGGGCAGCCATTCTCCTGTCTTTTTGGGGTAAGGAAGTACCTGGGTACAACCCTTTGCCCTGGTGTAGGGGTGGAACCCTTTCCACAGCTCTGAGAGCTAGGAGGGACGAGACCTCTGCCTCTAAGGCAAGTGTCTCTGATGGATTGAAGGTGGAAAGGATCTGGTCTCTCATCTTTGGAAACTTTTGAAGCTGAGAACCAGTCCCTGGCTTACTACTTCAGGACCCATTTGTCTGATGTCAGAGACTCCAGTCCTGGACAAAGTAAGCCAGCCTGCCCCTACAGGTAGCTGAGAATCGGCCTGGCAACCCCATCAGGGTGCCTGTTTGGCAGGGGCTTTGGGCTGAGGGGTGAAGCAGGCCTGCTTGTACCGCCTGCCTCTCCTCTAAAGAACCCCTCTGGGCATAATCAGAAGAGAGGCCTGGGCTTGGTAAAAGGCCTATGAAAAGGCCTGCCCCTGCCCCTGGGAAGCTGCCTTTGAGGTGGCCTGCCTTTCCTTGGCCTGTGCACTCCTATAGGTGGTCCTATACTCATCCATTTTCTTCATGTAATTCTCTGTTTGCTCCCCAAACAGAGATTACCAACAGGAAAATCCATGGCCTTAGTCTGGGTATCCTGTGACAGGCTAGTACATCTGAGCCAAGCCATTCTTCAAGTGCCACAGATGTAGCCATGACTTCTAGATGACACATCATTGGAGTCTACTGCAGCATGGAATTGCACCTTGGATGCCTCAATACCATCAGCAGCCACCTGCTCCAGCTCCTTGGCAGCTGGCCAGGACCTGTTTTGCTAAAGCCATAACAGTGTCCCATCTGGATTTTGATACCTAGCAGTATAGGCCATATAATTGGCCTGTCTGAGTCCCAAGGATGCTGCAATGTACTGTTTCTTTGCCATGGCATCAATCCTCCTGGAGTCCTTGTCCGGGGTGAAAGCCAAGGAATGCTTGCCTTATCCAGGCTGCAGCCTGCACTACTAGCGTGGCTGCATTGTTGTGTAAGGAACTCCGTGTCTGAGCCTGACAATGTATACCTCTTGTCATTCTTTTATCCACAGGAGGTATAGTGTTAGGAGTCTTTAAAATCTTAAATGTCTGTTTCCCAAAAGATTTGTGCAGGGAATAGACAGCCTCCTAGACTCTGGGATATCCATCATTTCCACATAGTCAGGCTCCTCCTGGTCATCCACAGCTTCTTCCATAGGAAGCTGGAGGGTTTCAGCCACTTTTTATAAAACATGAAATGGGAGGGGACTCAGAAAGCCTAGGAGGAGACACTCCTGAAGGTCTGTCTGGGAGATGTCCGGGTCAATGGGCACATCCAGACTTTCAAATCCACATTCACTTTCCTATACTCCTCTTCCTCCTCCTCCGGTTCATAAAATTCCTCAAAATCATACTCTTGAACGGTGGAACAGCGCACTGCGCCTGCCTGATGGTGCAGTTCGGTCAGAACCAGGAAGCGACTGAACAATTTTGATCACTTTGGCTATTTCTTCAGCGGTTGGAGAGAAAGTTTTGGCTCCACCAGCTGATTTTTCTTTTCTAGTTCTTTTGGCGAACCTACTCCTCAGAATCGGCTCTCCTTTTGCCGAAGAAGTCTAGCCCTGGTCAGAGGGCACTCCTTCTGGTTCGGTTTGAACCAAACCGGGCTGGCCATCGGTTCAGCTGACTTTTGGACTCCTTTCCTGAGCCTACCAACTCTCTTTTCTAGGGTAGCTGCAGGAAACTTTACAAATCTGGCAGTCTGCATTGAGGTGGTCAAACCCCAGACAATAAACACAGGTGGTGTAGGGTCAGCCTTGGCAAAGACTTCCCACACACACACGCAGTATTGAAACCCAGTGGGTCCGGTTTTCTTTTGGGTTTCTCAGACATTGTGCCAGTCCTAACAAACTTACCCTTTTATGGCAATCCATGGGCAAGACCCTCTTATCGGTTCCTGACGTGTCACTGAGTCGTGGAAAACAAGTAATAAAATCTGTTTTTAGAACCGATAAGAACCGTAACCACACTCTAAAAGTACAATTTAAGATTTTTAACAACTTGATCGGTTCAAACCGAATCGATGAACCGCTATAAGTTCCCACAGAATAGAGTAAAATATAACCTATCTAGTACTCACAAATACCACAGACAGAGACTGAACTGACAGATTACGGTTTAAATTCGGTCGAAAACCGAGAAAAGCGGTACTTTAACCAACAAATTGAACCAAGCAGAAGGAGAAATCTCAGGAGCGACTGTTCAGTGAGGCGAGTAAAGAATCTGACGGTTTGAGTTTAAACAGCAACAGACAGAGTCTCAACCGAGCTCGAGCTCAGCGTTCCATGCCTGGCATGGAAACTTAACTCTTTCATCTCCGGGGCAGTTCAAAGGTTGGGACTCACTGCTACTGTCAGAATATAGCAAGACTTCATGTTGTTTGAAAAGAACATTCTCCAGATTTTGATTTAATCTTTTATTCAAAGTGGTGTGAAGTATATTGCCGAGTCAGTCTTATCTTAGGTGACATTTGCAATTAATCTCCAAGGATTAATGGTTTGCCTTTGTGATAAAAGCATACCCACCCTCTAGAAGACTCAGGTTGAGCGTAGGGGTGATTACGTGTTTTGTATAGCTTGTTACGTTTTGAACAATGCAAGGCAGTAAATAAATGGAATTTCCTGGAACCACTTTGAGTTAGTCCTCCGTTATGTGGTGATTCTGCCTGCGCCTGGTGAGTGCATGACTATGTTGGAGTATTTGTACTAATTTGGGGTCTGCAGCCTGCACCGGATTTACATACAGCTGTGCACACTATTCTCTGGGACTGGTAAAGCATATGGGCACATTTTACTTTGTTACTTTTATCATGACATCTGGGGTGGGGTGGGGATAGCAAATCTACCCTTAGATATGGACAGTGGAGCTCGCTCCTGGGGCAAGCAGCACAAAGGCATTTGTTATTGGTAGCAATGTAGCATTTGTGCAAAACACAGTCAAGAAATTTATAAAACAAGACACTTCCATAATCCAAAATCAGCAAGAAGAACTGCTGGATCTGAAACAGTTACTTATGCTCCCTCTGTTAGCGATTTCTTACTTCTAAACAAGAATCCCAACTTCTGGCTGAGTTTTTCTGTTGTGCTGTGACGGTGATTCTCCAGAGTTAACTTTCTATCCAAATTCCTTCCAAGTCTTTAAACAGGTAAACATTTTGATGAGAAAGAAATTAGATGTCATCCCTGACTTGAACAGTAACTAGGCTTCTAAAATGCATTGATTTATTTTATGTTCAATTAATATTTGTGTTTACAGAACCAGTTTTGCAAACTTTTGTAATTTCTTTTACATTTATTAGAATTTGTTCTAGTGACCCCACCCACCCCACCCGAGTCAAAGATGATTGTGTCATGTCACCACATACAATGATGTCTGTATGTTGAGACTGAAGCAGATCATTCATTTACAAATACAGAGGAGAACAAGGCCTCCTGCACCAACCCTTTAGGACCCCACTATTTTGATCTAGTGTTGGATGTGGTGCCCCAATCCTCATCCCTTGTGTCTGAGTTATTAGGAAATCTCTAAACCAGCCCAGTCTATTAATCCCCAAGACCTGCTCCTGATACTTTCCATGGTGAGATGTCACGGTCCACAATATCAAAGACCTTGATCAGGTCAACAAATAAGGCACCTACAAGGGATCAGTGCCAAAGGCATCTAGTATAGCCCTTGTTAATGCAACCAAGGCAGTAGTGGTACTATGATCTCTTTGAAAGCCATGTTGGTTTCCAGTAACAAGCTATGCAGGGTTGGGTATCCATCAAGGTTTGCAAATGCCAATTTTTCTACTTGTAGTTGTGGTTATATGCTGTGGTTATCATCTTATTCAGAGGTTTCTGAAGACGCACCATGACATAAAAAATGATTTCCCAGTTAGCCAGGAAAACTTTAAAATATAATATCTTGACATAAAGTTTAGCTTATATTCCATTTCTGAAGTTTGTTTACCTCTCCAGAAATAAAATGGTCGACAGCTTTGTCCAGCTGTCCGATGTTCCACCTTCTGGCCATATTTTCCATCATGGGGCTTTGTTTCAGCATTATTATAATAAGATCACTCCAGTTAACTAAACCATTTTATAAAATGGGTTCTGCAGATCCTTCAGGCTGACTGGTTGAGAGTCATTGTTTAATCCAGCACAAATCATGGTTTGGTATTTTTTATGAAACCCCATCAAATCACGCTCGGAAAGCTACTCAGTTACTTTACCTGTTACTGTGTTTCAAGGCAACCTAAGTACAGCAATAGAAAAAAGCAGTTTGTTTCAAGGAACCACAATGAAATCACTTACAGAAAATAAAACAGCCAGCCTGGTGGCATGATGACTAAGGTGTTGAAGGCCTTACCTCCTGCTACGGTGACCCATATTCAGGAATGAGCATAGGTTGCTGGGGGTTGGTAGGGTGGGAGAGGACTGAGTGTCCCAGGACTGCTCTTCTCTCCCAGGGAGGGTGACCAGCTGTATCAGCCTTTGACTGCCTGGGTGGAGTCCTGGTGGTAGCGCAGGCAACAAGTGTCTCGGGGGTGCAGATCTTTGGGACATGCATGGCTCCACGTGCATATCCTGATATAGCGAAACAGCAGGGGCTTGGAGAGAAACCAGCAATGCAGATACAATGCCAGAATGAAGCCCTCGCACATCCTCAAATCCAGCACCTCTACCCAGATGCTTGGAGCCATCTGGATATATTACAATAGGTGTGGGAGGCCTTGCCTCCTCCAGCCCCACCACAGTGGGGCAATCCATGGTGGAGTTGCTACAGGGTATGTCTGGAGGAGGTGGGTGCCAGTAAAGGGAGGTGGGGACTGGTGCTGACAGAGCTTGTCCAAGGAGTTAAAAGCTGTATGAAAAAATAGAAACATAGATGATGACAGCAGAAAAGACCAATGCTCACCCAGTCTGACCATATTACCCTATCATACCCCAGGATCTATTGTCTCTGTGAAGTATTTGCTTATACTAGCCCCTTTTGTTATCAGTGTTACTGCCCCAACCCCACTTCCTACTGAGTATCTAATATCCCTTGACTGTATCCCAACCATGTTTGAAGCTCTTTATGGTTTTGGCACCCACCACTGCTGGAAGACCATTCCATAGGCTCATCCACTCATTTCTGTAAAATAATACTTGCTCACGATCCTTCTTAACCCACCACCCACCCCTGTTAACCTGCACTCTGACCCCTTATCCTGTGTTCTCAATTGTTATGGTAAATAGCACTTCTCTTTACCTGTTCCACTGTTTCAAGGCACACCAAGCACAGCAACAGGAAGAAGCAATTTTATGTTTCAAACAGCAGTCTACTTCCCCACTTTTGTCAGTTTTCTTACCCTTTACTTTTAAATACCAATTCCACTTTGTTAGCACAAGAACATTCTCTAGGGTTTGTCACCTGTGCTGGATTTAACCACAGAGATGGGTGTGTGCCTCTGACCTTCACCTTGTGGTTTCATCTCATGGTTTATTCCAGCACAACTCTCACAATGCCATGGATATTTAAACAGCAGTGAAATGAAAATGTTTGTTTGTTTTCCCAAAAAAGCCAGTTCCAGCTACAAGTAATACAAATATTAGCATACCTGTCAAATCAACTTCTCTAGATACCTTCTATACTGTGCACCATGTGTTTTTGTATTTCTCGATTATAACCATTGCCAGTTCTGCAATGTCATTTCTAAGTCAAATGTAGCAGCCATTTTTTTTCTTCAGAGAAAACTAAATTAAATATTTATAAAACTCTCAGCTTTTGGTGAAAATAGAACATGTTGCCACCAAACAAAACTGAAAGATACCAGGAATCTTTTATAGCAGAAAAAATGTAGGGTCACATTTTTTGCCATATTTCCATAAAGCATGACAGGGCATAATTGTGGGTAACAGTATGCATTGAAAGTGAGGCACAAGGCAATGCTGATAGTCTTATGCACCAACAAATTACTGTTAGCCCAGAATTACGCGTACCCTGGGTGCCTTATTGTAATTATAAAATGGTACCTCTGATTTTTATTTCCAGAACACAGTAATGAGATTCAGAAAGTTAAGCACAGTATTTCTGATCTCTGTTGGTATTCTGGCATAATGTAAGGCATTGTGATTGCATCTGACCAATTAAAGGTCTTGCTTTTTCTTACCCATTTTATAATGCTTACTTAATTCATAAATTCTGGAGTGTGTTATTTCACTTATAAAATTGCTTTGGTTCTGCCAAAATGTAAACTATACAGTAGTTTGTTTTCCTGTGAGGAAAGGAATAGAGTACTTTATCCAGCACCCCCATGTGACCAAGTTTCAACTGTCCAGGAAGCAGGATTTGCCAGACACCATTTTAGGTAAGTTTTATGCTTGTTTGTTTGTTAAAGCGTGTTTTATTTTATATTTTGAACAAAGAAATCATACACTGTACAAACAGTACTACATTGAAAAAAACTGAACTACATGAACAAATAACATACAGTGTACAACCTTAAGTACAGGTCTGTCCAAACCTCCAGTCTTTTACCATATCAGAAAGCAGCAAGTTAAGAATAAGAAGCAATTCCCACCACTACATAGTACTCAAGAGTGGGATTGATCATAGCTACTCTACTCAAGGAGCCATCTGTTAATAAAAGATTATCAGGCGTACATTAGGAATGAAAACATAGAATTAGAGTCTCAGACAGATGGTCTGATTCCCAAAGAAAATATTTATTAAAAAAAAACTAGAATCACCTTGTATTTCCCTGTAGTCATCAAAAAGAGCCATTGGTGTTGAAAATGAATGAATGCAGTTCAGCTCTTTTCATATCTCCTATATGGCCACCAGATTTGTACATCTTTTTTGCCAGATGGTCAGCTTCAGCCATAGATCCCAACCATCCTTCCACGTCTGGTGGATCTGGCAGCTTCTGCCTCTGTTATATATCCAGTTTAGCGCACGCCAGTGAATTATTATAGTGATAACCGCATAGTGGTCGGGGTTGATGAAGTAAGAACTAGACCAGGGAGTAATAAAGACCAAAGCTGAAGACAAAGATGTTTATTAACCACCTAGTCTGGTTATTCATGGAGAGACCATGGAGTACTACAGCTGTTATCGAACTTATACTGAAAAAAAATATTTTGAAAACTGCTGAAACCAGGACTGTGCTCCTAGAATGATTTGGCATTTTCCTTGTAAAACCTTGGCAATTTTCCTGCATTTTCCAGTAGATTACATTATTGCTTATGGAAGCTTAATTGCTCTGTTTTCCCGTATAACCAGTGCATGTCTATGGGAATTATTTCTCTGTAGATGGCTCCAAATCCATGTAAAATACATGAATTTCTGTATATCTGGGAGCCTTGGCACTGTAGCACTGTTCTCAGCCAATCAGAACACAGGGATTAGCATTTGGACAACGTGCTTTTGTACAGAGCTCCATGATGGTACAACTCCTGCCTCCTGACATAACCAGTGCTACTTTGCTGGGCTCCTTTAAGAAAAACTCCAGCAGCATCTAATCTCACTGGCAACCTGTGATTGCTACTGATTCCTAATCTTGCTCCTTCCATTTCAAATCTCTGTGATCTCTATTGATTAATAAAATGTTATGCTTCATGTCCATTTCTTGGGCCCCTGGTCGATTAACACTTTCATGGGCTTTCTACCCTGCCTAAATTATTTATTTTTCCTCCTACCTCCCTCCACCTCCTCTTCTCTTTTTGCCCCTCCGCATTCCATACCTCTTCCCTCCTTACCACCTTAATACATCTTCATCATCACCCCACTACCTACACCACCTCTTCCTCCCTACTCTCCTCCACCCCACCTTCCCCACCCTCTTCCCCTTATTCCACTTTGACTACATAGCTATTCAGCCCTTTCCTCCTATCTATTTCCAACCTACCCCCACCTCTGCTTGCCTTCGCCTCCCCACACTTTCCACCTCTCTCCCTACCCTCTCTACTGGTACAAGATTGTCCTTCTTTCTTTGACTCAGGCACAATCCAATTATCTGCCTACGTTGTTAGTTGTACAATTCTCCTTTTTAAATAAGCATCCTCATGTTATGTTACCATTACCTAGTGAAACGTTAGCCTTTGTTTTGACTCTGCATCCTGTAGTGCTTATATTGCATAACTATTGTTAGAATGTATGCCGGGAGTCAGTTTTCAGTTGTTTCTTGCTCTATCTGTATCTGTGGAACATATCTGTATTCTTGTTTGTGTCATACTTGACTTGAACCTATGAAAGAGCTTTCTGCTCAAAGGTGTTAATTCAAGATCTCAGTAAATAAATAAATAAAAGCATAAAGTCCCATTATTGAATCTACTGTCCATTTATCAGAGAATAACAGGACAGTAGCTCTCTGTTCTGATTGGCTAAGAGCAATCTTTTTTGATATAAATAACAATTTACTTAGTTCTTCTGTCTTAAAAAAAGCTTTTAATACAGATGTCCTGGATAACCTGGCAACAAACATATTATAAACTCTATGGAAAGAGATAAAATGACATTCTTTAAGTTGTAATGGGGGTCAACATTAAGGTTTTCAGTTACAGACCAGCAGGTGAAAGGCTATGAAAAACAGTAGTAACACAGACCTTTGCACTGGCCCAAACTGTATACTTATTGAAGTGTTACCTTCTCCAATATATGAACCAGCAGGGCTAATCAGAGAAATATTTTAGTAGCCTAATTCAAACTCTACTAGCCGTTGGCCAGACCATCATGCCCATTGACTCTGGATGCACATGCCCCCTCCCCAATTTTCATCCATGTAGTGCTTTGTGGACTGAAGAAGGCTGTAAAGTTTCATTTTGGTTCTCCTCAGGCCAATTTTGTGTGCCCTTCTGACCAGAAATTCTGTTGGCATGATGTGTCTGCATTTGGCTAGTGAGCCCATGCCAGTTTTGACCCCTGGAATAGCTGAATAAATTATGTCTACAAAAATGTATTTTGAGATACAGTAGTGCTCTTAAAGGATTAAATAACAAGCATACAGACAATGGAAATTCCCTCATTATAATCCAGACAACACAAGTTTATTTATGGAGACAGAACTATCGATATTAGAAACTAAACAGAGCAGGGGTGGGATGTTAATTAAGAAAGGGAGGCCCATGCAATATCTTCTTTTACTCCTCATTTGCAGCTACAGAGCTAAAATAGCAGGGTGACAAGTGTAGTGTCAAAAGACGGTTCTTAATCATAGGCTTTCATCCATTACAGATGACCCATCCTGTCGTCTTCCTCCTCGATAAATTTCCTAAAGAGAAAGAAAATTGCAAAATGGTGACTTTTTATAATGAGTGCCGTCTCTGAGAAATTACCTTGGACCTAATGAGCTGATTAGGCCTATTTTGGGATATGTCTGCATTTCCTAGTGAACTGTGTTCATTTGATGAGCTTATTTGATTAATTAGTGAGGGCAGAAACCATTCTTCTGTCTGGTAGCCACCCAGACAAAAATTAAAAGGAAAAGTCAGCTAAAGCAATGACTTCAGGGTACTTGATTAATGGCTCAGGTGGGTTTCTGACAGATCTGTGCTACTTTAAACCAAGTTAAACATCATATTTTGATCACTTGCTTTACAACAGCAGAGCAACATAACCTTTTATTGTACTGTACATGTCTATATATATATATATATATATATATATATATATATATATGATTCATAGCACCAGGAATTCAACATAACTGAGATTGCCTTTAAAGAGGACACAAAATTATTCCAAACTGTTTATAATGCTTCTGTTTTCAGAAATGATTTTGATGCCACTAAATTTTCCATATTTAACTGTACCTGATTAAAACCATGAAAAACTATATTTTGCATAGTTTTGTTTTCACCGCAGTATTCTGTTATAGGTCTCTTCATGGAACCAGCGATCTGGAGTTTTAACTATGTCACAGTTTGTGTACAGAACCCTGAGTACAGTTCCGATGGTCAATAGCCCTTGCTTAGCATTCCATACATAAAACATGACATAGTGAAAACACCAAATTATTGGTATCATGAAGATATCTGTGCAGAATGTTGTTTATAATAAGAAACAATTGAAAACAGTTTTCACATCAGCACTCATTCAGGTGCTGATTAAATATATGGATCATAGGGGACGTATGAATGTCACGTGTACAGAGAGGAACATTACAAACCTCTGAGGATTAACACAGATTTCTGTCCCTTTAAAGAGTCCCTGACACCACTGGGAAAATTTTGAAAAATGTAAGCCTTAGACACAAATTCAGTTTATAGTTCTCATATTTTCTGTAATTCATCATTCTTTTCTTTATTTCTGAAGACTAGTACATGAAAACAAGGTCACCATCGACTACTGGGTATCTGCTCTGGGAGCTTGTCCACAGATGACATTATAATCCCCTGTGTATGACATCATAGTTAGCTACACAGCAACAGATTGTGATGGCATAAGCAGAATTGTGATGTCTAGTATAGAAAAGCAGCCAGAGCAGATAGGGCAGAGATCCAGTTTTCATGCAGATGTCCTTAGTAATAAAGTAGTAAAGGAGATAACTATGGAAAAAAATGAAATATAGGCTGATTCATGTCTAATTATTACATTTCTTTTGCAGTTGTCTCAATGGTGTCAGGAGCTTTTTAATAGAAAACACAATTTATTGAAACAAGCCCACCACCTGATGGATAAACCCATGAGTTAGGGTTTGCCAGGAAAATATATATTTGTAAGTACCTTTAAGCACCTGTATTTAAGTTTTGTAAATCCTCCAGAATGTAAACAAGGGCTGCACTGCCCAGTACCCTTTGAGTGTAGTGCACAGCTCCACGCTGCTCACTTCAATCAATCAATTTTATTTGTATACTGGAGGGTATGTGAGCAAAATGCCTGCTTTTACAAATGTCCAGTGTTAGAAATAACAGGTAAATAATTGCAAAGTCCAAAAATACCTTGAAAATGCATCCAGAGTTGGAAAACACAGATAAGCGATTACAGAGTCAAAAGAATACATAACATTTACATCGTATTTATAGCAGAAATAGCACTAAACCAGCAGGTACATAATACATACATAATATTTACTGGGGTAATAATGTACAAGAGGAAAACAAAAGGCAATAGGAGAACTGTTGTGTTTACAGGTGAGGCGGGTAGTTAGAGGTTGTTTGAGGCTGCCCCTCAGAGGCAGAAAGATGGCAATCAGAGTACGATGGAGTAAAATTAGTAACTGAAGTGTTTCCCCAAGGAGACAGGTAGAAAGCAGGGAGGTGGGCAATATAGGAAAGGGAGGTGGACCATGTACAGAGCCTATGGTTATAATGTATGCATTTAGTACAAGTGAGCAGTGTGGAGCCACGTGTTATACTCAAAATGGTGCCAGGCAGTGCAGCCATTATTTACATTCTGGAGGATTTACAAAACTTAAATACAGGAAGTAAAAAGGTACTTAAAAGTAATTTTTTTCCTGGGAAATCCCAATTCAGGGGTCATACATCAGGTGGTGGTCTTGCTGCAATAAACTGCGTTTTCCTTTAAGATGTACAGTGTGTATATATGACAAAGCGACATATCATATGTGGAGCTGGGAGGGAGGGGCTTGTTTTATAATGCAGACCCAAAATGAGAGCCAAGTAGAATTTAGGGGCTGGGGGTGCATGCCTCAGCATTACTGTCTTCCCCTTACTACCCCAGGAGACTTACCAATGAATCATGATGCTTACTGGTGTTGTCAAGAGAAAAAAATATCCTTAACTGAGTTGTAGTTAATTTAGAAAAATAAAAAACAGGAAATACCTTCTAGAGAAGCACTGTAGATAAGATGACAGAAGGGCTAAGTACTGCATGGATCTTTGAATGCATCATGCTGATACAGAGATGAATGGTAATTAGTTAATAATAACAATGCATTGAAAATAAATTCCTCTGGCAGCTAGTGGATAGTTTCAAAGCACTGAGGCAGTTGGGTTTCTTTTTTTCTTGGTGGGAAAAATGAACAAAACCTTGAAGGAGGCTTCCAGGAAGAAGGAAGCACCTGGAAGTGATGACAAGACGAAACCTCATGGACAGAAACTTCCTGTGACAACTCTTGGAGGAAGCCACTCATGGCAGGATGCCCTCTGATGGGATTATTAGTCCTCTGTCTTAAACACAACCTTATCAGTTCCTTCATCATTCCTGGACTTGCTCCGAAGAATGTTACCATTGGAACTCCATTGCTGTATCCGCTTCCGGCATGAGATTACTTGTCAGTCCATAGCAGTTATTAAAGTTCCATTAACATCTGCATTTTAAATTTATTGTAATTAATTTTTTCTCTTTTTTTCTGGTTGGTCCTTTTTCTCATCTCTGTTCTGGCAAGGCATTCATCCTGCAGTTTCCCCAGCCCCCTCACCCCAGCTTCTCCTAGGTCTTACTGAGTGCTGATCTTTCATAGCTTATCCCCACAGTGGGCTGGGAGGCACTCTTGATCCACTGGGTCAAGGATCCAGAAAGGCCATGCCTGAGTTGACCGATGCTGGGCCTGCAAAGGGCAACAATCATGCTGCTACCCAGGATGTTGTTTTCTGTTTTTGTAACCCCCTATAGGCACGGAGGAGCATGCATGCAATGATGTCAGTGGTAGTGCCACACATGCTGCTGTACATGGCATGCCAGATGTCTCCACTCCTCCCTTCCGGTATACCTACCCGACAGCGACCTTTCAACAACGAGGTCCCCTACAGTGACTACAGTGCCATGTCGCTGTAGGAACCCACTGGAACCTGACGCTGTCTGTCAAGGGTCCTACACCACCCTCAAATCAGCTCCAACCCAGATTTGATGATCCTAAGTGGGGGTGGGGTTGGCAGACAACTCCCCCACATGGTTCTGGGCAAAGCCCTGAAGAAACACACTTACTGGCAGTGGACACCGCAGCCAACTGCAAAATGTGGTAAACCTGCCAGTTTTGCTGTCGGGATTTTGTCCAACACCCATCGTGGATCCTCCCCTCCTCACGTATGGTCCCAGTGTTCTGTCCCTAACCTCTGCTAGGTGAAGTCTAATTCTAGCACCATGCCACCCCTCCCAGGAGTAGAAGAGCTGCCCATCAGACACTCGATTCTCTTCTTCTCATGAATTTTTTCTTAGTGCTCGTGGATGGCGGCAGATTGACAGCACCAGATACTGAGACCACTGGTTATCTATGACAGGTACAGCATGGGCAAACACAGTGCAAGCCTCCTTGTACTACCCCACCAATGTGTCCCAACCCTGTCATGGAGGGATGGAGGGGCCATAATGGAGGTGGAAGAGTATTTAATTTGTTTTGTTAACCTGAAGGCACACTAGACACCTAAAATGATTATTTTCAGGTATGACTCCAGGACGGTACAGAAAGTAGCACATCAAATCATACATAAGCAGCCACAATAAGATAAACTACATTAAAGATGTCATTACAATGGCTCAAGAGGAACATTACAAGAAATTTCACTAACCAGTCTGTACGTCTCATGAAGCTAGATGCAAGCAGAAGCTGTAACAGAATGCATTTAGAAGCACCATTCCAATAACAAAGCTCTTCAAAGGCATTTGCAGGCCAACAAGGTCAGTAAACAAGCTCCTCTCAAAAGGAGTGAGAGGAAGCACTCAGAAGATCCAAGGAGAGGGAACTCCAAAAGTTTGGAGCATGTGAAGAAAATGCCTTTTCCCCATCCTAGTGGCAAGTTTAGGCAGATGAACTAGGAATTCATCCATGGTTCAGAGGGGTAGGCCTGATGAGATGTTTGGAGAGTGAGGCAATAGATGGAAGAGAGGAGAGTCTTACAAGTTTACCCATGAAACAGCCAAGAATAAAGGAACAGCCTGCAGAAGGAGATAGCTAGCTGAGTGAGGAATATAGAAACACAGAATTTTACTGGCAGAAAAGATTATTGGGCCATCCAGTCTGCTCGCTGTTACCTTGGTCCTGATACCAGCCCAGTACTGGGGAGACCATACTTGCATACGCACTGACAACGTTACTTCTCCCATTCACTCCATTTTGAGTCTCTCCACCGAGTCCCCTAAATCTGTCCCAACCATGTTTAAATGCATTAACTGTCTGAACATTAAGTTCCTGGGTAGTTGATTCCACTCTTTATTTATTTATTTATTTGTTTATTTCAGATTGGCTTAATAACCTTTGAGCTGTGGGCTCATTTACAAAGGCTCCAAGTTGGCAAAAATACATGACATAGGTCATAAACAGGTACATACAAGTGAAAACACAAATTAACATAAAGTTACAAGTGCAGTTACATCACATCCAGGAATACAAGGTCAGCAAGTAATAGTACACGTCTACACTTCGGAATTACCATCAATAGCAACACTACAAGAGCATGGTCCAAAACTTTGTAGAGATCAGAGAGCATCCAGAGACAAGAGAGCCCTAGGCTGCTGAGGAAAGAAAGGCAGTTTGGTGCAGCCAGGCATGACTTTGTCCATTAAGAGGTGGAGGGGCCAGTCCAGTGGGGCTGAGGTTGAGCCGCTGGACACCACCTCGCCACCCGCAACCCGGGTTGAGCGAGCTGGGTCACAGAGCTTGGCCGAGAAAGAGAGATTGAGCGTCGATGACAGCTCTCCTCTTAGGAGAGGGCGGAGTGTCTCCCAGTGCTAGTGACACTCCAGCGGAGGCTGGTGCACTGCAGCCTGGGATCAGTTTCAAGTTGGAGCCAGGTGTCAGCGGATAACCTGCAGATGGGTGTGGGAGTGTGCGTGCATGCATGCACTGCACATCACTGCACATCCGTGCTTCTGGAGAGCTCTCGAACAGAGAAAAACCCTGCTACATCAGGAGGCAATGGCACCTGGCCCCCATGCCCTCTGATGGATCCCACCCACCGGTCTCCTAATTCCCTCCTCCCAAAGCCTCGCTTTGCTAGCATTCCAGACTTCAAAGGAGCACCAAGAAGGAGTGGTGGCCCCACCTAGGGGGTACAAGTCAAGGGTGCCCAGCTGCAAGGTAAGTGTGAGGGTTGGAGTACTGCAGGGAGACTCGGGCTGGGGGATCTCAGGTGGGCAGGAACAGGCCAGAATGCCTGAGAGAGTCCCAATTAGCTAGTAACCAGAGGGTAAAATAACAAAAAAAAAGAGGTGGGGGGAGGAGGTAAAGGCGGGTGGGGGTGAATGGGGGAGGAAGGGAGGGCAGGATAGAGGAGATCTTAGTGCAGGAACAAGAGGAGGAGGGGTGGGAAGAGACAGGGGAAAGTAGGAGGGAAGGGAGGAGGGAAGAAGGGGAGTAGGCAGTGGTGCAGGATATAGGGAAGATGGAATGAGATGATGGAGTTGGGTAGGATGGGGTCAGGACCGTAGGCTGGTGAGGCATTGTCTGTTAGCTATGGCAATGGCAGGCATTTTTGTTAGCTAGGTGTGAACATAGCCTGGTTTTGAATTGGCTGAGCCTGGTACATTCAACTAGGGCCATGAGGCAGGTCATTGTACCTATTCGGTCCACTGTGCAAAGGATTCCTGAGCCAGTGTGGTTCACTTAAAGTGATTCCACTTATCTGCTACCCTTTCTGTAACATCCCTTCTGGACCTCCCCCACCAGCTTCGTGTTCTGCTCTCTAGTGATGTTATCTTTTGGAGGTAAACAGCTCCTAATATTTTTCTTTATATATGCCCTTTTTAGGTACTTAAAGGTTTCAGTCATATCACCTCTCTCTCTCTCTCTCTCTCTTCTTTTTTGCAAATATAATCTTTTATTAAAGAAAGATTTTCTTTTAACTTAGCAGTCACAATGTACAGTTGATACAAACAGCCTTTATATACAGTTACTATTCATATGTCCTTTTATACCATTCATTGGTTTAAAAATATTTTCCAACCAATTGATCCAATCCTGTCCAAGGTCTAATCACGCCTTATTCATTTAAAACCTTGAGTCCCTTCAGTGGCTTTCCAACCTCATTCTCTCACCTATCCTGCCACTTTCCGCACATTCTGAAAGCTAGTAACTTCCGATGGGCCGTTTTCCCTCGTCTATTCAGGGTCAGGGTCCTCTTCATTATTGAGTCCCTATATCTTGTGAAATATACCCCATAGTTGATGTTTGGGTTAAGCAATTTACTATAGAGTAGGTACATCTAGGAGTGAAGTGTGGATCTCTGGGGATAATGTATGCATTTATCCACCGTCTCCATTTAGAGAACATAAGTCTGCTTTATCGTTTAAGTTATATGATATTCTTTCTGACCTATATACAGTATGAGATTCACTATCTCTCTCCAATCTGTTAGTGTGGGTATCTGAGTTGTTAACCAGCGCTTAGTAGTAGCTTTCTTTGCTGCTAGGAGACAAATTCCAGTAAATACTAGCAATGGGGTCCCTTAACTCAGGTGGAAAGATGTGTAAGATATAAATTCCCCTGTAAAGGGAAACTTAAGCCAAAAATGTCCTCAAGTCCACGAATAAGTCTTGTAGAAATGGCTGCAGCTTGAGCAAGACCACAATATATGGGTATGTTGGGCGGCAGTTTCATCACATTGGCGCCAGCAGGCTGGCACACCTGATTGTCCAAAATGTGAGGTTACTTATTTCAGGTACAAAAAATCGTACTAATAATTGCCAAGAAACAGCCTCCACGAATGTGAATAAGTGATTGACAGGTTACGCATATCGTGTCCCATTGTTGTGAGATATTAGGTGCCCAATTCCTCACTCCATTTCTCCCTTAATGCCATTGTGTTTCCACTCAGTACCGTCAGAGTTTGTATAAAGTTGAGATAGGATGTGGTAGCTTTTGGGACTTTAGTGTTTGCTGAAAAAGTTGAAACAGTTGTGGGTATTCCCGGTGTTGTGCGTACAGGTGGAAGCACTTTCAAAATAATGTCGATTGTAAGTAGCGGAAGAAATTCGATTAGCGAAGCTTGAAATTCGCCTGATTTCTCCAAATTCCTAAAAAGGGTCCCCTATGAAGTTGTGAGAGTTTTGTGAGATCGGTATGTCTCCACTCATGGAATGTATGATCGATACTGCTGGGAGGAAATTTTCCAACAGGTCTATCGGACAGAACATCACCAAGAATGGGGGTAATTCCAGAGATTTACGATTGAGTACCAGGCTTTAAACTGATGTATAATCCATGGGTTTTAGGTTAGATGATTTACTGATGGTGGGCTTTTATAGGTAATGAGCCTGAAGTAATCTCGCCAGGGTATTACGCTATTCTCAATCTCCTCCATCGAGCCTAGGAAAGTCCGGCCAGGCGCTGGAGAATGAGGACAAGTGTGTAGCCCAGTAGTACAGTTTAAGGTTTGAAGAGCAAGTCCTCCTTGCGATTTAGGCAGAAAGAATCTTTGTTTTAATTCTGGGCGTCTGCCTGTCCAGAAGAAGGTCGAGATAGCCTTATTCCAGACCCGAATAAGTGATTTGATAAATTAAGTAAGGCATTCTGAAAAGGTAGAGGCGCCCTGAGAATCACCATTCTCCTGTAATGATTCTCTGCATAAAATTCAGTGGAGAATGTTCCATCTACCGAGGTCCTGCTTCATCTGTGCTGTAAAGGCGATAATTATTATCCAGGAATCTTCTGCTCTGTGTGAAGGTAGATTCCTAAGTATTTCAACTTGGATAGTCCCCACTGAAAAGGGTATTTACCCCTAAATGAATCTGGGGAGTAATAAAAGTAAGGGCATCCTTCTTATTGGTGTTAAGCCTATAGCCTGAGAGGGCCAAATTCCTCCAGGATTTGGAAGACCGTGAGGATGGACTGCGAGGTTAGTAAGGAATAATAGGAGATCATCCCATAAAGGGCAATGCGGTGTTCGCATCATCTATATTAGGCCCGATCCTCGAATAATAGCCTTATTGCCTGGGCCAATGGTTCTATGAAAATAGCGAAAAGATCGCGGTGACAGGGGCACCCTTGTCGTGTTCCTCTAAATAAAGGGAAATAATCTGAGTGGTGCCCTGAGATTTTATGCAGGCTTGTGGAGAGGGTAAATATTCCAAGTGTGGACACAAAGAGGATGGGAACCCCATCATTTCCATGGTGGCAAAAGGAAGAGCCAAGAAACCCAGTCGAAGGCCTTCCAGCATCCAGACTGAGAAGGACCACGAGTTCCGTGATTGCATCTCATATACCGGATGAAGGGCTCTTCTGATGTTGTCCGAGGGTTGATCTAGAGCTTACAAAGCCTGTTTGGTCTGGGGCAATTAGGTAGGGAGAATCTCGTCCCACCCTCTTAGGGCCATAATGGACATAAAATATTTATAGTCCATGTTAAGCACCGAGATTGGTCTATATGAGCCACAATATAAAGGGTCCTTATCTGGTTTAGGAATAAGTGAAATTGTTGCATATGCCCAGCTGGGAGGAGATTCCCTGAAAGGACTGTTAAAGGAACCCAGCAGTAATTTAATGATTGACTGCATGGTGCCCTTATAAAACTCTGCCCGTATCCATCTGGGCCAGGTGCTTTTGAGTTTTGGGCAAGGAGATAGCCAGAGTCAGTTCTTCCTGGGTAATCGGGGTAGTAATCTATTTTGCTGATCTAACATACTATTTGCCAACAGATTAGGCCTTACGGTCTATCAAGTCTGCTCGAACCTTAGATCCTTAGTTGGTGCCGAGACCTCCCATCCCTTTTGCTCCAGAAACCCCTATCATCCATCCCCACCCCTGGGACAGGCCATCATCTGATATATCCACTTTCTGTGTCTGTCCCACCTCTCTTGAAACCCTCCACTGTGGATCTCTGAACCAGCTCGCCAGGCAGTGCATTCCAAGGGTCCACCACCCTCTCAGTGAAAAAATCTCCTCCTCTTTCCCCCTCACCCTTCCACCTTCCAACTTCAAACCATACCCTCTGTTGATACCTCCCTGCTTTAGTCTAAAGATCCTCCATGTTTACCCTATTTATTTCCTTGGGGTACTTGAGCCTCAATCATGTCCCCCTGTCTCTCCTCCTCCAATGAAAACAGGCAGAGCTCCTCAAGTCTGTCCTCATCGTCAAATCCCTAGCCCTCGTGTCATCTTTGTTGCCCTCCTCTGTACCCTCTCCAGGAGCTGTATGTCCCTCTTCAAGTGTGGTCTCCAGTACTGTACACAGTACTCAAGGTGTAGTCTAACCAGTCCATTG
Organism: Neoceratodus forsteri; assembly: GCA_016271365.2. Classification (NCBI taxonomy): domain Eukaryota; kingdom Metazoa; phylum Chordata; order Ceratodontiformes; family Ceratodontidae; genus Neoceratodus; species Neoceratodus forsteri. Next base: position 96,768,074 of record JADMNL010000023.1, on the reverse strand, counting down.
TACAGCGGCTCAGATCACTTCCTTGCTCCTAGAGGTGATCCCCCTTCGATGCATCCCAACATCCTGTTTGTCTTGCTAGCTGCTCTCCTGCACTGCAGAGTTATTCATACATGCATCCACCATGACCCCAGGTCTTTTCCCCTATTGAGGCCTCCATGCGCCCTCCCAGGTTGTACCTGTGTTTGGGTTTCCCGACCAAGATGCAACACCTTGCACTTAGTGATATTGAAATTTAATTTCCATGTGTGGCGCAGCTTTCCAGGGTGTCCAGGTCCCCTTGCAGGGCCAACCCCCCTCTTCTCCCTCTACTGCTCCCATCTTGGAGTCATCCACTGAGACTCATTTCACACCCTATACCCTCCTGATGTCCGATATGTATGCATTAAACAGGATTCGGACTGGGACCAAACCTAATGGTACCCACTACCAACCTCTCAGGTTCAAGAGCTCCCCACAGACCACTACCTCTAGGTGCATCCAGCTAGCCAGTTTTCAATCCATCTGACCATCAAAGGGCCTACCCTAACCCCATCAGTTTCTCCACCAGACCATTGTGGGGACAGAGTCAAACGCCTCCTGCTGAAGTCCAAGAATAATACATCCACAGGCTTTCCACTGTCCAGTTCTGATATTACCCATTCATAGAACTCCACCAGGTTGGTTTGACATGATCTACCTGGCACAAACCCATGTTGCCAACTATCCAGACCTCCTACCTCCTCCAAGTACACCCCAATTGTTCCTTTAGTATACTCTCCATTAATTTTCCCACCACCGAGGTCAAACTGATGGGTCTATAGTTACCTGGTACTTCTCGACCCCCTTTATGGATTGGCACCACATGTGCCTCTCGGCCAATCCCAGGTACCTCCCCTGTCTCAAGTGACCTGTTGAAGAGCTCCGCCAGGGTGCAGCCAGTATGTCCGCCAATTCCATAGTACTCTCGGATGAATGCCATCCGCCCAGGAGATTTGTCTTCTTTAGGGCCTTGAGGGCTAACCACCCTTTGGCGGAGATAGCATCATCCGTCCCTCCATCTTACTGGCCTTTTATCCTTACCCAGATGTGACACCCTGGGTACCTCCTCCATCTTGCTCCATTTCTGTTGCTCCCTGATCCCACTTACTGCCGCTTCTATCCCTTCCATGCCTTGCTTTGTAGATATCCCATCCCCCCTCCCTAGTGAACACAGAGGCAAAGTACTATTAAATACCTCTGCCTGGTCCCTCGCCTCTTCCACCCACCCTCCTTCTGATCTCAATCTGCTGAGATGGCCTTAGTTTTTCTCCACTCCCAATGTGCGGAACCCTTTTCCCCTCCATGTATCCCCTGTGCCAGCCGCTGCTCTTTTACTGGACTTTGCTCCCCTCACCATACGGGTGACTTTTCTAGATGCAAGATGGTACATTTCCTTATCCCTATCCTCTTGTTGTTTTATATTTTGTAGGCCACCTTCTTTTCTCTGACTGCTACCTGTACCTCACTGGACCACCAGCGTGGGTTTATGTGACCTTGCCCTTGACGCCTCAACTTTAGCGAGATCCTGACTGCCTCATGAAACCCCTGTTTATGACCTCCCATCTCCTTTCCATACTTGTCATTGATGTAATCCCTTCAAGTGATCTTGAGAATATTCCCATGCCCATAAAGTCTGCCCCTGAAGTTCACTGCCAGTGTCCTGATCTCCCCCCCTCCCCCATGCTTATTTGAAACCAGACAGTATTGTGGTCGCTCCCAGTCAGGGGGTCCCACAACCATGTCCATTACCAGATCCCCATCTGCCAGAACCACGTCCAAGACATGCCCCTCCCTTGTGGGCTCCATCACATGCTGTGTTAGAACACATCCTGGAAGCCTTCCAGCAGCCTCTGCTCCTTGGCCACCTTAGAGGACATGGTCCCCAGTTTGTACCTGGCATATTAAGGTCCCCATCAACACCACTCCTCCCTTTGGTCCACACTGGGCAATGATGTTGTCCAGCAAACCATCCTCTAGAACATCACTCATCGGGGGAGCCTATACTACACCCAGCTTGACCTTATCTCCTGCTGGGAATCGTAAGGTGACCAATAAGGCCTCCAAGTTTCCCTCTGCCTCTTCTGCCTAGCAATTTCTATGTCATCTCTAATGAACATAGCCACTCCACCACCTCTGCCCTCCTCTTCATCCTTCCTCAGCATAGTGTACCCCCGTACGTTTAGGTCCCAGTCATGGTTTTGTTGGTCCACGCTCCGTGACCGCCCGCCAAATCCAAATCTCCCCTAACAGCATAGCCTGGAACTCTGGCAACTTGTTTCCCAAGCTCCTGGCATTTACTAACACCAACCCACCCCTTATCCTGATCCTCTTTGTCGAACCCCACCCAGATTCCTTATACTTCCATCCTCCTCTGCTCCTCCTGAAACTCCACTCCCAGTCTGTTTCCCCCCTCCACCCCTTGGGCTTGAAGGCTACTTCCCTCATCTGGAGAGAGAGCTTCTGGTCAGCTCCTCCCTTATCCCCCCTCACAAGTTTAAACCCCACCTTTCTTGAATGTAGTCAGCCATCCCTGTTTAAGGACTTCCTTCCTAATGGGGCAAGATGAAGCCTGTCCTTGGCATATAGTCCCTTATCCTCCCAAACTCCTTTCCAGTTCCCTAACACCCCAACCCACTCTCACCCCACTTCCTGAGCCAGTCATTTACCTCTGTGAGCTTCATTTTTTCTCCACTGAGGCCTTTGGTACTGGCAATATCTCCGAAAAGAAAATGTTGCATCCATTATCCCGACAGACTCTGGCAAGTTCTTGGAACCTTGCTTGGATTTCCAAAACGCTATTTCCCTCTAGATCGTTTGTTCCCAAATGCACCAGGAAATCCGGTTTCCCTCCACAATCCCTAACCATTTCATACCATGAACTTTGCTCTGTGCACTGTCAGCCCAGAGATACTCACTACCTTCACCTGGCTATGGCATCCACCCCTGTCCCTTCCACTGGATACCCTAATCATCGAGTCTCCCAATAACAGAACCTTAACACCGCCATCATCCTTATGGTTACCTCACTATGCCTCTCAGCCCCTTCCCTTTATTCATGATCTCAATTCCATGGAGTCTTCCTGCCTTATTAGAGACCCTTGTCACCTCCCTTTCTGCCTCCCTCGCTATTTTGCCCACTTAACTCAAACCCCCTCTGAATAGGTGTCCCTTTAACCCTCTTATCCGAACCATTTATCCTGGCCCTGATGGTTTCCCCTTCCCCACACCGCCATCCTCCCCTTGTAATAGTACCCCTGCCTCCAGGGCTCTGTGGGTCCCTTAGCTAGGGCCCCATCCTTCGTACTGACCCCCCTGAAGGGGGCTCCTCTCCCACCTCCTCTTGTCTCCCAGTTTCTCTCCAATCATGCTCTCCTCCATCATATCTGCAATATGTTGCATCTCCCCATTGCTTAACATTTATGTTTCCCTTCTCCCTGGGACTATTTCTATCCTTTCCATCGCGGTCTGTGATGCCCTATGGGCATCCTACCCTCCCCCGGCCTCTGTATAAGTTTTCTCATTTCCACCAACCCCTTCCTCCCCTCTAGGTTTCTTAGTAGCTCAAATGTATTGTGACACTCTATGTCAGCCTCCATCAAGTAACCTGAGTTTCCCAGCTGCACCTCTAAACTGACCCTCTTCTTCCCTCTTGCGCTGTTCACTTTAGAGCTCCCTTCCCACAGTCTGCTGTTTTAGGCTTCTGCACAACAGCCCTTCCTGACTCTTCTCCCTCCACTCTCTTTGTATTCAGAATGTTCACCCGCACGCTTTCCCTTTGCGTCAACATTCTATCTAAGGGTCCTCTGTCTCTAATATCCCCTCCTGCTTGCAGTAACATAACGTCCTGTAATTTCAGGCGTTGCCCCCAGCCTCCCTCAGTCCCACCCTTCTGTGCCCATATCCACACCCTTACTTTTGGACACCCCCCAACTTACTCCTTAACCAATATACCTCACCCTGATACAAGATAGCTGTCTACAGAGTGGGCAGCCTCCCTCTCAGGCCCAATTTAGAATTATTGCCATCCCACAGCCTGTGCAGCCTACAACCCTTCCGAAGATGCCTGCCATGGTGGAATATGGCCACCCTGTTTATCCCCTCTGTTTATAATGGCACACCCCTTTTCTCAGTCCCTTTTCCTTGGAATACAGTTTCTCTCTATACTGACTGCAGTTATTTACAAACCCAATTTCACCCCAGACAATAAAGTTCCAAAGTCGCACAAACACATACAGTCCGTGTGTGTTCAGTCCCACTAACAGTGTATGTGCAGACATCAGGTACCGTATGATGTCACAGGCCCACCAGCTCCTGTTGCTTCAAATTTCAGTCCCAAACAGAAATACTCAGCCCTTCAATCCCAACCCCAGTGGCTTTTCAGTATTTAAGAAAGCCTACAAAACAGGGTGGGTGGAAGGGCTCTTATAAACACCAGGCAAACAACACATTTAAATTTCACTCTAATTATCCCTGCCAAACAACTGTTCCCAAGCCTCCAAGTTACAATATCACAGCCCAAGTAACAGTTCTAACTCAAGGTAATAATTTTAACACATAGAACTAATTTCACTTACAAAACTATTCAAATATTTCAGTTAAAACAGAATATAACCCAGACCTCTGTCCTTACCAGCCTGCTGATAATGTTCCCAAGTAACAATGAAGGCCAAGGTAATTCCTGTTAAAGACAAGGTAATTCCAGCTAATGTCCCTCCCCTAACACCAGGCAAACAACACATTTAAATTTCACTCTAATTATCCTGCCAAACAACTGTTCCCAAGCCTCCAAAGTTACAATATCACAGCCCAAGTAACAGTTCTAACTCAAGGTAATAATTTTTAACACATAGAACTAATTTCACTTACAAAACTATTCAAATATTTCAGTTAAAACAGAATATAACCCCAGACCTCTGTCCTTACCAGCCTGCTGCTAATGTTCCCAAGTAACAATGAAGGCCAAGGTAATTCCTGTTAAAGACAAGGTAATTCCAGCTAATGTCCCTCCCCTAACACCAGGCAAACAACACATTTAAATTTCACTCTAATTATCCCTGCAAACAACTGTTCCCAAGCCTCCAAAGTTACAATATCACAGCCCAAGTAACAGTTCTAACTCAAGGTAATAATTTTTAACACATAGAACTAATTTCACTTACAAAACTATTCAAATATTTCAGTTAAAATAGAATATAACCCCAGACCTCTGTCCTTACCAGCCTGCTGCTAATGTTCCAAAGTGAACAATGAAGGCCAAGGTAATTCCTGTTAAAGACAAGGTAATTCCAGCTAATGTCCTCTCCCCAACACCAGGCAAACAACACATTTAAATTTCACTCTAATTATCCCTGCCAAACAACTGTTCCTAAGCCTCCAAAGTTACAATATCACAGCCCAAGTAACAGTTCTAACTCAAGGTAATAATTTTAACACATAGAACTAATTTCACTTACAAAACTATTCAAATATTTCAGTTAAAACAGAATATAACCTCAGACCTCTGTCCTTACCAGCCTGCTGCTAATGTTCCCAAGTGAACAATGAAGGTCAAGGTAATTCCTGTTAAAGACAAGGTAATTCCAGCTAATGTCCCTCCCCTAACACCAGGCAAACAACACATTTAAATTTCACTCTAATTATCCCTGCCAAACAACTGTTCCCAAGCATCCAAAGTTACAATATCACAGCCCAAGTAACAGTTCTAACTCAAGGTAATAATTTTAACACATAGAACTAATTTCACTTACAAAACTATTCAAATATTTCAGTTAAAACAGAATATAACCCCAGACCTCTGTCCTTACCAGCCTGCTGCTAATGTTCCCAAGTGAACAATGAAGGCCAAGGTAATTCCTGTTAAAGACAAGGTAATTCCAGCTAATGTCCCTCCCCTAACACCAGGCAAACAACACATTTAAATTTCACTCTAATTATCCTGCCAAACAACTGTTCCCAAGCCTCCAAAGTTACAATATCACAGCCCAAGTAACAGTTCTAACTCAAGGTAATATTTTTAATACATAGAACTAATTTCACTTACAAAACTATTCAAATATTTCAGTTAAAACAGAATATAACCCCAGACCTCTGTCCTTACCAGCCTGCTGATAATGTTCCAGAAGAGAACAATGAAGGCCAAGGTAATTCCTGTTAAAGACAAGGTAATTCCAGCTAATGTCCCTCCCTAACACCAGGCAAACAACACATTTAAATTTCACTCTAATTATCCCTGCCAAACAACTGTTCCCAAGCATCCAAAGTTACAATATCACAGCCCAAGTAACAGTTCTAACTCAAGGTAATAATTTTTAACACATAGAACTAATTTCACTTACAAAACTATTCAAATATTTCAGTTAAAACAGAATATAACCCCAGACCTCTGTCCTTACCAGCCTGCTAATGTTCCCAAGTGAACAATGAAGGCCAAGGTAATTCCTGTTAAAGACAAGGTAATTCCAGCTAATGTCCCTCCCCTAACACCAGGCAAACAACACATTTAAATTTCACTCTAATTATCCCTGCCAAACAACTGTTCCCAAGCCTCCAAAGTTACAATATCACAGCCCAAGTAACAGTTCTAACTCAAGGTAATAATTTTTAACACATAGAACTAATTTCACTTACAAAACTATTCAAATATTTCAGTTAAAACAGAATATAACCCCAGACCTCTGTCCTTACCAGCCTGCTGATAATGTTCCCAAGTAACAATGAAGGCCAAGGTAATTCCTATTAAAGACAAGGTAATTCCAGCTAATGTCCCTCCCTAACACCAGGAAAACAACACATTTAAATTTCACTCTAATTATCCCTGACAAACAACTGTTCCCAAGCCTCCAAAGTTATAATATCACAGCCCAAGTAACAGTTCTAACTCAAGGTAATAATTTTAACACATAGAACTCATTTCACTTACAAAACTATTCAAATATTTCAGCTAAAACAGAATATAACTCCAGACCTCTGTCCTTACCAGCCTGCTGCTAATGTTCCCAAGTGAACAATGAAGGCCAAGGTAATTCCTGTTAAAGACAAGGTAATTCCAGCTAATGTCCCTCCCTAACACCAGGCAAACAACACATTTAAATTTCACTCTAATTATCCTGCCAAACAACTGTTCCCAAGCCTCCAAAGTTACAATATCACAGCCCAAGTAACAGTTCTAACTCAAGGTAATAATTTTAACACATAGAACTAATTTCACTTGTAACACGGCTCTCAGTCGAGGGTGAAAAGCAGCACGATGACTGGCGGACTGGGCACAGCTGACTGAAACCGAGCAGGTATTAAGCCAGACATAACGCCTGCTCGGTCAGTATCAGCTGTGGCTATGGAGGCTGCCGAGGGTAGCAGGGCCAGCTGAGGCACCACTGCTGTTGGTGGCAGTGCTGCAAGCGCCATTAATTTTTAACTGTCAGTTCCCAAAGTATTTTGGAAATTATTAGCAAAGGAATGTGAGGACTCACTCTTTGCTAGACTCATATATGTACAGTTGTAACATGGCTGAAAAAGCGGTGTGGAAGTGAGCTGTGTGAGTGGTCGTAAAGGCATCAGGTGAGCAAAAGCGAGCGGTATTAATCCACCAGTAGAGCCCACTCGCTAGTGCATGTGGCTGAGAAAGAGCGCACCTCCCATTGTGAGTGCAGAAAAGCAGGTGAGAGACCGAAATCAGGAATCAGGACCGCGCCTGGCGGCAGTGGTAGACACAGCCAGTGGCACTAGGTACCCCAAGAAGCCTGTAGATGGCAGCACTAATCAAGCATTGTGTATCTGAAAGTGCTTTACCAAGCTATGGCATCCTGTTATAACACTGACCACAAAATCGTGAGTAAATTAAAGTGATTCCTTAACCACGATTATTAATTGTGTGACCGACCGATAATAGCATTGTGTCCATAACAGCAAAGGTAGCTGTCACTCATCATCACAAAATAGTGAAGGAATCAAATAGTGACTATCACAATAGTGATTAAATGAGTAGAACTTTCAATTCCAGGTTTAAGGTTTTGGGCCCCCTTACAAGCACCAGTGGCAATACCTAAATCAGAAAACACTGAACTAATTGGAATAAGGCAGCAGTAAGTGAGTGAGGAGGGTCACAATAGCAATTTTGACCACAACCAAAAAGCATGATCACAATGATTGCGAGCATTGTCATAATGCAATGTCTTCACAGCTTCAGATTCTGCCTTCAGTAAAATATCAAACTTTATTAAATGCTATTAAATCAAAAGATTGTCCTCCATCAATTGTGGCGCATGCTGTCAGGCGATCACAAAATGCGTCACCACTACATGAATGTATGTCAGCCCTGGAACATGCGTGCAGCGTAACATCTTTAGTAGTACAAAATCAGCAAAAGCGCGTTTTTCTCCACAGTAACATAGGCTCGTTGTCGCCGCCAAGATGAGCCTATGTTACAAGCTTGATAATCACCTTCAGCCTCGGGCTCTACCGTGGATTAATGCCCTCTGGGCGGTTGGACCCCTCGGGCTCGCCCTCGGCACCAACCCCAGCGGACATTAATCCAATGGCAGAGCCCTCCTCTGGCAGTGATTAATGCATGACTAAACTATTCAAATATTTCAGTTAAAACAGAATATAACCCCAGACCTCTGTCCTTACCAGCCTGCTGCTAATGTTCCCAAGTGAACAATGAAGGCCAAGGTAATTCCTGTTAAAGACAAGGTAATTCCAGCTAATGTCCCTCCCCTAACACCAGGCAAACAACACATTTAAATTTCACTCTAATTATCCCTGCCAAACAACTGTTCCCAAGCCTCCAAAGTTACAATATCACAGCCCAAGTAACAGTTCTAACTCAAGGTAATAATTTTAACACCTAGAACTAATTTCACTTACAAAACTATTCAAATATTTCAGTTAAAACAGAATATTACCCCAGACCTCTGTCCTTACCAGCCTGCTGCTAATGTTCCCAAGTGAAGTTTAGGTAGGCTTAGCGCCTTTAAAAGGAGTTCAACTTTGCCTGATCTATCGTGTGATCTATAGTGTAGAGGTCTCTGAAGTATTGAGAAAAAATTTGGGATATGTTTTTAAGCTTGGTCTGGGGTGCTCCTGTATTGGGGTCTTTTATTACCGTTATAGTAGATATTTTTCGCTGTCGATCAAGACGGTATGCCAAAAGACGAGATGCTCAGGGACCAATCTCACCATACCTCTGGCGAAGGTATGCAGGCCACCTAGTCTGTTATAGGCATAAGGCATCTAAGTCATTCTTTGTCTGCTTAATTTGAGCAGTAACGGAATGATCGCCTTGTTGATGCGCTAATTGAACTGTAGTGTCTGCTCCAATTGTGATTGTCTTTCTCTTCATTCCTTCGCCAATGTGGCTGTGTTTTTATCAGATGGCCCCTCAAGACTGCCTTCAAGGTGTCCCATTGTACAGTTAGTGGGATTTCTTGGAAGAGGTTGTGCTGAATAATTTCCACGATCCTCTCACCAAGAAAATCCTAAACCTTCATTTTTCATATGGGAGGGTTAAATACGCCATCTGGTATTACGCTTCTCTTCACCCAAGTCCCATATAGTCATTAGTGGAGCATGGTCAGAGTGTGCTATAATGCCTAATGTAGCGTCAATCAATGTGCATAAGTTTTCCTTTGTGTATAACAGTGGTCAATTCTTGTATATGTCCCATGGACCGCTGAATAATATGAATAACCTCTATCCCTAGGGTGAAGGGATCGCCACGCATCTAACCATCCCATCTCCCCATAAATTGTTTAAAAAATTTGTGTGGGGCCTGTTGTCTCACACCCTGAAACCTGGAGGTATCCAGGGAGGGATTGGGTAATATTGAAGTCCCCACCAAAATTAAGATCCCCTGGACATCTCAACTACCTTGTTCAGTAAGAAGTGGATTGTAGGCGAATCCAACACTGGCGGAGATAAATATTAGCCAGGGTCACTTCTTGGTCATGTAAAGCCCTTGGACTACAATTAACCGACCAGCCGGGTCCACCCATTCTCTCACTTTCCAGAATGGGGTATGTGCAGAACAAAATGGCAACACCCTTCTCGTGCCATTAGGTAAAGCCGAAGAAAAACCTGTGCATAGCCCTTTCCTTTTAACTTCCCATGCTCCGCCTCGTCAGATGGGTTTACTGCAGATAAACAATTTCAGCAGAGGACCTTTTCACTAACGTTAAAATTCTAGATCTCTTTATCGGGCTGTTCAGACCATTTACATTCAGCAGTATACCTTCAGGTGTTTGCGAGCCATTTAACAAATCTATGTAAATTAAGTACATCAAACCATTTATCCCTGCATGTCGAATTGACTTCAATCTGATCTATTGATACCTTGTGACTGCTTGCCGTCTTTTTAAAAACTTCCCTGACAAGGCAGATTTTAGGGTAATTTAACTAACCAGCAGCCCTTAACACATATCTGTGGGCTAAAACAATTAACCTTCCTAACAGAAACTGTAGTTAAATCAATCACAATGGAAGGCTTTGAAATGTTCGTAACAGCCCCATGAAGGGCAGAAACTATATACACTGGCCAACTATTAAGTGAGGCCAACAGCATAAAGAGGGTGGAAACACCCATGGATGACTTTGAGATGTTCATAAGAGCCCCGTGAGGGTAGAAACTATATACAGTGGCCAGGTGTTGAATGAGGCCAACAGCATAAAGGAGGTAGTAAGACCCAGGGATACTAGGCCCTGAAGACTCCTCCTCCAGACAAGTGTGGAACGACTTCCAAGGTGCAGCTGAAAAATACTTTCCAGCTGCAGTGCAGTTACAATCAAGCAAAAGGAGAGGGTAACCCAGAAATATAGGGAATAACCCTCAGGCTCCTGGGAAAAATCCCATATAGAGTATGCCCTGTGGTCAGGCAGAGCCAAATGTTGCAGAAATCCCCCTTCATGCCGACCATTTGCATAGGAGGGTAAAGAATCACCAACACATAAGTTTTGTTTAGCTGGAAACCTTGTGTGGTGCATTAAAGCCGTGCCTTGGGTTATAACAAGGACCTGTGGCAACCTCAAGGATTCACTATCTGTTCACCTGTATAAGCATTAAAAATCACATAACAGCATAACATTGCTAAGTAAGTTAGAATACAATGGTCTCACAGTATTGACTCCCTTAGCAACAATTTAAGCAACAAGGCCGTATAATTAGGTCCATCTGTATGAGGGAGGAGAAAAAAAAACACGGAGGGGTTTGGAATAGTCCAACCGCATAGTTAGGTAGTATGGAGCAGTTCAGAGACCACCCGAGCAGGTCAGGGTGAGTAACAGTTTCTATGTGCTTCGAGGCCCAGGACCTTATGTAGTCCCTTTGAACAGTGATAATTTTAACTTCTTCTGAGTAATACTCACTTTCCTGCTTTAGCTTGCGTCTTCCAAGGGCATTCACTAGCGGCGGAGGAAGCAACAGATATATCCGGAAAGATCTCCACTGAGCATCTCGCCACAGCAGCAGGCCGGAGTAGACTGGGCTCTCTCAACCCCACCTCCCCCCAAGCACCAACAATGGTCGGGCAGGACACTTAAAAGGATATCAAAAGGGGTACTTATAGGACACATTGGAAGTACTGCAGCTTTGCCATCACTATCATAGCGCTATCCTGTCAACCCCTTGAGTCCTCGAAATTGACCTGGGAGTGGTGTTAATATTATCACAAGAGGAAGAGGGTGTTATAGGAAGGAGTGTCTCAAAAGTGCAGCCGCTCAAAACGCTCATCCACGGGAAAGGAGCATCGAGGACAGTCAGGAGAAATTCCATGGACACTCCCGTTCGGCACCAACCGGGATACAACTGAGCTCTCTCTTAACCCCTCCTCCGAGGCTCCGACAGTGGTCAGGCAGGTCTCGTAGGAATGGGCAGAAATGATACTTACAGGGTTCCATGGCAATACTGCCGCAATGCCCTCGGTTTTGATAAGGTTGGCCTGCTACACCTCGAGACCCGCAAATACTGACCTGGGAGTGATAGGGACAGCACCAAAAAGGAGGTGTAGGTGCCGTGAAAGGGGCAACCCATAAGTGCTGAAATACTCTATCATAAATAGGGCCATCTACTGTTGTAATCAGGTCTCCATCTCCAACTGAACTGTGTCATTTAGAGCTGGTCCCTCCGCCTCGGCCTGTAGATGTTGGGCCTTCTTGTCAATCCTGGCTGGGTCACCGTATTGCGGAGCAGAGTAGAGACATCGGCACAAAGATTCATCTGTGATGCTCCAAAGCAGGAAGATCTCTTCGAGCTATAGCCCAGGCAGAAGCCAGTAAGTCCTTTTCTAGCTTCTCTTTAGCGAGGAGGTGTAACGATACCGAGAGCCTCAAGGTATGAAGAGGCTGCTAGTAAATCTTGAAAAATTTTAGGTCCATTTTCAGTGATGACCTTGAGCCCCAGAGGGTACAAAATCTGGGCTTTAAGGTTTTAGACCTGAGCTGTTTCAAGATCGGCCACATGGTTCTTCTGGCTTCTGGTACTGCTGCTGTGTGGTCGTTCTCCTTAGTGATGGGTGGCCAGAGAATTCCAAGTTGCCGCTGCCAGGCCTTCTATAACAGCTCCTCTTTAGCTCTGGAAGATGGTTAATCGGCTATAATGGATCGAGGTTTCATTTCTACACCTCAGGGTTTAGGAGCTAGTGGTCTGTGTGCACGATCCATGGACAGGTCAAACTCCAGAGGAAGATCAAGGAGGTCCCGGAGGAATTTCTGCAGGAACTCGATTACATTCGAGTATTTATCCTCCGATCCCTCAGGCACTCCAAAGATCCTTATATTTTGCCTTCTACTTCTGCCTTCCAAGTCGTCCATGTGGTGTGTGAGTTCACGGTCCCTGGCTAGGAGGTATAAAGTAATCTGTCTTGTCTGTCAGACTGCTCAACGATTTGTGAGTACATAGCTCTAGTTGTTCCATTTATGGCTTATATTATTAATATCCGTTTGAGTCGGTCAGCTTTCTGTTGATTCTTGCAATTGTTTGGGCCATTTGTCGAATCGTTGCGGCAAGGTGGAATGTGTCTCCTCGCCATGCGGCCAGGCTGTAGTAGGCCCTCCGTTGGCTCCCGATCTTCAATACTTTCTTCCCTTTCCCCTGGATTAGATCTCTCAATTTTTGTGTCGGGGTTAAAAAAGTTTCTCCTGTTTATTTCTCCTTTGTTTTGCAGGTGAAGACATTCGATTTCAGTGATTCAAGCAAATTGCTGTTGGCTGGGGTAGGGAGCTCTGAGATCAAGCTGGCCATTAGCTCGCTGACATCACCAGAAGTCCACCTCTCTCTCTGGCCTCCAATGAGTACATTCCTAGGTCCTCTAATCTCTTCTCATAAGATCTCCCTACTCACCATGGATCATTTTGATCATTCTTCTTTGAACTGATTCTATATGTTCCCTATCTTTTTAGGTGTAGGCTCCGGAACCGGACACAGTACTCCAGGTGGGGCCTGACCAATGATCTGTACAGTGGAAAGATTACCCCTTCCTCCTGCTAAAGAAGGCCCTCCCTATGCATCCTATTTTCTTTACCATATGTCTTAACACAGTGCATAAGGTTTTAAAACTATCACTGACTGCCGCCCAGTGGTCTGGAGGGCTGAAGCACTGGCACCCTACCTTCTGACATGCCAGCAACCCATGTGTGGGAATGGTCTTGGGTCACTGGGGGTCAGCCAGGCGGGAGAGGATTGAGTGTCCGAGGGACTGCTCTCCTCTCACGGGGTGGGTAGGATTGCTGGCCTGGCCTTAGACTGCCACCAGGTGGGGCCTGGCGACAGTGCATTGTGGGTGGCAAGAAGGTAGGAGGCTATGGGAATGTCATGTGTGTGTGCCAATGCATAACGTCATACAACAAAGTGGGGTGAAAGAAAAAAGGAGGGTTGGAAGCATAATGAGGCCTTGCCCTCATCCCCAAGTCCACACCACCACCCGGGACACCGATGGTCTGCTCTGGAAATCTGTACTGAGGAAGAAGTCCCTCCTCCTCCAGCCCTGCCATGAGGGGAATTTCAGATCAAGGTGAGTACCGGGAAGGTGGGTGCCAGTTTGGAGAAGTGGGGACAAGGCTCATTAGCTGTCTCTAGGCTATGGTGGCAAAAACCTTTATGAAAAAGTCTGGACAACAAAAAAAGCCACAAGTGGAGACCCAGTGCCATACTTAGAAAATGAACCAGGAAAATACAGAAACTAGGCACATGGAGGACAGATGAAACAAACAGCAAAGGATTTCACTGCTGTTGCATGGCTTTAATAAGGTGAGAGTGTGGACATACTGTTTGACTCATCTGTCCTCCGTGTGCTCAGTTTCTTTCCCCCAAAAAAGACTTTCACTGATTGTAATTTCTAAGTTTCTGTCTAGCCAACCCCAGCCATCCAGTATTTGGGTTTTGGATTTTATTACCAAGTGCATCATTTTTGTCACTGAATTTTAACTGCCAAAAGCTGGACCGTTTCTCCAATTTACTCAGATCCTCCTTTAATTCCTTTGCTCCTTCATCACTGTCCACTCTGCCAGAAGTCTGTATCGTATCGCAGTGACAGCCTTTTAGTCCCTCACCTATGTCATCACAAATCTACATGTTGAAAGCACTGGTCTCAAAACTGACCCCTGCGACATGCCACTTTGTCACCTTCCTTACCTGTGATTTGGTACCATTAATGACCACCCTTTGTGTCCTATCATGAAACCAATTTCCCACCCAACGTATAAGCACATCTCCAACCCTGTATCCCCTGCCTAATATGAGGCAATCGAATTGAAAGCTTTACTGAAGTCAAATACAACACATCAAGCGCTTTGCCTTATCCAGGTCTTGTGAAACACCTCTCAAGAATTCAATGAGGTTTGTCTAACATGTCCTAACTTTAAAAAAAACGAGTTATTATCCTGGAGTCCCTGTAATTCCAGGAAGTCCACAAATCTTTCCTTTATAATAGTCTCCAAGAGTTTACACAGTATGGATGTCAGAGTCACGCTCTATGGTTGTCTGGGTCCTCTTGTTGCCACTTTTATGCAGCCATATGACATCTGCTCCCCTCCAATCACCTGGGATCATTCCTGTGTCCAAGGAGCAATTACATATATCTGTTAATGGCTCCCACTAAGACTTGTGCCAGTTCTTTCAACACCCTGAGGTGCAGTCCATCTGATCCTGGAGATTTCTCAACTTTCAGTCTCAATAAACCTTCAGTAACCCACTCTTCCAAGATAGGACCCTTACAAAGCATGTATTATATAATATTATATAATATAAAGTGCAATGGTGACTGAGACATGAGGAGGAAGAGGTGAAGCAGCAGATGTTACCACTGGGACCCTTGTAAGAGTCATCCATGGAGGCCATGCCTGACTGATGGCCCTGCCCAGAGGGGTAAGCCTGGGTGGATCGTCGCTCCAGGTGAGTCCGGAGGTGGGCAGAGGTCAGGGAGTCAGGGACTGAGCCCCATGGGCATCTGACACCCCAAAAGCACAGTAAATAAAAGAGATGTTAGTGAAAGCCACATTCTATTTAGTTTGGATTCTGTAATGTTGGCAAAGGACAGAATGCCATATTGAAAGCTAGCAGGAGGCCACCCTAAGCAACAGTGAGTCTGGCCTTTGTGGTGAGGATATTCCTGATTCTGTAAGATGAGCCAAGGTTGGCATTAACAGTCCTGCAGATAGAAGAAATGCCAAGTTTAGACTCTGTGTCCATTCAGTCCGTGGCCTCACATATGAGACTGCCAACAAGGGTGCCAGTTACAGCCAATTGTGTTGGTGAATTTTGTGATATGGACAGCTGTCCACTGGAAACTGGACTGAGAACCATCAATCCCTGCACTGTTACTCATCAAAGTGCTAGTGGAAGGCCTGCTCAGACAGCAACAACCTCCTGAGAGAGCAGCAGCAGTTGCACCTCCTCTCTGTGCCTGCCAGTATCTCTTTGTAGCCAAAATATTTAGAGTCCCTGACCTCTCAAGAAAATATTGAAAAATGTTGTTGTTTTTTTACTCCTCTGCTCCTCCGGCCAGCACCTCCTTTGGGCCCTCAAGGTCCTATCCCATCTGTCCGCCATCCCCATGACCTATCCTTACCTCAGATCGCAGCCCCCGGATGTGGCCCAGTGTAACCCTCGGCTGGGTGGGTCCCCCTCCTCCGAGAGGAAGGCACTGGTGGGGGTCGTCCAGCACACTGCGGCATTGGCTCCAGGTGCTGAGGGTGGGAGATCATGGGGCCGTGGCGACAGCGGGGAGACCAGAGAGCCATCATCTGGCTAGCCAGGGAGCCATTTTCTTGGTTTTCTCCTGAGAGTGACATACCTGACGTCAAGCGAACACCGACGTCCGTCACTCCCGAAATGTGAGCCCTGACAATCTGCCATGCTCCCGGCCTCTGCCAGGGCCAGCAGGTGCCCAGCTCACATCCCCACCCTCCCCTGGAGAAGGCGAGCTGTCTCACGGATGCTCCAACCTTCTCCCCAGCCGGCTCTCTGATGACCTGAGTCCGCTCCTAAACTCAGGTCGCTGGCATCGCAAGCGGAAATCCAGTCAGCAAGTACCTAACGAGCCGCCAAAAATGTTTTTAATTAGTACTTTTCCTCCTCTGTCCACCCCTGGTGGTCTTCTCTTCAGGAGTCCCAACGTACCCATCAGACTTGCCCTTAACACCAACACTGGTAGTCCTCTGTAGTGCCTAGGTTTACCCCAGGTGAGTTCAGGATGGGGGATGTATCCCCAACAGTGGCTTCTAATCAGATGGTGGGTGGTGGCAGGGTGGAGCCTGGATGTACTAGGGTCTGTTATCAATGGCCGCTCAGGTAATTTTCACACATTTGTAGACCCCACCAGATGTTGACTCTGTGACACCATGTGCCAGCATGCACACTGAAGCATACCATCACGCAGCATCAGTCAGCATCGCCCCTCCTTCTCACAGTGTGCCTATACACAGCTTCACCTGCAGTCACCTGGGTGGTCCTGCTTTGGTGGCCACATGCTCCTCCCCATCAGATTTTGGGCCTGCATAGGCCTTATCTAAACATTACATTTTAAACTGTTTTGGCTAATACTCAGTGTCCATGTCTGGCAGTGTCTGAACAGACACAATTTTGGAACTAATAGCCTTCACACACTGCAGAGAGTCCAAACACAGGAGGCAGCACTCAGAAAGAAAAGTATAAAAATAAACTTACAAATGCAGACATAAAGCCATCAAGTCCAATGGTTTACTGCAACCAGTCCACAGCACTAAACCACAGGCTTGCATCCTCAGTGAAGCGTTACATTGATGACACGGCGCTGTGGTCTAATACTGTGGATTGCTTTCAATAAACTTTTGGACTGGATGGCTTTTATGTTTGCATTTGTAAGTCTATTTTTATGTACTTTCTGAGTGCTGCCTCCTGTGTTTGGACTCTCAGGCTGTTTGTTTGGCAAGCACCCACTCATTTCTGTGATCACATGACACTTATGGTTTCTCATCACATGCTGTGAGTTGGTACATCATTTCATCTTAAGTTATGTTTTTGCCTGTTGTCATTGATTATTAGTTTATTAAAATCTTAGGCGTTTGCTACTGAAGTTACCATGGTAGCTCTTGGTAGAGACAGACATTCCAGTTACACAGGAACAGAATAATAATATAATACATGGAGCCACCTGACGACCCAGCACAAACACTGTGAACTTATGTGCTGAGCCCTGGGTTCAGGAGTGGACTTGGGAAGTTGATCAGGTGGCCAGGAGGCTGGGAGGTGCTGCCATGCAGAAGCACTATCAGCCAGGGAGGAGAGCCCAGGTTCTGATGCTGCAGCATCCCTGTGGTGGACCCAGGAAGCTGGTCTGCCCCATAGAACATTGCTACATGTGGCTGAGGGAAGTGCATGGGGACACACATCCTGCACTAGGGTGCCAAGGGGGGAGAATGGGAAAACCAGAAAACCCCATGCACACCAATGGCCATCAGTAATGGTGCTGGCAACCTCAGGTTCCTCCCCACGTGGATCCCTGCCTAAAGTCAGGGACAGAAGAGTGCTTGGGACTGGGGTGCTGGCAAATAATTCTGAAACAGGGGAAGCAGGCCACCAGTGACCAAAAAGTTGTAAATAAAAAAAATATATATATATATATATATATATATAATTAAAATAGAAGAATGCTGTTGTGTATATATTTCAGCAGTAAACCTAAAGCTGTTGTACCATGGTAATGATATCAAAAAGCTATTGTGCTGCTTTTGAGGTTGTGTGGCTGTCATGACAACATCTCAATGTCAACACAGGCTTGTTGTTTATGACTGCCCTACATTACTCTTTATACAGAGGCAGCCATCCTAAACGTCCCTCTTATTTCAGCACTCATGGTACTGCTTTAAGGAACTGCACCTCATTACCACTCCTGTCACAGACAATTAGAAAGCTGCAGCTGCTTCCCCAAACATAATAAGGTAAAACTTAAAGGGACACAGAAAGCTTTTTAAAACGTATGCATAATTTGTTTTGGTTAGCCCATTTACATTATAATGTGTCGATGCTAATGCACATGCTCAGATTCATGGCTTCAGTTTTCAAACTGTGACTAAACATGGTTAGAGTACTCATTTTCCGAAAGAGATACACTGCCATGATATTCTAGAGTTCAAGGTACAAACTAGCACTGGGTACACTTTGTTCAAATATTTCAAAATATCCAAAATTCACACCAGATGAGTTTCCCTATGGTTGGTGCCCTGGATGCATGGGATCATCGGCTGGTGGCCTTCCAAGGCAGACGCCTGAGATATATTCTTGGATAAAATAGAAATGATTAGTACAAAATTGTTATCAATATCCTGTGGCATTTCAGTATTGCATGCACGTTTGAAGGTATTGTAATGGAAACAGCTAACTAAAACAGAATATGCTAGGTTTAAGTTGACAGTGTCCCTTTAAGCTAATAATGTGCTGCAGTAAGAGGGAATTTAGGATAGTTACCACTGTATATAAACCCTTACAATTATGTAGCACAGTGACATAACAAACACTGGTTAGATAGAAAACGAATGTCACAGCCCTAAAACACCTTAAGTTGTGACACTCATTACAGAAGGTACCAGGTTGAAGCAAGCACAAACACTGCCCCTTGAACTCATGGCCCTCTCAGCATGACTTGCATCATCACTGAGAGGGTCATGGAATCTAGTGTGCTGCAGATTCAGAGATCAAAGCAGGACTGGAGAGGACTGCAGGGAAGAGTGCAGAGGCAGTGCAAACACGGCTCAAGAAATATATAGTCCCAGTGGGGAAAAGGGAGGGAGGAAGCAAACATAGGGACAGAATGTGAATAACCAATGTGGCACTGGGTAATAATAAATATGGTCAGACTTTGGGCTGGCCCACTGAAGCAGTGGTAGTTCTATTGCTCACTGCATCAATTGCCCAAATCTCGGAGGCAAGCTTGGGAGTTGGTGGGTTGACTGGGGGAGGGAGGAGGATCAAGCACCGAGGGACTGCTGTCCTTCTCTGGGAAGGGTAAGACTTGTGCCCAGCATTAGTTTGGTCCCTAGTTGCTGACCACACACAAGAGGGGTGGAGGAGGGACAGATGCCGGTGTACTGCATATGGAAGGTGCTAGCTCAGCCACTGGCATCAAGGCATGCCACTTCCTCTGCACCAGCTGATGAGAGAACACAGGAAAATATCGACCAGCAGGAGGACATTGGTCTCCATGGGCCCTGCACATGGTTATGATGTCCGAGCTAACTGGTTCCTGTTCTTGGTGGGGTCTGAGGGGCCCCACTGACCCTGCTGGGGGCAAGCACTGGGGAAGAGCCAGACAGGTAAGTCCCAAAGGATGCCGGGATGATGGTGCTGGGAGAACAGGGGATGTGGTACAGTCAGCAAGGGGATATAAACTAAGCAACAACAAAATAAATAAATATGGTCAGACTTGGCGGGCTGTTGGTCTCCTTCTGCCACAAGAGTCTATGTTTCTAGACTACTTTAGAATTACATAGTGGGAGTAATGGAGGGTTAAAGTGTACCAGGTGCCAGCAGGGTTTCGACCAGGCAAACAAATGGAATTGATTTGAGGTGGGGTATCACAGGGTCTCAAGACAGGGCATGCACTTCATGCTTGTACCCACTTCCTTTGACTTCAGGAGTGCAGTATGCAGTGGCATGGAGTGCAGTCAGTTTCATTTTCTTAAGTTCATTTCCTCCTCCAACTTGCCCTTCCATTGTCCATCAGTGTCCTACTGTAACTTTGTGCCTGAGTTTTGTGTTTGTAATGAAAACTGGATTAAGAATGAAAAGGAAAATTTGGAAGTATGAAGCAGAAAAGGACATCCTCCATAGACATCCATCCAATTCTGACCTTAATAGAACCGGCAGTTATTTTTTCATGCTTTTACCACTTGGAGTAATAACACATCTTATAAAATGGCAAGAAAAACTATCAAGAAATTTAATTTGCCAAGAGGTGTCACCTAACCGTGTATTAAATCTCTATGAATGCGGTTAGGTGCATCTCATTCCCTCCCAGAAAACATACCTAGTGCCATTTATAAGTGTAATAAGCTCCTCCAGAGTGTGTATCATACAATTTAAATGCACTTCTCAGGTGCATAAAGACACTCAGCCTTTGGCCTTGTGCCTTACTATACCCCTGTTGCATGCAGTAAAATCCTATAGTGCACCCTGTTGTGGCATATTACTTACACAGTGATACTTTCAACCTACAGTATTACAACAGGGCAGGAGTTTGAATGCATGATCTCAGAACCATTGGGATAAGAGTTTAAAACAAGGATATGGATTAGATAAGTATCTCTGATTCAATGGCAATCTATTCCAGAAAGTTGTGTATAGAAAACTGCAATGTCTCAACACAGCTTCTATTACTGCTAATCAAGTTCAAAGCTGTATTGTTCGATTCAGTGTGAATCCTTACAAATACATAAACACACAATATACATTGCAATAAGACTTCATCTGTTAAGTACACTTACTCATAATGGTAATGTAAATTTGTGACCCACAACCACACAAGTCCGTCCCTTATGGGCTACAGTTTTAGGAGGTGCAGAATGTGTTCGGTACTTTAGACAAATCACATTTGTGCATAAATTGGGTTAGATACGCAGCTGTCCATGTTTCTTAAAATGTATCCATCCCAGGCTCCTATATAGCTCACAGTGATGGGTATCACGAGAGCCCCAAAGGTGAATCTCACCATTTGATTGTAAAAGAAATTCAGTTTTATCAACTTGATTGTAAAGAACATTCAGTTTTGTCATCTTTTCTGTAGCGTCATATTAAAAACCTACCTAGTCCAGGAATAATCATTAGATGGACAATATTTTGAAGAGTTTATTTATTTTACAATTTTAGTAAGACACATTAAGCTGAGGCTTGCTTTCAGGCATGTCCTGGAAGCCCAGGGAAATTAAGTGACTTGCTCATAGTCACACAGTATGCAAGTGGTAGCTGTGGGATTCCAACCCAGTTCTCCATGTCTGCACCTCAGTGCTCTTAACCACTACACTACACTGCCGCCTAAATGCAAGGTGGGATATTATCCACTATAGAAAGACAATCCTTGGGGCATAGTTTTCCCACCAATTTACACTCTGAACATCTCACTTAAGTTTGAATCAAGCCATAAGCCTAAGTACTTGTAGGAGACAGCAGCTGCAAATGAACTTGTTCGTACAGTAAAGCCCACTCAAATACATATAGTTTAAAATGCATAGGCCGCTTTGGTGCATATGTTTCTAAAGTCCCAATTCTTCCTGTATCTCATCAATGTTAATTTAAAGCATTGCTGATGCCTCAAAAAAAGTTTAAAAACATAATATTTAGGCATGATTCAGCTTGCATTCCATATATGTTATATAGAGTTCTCCTCCCCATTATTTATTACAAAGGAAATTTGCATGAATCATGATCTTTATCCCTCAGAGTTCATCTGCCTTAATAGCTTACTCTCTACTTCAAATCATAATCCTCTGTTGTGACATCATAATCTGTTACAATGGGAGTAACTGTGATGTCACAAGCAATTCATTATGACCTCAGGTAGGGAGAAAGCAATAGGAATAGATGAACTTCTCAGAAGCAAAGATCCTGTTTTCATACACATGACCTTGGTAATAAATAATAGGAGGAAGAATATTAATTAATGTGAACTACAAGCTGGACTGTGACTAAATATTATGTTTTGTGAAAGTTCTCCTAATGGTGTCAGCTGCTCTTGAACTGTTTAAGGCACTGAATAACCCATCTAAATGCATAGCTTTAGCTCCATAGGGCAGTGCTCTAACTGGCATGTCATTACCTAACTGAGTGTTTATAAGTTATTTACAGGTGTTACCATGTGTTAAATGCAGCGCTATTTAAAGCAGCAGTGTAATGAAAATGTTGTTCCAAAAATCTAGTTTTAGCTCAGGTTTCAGCTATGATTAAGTAAAACACTAGCATAACTGTAACATGTACTTGTCTTAGTGCCTCCTGTGCTGTGAACTACAAGTCTTTTTTATTTTTTAAACATAACTCTTTCCAGGTCTGCAACGCTATTCCAATGGAAAATGTGGCTGCCATCTTCTTTTCTTGAGAAAGAATTAAATTACATTTATAAAATACTTGAATTTTGGTTGAATTAGAAAATTGAATCACCAAATGCATTTATAAGATGCCTGGAATCTTTTATAGTAAAACAAGTAAGGTCAAATGTTTTGTCAGTTTCGTTGCACTGTTGCTTTAAGCACACAGTCCTCACATTAACCTAAGCAAGACAATGGAGTCCCAGTGTGTAATCTTGCTATCAGAGCAAGGCTAAGAAGGCGTCTGACTAAGGAGCTAGAACCTTACTACTGAGAAGAGCATCTGCAAGGGAGGATTTCTGCTGCCACGTACAGGAATATCTGCATTACAGAAGCAATGGACTTGCTTAGTTGCCAGAGGTGTGGGACACTTGTGTTCTGGGGACTGCTATGGAAGACTGAGCACTGTCCTATGTGCAGGGACCTGAATGAGCTCCAGCTTAGCTGGAGGAGGCGAGAAGAGAAATTGCCAGACTGCACCATCAACTTTACTGGGTACATCTCCCATCCCTTCCCCAGAGGCCTGCTGGCCCAGGGGTGGAAAGTGGTGGGACAAGAAGGAACAGACAGACAAGGAATCTGAACTGACCAGCAGAAATTTCTACCACAAATCGCCTTGCAACCTTGGAGAGGACACAGGAGCAGAGGAAGCAGAATCTGAAGCAAATACTACAGAGGAAACAAGGCAGAATGGAAGAAAGGCTACAGAGGGATGTAAAGGGAAGCAGAAAAAAAAAGAAAACAAATACTCATTCTGGGGACTCTACGATTAGAGGAGTCAAGTCCCACTTGGATGGATCTGCGGTAAAGTCCGATGCCTCCCCAGTTCCTTGGCCATGAGAGACACCCAATAAATTGAGAGGATAATAGACCAGACAGATGAATGAATAAATGTTCTTATCCATCTTGGCACCAATAACCTAGTGAACCAGACAATAGAGGAAGTCAAGCTAAACTTCAGAAAGCTGGGGAGTGACTGGAAGGATGGACAGCCTCCTAACCTTCTAAGAGATCCTTCCATTTTGGGGAAAGATGTCAACATGAACAGGATCAGGGAGGAGAAAATTTAGGATTTCAACAGTTGGTTGTGGGAATAGTGCCTTCCTGGTGAAGTGTTTCAATAAATTAAAACATAAAAGGTTACCATGTCATAGGCAACTGGGGAGCTGCTAGGATAGAAGACTATTCAAGCTGGACAGACCACTTAAACAGGCAAGGAAAGAGTGCATTAGGACAGAAGTTTGACATTCAACTTGACATTTAAACTAGGCAAAGGGAGTATGGCGCTAGAAACCTACCAGCGATAGTTTAGAAATGGGAACTTAGTCACACTCCTCCACAATCAAGACATACTGAATCACGCCACAGGTACAACCAGGATAAGCAGAAAAGGCACTGAAGAAATGAAAAAGGTTCAGGATAATGGGAAACACAGGAATTTACCATGTGGAAGAAGCAGCAATTCAGCCACAGGCTCGTGGACGGGGTGTGCATTAATGCCAGAAGCTTGGGTAACAAGATGAGCGACCTTCAGGCATGAATGGTGGAGTCCTGTATAGATCTTGTGACAGTCACAGAGACCTAGGCAGCTGACAACAATGGCTGGGATCTCATAGCCCCTGGAGTACGTGCTCTTTAGGAAAGACAGGAGGGTGTCAAGGGAGGAGGGGTTGCACTGTATGCTAGGAGGGGATAGAGGCCACATCCTGTGAAATGAGCCTTAGAGAAGAGTGAAATCCCTATGGGTTCAGCTTAGTTCATCCCCAGGAAAGAAAATCTGGGTTGGGGTGATATATAGACCTCCAAACCAAGCGGAGGACAAGGATAAGGAGCTTTTGGAGGAAATCAATGAAATGTCACTAAAAGGAGAACTAGTAGTGGTGGGGACCTTAACATGCCAGATGTGGACTGGGGTATCCCAGTGGCTAGATCATCAAGGAGTCAATTGGTGGTAGAAGTCTTACAGGATTGCTTTCTCACACAGTTAGTCACTGATCCTACTAGGCAGAACAACCTCTTGGATGTGGTCCTAATCAACTTGGAAAAACTGAGGCAGTTAGAGTCAGGGAGTTGCTGACGAACAGCGACCACAACTCGGTTTGGACTAAAATAGCCCTGAAGGATGTCAAATCCCAGTCAAAAGCAGAAGTCCTAAATTTCGAGAGGCAAATTTTGATAAAATGAGGGAACTAGTAAGAAAAACTAAGATTCACCAACATTTTGTAGTAGAAGACATTTGGGGAATGATTAAAGAAACCATCACAGAGGCCACAAAGGCATGTACAAGGACAGTGACCAAAAGAAACAGACACGAATGCCCCATTTGGTTCATGAGTCAAGTTAGGACAGCCATTAGGATCAAGAGGAAGCATTCCACAACTTCAAAAGTAAGTCGGGTAACAATCTATGGGAGGAATACATACTAAAGAACAAGGAGGCTAAGTCGGCAGTGAGACAAGCAAAGGCAACTGCAGAACTTCAGATAGCTAAAGATGTCATGGAGGGAACAAACAGTTTTTCAAATATATGCAGGAAAAGAGGTAGAAGGGTGGAGGGGTAGTTAAAATCAGGGATGGGGATAGGACAGTGGCAGAGGACAGGCAGAGAGGCCACTGTTCTCAATAAATACTTCTGCTCAGTGTTCACCAAAGAACACTGTGGCCCAATGCCTGACTTGACATTACAGCACTCGGCAGGGGGTGCAAAATGGAAACACAAGTATTACCACAGGCAGGGTCAGAGAGGTGCTTGAGTGTTTAAAGATCAGCTAATCCCCTGGTCCAGATGGAATACATCCGAGGATAATTAAAGAGTTAGCAGACCCCTGCGCACCTGTTTAACTGTTCTCTCCAGACAGGAGTTATACCTAATGACTGGAAAAGAGCCGACGTGGTGCCTCTGCATAAGGGTGGTAGCAGGGAAGAGGCTGGTAACTACAGGCCAGTCAGCCTCACATCAGTGCTAGGAAAGCAAATGGAGGCCCTGATTAAACAAGACCTAGTAGACTACTTGGATAAGCATGGCCTACAGGACAACAAACAACACGGTTTCGTTACAGGCAGGTCATGCCAGGCAAACCTGGTTACTTTCTTTGATTGGGTATCTAGGAAGTGGATAGTGACCGGTCAGTGGATATTCTCTATTTTGACTTCAGCAAAGCCTTGATTCAGTACCACACAAACACTTGCTGAAGAAGCTAATGGATCTGTACCTAGCAAGTTGCATCGTTATTTGGTGGGAAACTGGTTGGAGGAAGGAAGCAAAGGGTGGTGGTCAACAGGGAGACATCAGAGGAGGAGACATGACAAGTGGGGTCCTGCAGGGCTCAGTTTTAGGCCCAGTCTTGTTTAATGCGTTCATTAGCGACACTAAATTAGGGGAAGGGTGGACTGCGAAGAAGCAGTGATAATCGTACAAAATTATTTGAAAGGTTAGAACAATGGTCTAATATCTGGTAGCTGAAATTTAATGCCAAGAAATGTAAAGTTATGAATATTGTCAGAATAACCTAGAACAACCTATTGGCTAAACAGGGTCAAACTCAGTGACTCAAAGAGGAAAGGGATCTGGAAGTTATTATTAGCGACACCCTTAAATAAACCAGCCAGTGCAGCAGCAGCATATAGTATGGCCAACAAAATGCTGGGATGTATAGGAGAGGATCTGACAGTAGACACAGGGATGTGATACTTCCACTGTACAGATGTATGGTGAGACCCCATTTGGAATACTGCATACAGTTTTGGAGATCATCGTTAAGAAGGATAGGGACAGGATAGAGACCATTCAGAGAAAGGCAGACCAAAATGCTACAGGGCTGCCATACAAGGGGTGGCTAGAGGTGTTAAATGTACTCATTTGAATCTAGGGAGAAAGGGGATATGATAGAAACCTTTAAGTACATGAGGGGTTTAAATTCAGTACCCTATGCTGAACTATTCACCAAGGCTCCCAACTCAAACATGAGGTATGGATGGAAATTGAGGTGGGAGCTTCAAGAGGGATCTTAGGAAGCACTAGTTCTCAGAAAGGATTGTGGAGTCATGGAACAAACTACCTGTGGAGGTGAGAACCTAAGACCAAATCAGCATTCAAAGGGGTTAGGATAAGGAGTACCTTAGAATCAAATCTGTGAGGGAATCTACCAGCTAGGATCCAGGATCACCTAGGATCTTGGGATCTCAAGGGCAGACTTGATGGACCTTTGGTCTCCTTCTGCCATCACCTTTCTCTGTTTCTAACTTATTAAAACAAGCATTTGTCAATGCCAGTGTTGATTGCATTGGCCCGTTGAGCTCGCTCACTGCCCTTGTGTCACTTCGTTCTTTTCTCCGGTGCTGCAGGCTGCTCCTTTGTACTGGGCTCCTGCCTGCGTGGCATTTTTCGCCACAAAAGAAATCTGCCACTGTCCCAACAGAGCTCTGTTGAGGTGGGTCACTCCCCCTCTCACTCGCTCATTCTGTTTCTGCTGGCGCTGCAGGCTGCCCTTTTGTACTGGGCTCCTGCCTCTGTTGAGCTTTCTATGCCCACAAAGAAATCTGCAGCAGTCCTGACACAGGTCCATTGAGCTAGCTCACTCCCCTCTCCCACTCACTCGTTCCATTTCTGCTGGCGCTGCAGGCTGGCCTTTTTGTACTGGGCTCCTGCCTGCGTTGCTGCTTTTCTGCCCACAAAGAAATCCACAGCAGTGTGATAGAGCTCCGTTGAGCTTGCTCACTCCGCCTGTCTCACTTCGCTCATTCTGTTTCTCCTGGCACTGCAGGCTGCCATTTTCAGTGGGCTCTACCTCTGTTGGCACCTTTTCTGCCCACAAAGAAAATCTGCAGC
The DNA here is from genome assembly GCA_016271365.2 of Neoceratodus forsteri. NCBI lineage: Eukaryota > Metazoa > Chordata > Ceratodontiformes > Ceratodontidae > Neoceratodus > Neoceratodus forsteri. The sequence goes on along the minus strand of JADMNL010000023.1, from coordinate 96,740,690 downwards.
AGTCCGACAGAGCTCCATTGGGCTCACTCCTCCCCTCTCTCATGCGCTCGTTCCGTTTCCGTCAGCGCTGCAGGCTGCCCTTTTGTACTGGGCTTCTGCCTGCATTGCTGCCTTCTTCTGGCCACAAAAGAGTCTGCAGCAGTCATGATAGAGCTCTGCTGAGCTCGCTCACTCACTCCCCATCTCTCACTCATTCGTTCCGTTTCTCCCTGCTGCAGGCTGCCCTTTTGTACTGGGCCCTCGTGCATTGCCTGCCTTTCTCCCACAAGAAATCTGCAGCAGTCATGATAGACCTCCGTTGAGCTCGCTCACTCCCCTCTCTCACGCTCGTTCTGTTTCTCCCGGCGCTGCAGGCTGCCTTTGTACTGGGCTCCTGCCTGCATTGGCACCTTTTTCCTACCCACAAAGAAATTCACAGCTGTCCCAACAGAGCTCCATTAAGGTCACTCACTCCCTGTCTCACTCGCTCATTTATTTCTCCTGGTGCTGCAGGCTGCCTTTTGTATTGGGCTCCTGCCTCTGTTGGCATCTTTTCTGCCCACAAAGAAATCTGCAGCAGTCCCAACAGAGCTCTATTGGCCTCGCTCACTCCCCCCATCTCATTCACTCCATACCGTTTCTGCTGGTGCTGCAGGCTGCCCTTCTATACTGGGCTCCTGCCTGCATTGCCGCCCTTTTCTGCCCACAAAGAAATCCACACCAGTCACGATAGAGCTCCATTGAGCTCGCTCCTCCCCTTCTCTCAGCCGCTCGTTCTGTTTCTCCCAACGCTGCAGGCTGCCCTTTTGTACTGTGCCCCTACATGCATTGCTGCCTTTTCCTGCCCACAAAGAAATCCACAGCAGTACCAACAGAGCTCCATTGAGCTCATTCACTCCCCTTCACTCACTCGCCGTTCTGTGTCTCCTGGCACTGCAGGCTGCCCTTTGTACTTGGCTCCTGCCTCGCGCTGGTGCCTTTCCTGCCCACAAAGAAATCTGCAGCAGTCCTGACAGAGCTCAGTTGAGCTCGGTCACTCCCCTTCCAGTCGCTCAATCCTAATCTGTCCCAAACACTGATTTCTGACAGCGACTGCAATATTCTCGTTGGGCGTGGAAACACATTTCGGCCAGGATGCGAAAATGATAGCTTTACTGTTCATAGGAGGTATGAACAAATGCCAGTGTTGAAAATCTGGCATGAAAATATTACTAATTTGCGAACTTACAAGGGTGCGTGGAAACTGCACAACCTACGCTCTAACACAGTCATTTATGGAGTTTCATCACCAAATTTTCAACATAGGCATTTTAGGACCTCTGCTCATGAACAATGTCAGTGTGATTTTCTTAATGTGTCCTGAACACTGATTTCCCACAGTGACCGTGCTACTGTGCACCGGAAGAACGAAAACACATTTCGGCAGGATGTGAAAATGACAGCTGCACTGTTCATAAAGAGGTGTGGAAAAATGGCAATGTTGAAAATCTGGAGTGAAAATATTGCAAAGTTCGAGAGATACGGCGTGCATGGAAACTCACGTAATGCACATTAGTAACACACTCATTTTATGGACTTTTGTCACCAAATTTTAAACATAGGCATTTTAGGACCTCTGCTAATGAACAGTGTCACTGTCATTTCATTATGTGTCCTGCACACGGATTTCTAACAGTGACTGCGGTTATTCTCACAGAAATGCGAAACACATTTCAGCCAGAATGTGAAAATAGACTGCTATACTGTTCATAAGGAGGTGAAGAAGAATGGCAATGTTGAAAATCTGAAGTGAAAATATTAATTTGTGAAGTTATTAGCATGCGTGCAAACTGCGCAATGCATGCTAGTAACACAGTCATTTTATGGATATCGTCACCAAATTTTCTACATAAACATTTTAGGACCTCTGCTCATGAACAGTGTTACTGTCATTTTCATCTGTCCCGAACACTGATTTCCCACAGCGACTGTGCTATTCTGCACTGGAAATGCAAAACACATTTTGGTCAGGATGTGGAAAATTACAGCTGTGCTGTTCACAAGGAGGTCTGAAAAATGCCAATGTTGAAAATCTAGCGTGAAAATATTGCAAATTCGCAAAGTTACAAGCGTGCGTAGCAACTATGCAATGCACGCTCAGAAAACAGTCATTTTGATTTTCCCTCACCAAATTTGCAACATAGCTTTTTGAGAGCCTACCTCATGAACACTGGCACTGTCGTTTCATTAATCGGTTCTGAAATGGGATTCTGCGCGGTGACCGCGAGGAAATCACATTTCAGGGCGGCTAACACATGACAGTGCCAGAATCCATGAGGGGTCCCAAAACCGCATGTTGAAAATTTGGTGCCAAAATTCCAAAAATGCCTAAGATGTGCCCCCAAAGTTGAAAAAACCCTATTTATTCCATTATACAGCTTACCGGCATTTCCTCAGTTGGTCGGCTTTGAAGAGTGCAGGCGTGTTCCCACTCCACCGAAGATGGTCAGCTGGACTCAAGAGGTAAGTATGGGGTGAGTGTGTGTGTGGGGAGGCAGGGTGTGCAGTGGGTGGGCGGCGGGTTGTGGGAGGGAAGGAGACCGCCAAGGGACCGTTTCTTTTTCCACTGGGGAAAAAAAAACATCACAGGACCCGTTTTGTTTTTGCAGGGGCATGTGGCACGCTGGGGTGGGATCCCAGTGTGCCAATGGAGTCTTTGGGGGGCAGCTGCAGCCAGCGGGGATTGGGCACCCCGTTGGCACACAACAAAGAGGGGTTACATAATGCTGACGGGAGTGGTCTCCCCATCGCAACAGCAACCTTGTGGCACTTAAGCTGACAGGGTTGGGGCCCCCGTCGGCAAACAAACAAGGTGGGGGCACATGTTGCGAAGGTATTGGGCACCCCTCAGCAGGAAGGCTTAATATTGTTTGTGAACATGGTGGCAAGCTGCCGCAATGTTCACAAACAATATCCACTGTAACAAGAGTTTCGCCCAGCAATGACAGTTCGCTTCCTCATTGCAGCGAATGGCTTATTCTGCAATGACAAAGGCGGCCCTGATTGCAGCGGCTGAAACCTTACAAGGTTGTAGCGCACTGGCTGAACCTAGTGTCGGCAGCAGCGTGCCATGGCATTTTGGAGAAAGTGGGCCAAGACTTTAAAGGCTTTGGAGGCATTGGCCACAATAGTGCTGCGCCTCCACAACCTGCTTTGGAAAGCTGCGCAATATGTTTCTTGCGCATGCGTGTGATCAACATAAAAATAACACCTTTTTGAATCACAGAATCATAGAAACTTGGTGGCAGAAAAGGACCCACCAGCACATCCAGTCTGCCCCTTACCCCCATTACTCGTCCTCCTCCCCTCTGGAAGCCCTCTCCCTCTGCTATTCAGCCCCATGTAGCTGTCCCATGCTCTCTTGAATCCTTCACCATTTCAGCCCCCACTATATCCTCTGGAAGCCTGTTCCAGGCTACCACCCTCTCTGTGAAGAATTGCCCCTCACATTACCTCTGTATTTCCCCTGCAGTCTTAGGCTATGCCTCTAGTTACAGTCCCTTCCTTCCTTTTAAGTAAACACCTTCCTTTACTTTGCTGATCCTCTGACATATTTAAAAGTTTCTATCATGTTCCCTCTCCCTTCTGGTCTCCAACATGTACAGATCTAATTCCTTCCATCTCTGCTTGTAAGTCTTCCCTGCATACCTGCACCATCCTGGCTGCCCTTCTCTGAACTCTCTCAATCCTGTCTGTCTTTTTGTAGATGTGGCCTCCAGAATTGGACTCTGTACTCAGGTGTGGTCTTACCATGGCTTTATAGAGGGTCATCAGTACTACCTCCCTTCTGCTGGTGATGCCCCTGCCAATGAATGCCAGCATTCCATTGGCCTTCCCACTGCCCTGCTGCTTTGGTTTCCCCACCTTAAGGTTACATGATACTATAATTCCCAGATCCCTCTCCTGCTCCGTTATCCTCGATGTCCTTCCCCAAATGAGTATCTTGCTTTTGGGTTCCTTTACTAAGTACATCACAGCCCACTTTTGGCACTGAATTTTAGTTGCCAAGTCTCTGCCCATCCCTCAGAGTCCTCAGGTCCAGCCTCATGTCTTCCACCCCCACCCCTGTGGTGTCCACCCTATTGCAGATTTTCAGTATCGTCAGCAAACAGGCACACCCCTTTCCCTCAGCCCCTGTGCTATATCGCTTATGTAAATATTAAAAGGAAGGGTACCAGCACTGACCCTGGGGCACCCACTCCGTCAGCCCCTGTCCCAGAGTACACCCCATTTACCATCCTCTCTGACTTCTGCCCACCAACCAGTTTTCCACCCACCTGATTATTTTCTGCGCCTACCCTATGCTTTCCAGCTTGCTCACCAACCTTCTGTGGGGACGGTGTCAAAGGCCTCGCTGAAGTCTAGATAGGCTATGTCCACTGCCCTCCACCAGTAGACCACCTGCATTACCCAATCAAAGAACTCAAATGTGGATGGCATGGCCTCTCTCTCGAAGCCATGCTGCCTGTTGTCCTGCAAGCCACTATTCACCAGGTAGTCCACTATCCTCTCCTCTCCTTTATGAGTGTCTCCATAACTTCCCCACCACTAAGGTGAGGCTGACCGGACGATAGTTCTCTATCACCTCCTTACTACCCCCTTTGGGCAGTGGCACCATGTGCACCTCTGCCAATCCTCTGACACCCTCCAGAGTCCAGAGACAAACTGAATAGCCTCGTCAGTGGGGTGGCCAACTCTTCCCCAGTTCCCGGCTTGCCCTCAGGTGTGGCCGTCTGGCCCCATTGCTTTATCCACCTTCAACTTGCACTAGTTCCTCCCTAATTCTTCCTGCACTGAATGAGCGCAGATCCACCCTTTTGTCTTCCATCCCTTCCCAAGCGGGCCCTCTGCCCTCTCCTCCTCTGTAAATACCAAGCAACAGTACTTGTTTAGCTCTTCTGCTTTTCCACAGTCCCCTTCCAGTTTTATCCCTCCCTCCCCCTCAGCCTTGCAATCCCCTTGCCAAGCCTTCCTCTCCCTTCCCATATCTAAAAAATGTTTTGTCCCCCCTTTTGGCCTGCTTAGCTATTCTCTCCTCAGTGTCCACCTTGCCCTCCTTATCCTTTGCCCTGCTAGTCTCCTCTTCTCCCTATAAGCCTCCCTGTCCTTCTCCCTTTGTGTCCTCTTATATTTTCTGAAAGCCTCCTCCTGTCCCTCGACTGTCTTGCCACCTCCCTTGTAAACCACAGTGGTCTCCTCTTTCTGCTCTTCTTCCTTACCTTCTTTGTGCACATTTGTGTTGGTTTCGGCACCCCACCCTTAATAGTTTCCTATAACTCCTCTACATCCCTTATATTCTCCATTCCTGACATCTCATCCTTCTCTACCCTCCTCATCTTGCTGAAGTCCATAACTGTTGTGCTGGTTCGGTTTGCCTCCCTCCTTGCCCTTACCCTGAAACTTATCATCCTGGTCTCTGTTGCCCAGCATGTCTCCCACCTTCACCTCCTCCACATTTCTTCCCATTTGTCAGAACCACATCTGGCAGGTTGCGCCTTGTTGGCTCCTGACCAGCTGTTGCAAGAACACTTCCTGCAGTGCCTCTAGTATTTCCTTGCTTCTAGCCAATACTGCATCCAGGATGGTCCAGTCCACGTCTGGGAGGTTAAGGTCCCCACCAGAAGTAATTCCCTTTGAGAGCCATCCACTGACAACCTGTATCAGCTGTCTGTCCACTTCCTCCCTCTGCTTAGGTGGTCTGTATACCACCTCCAGTCTCAAGGATTCCCCTGTCCTATTGTCCAGTGTTACCCACAGGAGGTTCTGTCTCCCCATCTTCCTCCTGGCCCTCTGTTACCCTTATGTCTTCCTTGATGTATAGAGTGACTCCCCTCCTACCTGTCATCTCCCATCTAAACAACCTGTAGACAGGGATGGCTGTCTCCCAGGTGTGATGTTCTGTCCACCAAGTCTCGCTATTGCTACTATGTCCAGTCCTTCATCCCCATGATGGCCTCTAAGCCCACCATCTTATTTCCCAAGCTCCTGGCATTGGCTGCTAATCCCTTCCACCAAATTATGTAATAATGATTATGTAAATGCAGTCAGTTTTGTCTTCCAAATTGAAAATATACAGGTAACTATCTTAAAAGTGTCAGTTAACTATCCTGTAGTTAAGCATAAGTACACTGTAACAGCTTGCAACTGCAATGAGTTGCATGCAACAAACATGTAACTACAGTGTAACTACCTGTTGCATGTAATTAATGATTACCTCACCCAAAGTTACATGAAACTGACAAAGTGACCAATATACAAGATCTCGTTACTGTGTAGCCCCATAAAATGCAAACTCACAGCAGGCAGATAGGGTCTACATTTGAGAGTGGTAATAATTCCCAAATTGTGATCTTGTTATTCAGTTTTTGCTTCATTGCAGAAAATACCTTTATTGAGATTTTTCTGCATTGAAAGTTAACTTATTCTGCAGGAAAAACAACTGAAGGGAGCTGAAGTTGGCATAAAGAGAAATGATTGCATATTCTTCCTTTTCTTCCATAAGTGTATAATATTGTATCATCAGCCTAAAAGTGGATATTCAAATTGCTGGTTAAGGAAACAAAATCATTTATTTAGGGAAGGAAAGGGACATTATTTAACCAGGAGCAGCACACTAAGCTGAAACTAGTTTCCAGATGTGACCTGGGAGCACAAGGAAGCTAAGTGACTTGCTCAGGATCACAGAATATGCACCTAGGTGGCTCTGAGATTCAAACCTAGGTCTCCAGATCTGCAGCTCAGAGCCTTAACCCACTGCACTATATTGCCTCCTTAGTGACATAATTTAAAGTGTGAACAAAATGGGTCCCAGGACCAATCCCTGTGGAACTCCCAATTTAATCAACATAAGCTGCGACTATGTGCGTTGACTAGAACCTGTTGCTGTCTAGCAGCAAAAATGTTTCAAAACAGTTAAGAGAGTTCATATTAAAACCTAAAGATGTAAATTTAAATAGAAGCATAGGGTGATCAATAGAGTCAATGCTTCAGACATATCAATTTAGATTACCCCAAAGAGGCTTTTATCTGTAGCATTGTGTCAGTCATGACGTACCTTCACTAGGGTGGTTATAGCATCTCACTTAGCACGAAACCCAGACTGTACACTCTAGGGATGGGAGAACTGGTTCAGATATGTTCAAACCACCCAGAACCTATGCCATTTCAGTAAAAGAACCTAATCAGGACCCTTTTTCAGATTCTAATAAGGTTCTGATACAGTAGCTTTAAAACATTGATTCTGGAGCTTACTATACTCCCTTAGCAGGTCTCTATCTAGTAGGAAGGCTGGTGGCGGTGGCAGAAAGACCCAAAAGAAGGCTGGAGGTGGTATGACTAACACCACCCAAGTTGTCAGTGCATTCTTTCCCTTCACTGGCAGTAGTTTAAAAGACACTGTCAACCCCTTTAGGCCACAAACTGTCCCTAGTTTAAAAATATATTTTAAGATTGTTTGCATTCTGTAGAATAGCTGATGTGGCCAGCAGTTTGATTCTGATTACTTTTTCTTTTTAAAAGTGCAAAACAGACTGCCACCATACTGGTGTTACCACACCAAAATGTGTTGTTACATCCCTTGATCAACTCCACTGCATCTTTCCTGGACTTGGGAACACTCCCAACACAGTCTAGCCACTCAAGATGCAGTGGAAGGAAGAAGACTACTGCATCATGAGTGATCGTACTGTTTGAGGGTGTTTCTGATGTCCAGGAAGTATGCAACAAGAGTCGATCAAGGATATCAAACAAAATAAGGTTGGTATAATTACATAATTACCATGCATTTCAGTTTTCCACAAGAAATGAGACAGATTAAATGCCCAGCAACACCAATGAGTTTTAGAGTAGGTAAGTAATCATAAAATGTAGGTTTTCAACTTGAAAAGCATGATGCAAAAGGGTAGACAGTGTCCCTTTAAGGGTGGGCAATGATGGTTAAAACAGGTTTTTACTTTTTACTAAAAGGTTCTGAAAGTTCTAATAAGGCTTGGCTAGCTAGCTGAACCTTTAAGGCTTATCAGAACCTTTTAGAACCTCAGACATTTCGGTACTTCTCCCCTTCCTACTACACTGTTTAGAATGTTATCCTTAAACAGAAACGTTTTCAGTTGTTCTCAAACAAGTTTGCCAAAATTTTGGAGGTAGAAAGGGAGTAGTGATATAGGCCTGAAGTTTTAAAAGTCCGTCGGAAACGTGTGGCTCTGCCCTAGGCAGTAAGTCAGGGTGTTTGGTGGGGAGGTGAGTCCCGGAAGCGGTGGCAGGGCCGAGCCTCAGAGTCAAGTATTTTATTTTGTTTTGTTAACCAGGTAAGCACACTAGACAACCAAATGCCTATTTTCAGGTGCGAACTGGGAGATTACAAGGTACATTCATGAACAACAGGCAACAAGTAAGGTTACATTTAAAGTGCATCAGACAACAAGGTCAGTACAAGAAAACAACAGGGTTTTACAATGCAGGCAGTAGGTAGGGTAACATCGGAGTAGTCTCAAGATAGACAGGGACCGCCATGTCAGGCAGCAACTCAATAAAGCTTGTAGGTAGGCAGAGAAGAAACAACCTAGGGTAGAGGAGGCCCAGTGCATAGTCCGAAGTAGGACATTAACTATGCACACACTGACTGAGCAGTTAGGCCTAAAGTGGATTAATCTAACTAGTAGATCTCTAGCTCGGTAGTGGAATAAAGGTGCAGCAGACCACCGCCATAGCCAGATAAGTTCGGTAGTGACTCAACCAGTCGGAGCAGCAGAGGTCGGGTGGGTTCGCCTAGTGCAGAGGCAGGTGGAGGTGCTTTTGAGAAAGCCCCAGATGGAGGCTTTAAAGCTGTGGGGAGGAGTGGATGCTTGGGGAAGAGGTTCCACAACCTGGGCATGTACACAGCAAAGGCCGGTCACCCATTTGGCTGCAAGTCTTGTGCACTAGGAGGGCCTGAGAATCACTGGATCTCAGATGGTAGGAGGGCTAGCCGAACGAGAGATTCAGCGAGGGCTATGGGGGTGGCAGACCTGACAACATTGTCTATGAAGTTGCCCATGACATAGGAATGGTGTTTTCTGGTGGAGCCACTCAAGCTGAGAGTAGAGCTCACAGCGTGGGTGAGGTAGGGAGCTGAGAGCACAAAGCGGCATACGGGTGTTATACGCCAGTCCCATTCTCATGAGACTAGTGGGTAGGAGGAACTCCTGGCTAAGGCGAGTCAGGCGGCAGGGGTGAGGCAGTTTTCACTCTGTATGCAAGGCCCAGCTTACAGTTGGAGGCCTTGCATGCGTTGCTTATGTGCAAATTCAGATCCAGTTGTGGGTCAAGTGTCACCCCAGGTACTTGACAGAATCTTCAACTTGTAGTAGGGACCCATCGGCACCTAAGATCTTTAGCAGGTCCGGGGACAGTTTTTGTCTTGGCTGTTCAGCCAAAGAGCATGGCCTGCATCTTCTGCAGGTTATTCGAGAAGCCTGTGGACCTTTAGCCAGGTTTGATTCAGTCAAAGTCGGAGTTTAGCTCGACGTTGATGGCAGAGATGTCACAGTAGCTGGTCATGATGACTAGATCATCTGCATACAGAGTTGAGTGCCCATGCACCTGGGCCAAGGGTAGCTCGCTTTACGAAGAGGGAGAACAGGGAGGCCCCAGGACAGAGCCCTGGGGACCCCACAGCTAACTGGAGCTGGCTCTGACAGGGCCTTGTTGAACTTTGTGTACTACTGCCTGCCCGAGAGGTAATTATTGAACCAGGCAAGGGCGGGGGGGAAGAAACCAAGGGACAGGAGAGAGGACAGTAGAGTATGGTCAACCCAGTAAAGGCTTTCGAAGATCCACGAAGATGGCCCCAGTCAGTTTGCCTTGGTCAGCAGCAGTCCTGATAGCGGAGGTAACAGCTGCTAGGGCAGTGGAGGTGCTGTTTCCTTTTCTAAACCCGTGCTGAGCTGGAGAGAGTAGGTTGTGAGTCTGTAGGTAGAGGTTGAGCTGTGGCGACAGTCTTTTCCACAGTTTGCTGATCACTGACAGGAGCGCTATGGGCGGTAGTTCATTGTGTCTTTTGGGTCACCTTGTTTGGGGACAGGAATGACTTTGGCCATCTTCAGATGTCGGGACTATGCCTGAGGTTAGTGATGCATTGAAGACATGGCGATGGGTCGGGCTAGATAGAAAGCCCCTAGCCTAAGTAGTTTGGGCTCAAGGCAGTCATGCCCAGCGCCAGTATGGAGGGAGAGGCCAGCAAGGAGCTTCTGTGTCTCCATGACAGAAATGACCCTGAGGTAGAAGGGGCTTTCCCTGGGTGGGGGCCCAATCCTTGGGTCATGCATCTGGTTGGAGAGGGCTGGCAGGTTAGAGAACAGGAAGTTAAACTCATTAGCAATTGTGAGGGTTGTTGCAGTTTACCCTGCCAATGTGCATATCAGTGACCTGAGCTCTGGTGGACCCCCAACTGCATTCTTAATGTTCTGCCAGAAACTCCTCGGGTTTCTGGCCATGAAATGAGGGCAGATTGACAGAACTCGCTTTTTGCAGAGCGGATGGCTCTTTGCACGAGTTTCTCAGCTGCCTGTACTCAAGGAGGTCTGTACTGGAGAGGGAGTTCTTGTATCTCGCCCAACATTTATCCCTTTGTTTCATTAGAGAAAAAGGCCTCCATGGAGCCCTTAGTGACAGTACCCGTCACCCTCCTTTTATGAAAGGAGCATGTTTGTTCTGCAGTGGGGTGAAGACAGTCAAGTAGTTGTCAAGGGCCCTTGAGGGGTCATTTGTAGCAGTGACCTGGAACCAGTCAGCGTGTCACAGGTCAGCAAGGAAGTCCCCAACGTTGAGTTTGGAGAAGTCCCTCATTTGGATCACCTTGCAGGGATTTTAGGAGGAGATATCCCATATGCAGTAGGTGGGAGAGTGATCCAATATAGCATCCAGGAGAATACCAGAGGAGACAATTTTCTCCGGTCTGTTGTTCAGCACCCAGTCAATAGGGGACCCTTGTCTCCATGTGGGGAGAGCCTTGTGGGTTCAGAGATGAGTTGGCTGAGGGCAAGACTGGCCAGCAGGGGCTCGTGATTGCTGGACATTGTGGCCTACCCAATTAAGATTGAAGTCACCTAAGACTAGAAGCTCATTTGAGCCAACCATGGGGCTAAGGCTGTCGAGGAGGGAGGAGAGCCGTGGCACACCACCCTTTGGGGGTTGTAGGCACAGATCAAGTGTACCTTCTTGGTGTTGCCTAGTAGGAGAAGGGCATGCAAGAACTCACAAGAATGGGATGAGGTGAGCATGTCCCATGACAGATACGTTTAGGTGCATCTTATAGTATAGGAGTACCCCACCCCTCTCTTGTTCCCCTGCCCTGTCTTGCCTAATAAGGTTGTAGCCCGTGAGGGCACAAGCAGAGTCTGAGTATGTGGCTTCAGCCAGGTCTCCGTGACCCCATATTGTCAGGGTTATAAAGCGCCACCCATGCTGTAAGCTCAGCGAGGTTGGGCAACAGGCTGCATAAATTTAGGTGCACCATTCAAAGCCTTTGGCAGATCTCCAGGTGGGGGAGGGGTTTCGAGATGGTTTGGCAACCAGCGGACCTTGATTTTGGGCTGGGGTCCCAGCCAGACCGTGAAGCATGGAGCAGCTACTGAGGGGCGGCATACTGTCTGACCTCGGAGGTGGGGTAGAGGCTGAGGTGAGAAAATAGCCCTGTGGGACTCCACAAGGCGCGGGGGTTGAGGTAAGTGACCTTGGGAAGTTTACTCAGGGCTGCAGTAACAAGGTCTATCTCCCTGGTGGGGCTATCTTAGTGGGTAGGAGGTTTCAGTACTCAGGGACAGGGGCCCTAGTATATTGACCTATCTCAAGCTATACAGAAGGTAGGTTGCAGCTTCAGTCTACCTGGGATTGCGTGCGTGCCCATGTGAAATTAACTGTCTCAAAATTATGGTACCCCAAATAGCAGTTGCTCCTGGTTCAAGAAAAATAGCTAATCATGCACTGGAAAATTGCTAACCATGCACTGGTTACACAGAAATTGCTAATCTTGCACTGGTTACACAGACAGTAAATTAGTTATTAGCTATCTCCAATAATTAACTCTGGTTAAGAAGGTATTTGATTACTAGCTATCTTTAGTGACGACTGTATGGGCTACCATGCACATTTGCTAGGTAAATCAATGGGGGTCGATCAGACTGAGAGCGGTAAATAATCAGAGCAGCAGACTTGAGCAGTTTGTTAGGGATACCATCCCTACCTATGACTTTGTTAGCATCTAAGGCAAGGAGTTCTTTGAGTATATCATTAGTCACCAAGGCCTGTAGAGCAATTTAGGGACATCATCAAAGGTGGTACTTTTGGAGAAGAATGCATGCAAATGGGAGATAGGTGCAAAGGTTTGCATTTTGCACTACATAAGCCTTTTGTGTATAGATGGTGTAGGGCTCTGGGGATTGTTAGAAAAGGAGGAGGACGAGTTGGGCCTGGAGGGGAATGGAAAGGAGTGGGCAGATATGGATAGTGGGGACAAGGAGACGCCCTGGGCGAAATGGGTCCAGGAAAGGGTCCTCCTGTCTGGTTCCCATACCCAAGGGTTCTGCTTGTAGTCGGCAGGTAGCATGGTCATCCTTGGATTCTCATCCTACTCGGGTGGTGTTATGCAATGCCAGGTGTATTAAAAACAAAATCGCTATTTGCGGTTTTGTTGGAACATCTGACCTGGCGTGCATCACTGAAACCTGGCTGGATGAGAATGCTGGCCCTGTTTTGCATCAGCAATTCCAGCCGGTACTCGGTGATACGCCCTAGGATGGATTGTAGGGCGGGGTGTTGCTATCTGTTTTAGAATGGAACTAGGCCTAATGGAGGTACCAGTGGGGAACTACCAACTCCTTTGAATGTATCATGGGCGGGGTGTAGGGTGCAAGATACTTCTCGTTTACCGTCCACCAGGTGACAGGAATGTTTTCCTGCGGGAAGTCGCATGAACTTCATTGTCGACCAGCATTGGGATCCCCAGATGGTTGGTTCTGGGAGATTTCAATGCCTGGGTCGACTAATGAACTCTCATGATTTGGACTGGACTTCCACCAGTTAATGATTTCCTGGGCTTCACACAGGTTATTTCCTCCTTGACCCATATTGGTGGTCATTCATTGGACTTGGTATTCCTACTGGGGATGGAGATATCCGATTTGGTGGTGGAACCAGTCGGATGGTCTGACCATCACACCATTGGGTTCAGTTTCGAGGCCACCCCTAATAGGCCAGCCCCTATGGAGATGGTCCAGTACCGCCTTTGAGGGTGTTTCCCAGATGGCCTGATGGCAGTGCTGGACCTATCGGGTTTACCGGTGATTGCATGGATCCAGGGGACTTGGTACTTGCCTATAATAAGGCCGTAGTAGGGGCCCTGGATTCCATTGCTCCTGTTCATGTTCGTTCCTCACTCTTAGTCCCAGGTCTCCTTGGTTTGATGAGACTCTGAGGAGTTGAGGAGAGTCAGATGAAGGTTAGAGAGGTGTTGGTGGAAATCGGGCCTGGATTGTGACAGACTTAGTTTGATGGATCATTCGTGGTCTATCAATCAGCAATCTCGTAAGAGGCAGAATTCCTGTCGAGAGATTGCTGCTGCACGAATAGACCAGCTCAACTTTTCTGGACTGTGGACAGATTGTGCAATCAATCTGTCTTCAGCTCAGAAGAGCCTTTTCTCAAGAATGGTGTGAGGTTTGCTCAATTCTTTTCAGATAAGGTTGCCACAATCAGGTCTGATATCCGCTGCCCTCCCTAATGGCAGCTGTGATTGTCGGCAGGAGATGTCGGACACCCAATTTGTGTGGTCTGACTTCAGCCTTCTCACAATCAGTGACATTGTGATGGTCATCCAGTTATTGCGTCCGACCAACTGTGGTTTGGACTCAGGCCCCACGTCTCCTAGTGGGCTGTGTGGATAAAATCAGTCCGGTCCTTGCTGAGATAGCCTGGAGATCTTTGGAGGGGATTTTCCAAATGCTCTGAAAGAGGCTGTGGTTCAGCCCTTCTTAAGAAGTCCTCCTTGGACCCGGACTGTCTGGCTAACTACAGGCCTGTCTCTAACCTGCCCTTTGTGGGTAAGGTTATGAAAAGGTGGTCGCATCGCAGCTGGATGATCATTTGACCAGCCACAATGTCTATGATTCTCTCCAGTATGGATTTAGGAAGAGACATAGTCGAGACAGCTCTTGTCGGGTACTAAATGACCTCCTAATAGCGAGAGATCGAAGGACTCGTTCCATCTAGGTCCTTCTTGATCTCTCTGCAGCATGACACCATGGACCATGGTGTGCTGTTGGAGTGCTTGCAGTTTATCTGTGGACTGTCTGGTACAGTCCTCAGTTGGTTCGATCTTTCCTCGGGTAGGACTCAGAGGATGGTGTCTGAGATTTTTTCCTCTGCATCATTCCCCTATCCTGTGGGGTGCCACAGGGCTCTATTTTGGCACCCATGTTGTTTGCGGTGTACATGCTGCTGTTGGGAGCGATTATCAGGTGGTACAGTTTGAGTTTTCACTGCTATGCAGATGATACTCAACTGTACATGTCTTTAATGCCTGGCCAAGATGCTGCCATTTCGGTCTTTAACAACTGTCTAGCGAAATCCAGGACTGGATGAATGTGAGTTGGCTGCAGTTGAATCCAGGAAAAGTGAGGTGTTGGTTGTGGACCCAGGTCACCAGGAGGCAGGTTTGTTGGCGGGATCACCCTCAGGTTTATGGCTTGGGGATGTTCAGCTAACTACCTCAGACCGGTGCGGAACCTGGGCGTTGTGTTTGATGACTGTTTGACACTTAAATCTCAGGTGTCGGCGGTTGTCAAAGTCTCTTTGCCACCTGAGGAACATCGCCGGTGAAGCACCTGGTTTCTCCTGACAATCTTCCTACTCTGGTCCATGCCTTTGTTACCTACCCTTACTGCAACGCCCTTTATCTTGGGCTACCGGGGTTGATATTCACCGCTATGCTAGTGCAGAATGTGGCAGCCAGGCTATTGACTGGTTCTTCTAAGGTCAGTCATATAACACCTGTACTCCTCGCATGGACTGCACTGGCTGCAATATGCTGGCAAATGACCTTCAAGGTTGGCTGCTGATCTATAAGGCCCTACACAACAGGGACCTGGCTACCTGAAGATCTCCTTTGTCCCTACTGTCCCTCCTGCTCTCTCCGATCCACTGATGAGGGTTGCTGGAGATTCCCAGGATTAATTTAAAGACTTCTGGGGCTAGATCTTTTAGTTTTATGGCTCCAACCCTGTGGAATTCTCTACCTCATCAGGTGCTGAGATTGCCCGACTGTCCAAAGCTTTAAAGGGCATTAAAACACATATTTTAGCCTTGCATACAATGATTTTTAATGTTGCTGCCTGGATTAATTTTAATATTGTTTTAATTATTTATTGATTTTATTATATTATGTACAGGCGCCTTGGTTTTGGAAGCGCCTTTTACAAATAAAGTTGGATTGATTTGATTTAAGGATTGTATTGTGTGGCAAGGTGGGGGGCAAAGAAAGTTGCATAACTACTTTGTGTTTCAAAACTTATGTTACCACATGTGAATGGACATAATGTTTGGAACCGTAGCCTTCCTCATGGACAACTATACCATTCTGCTGCTTCATGTGTGCCTCATGTTGTCTAGAAGGTCTCTGGAACAAAGTATCAGTTCAGAAAAGGTTGAAAGACTATTTAATATTATAGATTGAGGAACACTCCCAACCAATCGAGTGCTCCTTTCCTCTGCCGTGAGATACCCTTATTCTGTTTTGAGTATCTGATGTGCAGATGCCCTGAAACAGAGCACGTTCGGGTCTTTTGAAATACTTTATCATTGATCGAGCTCAGTCAATAATATATTAATACATCCTTGTTACCACTCGTTGCTGTGTAAGAGTGGTTTCACTAGCGTTCAGCTTGAACAGAACAGCTCAGCTTCATTTAGCTGTTCTCGCTCCAGCAGAATGCGTGAAACCTCTTATACACAACGATGTGACTCTTAGGGACATAAAACTTAGGCACATGGTAGCTGCTATGATTAGACATACAGGGTGGCATTTTCAAGCCGCATGTCCATTATTCAGATGCAGGTGCTGAAATCCACCTGGGAAGTTAAACCAAGAAAAGTTGGTTGATCTTTCTGGATAGAATTCTGCACTTGCATCTAAAAATAGACAAGAGTCCCGCAGTCATAGCAAAAATTGTTGTAAACTGCCAGCAATGTCGCAAATGCATTCAGATATCTGTGAACCGGATGCTGACATCTGGATCCATCTGCATGGATGCAGCATGTGTCAAAATACAGACACAAGTGCTGTGTCCACAGTTCTGAAAAATCACACCCACTATGGTTATATATATATATGTTCACTTACTGAGTTATGTACATATATTTATTATTATTTTCTTCTTTTATATTTAGTTTTAAACATTTTATTTATCTTGTTCATATTTTTATGAGGTAATATATGTTGTATGTTTATCTTGAGTTTTGTATTTTGTAACCCTGCGGGGTCACATTTGAAAATCAACTCCCCAGTCTTGTATGCTCATCTGCTTATCAAAAGCTTAAATGTGTCCTGGCAGAAGAAGACTCTCCCAGTACATCTTAACGACAAAAACAATTGTTCTTGTGTTGTTTGACGTTGTCACTGGGCTAGCCATTACTGCTCGATAATACTGTTCATGCTCACGCACTAAGGGCCAACACACTCCAAAGTTGTGATTAAAATGTTACCTGTAAGCTGCGATTTCAATATCCAGGGCCATCTTAGCATTAATCAGTTTCTCATAGTCCTCAATCTGTCCGTTTATCTCATGTTTAAGAGAGCTTAGTTTCTTCCTTAACTCAGCAATCTGGTTCTGTGTGTGAGAGAGAGAGAGACAGAAATATGTAACATGTCATACATGTTATATTGCTTACCTTATTCTTCCTGTACTCTCTTGAAGTCACCATGAATTCATGCAGACGGGCATTAAATAAAATAACTATTATTTTATTTTTCACAATTTTCATCAGGAAATGCACCTAAGCGGTGCATGTTTCCAGGTGCATCCTGGGAGCACAGGGAAGTTAAATGACTTGCTCATGGTCACAGTACATAAATGGTGGCTGAGGATTTAAACTCAGTTCTCTAGGTTTGCAGCTCTGTGCTCCTAACTACTATGCTATGCTGCCTCCCTATTAACAAAAGGGTAGCAGCGAAATGCTAGTCAAGGATAACTGGTAAGTAAATGAAGTGAAATAACTGAACAATAGTGTTGTTCCTTAATGGCGAGATAGTACAAAATATTACAAGGCTATATAGAAACATAGGAATTGACAATAGAAAAGGCCCACTGGCCCTCCATTCTGCATGGCCCTACCTATGGCATGATGTGAATGCCGTGGTCACTCACTCCCCTACCCCAGGTGATCCTCCCTTGCTGTCCTCCACCAGCCCCATATGTCTGTCCCAGCATCGCTTCAATCCCTCCACTGATTTTATTTTTTTTTTTACTTTCCTGGTCGGTGGCTCGGGGATATACCCACCGATGTTGGCTGAATCCAGTGTACCAGGATCCCCAGCACTCCTTGCTGGATCCCGGTGTCACACTGCATGGCGCCAAGGATTTTTGCCAGATTTCCCCTTGCTCCTGACAAGAGGGCTGGCGTGGGACATATGTCAGGCTGGCAATGCTGGCGTACACTTCAGCCAAGCACCTAACCGCATCCTCCCTCCCGACTCAGCAAGCCTGAGATCGCCACCCATGCTTCCACTGGCGGCAGTACTGGTTTTGGGAGTGAAAGCAGCCTGGTACCCAACCCCTAAAGGAGGAGAGATCCTGCAAGATGCTCAATCCTCCTCTGCCAACTGGCCCCTGACAACTCAGGATCATTCCGAACCCGAGTCCCGATGTCGGGAGCAGTAGTTCTACTGCTGCACTGATGGGCCGACTGACCACTGATTTTAAACACAGACACAATGCAAATGCTTACAGTTTAAGAAGTGGCAAAACCACATAAAGAAGCGAAGCACAAGACATCAATCTTATTTGTAGCGTGTCTCACTTCTGGTTGTTACCGCACAGGGGGCAAAAACATATTTTATACATTCCACAATATCAGTAATAACACTTCAGGAACAACTGTGAAGCATGAAACTGTGAAACGTGAAACAGTCCTTCTGAAGATTAAAGAACTGTAACACAAGTAACCAGCCTTCTTGGCTTATTGTCACTATGCACCAAAAACACCTTAAAATGGCTTCCTCTTGGCTCCTTAGGACTAATAACTTTGAATCACTAGAGTAGTACTGAAGCAAGAATTAAAACATTTTACAACTTGATAATGTCAGACTCTGGGAATGCCATATTTATACTGGCTTTCCACATAAACACTATCATTGTCACTAAACTGTCGTGACACTGGGGATGCCTACACATATTTCACTCAAATGGCTTCACAGTGCCATCCAGACAGGCCACGTGGGTTTCCCACCATTCCAGACTAGAAGCTTAGGTGCCATCGTAAGGGATACACTTGGCATCCCATGTGCATACAGTACCAGCTGTGTAGCCTACCCACAATTTATGCTAGAGATTCACAGCTGCACACAGAAATTTTCACAAATTATAATGAAATTTAAATGGTCCATAGAGTTTCTTGTGTCCCAGTTCTGAAAAGAACTGAGTCAGTAGAGTCCTGAAATGGCTTGTTACCATGATTCTAGCAGGAAGAATTAACTTATGACCCCATGGCTTGATATATCCAAAACTGCAGTCTATTGCCTGTCCTCATCTGATCTCAATTCTAATACCTCAGGAGAGGATGCAGCTACATGTTTTCAATTAGGGTTCCTACCATCTTGGGTCTATGAAAGAGTATTGTTTGTTATTAGGGTGAACTGAAGACATACAGGAAATCCCAATCTGTAGTAATGTTAGCTTCTCTTAGTTTAGCTGTAACTCCTCAAAAGCCTGCCTTTTCTGAATAGTAACATAAGAACACTCCAGAAAAACAATGAGCACTGCTGCCCAGTGTAATGGGGTGTGGTCCTTTGCTGCTTTCAAGATCTGGTCCCTAGCCCCCAGGGATGATGTCACTATGAGGACAATCCTTGCCCTCCACATCCTGGCTGTGCCCACCAAGGGTTTATCCGTCCGGTATGCTTTTGAGATAGGTGCCACATGGCCCAGTCCAGCTGCATCCAGGAGCCATTGTTCCAAAACACACAAAGATCATCCCCTCTGTTCCTTCAGGAAGACCAAACAGATGGCTACTGTATTAAAGGATCTAAGAGAATTTTCTAGTTGCTCCAACTGATTCTTGAAAATGCATACTCTTTAAGAGTGACTGCCACAACTGCCAACACCTAATTAGCTGCTTTTCTGAGTTGTCCACCTTACCAACCATACTGTCTATTTTGTCTCCACAGTTGTCCGCCTACTTACATATGAGTTAAGTTTTTTATCCATAAGTTTGATTGAACTGGTGAGGACATTACTGTCTTCTGTAGTGACTCAAGAGTTACCGCAGCTTCCCTGGCTTTCCTGCTGGTGGCTGTGACAGGCTGGCTCCCGAAGGACCAGTCTCAAGCAGTTCTTCTAAGGTGTCCCATTTCACAATTTCTGGATCAGCTGAGCCCTTGTGTAATTGGGTCACCGTGACTATTTAGTTACTACCCTGCCTTACAGGCTCAGACAAAGTTGAGGGGCCTGGGTTCTGATTTTTCTGACTAGGAGATTAATTTCCAGATCTTTGGAATTTAGCACAGTGCCTCCACCCAGAGTAACTTTAAGTGGGCCTGATTGCAGAGCAGTACAACCCTCTGGGATGTAGTACCTACCACCTATTCACAGTACAGCACCACACCAGTAACACCACAGTGCAACCTTGAATCAATCAGAACATGCAATTTTTGACTGTCTCTAATAATATGCTCACAAGACAAATTATAAAATACCAATAAAGCATTTATTGGAGGACCTTCATAGTGGATAGGGGACAGCAATGCAAAGAAAATTTCAGCCATATAGCAACTACTATAATGGCATGGCATACTTTGAAATCAGCAAAGCTGTCTGGTTAACTTGAACATTTAATAAACCACAACCAGTGAACACCTCCCACCAGGCAACCAGGCTAGAGACAATGGTAGCTTCACCCAACCCACACTGGGATATTACTCACTGGTACCAGTTTACCCCTACAGTTTAAAGGAGCTCTCCAAATTACACTGGATACCCAGCCATAGAAAGCGTTGCAGGCCCAATGTCTCTGTAGCTGGTTGGCTGGCACCCATTTTGAATAGAAACCCACAGGCCATGTAATTACTCGAATGGCCAAATTTGTACTTGTACTTTCTAGCTTGATGTCCAAAACCATAGTGAGTGTTAACTTTATACAGTTATCCCCAGGTTTCAGGGCAAGCCCTAAGAGTACTCACTGTCCAGATGTACCACTTCCTTGTTTCTGGGCTCCTTTTCCACCTCACATGTAGATGCTGGCTGTCTCAGGATGAAGGTTTGAGCTGGCTGTAGATGCTGGCTGTCTCAGGATGAAGGTTTGAGCTGGCTGTAGATGCTGGCTGTCTCAGGATGAAGACTTGAGCTGGCTGTAGGTGCTGGCCCTCTCACGATGAAGGCTTGAGCTGGCTGTAGATGCTGGCTGTCTCAGGATGAAGGCTTGAGCTGGCTGTAGATGTGTAGATGCCGGCTGTCTCAGGATGAAGGCTTGAGCTGGCTGTAGATGTTGGCTCTCTCTAAGGATGAAGGCTTGAGCTGGCTGTATATGCTGGCTGTCTCAGGAAGAAGGCTTGAGCTGGCTTTAGGTGCTGGCTCTCTCACGATGAAGGCTTGAGCTGGCTGTAGAGGCTGGCTCTCTCAGGGCAAAGGCGTGAGCTGGCTGTAGATGCTGGCTCTCAAAACTCAGACTTATCCAGTGAGCAGGGGCCACACGCCACACCCACGCCCAGGCTTTCAACCCCAGTGTGACTGATAGCTAGTACCTGACTATAGTACCAAGTGGCTGTCTCCCAGACTGCCTGCTGGACGTTGTAGGTTTTCTTTTTTTCAGGGTAGTCTGACACAAAGTCTCTCTGGTGCCCACAGGTTGGTGGCTGTGGCATGAGGATACCTCCTTGGCTGAAGGCAGGTCACAGTCTCTCAAATCAGTGGAAGTCTGAAACTTCAGGCAAATAGGCTCACTGTTCAGGCTCTATAACTATAGGTTGTGGAAACCTTCCAAAGCCTCACTCTGCTGGTGGCTGTATAAGCCCAGGCGGGCTTTGCTGTTAGGGTCTCACCATGGCACTAACCTCCTCTCTCTTCGGGGCTAACTGCAGACTGACTTTCATTTCTCCACTCCAACACTTTCTTTGGGCAAAGGCAGCTTCTTATTGGTGCAGTGGGTTGTCAATCCACCTGATTATTATGCAGAATGTTCATATGAAGCCTGATTGACTGCTGCAAAAGGACGTCAAGTATACAGCAACTTCTTCTCCCAGAAATCCTTGAATGTCAGCTGCTAAGATTCCTAACCTCTGATTGGCTGACAGTGAGGTCAGAAGTCAACAAGGTGATGACCATTCTCCTCAGGAAACTGTTGCTGCACTTTATTGTTATATTCATGGGGCAACACATGCATTTTCCTTTAACTGGTCCCTTGTTTGATAGGCACACCTGTGCCCTGCTATCTGATGGTGCTGTTGTGGGGAGGGTGATGCCTCTGTGCTCCCCATCGGGAGCTCTTTTCAGCCCCAAATCAGGCACAGTCTCTAAGCACCAGGCAACCTTTCTGTTCTTAAAGCTGCAGCGCCATTCTCACAAAGTCCATTTTTTGTTTTTTATTTTTTCTTTCTCCCCTCCTAGTGCCTCCATGCCTCCTGATGCCTGCTGGTGTCCCTGGGGCCAGAGCACACTAGGGAAAGTACTGTGGTGGCTGCCAATGTGGCTTTGTCATTCTGTGGTGGGCGCTCTCAGTGCCAGAGCAAACATTCATGCTGGCACTGCTCACATGTTTGAGCAGAGCGGCTACTCGAATGCATGCACATTCCTGTGTGGCAGTGTGGCATTCTCTGCAGCAGTTCTTATGGTGGCTCCTCCAGTCCCTCCATGGCAGTCCCAAGCTGCAACAAGTAACTAGGCACACTGCAAGGTCCAGGAGCAGATCGGGCAGCAAAGTAAGCCTCCCACAAATGGGGGTGTTACACTTGTAACTAGCTCTATCAAAGAGTTGATTTGAATGTCAATTGTCCACTTTAATGATTTTTAGCTCTAAACAACCATATTTGCAGGGTTCTTAGGAAAGAATGCTTCCTAAATGGCTACTAGCTCCACCCCATCCCCCACTGATTTGATGCGACCACCCCTCCAGCAGTCTGTTCCACTTATACACCACCCTCTCTGTAAAGAAATACTTTCTGACATCCTTCCTGATCCTTCCTCCCACCAGCTTCTTAGAGTTCCCACTTTTGTCCATGTTTCCTCTCACTGCGAACAGTTCCCAGTGCCCACCTTGTTTATCCTGTGAAGAAACTTCAGAATTTCAATCATGTCCCCCCACCCCACACTTGACCTTCAGTGTATACATGTTGAGGTCCTCAAGCCTCTCCATCTCTCCATGTAGGACTTCTCTTGCTGTCCCTTAATCATTTTGTTTACCTACTCTGCCTCCCATAACACTGTCCCAGTTCTTTGTCGAGTGGACTTCAGAACTGCATGCAGTACTCCAAATGCAGCCACACCAGAGCTTTGTAAGGGGCAGGATCACCTCCTTCCTCCTGCCGCTGATCCCCCTGCCTATGCACCCCAGCATCCTATTTGCCTCCCCGCCACTTTGTTGCACTGCGCTGACTGCTTTGTCTGTTACTAAGACCCCAAGATCCTCTCCTCTGTCATTTTTCTTTTTTAAATTCTTTTATTGAGTTTTCATTAAAAAAAAAATACACACCATACACATGCTACATCCGACATTATAGAAAACAAATTCATCCACGCATAACAGAGACTACACATTCCCTACAAGGGTTTACAGACTAGCATGCATAAGGACCAACATGGGGTATTCGTAATTCTTGCATACATATATATCTCGCATACATACAGCAGTAGCATCCATCTCACAACACATCATCCATATATCCCAGTTACAACAGTGGAGATGATTCTCCTTCTGGACTAGTGAAGCAGCCAGGAGAAAGAGAGTTCAGATGGTGGAGACACTGCCATCGTGATTCAAATGGTTATTTTTTCTACCACCACATCTGTCTCCAGGGTTCTGACCCCAGTGTGCATGACACTGTATTTTTGCATCGGATTTTAGTTGCCAGACCCTTTGTTGCAAATAAAGATATTGAAAAGTACTGGGTCTAAGACTGATCCCTGAGAAACCCACTATTGATTCCCCTTGCCTCTAGTATTTACCATTTTAAATTACTCAGTTTTCTCTCACCAAGTCAGTTCCTGATCTATTCTGTAATCTTGTCACCCACCCTAGGCCCTCAGATTTCTTAATGATTCTTCAATTTGGGACAGAGTCAAAGGCTTTCTAAAGGACAGATATAGCCATACCTCTCAACCTCTTGCCTCATGAATCAGGGACAAGACTTAAAAAATCAGGGACACATCATAAAAACTGGTACTATTCACTCAGAAAGCTGATATAATAAAATGATTTGTGGTAAGATGCATTTTCTGAAGAGAACAAGTCTGTAACTTTAATGTTTGACATTATTTTGTGCTTTTAACCCTCACTGTTATGTCACAAAAACACAAGTTTCTGAGGGATGGAGGAAAATTCTGAAGCAAAATCAGGGACATCCCTGAAAATCAGGGACAGTTAGAGGTATGGATATAGCAGCTCTACTGCCCAGGACCAACTTAAGGATAGGCAAACTAGGTGACTGCCTCGGGTGCCCATCAATAGACTGTGTTGGGTAAGTTACTTTTCTATTACTTTCTATTATGTTGGGAAACTTGTTCCAGGAAGCTCTGTGCAGTCACTAGCAAGGATGGAAGTACTAGAAAAGTAATACACCTTGCAATTATAGTTATTTATTTCTTTTTATACAAAACCCATACAAAATAATAAATAACTGTAACAGATACATTTTTGAAAGTAATAGGTTAGTTACTAGTTACTTTCAAATAAATGTAATCAGTTACAGTCACGTATTTCCTTTGTACAAAAGACATAAGTAATTGAAACTGTAAGGTGATTACTTTTCCAGTACTTCTGTATGCTATGTTCACAAGACTTTCCAGAACAAGTTTCAAAAGTAATAGAAAACGTAACCTTACCCAGCACTGTCAACAGAGGGCAATCACATACAGTTCCAGTTTTGCAATAAAACCCTACCACTGACTAACAGTGTTTTTATTCTCTACTACTGGATCTGCTGTCTGCATGCTGCGGTGTACATTCAGCAGCAACCAATACTAGTGTTACAGCACGTGTGTTGTCAGGCAGCAGCACCCCAACGCCTAATGGTTCTGTAGTTTTTTCTCGCACCAAAGAAGCAGTGTGTGCAAATGCAGTAGGACATAGGAGAGGATAGGGCTGGTCATACTTTATAGGAGAGTTAGGGGTGGCCGTGATCAGCTCTCAGCAGTGGTACTAAGCTAGCTGGCCTCTACTCTGAGGAGAGGAGAGGTCAAGATGAGCGTCAGGTGGGCCAGAGACTGAGGAGAGTTGGACCGGAGCTGCCAGGAGCAGAAAGAACCAGTGGTGTGGTCTTCAAAGCCAGCAGCAGCAACTCTGAGGTCAGTAAGCTGAATGAGCAGTGAGCTGAGCTAATGAAAGTTTTGTTCTTATTCCTTGTTCCACTCCTGACTTCCCCAGTCCCCCGGACCTAGCTTGCTTTGGCTGGTATGGTAATAGGCCTATCGTCTACAATCCAGCTTTCCTCAATTATTTAGCATCTGTAACCAGAAATAATGCAGTATGCTGGACAGGGACAGAGTAAAATATCACTGCAAAAGCAACTGCCGTACACCTATAGAGTTGTATTAGACACCATCCTAATCCCAATCATGTTCTCGTTGTATGAACACTGTCGTTTTTTGGGGGTGGAGGGATAGAAGACTACAAAAGTTTGCCTGGAAGACTCCTTTGCAGGTTTGCCTAGACATCACACACCCTAAGGCCGGCCCTGCTGCCTGTCTTTTGTCTGCTGCCTTTATGACCCAGTCAAAATGTTGATCAAATTTGTCTGAAATGAATGCTCCATGGTGAATTCATGCTGCTTTTGTCCTGGAATCCACTGGCATCCAGAAACTCCATCCTCTCCTTAATAATGGCCTTTAGTAATTTGCCACTATAGACTTCAGACTGACTGACCTACAGTTCCCTGCTTCCGCACTTGTGCAGGGTACCACATCAGCTGCCCTCAATCCACTGGCACTACTCCTGTTTCCAGTAAACAGCTGAAGGGTCTGCCAGTGGATCAGTCGCTCCTTGGTTGCCATATTTCATTTAGCACTCTAGGGTGCAGCCGCATGTGTCCATTTTTTCATCAAAATGTTTCATCTTAATCAAAAGCAGAATCAATAATACAATGTTTAGAAAACTATGTATTCAAAGAGGACTATATACTAAGGTAGTAATGATCACATTTTGGCATTCACTTATCAGTTATATTGACAAAGCTTAAACTGCACAATACGGATATAAGAGATGAAGTTCTCAATACCTTCTGAACTAAGAATAAGGTGATGTATGTGGTTCTATAACAAGTGACATTCATTAACCAAATAGCATTAAAAGCCTCTACTTTATCTAAGAGTTGATGGCTGATTCTTTATTTGGAGATTTGCTCATATACTCAAAGCCCATGGATCTGTCTTCAGAGGATTAGGCCCTCAACACCCTCGCCTCAGAGATCAGTTGCATGTGTAATTTGACCCTCCTCTGCCCTGTCCACCTTGAGACCACATTCAGGTAGAGGCCCTTGTTCTCTACCAAGAATACAGAGGAGAAATACCAGATTAGTGTTTCTACTTTATTCTTAATCTCCTCCGTCCATTCCTCCTTCCCCTTTCTTCAGTCTAACTCCCCCCTTGGATATGCACTTCTCCCAAAGTAGCGGAAGAAACTGCATGCCCCTTCTTCACCCTTAAGCTATCCTCATCTCTGCTTCTGAGTTTGCCCTCCTAATCCTCTTTTTGGCATTTCTTGGTCTTGTATACTTTTCATCTGTCTTGCTCATTCATTCATTCATTTGTTTATATAAGCGAAGGTCTATGGACAAAATTGCCCATTTTCATAGGTAACCATACATGGCATTGTTTTCTTTTTCCTCATATAGCTTTTGCCCTCTGCTGCCACCTTGTGCCTCTGCTCGCTCATTCTCGGTACCCCCAGTCCCATCTGCTGCTCCCCACCATCTTGTTCAGTGAGGATCTTACATGGAGCAGGACTCAGGAGCAGCTGAGGGCTGTCGTATATGGTGATGGAAGGACATGGTGTTTTTCCCAGGTTTTCCCCTTACTCCGCGGGCCCGACAGACACAGTCATGCATGCGTATTGAGGTGTGCATGCGGCTCCTGGAACCAAGCGGCACCTCTCCACCCACCAGCCTAGCGCCAGCCTCCCATTTGCTCTGCATTACCACTGAGCCTCCACTTGGTGGCAGCCAAGAGCCAGGAAGACTCACCTCCCCAGTCTGGGAGGGAGAACTACCAGGTGGCTGCTCAATCCTCTCCCAGGCTCCCCGCCACCCCTGGTGGCACGGCTTGTTCCCAAACTCGGGTTGCCAGCATGTGAGAAGGAAAGGTGCCATGAGCACCTAAGCCCTCCAGCGCCACTGGGCTGGCGGCACTGTATTTTGAAGGCCTTCCTTTTCTCCCTCTCTGCCTCCTTGACTTCCTTTGTATACCAGACTTGTTTCCTTCTTCTCCAGTTATTTTCCTACAGCCCTAATGCAGACTTGTTGCTTCAAACAACACTTTCTAATCAAGCACCATTTACTATCCACCCTGCCAGCTTCTTCTTAACCAGCTCCCTCATTTTCCCAAATCTGCCTTTCTTCTTAGTGTGTGATATTGCTTGCTTTCTTGGTCTAGGTTGATGTCAGACCACATGGGCCGGTTGATTGCTGGTTCCCCAGGGGTTTCATTATTGTGACCTCTCCAATGCTGTCCCTGTTTGTGAGGACCAAATCCAGAAAGGCCCCCTCCTTGTGAGTTCCTCCATCTTCTGTACAAGAAATGCATCCTGTAGGGCCTCTGTCAGCATCCGGTTTCTTGCACCTGCTGCTGCTGGGAAACTACAGTCCATGTATAGCATGTTAAAGTCCCCATTAGCAGCACCCTACCGAAGGGATAAATAAGGTTGCCTAGGAGAGTCTCTTTAAGTTGGTGGCAGCCATAACACTAGGGGCACAGTCTTAAGCTGGAGGGTGGGAGGTTTGGAGGAGGAGGTCAGGAAGCACTTCTTCACAGAGAGGGTGGCGGACATTTGGAATGCACTGCGGAAGAGGTCATCTCGTTGAAGACAGTGAGCAGCTTTAGAGAGGCTGGGATAGGCATAGGGGAAAGTAAGGATCATGGGTAGGGAGGATGGGAGGAGTGGGGAGGGACGGCAGGACATTAGCTCAAGCTGTGGCGCTGCAAATGAGCAGACTTGATAGACCAAATGGCCTTCTTCTGCTAGCTTCTTCATATTTTCTAATGTACCTTGCTTCTCCGCCCTCTTTATTACCTCTCCCAACTCCTTGTCCACGTCTTCCTTTTGAGATGGCAGTCTGCATGCCACTCCATCTCTATTAATCCTTCCCCATGCAGGACTACCTGAACTCACAAGACTTCCATATCAGTGCACCTCCATGTTTGTATCCTCTGCCCTGATTCATAGGATATCTGACTGGGAGGGCCAAAGATCCATTATTGCTCGCCACTTATTCAGTTGTGATGCTCATATTTTCTATTTCCCATGTATTGGTCTAAAGATGTTTTAAAAGACTCCATAGTGTTTCTCATAACTATAGATTCTGGAAGGGTATTCCATGCTGTAAGTACTCTTTGGTTAAACCATTTTTCCTCTTGTTTGTTCAGCTTATTTCACCTTTTATTTTTAGTCCATGTGTCATGTACACTTAGTGGAGACTTGTGATGTTAATCCAGTGGTTTCCCACATATAATTATCTCTGGATGCACAAATACTAAGCATAAATCACCCTTCAGCCTTCAATAATTCATTGAGTACATGCTCCAATCCTTAGTCTATCACCATAACCCTTCTGATGCACTGTGTTGATTCTTTTGGTTCCCTTTCTCTGTACTCGCTCAATCAATACTTCACCTTTCTTGTTTTGTGGCGTACAAAATGGCGAACAGTACTAGAGATCTGCGGACTCACAAGAGATGTGTGGGGTACAATCACTGATGGGTTTCTACTCTTGATGTTTCTAAAATGCCTTCTAATAATTTATTTGATGCTCCTTCATGTGCAGCGCACTCCTCCCTTTTCCTTGCTCCTCCTCCTCCTCCTCCTGAAACTGTGCATCCTGGCATAGGTAGCTCTCAGTCGTGCTGTCATGTAGCCAATGTCTCTGTCATAGCACCAAAGTCTAGCTGGGCCACTGCTGTCAGTCAGCTGGAAAAGACCATTTACTCACAATGTGCTTTTGATCCAGTACTAAAAGCAACTTAGGAAAACATGTGGCACTCAGTCCACAAAGGCACAAATATTTTACCAACAATCTCACACTTTTATTAAATGCCATATAAAAACTGCAGCCCAAGTACAAAAATACATTTAGCAGGAAGGACCACTAGAGCCCAACATTTCATGCCTGCTGCTCCTCGTGCTTTATCCAGGTGACAGGCATGAAATGTTTAGGCATCCAATCGGCTCCCTAATAACATGTTTTTGCACTTGAGCTGCAGTTTTTATGGTATAATAAAAGTGTGAGATTTTTTGCACAAAATTTCTGTCTGTCTTTGTGGACTGTCATGCCAGATCTTCTCTGCTGTTTCTGCCATCAGTGGCTGCGGGTCATAAACATATTCCCAAGCTCCTGGCATTTATGCACACCATCCTCCAGAGTTCCTGCCTCCTCTCCTTGTGTTCCTGTTAGTTTTCTCCTTCTGTCTTTTTTGGACCCATGGTTCTGTTCCCAACTCTTTCGCCCTCTGTGTTGCGATGGCTCTCTTCTCCCTGCACTGCAGTCTCCACCTCATGCTTCTGCCTGTCCTATATATTCTCCAGTTTTCTTACATCTCCCTTTTCTTACTTTCCCTGTAAGCGTTCCCCTCCTCTCAGTTTCTGTTTGTGTCCTGTGCCTGTCCCTTCTACCTGTGATAGAGGCCTGCATGGCCTTCCACAGTTGTGTGAGTTACCTATCCTGAACTGCACTGCCTCCCCTTACTTAGTTTAAACGTTGCATGTGCTGGCCTGGTGACCTCGCAGTTAGTATACTCACTTATTGCTTGGGGCTCGGCCTTGCACCTGATGCTGGCAGGAAGTCATGCGTGGTCACAGATGGTGCACAGCACCTCAGGAAGGGAGTATGTGTGACTGCCCCTGGTAGGTGAGGGTGGAAAGGGTAGTCTTGTTAGCAGACCCTTTCCTTCTCATGCACCACCAACACAGAGCAAGGCATTGACATCAGATATGGAAGCAGTTTAGCAGAAGTTAAATTAGGATTTTAGGCTACATTTGTGAGTACCTGACCCACCATTAGAGAGGATGTGGTAGTCCATGGCATCCACCAAATATTCTGTATAATGGCAAAATGTGAACTAGATCAGACTGTCCAAATCTGATGATCTGTGATCCAGGTCACTAGTCAATGAAATAATCTAGTATTACCTTGTAACATCATCCTAGACCCAGACTCTCCATCTGTGCATACCGGGTGTTGAAGCTATCCAGAGATGACCCACATTGGATATGTGAGATATTCACCTAGGTCTCTGCATGGCCACTTAGCTTATACAATTGGCCATGAAAATCCTGCAACTTCATTGGTCAAAACATGTCATTTGACTTTATTTCTAACAACCTTACATATCACCTAAACTACATACTTTGTTGAACAAATGAAAGCCCATTTTATAAGTGGGATAACACACTCCAGTGGCAGTCATCTGGAAATAATGCACTTCTCAAGTGGTTGCAGCACTCAGCTATGCTTCATGCCTAACAGCCATCCAAGTTGTGCCATATTCTCCTATAACCATACACCATGTCATGTGTTATGCTTTATGTGATAAACAGCACTATCTAGCTGTGAATAGCTGCAAAAGATAGAGTCCTGCAGTGCTAGAAATAGTTGTACCAGAGAGAGATTTATGGTGGTGGTGGCTGAGAATACAACTTCCCAGCTAAGGAAAATTTAATTTAGTTGAAAAGTTACAGCTGCTGCCTTTTAAACTCAGGGTCCCAGGTTTTATTCTCACCAAGGGTAGAGAATCCTTTTCATACTAGAAGTGGCTTCTGCCCTAGCGGAGGGGACGGATGCAACTGTACCCACTTTCCAGATGCCATGGGTAAATTGTCCAATTTTTGTTTTTATTTAAACAATTGACAACGGAAAGGCACACTGAGCCAAGGCTTGATTCCAGGTGCGACCCAGGAGAGGGAAGATCAGAGTACAAATAGGTGACTCTCCCACTGTGCTAAATTCACTCCAAGCACTGGTTGGGTGAGCTCCTTCCACCACACCTCCTCCTTTTATAACACCCTCCACCTCCCATTCCCTTAGATAATCCGATTCCTGTACCCTGGTTGTTTCCCACAGATCCACCCAAATTGGTCAATCTGGTTTCTCTCACCATCTCCTCAAAATTTGGAATTCCTCCCACCTTAAATCCGCACTCATCCTCTGCCTACTCCATCAGGTCTGCCCTCAAAATTACATTGCACCTAGCTGTTCCTGCCATGTCCCTATCTAATTTCCTCCTCTAAGCCTGGATAAACCCTACCTCTCTACCTCACCTTCACTTACCACCCCAAAGGGCTTGTATCCCTGATCTACTATCTTGCCCCACCATCCTAAAGGGGTCCCTCTGGTACACTGCATTACCCTGTTCTCTCTGGCCCCACCAGTCCCATTGCAGGGTTCCTCACACCCTGAGGGGATGTCCAGGGACATGACTCTTCCCCTCTCCCCACCTCACCCCTCTCCCTTTTCTTTCATGTAAGCACTTGTTTACCAATTAACCGGCACTTATTATTGTCCACTCTTTCTACATGTTATGCTCAACACTGTTGTAACACTTTTATAACACCTGCCTTACAGCTGTATGCTATTGTTGATCTTGTAAATTGAATGTTTAATGTCTCATTCCTATTGTACCCCTTCCCCAGGTCGCACAGTCGGACAAGCGGCTTGTTGCCCAGTGTGCCTTCCTGGTGAAACATTCCAATAAATAAACAATTTTTACAAGATACAGTAGCAGCAATATTACATAGACAACGGATACAGCAGAACTGTTCAATTCAGGTCATTGAGACAGATGGGCATGTGTTACAGTGATAGTTCTGTTACAATAGAGTACATCAATCTTGAGAAAGTTGCTTCAGGTCAAGTGACCAGAAGACAAGAGTTACATTTGTAGAGTGCAAAATATATAACAGCTTGGCTTGATATCTTACCTCACAGCTGGCAATTTCCTCCTCATGACCTCTCTCTTTCTCAATGCTAAGATTTTCCAGTTGTTCTCTCCTCCTTTCCAGAGATGACAGTTCATTCTCAAGTTCAGCAACCTATACATAGACGATACACAAGAGAAGCATTAGCTTACCGTAATAGTGATTCGAAAGTCACAGACCATTTTGCAAGCTTCAAGACTACAGAGCTAGATCTGTTTGACCCAGTGGTTAGAGCACAGAGCTGTGAACCTCAGACCCAGGGATTTGAAGCTCACAGCTGCCATTACGGTGGTTTACTTACAGGGTGACCCTGAGCTTATCATTTAAAGAGCTGGTAAAATGCCTGAACTGAAAGCAGAAGTGCATTTTAGTGGGGAACATTGTGAGCTACAGTATACTGCTTAAATCTATTTTAGATTGTCCTTATCACTCATGTTGTGTAATACCCTTTAATCCCATTTTGAGTTTGCTTTAGAACTTCTCTTTTTACATTCAAAATAATAAAATGAGTGCTCTTTTAATATGGTTTGGTACAGGTTTTCGTCAGTATTCAGTGTTGTGTTTGAACACCATTGTTTAGCACCACTTTCCGTATGAGTACAATGAACTAGCATGCTTCTGACATTATGGGACAATAGGTGTATAAAACAGCTACGAATACTGATGGAAACCTTATATGAACCATATTAAAGGAGTACTCCTTTTAATATTTCAAATATGAAAAGTGCTATAGCAAACTCATAATTGGGAAAGAAGGGTATCGTACAAGTCTGGAGATAAGGGACAATCTGATATGGAACAGAAAAGTATACTCAGCATTCAGGCCACTTTAGCTAATTATTATCAGTCCCTCTACATGAAGGAACTGGAACAAAATGTGGATTCAAGACAAGTGTTCTTGAAACTTTTAGGACTCCCACAGTTGTCAGATGGTCAGAGAAAGAAGCTAGAGGCCCCAATAACAACAGCAGAGATTTTGCATCAGATCCATACTGCCAAACCCAATAAATGCTCTGGTCCAGATGGGGTCACTGCCACGTGGTATAAAAAATATCTAGGGCTTATTACTCCCTACTTTAACAAGAGTGTTCTGGGAAGTAGCGGAGGAAGCCCCACCTCCACATGGGAGAATGCAGTATTAGCTGCCATACCAAAAGCAGACAAGAATGTAACTATTCCTTCATCATATCACCCTATATTGATACTAAATAATGATTATAAATTATACATGGTAGTTTGGGCTCGTGATTAGAACAATTAATGCCTACCATTATTTATTCAGACCAGTTCAGCTTTATAAAGTCTAGAGTACAACAGACAATATTCACCAAACTCTACTGTTAATAGAATATATACAGTCCAGGAGATGCCAGCAGTTCTCTAAATTTGGATGCTGAAAGGCATTTGACAAGGTGTCCTGGAACTTTCTCTGGGACACCCTGTCCTCCTTTAGTTTTTCAGAATCTTTTCAGACCTGGTTAAAAATATCTATTCAGGCCCAAAGTCTATATTCAAGTTAATCGGGCACTAACACCTCCGATCACCTTACCACAAGGAACTAGGCAGGGATGCCCTCTCTCCCCTCTATTGTTTGCCTTATATATGGAGGCCTTAACAACAGCAATCCAGAAAGAGGTACATCTAGGGGGTACCCATAGGGCAGAGGCAACATAAGATGGCATTATTCGCCAGTGATGTGTTGCTTCTTTCTGGTGTTATCACGGAAACCTCTGTCCCTAGGCTGTGGGAGATTTTAGAGATTTTTCAGCTGGGTTCGAGCTCAATGTCAGCAAAACAGGTTTTAACTTATAAATTTACTCCATCCATAGCGTTAAAAATAAACTACTTTTAGGGTGGGCAGAAAACAAAGATAAAATATTTAGGAATAACAATCACATAAAATCTTAGCAATATTGACCTCATGAACTTTGAACCTCTTACCCTCCAATTACAGCAGAAATTGGGAGCTTGGGAAGCTGCATTTGTCCTTTTTTCAAAAGATTGAAATTATACGAATGATTGTACTACCCCACCTACTTTATTTGTTCCAGAACATACCGATTTGGCCACCCTGTTTTTATTTTACTAACTGGAATAAACTAATTCTGAATTTTATATGGGGAATAGACTGAGGTCAGAACCTCTATGTTGTACCTGCCCCTGGCATTGAGAGGGCTAATTTTCATAATTTGGAGTAATGCGCAAGCGGCTTTTCTTAAGCTTATAATACTATAGGCAATACCTATGTACTCAGCCCCTGGAAGGATATTGAATACACACTTGATGATTTGCATGATATTCCCACAATACTATTTGCATCCAGAGAACTCCATTCCTCTCTGGAACTTTACAAATTCACTGGAGGACTTATTAAAATTTGAAATTCGGTAAAGTTTCATCCCAAATTTCGGAGACATTTTATTGTATGAGGTTAATATTCAAAGACGAAAACTTTAGCCCTCTTCTTTAGACCTCGCTTCCAAAAATGAAAACAACTAGGATTCATTACTTATACCAAGTTCTAAACAAAGGAGGGTGGTTTCCTTTGAGAAACTGAAGGATACCTATCGCTTCCTAATAGTGATCACTACTGCTTTCTTCAACTGTGATCCTATATACAGAGCCAAAACCCTGATAGAATGAGACTTCCCAATCCAAAACCACCTTTACTGGGACTACTGGAGGACAGTATCATGGGTACCAAAGGTGGACACGTAATAGGTCGCTTATATAAAATATTAAGAGAAACATTGGGAGATAATACATTGACAGTACTTAATAAATGGAATGCTGATTTAGATTTATCAGTTACCCCAGAGGAATGGCTAAATAATGCCTTACCTGTGGTCAAGGTCACCTTTCACAGACATGGAGGAATCTGCATGAAAGTGCCACTGTAGGTACCTTTGCTCACCTGAGTGTTGGTAAAGTACCTATCCCAAATTCTGAGGCATTGCTAGAGGGCTGCAACTGTACAGTAGCTGATTTAGAACATATTTTTTATAGTGTCCATTATAAACCCCATATTGGAGCTCCTACAAGTTGAACTTCAGAATATACAAGAGGGAATAGAACTAACAGCAGAGATAGCACTCTTGTCAGTAATGCCAACACAAAGTTGACCTGGGCGTATCTTGTTACCAATATATTTGTTAGCAGCCAAAAGGCAATCACTAGAAGATGGATGTCCAAAACAATTCCTAAAGTGGAAAATTGGAGATCAATAGTTATGAGCATCTGTCAATTAGAGAAACTGACAGCAGCTTTGCATGACAAAACTGCACAATTCAGCCTTAAATGGCAAAAGTGGGTGGGGATATGGCCCAGATAGATATCAATTTTGTCCCCTAAGAATTTCTTGTTGGCAGGGAGGGATGCTGCTCTCACTCGGGGAGGGAGATACAAGAAAATAAGGAATAACAAATATTGAAAATTGTTATGACACTGTGTAATGAACTGTGAAAATGTCTAAATAAATCCAGGATCACGGACTGTAAGAATGTAGACATCATACATATCAAAACATTCTTCCTATGACCAATGACAGCATAACCAGGTGCTAAGCACCAATTCAAATGTATGGAATTTTGTCTATCCGTGTTAAAACTCAATAAAGAATATATTAAAAAAAAGAAGAAGAGTGTCGCTCAAAATTTTCTCCGTATCATGCACAGTTGGCTTTATATGAACTTTAAACAACTGTCATTCTTGGGCAGGCAGTTCATGTGATGTAGCTGCCTGCCCCAGGACCTAAATCAAGCTACATGTAACCCTGGTGCCGGGTGTCTAAAGGCTACACTACCCTGCCTTAGCTGGCCAGACCAAAGTTGAGGGGCCTGGGTTCATACTTCACTTTAAAACTGGTTCTTTCCAAGATAACATAAAATACACAGTGCCTCCACCCTGAGTATACCTTCAAGTGGCTAGAATATACCATGGTACAGCCCCTGGGATGCTGTACCCACCCACATTATCATAGTATCACCCCACACATGACCCAATAAATAATTCAAACCCACATTTCAAACACTGGTGAATTATTGACTCTCTCTAATAATATGCTTACACACCAAAGTTATGCAAAAACAGCAACAACAATTCATTTACATGGGTTGAGGGTTAGGGATAGGAATTGGATGCAGAGGTTAGCTGTATACAGTTGGTTTGATTGGGTTAGATTGTACTCAGGATAATTGTTTTGCATTTAAGTTTAAACATTAATCACAGTGGCCACCCACCAACCTTCTAAGGTATTCAGATGCTTTCTCTGTCTATCGAACTAGCTGCATAATATGGCAGAAACATAGTATTAGATGCCCACACAATACCAGTCTCAAAATGTATTAGAACCCTGCAATTCCAAAACCTATTTCTGGGTACCCAGTACGAGAGTTCTTGCAGGTGCAGGCCTGGTAAATGTTGTAGCTGAGTTGGGGACCTTAAAGAGAAACATACTACTCTTGCATTAGATTTGATACACAACCTGACTGTAATATAGCAGATGTTAACCCTTTTCTGATTTGGTTGACTTAAACTCTGTATGCTGAACTTGGCAACACTTAAACTATGTACATGTCCCCAGGTGATGCAGGACTAGGTCCTGCATATTCACAGTTTAGTCGTCATCAAGGTTATAGGTGCCAGGTTGTATGGGCCCCATCAGTATTTTATGATGTGGGCCCAGCACCAGCAATAAAATAGTAAAAATGTTTCCTCCTTTTTTTCTCTGCATGAGTTGTGACCTGTGGGCATGCGTGCCCTCTATATGAGCTGTGGGCTGGCGTGGTGGCACCCCGGAATCTGATCGACCTTCATTGCCATTGGTGGGCTTATAGTAGCACTGACATTATTTGAAATTGGCACCTTTGGGCTTGGTGACCACCTGGGCGAGAAAGCACCGTTCCCTCTGTCGCAGTGCAAAGTTATTGGAAGGCCAGAGCATTTTTTTGAAATTGCCACCAAGGTGGCAGGACTGGAACACACCACAGGATCAGGAAGATCTCGGTTGGCTGAGAGAGGGCAATGGCGCCGGCCGGGCCAGAGGAGTAACAGTTGGTCAGCAATCACCACCAGATCCACCAGCGTGTGGCACATACAGTTTTGGACTCAAAGTTGGCCAATCACTGACCACCAGGGAAGTATTATTGTGGGCTGTAGCTGGCCGAGGAGTCACTTGAATGAGTCGGTTGTGGTGCCAGTAAGAACCATGCCATGGCGGCCGACTGCGGGTCATGTGTGGGTCTAGTGGCTGGGTTGTCATCAGACAGGGAAGCCTGAAGAGGACAGAGGACTGGGAGAGTGGAGGAGCCACAGGAGAGGAGGAGAGGAGTTACTAGGTCAGCAGAGCAGCTGGTGAGTCCAGTCTCCCGCAGAGGCAGAGAGCAGCTACCAGGCACCAGCCAGCCGAGAGGAGAAGCAGCATCCATGGGTTGTAACAGTAACTAACCAACCCAAGACAGCCAACGAGGCCAGCAGCAGCCAGGTAAGGTGGGAAATGCAGAGGAAGACGAGCCCAGGAGTAGCCCTGGCCTGGCAGTGGGAGGAGAGAGGAGAGGCAGCTGTCAGAACTCTCTGACTCTTTTCTTGTTGGTTGTGTGTTGTTGTTCCCACTAGTGAGGCAGCCTGACAGGCCAGTAGACTACTAGGCCACTGATGAGAAATGAAATAAAAACAGATTTAAATGTAGTGTGTGTGTAGATGCTCATCACATTCTTGCAGCTACCAAACGACGAGCTGACCAACATGTAGCTTAATTTCAAATCAATTAGTGGTTGGTATGGCCTCTGTTAACTGTTTGTAATGTCTGCTGCCTAGGAATTTCTGTTTTTTATTACATGGCATTTTATGAATGGGATCATTCGCTTGTTGTCCTGTTGTATTATTATTATTATTATTATTAAGGACTAGGCAGTAAGTGGGTGGCAGTAGAACTCAACATTTGCCAAAAACCTTTTTAATTAAGGCTGTTAAAGACAAGCTGGAAACATTATTTACAGGACTGGTCCTTAATAACCTGTGTGGAACAGTAGTAAATGTTTGGATTTTAGTCTCTGCCTGAGAAAGGCTATACTGTGTGTGTGTGTGTGTGTGTGTGTGTGTGTGTGTGTGTTTAGCGCCAGAAATCAAATACTTCCTTTACAAGCAGTCTGTGGCAATGATGAGTAGGGGCCAGATTCCTGAACTCTACTAAGTGTGCCCGTGGCTACTGATGGGATAGGGTGGGGTGGGATAGCTCATGGTCGTTGGTGAGTGCCTACTTCATCAGTGCATATCTCAGTGTGTGGATGTCCCTTCCCCAGTTATGTTTATTGTCAGTGAGACACTGCCAGGGCATTGTCCTCAACAAGGCTGAATTCAGTACTGAGTTGGGAATATTAGCTGGTCAGAATGCAAACTGCCTCAGTCATCTCCACAGTGTATTCCCCCACCACCAACAGTGCAGTCCTTGCATGCAAGGAACCTGGCTCCACCTTGGCCTCCACAGTCAACAAGGCAGAAGTGTTAACTTTAAATCGCTATAGTGCTTATTAGTTGCAGAATCTTTTTAAAAATATCAAGGATTTCAATATCGAATTTTATAAGCTCCGACATCCAGGACTCATGTTGTCAGCTAAACCATACATTACCGCATACACATTGGTGCCTCAGACTCCGACCCAGTCCTAGAAAATTAAAGAAATGTTACTACTAATACTAATAAGGATTACAGAAAGGGTACCTGCTTGTAGTCATGCGCTGATGTTGGCCATATTACTGCAGCTAGGTAAATGTTAACTTATTGTAAGGGAAGCATAAAATAATTTGTGGATTCATTGGCTTTTCAAGACTATGAACTGCAATAGAAAAGTTCACGTGCCAGGATTTTCTCATTACAGCTACTGAGTTGTCTTGTGTTGATTTTTTGTCACTTTATGTTGCCCATGATCTCTTCATTTTCAGAGCATCTTCTATTAGTGATACTTTGGTCACTGACTTTATTCAGCACTCATTATGCACTGCAGCGCATTTGACTATGCTATCTGGTTGGTCCCTGACTTGTCCAGCCTCCCATCTATGTGTGTGTGCATGGGGGTTGGTGGATACCACAGAGGGACCTCTGTAGTATAGGGCGGCTATGCACTGGCCTAGAGGTGCATTGGGAACTGTGATTTGAGGCCTTAGAATTTTGTTTGGTCCTTTATGTTCCTTGTTACAAAAGAAGTCTAAAGCAGTATAGAAAGATCCACCCATGTGCTATAAAGTCCGATACCCAGTCAGTCTGGCAGACGAGGGGTATGTGCAATTTGTTGGTTAGTACAGCTAGCTCTCTAGCCACTGCAGTTCATGGGATTCGCAGCCCTCAGTTACATTTGTTTGTCCAGAAGCATAAAGATCTAAGTAGGGGACTGGGGCCAATCCGAGAAGGGGGTTTCGGGCCAGACATCAAGGTTCAAAGGAAGCATGGGTTTGCTGTCTAGCAGATCCTCTCCTCTGCGACAGCTGGAAATTGTGGACATGGCAGTACAAATATCCCGTTTTCCAAGTGTTGGAACATTGAAAATACAAGGTGTCAGTGCCACCATGCCTCTCAGCCCTCCATACTGTTTCAGCAACCTGGGGACAATTGCCGGGGTGCCTGTTCATGACCCTAAACTCTCCTGAGTGGTGTGGCAGCCTGGGGGCACAGAGCAGTTACAACAAAGATGCTCCTGGTTTAGTCCATGTGCCCTCAGTTGAGGCTCTGCAGTATATATCCCATGCTGTGAATTACCAGCATTTCACTCCAATCCGGTGAATTTCCAAGTGCCATACCTCTCAACTATCCCTGATTACGAGGGCGTCATTCATTTTACCCCTCAAAATTGCTCAGTCTGTCACTCATCTGTCCCTCGAGAAAATGCGCTACCATCACAGAGAATGTGCTGTAAATTCAGACATTAAAGGAGAACTGTTCTGAACCTGCAAGTAACTTTCCAGTAGAACTTGATGAGAACTAATTCCAGTTTTGTTATTGTTTTATCTTCTGAGCCTGTCAGTAACCACAGTGGGCATTTCAGTTTACACTCTGGTACCTGGCCATTTTAGAACTGTATGATGTAGTATATGTCCCTTCCAGCCACAGAGTTCTACAGTAGAACACTGTGCCAATATTAGAAAGAGCAGAGCAAGGGACAGAAAGTACATCATACACTTCTAAAATGGTCCTTTCCACTATGTGTAAATCAGAGACATACACTGGGATACCTAAACATCCTATAGCGATGGAACAAAATTACATAATTTGGCCCAGTATTTAACAAGCATTTGTCAATGCTGAATGTTGTCACGCTGGCATTGGCATTGGCAGTGGCGAGCTAGAGACGCATAGTGCTGTGATTTTGTTAATGTATACAAAAGGTGATCTTGCACAATGAGCACACCATTGCGTGCCACAGCTGTGGAAGCAGCGTTTTGGGCAGGCTGTGAAAAATGGCAGCTGGACTGTTGATAAGGAGGTGTGCACAAATACCAGTGGTGAAAATGTGGCATGAAAATATTGCAGATTGATGAAGTTACAAGGGTGCATGGAAACTGCACAATGCCGCTTGCAACACAGTCATTTTAGGACTTTCGGCACCAAATTTTCAACATAGGCATTTAGGACCTTTGCTCATAAATAGTGTCACCGTCATTTCTTCAAACTGACCGGAACTGATTTCATACAGCGACCATGCAATTCTATGCCCGGCGTGCGAAATACATTTCAGCCAGCTGCATTGTTCATAAGGAGGTATGGAAAAATGCCAGTGATGAACAGCTAGAGTGAAACTATTACAAATTCACAAAGTCACAAGCGTGCGTACAAACTGCATAGCAACTCGTAAAACACTAATTTTATTGACTTTCATCTCCAAATTTTCAACATAGGCATTTTAGAACATCTGCTAATGAACAGTGTCACTGTCATTTTCATAATGTGTCTCAAACACGGACTTTCCACAGCGACCGCTATTCTCTGCGGAACTGCAAAAACAGATTTTGGTCAGGATGTGAAAATGACAGCTGTACTGATCATTAGGAGGTGCAGAACAATGGCACTGTGAAAATCTGGAGTGAAAATATTATAAGTTTGAGAACTTACGATGTGCAAACTGCATAGCGCATGCTCGTGACACAATCATTTATAGATATTGTCACCA
Organism: Neoceratodus forsteri; assembly: GCA_016271365.2. Lineage (NCBI taxonomy): Eukaryota > Metazoa > Chordata > Ceratodontiformes > Ceratodontidae > Neoceratodus > Neoceratodus forsteri. The sequence goes on along the minus strand of JADMNL010000023.1, from coordinate 96,699,939 downwards.
AATTTTCAACACAGGCATTTTAGGATCTCTGCTCATGAACAATGTCACTGTCATTTTCGTAATGTGTCTCGAACACTGATTTCATACAGCAACCACGCTATTCTGCCAAAGTGCGAAAACACATTTCGGCCAGGATGTGAAAATGACAGCTATACGGTTCACAAGAAGGTGTGGTAAAATGCCAATGTTGAGAATCTGGCTTGAAAATATTGAATTCACGAACTTCTGACGTGCATAGCAACTGTGCAACACCAGCTCATAAAACAATAATTTTTGGATTTTCCCACCAAATTTGCAACATAGGCTTTTGAGAGCCCCACCACCGTGAACAGTGGCACTGCCATTTTGTTACTCAGTCCCGAAGGTGATTCCACACACAGTGACTGCAAAATCACCTTCCGGGGACGAATAACGCCGTGACAGTGCAATAATTCATGAGGAGGGTCCCAAAAATCCCATGTTGAAAATGTGGGACCAAAATTCAAAAATACCTGAGATATGTACCAAAGTTGAAAAAACCCTATTTATGCCATTATACAGCTTACGGCATTTCCTTAGTTCACGATCGGCTTTGAAGAGTGCAGATATGTTCGGTCCACGAAGATCATCACGCGGATTCAGAGGTAAGTATGGGGTGAGGGTGTGTGGGAAGGCAGGGTGCACAGAGGGTGGGTGCCGGTGGGGGCAGGAGACTACAAAGGACCGTTTTCGTTTTACAGGTGAAAAACAAAACAAAAACATTGCCGGACAGTTTTTGCTTTAGGGATTTGTGCGCTGGGGTGGGCTCTTGAGTGCCACCCAACTGTTTGGGAGGTCTGTAGCCAATGGGGATTGGGCACCCTTGTCGGTACACAACGGGGAGAGGAATTTATGCCGACGGGGACTGGGCACCCCATCAGCACACAAAGACAGCGGGGGGCACTGAACTGAGGGGGTGGAGGCACCCCTCGGCATATAACAAATGGGGGTAGTTATGCCAACAGGGGTAGGCTCCCCGTTGGCGAATACAGAAGGGCAGAGTTAACTGACAGGGGACTGGGCACCCCGAAGTTGGCAGTTGGCGGCCACTGTGCTGCCATGCTCATAATGTCGGTGAGCACGTCCAGGAAAGGTCCGCTGCATTTAACGAGCTTTGCTCGGTTACGTGAGACCTTTTCTTAGATATGTGCTCGCCCATTATGTATGCATGGGGTGGCAGCTGGCATACAGGCTGATTGGGGAATGAGGGGCGCACCTGCTGAATTAACGTGCCCTGCATTGCCCAACAGCGACCGCACCTCCAAAGCTGCACTACCACAAAATGTTGCGGCGCAAGCATGCCAACATAAAAATATGCCTCCACTGTGAAAACTGACTTGCAGTCTTGCAAATTCAGTACAGGTCTCCTTTAAAGCAGAAAGCCGTATTATTCTAAGATGCTACTTTGAAAAAAACTTGTTACATGTAAATACAATGGTTTCCACCATGTTCTGAGCTTGTATCTCCATCTTGAAGATGTGTCCCTCATTTTGGGGGCAGTGTCCCTCACTGTCCCTCATTTGGTGTCTGTGTCCCTCATTTCAGTGAGAAAAGGTTAGAGGCATGTTTCCAGGTGGGCCCAGTACCACCTGGCCCCTCTCCCTGTAAGTCAGTCAGATCATTTTAATTCTGAGGTGTTAGGAGGCATGAAGGAAGGTTTCCTGGTGCTAAGAGCGTGTGAACTGAGTAAGAATACCTTCACGTTCCTGTTTTTGCATACTGTCTGTCTATTCAGATTTATTGACTTATAACTTGTGACAGCTTGACTAATTATATTAGTGTTCCTTCAAAGCAGCTCGTAGGTATCGTGACAAAGCAGCAAATGAAATATCAGGTTTCTGAGGGAAATCACCCCCAACAAAAATGTGTTTTTTTTAACCAGGTATAGCACACTAAGCTGAAGCTTTTTTAGGAGGCGACCTGGGAGCACAAGGAGGTTAAGTGACTTGCTCAGGATCACACAGTATGCAAGTGGAAGCTGGGGAATTCAAACCCAGGTCTGGTCTGCTGGATGTCACCAGATTTGTAGCTCAGAGCCTTGAGACCACTGCGCTATACTGCCTCCTGTTCCTCTTTGAAGTTTAACAACAAGGCTTTTAAAGAATATTTTCAATTTTTTCTCATACCTGAGGCCAGGACTTGAACCCCCCCGTTACTGTACAGGAGGTTTTGCTCTCATAGGCCCCACTAGAGAGGGCTTTGACCTCTGACACCTGGGCCAGAGGGACAAGGCTTTGACCTCTGACCCCACCAACATTTACAAACCCACTCCCTCTGATCAAGGCAAGTGAAATCAGGTTGTACAAGGCAAATCTTGGAAGTCACAAGTGGCTTCTAGCTGAGCAAGGCAGGAGCTTTGGTGCCCGTGTTTGGGGAGGCTTTTGCAGCTTTGAACAGACTAGGCACTTTTCTCAGCACTTGAAACAGCTGCCTTTCTCTGGGCATTGGAATTACTTCTGTAGAAACTTATGGAATAAGACCAGCTGGGACCAGGCCCTTGCGCTTCAACCCCACATTTGGCTATACTGCATATGGCAGTGCCTTTCGATTGGCTGCTGGCTACACAATATGGCTGCTAGTATTCACAGTCTCCCTGCAGTCCTTCACAGTCTCAATTTAAAATTTCGGTGCAGCCAGTTAACACATATTTATTTAATCTGTGCCCCACTGCTCAACACCACAACTGTGCCTCTTAACCACTGCCACTCTTTAACATTTAAATGCAGTCCCTAGCCTGTTGCTGCTGACGAAATATGTAGTCCTTAGGCAGCAGACAGGCAGCTTTAAGTGTCCTAACTTCATGTAGCCAGTAGCAGTATTTTATCTTTATTATCTCCCCATAGTTCTTTAGCCTCTTTAGTGCCCTGGTAGAGTGCTTGCCCGTATTTATATTTATATACAATTTAGTGCCTGTCGCTAGCACTAATATTTAAGGTCTCGGTGCTAGAACAGGCAACTCATTAATATAATATTCATGAGCGGGCCTTTTACAGCATTCAAGGTGCTCTTTAGTCACAAACTTTTGCAGCTTTGCGGTCCTGTCCAGGTTACTGGCCCCGCACTGCACCTTATGGGGACCAGGACCACCATGAAGCCATTCCCTTGACTGCAATAGCTGTCAAACACTAAGCGCACTTCTGCACATGTGCGAGCTCACTAGCCAGTTGTGAAGCATATGGGAAATGGCTGGCAGCTCTGCAGGAGCTTCGTTTGCCAAGGAGGGCAAAATGAACAAAAGGGACTGTCGGGCTTTCTGGGCACACACCTGGACTTGGGCCATAGCGGTGAGATCGAAGACAACCGGGAGATGCAGTAGGCACTCAGGAGGCAGCAGGAGAACAGGAGACAAATGGGCAAATGGGCGATTAAGGTAAGTCCCCATTTGGGGTTTACATTCATTTGACATTTTTATAGTTATTATTTAGATATACACCTTACTAAAGATACAGTCCTACTTCCTCAGTGAGAGTCGGCTAGTGAGTGCCCACTGCAGCCATGCCTACAAAAACATGTTTTAATGTGCAGGTAGGGAAGGGGCAGCAGTGTTATAAATAGGGTTTGAATGCACTGGGAGTGGTGGTGGCCTTTATACACTATTTGTGCATTTTGCAGGCAGCTGCACATGTTAAGAGGGGTATATACTGTACTACAACCCCTTAAAATAAATAGTGTCCCACGCACAGGGAAAGTAGTGCTCTGATTGGTCAAGAGCACTCCTCCATCTATAATACATCTGAAATACCTAGTTATTTTCTCATGCAATAAATTCTTTGTAAGGAGGCAGTATAGCACAGTGGTTTAAGGCTTTGATCTGCAAACAGGGAGACCTGGGGTTGAATCCCACAGCCCCAATTGCATACTGTGTGACCCTGAGCAAAGTCACTTAACTTCCTTGTGCTCCTTAGTCATACCTGTAAACAAGCTTTCAGCTTAGTGTGCTACTCCTGGTAAAAACAAAATGTGCTGACTTCTGGTCTTGCAACTTTTAGACTGCATGTGTACACTCTTACATGAAAGGTATAGTGGTTGCTCAGGTCATCAGGAATGGGGAAGAGAATGGAGGGCTTGGGAGGGCTAGAACCCTGGAGGAACAGTAGGTCCCACCCAGGAGCTAAATAGGGAACTCGACCTTTGGTCTTTTTCTGTCATCGTTGTCTATGTTTCTATCCACTCCCCACCCCACCCCACAATTCTGAAATAGTTATTCTGGCTAGACCACTGCATAGTTTTCAGCACCCCCGCCCAATCTGAACAACACAATGATCGTAATCACTGACGGCATTAGGAAATATTCATTTCAGCTACTGTATATCGTAGGTCCATAGTTCAAAGGCAAGGCAAGTTTATCTATAAAGCCCCATCCCTTGGGGATCAGGATGCCATACAATCATGGCAATATAGATAGATAGACAGATAGATCTGCTACATACAGGCCTAACTTACATATGTTAAAGTTGGCAATCATTGTTGATTGTACTCGATGAAATGTTGTTCTTTTCCTGCCTTCTAAATATTGCTTTGCTTTGTTATGATTTGTCTCCTTTTAGCCTTCCCCGAGGACGCATCTGAAGCGAGCTTTTACTCAGCTCAGTATGTCTTTTCTGGTGAAACATTTGAAATAATAATAATAATACCATTAGTGATGAGTTCTAGAGGCGATGGAGCAGCAACTCCAAATGCCCGCTCCCAAAAGCTTGAGATGGGAATGGGGACCTAGTGATGTCCCACTTCAGAAGGAGCAGAGGGACAGGTAGGGGCATAGGTACCAGGAGAATGTTGAGGTAATCAGGACCCAGACCATGTAAGTCCTTGAATGTCAACAAGTAAATCTTGAAGTTGATGGGCAACTGAATTAGCAGCCAGTGCAGAGCATGTAGGATTGGTGTGATGTGGTCACTTTGAGAAGTTCCTGCCAACCAACCAGGCCACCAAGCCTCCAGATAACTCTAAGTACAGAGTATTGCAGTAGTCTAGCCTAGCGATGACAAAGGTGTAGACTATCATCACCAGATCAGTAGATAAAAGATGTGACTTGATCCAGGCAATGTTATGGAGATGATAAAGAAATGAAAAAGCAAAGGTGGCACCTGTAGATGGCCAAAATTGTCTAAAACACAATAAAGATATCAAGCTAATAAAAATGAATTTTATTATGTACAGATTACATAGGGTTTAAAATGCAGTACAGCTAACAAACACGGTGTTAGGTGCTGTCTGTGCTGTACTGCATTTTTAAACCTATGTAATCTGTACATACTAAAAATCTTTTATTAGCTTGATATCTTCTATCATGTTTTGGATTATTTTTGGCCATCTACATGGGTGCCCAACTCTGCTCTTTGTTGATTTTTTTCTTTTCATTGAGAGAGCACCAAGGTATAAGTGAGTGAAGCCATCTTCTTGCTCCTCTGGGAGATGGTAAAGCCATTTTCAACTACAGCAGACACCTGCTTTTCCAATGGGAGCTTGATGTCCAGAATGACCCCAGATTCCTTTCCACATCTTCAGCTCTGAGTGGTTGGTTGTTTATAGAAGATACGTATGCCACTCTACTCATCATCACTGACCCATGCCCATAGGTGCTGGGTTGTAAAAGCCAGTGGGGCATTTGCCCCACCAATATTTATTGACCTGGGCTGAGCCCCATCAATATTTTCCAAATGCTGCCTTGATTTTTTTCTCTTGGTTGTTTATTTCTCAATTGCACGTGGCGCGCGCTCCTCTGCTGCTGTGATCTATGCCAGCTCCCCCATTTAATTGACTGGCAGGTGCGGTGCTGATATTATTTAAAATTTGTCTTTTTTGCCTGTTTGGTTTGGCAACCCCCCCAATCTGGTTGGTTGGCAAGTGGCATTTTTCGACTTGCGGCATTGCGCACTGTTATTGGTCAGGGAGGCGTATAGGCCACGATACATATGCGTTTGTGTGATGTGTGACAAGTGATAAGGCGGCGTGCGGCAAGTTGATTAGGTGAGGTAGGGTGAGGAATGGATGGTGGAGATTTTCCCATTGTTTCCTCTGCCATTTCCTCAACTGACCTGATCTGTCCATTCCATTAGTGGCAGCCTAGGAACCCTAGAGAGTAGTCGGGAGAGCAAGCATCAGCGCCATAGACCCACCAGTGCTGCAGTGAGGTGATGCAGTGGGAGGCGGCGGCAGGAGGCGGGGCGGGATTCAGGGGAGAGTCGATGTGTAGAGTCCACTACAGGAGTCCAGGGACACCAGGACAGAAGACACAACTCAACAACAGGCAGCAAGCTGCAACTTGGAGGAAGGCAGCAGCCTAGGACAGCAGACTGAGCAGCAGGAGGCCCAGGCCAAAGCAGCAGACTAGTGGTGCGTGCAATGCTGCCTGAGCAGAGGAGGAGATCAGGGATGGGGTGGGAGTATAGCGATGCCGTGGGTCGGAGATGACTTGAGCACAATGGGTGAGGTAGGGCAGGGTTGGGGTGGGATCTAGCCTGGTGGTTTAGGCAGGTGGTGCAGCAGGCCAGGCAGGCCTACAAACAAGTTAAGTGGGCGGTGGGTGCTGGGTGATGGTCACTGGCACTGCCAGGTGTAGGTGGTGTTGTGGCCTGGGGTTGCCTTCTTGGAGTGAGGAGGGTCAGTCCAGGTGGGTGGCACTACAGCACCAGGGAGGCCCAGCAGTCTAGCAGGTCCAGCAGCAGTGCAGCAGCAGACAAACTGGACAGAACCTTGGGAGCAGCGAGGTGAGTAGCAGAAGGTGCCACATCATCATTCATTCTCAGATTTCCCAGCAAAGTAGGCAACTGCCAGTAGGCTAGTCTAGGAGGATTTTTCTTTATTGCATAATTGTACCGTTAGTAACTGACTGTAAGAAATGTATGTATGTATGTATAACCATCCTGTTTAAGGATCCAGGAGGAAGACTGTTAGACTGGTACTGGACTGTACTGTCATAAGTCCATTTTCGTAATTGCATGGCCTTTTGATTGGGGCTTGGGGCCAGGGTTATCAGAGCAAGTGCCCAACGCTGAATTTTAAATTTGCCAGCCAGCAGTGAGCCTTCCCATGGCAATAGGGTCACTCAGCACCAATTCAACACACTGGTGGTTACACAGGGACTTTATAAGGGAGCTCCCTACATTAGTTAAAAGGAAATACTGGTAAGAAGATGGCAGCAGCAGCCTTCAGTCAGGAGGTTACCAAGTTTAAGTTGCACAAATAGTGTGTTGTGGTGTGATGGTGGTGGCCACTGGGCATTGGTGGCAAGCTGAGTGTGAGGGCTGCACCTGGGGACCTTTTAGTGGCAGCGCAGCCTAGGGAGTCCCAGTAAAGTTTATTGGCATTAATGGACGATGCTGGACCACCTTGTGTTTTTCAGAAATTCAAGCAGTATTATGGCACTGCTGTGCAGAGCACAGGTTGCGTCCGAGCATCATTTCAGTTCAAGCAAGGAGATCACAGTAATGCTAAATCTCAGGAAATAAATGGTGGATGAAAGCAAGCAGTACGACAAAATTAACTTCGCAAATACTCGGTTCTCAAACTGATAATTATTGCACTAGGAGTGGGGCAGGCCCCAATGAAACAAGCACTACTATAAAATAAAAGGCTTCAGCAACCAAAACAAAAAATTCTCACTATCATCGGAGCACCCTGGGAGTGTGGTGGGTGGAGCGCCCACAAAAAGAAACATTACAATATACCTTCTACTTTCTTTTTTATTACTGCCATTGGGGGCTCCACCCCACACACCCATGCAATAATCAGCCAAAAAGTGTTTCATTTAGTTTTTTTTCAGGACTGCTGAACCTTCTTTCTTTTTATTTTCATTTTGTGGAAGTGAAGCATACATACCAAAGAAAGTTGCCTCTCATTTACTCTTGTTTATTCTGTAAGGGAGAAACATTTGCATGACGTGGGCATGCACAGCACACTACTGTAAATGTTGAAGTTGCAGCGGATGGTCCAGGATCCTCCACTATCACCAGTTTATCTGGCTTCTCATAGCATGGAATAATGACTGAATGTGATTGTTATGATGAAATCTGCATAAGGCACAAGAAGACCAGTCTGTTGGCAATGCATTACCTCATTTGCATTAACCTAAATGAAAGTGTTTTTGTTGAAGCCATCTCATTCTTGTCTCTGAAGAGTATCAGTGCATGCTAATTGTTGGAGTAGTGACCACCGTGGTAGTATCCTGGGGTTGTGCTGAGTTGCTGACTAGTCATTAATCTTTCTCTGGGCGGTCGATGGAGGCACTGCACAATCAATTCATGTAGATACAGAGACACTGTCGGGCTTGTCGGCAGATAAAGGGCCTACAACCTACCTAGTCTGCCCATCTGAGCTTTTAGTTCCCTCTGTGTGTACAAGTGTGTTGCTCCTTGCCCCTGATCTCCAGAATTCCCTTATGTCTATTCCGCATTGATGCATTCTTAAATCCTGTGATTGTTTCAGCTCCCAGCAGCAGCAGAAACAACTGCTAATGTAATGTTTGTGTTGTCTGTTTTAACTTACTTGTTGCAAAGCTAAACAAAACATCATCCCCATTTTTAGACAGTGTGGAGCTAACAATGCTAGGGACATGCTGCTGGGAACAGCATGGTGGTCACTGGTCAGTACCACCAGGTACTGTGCATGGCTTGCCATTAATCTAATGTCAGCCTCAGGTACACCCGTATACTGCTGTGCCACGCAAAGAGGAGTTCTCCTGCATACAGGGTACAGCTTTATATACAGTGGATCTGAAAGTGCTAAACAGCCAAAATTGGAGCACCTTTACCATAGTGATAGCGCACAGCAGTGCACCATGTTGCCTCCCAGTTTCCTACCACCAGTCCAATCCCTGAAAACCTTGTCTTTGTTGTAAAGATCCATGCATCTACTGGTCCCACACCAATTACCATTCTGATCCCCCATGAACATGGTATTTAATGTTCCTGGCATCTTGTGGACCCTGGCCACCACCTCAGTCACTGGTGATCTGAACCGAAATAACCATTTATCTCAATCCCTATATGTAGTCATCTTCTCAACCCACACCCACCCCACCCCATTGCCAGTCCAAACTCAAATAACCCTTTTGTCAATCTCTGGCATCTAGCATTCACCTCACCCACCCTGATCATTGGTTTGAGCCTAAATATCCCTGCCATCTAGTAGCTTCACACCCCCATCATCAGTCTGAACCCCCATCCCTTCACTCCCACACAGGTCCCTCAGCCCCTCCCTTTGGTCCTCCCCTTACCCAAGCTGGCAGCTTCCATTGGGTGACTGACTGTCATAGCCCCTGCTCACTACCTCTGGCTTCTGCCATCTGAGTGATAAGGAGTGAGCTTGCCTTTGCTGTGGAAATAGGCAAGCAGCTGTTCTACAGTAGGTGAGCACTTGCTCCCTCCCTATTACTGAGACTGTGGATGGCCAAGGGGGTGAGTGGAGGGCTGTGCCAGTCACCTCACCACCACTGGGAGGGGCTGCCAACAGGGGTGAGAGACACAGAGGAAGGGGACAGAGAAATCTGAATGAGTTTGATGGGGAGGGGATATGAACTAGCAATCGGGGTTGTGGGGACCAGCATGCTTTATTAACAAAGGGTTATTTGGGCTTGGACTTACAAGTCTGGAGTGGGAGGACCACTAGATGCCAGGGATCATTTTTTTTGAATTTGAAAAAGCAGTGATTGGGGGGATGGGGTGTCTGCTATATTAACTGCTTATTTATTTGGTGCATCTTATAGTTATGCCATACTTATTTAGTTTTTATTTATTTAGTTTTGTTGACGGGTAAGTGCACTAGACCGATCCTGCCTATTGTCAGGTACGACCCGGTGAGGGGATACAAATGAATGTCAACTGACCTTAAACCAGATTAAGCTGTTGGTGGTATTTTTAGTGAATGAGGATATGTTTGTAATGTACTACTGTAGTTTACACCTTGGGGTGTAACAGAGTTTACCTTGAGGGTTCCACAGAGTATTTGGCAGGGTGCTGTAATATGTAATTGGGTGTATTTAAAGGCAAACCTTTATAAGTGGCACAGAAAATTAGGATTTTGAAATTCATGATGTCACAACTGCTGAATACATATGTAATGTACTACTGTAGTTTGTACCTCCTCACTAGTATGTGCTTATATTGCACTGTGATATTAATTAATTTTATTGTATTTCATACTCCACATTGTGCTTGTTAACTGTACTCTCCCAGTCTGTGACGGAAAACAGGCATATTGCTGTGTAGTGCACATACCCAGTAATCAAAAAAACAAATAAGCTAAATAAATACTTAAATTCAGAGAAACAGCATGTACCAGTCGGACTGTATTGCCTATCTGAATATGTCGCCCAGGCTGATCCTGGTGTGCTATCTCATGTGTAGTACTATAGGCTGTGTGCCTGTAATTGCTGGCTATCAATGTGGGGCCACTGTCTTTTAAATGGATTTCTTTGTATACCTGCCCTTAGCCAGTATGGACTGAGAATGACACGGGCTGTTTAAAGGCAATGTACCATCTTGTTTAACTGGCAATGTAGAAAAGAGGTTACAGGGTCTGCAGTCTGTTGTGGTATGAATGGATCTGAGTTGAAAAGGAAATAGTAAGCACTGTCATAATGGAGCACCATCAGTTGTGAACATGATCAACAGGTGTCAACGTCCGACTGTTCAGGTTGGAGAGTCAGCGCAGACAAGTGGGCTGGTGGGAGCAGTACAGTCACCAAGACATTGCAGCTGTCAAGTAGGAGGAAGGAAAGGACTGGGCGGAGTGGCAGGAAGGTGCTGCAGTAGTCATTGTGGAATGGACTTCATAATTAGGGCAGTGCCTGGGTAAGGAGGAGGATATTGTTTACTGAAACACTTATTTTCTCAGCTGGATTGACTGCTGTACTAGGAGGTCAAGTAAGTTGCAAAGAACAGAGTATTTTTCAGGGTGCTGTAATACGTAATTGGGTGTATTTAAAGGCAAACCTTTATAAGTGGCACAGAAAATTAGGATTTTGAAATTCATGACGTCACAATGTTTTAATTCTGTTATAGTACACACAGTGTTGGCAGAAAAAAGGCCATTGGTCCATCCACTCTAACACAGTTCTTCTTGAGAAATCTACAACCCCACAATGCCTCTGTTCCACCAAAAAATCATTCTGTTAAAGTTTTTAAAAACTAACTTTTAAATAGTGTTTCAATTTCTTTCCCTACCTAGGGCCAAGGTGTAAACAGGCAGACACCCACATTATGATACAAGGTACTCTGCTCCCATAGACCCCTGGTGGTGGTGGGTTGATCTCTGACCCCAGCTAATAGGATGGGGCTTTGACCCTTAGAACCCGATGATTCACCTCTGACCCTGTGACAGGTGTGGGGCCTTGACCCATGGGCTGGGGGTGAGGCTTGACCCGACCCCTGGACCCTACAAAATTTTACAAACCCGGCTCCTATGCCCATGCCAGCTGGTACTTCTGTCTTACCAGGGCTAAGGCAAAAGTCAGTTGAGCCGCCCAGTTGTTCATCTCACCAAGGCACTGCCCTAGCACAGAGGCAGTATCTCTCCATTCAGGAGTGCAGGACAGGTAGAGTTGAGTATCATCAGCATAGCAGTGAAAGTCAACATCATACAGTCTAATGATCTCACCCAGTAGCAACATATACCCAGCAATCAACATGGGGGCAAGGATTGAGCCTTGAGGAACACCAAAGACCGAAGGTGAGCACAGCTGCTCCAGAGATGAAATTATGTAGAGCAACCTGCTGTGTTCTCCTGGTAATGTGAGACTTGAGCCAGCAAAAACAGTGCCATTGAGTCCCACACACAGTAATTCCTCAGCTTATTCAACTGTACCCTATGGTCAACCATGTCAAACACCATTGAAAGATCCTGGAGGACTGAGGTGGAACATAGCCCTGGATCCTTTGCCATGAGGAGATCATGTGACACTCTGGCGAGAACAGTCTCCATCCTATGGCGTAGTCTGAAACCCAACTGTAGAGGCTCAAAGATGTCAAATTATTCCATATAAGCCTTGAGCTGTGCCACCACCACCTTCTCAATTATCTTCCCTAAGAAGGAAGGGTTCTGAGATCACCCTTTAATTTGTGAAACTGTCAGGGCCCAAAGATTTTTTTTTGAGAGAGGCTTAACAGCTGTCCTTTTCAAGGTGGCAGGAAAACACCTTCATCAAGAACACCCAACAATCTCAGTGAAATTGACTCCAGGGATTCCAGGCAGCCCAAGAGCAACCAGGTAGATGGGAGGTCCAACTTACAACAGGTAAGATGCAGATCTGAGATCACCCAGAGCACCTCCTATACAGCTGGGTGAAACTCCATCCAGGTTGGTAAATCATCAATACCCTGTACCATCTTCGAGCAAACTGCCAGAGCACCTACAGGTCTTACTCAAATATCTTTTGCTGCATTGTGTATATATACACAGTGTGGGGAGTTAGTCTATACTCTTGGCTCGACCGATGGACCCTTTTCTGTCTCCTTTTTCCTAGTTATCAAAACTTCTGTTACAACAGCACTTTTCTCTTGCTTTTCTTCTCCCCTCCCCACCCTAGGTTGGCCACCTAGCGTAGCTCTTACTATCCCTACTAAAATTCCTACTAGTTCTCTCTTTTCATTGTTTTCCATTTCAATCCATCCAGTCCCTGGAATGATGCCAAACACTCGGAGAGGTGTTGTGTAAAGTACATAAGTACATTTTGTGTACAAAAACATGAAGGTTATTTTAAATAGGAATAAATACAGTTAATAAAGCCTTTTTAAATAGAAAGATTCAGAAGCCATATAAAACACTAATAATTTCATGATTAGTACAGTTATAAGAAATCCTTAAGGTATTTTCATAAATTCACATTATAAACCTGTTACTGTATGAAGCTAAACCAAAAAACTGTGGTATGCCTTATAAAATGCTTAGTCATTATGAATCAGAGATATAGAAGTCAATATCCACGTAGATAAACACTGTACCTTTAATTGAATCAGGAAGTCCCTGGAACAAACAAACTCCCTTGGTTTTAAAACAGCATGTCCAGACATGTAACAGCATGTTCAGACATGAAAATAAAAGGGCTTAGTCAGGTGATCCCACCAAAAGATATAAAACCTCTTCACTGAGTTTACTTCAGTTCAGTCCAGTGGGGTTCAGCCCTGAAAGAGGAGAGAGAGGTTCTACTGCTACTGTAGACAAGCTGTTGAATGCAGATGGGAAGGGTCTTAGGAGCTCTAAGATCCAGGACTGTATTATGTGAGAAACTACTGATGTTAAGTAGTGATTTTCTTTGCAATTTTTTGTTTTGATTTCTTATTCTTGAACTTTTGAAAATAAATATCACACCATGGTGTGTTTGAAACCTGTAAATTTGCCTTGTCTGATGTTTATTCCATTCGCTGATGCACAGCAAATTTGTTTTGCTATATTGCACTTGTTTGTCACTTGTTATTGTGTGACTGTTGTCTTTCTCACTGGTTCCTCCCGTTTCCCTGCTTTCAGAGGTCTAATCCTCGCCTTTACTTTCCTCCTTCCGTATTTGTTTAGATTTATTTTTCCTGTGTATGAATTTAGTGCTTGTGAAAGGTGCTGGATTGACAGCACTGGAACATAAGTCCTCTGCTTGTCCACACTGACAGGTACAGCAGGGGCAATCATAGCATAGCTTCCCCACACTACCCGTCAATGTGCCTCAACCCTGCCATGGAGATATCACCACATAGGTGAGAGAGTAGTACAGACTTATTGCCCATTCAATCCTTGGCCTCTCATGTGAGACTGCCAACAAGGGTGTCAGCTAGTGCCAATTGTGTTGGTGGTTTTGTGATGTGGATACCTGCCCACTGGGAACTGGACTGAGACCACAACAACTCATTTCTTATAGGCCACTGGACAGCCTCAGGTGATAGTGGCTTCTGACCACTATTGACCTGTGCTGGATTTGAAACAGTGACCTAGAGGTGAAAGGTTCCTTAACCGCTACCAATCCACTGAGCCATCCAGTTCCTCTCCTCCTCCTCCTCCTCCTCCCATGTTTGTATTGGAAGAAGACTTTACTTTTGCCTGCAGATCCTGCTGCTGTCCTGCTGTTCAGAACTTCCTAGGCTTTCTTAATTATTTTATTTTATTTTTTTTTTACAATTTTTTGACCAAGAAGCAAGAAAGGCGCACTAAGCTATGGACTGTTTCAGGTATGTTCTGGGAGTACAGGGAAGTTAAATGACTTGCTCATGGTTTGCAAAGCATGCAAGTGGTGGCTGTGGGATTCAAATCCAGTTCTCCAGATTTGTAGCTCAGTGTTCTTAACTACTACATTATAGTGCCTCCCTAAAGGCTTACGGTCCCTCAGTGCTGCTCTGTATTCCTGTCCGGCTTGAGGCAACTCTTCTTGTTCCAGTAGTCATAGACTTTCTTTTGGTCAGAATCAGCTGATTGATGTCCCTGTTGAGCCGGGGAGGGCACTTTTTACCTGTTTCTCCTTCCTTATTGTTTACAGGAATACAGAGCTCTATGTCTGCTGTGAGTATTCTCTTCAACAAATTCCACAGGTGTACTATATTACCAGCCTCAAGCAGCTGCTCAGAGACCCTTAATCACCAGGTCCTTCAACTCTGCAAAGTCAGCTTTTCTGAAGATCTAAGTCCTGGTGGCTGAAGCCCTCAGTCTTCCTTGTTACCCAGGAGGAAGGTTGCCCAACTGTGGTCACTGCCATCCACGGGTTCCTTCATGTTCACACTGATTCCATCCCCACTGCTAGAGCAGAGGCCACAGGTGGCCTCTAACCTAGTCCTGTTCAACATGCTGTTCTAGGAAGCAGACCTTGAAGGTGAAGAGGAACTCTGTTTCAAGCCTTGCCGTTAGTGCTGTCTAGATGCCACTCTATGCCAGCGAGACTGAAGTCCACCAAGATCATCACCACACAGAGGTGGGCAAGCAGAGTAGGTTCAAGCCTAGTGCTTGGCTCAGCTCCACCTTTGTAAGCAACTGAGAGCTGAGGTCGAGCCCAGCCAGTTATGATCAAAGTAAGCATTTTTGTCACTCTGAGCAGTCAGTGCAGTGGATGAAATGTCTAACTCTATCATGCAACTCATAAGAAACACTGTCCATAGCCATGGCTTTGCTCATACTTTGACTTGTAGAGTCAAGTCAGACCCCTGGCCCAGCTCTGGCTTGGCTCTAGGTGGCAAATTCAGGCTTGCCCACCTCTACCAACACAATTGATTTAGCTGGTTTCATAATTTTCCGAACCAGCTAGGTATCATCTTCCACTAAGCTGTTTGGAGGCCTGCAGCACACCCCCAAGATGGCGCTGTTCACCCAGCTCAACCCAGATGAGCTCCAGTGGCACTGTTTATACCCCTGATGCCCTCTGTAGTGATCTGTATGCCTTACAAAGAAAGCCACCCACCCACTTTCCTGTCAGGTCTGTCTTTGAGCAAGACTACTGTATAAGGTGCTTGAAGGTATAGTCTGCAAAGGTGGAAACCCCAAGCCATAAGGCACATGCTTTGTTCCATTTATGACTCTTCAGTGTGGTATAGCCATGATCACAACCCAACACAGAGTGTCAAGCCAGCCAGTGTTGGCTGTTTGTGATGTCATGGTGAGCTCAAAGCTTTTCATTATTTCAAAAGGCAATACTGCAATTTTATTGACTGGCCATGTTAAAACCTTCACAAAACTTTCTGCAGAATATCACCTTCATAACAAGGAACACTGTAGATTTATACAGATACGTCATTACCTCCAGACAGCCCTGGGGCTCAGATAGATGACTCTGTGTTTACTCCACTAATCCATTTAATTCAAGGTACTCTACAAGCACATGGCTGAGCCACTTCATCTCAGCCTGTTACCAAGCATTGCTGCAGGGTACATTGACAAATACAGACTGTACCACAACTACTTGGGAAGCAAAATTGTCCATCAGCCTGACACCAGAGGAATGGACCCAAATCTGGACTAAACAACATGGGGACATTTTCAAAGAAAATGCACCAGCACATCTGAGATGTGCTGCACATCTTAAGAAATGTGCCTAGCACAATACTGAAAGGGAGGAGATGCATTATGCGCATCTCCCGCTGCACAAGCGCAGCCATAATGTATGCAGTGCATCTCCAGGGGAGTGCCCATGAATATGCGCACATCCACATGTTCAGCAGAGATGTGCAACTTAATTGCCCACACATCTTGGAGATGTGCCACATAAAGTTAGGCATAGGAGAACCATACCTAAGCCCAGGGCACCCACAGGTGGGCTGCTGTACTGCACACAGCAGCACAGCAGCCATCAACCCCTGCAGCCGGTGGCAAGCACCCCCCATCCCTGAACCCCAATCGAAGTGTAAATAGTAAAAAGTACTCATTTCTCAGTTCCTGGTAGTCTAGTGGCACCCTTTCCCATCCCTGAACCCCAATCATGGTAGTAAAAGTAACATTACAGTGCCCCAGTCCCTGGTAATCTAGTGGAACCCCCAAACCCTGAACCCCATTCCCCATGGCCTTACCCATGCCCCCTGTCCATAGTATTGGGACCCCCCTTCCTGTCCCAATCCCTGTTCAAATAAAACAAAGAGGGCACCCAACCCCTTTTCCATAGTGTAGTGTCTGCCCCCATCCCAATCCTCGGTCACATACAAATAATGATCTCCCCATCCATTTTCCAAAGTGTAGTGCCCCATCCAGATCCTAATTCGAGTGATACATAATAACATCCTTCCCATTTTCGTAGTGTGGTGAAACCCCACCTCCCCACCCACTGGGGCACCCACATCCCCCACTCCTCCTGTCCCAGCATGGCAAGCAGCACAGCCCTCCGCACACCTTCACGGCTGCCCACCCACTGAACTCTCAATGACTGACAGGTTAGGGGACACTACACTATGGAAAATTGGGCCAGGACATACTTTATTGTATTTGAATAGGGATCATGATGAACCTGGGGTTTATGGTTCAACGTGACTGGGTGGGGAGGGTGGCAGCCTCCCCACGCATCCTGCCGGAAGCATCCCTGCAAAAGGTATGCAGATGTGGCCATAATGGCATGCAAATGGCCAGTTTGCACCTTGAATGCCTAATGGCCACATTTGCATGTTCCTGGCTGAATATCTGGAATTTGGTCCCGGTCATCTGTGGATGTGCCGCGCAGCCCCATTCCAGGTATTTAGGCCATCCCCAGAATGCGCTGGTGCATTGTTATCAGCCTCCAATTGTGCCACCTGTTGGCATGACATATTCAAACAAGATGCATGATCACGCATCTCGCTTGAATATAACATTTATTTGAACTGGCCCATTTATTTGGGCAGCGCATTGATATGCGCTGGCAGTCCCCTGGGCTTTGAAAATGGGGTCCATATGCTTACTAATTCCTATCAATATGGGGAGTTTGGCTAGAAAATTGTTATTAGTTTTTCAGACACCCCTTACACACACACACACACACCATGACCAAACTCCCTAGAATTAAAGATGTGTCATGCTGGAGGTGTTACAATGCAGAAATAGCTACTCATACTCACATGTTCTGGTCCTGCCTCATCCTGACCCCTTCTGGGATGCGGTAAGTCAGAAACCAACAACTCTAATCTCAGTTTATGTCACACTAACTCCTGAAGCAACACTCCTGCTTCATCTTCCCCATCAAAGATAAAGCCAAAATGTATCTCATAGGAATACTCTTAACAGCAGCAAAAAGACAATTATGAGATTATGGTTTAAATCTGGCCCTCCTCCCACTATGGCCCAGTGGAAAACATCTGGGACATTTATAAAATGGAAGTGCTTACAGCCCAGTTACAAAACATTATACTCAAGCTCAAAATAGATGGAACTGCTGGCTGCTACATATACCGGGGAAAAGGGCCATGAGAATCCTGAAGGGGAACCGGAGAGGAATAACATAATGGGGATCAGCATACTGGAAGGACACTGTAGATAAAAGATGAAACAGACACTAGCAAAGACTGACACAGTCCTCCTAGCCCAGCCTATTTTCAGACTGCATTCCCCTGCCACTTCCCTGACCCCAGCACCAACACCATTAAAATGTAGGTCATGAATAACTTGTACCATAAAATTGTAACCCTAAAGAACAAAGTATAATATACTATATAATATAGTATGATACAAAATATATAATACATAAATATAACGTAACACAACACAATGAATGACATAACAAAACACAATGAATAACATAATACAGCACAACACAATGAATGACATACAACACTATACAACATGAGTGACGTACACAACGCAACCCAATGAATGACATAACACAACACAACACCTAGAATAACAACATAACACAACATAACATAATGTAACACATAGAATAACATAACACATAGAATAACAACATAACATACATTATACATAGAATAACATAACATAAATAGAATAACATAACATACATTATACATAGAATAACATAATATAACATAACATACATTATCGTGAGAATAACGTATGGGGTGGTGTCTGTAATAGAGGTTTACACACACCCAAGGTGTTAGATGCTACATAAACCCCAAGAGCAAAGCTTGAGGAGTTTGTGAAAGCATCTGACACCGAAGGTAAACTCGGTTAAACACCACCCATATTTTATTTCCTGTAATTGCTGGGTGTTCTTTTTACGTTTGCTTGCCGCATGTGCAAGAAAAATAGTGCCATCATCCGAGTTTTCAGAGGTGTGTCAGCCCTCTTCCAATTCAGTCAGTGTGTGGCGGCGCGATCCAGTCCGCATGCATGCTGGAGCTGTCTATGACGGCTCCAAAATGCAGTGGCATACAGTTGAGGAGCTATGCTTCAGTGAGCAGCGATAAGATATCGCTTGCTCATGCGCCCGAAACTCCCCTACACATACACACAGAAATGCTGCATGCGCGCCTGCGTGCTGCTGACACGTATAGCCGAAGGGATGCCCAATCCCCTGCTGGCTGTGCCGCCCTCAAGCCTTCCACATGCCATCACGCTGGGTGCCCACCCCAGCGTGGCAACTCATAGAATAGCCGACGGGGTGCCCAATCCTCGCCGGCTCCACTGTCCTCACCCCCGAGTACTGGGTGCCACGCTGGGAGCCCACCCCAGCATGGCAATAGATGCTATGGCTGACGGGGTGACCAATCCCCATCGGCTCCACTGCCCAACCAGCCTGCTCCTGTGCCACGCTGGGAGCCCACCCCAGCATGGCAAACGCCCCACATCATCAATTTAAAAAAAAACTGTAAATTAAAACGGCCCCCCCACAACCCGCACCCACCCAACCACTGCGCACCCTGCCTCCCCACACCCCACCCCATACTTCTCCGGAGTCCGCACGACGATCTTTGTGGACCGAACACATCTGCCCTCTTCAAAGCCGATCGCGAACTGAGGAAATGCCGTAAGCTGTATAATGGGATAGATAGGGTTTTCAACTTTGTTGCATATCTCAGAATTTTTGGAATTTTTGCACCAATTTTCAGCGTGGGTTTTGGGACCCCTTCTCATGAATTATGTCACTGTCATGGCGTTATTCGGGCCCGAAGGTGATTTCATAGTCACTGCACCAAATCACCTTTTGGGACTGATTAATGAAACGACACTGCCAGCATTCATAAGGTGGGCTCTCAAGAAACCTATTTTGAAAATTTGGTGGAAATCAAAACTACTGTTTTACTTGCGTGCATTGCGCAGGTCTCACGCACGCCATGAAGTTCGCGATTTTCAATATTTTCACTCCATATTTTTCAACATTGCCATTTTACCACACCTTCTTATAAGTAGTACAGCTGTCATTTTTCACATCTCACCCAAAATGTGTTTCCACCCATGTAGCGCACAATGGCGCAGTCGGTGTCTTGAAATCAATGTACGGGACAAATTAAGAAAACCACAGTGACACTGTTCATGAGCAGAGGTCTTAAATGGCTATGTTGAAAATTTGGTGAAAAATCCTAAAAATGACTGTTTTATTGCGTGCGCATGCAGTTCCCACGCACGCCGTAAGTTTGCTAATTTTCAATATTTTCACTCCAGATTTTCAACATTGCCATTTTATTACACTTCCTTATGAACAGTACAGCTGCCATTTTCATATGCTGCCCAAAATGTGTTTTCGCATATGTAGCACAATGGTGCTGTTGTTGTGCTGAAACCAATGTCTGGGACAGATTAAGAAAATCACACTTACACTGTTCATGAGCAGAGGTCTTAAATGGCTATGTTGAAAATTTGGTGACAAAATCCATAAAATGACTGTGTTACGAGAGCACTGCGCAGTTTCACGCACCTCGTGAGGTTCATGACTTTGTAATACTTTAAGTCCAGATTTTCACCAGTGGTATTTTTCCACACTTCCTTATTTACAGTACAGCTGTCATTTTTCACAACATGGCCAAGTGTGTTTTCACACTTTCAGGCAGAGAATGCATGGTTCGCTGGGAAATCATTGTTCGGGACAGATAAAGAAAATCACAGTGACACTGTTCATGATCGGAGGCACCAAATGCCTGAGTTGACAATCTACTGTAAAAATCCCCAACCTAATTATATTACGGGTGTGCATTGCACAGTTTCTATGTACGTTCGTGACTTCACCATTTTTAAATATTTTTACTGCAGATTTGCAACATTACCATTTTTACACCTCCCCATGAACAGTACAGCTGTCATTTTTACATCCTGTTCGGAATGTTTTTGACCTGTGGTGCTAAATGCCGTAGTCGCTGTGCATAAGCAGCTTTCGGCTAACAAACTGATATTCCCTGTTCATGAGGTGGGGTCACAAAAATCATGTTGAACATTTGGGTGAAAATACTAACGAATGCCTGAGGTATTAGGGTTTCCAACCATAACGCCCAACCCTGTAGAGAATGACAGGAATCAGGGGTGTGACTTGGGATTCTTGCCTGCAATGCTCATACCATTCCACCCTGTAGCCAGTAGGAGGCATCAAGGTATGCCTTTTCGGGCCCCAAAGTTCATCCCATTTTCCATATCGCACCCATCTCACCATATTTCCTAATGGAATGGGAAGCGCATAAGGGCCAAAGACCCCAAGGAACACTGTGATACTTGTCAGTGTCTGCAGGGTGGGGTGTGGTGAAATGGTGTGGCCATTATGCCTGGCCCAAAGGCACACCCCAATGCCTGTCACTCTCTGCAGGGTGGTGGTGGGGTTGGCTTCAGTTCAATACTTCACTGCCATTCCTATTACGCAGCTCTGTAACTTCTACACTACCACTGCCAATGCCAGCAAGCAAACATTCGGCATTGACAAATGCTGTTTTGCCACAGCAATTACATAAAATAAAAAGACAATCCTGTGCAGCCGAGTCGGTCAGGTTTGAGCGTACGGTCCACGGTCGCCTTTATTTATTTAAAAGGTTTTTTATTTATTTCTTTTCAGTCGGCAGCTGAAATTTAGTTTTTATTTCTTGGTACTTGATTTTATTTTTCACAGACACTTACCACTGCATCCAAGTGGTGGCAATCTCGAGGAAGACAAAGCGTGACTAAGCGGTGTGAAAAAGCTGTAGGCGGGTAAATGCACAGAAGCGAGGAGAAAAGCAGGTGTGTTTGCCATTATAAACACTCCTCTATAATGGCATATTACACCACAGTTTCCCTGTGGGAAAAATGAAGAGCCAGTAATTATTGAAGGAATAATGCCTACAGCGTGGGTGTTATGCTGGGATAACATCCCACCTTGGGTGGTTGGGCCTGAGGCCACTGGCCAAGGGCGTCCAACACCCGAGAAGGGATGTTATCCAGCATAACACCCACCCCTGGAGGGCATTACTCCTATTATACAATGGCATGTTTTTATAATAAAAATAATTTTAAAGAATGTTTTGTTAGTGTGTAAAAATATTTTGTTTTCTTAAGAGAAAGAGCTCCTCATCCAAATCCAACAAACAATCAAGAGGGATGTCATGCCAGGATAACATCCCTGCTGTGACAGCCAACTGACCAATCAGAAACCAAGATTCTTTCTTGCCATTGTATAAATTATAATAATAACTGTCTCTTGTTTTTCCTATAGGAAACCAGGTTATAATTTTGTCATTATAGCCAGCTGGTTATAATGGCAAAACATTCGTTTCCTCTAGCTCAGCACATATGCGCCTGTCGATCTTCCTCTTCTCTGTGCCATCCCCTGCTGTCCCACTCCTCAACACTCTACAGTTCGCTGACAGTAGGAGTCGGTAGTAGTTATTTTTTTTTAACAAAATATGACTGGGTACAGGAAATGTTTATTTTCAGTCAGAAATAAAAAAAAGTAAACATTGCTTTTACACCAGGAGCTACTGGACCGTGCTGAAACCCCAATG
Organism: Neoceratodus forsteri; assembly: GCA_016271365.2. Taxonomy (NCBI): domain Eukaryota; kingdom Metazoa; phylum Chordata; order Ceratodontiformes; family Ceratodontidae; genus Neoceratodus; species Neoceratodus forsteri. The sequence goes on along the minus strand of JADMNL010000023.1, from coordinate 96,677,635 downwards.
GTCTGGCTTCGACTCCGAAGAATACATTTATTTTGTATAACTGCTGTGGCAAAAATGATCCCAGAAATTATACAAAATAAAGCATAGGTAGGTGGTCAAAACTCGGATTTTACAGACCCCTCGGTGTGGGATGACTTAATAAACTCCTCGAGCTTCACTCTTGGGGTTTACGTGGCATCCCACACCTCAGGGGTCTGTAAAATCCTATTATAATCACCCCTACCATTATTCTCTATATAATATAATATAATATAATATAATATAATATAATATAATATAATCACTCTGTATTTTGTCTGCTGAGCTGTTGCATTATTGCTATGTCTGGTACTGTCCTTGATATGTTCTGTACCTAAAATATCACTGCATTGTCTGACTGAATGCCTTGAAAGTTAATACAGTTTAAGTTAAAAAAGGCAATAATGCAAAAACAATGAAAGAAATGTTACATAAAATTGGTGTTGGCAATGAGGCCAAATATAAATATAGCACAGAATAACACACACATTCCGGTGACAGTAGGAGCAAAACAGCTGCAGCAATCTGGGATTTAATATAATGTTAGTGGAACTTTGTATATTTTTCCTTTTGTTTTATTACACTAAAAGGAAATGCCAAAGAAGATAATGTTCGGCCACTAAGGGAAGGATTGATTTATTGGGCCAGCTTGTATCAAATAAAAGAATCTGTGGCAACAGCTGTACTTCAGAGAGACCCAATTATACATATCCTTAAAAGATTGTCTACACTTATCTATGGGCATTGCTGCAAGGGTTCAGTGTTACTGATCTAGTCTCGGTGGACTGGACATGACTGGAGTGGTGTAGAGGCACTCAACATGGCCATTTTTGTTGCGTGAAGGTGAAGAGCAGAAACACAGCAAGCGTTTCCATCCATGTCTGGATGTCCTGAATCACCTGCAGTGATGCAACCATCAAGGGCCTAAGTTCAAGAGGAAGCATGCAGAGAGACAGCAAGTGGGAGGGTTACAAAAAGCACGCAGAATGTAGGTCTGAGCTGGAGAGATGGAGCACACAGAGGAAGAGTGAGGAAGGAAGTACTTTGAAACAAACAAAAAATAAATAAATGACAGTCTGGCCTGTTGCTGCAGCAGCAGCAGGGTTACCACTTGTGGTGCCGGTGACCCAGGTTCATTAACAAGCATGAGTCATCAGGTGTGGCTGGGGAGGATCAAGCATCCCAGAGGACATGCTCCTCTAGGGAGGGAGGATGCCCTGTTCTGCCCCAGCACTGCCACCTGGGTGGCTACAGATGGTAGTACATTTGGAGGGCTGGCAGGAGGGCAGAGATATTTTTCATGTCGATGCATAGCCACACACTGTGCACATGCAACTTAACATCTTAACAGCGACATACTCTAGAGCTGGGGTAAACCAGTTAAAATGGCCCCAGTGCCTCGAGCAATGGACCCCGCATATCCTGGTCAGGCCTCACCACCACTGTGCTCTCTAGACAAGACTCAAAATATACAGGATAAATCCCCCACCCTGTCCACATCTAGTGGAAAGAATGGCTCGATGGAGAATGGTGGCCACAGGTAGGTGAGGCTGAGACCCAGTATGTGCATTGGGGACTCTGGAGGAGATGGGCAAAGAGGGGCTAGAAGGGAGCATAATAGCATGTATATAATAATGACGCACTGGGGAGGGCAGGTGTCAGGGTTGGAGGGAGGTCAGGAGAGTTAGTCATGATGCATGCTGTGCTCACAGCTTTCATGCATCAACATGCAGCAAATGACTTCAGTGCTATGCTAACATACATGGCAACTGTACAGCTGCAGGAATGCAGCAATTATGCAAATGCATCTAAAATGTCCCCAGGCCTGCAGTATAAAAGTGTGCATATGCTTACAGTATCCTTACTGCTCAACCGCCACATAGGTTTCATGGCGTTCTCTACAGCATCTTGTGGGCAGTGCATCCAGGATGCCTAAACTTCTAACACAGTGGGAGCTGAAATGTTGCTGGTGTTGTCAGGACCTGGGTTGGGAGGGGCCAGCAGAGAGACAGGGAGTGAGTGGGATGGTTAAGAAACAAGATGCACCAGGATCAGGTTAGGGAGAGGGCCAGTAGAGGGAGAGAGCAAGAGGATTTATTTCTAGAGATATGTTGCTGCTTGTAGCTCTGGTAACCCAAGTTCATGCCTCGAGCTGGGGGGAGTCAGCAGAGAGGGAGGAATGGGATGGTTAAGAAACAAGATGCACCAGTATCAGGTCAGGGAGAGGGCCAGTAAAGGGAGAGAGCAAGAGGATTTATTTCTAGAGATATGCTGCTGCTTGTAGCTCTGGTAACCCAAGTTCATGCCTCGAGCTGGGTTCATCATAGGGCGGAGGGAGTGTGCTGTCCAGCTCTAGAGGATGGGGATCAAGGTCATGCTGCAATACTGCTACCAGGGTGTCCACAGCTGGCAGTACAGCCAAGAGCCTGTAGAGCAGTAGTGGGGTCACCTGGCCAGATGAGTGTCAGCACAGTACCGTGTGCATATTGGGAGAGCAACAAGCTGCTACCAATGGAGAGAAACAAAGAACATGGCCCCAACCTTCAGGATGGCACCCACAATTCAGGTTTCACTCATCCACCTTAGGGACGCACACCCCCCCGGCAGGACTGAGTTTCCCATGGGGTCTCTGTCTACCCAGACCACAATGCACTGCCATACAGGAAATGCAGCGGTGGATCAAGAATGCTTACCAGGCTGGCCCAGTGGCACTGAGGGTTGAGGCACTGGACAACACACCTCGCACCATGCCAGTGACCCGGGTCTGGGAGTGAGCCGGTGCCGGGGTTGAGCAGGGCGGGATAGGATTGAGCACCTGCTGGGCTGCTCTCCCATCCCAGGAGGGATCTGGTTGTCCAGTGCACCAGCAGCCCCTGGTGGAGACCGGGGCACTGCTGAGCACTAGACAACATGTAATTGGTGTGGCCCGATGTCGGCAGAGTGCCGTGCACCGATCGGGGTGTGCACCACGCAAGGAAGGAAGGAGGGGAGGAGCACACACTAAGTGGATAGGTGACGGCTCCTCCAGTGCCATCATCACCACATGCCCAATGCTGGTTCTCCGCCACTGCCCCTTCAGTCTCCCGGGCTGTAGTCCCCCATACCCCCAGAGAGTCATAATGTCCTTGAAGATGGCTGGCGATACAGCGGGCGGTAGAGTGACTTTGGCAAGTGAGGTAGCCTGAGAGAGTTCCAGTCAGGAGGTGAGAAACAGAATTGAAAAAAAAAAAGAATGTTTAGGTGGCCAGCCCGTGGCGCTGGAGGTTGAGGCGCTGGTTGCTACACCTCGCACCATACCGATGACATGGGTTCAGGAACGTGCCGGACCGCCGGAGTTGACAGGGGCAAGAGAGAATTGAGCATCTGGAGGACTGCTCTCCTCTCCTGGGGGTTTGTGTTCTGCTCGTTGACTGCCCTCTGGCAACAACTGGAAGGCAGTATGGGTCGGGCGGCACATACTGGCATCTCTACATCAGTGGGGTGGGGATGGGAGCAAGGTGGAAAAAGGGAGCTGATGGGCTCCATGATGGCCCCATGTCCCTAAACTTACCCCAGATTCTGTATTGTGCTCTGGAGGGGGAGAGATGGCGGGTGCTCTCCTCCTTGGCCCCACTGCGGGGGTAAGCCATGAGGGAACTTCCTGGGGTCTGCATGAGTGGGGACACACAGGGCCAGAGGGTGAGTCCTCTGAGGGAGGGCCATAGTCACCTGCCAGGCTCCGGGCGCAAAAATAAATAATAAAAAAGCCAGCCCAATGGCATGGAGGGCTGGGGCATCATGATTTACCTCCTGTCATGCCAGTGACCTGTGTTCACGGTATGAGGGGGTAGCCAGGGGTCGGTAGGGGTGGGAGAGGATCAACAACTGGAGGACAGCTCTCCGTTCCCAGGGAGGGAGGAGGACACAGAGATCGGCACACCTCTGACACCTAGCGGTGGCTGCGTGTCAGAGCACCTAGGTCCCCGTGACGTTAGGGATGGGGACAGAGTAGTCAGCACATCTTGGTCATTGCTGATGCAAAAATGATCTCTCCAGGGGGCTGGAGGAGAAAAGCCAGAGGAGAAAATGTCCTGGACAGCTGGATGAATGCTGACCCCACAGGCGCTGCTCCCACGAATGGCAGGCACCTCCCGAAACCGGATCCATGTTGGCGGGTTGAGGGACTCCTGCCACCCGCCACAGGGGAGGGGATAAGCCATGGAGGGTGACAGGAGATGCACTGTGAGTGGGAGCATGGGGCTGGGGGTCGGCGAGATGGAGGGCTGCCCAGGATGGGGATAAAGAAAGTACAAAAAGAAAAGAAAGTTTACAAGTAAAGTTTTGTTTAAAATGAAATCCACCAGTTAAACAAGGGCCTTGGGCAGTCAAATTCTGAACTAGCATGTACTTCTCTTCCCTTGAATCATAGTTTGGAGGACAAGAGGAGAGCCTGATGATAGTGAGGCACTTTGGAAGAACGATGTGTTGGACTAGGAAAGGCAGAGGGCTGAATTTAAAACATGTTCTTGAGTCCTGGCACAGTGCCAGTAGCCTGAGTTTAAAAATACATATTATTCATGTTTTATCACTTGCTGCTTTGTATAGGGCAGTGGGGGATGCACAGGAGATGTTTGGATGGGGAGGACAACCTTGGGTCTAGCCCTGGCCACTTCAGGAGGGCAAGGGAGATGAGTTTTCACCACAGATGTGGCGCAGTTTACTTAAACTTCATGTAGTGGCCTGCGTCACTAACTTTGCTATGATAAACGAAACAAACAGACTTCACCCACCATAAGCATGACAGTGACTGCTGTGAGGGCAGGTAATGAATTGATTGGACCATCAGTCTATTTCGTTACATGGATACTGTGTTACTATTATAAACCATGACAAAATTTTAGCCAGTCAGGAGTGTTTATTTCTAATCATGCTTGACACTCTTATAACTCTAACAGGTCAAAAATCTCAAATTCTAAATTCAGAGAGCATAGTTTATTTCTTACAGGAGGTTTTTCTCATGTTCTACAAAGTGAAACATTTTGAATTTAAATTCAGAATTCATGTTTTAATAACAGAAGTCTTTAACGTGATTTATAGTATGCTTATATGTATAGATACGGCATATCTTACTTAAGGTCATGAGTGCCTGCTCAAGTCCCTTGTGTGCCAGAACTACACTGCTTCACACTTCTCTCCCTGATAGAACAAGAGAATGCACCCTTACAACAACTTTAACAGATTTCATAACTGTACAGATCAACATATACGATGCATCCTTATAGTTACATAATATTGTATTGTACTTCTAATTTTAAACTACATACCAAGGCTTTTAGGTCTTTTATATTAACACTGTCATCATCTCGGGCCGGTAGTGCAGGAAACTCCACTGTACTGCCTTGGGCATCCCTTGTCATGGAAGCTTTTCCTAAAAGCTAAGGACAAAGAAAAAGGATTACCATTGATGAAATACACAGCCCAATTTTACTAGAAACCATCACAAAATAATGAATGGTTCTTACACAGAGTACAGTATCATTTTCGTTAACATAGCAGCTTTCATTATCTCTAGAGAGAACACATTTGTAATAAGCCAACTTGTAGATCCCTAAAACTATAGGAGGTCACTGTACTCAGATCCCATAAAGCAGCAGTATTTGTTAGCAAAACATCATATAGTTCCTAGTAATAATATATTACAGACACAATTACACTCATCATCAGTGTATTTTTATCTGTCTATGATGTTTTTAACTTGTACTACAGTAATGCTTGAGTACTGAAATCCCCATACAACATTAGAGTGACCCTGGATAATGCCACAGTACTTCAACTGTAACACAGTAACTAGAGTAATACCCTGCAACGCTTCAGTACTTAAAGCCCTGCTCAACATTGGAGTGACCCAGGAAAATGCCACAATACCTCAGCTGTAACACAATAACTAGAGTAACACTCTGCAATGCTTCAGTACTTAAACCCCCACAACATTAGAGTGACTCTGGATTAATGCCACAGTACTTCAACTGTAACACTATAACTAGAGTAACACTGCAATGTTCCAGTGCATACATTCCCCATACAACATTAGAGTAACCCTGGATAATGCCACAGTACGTCAACATAACACAATAACTAAAGTAACTCTCTCTGCAATGCTTGAGTACTGAAATCCCTCCACAACATTAGAGTGACCCTGGATAAAATGCCACAGTACTTCAACTGTAACACAATAACTAGAGTAACACTCTGCAATGCCATAGAAGTAAGAGCCGCTCATGCGATGGGAACCAGTGACATATATCCAAACCTCAGAAAGAACAGCCATGGCACACTAGCTCAAATACAAAACTGCAGTCCACAGCTTCAGGTTTTACCTCTTATTGTAGTATAGGCTTAGAACACAGACAGAAAGAAAATACATGCCTCTTGAGGAGGTGATCTCCAACATTTCACAAAGGATAAACCTTCGGTAAAAACGTTAGGAGATCACTGTTCTTCTAACACTCTGCAAAATTCCAGTACTTAAATCCCCACACAACCCTAGAGTGACTCTGGATAATGCCACAATACTTCAACAAAACACAATAACTTGAGTAACACTCTGCAATGCTTCAGTACTTAAATCCCTCATACAACATTAGCGTGATCCTGGATAATGCCACAGTACTTCAACTGGAACACAACAACTAGAGTAACACTCTGCAATGCTTCAGTACTTAAATCCCCACACACAACACTAGAGTGACCACGGACAATGCTACATTATTTGAACTGTAACACAGTAACTACAGGAACATTCTGCAATGCTCCAGTACTTAAATCCCCCATACAACATTAGAGTTACCCTGGATAATACCACAATACTTCAACTGTAACACAATAACTAGAGAAACACTCTGCACTGCTTTAGTACTTAAATCCCTATACAACATTACAGTGACCCTGGATAATGCTACAGTACTTAACTGTAACACAATTACTAGAGGAACACTCTGCAATGCTATAGAAGTAAGAGCCACACTAGTTCAAACACAAAAATTGCAGTCCATAGCTTCAAGTTTTACCTTTTATTGTAGTATAGGCTTAGAATACAGACAGAAAGAAAATACTGGCCTCTTGGAGCAGGTGATCTCCTAACGTTTCACAAAGAATAAAGCCTAACGGTGAAACTTTAGGAGATCACTGTTCTTCTAACACTCTGCAATGCTCCAGAACTTAAATCTCCCATACAACATTAGAGTGACCCTGGATAATGCCACAGTACTTCAACTGTAACACAGTAACTAGAGTAATACTCTGCAATGCTTCAGTACTTAAAGCCCCCATTCAACATTAGAGTGACCCAGGAAAATACCACAATACCTCAGCTGTAACACAATAACTAGAGTAACACTCTGCAATGCTTCAGTACTTAAATCCCCCACAACATTAGAGTGACTTGGATTAATGCCACAGTACTTCAACTGTAACACTATAACTAGAGTAACACTGCAATGTTCCAGTGTATAAATTCCCCATACAACATTAGAGTGACCCTGGATAATGCCACAGTACGTCAACATAACACAATAACTAAAGTAACTCTGCAATGCTTGAGTACTGAAATCCCCACAACATTAGAGTGACCCTGGATAAAATGCCACAGTACTTCAACTGTAACACAATAACTAGAGTAACACTCTGCAATCCCATAGAAGTAAGAGCCACTCAGTGCGATGGGAACCAGTGACATATATCTGAACCTCAGAAAGAACAGCCATGGCACACTAGCTCAAATACAAAAACTGCAGTCCATAGCTTCAGGTTTTACCTTTTATTGTAGTATAGGCTTAGAACACAGACAGAAAGAAAATACCAGCCCTCTTGAGAGGTGATCTCCTAACATTTCACAAAGGATAAAACCTTTCAGTAAAAACGTTAGGAGATCACTGTTCTTTCTAACACTCTGCAAAATTCCAGTACTTAAATCCCCACACAACCCTAGAGTGACTCTGGATAATGCCACAATACTTCAACAAAACACAACAATCCTTGAGTAACACTCTGCAATGCTTCAGTACTTAAATCCCTCATACAACATTAGAGTGATCCTGGATAATGCCACAGTACTTCAACTGGAACACAACAACTAGAGTAACACTCTGCAATGCTTCAGTACTTAAATCCCCACACACAACACTAGAGTGACCACGGACAATGCTACATTATTTGAACTGTAACACAGTAACTACAGGAACACTCTGCAATGCTCCAGTACTTAAATCCCCCATACAACATTAGAGTTACCCTGGATAATGCCACAGTACTTCAACTGTAACACAATAACTAGAGAAACACTCTGCACTGCTTTAGTACTTAAATCCCTCTATACAACATTACAGTGACCCTGGATAATGCCACAGTACTTTAACTGTAACACAATTATTAAAGGAACACTCTGCAATGCTATAGAAGTAAGAGCCACCAGCTCAAACACAAAATTGCAGTCCATAGCTTCAAGTTTACCTTTTATTGTAGTATAGGCTTGGAATACAGACAGAAAGAAAATACTGGCCCTCTTGGAGCAGGTGATCTCCTAACATTTCACAAAGAATAAAGCCTATCGGTGAAACTTTAGGAGATCACTGTTCTTTCTAACACTCTGCAATGCTCCAGAACTTAAATCTCCCATATAACATTAAAGTGACCCTGGATAATGCCACAGTACTTCAACATAACACAATAACTAGAGTAACACTCTGCAATGCTTTAAGTACTTAAATCTCATACAACATTAAAGTGACCCTGGATAATGCCACAATACTTCAACTGTAACACAACAACTAGAGTAACACACTGCAATGCTTCAGTTCTTAAATCCCCTACACAACACAAGAGTGACCATGGACAATGCTACAGTATTTGACCTGTAACACAATAACTAGAGGAACATTCTGCAGTGCTCCAGTACTTAAATCCCCCTACAACATTAGAGTGACACTGGATAATGCCACAGTACTTCAACTGTAACACAATAACTAGAGTAACACTCTGCAATGCTTTAGTATTTAAATCCCCATACAACATTAGAGTGACACTGGATAATGCCACAGTACTTCAGCTGCAACAAGATAGCTAGAGTAACACTCAGCAATGCTCCAGTACTTAACTACCCCCACACAACATTAGAGTAACCCTAGACAGTATTATAGTACTTAAATTGTAACTTAATAACTAGAGTAACACTCTGTAATGCTTCAGTACTTAAATCCCTCAAACAACCGTGAGTGCTCCTGGCAAATGCTACAGTAATTGAACGTAACACAGTAACTAGAGTAACACTCTACAATGCTTCAATACTCTGACCTCCCACACAACCTCAAGCGTGACAATGGACAATCCTGCAGTGCTTGTCCCTTAGAACAGGAGTACCAGTGCAGTGGTTCAGTACTTAAATCCTTAACACAACCCTAGAGTGACAATGTGTAATGCTATAGTACTTATACTGTAACACAGTAACTACATTTGCCTCAGTACTTAAATCCCTCACATAATCATTGAAAAACACTGGATGTCCTTGAATGAACCGAGCTGACTCTCTGTCTGGTATTCAACAAGGTGCCATATAATGGTGCTGGTGAGTGCACTCTGCCTGCCCAACATTATCTCTTATCGGACCACTCTTGGATAGAGCACATTATGTCCAATCCAGCCTTTTGGACAGATTCACCAGTAAACAGTGTGTTTCTGAGGAAGTTCCTACAGTGGGATTAGAAGCAACTATCCTGTGTCTCAAAATTAGGAGCCTTGCCTCTGACATGAAGAAGAAATTTCCAATAGCTAGACCACAGAGTCAGAATGCTACTAACATTCCTATTTGTTGCACCATCCCTAGCAGAGGGCACTACACAGGTAGGTTTCTTTAATCCAACAGCCTTACTGTATGCAGTACTACTGTACTCACATCTTGGAATGGAGTTGGGAATATCTGAACAGTGGAAATGCCTGAGAGTGTCCCATCACACAGCGGAAGGCTTTGAATTTGTGGTGGCACTGTTTATAGAACAAGTGGGGAGGTAGAACCAATATCTTTTTTTTTATCAAAGACACCTGAAACTAAAAAGTTGTAAAGTAGTCCATTTCAAAATTTGGAGCCTGAGAAGCTCCTGGTGGTACTGAACACCTCAGGCTTAGTGCAGGCTTGTGCTGAGGGAGAGGAGGAAGCCATGGAGAGCTATAATTTCACTCTTATGGTTGCCTTTGATGCCTTGCCACCTTTCTGTGTTCATGTCTTCAGTTCTCGTTGCAGTGCACCATGGTATGATGATGACATAAGGTGGTGCAAGACAGAGGAACAGAAGGGAGCATTCCTGGCAGAGATCTAGGTTCGAGGAGCATGAGTGCAGGGAGCTCACTATAGTGAATGCCAACAGACAATCATTCTGAAAAATTCAACATTCCTGTCATGGTGATTGCTGTCAGAAAGAACCAACTGGCTCAACTCTTCCTCACTGTGGACAATTTGTCAAATCCAACCTGTCTGCAATCCAGAAGAGTTTGTTTTGCAGAAAAGTGTGAGGAATTTAACTGGTTCTTCCTGGATAAGGTATCCACTACTTGGGCCAGGATCTTGTCAGGTGGCCTTTATGGGACAGCAATGTTTAGTCAATGGTGGGTGAGGCACAACACACAGTATCAGTGGAATGAGTTTGAGTCAGTTCTGGTGGAAGATGTCTTACAGGTGATCTCAGGACTGTGCCCTACCTGATGTATATTGGATCCAGGACCTACCAGATTTCTTTTGGAGAGCTGGGGGACTGGGTCTGCTATTCATGAAGATTGTTTGATGTTCTCTGAGGGAGAGTGTTTTCCCACTATTGAAAATGGCAATAGTGAAGCCCTCCTGAAGAAATCATCTTTGGATCCTGATGGTCTCACAAACTAGAGGCCTGTTTCAACCTTCCTTTTTGCGATTACGGTTATCAAAAGGTGGTAGTGGCACAACTGGAGTTCCGCCTGGAACAGTATGATGTCTATGAGCCATTCCAGTCTAGTTTCCGGCCTCTTTATAGTACTAAGACTGCACTAGTCAAGATGCACAGTGATCTCCTCTGGTTAGGAACAGTGGACAGTGTTCTATTCTGATACTGCTTGACCTTCCTCACCATTTGATACTGTCAACCATGGGGTGCTGTTGGAAAGGCTGAGGCACTTTGTGGGACTCTCAGGATGAGTGGAGGTGGTCTGAGTCCTACTTATCTGGCAACATGCAGCAGGTGGCCTTGAGGGTCTTACCTTTGAATAGTGCTGCACTCAGCCATGGAGTGCCTCAAAGCTCAATCCTGGCCCCATATTGTTCTCTGTCTATGTGTGGGAGATTATCAGATGGTACAGGCTGGGTTTCCTTAGTTATTTTGATGATACCCTGCTCTACCAATCTTGTGCTCCAGATGGGGAGGAGTTGCTTCAGTCACAGAGCTGAATGAATGCCCCAGTGGATCCAAGACCAGATGGCTGCCAGCTGGCTTAGTCTTAATTCCACAAAAATGGAGCTGCTGTTGGCAGAACCTAACTGGTGTGGTTCAGCAATGAATGGTGGTAGTGTCATTTTACCATCTGTAAATGGCATCCCACAAGGAGCTGTGGATAGGGTGAGGAATCTGGGATTGATTGTGGACTCCAAGCTAATGCAAGAACATCAGATGTTAGTTGTCCAGTGGCTTTTCCATCTGCAAAACATCACCTGGATCAAACCCTTTCTAGCACCTGCCGATTTGGTGACCCTGGTGCATGCCTTCATCACATCTAGATTGGACTACTGCAATACTCTTTACCTAGGGCTCTCCTGAGCTGGTGTATCGCCTACAGCATGTGCAGAATGTGGCAACCTGGCTGATGGCTGGGACTTCCCACTCTTGGCATATCATGCAGGTGCTCCGTGAGCTGTATTGACTGCCAATTTAGTGGCATATCAGTTTCTAGGTGTGTGGACCCATACACTTCCGACCAGTCTCCAGTCTCTTAAATCTTCAGGGACATGGCCATTCAGGATGGCTGCACTAACTTTAGAATGCACCTTCCTGGAGGTTAGATCAAATCAAATCAAATCATATTTATTTCTAAAGCGTTTCTGAAGTCAAAGCGCATTTACAAAATTAAAACAACCAATAAACAGTTAAAACACAAAGAATTAAGATCCAGCATAAGTATGACTAAAAATCTTCCCAAATGCTAGGGTAAATAAATATGTTTTAAAGAGGATTTAAACATCTTCGGTCGAGAGGTTAGAAAAACAGTTACAATGTATCTGTTTAACACTTGTTACGGGTTTGGCAACATTTGTTGATTATGCACAATTCTTGTGTTTGAAGTTTCATGTTATTTATGCTGTGGTTTGTTTATTTATATAAGGTGCCCAGAGCCTCAGGCATTTGGTGCCATAAAAATAAAATTGCCTTCCTTTGCCTTGAGGCATTTGCAAGCAAAACTCACACCCCAGTCAGCCTCACCTGCAGCTTGTGTGCCAGTTCATGATAGTACTCCTTGATGTCCAGCGCTGTGGGGATAATGTTTGGTGACATGAAGTCCAAACTGAGGGCAGGTCTCTCGGCTCCTTCTGTTGCCAGGGTTTGAAGATGCTTGGAATAAAAATAAAAGTTAGGTCCATATATTTTCTTCTCACATTTTTTCAAACTTTTTCTATTGCAGATTGCCCAGTTGAGATATAACCTCACATTTCCAGAGGGGTCTTGCTTCTACCCATTTTGACAGCTGGGTGAACTGGAGCACTGGGAGGCTGAAGGACTTGCTTGAGTGATTCAGTTAGTATTTGGCTCAAGTGGGGTTTGAACCTGCAATTTCCCAGTTCCCAAGGTGATGTTCAAAAACTTAAACCACACTGCCTCTCTAATACCTTAAAGCAACAGTTCATTTTACAACAAAATGGTGCACTTGTACTTTTAATTCTATTTCAGATTTCTCTCTTCTGCCTTGTAGGATGATCTATTCAATTTTGAGTATGCTTTAAAATGTTATTAGATTTTAAATAATTAAAACAGAGCTACTTTATAGGGATTTTATTCCACAGAATCATCTAATCTCTACCTCTTAATAACCCCATGAAAGGATGGATGCTAAAGCTGTCACAGTTTTATGTTAATACTGTGCCCATGATTTGTATTCCAAACTTATAGCCTCTTGCACTGTTGCTATATTTATTCATGTATTATTATTCAATACTCAATACTTTGTACATTTCTGTAAATTGGAGAGCCATCTGAACTATATGCATTTTCATTTGAAATGTATTCAATAAACCTTAAGTAGGGTTGGGCACGCTTCTCAACTGTCCTTGATTATGAGAGGGCACCCTCATTTTACCCCTCAAAAGTGCTCTACTGCTCATCCATACCACATGGAAATGGTACTGCCCACCACAGAATAAACTGTAAATTCAAACTTTACAGCAGAAATTCATAATATTCTATGTTGCTAAAAATCAAAAATAAATTTTGCACAAGTGAATACAATAGTTTCCATAGTGTTCTGCGTGTGTATCTCCATGTTTGAGGATGTGTCCCTCATTATGAGGGTCCATATCCCTCATTGTCCTCATTTTGAGTGTCTGTGTCCCTCAATTCAGTTATAAAAGGTTAAGAGGTATAGGATGGGCCATGGCGCCTTTCTCTGCTATCAACTTATTTCTTTCTATATATGTTTTTGGACAAACTTAGGAAAATGAACAAGAGTAACAAACAGTTACATGAATAAACTCTTAAAACAAGAAAGCTGTGCAGATACAATGTTTTGGACCCTTTGACCTCCGTCTTCATTCCAGCTGCTTATTCCTCGCCCTCTCCCCCACACACACACACACGCACACACTTCCTTACCAGATCCCGATCCTGTTGCAGTTGGGCCAGTTGGTCCTCCAAATGCCAGCCTGGTTCTCTAGGGCAAGACACTCCACTGTGGTGGCATCTATCTCCTGAAAAGTTAGAGAACACATCTGCCATCAGGTCTAGGAGTTTCAGTGAGGAGGACTGCAGATTGTGAAATGACACCTAGTGTAGCTGACCCCATGGACATCCAATACTTTAGGCCCATTGGAGGGGCCTGACAGGATTCTTTTACAATGTCTCTGTGGGACACCTGAGCTACAGAGACAGAGGGGGCACCTTTAACAGTTTAGAATAGAATTACAACAAATTAATTGTCTTCAAATCTTCCAACCAAGCAGTAGGGGACAAGTAGCCAATCAGGCGTTACTACAGATGAGGACATCATCATTCATTCATTCTATAGCAGGACACTGAAAAGGGAGGGCATCTCACCCAGTGCTGGAAATTGTTTTTTTTTCTTAACAGGCCTGACTGCAAAATCTGCAATGTATCCTTATAATTTGATCCAAAAGACTGGGAGTTGTGATTCACTGATTTAGGGTAGTGCTCCAACTGAAGAGGGGTAAGACAGCCCCACACGTAGTAATAAGTCCAAACAAACCACAGAGCACTCATGAAGCAAACACTGGACCCAGGGTATGCTGCACGCTTGTTTTTATTTACCCACTTCAGTTAATCTTTGCAGGTTTCAGTATTGTACCACACCCCACACCAGTGGTGGCATCATCTAGCTATCTGTATAAATGGTAGTGATGCTTCTCAGCTGCGCCCTATGAGGAAGAAGGACTCTAGCAGGAGTCGAAGCACTGGGGCTAAATCTGGTGGTAGAGTTAGAGTGGCTTACTGGTCATGCTTGCTTTATTTGTTCTGCTATTTAGCACATCACTACGCTACTTGCATGCAACTGGAACCACAGCTGTATTACACTGCTGAAACCCAGGGGACCACCTGGAGCAGGTAAATAAAAAATCAAACTTGCAGCATACCCTGGGTTCAGTGTTTGCTTTGTGAGTGCTCCGTGAATTTTTGAACTTATCCTTATAATTTGGGACTGGAGGATGGTGGAAGTGGTGCTAGAAATGGTATAAGGTGGGGGTTCCCTATTGTTTATAAGACACGGGGAAGACAGGCATGGGGTGGGGAGGTGGGTAATGTGTTCTACTAATGTGCCATGGGTGGGATGGTACATCTATGTATTTTAGCAGACTTTGTCAGGACTGTGGGGGGCAAGAGGGAGGTGGTTGCTACAGGGTGGCAGGGTGGGGATACTATCTTTAAAAGACTCTGGGTGGTGGGAGAGGGTGGAAACAGTTCTCACAGTGGTGGGGATGGTTAACATATTTAAAACAGGATTTTTGAGAAAAGGAACTTTGCAGCATGAAGTTGGGTGAAGTCTGGAAACTGCCCCACTGTGCATACTGCAAACATAGACATAGACAATGATAGCACAAAAGACTATCCAGTCTACCCATAAACCCTAACAAACCTGGGTCCTAGTGTTCATACAGGATTGTGACCCACACTATCCACCCCTATGCTCCCCCACCCTACCGTTACCACCCCTGAGCAACCACTAAGCCCTTTGCCCTGTTCCAGTTGTGTTTGGAAACCATTGATAGTTTTGACACCCACTGTGACACGTGGACAGCCAGTTCTGAGTACACTATGATTTTTTGTAACATAAAAATATGTTATGGACTGTCTCTCATGAGATGCTGAGGCAGCATGTGAGATCACACACACCCAGGTTTTAGATACCAGGTGTTACCTGGAAGGCCAGAAGTTAATTATAGACTAGAACAGGCCATAATCAAGACTCTCCTGTTTATCTAAAGTTAAATATAACTTTAACTGCTAAGAGGAAATCAGTATCCCTTTATGAAGTTTCGAGGAGAAAACTAGGTTTAGCACACGGTGCAAGATCATAAATGCTTTGATATCTGTGTGAGAAGGGATACTGCTCATAGATGAAAGGAAATTTTCAGACTTGATTGGAAGTCACGTGGGGAAAGGAGTTTCTGCTGATGTAACCTTAATTAACTTTCCTTCTAAAATGATAAAACTTCCTGGGTGTATGATTTTTAATAAACAGAGGAGGAGCTAGGTGACCTCACACAAAGGGTTGTCAAAGACAGTTTTTTAAACAGTCTTATTTTTTTCCTTCAGACACTTTTATCTACACTCTGACAAAGAAACTTCTTTGAGCACTTTAAGCGGTATTTAAAAGAGAGACAAATCTAAGTACTGTAGTAGGAATTGCACTGTTAAAACCTTGTTCTTTTCAAAGATTGTATGGTTCTTGTGATATAGAGTTCTGTATTTTATGTTTTATATTTTTTATCTATTTTAGTAAACTGTATTTTAGAGCCTACTTGTTCTGTCTTTGAATTTCTTTTCTTTAACAAGTGGAGTATATATGGTTAAAGCAGACACTGTGCATAAGCTTGAATGGTGATACCAAACTGGACAAAGGTGAGAGTTTAATCTAAGGTCTTTATTAGAGTTTTTAGGGTTCATTTTGTACACCTGGTTAGGTGCCCATAGGCAAGATATCTGGCTCCCCAAAGACAGAATTATCTGAGCCTGTGCATTGGTACGCTAGCAAGAGGTTCACAGTTTGAATCCCTCCAGAACTGAGACCAGAGGTTGATTTGAACCCACAGAACAGACAGGGAGGGTTACCCTGTTTCTGTTAACTGTTCACAAGACTGCACTCGGAGGTTGGCACTTTGGGAGTAGAGGGCTGACCTGCTGAGGGGTTTGTGACAGATTGATTAGCAGCGGTGTGGATAATTTTGGTATTACAAGCTTTTATTGTTCAGTGTGTCAGCTTGAGACCGTAAGCTCACTTGCAAAGAAAGAAAAAGGCAGAGTTTTATTTTAAAAGGAAACAGAACTATATCACTTGGCGTACAGTCAAGTTCCTACCCGTTTATATTTTTTCCTAAAGTGCAAGTCAGAGTAGCAGTAGTTAGGGAAGATGGCTTCAACTACAGCAGGCACAATTGTAGATTACTTAAGGCAGTTGTGGAGACAGAGGAGTCCCGCTCAAGGCGTAAGCGCACAGCAAACAGAACCAAGTGGATGCCCTGATGGTAGCAGATACCCAGAGCACCGGTCACAGACCATGACTGAAAAGGACCAAACCTCGAGTGTGGCAGGGCTAGTCCAGTGCAGTGTCCAGATCCAGTGAGTATGACAGCAGGACCACTGTCAGTGAAGGCCACAGCAGCAGGAGATGGTCGCCAGTATCCTGGATCCAGAAGTATTCAGGCTGCAAATTGAATTGCACAGGATGGAGCTGGAGTTCAGGGGAGAGGGAGGAGAGAAGTGAGAGGCAGACCATGTGGCAGAGTGAGAATGATGTGAGGTAGAGTGAGAACGCTGAGAGGAAGAGCGAGAACAAAGAGATGCTGAGCGTGAAGAGCGTGAGCACCAGCGAGCTGCAGAGGAGAAGAGGGAGTGAGAATGCTGAGACATGGACCATGAGGAGCAGGACGCCAAAGGCAACAAGAACTGGAGAATCTACGACTCCAACCAGTGGCACCAGAGCAGGTAAGTGGCTTGGGTTTAACTGAGACTACAGGACTGGGTTGCAAATTGAATTCCAAATTAATAGCCAAATTTAAAGAGGCGGAGAATATGGATGCATTTTAAATTCATTTGAAAAGTTTATATTCAGGCTAAACCTAGAGAGTCCTGGAGCTTACAGCTATCCCCGCTTACTTACCGGAAAGCTCAGGATGCATTTGGTCAAATGGACAATGAGAACAGTGATGATTACAGCAAACTTAAAAGCTGCACTGTTAAAAAATTTGAATTAACTGCTGAAGCATACAGAGCTAAATTCGTACACTCAGGAGAAGCCCTGACATGAGCTACGAGGAGCTAGCCATGAAACAATGTCAGTTTTAAAATGCTGGTGGAAGGTATTGAGGCAAACTCTGTGGATAAAATTGAAAATGTGATTTTGTTAGAACAGTTTTATTGGGCATGCCAGCAGAGCTGAAAACCTGGCTGGAGAACCGAGATCCCAAAACAGTGCAAGAGGTGCTGAACTCTTGGACGACTATGCCAAGAGCAGACCTGCTCTGAGAGCAAATGAGGCGGCATGGCAGCACAGAGAGGGAAAGGCCCTTCAGAGCAGCTAAAATCCTCACTGCCTCCACCAAAACCAGTTAGCCCCAGATTTCAGAGAAAAGATTTCTCTGAAAAGAGAAATGAATGTTGGTCAGGGACACTGGTTTGCGGATGAGAAAGGTCATATTTCATTTTGCACATTGTAAACGGTATTGTCACGGTGTCTGCTAAGCTAAAATCCAGTTTTACCGGTGTTTGGTTTTGTGTACTTTATTTAACAATTTCTAACTCTGCTAACATGCATCTTAGCAATCTTGATCTCCGCTTATTACATCCTTCCATCCTTGTACCAATTTAAAGTTATTTTAGGTACAAGATGTGATGGCAGCTGCAACAGTACAGCCTCCATCCCTAAGGTGCGATGGAAGCAGCACTATGGCCCCATCCCTCTGGTGTGATGGCAGCACCAACAGCCCTATGGCCCCATCCCTCTGGTGTGATGGCAGTAGCAACAGCACTATGACCTCCCTCCCTCAGGTGTGACAGAAGTAGCAGCACTGTGGCCCCCACCCCTTAGCTGTGATGGCAGCAGTACTACATTCACCATTCCTCAGGTGTGATGGCAGTATCAGCACTATGGCCCCCATTCCTCAGGTGGGACTGCAGCAGTACTACATTCCCCATCCACCATTGGTGATGGCAGAAGCACTACAGCCCCCACCCTTCGGTGTGATGGCAGTAGCAACAATGCAGTCCACATACCTCAGGAGTGATGGCAGTAGAGACAGCACTATGGTCCCTTTCTTCAACACCCACACCCACATGCACAAGTTACAAATTATTTAGTTATTTTGCTTGTTAGAACTCAGCTGTGAATTAATCTGAACCATCACCACTAAGGTGGACTACCTTTGTTTTTCTCCTATCTATAATTTAACTGCCTGAATTGGATTTCTGCCTGTGACACTGCTGACCAGGTTTAGGGAACAGACTTGGGTGTTGGAGGGCCAGCTGGTGAGTGAAGGCTTGGGTGTCCAATGACCACTCACCTTCTCCTGGGAGGAGGGAGGTGGGTTCATGGCTCAGCATTTGCTGGCCTCTGGTTGAGGCCAGAGGCACAACAACATGTCAGCCCTCACTGCAGGAGGGAGCATGATGGATGCCGGCTTGTGCCTTGATATCATGTGGCCTGTCACGCTCCCAAGAAAATGGGAAAGCACCCGCTGACTAGCAAAAACACGGCTGTTGGTCCCTCCATAAGCTGGAAGCCCAGACATTTGTCCGTTCTGACCCTCGCGATGCAGGATACACAGGAAGCTCTTTGGGGCAATTCTTCTCCTGGCAGCCACTCACATGGGAAGGGGCCCACTCAATGAAGGGTTACTTTGAGTTACCTGGTAACACAGCAGGCAGGCAGTGGATGGTGGTCAGGACACAGCAGTGGTGGTAGGGGCCTGGCAGGCCTGAAGGAGTGGATGGCCAGGGGTAGGAGGAGCAAAAAAACTGCTTGAATTTGCTTCTTTGAAATAAGGTGTCTTCACAAAAATCCACAAGTGATTAGTGGAGGACCTTCAAATGGATTCATGCATCTCCCAGACATGTGGATGTTTTTTTTTTTTATCTTGTGTACATGAAAAGGGTGTCTCCCAGTTTTCATGTCTTTGTTCAGATGTGAATTGAGCACCACTCTGCCCACCAGCATCATACAGCCCCTGGGTCTTACCTTCTGTATGTCATTGACTGTGCTTTCAAAATCCATTAACCAAACATAAGTACACTTAAATACTTAACATTTGCTTTTGTTGAAGCAGTCTATCAGAAACTTTTTGTTGTCACAAAGACTGAAACAGCAAGTGGGGAAAAGGTGCAAATGATCCAATTCACCTAAATGGATGCTAACTGTGAAGTCTTTTAATAAGTAGTAAGGCAGTTTCTTCTTTGTGAACATACTTTCATTCAGACTACTTTTCATTCAAACAACTGAGGATTTTGGATGGCCCTACTGATTATAAACTTGAATAAGCTAGTTGGTAACAGTGATCCTGTATTTAGCAATCTACAACCTAGTTGCTTATATGCAAAGAATGCAATAAAACCTGACTAAAATCTAAAAACAAGATTATAAAACACATAAAATGTATCTGCACATGTATCTTCACTCTATACAAAATCATTGGCAGCCCAACTAAAACTCAGGTAAATTATGTGGTACCCTGACTACTATTCTATGATGTAGTAAACATATATTGGTATTTTTTTTCATATTCTTTGTAAAGCAGGCAAGGCCCACTAGGCAGAACTGTCTGTTTTCAGGAGTGACCTAGAAGTACTAGGGAGGTTAAGTGACTTGCTTGAGTCACACAGTATGCAAGTGGAGGTTGTGGGAATCAAACCTAAGTCTGTTGGATGTACCCAGTTCAATCACAGTTTGTTGCTCTAACTACTAGGCATGGGTGGTTAAACTGAATGGCTGATTACAATAAAGCAGTGCAGGTGATTTCTTTACTGACTTTATATGCAGCAAAACAGAAAGAATGTAAAACACAGCAACATTCATTTTAAGATGCTGAATTTAGTTGGCCCACTGGCACTGTGGTAGCAGTATTGCTTGCAATGCCAGTGACCCAGGGTCAGAAGCGAACTCGGGTTGCTGGAGGTCTGGCCAGGGGAGTAGGATCAAGCACCTGGGGACTTCTCTCCTTCTCCAGGAGGGTGGGCTGAAGGTCCTGCAGCTTTACCACCACCTGTGTGGCCACGGGTGGTGGTGCAATGGTGCTGCAGAGTGATCAGGAGGGAGGATGCTAGCCAGGATCTGGAGCAGTGGCATGTCTCTGTGTGACCTATCTCCTTGGATCTCCTCTAGTGCTGGTGCCCTCAGAGACAGAGATCAGAAAACCAGAAACAATCACCTCACATCGGCCACTGGCAGAAAGGACCCAGGTGCCCCAGATTTCATAACCAGGCTCCTTGAGGGACCCAGTGAGCTGCCCGACACACACTAAGGGGAGTGTGGAGGAGGCGACCTGAGGTCCCTTCCTTCCACCTGGGAATCCAGGCAGGACAGGGCAGGCCCACATGAGCTTCTGGGGGTGAAGCTAAGGATACACAGCCTAGGGATCTCTGAAAAGTAGAGACTGATGCTGTGAGAAGGGGACACAGAAAATAAAATATTTTTTTACAAGATGCTGAAATCTTAGAGATTCTGTACAGTGACATGCACTCCATGAGGCACCAGTACAAGAATTCAAAATCTGCAAACCAAGCAGGATTCCGTGATTGTTACTGTGTTACCGTAAAATGGAAAACCAGGGTCCCTGATGTTGGTTATGTAAAGAAACTGGTCATATTGCCAGACAGTGTCCCAAAAGAATGAGCAATAATGCAGAATGGTACTAGAAAAGAAGTGGGTTGTTTGTGTGTCCCTGGGAGCATGCCAGTGAACATGAGGGAACACATGCACCCAGTCATGGTGAATGGTGTACAGACACAAGGGTTAAGGACACATCTCTGAGCACTTTAAGCAAGTATTTAAAATGAGAGACAAACTGAAGTACTGTAGTAGGAATTGCACTGTTAAAACCTTGTTCTTTTCAAAGATTGTATAGTTCTTGTGATATAGAGTTCTGTATTTTATGTTTTACATATTTTTATCTATTTTAGTAAAACTGTATTTTTAGAGCCTACTTGGCCTGTCTTTGAAGTTTTTCTTTAACAAGTGGAGTATATATGGTTAAAGCAGACACTGTGCATAAGCTTGAATGGTGATACCAAACTGGACAAAGGTGAGACTTTAATCTGAGGTCTTCATTAGAGTTTTTAAGGGTTCATTTTGTACACCTAGTTAGGTGCCCATAGGCAAAGATATCTGGCCCTCAAGATAGAATTATCTGAGCCTGTGCACTGGATACGTTAGCAAGAGGTTCACAGTCTGAATCCCTCCAGAACTGACACCAAAGGTTGAACCCACAAAACAGACAGGAAGGTTACCCTGTTTCTCTTAACTGTTCGCAAGACTGCGCCAGAGGTTAGCACTTTGGGAGTAGAGGCTGACCTACTGAGGGGTTTGTGACTCCCACCACATCAGCTGGCAGGTAATTCCATGTCTCCACCAACCTTGCCATAAAATAAAACCACCCTTTCTGAAAAATAAACTTTCTCACTTCCTTTGAACCTCCCCACCATCAGTTTCCATTCATGACCCCATGTTTTGATCCACTACTTATGCTAAATAGTTCCTTGCAGTTGATCTTGTTCATTTCTTTGAGGACCTTGAAGGTCTCTATCATATCACCCTCTCTCATCTGGCCTTCAGCACCTCCTGCAAGTACATGTTCAGTGCATTGAACCAATCCTCATAAGATCTTCCCTGCTGGCCCTAAATAATTTTGTCACCCTACAATGCACTGTTTCCAGCTTGTCCTCATCTTTTCTCTGGTGAGGACTCCAGAACTGGGGCACACTGTTCCAGGTGGGGCCTCACCAGTGATCTATAGAGAGGTGGTAACACCTCCTTCCTTCTGCTGTCAATACACCTTCCTATGCACCTCCGCATCCTGTTTGCCTGACTGTAGGCCTTGTTACACTCACTGGCTTGATTGTTTAATGGAATCACTGATGATGACACTAGCTCTTTCCTCAGAGGTTGTGCACAGCTTTACCCACCCCTCAGCCACTACTCTGTCCTCAGGTTCTTGTTCCATATGTGCATCGCTTCTTCCACATCAAAGTTCTTGACTTTGCATGAACTTCACCACAACAGTGAAAATTCACCGTCTGTATACCCATAGGCACTGAAGGATTCCCTGACACCCTACTGCATGGATGGAAGGCTCTGGATCTACAAACAAAGGCTGATTTTTACTTCTGACACCATGTTGTGTGTGTTGTTAAAGGACCACAAGGCACCCAGGTTAAATGTCAGATGGCAATTGGCAACTAACTTTATTATAGGATGTTCTTCTGGGTAAGCATGCCCAGATGTCACATGACTGACTTGATAGCATCACTAATCACCACACCCTCCATATTAACTAAATTTTTCTTTACTGGTGAACACCGTAGACACAAGTGCTGAAAGTGACAGCCTTCTAGATTCTCTCCTTTCATAGTTGTAGGCCAGAATCTAGGGCAAGGTTCATAATCCTGCCTAAAATGCTCAGGTCCCAAACATTTATTGCATTCCAGAAAACTGGAAAAATGGAAATACTCAGGATGATAAATGCTGAAGATGTAAAAACACAGTGCAAATGTATTATGGTATTGTCCATGTATTAGAACAATTTGGGAAGATCTAATCTTCTTGCAAAGACAAATTAGGGTGCAATATATCATTTGACCCTGGCCTAATAATACTGGGTGACTGCAGAAGTGTAAATACAATGCCCAAGTTTAAACAAAACTGGATTTTGTCAGCAGTATTAGGTCTGAAAAGACTCATCCTGTCAAAATAGAGACTCTACAGTGCCTTCTCTAAATGAATGATTGTCCTATGAGCAGGGGTGCAGCCCTACCAAGGTGTCAGTCGGCAGGCGGTGAGGCGACAGGCGGGTAGGGTACTGCCGGCTGACAGGGGTCGGGGCAGTGGGGCTCAGTGGGCGGGTGGGGAGGTACCACCAGACCACCAGGGATATGGAGTTTTTTTACAGATGCCCGCGATCAAGGCAAACAGCGTCCACTGGACCACCAGGGATACTGGACTTATCTCGTTTACAAATGCCCGCAATCGGGCAGATAGGGTCCACTAGACCACCAGGGATAATGGAATATTATCTTTACACATGCCCCGATCGGGCAGATAGGGTCTGCTAGACCACCAGGGATAATGGAATATTGTCTTTTTACACATGCCCATAATCGGGCAGATAGGGTCCAGCTAGATCACCAGGGATAATGGAATATTATTTTTTACATGCCCGTGATTGGGCAGATTGCGTCCACTGGACCACCAGGGATATAGGAAGGAATAGCTTCTATTTTATTACAAATGCCCGACGATCGTGGCTGCAGCACGGTCCTCACTTGTTGCCTGGGCAGGGCGCCAGGCGCAAGTCGTCGGGGATCGCGCACCTGCATGCAAATGGAGCCATAATGACATGCAAATTGCCCCATGTGTGCCTTTGTATACATTATGGCCCCATTTGCATGTCAACTTTTGAATATCGCTGTTGATGTGCATGGCGAATGGAACTTGGCGCTTAGCGCATCACATGTTCCATTCTGGCCACTTCTGCCTGCACAGTGCCACTGCACTATGCATTGACTGGGGGTGGCCAGGATGCGACATTCAACGCTGCTGAGCCATAGTGCAGCTCCACTGAATATCACCCAGTCCACACCCATGCGCAGCTGTTGAGCTGCGCCCAAGCTTGTGCCACAGCCTGGAGCAGTTTGAAATCTGGGCCTAGATGCAAAACACATTTTGGGCAGGATGTGAAGAATGACAAGAACCCATGTTGAAAATTTGGAGCCAAACTCGCAAAATGGCCGAGATAGCCACCTAAGTTGAAACCCCCACTGATGCCATTTTACAGCTTACTGTGATTTTCTTCAGTTTATGTTGCTTTGAAGAGTGCAGACATGTTTCTGCTCCACTGAAGATTGTTGCACTGGGCTCTGGAAGTAAGTATGGGGTGGGGAGTGCAGGGAGGTGAGGTGCGCAGAGGGTGGGTGCAGGTTGGGGAGGGAGAGCTCCTGACGCAACAACGAACCGCTTTCTTTTTTTAGGAAGGACAACGCAGGAAGGTTTCTTTATTTACAGGTGTAAAACTAACTGTTGGGCACACTAGGGTGGGCTCCCAGTGTGCCACCTGTGTGTTTTGGGACAGGGGACTGAAGCTGATAGGGACTGGGCCTCCCCATCGGCAAAGAAAGCATGTCCATCGGGGGGCATGATGCTGAGGGGATTGGGCACGCCCATAGCACACACAAAACAAGGGGAACATTATGCCAATAGGGACTGGGTTTCCCTGTCAGCAAACAAACTGGGAGGGGCATGCTGACAGGGGTAGGCACCCTGATGTCGGCTTTCTACGGATGGGGAGAGGTGGACAGCGGCAGCCACCACCATGTTTCTTGAAATGTTTGCAAGCAAGCATGCCCTGCAATGATGGGTCGCCCCTCATTTCAGCGTAAATTGTTTCAAGTTGGTGGCACACTTCTGAACTGATATCATAGATGGCATGCTCATTCATTGCTGCACAGAGACCAGCCTAAATAAGCAGTGGCACCACTAGCTGTACAACAGCCGCACCTCCACAACCTGCTACTCCACCAAGCTGCCACAACATGTTGCTTTTTCGTACACAAGACAACATAAAAAGGCAAGTGCATTGAGCTAGTAGACTAGCCTGGGTGAGGGTTAGAGATGGGGAGAACAACAACTTCAATAAAATGAGAATAAACTCAGCCAGTTACTCAGAGGCATTTCCTTATTCCTTGGATGCTGTGCAAAGTAAGATATGGTAGTTCATCTGTGAGGAGGCCCAGAATTATGTCCATATTTGGGGAGGCTCAAGATTATTTCAATATTTAGGGGAGGTTCAAGATCATTTCCATTGCTTGGGAAGGTTCACTGTGACAAAGTTTGAGAACTAATGTCCTAAACTGATCAGTGCCTGAATTGAAACAAAGGACAACTCCAATTTGACTTAAAATAAACTTTTCACTCATGAAAGCAAAGATTTTAGCCGAGCAAAGTCTTGGCTGGGATCAGATCTTTACTGCACCTGTAAATGATCTGGCAATTGTGACTTAAGGGTCATGGTATGAATGTTTCAGTTGGCTCAAACTACTCTGACGTTCTGGGGCATAGAGCACATGCAGGCTTTCGCTTAAAGTGGTAAATGATTGAAAATACTGATGTTGCTAGAACACACTGTATATTGATTGGGCAAAGTGTTTCTTTTATTTGCTTATTTATAATCTTCTGAGAGGAAAGGCACGCTACACTGTGATAGCTTGTTTTCAGGTGCGTCCTGGGGTGGGCTGTGTGGACCTGTTTTATTGATGGAAATGCGGTGGACTGCATGGATCTGCTTTACTGATGGGACATGTTAGCCATGACACAAGGAAATCTCCTACTCTTCATCGATAAGTGCCATGGGATGTTTTACTTCCACTTAGACAGTGACCAGAGATGGGCAGAAGGGAGCTCAGTTAAACATCTCATCAGAACAACAGCACATTACCAGTGCAGCACTCCACCTCATACTGCAATGCAGTGTCAGTTATGGTATTATGATAAGTACTGGGTGTGGGGCTAGAACCCACAGCCATCTGATCTTCCAACCCCAGAGGGCGAGCATGCAACCTACGAGCTGCAGACACTGTATTCCCGTATTCCTTTTACTTGAATTTACACAACTGCAGAGGCAGTTTTATTCTTAGAGAAGTATTGTATTACAAACCTAATTAATTATCCACGAGTGCAGAGGGCTTTCTGATTAGTTGTTGTACTGGGTATTAATGTTTTAGAAATGTGTGGTACATCTTGCAGTACCACAGCTCATGAACATGTAAAGCATGCGACACCACAAATTACACTGCTGCAGCTATCTTTACACAGTGTTTCATTCAAATTGGCAAATTTTTCTCACAATCACTGACACTCACTCAACGAATAACCACATCTTTTTCACTCCTAACAGGTACTGCTGCATCACGTACATCATGGTGTCACCCATTCCCTGCTCCTCACCCAAACTCTGACAGTCATTTCCACTTCAGCAACAAAAACAAAAAGACAATGTTAAAACAAAAATTAGGTTTATAATAGCGATAGCAACACCTACAGACAGTCATTTTCAAATGAATTAACACCCGTATGAGGTTAATGGCCCTCGGCTTCACCTCTGGTCTTCAACACTTCCCAGCTGGGATTACTTCCAAGAAATGAACAGCGTGTTTGTTTATTTCTTAAATGAAAAGTAAAGGAGAATGAAAATGCTTTCATTGTGCATCCCCACCAACCCTCACCCCAGATCCTATGTTTTTGAGCTTTCGCCTCACAATTAGTGGTGGTCTGGTTAAGGTCCTGCATTTGTTAGGTAAGACAGAGTTAAATGAATTGTGTCTGGTGACCCTGAACAGCCAAGTGGGTCTACTTCTGCCCTTAGTGTTATTACTGTTACAAACATATTCGGAGTAATGATTCTGTCGGAATGCTTTTGGCTCTGAAAATGCAGGGTCTGTCCAAGTTTGAGTTGGCCTGATTCCAAACCCTGATTCATTGTCACTATTGTTTCTAATCATCCCTCAAAGACTGCAGCTGAGGTTTCATTCTTTAGGAAGAAATGTCTATATTTCAGGTGGCTTTTTTTTTTTTCTGACGTTGATGCCAACTGGCTTCTCCTTTCTAGGTCCTCTGCTGAATGTAAAGTATACGGAAAATTCCTTGTCCATTGTCCTATTGTCCAACTGTTTTTCCATTTTATTTATCTGGGATAGCCTGATGAGATGCAGCATTTACTTATCATGTGGGCTCTGCTTCTATCCTTGTTCTGAAGTGTGACCTAATATAAAAAGCATTTTCTGATAGAAATCCAGACTGCAGCCCTAATGTTTGCCATAATTTTGTGCTTCAGATCCTTACTTTTAATGATAGAAACTACAGTTCTAAGAGGGACATAGGAAATTTATGAGGTAAAATCAGGGATGCCCTGAAAATCTGGGACAGTTGAGAGGTATGGGTGGGGGAGCTTATCACCTGGCACACCTACAGACCATCAAGTAAGAACATTTTTGTTTTTTATTTGCCCTTACATTTTTAAATATCATCTGAGCCCTGATCCCACATGCCCTGAAAAGTGGTAAAATAGACTTCAGTCTCAGATATTAGCTTCTAGCCTTTCACAGCAGAAAGCCTCACAAACCTTAGCCTTTACACCCTTAGCCAAGGTTTAATTTATTATTCATTAGCTAAAGCCATTTGCAGATTGGCTGGTGTGCCATTAATCTCTTAGCAATGCTCAGAAAAATGCCAGCTCCATGGGACTATCCACAGAAGGGTTCTGGGAGCAGAGCTAAGCATTGTATCAGCATGCCCGAGTATGGGGTAACAGTAGTGCTTATGTCAGTTGGAGCTGTGTATTTATGCGTGCCTAACATAGCCATAAGGGACAGGAGAGTCTCACATAATGATCTGTAGCTTAAATGACCTGAGCTTGTGAAGAGCACTAGCATATGAAACAAGTTGAACTACAATTCAGAATGTTTCTCCCAGGGTATTTGAAGTGACTTGGGAGTGCACGATTTGAACTACCATAGAACCCTATTTCCCAAGTAAAAGGACTAAATATGAACTGCCAGTCTGGTGTGCCATATAGTTATCTGGTGACATCAGAATGCTTTCTGAGACCTGAAGTAACTGGAGAAGGCTGTGTCTGCTTCAGGTATTTGCAGAGCTCAGGGCAGGCAGACAAGAACAACTTTGCATGGACGGCAAGACAACAGCGCACAACACCGCCAACTGGTGCTAGCTGTCACCGGGACAAGTGTTTTCTGTTAGTTCAGGATGGGGCAAACACCTCCCAGCACCAGTGTGTAGTGGAGACCATCACAGCGACTGCCGACTATGTCGCTGTGATGGTCTTTTTGTAGAACCGACGCTCGCGCCTGTCGGTATATGAGCAAAAACTTAGATACATACTGCAGATATTGAAATATAAAAACATAGAAGTTGACAGCAGATAAGGACCACAAGCCCCATCCAGTCTGCCCATTTCCAGGCTGAGTTGACCAGGATTTGTGAGACCTCCTCTTCCATCCAGGGACCACCAGGGCCACTGCCGCTGTTGCCTCAGAGGTTGCCAAGAAAGAGGAGCGGTTGGACAACAGTGGGCTCAGGGAGAGTGAGGTGGTAGAACAGCGGTGCATCCTCCAGTTGTACCTCTCCACAATTCCTATGCCATTCTGGCAAAGTGTGGTTCCTCTATGGAGGCACCCACAGTGGAGACCAAGGAGGATGCTGGACACCTCCACAAAGGAGACCCACAGGAGAGTGACATGGGACCCTACAGGGAAGGAAACAACTCCTGATGGGGAATCCATTGTTAGGAAGGTAGAACTGGGGGAGGAAGGAGAGGGAGGGGTGACTGCCTGGCGCCATGGCTTGAGGGGCAGGATTGCGGAACAGCTGCACAGGGAAGGAGCTGGATGTCATTGTCCACCTAGGGACAAATGACCTGGCTAAGAAAGGGATCAGAGCAGTGCAGGAAGAGTTTGTGGAATTGGGGGAGGGCCTTGGACAAGTAGCACGCATGGTAACCTCTCATGGTGCTGCCTGTCTCGGCATATGAGAGGTTAGGGTGCTCCACACCATGGTATTCAATCAGTGGTTGAAAAACTGGTGCAGAGCTCAGGGATTTGGCTTCATTGGGGACTGGGGGTCCACCTGGAGTGATGCAAGCCTATACTAGCATGATGGGCTGCATCTGTCCAGGAGGGAACCAGGATCCTGGGGAGGCAATGGAAAGGAGTAGGAAATTCTAGCCCCCAAAAGTCATGGTAGTAAGTGCAGTAAACACCAACATAGAGATGTTGATAGGGAGAAGGGCAGGGGTAAATGGAGAAAGTGACAAAGGCAAGAAGGACAGGGATGGGGCAGAAGGAGAAGGCCATCAGGAAATGGTGGATAATGAGTACCAATGCCGTAGCCTGGGCAACAAGCTCCTGAACTGGTGGCCTTGATGAAAGAGGATGCCTGGATATTGTAGCATCACAGAAACATGGTACACAGAGAACCATGACTGGGATGTTAACATACCAGGGTACGTAACCTACAGGAGAGACAGGGAGGGGAGAATAGGGGAGGAGTAGCTTTCTATGTAAAGGAAGGGATAAAGCAACTGAACAAAAGAGTAAACAGGGAGGAGAGGAGGCACTGTGGGTCACCTTGAAGACTGGAAGTGGCACCACAATCCACACAGGGTTGTATACAGACCCCCAGGTCAGGGGCGAAATGGACAAGGAGATGACAGAAGGCATCCTTAGGATAGCAGAGAAAGGAGATACTGTTGATGGGAGACTTGAATATGCCAGATGTTAACTGGAGCACACTTGCTGCAGCCACATCCAAGAGCAGGGCCATTCTCGATGCCCTCACAGGTGGCATGCCTCAGACAGTTAGTTTCTGAACCCACTCATGAGGGAGCAATCTTAGACCTCATACTCTCAAATGGGGACAGTGAGAGGATCTCAGATCTTGAAGTGGGTTGCCATCTGGGAACAAGTGTCCATCAAACAGTGTGGTTCATGTTAAACTCAGCTACAGAGTCAAGCCATACAAAGTAAAGGTACTGGCCTTCAGGAGGCTGACTTTGGCAAGATGGAAGAGTGCCTCAGAAAAGCACTAGCAAACAGGCTAGAAGGAGGGGTGGAGCAACAATGGAGAACCATCAAAACTGCCATCACAGAGGCAACAAGCCCTTGTGTGAGGAAATGAATCAAAGCGAAGAAAAGCCACTATGGTTCTCAAAGAGGTGGCGGGGAAGGTGGGAGAAAAAGACAGCATTCAGGAAGTACAAGGAAACACAGAAGGAGTAGGACAGAGAGCTGTACCAGTTAAGGCAGAAGGAAGCAGGAGGAAGTCAGAATAGCAAAGGCCCAAACTGAGGAAAGGAAAGGATAGCCAACTGGGTTAAGAAGGGGATAAAACCGTTTATAGGTACATCAGGGATGTAGAAAGACAAAGGGAGGGATAGTGAGGCTGAACAGAATGAACGGTGGGTGGGCAGAGGGGATAATGAAAAGCAGGATACTGAACAAATATTTCTGCTCAGTATTCACAAAGAGGAGGGGAGGTGCCTAATCCAATTAACAGAAGCACTCTGGATAGGGGTCGATCCCAGTCCTTTCACAGAAGAAAGGGTTCTGAAAGAACTCCAAAACTGAAGGTGGACAAAGCAATGGGGCCTGATGGAATTCACCCCAGAATTCTAAAAATTAAGGGAAACTAGTGAAACC
The DNA here is from genome assembly GCA_016271365.2 of Neoceratodus forsteri. Classification (NCBI taxonomy): domain Eukaryota; kingdom Metazoa; phylum Chordata; order Ceratodontiformes; family Ceratodontidae; genus Neoceratodus; species Neoceratodus forsteri. The sequence goes on along the minus strand of JADMNL010000023.1, from coordinate 96,646,715 downwards.
ACTGACTACCCTTTTAACAAATCATGGGAGGATGGTGTGGTACCGAGGACTGGAGGAAGGCGGATGTGATTCCCCTTCACAAAGTGGGACCAAGACAGGGCAGGAAACTACAGACCTGTCAGTTTGACCTCTGTGGTAGGGAAAGTGATGGAATCACTCTGAAGGAAAGAATTGTTGAGTACCTAGAGGCCAGTAGGGCACAGGGACCCAAGGCAGCATGGGTTCACAGGGAAGGTCAGCGGACTCCATTTACAATTACCTTCTGTGTCCTGTTGTTCAGCCAATGTTTTACCCAGGCTACCACACTGGGACCCACTCCCAGGCTGGTTAATTTGACTACTAATCTTTGTGTGGGACTGTGTCAAATGCCTTGCTAAAGTCTAGGTAGCCATGTCCACAGCCCCTCCCTGGTCTACTTCTTTGTCACCCAGTCAAAGAAATCTATTAGATTCATCTGACATGACCTTCCCGCTGTGAACCCATGCTGCATTGGGTCCTGTGCCCCACTGGCCTCTAGGTACTCAACAATTCATTCCTTCAAGTGATTCCATCACTTTCCCTACCACAGAAGTCAAACTGACAGATCTGTAGTTTCCTGCCTCTGTCTTGCTCCCACTTTTGTGAAGGGAATCACATCAGCCTTCTTCCAGTCCTCAGGTACCACACCATCCTCCCATGATTTGTTATAAAGGGTAGTCAGTGGTTCACTAGTTCTCCCTTAATTCTTTAGAATTCTGGGTGAATTGCATCTGGCCCCATTGCTTTTGTTCACCTTCAGTTTTAGGAGTTCTTTCAGAACTTTTTCTTCTGGGAAAGGACTGGATTGACACCCCCCAAGAGTGCTTCTGTTAATTAGATTAGCACCTCCTACTTTTCTTTTTGTGAATACTGAACAAAGTATTCATTCAGTATCCCTGCTTTTCACTGTCACTCTCTGCCCACCCACCATCCATTCTATTCAGCCTCACTATCCCTCCTTTGTCTTTCTACGCTCCCTGATATACCTATAAAAGGTTTTATCCCCTTCTTAACCGAGTTGGCTATCTTTTCCTCAGTTTGTGCCTTTGCTATTCTGTCTACCCTCCTGCTTCCTTCTGCCTTAACTGGTACAGTTCTCTGTCCTGCTCCTTCTGTGTTTCCTTATACTTCCTAAATGCTATCTTTTCTCCTAACCTTCACGCCACTTCTTTTGAGAACCATATGGCTTTTTCTTTCATTTTGATTTGTTTATTTGCTTCACAAAGGCTTGTTGCCTCTGTGATGGCAGTTTTGATATTTCTCCATTGTTGCTCCACCCTCCTTCTAGTCTGTTTGCTAGTGCTTTTCTAAGGCACCTCCCATCTGCCAAAGTCAGCCCTCCTGAAGTCCAGAACCCTCACTTTGTATGGCTTGACTCTGTAGCTGAGTTTATCATGAACCACACTGGTTGGTGGCCACTTGTTCCAAATGGCTACCCACTTCTAGATCTGAGATCCTCTCACTGTCCCCATTTGAGAGCACGAGGTTCTAAGATTGCTCCTCACGAGTAGGTTCCAAAACTAGCTGTCTGAGGCATGCCACCTGAAGGGCATCAAGAATGGGCCTGCTTTTGGATGTGGCTACAGCAAAGGTACTCCAGTTAACATATGGCATATAAAGTCCCCATCAACAGTATCTCCTTTCTCTACCATCCTAAGTATGCCTTCTATCATATCCTTGTACATTCCTCCCTGACACGGGGTCTGTATACAACCCTGTGCAGATTGTGGTGCCATTTCCAGTCTCTAAGGTGGCCCACAGTGCCTCCTCTCCTCCCTGTTTACTCTGTTGTTCAGTTGCTTTATCCCTTCCTTTACATGAGAGCTACTCCTTCTGCCCTCCCTGTCTCTCCTGTAGGTTCTGTACCCTGGTATGTTAACATCCCAGTCATGGTTCTCTGTACCATGTTTCTATGACTGCTACGGATCCAGGCATCCCTCTTCCATCAAGGCCACCAGTTCAGGAGCTTGTTGCCCAGACTACGGGCGTTGGTACTCATTACCCTCCATTTCTTGATGGCCTTACCCTTTTGCCCCATCCCTGTCCTTACTGTGTTTGTCACTTTCTCCATTTACCCCCGCTTCTCCTATTGACATCTCTATGTTGGTGTCTCACCTCACTTAGTACAACCTGATTTTTTTGGGGCTGGATTTCCTGCTCCTTCCAGTGCTCCTCCCTTGGCTAGTTTAAATGCTTGCCAATTAAGTATTTAAACCTATCAGCTAGGATCCTGTTCCTCCTGGACAGATGCAGACCATCATGCCAGTATAGGCCTGCATCCATCCAGATGGACCCCAGTCCCCAATGAAGCCAAATCCCTGAGCTCTGCACCAGTTTTTCAACCACTGATTGAATCCCATGGTGTGGAGCACCTTAGCTCATCCATGCCATAGACAGGCAGCACCTCCAGAAGTTTACCATGTGTGCTATTTGTCTAAGGCCCTCCCCATCTCCACAAATGCTTCTGCACTGCTCTGATCCTTTCTAGCCAGGTCATTTGTCCCTATGTGGACAATGACATCCAGCTCCCTCCTGTGCAGCTGCTCCTGTGATCCTGAGGATTCGATTCCTGTCCCTCAAGCCATGGCGCAGGCAGCACCTTGCCTCCTTCTCCCTTCCTCTCCCAGTTCTACCTTCCTAACAATGAGTCCCCACCAGGAGTTGTTTTCCCTGTGGGGTCCCATGCCACCTCCTGTGGGTCTCCTTGTGGAGGTTCCCAGCATTCTCCTTGATCTCCACTGTGGGTGCCTACAGAGGAACCACACTTTTCCAGAATGGCATAGAAATTGTGAGAGGTACAACTGGAGGGATGCACCTGTGTTCCACCACCCTCACCCTCCCTGAGCCCACTGTGGTCCAACCGGCCTCTTTCTTGGCAACCTCTGAGGCAATGGCAGTGACTCTGGTGGTCCCTGGGTGGAGAGGAGATCCCACAAATCCTGGCCAATCTCAGCCTGGAGATGAGCAACCTCCTCCCTCAGCCCAGAGAGGTGCCTGCAGATGGGACAACACTGCATCCTCCAGAACGCTCTTCTCGAAGACTGCTGCCCACAGCCACTGCACTGCACTGCACCACTCCCATCATGTCTTTTTTCTGGCCCCTAACTGTTGTTTGAATATTTTACTCTTTCCTCTGTTTGTTTATTTATTTATTTTCTTCTTCTCCTACTTACTTACTGCCTCTGTGCCCTTTAGCTCCTGATCTTCCTGTTCTAAGACAAGAAGTTCCTATATTCTCAGTAGCCTCTTTACTTGCTCAGAGTCAGACCTCCAGCAGCTAGGGGAAGACTGAGACTACTCTTGCCCTTCTAGGATGGTGAGTCTTGGTGGTTCTGTGATCACTCACTTCCTGCTCCCAAACAGGAAGTTCCTGTTGTAAGTTAAATCCTGTGCCTATAAAAGTACAACTGGTTTAGGGTGGGGGTGGAGGAGAGAGAAGGAGTGCAAAATAGTCCCAGTAGAGAAGTTTTTGTTATACCAGTAGCTCCTAGCTAAGCCACTCCCTACTTTGCAAATCTTTCTATACTTAGTTAATTCCACAGATAACAATTCCGTTCTGACACCTTTGACAAGCACCTAGATAAGTACACAGATAACAGATAACAATTTACTTCAACTACCTCTGACAAACACATCTTTTTATTACCCTAAATTAAAGGTCCCAGTACAAGATTTCTAGGTCTTAGTCCCAGTAGAGAAGTTTAAGTTATACCAATAGCTCCTTCCTCCTGGTGTTCTGTATGTTCTCTGCTTAAGGAGTGTCTCCATAATCTTGCCCACTACTGAGATAAGACTGACTGGTCTGTAGTTCCCTGCCTCCTCCCTCCTACCACTCTTGTGGAGGGATCACATGAGCCTTCTCCAGTCTTCTGGGACTGCTCCTGTGCTCAGAGACTCACTACAGTTCTGATAATGGCTCTGCTAGTTCCACCCTTAGCTCCTTTACTACCCTGGGATGTATGCCATCGGGTCCCATTGCCTTGTCCACCCTGAGCTTATCAAGCTCTTGTAGGACCGTTTTTTTGTGAAGGGACTAGTGCACACCTCCTTCCCTCTGTGTCCATGGTGCAGAGCTGTGGGCCCTGCCTTACCTTCTCTTCAGTAAATACTGAGCAGAAGTACAGTATATTTAGGATATATGCTTTATATGGTCCTCCCTCCTCACGCCCCATATCCCCTTGATCTTAGCATACCCCACTGGACTTTCTCCTTTCACTAATGTATCTATAGAAAGTCTTGTCACCTTCTTTTACTGTTCGTGTAGTTTCCTCGGTTTGGGACTTTGCCTGCTCCATTGCCTTCCCTGCTTCCTTAGGAAGTTTGGTATGCCTCCTCATCTTCATCCTGCTGCATTCCCTTATGTTTCCTGAAGGCCAGCCTTTGGCTCTGACCTTTTCTGCTACTGTGTTTGAGAACTAAAGTGGTTTCCTTCTTCTTTTGCACCCCTTTTCACTAACACAATGGGATGTTGCTTCAAGTATCGCATCTTAATGCTTGCCTACTTTGTCTGTACCCCTCACCTGTATTTTTTTGCCAGGGCTAGCTTAACTCTGTTGGCCATCTTATCAAAGTCAGCTCCTCTGAAGTCCCTTATTTTTGCCTTGGAATAGGATGATTTTGTTCTAGTGGCCAACTTGAACCATACCATGTGATGGTCACTGGCCCCAGGTGGCTTCTACATGGAGATCTGCGATCCTTTTCCTGTTAGTCAGTACTAGATCTAGGATAGCCCTGTCTCTTGTGGGCTGTTCTACCAGTTGTCTGAGGTCTTTCCTGCAGGAATCTGCCATGTGTCTAGTTCTGGCAGATGTCCCTGCTGGTTTTGACCAATCAGTATCTGGCATGTTGAAGTCTCCCATTATTAGAACCTCCCTTTAGCTGTCATGTTTTGTATATCTTCTAACAGTAATGTGTCTATGTCCTCCCCTGGTCTGGAGGCCTGTACACAACCCCAGTTCTGTATGGCTGTCCCATTTCCTGTTTCCAGGGTGACCCACAGTTCTTTCTGGCTCTTTATGTGTGTATTCTGAATTTCTGTAGCTTTGATATTTTCATTGACATAAAGGGCCACCACACCCTTTTGTACCGGTCTCTTCTGAACAGAATATAGCCAGGTACTGAAGTCTCCGTGGTGGTTACTGGTAAACCATGTCTCGCTAATGGCTACTATGTCCAGTTTAGCCTCTGTCATTGTTGCCTGCAGGTCTGGATCTTGTTTCCCAGACTGCAGCATTTGTTACATGATTTTCCATTGGTCATATTTTCGTGTGTTAGTTGTTGGGCGAGGTCCAGCGCTTCCCTTGTGCATCGGGGGGAGCCAGACCTTTTCTTTACCTGGTGATGCAAATGAACTACAAACATGCTGAACTCCTGTTTGACACTAGCTGGAGGGAGGGTGTTCTTCCATTCGACATTTCGGGTGCTGCACTCTCTCCCATTTGCTAGTTTAAATATTCTGCAAAGACGTTAAACTTCTGCTCCAATGCACTGACTCCTCCTTAGTCAGATGCAGTCCATCAGATTTAAAGAATTTTCACTCCCAAAACTGTTGCCAGTTCTCTACAAATCTGTGTCCTTTTTCCTGGCACCAGCCCTTGAGCCACATGTTTAGCTCCCTATCTCCCTTCTCTGACCTTCCATCCATCTGTCCCCTCTCCCAGACTGGCAGGATCTCAGAGAAGGAGATGCGGATGAAATGGATGATAGTTTGTCACCCAGCCTGGTTAGGTGTTTGCTGGCCTCCACAACTGACTGGTTGGTGAGATCGTTAGTCCCTTGTGTACCAGGACATCAATGTTTTCTCCTGCTTCCTGAACAATTTTGTAATGCGCATGTGTCTCTCCACGCTGATGTACCTGGGAGACATCTGACCATTACCCCTGGCTGGAGATATGTATCAACTCCTGAATCATGGAGTCTCCTATGATCAGAAATTTTGGGATTTTTTTGCTTTTTTGTTTTGGTTCCTGTTTTGGGTGAGTTTTGTTGTGCTAACTCCTGTGTTGCAGTGTCCTGCTCTGCAGTGTCCTCTGCCCCTTTGTTTGATTTCAGAGATAGAGGCAGATACCTGTTTGTAGTTTTATATGGTTTGTGGAGGGGATATGTTGGAGAACACGAGTGATGGGGCACCGATTTGCCTCCTAACCACCTGCCAACCAGGACCAACTACCTCTGCGGTCGAGGTGCTTCTGTTGGATGTTGGGGAAATGGCGGGCAGTTCTTATAATATATTTCTCTTGAATATGCAATTTGAGGCACGCAATCCTGCCCATGCTGCCTGGAGCTGAGCCTTAGATCTCCAATGGCCCAGCATGTAGGACAGTGTCCTAAATCCTGTAAAACTGCCCTTCTGAAAAGTGTTCCACAGTACCTGCAGTTAATGATATCCATTCCAGGTAAGTTGCTGGGTTTATAACCTGGTCAGAGTAATTAGAAGGAAGAAAATGAAAGCAACAGTTTGATTTTGTGTTTTGTTTGTTTGTTTTGTATAACTTGTTATAATAAGTTAAATTACTAGTGCCCCTGTAAATTAGGTCACTGTGTGGCTACCCTTTTGATCCACCTCCTGCTTTGCTACAGGAAATGTCACGACTGTGCTACACTATAAAAGGAGTGAAGTGTGGGGTGGTTGAGGATGGGGCGGGTGGCTGGGCCCTTCCCTGCTGAAAAGAATAACCACAGATGAAAGAAACAGGAGGTATGAGCAGAAACAATCAGCCAGCAACAAATGCAGTAGCCCTGAAAGCTTATCCTAATGACAGATAAAACTGTGAAACATGTAAGCACCACCTGTAATAAATTCACAGAAGATATACCCTGTAAAAACACTTTGCTACAGAGAAAACTAAAGCAGTAACAGAAGATATACCTTGCAAAAGACAATTTGAATCAGAAGATCACAGCAGTAATCTGTAGGTACACACCTGTAGGCACACCCTGTAATAATGCAGCAGAATATATACCTAGCAACAAATAATTTGAATCAGAGAAAAATAAAGCAATAAAATGTTAGCAAACAAACAGTAACAATCTCTGTGAGTACAAACTAAAAATAACAACACATAGTAAACCTGCCTAGCCAAAAGAAGCCTTATTCCTTATTGTTGCTCTAGTAAGGTTCTTTTGCTCTGTCATTTCAAACAACCTAGAAGAAAAAGAGTTCAGGTGAAGCTAGGTGCCTTGGCCAGCAAACCTAGTCTTCCACTTCCCCATATGAAGGATTTATCAGCAGAAAAGGACTGCATGGCCTACCCAGTCTGCCCAGATGTTTCCTGCTTATTCTATCTCATCATACACCCCTAGATACAAGAATTGCCATGGGTCATGCCCACCCCCTATCAGCAAAGGTGACACTTAGCAGCGCAGACTGAAGGGGGGGGGAGCACATATGAATGTTTGAAATTTGATTGCATGATTTAAATCTGACACAAATGCACAATTTAATAAGTAATGGATGAAACTGCTGCACTTATATTTTGACTGTATCTCAGATTTTGAGAGCATTCATACCAATAAGCTTATAATTAATTTATTGCTGTTTGTCCACACTTCTCTATGTTATAGAATATAATTATTTTTCTTTTGGTAATTCCTTCCTACAGTATGTTAAGGGCTAATTCTGTACTATACCTACAAACCTGATAGTTCTCATTACTATCTTCATATGTATTTAATGTAATACTAAAACTAAAGTTTTAAAACAAACTACCCTGTCAACTTGTATTGAGAAGTTCAAGAGCCACTGACACCTCAAAAGAACTTTGAAAAACATGATATTTTGACACAAAGCAGCTTATATTTTCATTAGCTCTGTATTTTTATCTCTGTTATTTATTACTGAGGTCATATGCCTGAAAACAGGATAGCTGTTCCTGGAGGATCATCAGCTCCTATTGCTTCTTTCCAACCTGCCTGTGACGTCACAACTGTTCCCATAAACAATCTGAGATGTCACAAAGAGCATTACCCTATCACAATCATAGGTTGGCTCTTTCCTTTGATCTACATATTGCTACCCAGTGAGCACTGCTGATCTGCCATGATCAGCCTGCATGAAGCTCATCCATCAATGTCTGCTGCTGCACTTGCCGCCACTACTGTTCCCCCACCTGACCTCCCACTCAGCACCCACTACCCCACACCTCTTATCACAAACATAACACTGACACTAGAGTGCCCAATCCCAGTGTCGCCACCAGAAATAAAACTGCCCCTAGTTTTGTTTTTAATACACCCTGTAAAAAGGAAAAGCGACCATCGATGTCTGTTGCTGCTGCTGCAGTTAGTCCCCCCACCTGACCCTCCCACTTAGCACCTACCCCACCCCACCTCAAGCCCTCACTAACCCACTGGGGTTGAATGCTGTAATCCTCTCTGGACCACAGACAAGTCTTCACTCTTCAATACCGGACCACAAACTGAGGAAATCAGGTATGCAGTTCAATGTTTTCAGTGGGGTTTGAACTTATTGGCATAACTTGGTCATTTTTGATTATTTTTGCCCAAAATTTTCAACATTTATTTATTTAGTTTTTGTTGACCGGAAAGGAGGACTAGACAATTGTTTTGCCTATCTTCAGCCTCATCCTAGGAGGAGGGGATACTGATGGATGCCAACTGAAACTGAACCAGATTTTAAGCTGTTGGTGGTATTTTTAGTGAATGGGGAAATTTGGCCAGGACACCGGGAAAATTCCCTACTCGTCTGCTGCATTGCTGCCAGTAGGGGACAGGCCATTGCCAAGATGGCCACCAAGGTGTACTAGCGAAGAAGGAGGAGGACGCTGCAGAGGGAGAGCTAGCCTCAGCTCCTGCTCTGGGTAACTGGCTTTTGGCAATAGATGACACTTGATTCCTTGATATTGAATTTCATGATGCGCAGCACTGGGAAGACTCGTGCAAACAACTATTTTGCAAAAGGATATTACTTCACTCACCTTGGAAAAGGCGAGGTCTGACTGGGCACTTCAAAACGAGAGAGCAGATTCACTATCCTGTGACATAACTTTAAAGGACAGTTGGAGTTCGATATGCATGAGTGATACAATGGCTGGTAATATTTCTTCCAGTTGGGAGCTTCCTCAGGAAACCTGGTGGGATGTGAGCAAGTGCCTCCAGGCTGCTGACTCAGCAAGGGGACACAAGCAGGCCTCTGATATGGTGCATTGAATCCAGGGGCTCAGGAGCAAGAGAAGCACAGAGTTCAGGTACTGTGTCCACTTTCTGTTTAAAACCTAGGCGGTGGAAAAAGAGTGAAACAGAGGCAGTTCGCACACCTGCAATTGCACAAAGCAGTAGCATGCGGTTGCGCAGCTTGCACCAGCCTCTCTCCTCAGAGCACACCTAGCCTGACAGCGTATGAAGAATTCTGACATTTCCCAAAAAGACCTTTCAAGGGCTGCATGTCCCGAGGAGCAGCTTCAAACAGGATCCTTTCACTCAAAAGTCGGGATAGCACTGGGCCAGTTATTTTCGTCACAGGTTGGTAATGTCCTGTTACAGAGTAAATGCATACAGCTTAGCCCTGCAGCTGAAGAAACACTGCAGGAGGGTAACTTGAACACAAGAAAAAACGCTGCTCTGTTGAAGCTCCCAGTTACTTCTTTTATTCAGACTGAGACTGCTCTTTGAGCAAAACAACCGGGTTTGTTTTTTAAAAGGACGAATGAGGAGTCAACAGCGCAAGCAGAGGTGACTTATCAGTCCTCAGCAAGCTCTCAAATGGGGGTTACGGATTTTACTTTCCCTGTAAACTGGCTTCAAGACAGATAACCTCAGTAGTTCAGCAATCTGGGGGCGGGACCTCCTCGTTTCCTGGAGGAGACGCCTGGGAAAGACTGGCCCTCAGCATGCCCTGCGGAAGCAGGCTGGCAGCAGGCTGAATCAGGTGTTTGGAAGCCTGACCTCTCTGGGACCCCAAGTCAATGCTTTCACAGCACTCACCTGAGTGGAAACCAGCTATGCAGCTGCTAGAGGTGAAGACAGATTTGAGCAAGGTAGAGGTGGTAACCAAGGGTACAGTATCCCTTAGAAACTTTGGTACCGGAAAACTACCATCTTTACCTGTATCACCCTAATCGAACTTGAACAACCAGCACAGGGGCCTTCATGTATGAGACAAGATTTATTGATGTTAACCCCCAACCAAGAAGCCACTGATGTCAGAACTTTTCTCCACTCCAATAAGGGAAGCTGCACCTCGTCGAAATGCAGTACGGTTAAGTATAAAGGAGGGGCTGGAGGTCAGACCTGACAGACATTATGTTGGGAAAACATTACTGAAGGACTCACTGCACTTTACCCCACATGATGTTTATGCTTTTATTAATATCTCTGGGGAGGACAATTTTGATATCAGTTTTCGAACACAACATGCCTTAGATCTATTTTGGGATAAATGCGGTCAGGTCAAGTTTTCTCCTGCGTGGACCCTTTTTGGTTATTCCTTTATCTAAGCCTTTGATTAAATTTATTCGGTCATGTTTCGGAATGAAGGGGTCCACGTGGAGGACATTACTTTCTGGCTGTCCCAAAATGTGAGGTTGAGTGAGCCAGAACCCATTTTGGATCCGGAACAATTCTGGACAGGGGCTGGAAGTACAAAATTAAACTAAGGCAATCTGAGGCAGGGATTGAGCACATTCTAACTCCTTTCTGCTAGGAAGGGATAGGGTGTATGTTTCTATAGCGGGCAACCCGAGCATGTTACAAGTGTGGAGCCAGGACACATCTCAAGCGTATGTGATCAACCTCGCTGTGACAATTGTGGGAAGTGGGGCATTTAACCATGTTCTGTAATAACCAGTCTCGAGTGGACCTGTGTGAAGAGAAAGGTCATGTGTTTAGGTATGCCCTGGCGGCCAAAAATAAATCTTTTGGTTCTAAATCGGACCTTCTCATCCAGAAAGCACAGGAGGCAGTAGATCTGTCACCTCCCCCACCCTCCTTCTCTCTCTCAGCATGCAGACAAGCTATTCTTTGCAGGTAAACAAAATAAAACAAATGGGGAGGCAAGTGATAAGGTTCTGTCTATCAGTAAACCTTTACAAACAGCTAAAAATACTGGGCAAGGAATTGCTCAGGTACGGTGACACCCTCAAAAGCCAGTATGGGCCCCCATGATCCTTTACAATTTCCGTGTGTTATACAGAAGTAGTTACGAAGGGTAGGTAAGGATGTTTTAGTGCTTAGCCCGAGTTAGCCTTACCCCAAAGAAGATCATCTAGGAACTTGCATCCCAAAAAACCTCCGTGGCTCTGACTGAAACAAGCAATTCTTATGTTGCCCTTTTCACCCCATGGGGATACTGAGATGGATTTGGGAGACTCGGACTCACAAAATCCTCACTCTCCACTAGGTCACAACCAGTGGATAACTATAAGGAGAAAAAAGAAAAAGAGAAAAAATAGAGGTCCCTTAACATAAACAGGCATGAGGTTGGTTTGGGGTACTTTAAATACATAGTTTGTTGAATGTGGCTAAGAGACATGCCCTTTTCATTATATTCATGACAAACGCTTGTCGGCATGCTTTCTGCAGGAAACATGGATGCATTCTATAGATCAACTGGTAGCTTTCAAAGGGATTGGGTTTGGGGCCCTTCCTTTGGTCATTTAGTGAAGATATGGCTGATGGTGTAGGTATTATGTTTACCTCATATTCCTTTCAGTTGCACAACCTGATTGACCTTATACGGAAGGGTGTTGATAGTGGATGGAAATGGCAGGATTTATGTTATCGATTTATAAATATATATAACCCCAAACCAAAGCAGGTAGGGTAACTTGCTTAAAATCTATTCAACCCTTCTTGTTGACGACTGTCAGGGTTTTGTGGGGAGGAGATTTTAACTGTACTATTCAGGACTCCTTCAAAAGAAGAAAATATACTGTGATTCTAATGCATTGGGCAACATTATTAAAATGGCTAGTCTAGTGAATTGCAATACTTATTTGGCCACAGGACCTGGATTTTCCTTTAATAAAGGAAAAAGTTTTACTCTGATTGACTATATGTTAGTATCTCCAAATATGCATGTGGCCTCTTTACAATGTTCCCATGTGAATTTTCAGACCATTCTTTCTTAATTTGTAAGTTTTTGCTGGCAGAGTCACCAGAATGCAAACAAATTAGGTGGAAACTGAACAATTCTATGTTAGAATTGCCTTATATACAATCTGAGGTTAAATATCTTTTAAAAGCTAGGCTATCAGTTACCTTTTGTATACAGATTTGGGGAATGGTGGTTGAAGATGAAGGAGACTTACGGAGTTGGTTCAAGAAACAGGGGTTTAGAACAAAAATAATAATTTTTGCATTATTTGGGACTTAGACAACAACTGCAGAGACTCACAACCATAGCTTATACTTCTCGATTGGATTACTCTACACAAATCTCTATATTAAAAGAACAGATGAGAGTGTTTCAATACGATAGAGGTAAAACTATGCAAGCTATTCTCACCAGTGGTATAAAAATTCACCTATTGGTGATTCTTTTGAGATGTGTAAACATCTCAGAGAGTCTTCGAACATGGATGTGTTGCTGAAATCGGATAATACACTGGCTACCTCTATAGTGCAACCAGAGGTAATAATGGAGCACTTTCGGTCTCTTGAACCTCCTGTTTAATTTCAAAAAATCAATGCTCTCATATTTGGGTACGATCACAGTCCCGTTAAATCATCAGAAGCTTTAGAGTTATGGGGTCCAATTTCTCAAAAGGAAATTAAAAGCATAATTGGGAAACTGAAATTGAACATTTCCCGGAACGGATGGACTCTCTAATAATTTATATAAACATTTTTCAGAAGAACTAAATCACTGTTTGTACATTTTATTTCAGTATTTAATGATGAAAGTTGCCATTTTCCCTCCTTTTCTGATGGATTGCTAATTTATATATTCAAAATGGGGACAGAAAAACATCGCCAATTGGCGCCAATTACCCTGTTAAACTCAGATTATAAAATCTTCACAAGTATATTAAATAATCACTTGAAATCCTACGCTAGATGGGTCATTTCACCTTATCAATTTTGTGGCATACCCGATAGAAGGGTTCAATCTGCTATTATGTTGATAAGAGATGTCATTGAACATCTTACGGATACAGGTGCGTCACATTGTTTGATAGCAGCTGATTTAGATAAAGCTTTGATAGAGTACATCTGCCTTTTCTTTTTTGACTTTAGCACATTATGGTGTTCCTTTAAAAATGGTGAAGATGATGGAGAGGTTATATGATAATTATGAAATATTTCCATTTTGAAGGGATATAAGGCGGAGGGCTTTCAGTTACACTCAGGTGTTCGTCAAGGGTGTCCTCTTAGTCCTCTTCTTTATAATTTTGCTCTAGACCCTTATTACAAACCTATTTCCTGCAGAAATGGAAGGGTATTGCAGATAACGACTCAAGGATTCCCATCTATTGGTGCCTATGCAGATGACTTAGTATTGTATTTCAAAGATATGGTTTCTGCCCCAGTTTTGTACAGGCCTTTGATGCATTTCTAAGGTCTCAAGCGCAAGATTGAATTTATCTAAAACTAAGGGTTTATTCATAGGATCGGTAGGCCCGAGGAGGTATGGCAGAGGGCATCCATATTTCTAGAAATCCACTAAAAATTTTGGGATACTGTTCGGTCCCCAGAATATGGCAGTGGAAAACTGGGAATCTGCACTTCAAACAATAGAGAATAAGGTAAATAGATGGAAACAGTGGAAGTTGTCAAAACTGAAACGTATACAGGTCATCAAACAGTTTCTTATTCCTGGTGTGCAGTACGTTGCTATGATTTTTCCACTACCGGTGCACCTGGAAACCAAAATGTACAGTCTGTCTTTTCAAATGCTTTGGGAAATAGGTTGAACTCGTTAAGAGGGTTATACGTATCTACAGAAGAAAGTGGAGGTTTGGGCATGATAGACCCTGTTGTTTTTGTGCACTCTTTATTTATTATGAATTCAGTTAAAATGGATTAGTAGCTAAATCAAGGGCAGAAAATTCCTGGACTCTAAGGTCTATGGGTAAATATTTCAAGAATTGGCGCATTTTTGCCCCAAAATTAAATTGTCATATTTATCTTCCGAAGTATTTTAGGCCTACAGCACAAAAATTATTTAAATGGAAAATCCAGAAGCAAACAATACTGAGCAATGGCACGAAGCAATTTTATCAGTATGTAATGCTTCAGCTACTTCTTCCTGAGCCGTGTTTTAAGAATTGTCCGGTAGCTCTAAATTGCAAAGTATTGGTGCAGTTAAATGATATTAGGTTGCCTCAATCACAATGGGAAACTCAGTGGTTGATCTTTTATGGTCAACTGAATGTTAGAGGTAACGCTAAGTATAAGGCCTTAGAAGAAAGGAAGTGTCCGTATTAGATTGTATAAATGTAGAAAAGTCGATGGAACATTTTTTCTTAGGTGTTCTTATGCTGTGGGTTTGTGGCATATTTGGCAAACTTATGGGGTTTCAAGTGGCTCGGTTATATGTCATATGAAATATTGATTTTAGGTTGTTATCCGGTTAAATTGTCTTGTTTTATGAAGGAACGTTATCATTATTTCTGGGCTGTTTAAGATATTACTTATGGCAAGCCTGGTGTCAATGGGTTATTTACCAAAAGAAAATGCCCTATTCCTGTGTTAGTATTTTGATAACTAAGGAGCCTCAAGAATGTATTTTCAGGATGCTAAAAGAGTAACTTGACACATTATTAAAATGGTGGAAAGGTTTTCTTCACGTTATCAAGTTTAAATGAGGTGATATTAACTGCTAGGTATGAGAGTAGTTGTTTCTCTTTGCTTCATTTGTATGACTTGCTTTTGTTCCTTTTTTTTATTATTATTTCAGGTTCTTAACACAAGGACAATGATTTTCTTTCTCTAGTATGGGTGATTATTAGTTAGGTAGATCACTGTGTATTATTGTATTATTTCAATGGATGATGTTTTCATGAAGTTTTGTTTCCATGTTGATTATTACAATAAAAACTCCCTACTCTTTTGAGAAGTGCCATGGGATCTTTAACATTCACCTGAACTACCACCAAAACAGGCAGATGGGACCTCAGTTTTAACATCTCATCCAAAAGACAGCACCTCAGAGTGCAGCGCCTTCATGCTGCACTACAGCATCAGTATTAGGATTTCCCCCAAGTGCTTGGAGTGGGATAGAACCCACAGCCTTCTGATCTTCCAGCCTCAGTCAGAGGTGAGTGTGCAACCTGCTGAGCCACTGATGTATGCCTCTTTTAGGACCCCACCTCATGAACAGTGGCAGTGAAATTAGGCAAATCTGTCCCGAAGGTGATTTTGTGGTCGCTGTATGAAATCACCTTTCAGGCAGGAGCTGAAGATTTTCTTCACCCTTGTTCATGAGGTGGGGTCATAAGAAGGTATGTTGAAAATTTGAGTAAAATATAAAAAAAAATGAACATTACGTACCTACCATAATTCAGATCTTTCTGTGTATCTTCACCATTCATCACCTTTGGTATAGCGGCTGGAGGTCACGACCCCACAGGAGTTCTTTTTTTTTTTTGGATGGGCAGAATTGCCACACCATCGGTGCCCCTCAACGCCAATGCACTGCGGCGCTCACGAGTTGGCCATCAGGTGTTGTTGACACCGCCCACCTGCCAGTTCTGATTCACCGCAGAGTAAGAAAGGGTTGGGAGGAGGAGGAACATGAAAGTCCAAAGGACAGACAAAGGAAAAGATATATAAATACAATGAGAAATAAATGACTGAAAGGACAGAATAAGCTGGAAAAACTAAGGGATTGGGAAGGGCCCCGATCTCTGGGAGTAGAAAAGGAAGAGGGAGGGAGGAGAGGAATTTTAGGGATAAAGATGTTGGGGGAGAAAGGACACACCCTGGAAAGTTGACCTGTCTCCAGCTTGTATAGAAACTGTGAAGGAGAAGCCAGAAGACTAAACTGCCAGAATTCAAGGCACAGAATCACTGGCAATAACTTCAACATAAGCAGAATCGCTATTTTGGAAGAAAAGACAGGGCACAGGGAACACCCACACCCATCAAATAAAATGTTTGGTATCGAAACCTAGTTTCTTAAATTAAATTGAGGTTGTGTCCAAAGGACAAGGAAAATTAAAGGTAACGGGAGAAGGAGAGGGAACAGAAAGAGGCAACCACCGACCCCACCCCATGGGCGTGGAGCCGAGGCACTGAGGAAGGAGTGCCCCCATCCAGACCACACTCTCCCCTATAGAAAAATATCTCTCATGTGCTCAAGATCACCCCACCCTGACTAACAGAAAGGAGGGGGGCGTAAAGAGGCACAGAGAGGGATGGAGGAACCCGAGACTGAGGCCCCAGGGGATGGAGGCTGAGATTGTGATGAATGGTGAAGATACACAGAAAGATCGGAATTATGGTAGGTACATACTTTTCATATCTTATCTGTGTCAATCTGCCATTCATCATCTTTGAGTGATGCACAGCCCTCCCGAAGGGCTTTAATCCTAAGGACTAAGTCCCTTAGCCTCAGTGGTGGCACACCAAGAGAGAGAACCTTCACGGGTCTGGAGAGGCCCAAGAGTGGGAAGAGTGAGATGCGGACCCCAGAGGGGTAGGAAGTTGTCCCAATAGACGCCATCTCACCCTACGGGAGAAAAGGTAGGTTCTCTGGTGAGCGGAGTTAATCACTGTATGGCGGCCAAGGGTGACAACCGGGAGAGAAGTAGCCATGCCATCTGCCTGGTGCAGATTGCTGTCCCTATGACCCTGGTAGAGCTACCTCATTGGCACCATACAATGCCTTGCTTGGTGCCTTGCTAGCTCCAGGCCACGTGCAGAGAGTGCAATGGCTTGTCTGGTTTCCTCCGTGTCAGGCATCAAGGCTGGAGTTGACCTAGCCTAGACCACAGGAACCTATCATAGGTAGCATAATGGGCCTGATGAGCAGATTTAGAAAGAAGCAACTGTGCTGAGTAAAAGTCCTCCTACCCCAGAAGTCAAAATCCATGGAGTCTGCATCTGGGGCCCGGCCTCACAGGAGTATCCCAGTTGTGTCAATCCTGAGCTAGGATGAGGCAGATTACCTGGAGATTCCAGGGGCACAATACCTCTGCGGAGATCCCTAGGGGCTGGGACTCTGGAAAAGGGTCGCTGCCAGAAGCACATCGACACCTCCCTAAAGGGAGCAGGCCAGGGGCACCACAAGGGTGTCTGCACTGAAATCACCCAAAAGGTGCGGCGGATGCTCTGGATTGTGTTGAGTGGGTGGGGTGACATGCAGGTCCTCCAACATCCTTATGAGAAACGCTGATACTCAGCAAGATCAGCAGCTGGGGAGATGTGGACAGACGGTTCCTCACCTTCTGAAGAGGAGGATGAGGAGTCAGAGGACCTCAAAGTTTCAGAGGTTGGCTGCTTGGGGAGGTTGAGAAACCTGTCTGTCCATGGCCCTAACATAAGAGGGAATTGAGCCGCCACAGCTCTGAACTGCTCCCAGGAGAGAGGACCACTAGGACCAAGAATACCTGGGAGAGCAGGAGAATGTGGCAGAGGAGAGGGGCAGAGCCGACAACAGAATCGGCTGTCCTCCACCTGGGCTAGAAAGCACACCTGGACCCCCAAGGGAAGAAGGAAACTCCGAAAACTCAACAGCCAACAGCTGGTCAACCATACTGGAACTGCCTGGGTTGCGCCCTGAAGAATCCCCCTGTGAGGTGACCAGGACCGTGAAAGTCCAAAAGGATGGTCCACTATCTCAAAAGAACAGGGCCTGCTCAAGGAAACCAAAGAGGAAGGGCGGAGATCCACACTAAGACTCCTTCTGGAACCCGGGTGGGTCCCAGAAAAGGGTCGCCATGTCGAACCCCTACCCCTCGACCCCTGGAGTCCAAAAGAGCCCTTCTTCTCGAAAACAGCAGCCTAGGAACTGGCAGCCCTGGTCATCCTTGAAGGGACTATCCAGGAGCAGCACCCTCCTCCTGTGGGTGCTCCAATCATCCCAAAAGTTGGGTGATCCAGGCACACCACCTGAGGAGGTACCACCATTGAGGGGTCAGAAAACCCTCCAAGGCCAGGCTGCAGGGCAATGGTGGCCTGCACCACCACCTGCTGGTCAGAACCCCTGACCCTGGACCCAGGGCCACTGTCCGCTCCTCAGAGGGGGCTGGCTGTCGAGAACACTACCAAGGTGTCCACATGAGCAGCTAACTCCAAAGAGTCAGACTGCCTATCTGACTTAGAGTCCATTCCTCTTCCAAGGAGGTGGAGATCGTTCTGTGCCAAAAGGTACGTGGACACCTGCTGCCATCCCAACTGAATGGTGCACCAGACCGAGTGACTGCACTAGGTCAGCACAGATGTCCTCAGCCACACTGTGAACTGTGCTGGAGAAGCACACAGCACCGACGATGGCAGCAGCATCAGAGCCAGAGCCTGTCCAAGCAGTGTTGGGGCAGAGATGGCGCCAATGATGGCTCCAACCATGCTCTTGGCACCGTGAATGGCACAGAGGCCAGAAACTTCCACAGTGCCGTCCCAACCCACAGTGCTTGTAAGCAGCGCTGAGGCCAGAGACGGCACCGATGATGGCTCCAACCATGCTCTTGGCACCAAGATCCGAAACCCCAATGGCACCATGTCCTTGCTCAGCACCGCAAGCAGCTCCAGAACTGGACACTGCGCGCTGCTCAACCACAGTGCCACGGATGGTGCTGAGGTGAGAATAATAAGGGATGGCACCAGAGCCTCCCACAGTGCCATCAGCCCATCAGGTGCCACAAACAGAGCCAACAGCAGAAACAGTGCCAAGTGATGGACCAAGCTGACGGCGGTGCCATCAGGGCCCATGGTGCCACGAATGGCACCAAGGAACAAGATGGTGCTGACAGCGGCATCAAGGATGGTGCTAACCCAGGTCTTCTGAGCCGGATGTGACACTGGGATCCTTCACCCCGAAGAATATTGCCAGCAGTGCCTCCCACCTGTCCCCAAATGGAATGGACTGGGCCTCCTGCACTGCGGAAGGGGCTTCTGCAATGGTGAGGCTACTAGAAGCAGAAGCCCCTCCTCCGTGGCTCCGTATAGAACCAGGAGGGGACCTGGAGGAAAGGCCGAGAGAGCGTGGCTTGGCCCGACAAGTGCGCACCGCCCTATGAAAGTCGGGCGGAGCTCATCCAACTTTTCACGTGCGTTGTTCAATGACACAATGGTCTATGGAGAAGCAGGCATCGCACAAATTCATGTGTGTAGTGGGCCAAAACAGCGAGGAGTAGCGGTCATGTTGATGGGTGATGGAATGCTTATGGCGCACAGGCACGATAGTGAGGCCGTCCTGTCTTCATAGTTTTCTTGCCCCTGACTGAGACATGACCTATGGAAAAACAACACTAAACAAAACCGACATCGCAAAATAAAGAAAGGAACAGTCTTACCAGGCGCCGTGGAGCGAACAGCAGAACCAGCAGGAAAACTTTAAATTCAATGTAGTTGAAAATTCAGCCAAGTCAAATGACTTGAGAACAGAGCTGAAGGCTTCAAAGTACACAACAGGCCTCTCATGCAGCAGAGCTACCCCGGCTGGGCGTAGTGACCACACCCTGGCCAGCCAGCCAGTGCCACGCAGTGCGTCGGTCTCGAGCGCCGCTGATGGAAGTCGACTCTGCCCATCAAAAAAAAGCTCCCAAGGGGTCATGACCTCCAGCCACTATACCCAAAGGTGATGAATGGTGAAGATTGACACAGATGAGATAATGAAATTTACAAACGCAGGCTTGTAACTTTGGCAATTTTGAACCCAGATTTTCAACATAGCCATTTCTTCACAGCACCTCATGAATGTGACAGCTGCTATTTTTCAAATCCTGGCCAAAATGTGTTTTCCCACTTGTGGAGTAGAAATCACCCTTTGGGCAGGATCTTAACTTTTCTTTGCCCTTGTTCATGAGGTGGGCTCATATGAAGGTTATGCGGGGGTTGTAAGAAGGCTATGTTGAAAATTTGGGGTAAAAATATGAGAAAACAACAAGTTATGAGTCTACGTTGCAATTGTTCAACGCATGCTCATAACTGTGATAATTTTCAATATTTTGACCTCAACTTTTCAACATAGCCATTTTTCACACCACCTCATGATCGTGACAGCTGTAATTTCTGAAATACTACCCAAAATGTGCTTTAGTACTTGTGGTGCAAAATGACGTTTCAGCCATTGTTTTATAAATGACACTTGTCATGCTCAGAAGGAGGGTCATAAAAAGATAATGTTGAAAATGTGGGAAAATGAAAAACAACTAAGTTCGGGAGGAAATGAATTGTTCAGTATTTACTCATAACTATATTTTTGCAGATTTTAGCCCTAATGTTCAACATATCTCTTGTGTTACCCCACCTAGGGTTGCCACCTTTGAATGAGGCAAAAACCGGATCTAACCCCCAGCCCACCCATTTCATGACTCATCATGCATTGCTCCTTCTCCAAAGCCATTTGTTATATCAATAAAAGACAACACTTAAAGCAGCAGTTCAACAAAATGTTAAGCTACTGTACTGTACCTGTTAAAGTTACTTTCCTAGGTTCTTCCTAGTCATTGATTTACTTATGTATTTCATTAATTATTGATATTGGTTTACCAGAAAACATACAGAGATAAAATAAATCTCATTTACAAATATGATCTGGGGAGACAAGGAATACTGTAAACAGCACACAACAGTATGCATGGTATATAATAATAAAGAAATGGTTTCCTGTAATGTGTACTTTATATATTTTTCTGGCTCTATTTCCTTTTCATGTCTACAGTATTATTTCAAAGCCAAAGAAGTGACCATACCTTTTTGAGAAAAAGTAATTTAAAAGATTTAAAATGCCTAAATTCTGTTAGAGATTAAAAAAATTTTAACCAGCAAATGAAAGTAGAAGACAACTGGCTCTGTTACTGTTACAAAGGGTAGGAGCAACTTTTATGCTATGCCACTTTAAGTTATGTAGAAAGATTAGGTTGAGTAAGTACTAATGGTGTTAATGGCCATACTTTACACCTCCCAAGTTGACTGCTTTCACAAACAAAGGGCTATATTGACAACTGAACTTGTTTGTAACCTGGACATGCAGCTGAAACAATGAATGATATGGCAAAGTCTGTTTCAAAAGTATGAGCACTCAAAATGCCTCAAAACCTGACCAGCACTGAGCAAAACTGGATTTATTTTTTATTTAGTTTTTGTTGACGGGTAAGTGCACTAGACAAATCCTGCTTATTTTCAGGCACGACCCAGGGAGGGGATACAGATGAGTGCCAACTGACTTTGAACCAGATTAAGCTGTTGGTGGTATTTTTAGTGAATGAGGAAATTTGGCCAGGACACCGGAAATTCCTTACTCTTTCATTAGGTGCCATGTGATCTTTAACATCCACCTGAACTACCACCAATCCAGGCAGATGGGACCTCAGTTTAACATCTCATCCGAAGGCGGGCACCTCAGAATTACCTGATAGGGCCCTGAAAACCTGATCACCAGGTAAAATACCTGACAGGTGGCAACCCTAGTTGGTGGCAGCCCTACTTCCTGGACATGGTAGGTGTCATTTTCAAATTCTCTTGAAACTTGTTTTCACAACACAGCAAAATCACCTTTCAGATGGGATTTAAAAATTCCACCTGTCTTGATCATAACATCAGGTCATAAAAAGAATGTTGGACATTTGGGATCAAAATGTAGGAGCCCACTTAAAAGTAAATATTGCCTCCCAGCTGCCCTGTCATGGGTATTGCAATCTGACAATGTGTAAAAGCAGGACACCACTGAAAATGAGACACTGCATAGTATCTGCTCTATCCTGAGTAAATGCATAGTAAAATGTGCACAAGGAAGACCTGGTACAACAGCAATACCAGCTGCGAACATTTGTCATTGGCAAATGCTTGTTTTAAAGTCAGGTATTACAAGACTCTCTGTATAAGCCTCTCTTAGTTTGTTTGTATGACTGTCTGTGTGACTGTGTGTCTCTCCCTCCTCTTTCTCTCACATCTTTCCATTTTTATCAGGCCAAACTTTTTTAACTGTCAGTTACAGAGCCATCACAGATTGTTTTTCTTCCCATGCTGATCAGTTCTCAGCCTCAGGAGCCGTGTACTCTGTTGCCTTAGAAACCCATACTAATTACCCTTAGACTCCTTGCTGCAGCAAATGCCTCATCACCAAGGAAACTATGCTTGGGCACCATACTGTCATTCCGGTGATGGAGAGCTTTGCCACTCTTTGTCACAGAGCGGATAATTGTTATTTATCTAATTGTCAAGCCTGCTCGCTTAGCCATTACAAGATAATTATCCCGCCATAATCTTCTACACTCCCTCCTCCCTGACCAGAACGAAGGCAAGCGCTGCTGCAGCAGTTGAGAAATTCGTACTTTTTGGTTGTCTATTTCTTCAGACTGCCTTCTCTGCAAATCTGCAGTCCCCTACAGAGGCAGCATGGCGTTGTTTACTCCTGAGGCGCTCGCTCTTCCTGACACTTCTTGGAAGTGAAGCAGTCAGGAACAAAGTGTTTATTAAATCAGAGCACTCCCACCTACTCTGTCTTGGTTTCAGGATTTTAGATTTGAAGAATGGATCAGCACGCAGTTTGCATTAGCAGGACCTAGCTGTACAACATCAGCATTCTCATTAAAAAACTTGTATTTCAAATCATTCCATTCATCATTACTGAGGAACTTTACATAGAAAATGGATCCCTCCCCAGACTTTCAGTTAATCAACTGCTGGGGCTTGTTCAGGAGATGAAATCATAAATGCCCTCTTGTGACAGCATACAGCAACATGCCATGATGTCACCCCCAGGGGTTATGACTTCACTCCCAGATCGCACTCAAAACTGCAAGCAAACCATAAAGGGCAAAAAACTGGATTCATTTCATTTATTTATGATATTGCCCTTACAGAAATACAGCGCACAGCGTGCATGCAGCGGCATGCCGCATGCTGTGCATTTTTATTTCTGTAAGGGTGAGAGCAAGATGAGATATAAAGTCCATTTTCACAAGCAGGCAGTTGTGCAGCATAACACAGTATAAGGAAGGTCACACAATTTAGGAAGACTGTAAGATGAGGCAGGGCTGCAAGTTCAGTTCTCCAAAAGAATCAAACACCTCAAGCTTGGGTGTTCAAATCTTTCAGACTGTGATGAACTACCAGAGGAAATAGGTGGACTTTTGGTGCAGCTGGTTCGCCACTGTCCAAATGGTGCAGACCAGGTGAACCAGTTGAACTGCAAACCATGGTACGCAACTTAAAACATTAAATGCATCCAGGATATACCCAGAATAACACCACACACACATACACACACACACACACACACACACAGGAGTCCCAGCAGCCGTGGCTCCCGCCACATTTCTGACCTGACCCAACCTCACCTCACTCAAGAGGGACTGTCTCAGAGACTCACTGAGTACCACCTGTCTATACTATTGTCCTCCTCAGGCTGCTCTGGTTCCTCCTGACTCCCTATCTTCCCTCAGATCTCAAATTAGCATCACTGCATCTCTTCACACAAAGCCCCACTTCCTCTTACCTCTTCCATCTTCAAGTGCAATGCCCACTTCAGTGACTGCATGGGGTGAACCAGAGTGAACCAGTCTGCCAACACGAGAACTCTGGTGAACTCCATGCAGTTTAATGGTCAAAGTTCATGCGGTTGAACTACTGGAGGATTCACACAGCCTAATTGTAAGCAATACGGGTTAATAAGGCTTGTGGCTCAGTACCTCACAAACAATTGCTCAAGAAGATGGAAAACCTGGGTGCAGCTAAACCTATAATGAACCAGATGGGTAACTGGCTAGAGGGAGGCAGCAGAGGGTGGTGGTCAGTGGGGTTAAAGCAGAAGAGAGGGAGGTTATGAGTGGGGTTTCACAGGGTCGGTCCTGAGTCCAGTCCTCTTCAACATGTTCATTAGTGACACTGGAGAAGGAATCCAGGGCAGGTTGTGTTTCTTTGCAGATGACAAAAACTGTGTGGGAGTGTGGATAGTAATGAAGGAATAAGGTAAATGCAGAAAGACCTACAAAAGCTAGAGCGGTGGTCAAAGGTCTGGCAGTTAAAATGCAACCCTAGTGCAAGGTAACGTATCTAGGGAAAAGAACCCCAAGACAGAGTACTGGATGAGAGGAGAGAGACTTAGCACTACAGCTGAGAAACGGGATCTGGGAGTTATCATTAGCAACTCATTTAAGCAACTGAGTCTGGTGCAAAAGGTCTATAGCAAGGCTAACAGGATGCTAGGATGTATCGGAAGGGTACTGATAGCAGAAGAAAAGAGGTAATATTTCCTCTACAAATCCCTGGTGAGGCCTCACCTAGAATACTGTGCCCAGTTCTGAGTCCTCACCACGGAAAGGATAAGGATAGGTTGGAGGCAGTGCAGTGCAGAGTAACAAAATGATTCAGGGCCAGCAGGACAGATCCTATGAGGAGCACCTCAAGGCACTAAATATAGCACTGGAGACCAGAAGGGATGAGGGAGATGTGATAGAGACCTTCAAGTCCCTTAAAGGAATTAACAAAGTGAATTGCAGGGAACTATTTAGCCTGAATATCAATTCACAGTAAGAGGACACGAATGGGAATTAACAGGAAGGGATGTCCGGAAGCACTATTTTAGGGAAAGGGTGGTGGAACCTTGGAACAGTCTGTCAGCTGAGATGGTGGGTGTGAAAACAGTCAGAGGATTCAAGCAGGGCTGGGACATAATGAAGGAAAAAGTGGTTACTGGGGCAACAAGATTAGGGAGGAGAATAGAGAGATGACTGGGAGGGTTAGTACCCTGAGGAACAGTAGGTTCCAAGGATTATAGGAACTTGGGCAGACTGGATGGACCTCTGGTCTTTTCTGCAATCATTGTCTATGTTTCTATGTTTCTAATACAAATTATAGGCAGTAAACACAATGCAGACAAAAATTAGGGGCAGTTACAGTGCACGACCCCATGTCTGCCAGCAACTACAGACCAATATCCATACTGTCCCCTCTCTCAAAGGCCCTTGAGAAAATAGTGGTGGACCAGCTCATGGACTACCTGACCAAACACAATCTGCTCTGTCAAGAACAACATGGTTTCAGGAGGGGTCACAGCACCTCCATGGCACTCGACATTACTTCCGATATACACGAGGCCCTGGATCATGGTGCATTACAGGGCTCTCTACATCGATCTGACCAAAATGTTGATACAGTTAGTCATGAGCTTCTCACACTCTTCCATCCCTAAATATCACCCTGAAGTCACTGCCTGGCTCACTGACTATCCCAAAGATAGGACCCAGCAGGTTAAAACTAATGGGACCACGTCCTCCAGAAAAACAGTCACTCAAGGGTCCCACAAGGGTCCATACTAGGCCATTGCTTTTCACCCTGTTTCTGAATTCTTCCCCACATCCTGTAGTGAGAAGCTTCTACTTTATGCTGATGATGCTGTAGTCTTCTGGAAACATCAGCATCACAAGCACCCTACAATCCGCCCTGCAGACCTTTCTTTGGTGAGCTCGAAACCTGGTTCTCTGAACACCGACTAATACTTAACTATAAGAAGACAAAAGCTATGATCTTCACACATCGCCAAACCCGCTCTGTAATATGCCTCTAACCATCACAAACTCCCATGGCATCGCTCTGGAACAGGTTAGCATTTTCAAATACCTGGGCATCTGGCTAGACTCCTCCCTTACCTATCACGCTCACATCCAACAAGTATCCTCCTCGGTCAATTCCGGGTTAGGGACATAGACATAGGCATTGCATTTCCCGTAGGCGATGCATCTAGCAGTGTCCTCCTCAATACTACTCTTGGTTGACTACGGCATAGTAATTTATGGGTCTACTGATCACACCACCTGCATAGCATCAACCTCACCCTCAACAAAGCCTGCTGCCTGGTCTCAAATTGTAACAGACTAACCCATACGGTGAGCTTTACAAACTCACTGGCTGGCTCAACTTCCAAGATAGGGTAAGTACCACACCTGCCTACTAGCAAGGAAGATACTAAACAAACAAGCTCCGACAGGCCTCCACCCTCTTATTCAAACAGCCTCACTCAGAAGGGCACTAAGACACTCTGCAAATACCCCTTGCTAGTACCACACTGTAGAACCTCCCTTGGCAATGGTCCTTCCATCCACAATCTCCCATACATCCAGTTTCAGTCAATTTAAAGCTGGTCTTAGGACACTCCTCAATTCGGTTACCTTTGACTGTAGATAACGTAAACCGAGTTCCAATGCCACATATATGGTGGCACCCCCGTACTCTCATCTAGTCCCCTAAGCTAGTATCCTCAATCTCATGTTAATCATATCCTGACTCAGGGCCTATTTTTTAAGACCCTCTGAAACTGTAGTACTGTCATGTGAATCATAAGTGTAGACCCGAGACCTCTTTTAAGATCCCAAATGATGTAACCGTATTTTTATGCTGCACCAAATGTTTAAATTCCTCTATCAATGTTTAAGTTTACTACTCGCCATATGTTTTTTAGTTTGTACTGTTGCCCAATGTATAACAGTTGTACCTCATGTGTTAAGTTTGTGATCCTTAGTGTATGTTTCTTATTGACGTGGAGCCTTTGCAAAGGAGTCGATGACTCAAAGGATTGTAATTCTGATATCTTTCAATAAATCAATATTGTCTATATTATCCATATTGTCCGACATCCCTTAGGGTAACTACCTCCCTCTTCCTCCCTGTGGCAACCCCCTGGGGACTCTAACATAGCAGGGTTACCTGCCCCTCCCTTATGTGTTTTTCTTTCCCTCCCACTGTATCGTATATGCCGCTGCCATCCTCTCCTGCCTCGCCTTTTACTGTCCCCAAACATTCTATGATGAAGTATCTGTGTATGTATACAGTCTTTGCTATCTAAGATTTATTCCCAATATAATCTTATCTTGTAATATTATTTATAATTATACTGTTTTCCTGTATGATATGTCCTGACATGTTGTTGTAAACTGTAAATGAAAATTCTTCTGTGTGCCCAGGACCATCTTCAAATGAGCTCGCTCAATGATGTAACTGCCTGGTTAAATAAAGTTTGATTGATTAAGCTGCTGGTAGAGTCTGGCTCTGAAGTATGGAGGTTATAGGGATGATGGACCTGTAGGACAGAGCCTTTGCCCAGCTGTCATGTTTTTGAGGGTGAGTTTAAAAGTAAATTTGGACTGTAAGTCCCCAGGTTGTTGGTGGAGCAGGGAAACAATGAAGTGATGTGGGGAACTTTCCCTAGCTCCACCTTCTGAAGAAATACCATTGTCCAATGGGTAAAGCAATCTTCCAAGGATAGGCAGGCAGCAGCACTGCACAGCTGGCAGTGGTGGCGTGATAAGGCAGGCCAGTCAGGAAGCAGCAAATACTGTTGTAGGCCACACACACCTAGGAAGGCCACAAAATGGGAAGCAGCATACATGAGAGCGCCGTGAGTGGACAGTAGGATTCAGGATCACCCCTACTATCACTGCCCCTACCATGGATCTGGCTGCTGCACCCTACCATGGCATGCAGGAGTTCAGACTCCAGCAGTGGCAGGCAACAGTAGTCAAGCTGAGCATTGACGGCAGCATCTCATGAACATGCATGAGTATATACACAACATTGCTCCCCGTGCTGCCCACTGGTGCAGTGAAGCCTGGGTGTCAAGGAGGGCCACTTGCATACCGCTGCCAAACTTCTAATGCCATGATTGGAAAAGATCCAGCCATACAGCAGATATTCCACCTCTAGAACAGCTAATGCCTGTGAATTCAGATCCAGTACCACAGGCATCGCTGTGTATGGGTACCCTGACATCCAGTTCCAGTGTTTAGTTGGCAGGTTCGGGGTGATACAGAGCCACTAAACATCTAAATTTTCCAACTCCAGTACTGATCCATGGACCATCGGCCAGCCCATCCTGCATGCCATGTTCTCACAGACAGGGAGTGCAGCGTGTAACAAATGTGGTGTGATCCCCTTGCTGCAGAGTACTGACAGTGCCACCCTGCATCACGGGTCACATCTTGGCAGTGATACTGTAACCATGCAGGGCAATGATCCATCCCTGTAATGGGTGGGGCTTACCAACCAGCACTGTACCACTGCCACCATGACACCGCTGGTGATACATACACTGAATACAGCCCAAAGATCCAGTTCTCATGCCCAAGTCCTTCATAATAAATAAACAAATGTCTCAATGGCTCTCAATTTAAAATGTTTTGTAATGTTTTGTGAGTTCTGGTGTTGCCAATGGAATTTTCTTTGGTGGGGTTGGTGATGAGAGTCCGTCTTTAAAAGAAAACAGGCCATTTGTTTCTTGGTGTGAGTTCCACACTATCCCAGCAAATCCAGACAGACTAGAGCCTGTATTTTCAGAGGCTAGATTCCACACTTGTGGTAGTTGTACTGCTGCAGCTGCATTCTTGTAAATGCACCAGTATATTTGCAGCTAATTTTTAAACATTCTGCCAAATTTATGACACTTTATAACTCACATTATGGCAGAAAATGATGCATGCATCTGAACTGTGATGCATGTGGCATTTGTTTTTAATCAAGCTTTTTCTCACTCTCTGACTCACCTGACAGTACCCCCCAGCTCCGTCACCAACCTTCCCATGGACTTATCAGTTATCCACCACTTGCCAAGGACAACAATAGTGGTGGGTGGTCTGCTCTGTTGACTGTGTGTGGGCCTTTGGGCGTGCCGGTGCAGCAGTGGCAGTTTTTTCCCTCCAGCTCCTGGTTTTCCCCCAAGGATGCTGGCAGTCAATGAACTCGCGCACACACGGTTGCCAGTGTATGCTGATGTCTGGCGGTTGCGCCTCTCCTTGCAGCAGTCCTGCTGTGCTGTCTTCTGGCCTCCACCAGGTGCCAGACTAACAGTGAGAATGCTGTGTCTCCCCCACCGAGGAGAAGAGCTGTCCCTGGGATGCTCCATCCTCCCTCCTCCAGACAGCCTCGAGTGACTCGAATCCATTCCCAAACCCAGGTCACCAGCAGAGCAAGCGGTAACACAACCGCTATGCTACTGGGCCGACCACATGCATCATTTTTGATTTGCATCTTGTTGTACTTGTGTCAAAAAAAACATCTTTTGTGGTCTAACAGTCTTGTTGCACATAGCACAACTGCAGCAAAATCGTGCTACCAGTCTTTGAAAATCCAGCCCAAGATGTTCTGAAGGATGGTATGGATGACTGTGGGTTCACACATCTGGTTCTTTCTTTTCTCCCCACAGAAACCTAATTTAAGAGTTCAACTCTGGTTACTACTTCTATAAAAATGATGGTGATGATGATGTAATGTCCCACTGTATATCTCATTAGACTCCTTCCAAGACAGTGTGCCCTCCTCCTCTCCTCCTTTCTTTCACTGATTTATGATTGGCTGGAGATCAACCTTCTCCAATCAGTGTCACAATAACCAAAAGCCCCACTCCACGGCAAACAAAATCTGTCCTGCAGTGTCACCCCTTCCCCACCGATACTTGATTCCCATCATGATCTGAGCAAACATGTCAGCAACTGGGGGTTCATCTTGATCGTGAACTATCACCTGAAGCTAACACAAGCCATTATTGTAAGATCACAGTCTAGTACTGTCTTTATATAATGTAAAATACAAACATACATCAAAATGCTAAGCATCATGGAACTATATATAAATTGCCATGGCAATTTAAGTGGTTCTGCTGTAAGCAGGAGTGTATGGTGCCAAACAACCTTTCACACAATCTGCAAAGGCTAAGAATAGAGACACAAACACATATTTCATCCTTCTCATGATTCATCAGTGAGTCTCATCAGTAACTCACTGCAGCGGAAAATGACACAGCCCTTATGTGGTCTTACGGGTTTGGGTCATGGTGATCCAAAATGAGAACACAAGCTAAAGACGAAGAACCTCAGCACAAAAACACTGAGGCAAAGGTTATGCAAAAGGGCAATGGCAACATAGCCAGGTTTTAAAAAATACAAAATTACACATACCCAAATAATGCAAAGCATCGTGGGATATATAAGCAAATCCCCATGAAGATTTAGACTGGTTCTGCTTTAAGCAGGACTGCATGGTGCTCAAATGGCCTCTCACACACTCTGTAAAGGCTGAGAACAGAAGGCACAGATGCCTGTTTCATCTTTCTCAGGATTCATCTGTGTCTCAACCTAAGAGAAAGTGAACCAGCCTTATGTGGTCTCATGGGTTTATAATACATGGCCAGGCCTTGTAATTTACAGATAGCTCATGCACATTTTTGGTCATAATTCACAGCTGTGACATCAGAAATCCCATAAGTCACAGTTGTGATGTCAGCAATGTGAATTATGGCTTTTGTCTGTGTCACTTAAACTGCCTGAGATGTTTCACTTCCTGTAGAACATTCTGAGGTCAACAATGCATGCTAGATTCACATTCTCACTGAGAAGGAAACAGCTTCATTCAGGCAGTATGTGAAGTTCTAAACCCAATTAACAGTGTTTGATCTTACATTATACAAAAATAGTCCAACTGTAAATTACAAGCTTCTAATTCCATCTCGGGGTTCTGGTAACATCTGCAAACCTCCCAAGCTTTGCTCATGTGGTTTATGATGTCACCAGAACCCCTCAATGGAATTGCAGCCTTATAATTATTGGCCAGCATTTTTAATAACTAAATAAACATGCTGTAAGTTTTGGCTACAGCTGGTTTTGTGTAACTGTGAGCTATGAATTCACACTACTTAAATCAAGCACCCTAGTAGCACAACTGCTTCTCATGTCAAACAGTTAGTGACCTTCACAGAAAAGCAGCTTAATTTTTACAGTTCAAAACAAAGAAATCAAAGTTTACATAACTGAACAATGAGTTCCACAATGAGTTTATCTAACTGAACAGTGTTTATGTCTCTCAAAACCCTCTCTTATTAAAAATGCTGGACAGTCATTACAAAACAAACAAAAATGGGTAGGTGTGTATGACACAGAATTTTATACACGCCCTTGGTGTGGGATGCTTTTATAAACTCCTCAAGCTTGGCTGTCAGGGTGTATGTAGCATCCTGCTCCTCAGGTAATGTGTAAAGTCTGGTTACACGCCCACCAATGTATTATTCTCTTTATAATTACTGGTGAGCCCTTTTAACAACCTGAAGTCAGACACTGTGAAAATGCCGTAATAACCTGAAATCGAGTTATTACGGCGTTTCAATCTCAGAGTCACTCTTGAGCTGTACCCAGCCAGAGAGCTCAAACGCTAACTCAGATTTTCCCAGCTAAAGCTCTTCTGCTTACCAACTGCCTCCGTTCGAGTTGTTACTAAAATCCTCAGAAAAATGATGTAGAACAAAATACCGAATTTCAAGACACTCTCTCCTAGGTCACCACAGCAACGGAAGATCTTCATGGCCACGCAACACTTCCTGCTTGGCACACTGCTAATGGCACAATTTAAAACAAGCTCAATATTTTAAATTTCTCACTTTTCAAAACAGTCTCTTAAATTTTAATTAATCTTTCACTCATCCACCATTTAGCACAATCACCAGTGGGCGTCTACAACAACTCTCACGGACATTTGGACTACTGGTAATCTTTTTTTTTCCTATTAGAAAACGCGAATAAGACTCTGCACCAGCAATTATAAAAATAAAACATAGGCAAGTGTGTGCCTATGAATATTTCACACCCTCAGTGTGTGATGACTGCATAAACCTCTCGAGCTTGGCTCTCGAGGTTTATGGGTCATCACATACCTTGGGTGAGAAAAAAATATTCATAACACACACTTGCCTATCCATTATTCTCTATATAATAACTGGGGAGCCTTTTCTCCCATAGAAAACCCGGTATAATTCACGGGTTCCCCTTGCTCCATCCATGCACCTGCCACCGCTCTCCCCTACACAGTGCTGGAAAGCTGGCCACCTCACTCTGTCACTCGGCGGTAAGTCAATGATTAAAATAAATGCCTCTCAGCAGTTGAGTTAGTGGACCCTTTAATAAGTGCCCTCCTCTTTAGTTGCCTACCTACCTGGAAATCCATGGTAAAATTAAAAAAAAAAAAAAAAAAAAAAGGGGTTCAGAAGCTGTTCGATGGTACAGGCTGCAGACAGTGCTTCATTCCAACTGGACCATAGCTGTTTTAATTTATATATTTGTTTTGGTGAGAAAAGGCTCCCCAGCAATTATATAAATAAAACATGGGTGTTGTGCTTAACTCAAGTTTTATACACCCTTCATGTCAGATGCTTAAAATAAATCCCTTGAGCTTCACTCTTGGGGTTTATGCAGCATCCAACACCTCGGGGGACATCTCATTAAACACACCACCCTTGTATTATTATATATACATATATATATATATAGTAGATGGTTACCCTTGTTGGGCAAGGATTGCAATACTAACTAAAAGCTGTTGTACCACAGTTCAAGGCCATAGAATGCCCTTCTGTGGTATAACAGCTTTTTAATTATGGAAACTCATGCCACCCGCTGTTCTGCTTTCATTTTATACTAATATCATTAATGCTGGGAGGAGCAAAAAGGCTTTTGGCCTATAATTAACTCCTTAGACTCCACTACACACACCCACACACACACACAACCATTCTTCTTATACAAACTCTTCTCTTTTTCATCATTTTAAAAACAGAAACCTACCCCATACCTGTGTGATTTCTGAGCAGCTGGGTGAAGGTGTTTTTGTTGTTGAGTTAAAAACAAACAAACAGTGACTTCTTGGGATGAAAAGAAGCATAATGTTCGTTTGTTTTTAAGACTGTACTCCTCGTGAGGGGTAGCAGATGCACACATAACACTGTAATAATAATAATAACTTTATTTAATAGAGCACTTCTCATAATATCAAGCTGCTTCACAGATACATAAAAATAAAAACAAAATTAAATACATATCGATAAAATCACAAAAATCAGAAAAAGCTTTACCCATAGGAAAGTCTTCAGTGCCTGATTAAAGCTCCCACTGTCCTGCACTCCCTAGCTGTCGAGGCAGAGAATTCCAGAGGTAGGAGCAGCAAACCCAAACGAGCCCCAGATGAATTTAACTAACCCTCGAATCTCCAGCAACCCCGCTGAGCTAAGCGGAGCTGTCGCACAGAGGTATAAGGAACCAGGAGCTCTTTCAAGTAGTCAGTGCCAAGTCTGGTAGGGCTTTGTAGGCTAATAAACCTACCTTAAAGGTGATCTGCCACTGAACCGGCAGCCAGTGCAGATCACGCAGCACTGGGGTAATATGTATTCTCCTAGATATCCCAGTCAGTAAACGTGCAGCAGCGTTCTGCACTAGCTGCAAGTGGCAGATATCAACCCCAGGAAGCCCTAAGTAAAGGGAGTTACAGTAGTCAAGGCACAAGGTCACAAAGGCGTGGACCAAAACAGGCAAGTCACAGGACGGAACAAGATGCTTGATCCTAGCAATGTTCCCAAGATGGTAAAGGCTAACTTGACAACTCCGACGCCTGATGACGAAGGGTCAGCCCATAGTCAAGTATCACTCCCAGGTCACGCACCCGTTCAGAGGTTAGGATCTGAGTGCCCCCAAGAATAAACCAGAGGGCAAATCAGTCCTCAACCCCACTGTCCTGCGACCAGGTCCACCACCAAAACCTCAGTCTTTCCTACATTCAGCGTTAACCCACTAGAACTCATCCAATCCTGGATTTCAATGAGGCAGCTGTTAAATACCGAGATAGCACTAACCTGGTCGGGGCAAAGACAGGTAGAGTTGGGTATCATCAGCATAGCAGTGAAACCTCAGCCCATACTATCTTCAACGTCTCCGAGGGCAGCATATACACTGCAAACAACATGGGAGACAGCACCGAGCCCTGGACACCCCACAAGGCAGAGAGAAAGACTCAGAAGAAAATATTCCGAGACAACTCTCTGAGTTCTACCAGTGAAGAAAGATGAAAACCATCTGAGCACTATACCAGTCAGCCCACAGATGGACCTCAGGCACTCGAGCAGGACCCCATGGTCCACAGTGTCAAAAGCTGAGGATAGATCAAGGAATACCAAGATGGAGCGGTTTCTTGATCTCTTGCCATCAGGAGATCATTGAGCACCTGAACCAGAGCAGTCTCAGTACTATGCCTCTTACTAAAACCCGATTGGGAGGTTCATATAAATTATGGATGGTTGAATGGTTCTCCAGTTGAGTTGCTACAACTTTCTCGATAACCTTTCCCACAAAGGAAGGTTCGAGATGGGTTTTAGGTTGCTAGAGTCTCCAGGTCCAAAGAAGCTTTCTTCAGAAGAGGTGTCACCACCACCTCCTTCAGGGAGCTTGAAACTCCTCCAATTCAAGGAGCACTGGACAATCGGAGCTAAGACCGGGCCAATGGTATCACTACAACCCAAAATCAGGGAAATAGGGCCGGATCTAAACTACAGCATGTGGGGCACATCCCAGGACAATCTACCAACGAACTCCGGCAGGTCAAGGTACTCCAAGAAACACCGGACATAGTGACCGAGCAACCACCAACAGCATCCCCATAGAACGAAACTGATGTACTTCCTGCCTGATGTTGGCCACCTTATTTGCAAAGAATCGAGTGATCTCATCACACTCCATTTGTGAAAAACTCGATGGAGCTGCAGACAAGCTGGGTTGCACAACCTGTCCACAGTTCGGAAGAGTTGAGCCAGTCGATTCAAGCAACAGCGATTTCCCTGGACAGAATTCTGCCTTCTTATGGGAAATCACTGATTGATAGAGTTTATAATGCTCTAACAAAATAAGGTGGTCGGCATCAGAGGCAGATTTCTGCCAGTGACACTCTAACCTATGCCCCAACCTCCGCAGCTCCCTTAGAAACCCATCAAACCATGGGGCCCAGGGCGAAACCAAAGGGAAAACAGGACAGGAGCAATCAGGTCAAGAGCTGAAGAAATAGCCATATTATAAGCCATGACTAACAGCTCTGGATCTGTGCTGGTCTCACCAAATGCTGAGGGTCAGTACCGCCACCAGGTCTTCAGGGACCACGTCCGCAAAGGACAGTAACTGACCATCTCCACAGGGGCCGACCTACCGGGGGCAGAAAAATTGAACCTCATGGTGTAGTGTATCCAGTAAGGCCAACAATGACTGCAGGGTTCCAACACCAGGAAAAAACTCTAAGCCATGGACCATCTGGATGATGGTGCTGCCACTCACAGGCGCCCGTCACTGAGATCCCGCTGGCTTAACAGTGAGGGCGGCTGATGGAGGCAGAGACCTCCATGGCAAGAGGTGAGAAAGAGGTAGGGAGGACATGCCAGGGAAAAAGCAGAACTAAAAAATACTGTATAGCACCCAGCCCTGCCCAATGCCCTGCCCAATGCCAGTTCCACTGCCCTCTGCCAGGTCACTATTTGCACAGTCATTTCCCTTGTGGTACCAGAGACCCCCAAGGTAAAGTTGCACTGGACTTGCAGGAACAGGGAGGACAGAAGGAGTCTGAAGGCAGATGTTGGTAGCAGACAGTGAGCTTGGTAGGCAGCGGTGGGTGATTTGGTGAGGTCTGAAGGAGACAGGCATCACTTTTTTCTAATTATATTTTGCACCCTCTCCTGGTCTCCCTGAACTCTCAGTGACCACCCAGCACCACCAACTCTACCTCCTTGCATGGCCCCAACTACTCCTGCCCACCCAACACGGTCATCCCCAGGTCCACCCCTCCGAGGTTGCCCCACCAGAGTGCTCTATCTATAGGGTTGAGCACCAGGCCAGGAGGAGACAGGATGAGAGAGCCATGCCCGACTACGAGAGTGTGGTTCATGGGTGGGAGACGCTTCGCCTATCGATGGGAGGAGGGGGTTTCTACTGTTATGCCCCTGTGGAGCCTGGCTGTCAAGGTAACATGCTGCCACAGCTCCACCCCCTGGCATACACGATGACACTGCTGTTGGCTACCTCCAGCCACCACCAGAGGTCACTCCTTGAGCGATCATCTTCCCCCAACCTTCCCGGGAAGAGAGCAGTCCTCCGGACGCTCAATCTCTCCCAGCCTACCCCGTCAGCCTGGGCTTAGTTTCGAACATGGGTCACTGGCGTGGTGCAGGTGTGGAGTCCAGCGTCTCAACCCTCAGCGCCACCAGGCCGACCAGGAGAGAGGCATCATGAGGAAAGGTAGGGAGTATAAAAAAAGTATCTAAATGAAGGGAGTAGGTGGGTGGATTAAACATTTTGCAAATTTTTTATTTAAAGGGCACAGATTTTATTTTTTACTTTAGACACAAGTAGCTGGGACACATTTCTTTTTATTTTTACTCTGCTTTATTGAATTCAAGCCAAGATACAGTCAACACTTTTACAATGAAAGAGTTGAAACATTGTTTTAGATCAAATAGCATATGATCTGCTAAGAAACTGCCAGAGAAGATAAACATAGTTAAGAACAACAAAAAGCATACCTCTCAACCTCTTTACTTGTAAATCAGGGACAAAGCCTAAAAAATCAGGGACAAAGACCCAAAATCAGGGACACAAATTAAAAATTAATACTATTCACTCAGAAAGCTGGTAGAATAAGTAGATTAGTGTAAGATGCATTTTCTGAAGAAGAACAAGTCTGTAACTTTAATGTTTGGCATTATTTTGTACTTTCAATCTCCACTGTTCTGTCACAAAAACACAAATTTTACAAGGGACAGAGGAAAATTTTGAGTCAAAATCAGGGACGTCCCTGAAAATCAGGGACAGTTGAGAGGTATGCAAAAAGTATAGTGGGCAGTGTGGCCGTAACAGGTAACATAAAGTAAATCTGTGTGGAGAGTCCAATCACACCATCGTATGCAATGCATTACAGAAAGAAGGGGCT
Organism: Neoceratodus forsteri; assembly: GCA_016271365.2. NCBI lineage: Eukaryota > Metazoa > Chordata > Ceratodontiformes > Ceratodontidae > Neoceratodus > Neoceratodus forsteri. The sequence goes on along the minus strand of JADMNL010000023.1, from coordinate 96,609,863 downwards.
AACTTTGTATACTTGACCCCTCTCGTACTTTGAGATTCCTTTGCAGGAAAGGTCCCACGGTTGCCAAAGTCCCAGTAAGTAATCCATTCATAAGTGTAGTTTTGCAGTGAGTCTTTCAATCTCTTAAACTTCTTTCACCTTATTTACCAAGTGGTCACCTGCAGAGTCACATCTAACAATCAGAGCATTGTAATGCATTTCCAAGCTACTGTGAGTAGGATATAAAATAACTTTATAAGTTTTTGTTTTTATTGGTAGAAGGTTGTATTCTTAGACCCAGGCTGCTGCAAATGAGTGGTATTGTAAAACTGTGTGACTTGCTATGTAACATCTCTGACAGCCAACCAATACTGACTTAGTTTGGGATGGGCACAAAACACACGACGTGAGACCCCTTTTCCCCACACAGTCTCCAACATGCATCAGTGCTGCTCCTCTGAAAATGCTTGGTGACTGCAGGTGTCTGAAACAAATCGCACTAAGACTTTCCATTTGAATTCTCTCCATGTAGGAGGTGATGTAACTTTCCATCCTCGGCCAGGGAACACTCCCAGGCAGCAGGAGTGATCGGTTCCCACTGTCTTGTTCCCACTTGACTCTGAGTGTGTCCATGGGGAGTTTGCTTTTAGTATAATGGAGTACAGATCAGAAATGTAACAGAATCCTAAGAGTCACCCCCCAGTAGAAAAAGTCCTCCAGGGGGTCATTTGTCAAGCCAGGGCATGACAGTTATCATTAGATTGAATGCAGTGTCTGATCTCTAAAGAGGAAAAATTAATCCAGGGTAAGTGGAATTGTTGGGATAACTCTTGAAAGCTTTCTAACTGGGCAACTGACATGTACTGTGTGAAACATGTTGTACCAATCTGTTCTCATAGCTTGTACCCATTATTTTCCTGAGGGGCGCAAACTGTGTGATGTGTCTGATTTAGGAAAAGGGTCCCAACATGTTAGGTGTTTGCGTGCACCGCTTGTAGTTTAAGTATTTGCAGAGACTGTTTAACCCATGTATTGGAGGCTTTTCTGAGAAGGTTTTGTATTATAGTGTCTCAAAGTAACACAAAGGGTGGGAGTCCTGTCCCATTGTCATATTCCATTGAATACCATTGTGGGTCTCTTCTCTGCTTTGTCCAGGTAATCAATGAGGCTGCCTGTGTGACAATGTAATAGGTTTTGAGGTCAAGCATGGCTAACTTTCCTTTGCCCCTTGGGTTAGGATTGGCTAATTCTGGGTTTAGCTCCTCCCCATAAGAATTTGGTTATTTCTCTTAAGTCTGGTTCCAAAAGGTTATTGGGATTGAGATCGGCAGCATTTGGAATAGAAAAGATATCTAGGTAATAGGTTCATTTTAAAGGTGTTAATGCACTCCAGCAGGAAAGCATAGAAGTTTCCATCAGGCTAGGTCTGCTTGCATGGCGTTACATAAAAAATATAATTTAATCTGAACAGTTTAAAGACTTGTGGGGTTACTTGGACCCCAAATATCTAATCTGATTATTACATGTCCATGTGAATGGAAGGCTCTTTCTGTATTCAATGTGCAAGTGCCACACAGTTTCATTATTTCTGACCTGGTATAATTTAATTTAAACCCTGAAAGTGTCCCGAATTATGCCAGGGTTTCCAACAGAGCAGGGGCTGATGTTTCAATTTGGGAGAGAAAAAGATGCTATCATCAGTATAAAGGGACACTTTGTCCACCGACCTGCTCAAGTATTAAGGCAGAGCTTCTTTGTTAGGGATTCATCAGGGCTCGGCACAGGAGGAAGGGCCATTCCATCCAGAGAGAAGATTGCCTGTAGTCAATGGCTTAATTTAAACTGACTTTGAGGACTACCATGTCTCACAATCCTATTTCCCTCCTTTGCTGTTACCTGTCACCTCAGGCTGATTGCTTAGGAATTTCAAGTGTTATCTGCTGCCCACCAGTGAGTGCCCCTGAACTGAGCAAGAGAATTATTTTGTGAGGGAACCTCCCAAAAGTCCTCCCAGCATTATCAGCAGGATGTCTGACAGGCGGCGGGTAGGCACCAGGACTCACCCCTCCCCGTGAACAACTGACCTTGACTGGAGGTGCACTCTCTGAGAAAGCACCCAATAATTTCTCAGGTAGTTCACTGGGAGGAAAATCTTTAATATCTAGATGGGTCACCTCCATCTATGACTCCCCCAATCCAATTTCAACGTGGCTAGGCACTCTGCGCCCCATCCCACCATTCCAACATCCGTGTCCCTATGTATCATAAGTTAATGGATTAGAGGAAAGGTGTTTCTGTTTGCAGACGACACCAAGATTTGCAACAGGGTCAACACCACAGAGGAGTGGACAAGATGGAAGCTGAGCTCAAGAAACTGGAAGACTAGTCTGGAGCATGGTAGCTGAGATTCAGCAAAAGTGCAAAGTCATGTACATAAGAAAAGAAATCCAAAGAGGCGCATTACTTAGGAGGGTAAAGACTAGTTGCCTACAACCAGGAACATGATCTGGGAATCATAATCTCAGACAGCTTAAAGGTGGGAAAACAGTGTAAGAAGGTAGCATTGAAGGCCAGTGGAATTCTGGGATGAATTGGCAGGGGATCAGGAGCAGGAGCAGGAGGAGGAGGTGGTCCTGTCACTGTACAGACCACTGATCAGGCCTCACCTGGAGCACGGTGTCCACTTCTGGAGCCTCACCTTAAAAAGGACATGGACCGGGATGAAACAGTACAGAGAAAGGTGACAAAATGATTCGAGGATTGCAGGAGTTGTCCTACAAAGAAAGACTGACAGAACTGAACATGTGTTCTCTGGAACAGAGAAGGAGAGGGAGACATGATTGAAACATTCAAATACATAAAAGGCGTAAACAAGGTACGGACACAGGAACTTTTTACTTCAAGGAGGCAGCAGAACGAGGGACATGATCTAAGACTACAGGAGGAGGTTCTCTACCAATGCCAGGAAGTTTTCTTCACAGAGAGAATGGTGGATGCCTGGAATAACTTGCCCCAGAGGTGGTGGGATTCAAGAATGCATGGGATAGACACAAAGGAGTCCTCACACCAAAGGGCAGCTAGGGGTAGGAAAAGACAAACCACTGGGCAGACTAGATGGACCTAGTGGTCTCCTTCTGCCATCACCTTCTCTGTTTCGACGTTTCTGTAAGTAAGGTAACATGTCCCAAGGTAATGTAATACAGGAAAAAGAAAACTACCATCCATAATTTGCTAATGTAATGCCTATAACCTGAGATTATAAATCTGTCAGAAGCGTCTCTCTGGATAGTAAGTCTGAGGCTTCACAGGCAGGTCAGGTGTTATTTCTATGTGAGGTTTCGGGCTGAGAATCTCCTCAGGCTGGGTCTCTACAATGATTTTCCGCTGCTTGTTTTTCTTTGGGCTTTGAGTTGGGCCCACGATGTTGGATTTGAGGAGGCATGTTTGTGTGAGGAAGGTCTTGCTTGCTGCCAGGCAAGGCTTGTTGTCTTCTCTATGCTGGAAGGATCAGAGAAGTCCTTGATCTGGATTCCAGGTTTTGCTAGAAAGGAGCCACATCTTGGAGTGAGTCATATACTTTGAGGCCAGAATCTGTGAAAACATGTAGTCTGGTGGGGTACTCTAATCTAGCTTTCACCCCTTTATTTCTGAGTTCTCTTTGAACAGCCAGAACTTTACAGCGTCTGGACAGTCTATTGGGCAAAATCACGTTCAAAAATAATTCTGCATCTCAATTATACTTTCATTTTGGGCCCACGCTTTCTGAAGAATGTTCATTTCATTCGGTAATCCAAAAGGCAGGAATAAAGGATCGGGATGCACCGTGGGGCTGGTTGGCAGGACCACTAGAGACCCATGGGCCTGGATCATGTTAAGCTGATAGTAATGTGGAGGCCCAGGACTTCTTTGAGGAGGCCTTCTATAAAAGTAACTGTATTCCCAGATTCTGCTTCCTCAGGGACACCATGGATACAAATATTATTCCTCCGTGTCTCTTTTCTAGGTTTTCTATCTTTTCCCAGCTCCAAGCTCCAACCACATAAGCTTAGAATGGCTTCCATTCGAATGTCCATGGTGGCACAGTATTCTGTTAGGCAGCTCTCAAAGGTCATGTGCATTTTTCCACAATATGGATGTAGCCCAGGCACCATATGCCAGTGAGCTACCCCTCCTTGCCAGCTGTCCCTGATGCGGTCAAGTGGCCTGGGTCCTGCTACAGAGACAATTGGGAGTTTGTGCCCAGAAATATTGATAATAACTACGGTGCCTGTACCCAGAGTAAAGTATTGTGGGCCAGGTATCCACTTGTTACAGCCCCTGGGATACTGTACCTCTCCACCTCCCAAAAACCACTCTGCACACCGAGTCCCAAAATACCTCGCTCCACCATAAACCATGTACTTCAGCAGTAAGCACATGCAATGAATTTCACTAACACAGCAGTTTCAACAAACAAATTCACAGCCTTTATTCAGGGGTAAGGACTAGAGAAGGGATACGGGACATGGGTGGCTGTGAAGGGAAAAAGGTTAGTGGAATAGGCAATAATGAACAGTGTCCCCAACTGTCTCTTGGGGTACCTACTAGGTGCAGGCCTGATTGATGCCACGAGTTGGCCGGCTGTTGGGGCCCTGAAATATTGTAGAAAACTTTTATTTTGGAAAACAGACCAATTTTCTTTCCTCCCAGGAACCAGGTCCTGGGTACTCACAGTTTGTTGTTCTTAGCACTGGGAAAACTGGAGCTCCTTGGTTCAGTGCAGCAAACCAGAAACAGGCCAGTCAGGATCCCTCTGACTGGATGGAACTTGCTCGAAGGTCTTGCAGCTGGTCACTTTAATTGTAGTTCTGGCTGCTTGTCACCTTCAGCTACTTCTGGCCCATTGCAGAGCACTGTGGCGGACAACACCAACCCCAGAAGGCCCAGACCCAATAGTGTCTCCATAGCCCAGCTCCCCAATGGGTTGCAGATGCCCTAGCACCCCAGCAAGTACCAATGACCTCCTGAGATAGTGAGCCCCACTTGGGCAGGGTTAACAAGTTCCTCCCTGGCTCTGAGTGAGAACTCCCAAATGGTGGGGGTCCTCCTGCAGTCCCTTCACTGAGTTCTCAGCAAGAAAGGTTTTCAGGCAGTCACTCCAATAAAGCCCAGTGCCAATTTGAGTGGGTGCTTGCCTCTATTTCAATAAGCACAAGTGCAATTCAGCAGGGGGACTCAGAAACAACAACCCCTGCACACCAGTCAAGTTTTCCAGTTAAGCAGTGCCCACAACATTTTCTTTGGCTGCAACTGGGACTCAGTTCTCAGCCCTTTCACCAGTTCACTCAGGACACCCACAGCACCCGGCTAGCACCCGAGAACCAGAGACACTCTGCCTCTTCAGAATTTCAATTACAGTCCCACATAAGCAAATGACTCTTAGCCCTGACTCTAGCACTCTGATAATCCGCACAATCTTCTCAGCTAGTCTAACTTCCCAGTGCAGGGTTTCTGCAACATTTAGTTTCTCCATCAACAACAAGCAACTTCTCCATACCTGGGGAATCACAGTTCAGTCTCTTTCCTCTTTCCCTTCTCCAATTCAGTCCAGCAGTAAGAACCTGGGAAGTCAGGATCTCAGCTCAGTCTCTTTCCAATCCACTTCTGCTAACAGGCAAATCTCCAAACGGGCCTGAGAAGCCCTGAAGCTCAAAGTCCACTCTTACAGAACCATCCTGACTCATACAGAGCCGGGAACACACTGAAGAAATCCCAGAAAGTCCACACTGTTGCAGCTGAAAATCCAGCATTCTGATTGGCTGTTGAAGCCATTCACTAATCAATAACCACAGTGATCAATATTTCCTGCTCGTGTACTGGGGCATGATCTAGGCACCTGAATTAGTGCCCTCCTTTTCCCAGGAGTCTCTTTGAGTCCAGTTTGGGCACCTAGATCACTAATTGGCTGCAATTTTGGGGTTAAATGTCACAAACATGTCAGCTCCCATTTGTTTATCTGGAGTCTCATGCAGTTTAGTGCAGTTTCTCCCCAAGTCTGGTGCAGCCCAAACATTACTTACCCAGACCAGCATCCCACCAGATTGTAGCCCCAACTGTGCCCTTTCAAATGAGCCCTCTCACTAGGATGGTCTAACGGTTTAGCTGTCGCTTCCAACGCAACTACCATACCCCTAGGTGGCAGGCAGCACTCATTAATATTCATGAAGGTCGCTCATTAATATTCATGACTCCTATACCCACTGTTCAAACTCTCATTTAGTCAACTTTATGGACTTCTGCCCGATCCCTTCAGGTCTCGGTCCCCAAGGACATAAGGAGGGCACTGCAACCACGGACAAACTCCCCATTGTCGGACTGCAACGTAATCGCCACCCCTGGCTCCCTGCACATACGCTGAAAGTGCCAGATGAATTTGACATGCCGCGCCCCGATCAGGGAACTATGCCCTGAAAGGACAGAAACAACCTCTGGGGATAAAAGAATGTGGGGAACCAGGAAACATGGGAAAAACAGGAAGAACCAGATAAGCCCCCAAAGGGGTTACATGGAGATCCCTTTTGCCATTGGCTGCAGTGGATTCAAGCTTTAATAGCGCTGCACTTATCAATTTAAGATCAGAGCAGTCTCTTAGAAGTAATGGTATAGCCCCCTTGTGGTCACCATCTGGGAAGAGAGGGTCAGTGTTCTGAGACAAAAAATTTCCCTGATTAAGGTCTGAACCCTTGAAGTCTGGCTCTTTTGGATGCAGACAGACATACACCTTGAGCCACTAAAATACACTGTTTTTCATTAGTTTTCCCAAGTTTGTCTCTACTCAGTATAAAGTGACACAAAAAAAATCCATTAAGGCTTGACTTCTGGATCTTTTGCATGCTGAGATACATATTGAGCCACAGAAGCACAGTGAATATAGATAGGATTTCAAAATGTAGTCACTACTCCATATCTATCCTTCAGAAGGAAAATAAAAATTTTCCTTGTGAAGGTTTGAACCTTGACCCATGGACTTCTAGCATGCTGACATGCCTATTGAGCCACTGAAATATGCTGATATTCTATAGGATTTTCAAGTCTAGTCATACTACTCTGTAGCTCTCTTTCAGAAAAAGCAAATCAATAAAGTTGATGACACTAACATCAGAACAATAACACTGTCCTCTGAAATGTTCAACTTTTGTCAGATTTATATGCCATGAAATCCCCACCACAAAAATAAACTGGTTCTACAACTGTGAATCTCTATCTGCCCTTGAAAATATGGTGGTCATGGTGGTGGTGGTGGTGGGGTAATATATTCGAAGACAAGCAGTGCACATTGCTGGAGGAGCATTTCTATAACATTCTCATTTACACTTAAAACCCCAGTTCCTCAGACTTGTACCAATCAGATTTGTGGGAAGTAACAGCTGCAGGTTGCTATCCTGGGGCACGGGACAAAATTCACCAATAGGAATAGGTGGGAGGCGGAGCACAAGGGTGCTGCCCAGGGGCAGCGCTGCCAGTGGCGAAATTCACCAATAGGAGTTGGGTGGAGGAGGAGCTAAAGGGTGCTACCCAGGGGCAGCACTGCCTCGAGAACAGCATTATGGGAACAAATCACACTTGAGCGTTTGTGATGCAGTAAAATCAGGCAGCCTTATGATGACATCACCAGAAGTGAAGGGACACAGTTCTGCAATGGAAAGTTGCCTCTGACTCTGAGGTAGCCCTGCCCCAGAGGCAGCACTTTACTGTTGCACTTATTTGTTCTCTCATTTAAGCCCTTTTGCTATAGATCTGCTTTTCCAACTCCATGCTGCCATGGATCAACATGCTACTAAAATTCTGACAAAAGAAAATGCAAGAAATTCTTTCTTTTTATTTAAATATATTTCTATTCTTTTCTCCCTTGTTCCCAACCACGCCTTTGTTCCTCCACCTGCCCAGCCCTGACACCTGACTTACCTCCTCCATGTTCCCTGTGGATCACCCCAAGGCAAGGGCTGCCCGTGGGCCACCCCATACCCTCGAACAAAGCTGAAGTGACAGTGGGAGCGGCACCTTGTGCGGTGGCATGGGACCTATGGCAAGGCAGCAGACATCATCCTGCTCAGTCGGGGGATTTTCCCTTTTCTGCCTCACCCTCAAGCGTCAGTGAGGTGGTGTGACTAACACTGCGCTGGCAGACAGCAGCGGCTCCCTCCCTGGTACTGGCTCCTGCCTGCACTGCCACCTGTGGTCACTCAGGTGGCAGTATTGTGGTGGAGACCAGGAGCCCTCCCTCCCACCCTCCCTCCCCATGGATGTGAGCATCCCATGGGATGCTCAACCATCCTCCCCACCTGGCCTCCAGCAACCCAGGCTCATTCCGAACCGGGCCACTGGCACTAGCGGCCCGGCAAATTGTATGGATCTTGTCTGGATTTGAACTCACATTCTCTTATTTATCAGGCAACTTTCATTTCAAAATGTGTCTCTTGCTCAATAAACTGCAAAACCGATTTAAAGAGGACATGAAATTATGTCTAATTGGCAGCTGTTTATAATGTTCCCATTTACAGACATGATATCCGTAAGCCTAAATGATCCATATGTAACTGTAACTGTACCTGAAAAATATTCAAGAGATAAACAGTACTTTGCATTGTTTTGATTTCATGGGTAGCATTCCGTTACAGTTCTCTTCCATGGAACCTGCAGTCTGGAGCTTTAACTATGTCACAGGTTGTGTACAGAACTCTGAGCATGGTTCTGATAGGACAACAGCTCATGCTTAGCATTCAGTACACAAATCATGACATAGTGAAAACTCAAATTAATTGGTTCCACTCAGGGCTGTGCCAATGGCTTTAAAGGCCCCTCGCAAAATATTTTGTTGGGCCCTACCTCACCAACAATGACTGTAAAATAACCATTAGTGCGTCACAAAATATTTATAGCATAGGTTCTTTTGTATCAGTCCTTCTGACCATTCCAATTTCAAATTGATAAATAATGTACAAAAACATACAAAAGAAAGTTACAAGTTTGTCTCTGACAGTGAAAGGTTTTCTTAATGCTAACCACTGAAGAAGTGCCCCTGACAAGTGGGCCCTAAAGCAACCACATCTCTGCAGCCCCGGTCACAGCCCTGGTTCCACCAAGAGAACTGTGCAGAATGTTGTCCATAAAGAAAACAACTGAAAACACAGCTTTTCACAACAGTGTTTATTCAGACACAGTTACATGGATCATCTGGAGGCATACATTTCACTTCTGTAAATAGGAATATTACTAACTGCGCAAAGCAGCACATATTTCTGTCCTCTTAAAGAAAGCCATGGGCCTGAAAGACTGCAGGTGCCCGATGATTGTAAGAAATATTTGTGGGTTACCCGCACTAGTGTTTGTCAGCCGACAGCTTGTTTTCAAGCCTTCACACCCCCAAGATAGTACTTACTCCTTATGCCCTTATATGCAATGGAAAAAGTAAGGTGCAGGTTACTCAATCATCAGACGTAGTTTTACAGTCACAGAGCTTTCTTTAAATCTAATGTACAGTTTATTAACTCAGGGCAGCATGACTGAGGTGCAACATATTGTTTACAGTGGAGTTCTGATTGTTAATGGTAGGTAGGTAAAATTTTATTCATATTTAATATGAACAGGATCAAACTCCATTGAGTGAAAAACTAATTTGCAAGGAGGTCCATTAAACACAGACAATAGTTCCACATATAAAAGAAACATAATAACAATATACAGCACATGTAAAATACAATCCAGTCTTAAATTATCCAAATGCATTTCAAATGACAATATGTAGCACTTAAATTATATACTTGTACTTCCTCCAAGAGGAAAGACAACTCAATAAATACACAGTCTATATCTCCCTTCCATATTGTACCCAAATTGATATTCATTAAAGTGCAAGATTTTGAATACTAAAGTGAACAACATATTCTCAGCTCATGCACTAGCTTCAAAGTGCAATATTTTGAATACTAAAGTGTGCAACATGTTCTGGGCTCGTGTACTAGCTTCACACTCGATATTTTGAATACTAAAGTGTGCAACATGTTCTGGGCTCATGTACTAGCTTCAGACGTGCGATATTTTGAATACTAAAGTGTGCAACATGTTCTCGGCAGTGTACTAGCTTCAACGTGCGGATTGTGAACACTAAAGTGTGCAACATGTTCTCGGCACGTGTACTAGCACTTCAGCGTGCGAGGTTGTGAACACTGAAGTGTGCAACAAGTTCTCGACACGTGTACTAGCTTCAACGCAGCGAGATTGTGAACACTAGTATGCAACAAAGTTCTCAGCACGGTACTAGCTTCAACGCACGAGATTTTGAACACTAAAATGTGCAACATGTTCTCGGCATGTACTAGCTTCAAAGTGCGAGATTTTGAACACTAAAGTGTACAACATGTTCTTGCCTTATGTACTAGCTTCAAAGTCAAGAGTTTGAATATTAAAGTGTGCAACATGTTCTTGGCTTATGTACTAGCTTTAAGAACCATTTTTATGTTGATTGTGCGCATACGCAAGAAATATGTTGCAACAGGTTTCTCAGAAGCAGGTTGTGGAGCGTGGCAGTGTTGTACCCAATGCCCCCACAGCCTGCAAAGTCTTGTCCCCGTCCCCAATGCTGTGGCACGCTGCTGCTGACACTAGTTCAGCCAGCATGTCACAACTTTCTAAAAATCAGCCGCTGCAATCAGGGGCCGCCTCGTAGTGCAGCGTCAGCCATCTGCTGCAATGAGGGAAGCGACCTGTCATTGCAGGGTGGACGTAGGATCTATTGTTTGTGAACATGGCGGTGGCTGCCGCTGTATTCACAAACAATATCTAACCCCATGTTATTTTGCCAACGAGGAGCCCACTCCCTGCCAGCATAATGTGACCCCCCATTTAATTGTGTGCGACAGGGTGCCCAATCCCGTCGGCAGAAAATTCCCCCTCCTTTTGTTGTTTGCCGACGGGGGTGCCCAAACCCGTTGGCGAAAAAGAACTCTCCTTTTGTTGTTTGCCGACGGGGTGCCCAATTCGTTGGCATAAATAATTCCCCTTTTGTTGTTTGCCAACGGGGTGCCCAATCCCCGTCGCCTGCAACTGTCCCCCAGACTCCAGTGGCATGCTGGGAGCCCACCCCAGCGTGTCACATGCCTAGTGGCGGTCCCGCTATGTTTCTTCCATTTTCTGTACCTGAAAGAAAGAAAGAAAAGCGGTCCCTCGTAGTCTCCCCGCCCCCTCCCACAACCCGCCCATCTACTGCACACCCAGCCTCCCTACACCCCCACCCCATACCTACCTCCGGAGATCGGCAACGATCTTCACTGGACTGGAACACGTCTGCACTCTTCAAAGCCGACCGCAAACTGAGGAAACGCCTGATAAGCTGTATAATGTAATGAATAGGGTTTTTCAACTTTAGTGCATATCTCGGGCATTTTGGAATTTTTCACCAAATTTTCAACATGGGTTTTGGGACCCTCACATGAATTCTTGAACTGTCATGGCGTTAATCAGCCCCAAAAGGTGGTTTCACGATCACTGCATGGAATCACCTTTTGGGGCCAGTGCTGATACAACAGTGCCAGTGTTCATGGTGGGCTTCTCAAAAAGCCTATGTTGTAAACTAGTGTGCATCAAAAATGACTATTTCTGACGTCTTCTGCTTGCTACTTGCACTACTAACGTAACCCGTGAATTTGCAATATTTTACACCAGATTTTCAACATTGCCATTTTTCCCACCTCCTTGTGAAAAGTATAGCTGTCATTGTTGGCATCCTGGCGAAATGTGTTTTCGCACTTCTGGTGCAGAATAAGCGCGATCGCTGTGGGAAATCAGTGTTCGGAACAGATTAAGAAAATGACAGTGACACCGTTCATGAGTAGAGGTCCTGAAATGGCTATGTTGAAAATTGGTAATGATACTCCATAAAATGACTGTGTTACAAGCGTGTGTTGCGCGGTTTGCCACGCACACTCATAAGTTCACAAATTTATAATATTTTCACTCCAGATTTCCAAAATTGCCATTTTCCCAAACCTACTTATGAACAGTAAACTGTTATTTTCTCATCCTGGCTGAAATTTTTTTGCATTTCCGGTGCAGAATATAGCTGTCGCCATGGAAATCACTGTCCGGGACAGATTAAGAAAATGAGAGTGATACTGTTCATGAGCAGAGGTCCTAAAATGCCTATGTTGAAAATCGGGTGACAAAACTCCATAACATGACTGTGTTGAAAATTTGTCCATCGAATGACTGTGTTACAAGTGTGCATTACTACGTTCCATCCTGCTGTAACCATGCAATTTGTAATATTGTCGCGCCACATTTTCACCAGTGGAATTTTTCCACACCTCCTTATAAGCAGTACAGCTGTCATTTTCACATCCTGACCGAAATGTGTTTTCACAGTTCCAGCGCAGAATAACGTGGTCGCTGTGGGAAATCACTGTTTGGGACAGATTAAGAAAATGACAGTGGCACTGTTCATGAGTAGAGGTCCTAAAATGCCTATGTTGAAAATCGGGTGACAAAACTCCATAACATGACTGTGTTACAAGCATGCATTGAACTGTTTCCGCATCCTTGTAACCGCAATTCTAAATGTCTTTCAGCCACATTTCAGCAGTGGCATTTTTTACCTCTTTATGAACAGTACAGCTGCCATTTTCACATCGTTGGCTAAAATGTGTTTTGCACTCCTGCCGAGAATAGCACAGTCGCTGTGGAAATCACTGTTTGGGACACATTAAGATCGAGCAGTGAGGGGAAGTGACAGCTCAACTGAGCTCTGTCGGGACTGCTGCAGATTTGTCTGTGGGCAGAGAAGGGCCAGCACAAGAGCCCAGTACAAAGGGCAGCCTGCAGCACTGGGAGAAACAGAGCGAGTGAGGGAGGGGTGGCGACCTCCACAGAGCTCTGTCGGGACAGCTGTGGATTTGTTTGTGGGCAGAGAAAGGTCGCAACATAAGAGCCCAGTACAAAGGGCAGCCTGTAGCACTGGGAGAAACAGAGCGAGAAGGCGAGTAAGGGAGGGTGGCCGAATTCACGGAGCTCTTTCAGGACTACGGATTTCTTTGTGGGCAGAAAAAGGCATCAATGCAGGCAGGGGCCCAGTACAAAAGGCTAGTATGCAGCGGTGGGAGAAACAGTCACGAGCAAGTGAGACAGGGGACTGAGTGAGCTCAGGAGCTCTGTCAGGACTGCTGCAGATTTCTTTGTGGGCAGAAAAAGGTGCCAATTCACACAGGAGTCCCATGACAAAGGGCTGCTTGCAGCGCCAGGACAAAATAGAATGAGCGTGTGAGACAGGGAGACTGAGCGACCTCAACAGAGCTCTGTCAGGACAGCTGCAGATTTGTTTGTGGGCAAACAAAGGTGCCAATGCACTCCAGGGGCCCAGTACAAATGGGCAGCCTGCACTGGCGGGAAACCAGAATGAGCAAGTGAGAGAGGAGGGAGTGAGCGAGCTCAACAGAGCTCTATTGTAACTGCTGCAAATTTCTTTGTGGGCAGAAGAGGCAGCAATGCAGGCAGGAGTCAATAAAAGAGCAGCCTGCAGCACCGGCAGAAGCGGAATGAGTGAGTGAGAGGAGGGGTGGCGAGTTATCGGAGCTTTGTCGGGACTGCTGCAGATTTCTTTAATGGGCAGACAAAGGCGCCAACAGAGGCAGGAGCCCAGTACAAAGGGCAGCCTGCAGGCGCCAGGACAGACAGAATGAGTGAATGACACAGGGGGTGGCGACCTCAATGGAGCTCTGTCGGCACAGCTGTGGATTTCTTTGTGGGCAGAAAAAGGTGCTAGCATGGGCAGGAGACCAGTACAAAAGGCAGCCTCTTGGGCGCCGGGAGAAACACAGCGAGTAAAGGAGGGGTGAGCAAGCTCAATGAAGGCTCTGTCGTGACTCCTGCGGATTTCTTTGTTGGTAGAAAAAGGCAGCACCGCAGGCAGGAGCCTACTACAAAGGCCACCATGCAACACAGGCACACATGGAACAAGTGAGTGAGAGAGTCAGCAGGCTCAACAAACCTGTGTCAGTCCTGCTGCAGATTTCTTTATGGGCAGAAAAAGCCACCAATAGAGGCAGGAGCCCAGTACAACAGGACCTGCAGCACCAGGAGAAACAGAATGAGCAGTGAGAGGGGTGAGTCACCTCAATGGAGTTCCGTCGGGACAGCTGCAGAATTCTTAGTGGGCAGAACAAAGGTGCCAATGCAGGCAGGAGCCCAGTACAAAGAGCAGCTTGCAGCACCAGACCAAACAGTCTGAGCGACTGACAGAGGCCAGTGGCGTGCTCAACAGACCAACATAATCAACATTCGGCATTGACAAATGCTTGTTTTATTAAGTTTAGGTTTGTAGGGTATCCACACACTTCAAATCTAAAGGTAAAATGTCCCATTCTTTGGGACCCCTATAAAGGGAGATGGCCTACCCGACCCAGGTTACATCTAGGGACAACATACTCTATACCCTATGAGGATCTTAAGCCCTTCCTTTGTTTCCTGACCTCAGACTCACTCAGGGTGTAACTGGGCAATAGTTGCCTTCATATTTTACATATAAATGTTGTTAGATGCCAATTCCTCCTATCTTCTAGGCACCACCAATTCAAGGCTGTATATAAATCCCAGTGGTGGATATTTCTGGGGGCATCGAGGGCGAAGTGGGCAAGCCTATTGTATATAACATCTAGTCTTGCCAGCTCCGTCCCCAAGCCCCCCATACACCAAATCCCCATAGTCTAATACAGGTAGAACCATGGCGTCCAGAATCCTGCACCGCACCTCCAGGGTCATATAGGGCTTCAGTCTGTAAAGCATACCTAGTTTTCTACTAAGACTGACCAACATATTTTCCACATGTATATCCCATCTTAATCTGTAATCTAGCTAAACTCCCAAATGTTTATAATGAGTTACCTGTTGGACTTTCTCCCCCACCCTCTTCCTAATGTCCAATGGCTGATATACTCTTGTGGTGCCCTGAAAATGCACCACTTGTGTCTTTACATTTAAAGTCACATTACGTGAAATAAAAATGACTGGAACTCAGAAAAGCTAATTGTAAAATCTAATGGTAATGCATTCCAGGCGCTGCTCTCCATGTAAATCAAGGTATCAGCCACATAAATGTGATACCTTATATCAGGGTCTCGAATTCTATACCATTTACATATATATTACAAATGTAGGGGCCCAGGATAGAACCCTGAGGCACCCACCTTTATTGAAGTGTGGATGATCTGTGGACACCAAGTTCCACCAATTGCTCTCGACCTGTGATTTAAGAACTAAACCATTTCTGTTCCATCCCTTAACCCCTATATCCCAGAGCCTGGATTTATTTGTTTATTTTGGTCGGAAAAGCAGAGAAGGATATGCATCCTGTTTACAGCTGCATCCTGTTATGGAAGGAAGCGATACAGGCAGCACTGCGGAACTGGGAACTGCTTTGCAAAATGGAAAGCATGCAGCAAGCACACTTAGAAAAACATTGACAACAACTCAAAAATCAGGACAAATCGTTTCACGTATCAGCCTCTCTTTATACCCCAACTGACCCTTGCCCATATTGTCATCTGTAGAGGGGACTGATAGAGCCTAATTTATTTGTCACCTGTTCCCACTTTCCTGCCAGACGTACCACATCTTGTGGAGGGATAAGGTGCCAGCTGTCTGATAGAAACATAGAATTTGACAGCAGATAAGGACCGCTTGGCCCACCTAGTCTGCCCATTTCCTACCTAATGGATAAGCTGCAGATCCTAGTTAACCAACAGCCTACTTCTTCCTACCCCAACTTAAATGTTCATTCACTCTCTGCTGGCTGACCAAGGAATAGAATTATCATGGGCTGTAAATGCAGATGTTCATCACACTACCAGCTGGAAGCTGAGTGCAGCCACAGTGACCTCAGTAGTCCTGGTGTGGGACAAAAGGAAAATAAAGGGCATACTGGGAAAATAGATACATAAAGGGTAGTTTATGTGTACCACACATGTTTTACACAAGTAGCTACAGTATATGTGTGGTGGGTAGAGGTCTGAATACAGAGCTAGGCATTATCTGGAGTGCCATCGATTCTGTAAGTTATTTATTTAGAATATTTGTCCAGGAAGGGCACACTGAGGAACAGACTATAGAACTGGGTACAGCTGAATATCTGATTTGCAGTTTTTGATCAGGAATGGCCCACTGAGCGATGACAGACCATTTCCAGGTGTGCCATGGTTGGGGGTGGTTATATGGACGGTTTTATTTGAAGGGTGACTATTGCCCATTACACCAGGAAACTCCCATCTCTTCCTCAATAAGTGTCACGGGATCTTTAACTTCCACCTGGACAGAGACCAGGGATGGGCAGAAGGCATCCATTTAACATCTCCCGCAAGGATGGCACCCCCTGTCCTGCACTACAGTGTCAGTGCTGGGTGTTATATGTCACATAGTGTGCAGCTAGAACCCACAACCTTCCCTTCTTTTGACCCCAGAGATAACTACGATACCTACTGGGTCAATAACACTGAGAACAGAATAGACTAGAATAGAATTTGGTTTTAAATACCACTAACCCAAATCAACAGTCATAGATTGCTCAATTGCACATTATTAAATGGGGTTAGTTGGAGGCAAGGTAAAGTGGTGTTAACTCTGGAAGTAATCTCCATGAATATAGGACACTGTGTCCCAAGGTATTGCAGGGACTGTAGTATAGAATAGAATTTGGATTTATATAGCACCTTTCATACGCACCATATCCCAAAATGCTTTACAAAGCAATGAGCTAGATACTGGTAGTGCAGGGACTGTAGAATAACATTTGGATTTATACAGCACCTGTCAAACACTCTACATCCAAGTGTGCATTACAAATCAACAAGTTAGATACTGGTAGTGCAGGGACTGTAGAATGGAACATAATTTGATTTATATAGCCACTGTTTTTTTTTTGTCCTTCCCAGGGCTTTCCACAGCCCCATTCCTTCGGCTCTCATACCAACCTCCTATACCTGCCAGGTGACTCACTGCCACATATAGCTCATCAGGGTCTCGCCATACCACTGACCCATCAGGCACACCCTCCAAACTACCAACAGCCCGAGTTCATCAGGCAGGGAGGGGCAGGAGCGGTGCACTGTGCGGCCATATGGCATAAGGAAGCCTACCGGGGCCATCATCTGGTGCTGCAAGCAGCCGTTTTCCACTTTCTGGCTCCACTCACCTCCACCTCCCTCTTTCATGCAGCCGTGGAGGCGTTCGGCAGTGTGTGGGTAGAAGCTCAATACCCCTCTCTCCCCACTGTTCTACCTAACTACACATTTAATCAACCTACTAACTCCAAACAACCCCATACCGCCACCTCCACCTCCACCTCGGCTAACCATTCCGAACCAACTGCTAGTCACCTACTGTTTTCCTCCTCACCCTCTTAGCCTGTAGCATACTCTCACCTAACAGCATTACTGACTCAATGATTGATCCTTCAACTGTCCCCTCAGGAACTGACTATCCTATATAGCTGCTATCTTGCAGTACCCATAGCTTGCACTTTAGTTTGACTTTCGCATTTTAATTATCTCTGTTGACATGTGACTGCTTCCCCTTGTTTTCTGCAACTATCCTATCATTTGTAATTTGCAAACATAATTTTACTAAGTCCCCTACTTGATGTGTATTTGACAATGCCTATTAGTTGCTATTGTTTTCGACTCAATGTATGTACCTGTTTGTTCGCCCTCCCCATGTTTGAGGATGATCCTTTGTAAAGAGCTTTTAGCTCAAAGGTTGTAATTCTGATTTCTCAATAAATAAATAGAAAACTTTCATACACACTGTTCCCAAAGTACTTTACAAAGCAGTGAGTTAAATAGAGATTGCAGAATCGAAAAGAATTCAAATTTATATAGCACTTTTCATATACACTGTATCCCAAAGTACTTAACAAAGCAATGCGTTAGATACTAGTAGTGCAGGGACTGTAGAACAGAATACAATTTGAGTTATATAGTGCCTTTCGTACACACTGTGTCCCAAAGCCCTTTGCATAGCAATGCACTAGATACTAGTAGTGCAGGGACTGTAGAACAGAATACAATTTGAGTTATATAGTGCCTTTCATACACACTGTGTCCAACGCCCTTTGCATAGCAATGCATTAGATACTAGTAGTGCAGGGACTGTAGAACAGAATACAATTTGGAGTGATATAGTGCCTTTCGTACACACTGTGTCCCAACGCCCTTTGCATAGCAATGTTTTAGATACTAGTAGTGCAGGGACTGTAGAACAGGATACAATTTGGAGTGATATAGTGCCTTTCATACACACTGTGTCCCAAAGTACTTTACAAAGCAGTGAGTTAAATAGAGATTGCAGAATAGAAAATAATTCAGATTTATATAGCACTTTTCATATACACTGTATCCCAAAGTACTTAACAAAGCAATGCATTAGATACTAGTAGTGCAGGGACTGTAGAATAGGATACAATTTGGAGTTATATAGTGCCTTCATACACACTATGTCCCAAAGTACTTTACAAAGCAGTGAGTTAAATAGAGATTGCAGAATCAAAAGAATTCAGATTTATATAGCACTTTTCATATACACTGTATCCCAAAGTACTTAACAAAGCAATCGTTAGATACTAGTAGTGCAGGGACTGTAGAATAGGATACAATTTGGAGTGATATAGTGCCTTTCATACCACTGTGTCCCAACGCCCTTTGCATAGCAATCGCTAGATACTAGTAGTGCAGGGACTGTAGAACAGAATACAATTTGGAGTGATATAGTGCCTTTCATACACACTGTGTCCCAACGCCCTTTGCATAGCAATCGCTAGATACTAGTAGTGCAGAGACTGTAGAACAGAATACAATTTGGAGTTATATAGTGCCTTTCATACACACTGTGTCCCAACGCCCTTTGCATAGCAATGCATTAGATACTGGGCCGATTTTCAAAAGGTGAGGCAGGACTTGTGTCAAGCCCCATCAAACCCTTTTTCTGGTGCAGCTGCACAAACACCTTTACTACAATTGCACCCAATTTTGGTACAAGCAGGGGCAGTTGCAACACTCCCAATTTATGGCACCTTGCACCAAATATTTGGAGCAAGCCCATAAAAAGTACTAGGGATTGCTTCAGGCTAGACCAGAAAATGTTGGTCTAACTCCACGGCAATCAGCGTGCAGGATAGAAAATCCCAATCACCAGTCGGGGAGACCACAAGCCCCATGTGCCTTATGTTTAGTGCACCGGGGCCCCATGTATATGTTCAGCCACCGGGCCCTGTGTGCCTTATGTTCAGCGCACCCAGGGCTTACAGCATTCTCGGCCCATTGAAAACAGGGCCTTGCTAGTCAGGGATTGTAGAACAGAACAAAACTTGGATTAATAAAGTGCCTTTCATATACACTGTATCACAAAGCACATTACAAAGTAATGAATTAGATACTGGTGGTGAAGGACTGTAGCGTGAACTTCTGGATTTATATAATGGAGTGCCTTTTATGCACACTGTATTGCAAAAGTGCTTACACAGCAAAGAGTTAGATACTGGCAGTGCAGAAACTGTGGAATACACTAAAACTGGGATTTAATGAGCCACCAATGCCATGGAGAACTTTGAAAAACATAATATTTGGACACAAAGCAGCCTATATCTCACATTAGCTCTGTATTTCTCCTTGCCAGTATTTATCGATGTCATATGCAAGAAAACAGGATCTTGTCTCGAGGTTCATCCGTTTCCAGTGCTTAGTCCCAACCTGATGTCATAATACATCACAGTTATTCCGTGGCAACAGACTGTGATATCACAGCCAAGTCCTCGATTTCAAGTAAGAATAAGCTGCTGGGCAGATAATCTCTAGGGATAAAGATCTTATTTTTGTGGGAACTTCCTCAGTAATAAATAAGAAGGAGGATAAATCTATAGAATGTAAATTACAGTCTGAATTCTTTCTTAATATTAGGTTTCCAAAATTTTCCCAGAGGGGTCAGCAGCTCTTTAATGGAATAATGCCTTTATATGCTGTCTCCCAAAAGACGTTTCAAAGCAACTAATTAAATATTGATACTGCAGGGACTACATGTGGTAGTACCACACACACACTGCAATGAACATGTGTTATTGAGACTGAGAATGCTATTTATTTGTATTTATTTATTTAGCTTTTGTTGACCGGGTAAGTGCACTAGACAAATCCTGCCTATTTTCAGGCACGACCGGGGTGAGAATACAGATGAATGCCAACTGACCTTGAACCAGATTGAGCTGTTGGTGGTGGTATTTTTAGTGAATGAGAAATTTGGCCAGGACACCAGGAAATTCCATACTCTTTTCGATAAGTGCCATGGGATCTTTAACATCCACCTGAACTACCACCAATCCAGGCAGAAGAGGACCTCGGTTTAATGTCTCATCCGAAAGACAGGACACTGGGGCTAACTCCCCAACTCTTTCAGAAAGTGTTGTGGGAACTGACCCAGTGGTGCAGAGAGGCTGAGGTGCTGCAAAGTGTCTTACCTCATGCCACACCAGTGACCCGAGTTTGGGACAAGTTCAGGTTGCCAGGGGCTGGTGGGGAGGGGGCTGGAAGAGGACTGAGTGGCTGCCAGGAGCTCTACTCTCCCGGGCAGGGATGGTATGCCTCCTGGTTCTTGACTGCCACCAGGTGGAGGCCTGGTGGTGGCACCGATGCTTGGGAGACAGGCGGATGTCAGGGAGGGTGGAAGGAGGCCGTGGTTCCAGAGCACTTGTGCACCTCCATGCACATGCACTTCTGTGCCATGCCATGGCTCGGGCTGGGGGGAGATTAGTGGAAAAAGAGGGGATCAGAGCTCCATGAAGCCTTGCTTGAGATACCATGACCTGCCCTGCCACTCCAATTGGGGACATCTGGATGAGAGGCCCTGCCAGAGGAGACAATCCACAGGGGAACAGGATGGTCCAGGGTACCCAGGGATGAAGCTGAACAGCTGCCTGGTCAGCCCTGGAGAGTTAAAACATTTCTTATTAAAGTGTTATGGCAACTTTACCTTCCACCTGGGCAGCTGACAGAAATGTACAGAAGGGACCTTGGTTTAACATCTCACAGTGCAGCACTCCTAGTGAATCACTGCAGTGTTAATATTAGGTATTAGCCCAAGTGCCTAGTGCAGGATTCAAACCCAGAACCATCTTATCTTCTTGGTCCAGAGACCACAGTGCTGTCAACTATGCCACTGAAACTGATGATGCATTTGCAGTTTTCAGGAGCATCCTGTGGGAGCTGAATGCATACACAGGGGACAAAATACTTTCAACAGGTAAAAATACTGAATTCTGGTTGGGAAACCCAGGAATGTTTTTGACACCATCTCTCTGACAAGGCCCCTCATCATGCTGATCTTCCCAACCCCTTCAACGCATTCTTCTGGGTTTACTTTTACTCCATTCCCATGTTTATTCCTTCTATGTCAGGGCAGTGAGGAATGCCAGCTCCCTGTAGACCAGGAACCAGACTGGAGGAGGACCACATCACCAATGATGGGCCTGCGGGAGGTTGTAATGTCATCCTGCCTGGTGCCAAGAAATGTTTACCTTTCTTGTCCCAGCCCCGGAATGCAGGCAAGCGTGGATTTTCATACGCATGCAAGCATGTGGCTCAGCACCAGCTTGTGTGCACCTTCCCAGAGCCATTCGGTTGCAGTGCCAACTGTGGTCCACCAGGTGGCAGTATAGCAGTGGAACTGACTACCCTCCTTCCCATAGGAAGAGAGCATCTTCTGGGATGCTTGATCCTACTCCTACTCCTCCCCCACTGGCTTTCAATGACCCTGGCCCTCCCGACCCCAGTCACTGGCGTCGCGATTGATAGCTCTACCACTGCACTGCTGGGCCAGCAACTCAGGTATTTTAAACTTTGGAATTCTAGCAGGATGTCATCATTACAACAGTCAGTTATTCAGGCAGGGTTGCTACCTTAAACAACACTGGAGACAATGTTTCCAACAACAATCTGCAGTACTCACCTCGAGCCACACTGCTCCAAACAGAAAACTGACACAGTTACCTTGCTGGCGTCTGAGTTTATTCAAAAGTGCAGAAAACAGTGCTTGTAAACCGTAGCTAAAGTGCAGTGAAATCCACATGCAGCGACAGTACTAGGCAAAACATAAATTAAAACCATGCGGCACCATGTTAGTGCTCCCATAGCAGCAAATACGGCCAATGGCCAGGTAGCTGGCATGCGTCCACGTGTGTGGAATGCACCAATCAGCTGATGTTTCAGCAAAAAGGCTTCCTCAGAGCTCTGTCACTGCATATGGATTGCACGCTGCACTTTTGGCTACGGTTTATGAGCACTATTTTCTGCACTTTTGAATAAACTTAGACGCCAGCAAGGTAAACTGCTGTCAGTTTTCTATGTCTAGCAGTGTGGTTCAGGGTGAGTGCTGCAGATTGTTGTTGGAAATGTTGTTTTCTAGTGTTGCTTCAGGTTGTGTTCACTGCAAGCACCAAAATGGTCACATTCAGTGCTGGAATTACAAGGGGGGCCTTGTCAGAGCTCGGCCGGTAGCTCTGGCGTGAGCCCTGGTATCTCATACATCACTGCCATTGACTTATAGTGGGAAGGGGACTCAATTTAAAGATAGCACCCTTATTAGCCCTCCTACCTCCCAAAGCTCATAAAGTATAATTCCTACACTAGTCACATTTAGTGATTTGAAGCCCCCTCCCATTTCTTTTGCTGCTGTATGTTAATATTGTTACCTTACCAGTGCAAGCTCCTCTCTCTCCTCCTCAACCATCATTCGCAGTTCAGAGGTCTCTCTGTGTTTCACTTTCACCAAGTCAAGTTCATGTTGGAGTGAAAAGGATTTCCATGATGCTTCCCCTAAACAAGACCAAATAATTACAGTTCATCAATATCACACAGGAATCAGAATGTGATCCTCTCTGCTCATATAGCCTAGGCAGTTAGAGCATCAAGCTGTGAAACTAAATTACTTTTTGTAAACATACCAACTTTGCCCCACAATAATTCTACATCAACAGTTAAAACAACAAAACACAGATCCTGAAATAACAGGACCTACCTTATCCTAAAATTTTGAACTCTAGGGATATAAGAAAACAGCTACAAAAGTTAAATATAACTAAATTAGGGGTCTGGATGGACAGGAGGTCAGACTCCTGAGGGAAGGTGCAGAGGCGATGGCCGTACCACTAACCAAACTATTTAATTGCAGCCTGTGTTTAGGGTTTCCTGATGAGTGGAAGGTTGTGAAGATAATTCAATTTTTAAAGGTGGAGACAAACAAATGGCCAATAATTATAGGCCCATAGCCTTACTATCTATTGTTTCAAAATATTTGAAAAAGAGATCCATAAACAATTGTATGATTATTTAAATCAATCTAACCTCTTAGCTCCCAGCAGTCTGGCTTCAGGTCCCTGCACTCTCTGAACACCACTTTGACAGATTTTATGGACACTGTCTCCCACGTGTGATAACAAACTACAGCGTGGAGGCGGTGTTCATCGATTGTCAAAAGCTTTGAACACAGTGGATTTTTCCCTACTGTTAAACAAACTAGAATGTAAGGGCATTGGTAAAGAAGTCTTGAAAAGGGTACACTCGTATCTTTACAGTCGTATTCAACTGGTGAGCGTTGATGGAACAGTGTTGGAATTGAGCACAGTAAACAGAGGCATGCTCCAAGGTTTAATCTGGGGCAGCTTCTGTTCATCCTTCATTGATGAACTGCCCAGGATTTGTACAAATAATAACGTTAAAAGATGCGTGGATGTCACTGTTCTGGTTTGTAGGGCCAATGACTGCATCGCTCTAGAAATTGTTCTGCAGCAGGAATTTCACAAATTAAAGAAGTGCTCTAAGGATAATAAGTTAATATTGAACACAAAGAAAACAAACATAATGATATTGAATAACAAAAAAGTAAAGGGGACTGGGTGAGGAATTACTAATATAAAACAGTAAACAGAACATGAACTACTCAGGTTCACTCGTGTAAGTATTTAGGTTTATGGGTTGATTCACAATGGAATGTGATTATCACATAGGACAACTTTGTACTAAGGTCTAGCAGACATTGGGGGTATTAAGAAGGAACAGAGAATGTATGACTCAGGAACAAGGGAAATACTTGTTGACTCTGTCATACTCCCCAATTGATTATGGGTGCACGGTTTATAATAATACAAATAAGAACACTTTGTTGAAGCTTGATAGATTGCAATACAAACTAGACAGATTTGTTCTTGGTCTAAAGGGACCCTATGTCACTCACCATCACTGTAATATGCTATCTCAACTTAATTGGGTTCCATTAGAAATCAGAAGGGATAGAATTATAAGTAATTTTTATACAAATGCATAAATGGAACTGTCCCGAATACCTCAGAAAAAATTGGTATGGAATTCTACCTCTTATTTATTAAGAAGAGATGTTAAAGGGAGAGGATTAAGGGTCCCACACATAAAAACTAAGTATGGCAAATTGTGATTTGATTATACTGCTGCCATTAAATGGAACTCACTCCCTCCACTGGTGTGAAATAAGCCAACTTACTCAACCTTTAAGTCTGCTATACTGGATTTACATACATTTAACTGCTCTTGTTATCATTGAACTTTACATGAAGATATTACTGTATGTGTATTTACTTTCATTTGTACTTGCAACTATGTATATGTCCTTTTATTATGTGTAGCAACAGTGTAACAGGCCGCTCTGAAAATAGGCCCTTGCCTAGTGCCTCATCCTGGTGAAATATAAGAGTAAACTGAAACTGAATCTGAAGATACCACTCCTAGAACCACTCCTAGAACTACTGTTACAGGTGAGTAACCTGTTTTCCTATGGCGTGGATATGTTGTTCATCCACACTCTTTGGCAGACTCCTAGCAGTTCTCCAGGAGGAGGAGGCAAGGTACATACCCACTACTTGGGGAACAGAGATTGGAGAAATGACACCCAAAACCAGCATCCCAGCGTGATAAGGTCGATGTGGTAGTGGGTGAAGAAGGTGTTTGTTGACTTCCAGGTAACAGCCTGACAGATTTCCTGGATAGGGATGTCCTGAAGCAGCCACTGATGCAGCGGTATGGTGGGTAGAATGGGCTCTTATCCTCTGGGAGGCTCCTTGCCTACCAACTCATAGCATAGACTAGTGCATGATGTAATCCATCTTGCAATCATCCGCTTTGCTGCAGGTCTGTCAGAAGCAGCTTCACCATAGGTGACAAATAGCTGGCGAACCTCTCCAGAATTTCTGCCATCTTCTCCATGTAATAGGAGAGCATGTCTCAGGTCCAAAGCATGGAACCTGTACTCGGCCTCCAAGATGTAATTAGGGTAGTATACTGGTAGTGTTAACACCTGGTTAAGGTGATATTCTGACACCAACCGGAAGGAATTTCGGTGGAGGCGTGGGACAACCTTGTCCTATGGAAGACCAAATAAGAGTCCACCGAAAGTGCCTGGAGCTCCCTGTCCTTCTGGCAGATGTGATAGCCACCAGGAAGGTGGTCTTCCACGACAAGTGTGACAACTCACACTTGTGCATTGGTTCAAATAGGCTTGCCCATGAGCTTTGCCAGTACCAGCAGTAGATCCCACAGAGGAGGAGGTTCACGCACCAGAGGAGGATATGTGATCCAGGCCTTTGCAAAGCACCCAACCACTGTCTCCTGCACAGCGTCAGCTGACTGGCCCATGCCCAGTAAGCAGAGATGGCTGCCAGGTGCACCCTAAGGTCGATGACCGTGAGACCCTTGGAGAGAGAGAGACCAAAGGTATCGAGAATGTCAGCCACTGAACAGGACAAAGGGTCCAGGCCCTTGCCCTGACACCAAATGGAAAACCTTTTCCATTGGAAGGCATAACATTTCCTGGTCGATTCCTTTCTGAATGCCTCCACCATGGTGTGAACATCTTTGGAAAGACCCAAAGCCTGGAACTCTAGCCACTCAGGTACCAGGCTGTGAGGTGCAAGGATTGAAGGTCCAGATGGAATACCTTCCCCTGATTGCGTGAGATCAGGTCCAGGCATGCTGGAAGCTGCTCTGGGAGCCTGCAGCTGAGGCTGAGGAGATCTGGATACCAGAACTGGCGCGCCAGTCTGGGGCTACCAGGATGTCCTTCGCCTTGTCCCTCCTCACCTTGATGAGCACCTTGTGCATCAAGGAAATGGAGGAAAGGCATAGAGAAGCCTGGGGTCCATGGCCTCAAGAAGGCATCCCCTGCAGTGAGCCCTGCTGAGGGGCAGGCATGGAACAGCATCAGCTTGGTGTTGTCCCTGGAGGCAAACAGGTCCACCATCAGTTTGCCCCAGTGGGAGAACAGGCTGTAAGCTACCTCTAGATGGAAAGACCACTCGTGGGATGTCTGGCCTAAGTGGCTAAGAGCATCCGTCAAATGGTTTGAGGCTCCTGCCACATGGATGGCTAGAAGATCTGCCTCAATCAGCTCACAAGGGTCCAGATGTGGAGCACTTCACTGCACAACAGATGGGAGTCGTGTCACCCTGTTTGTTGAGGTAGTACATGGTCATGGTATTGTTAGTTTGGACTTGAACCACTTGACCCCAGAGCTGAGGAGCGGCGGACAGTGCCAGTCTGACTGCTCTGAGCTCCAACATGTTGATGTGGCATCGGACTCCTCAGGGTCCAGAGCTCATGTCCCTTTTCTCACCCATGTCGCTCCCAGCCCATGAGAGGGCATCGGTCATGAGGACGACTATCAGCTAGGGTGGACAAATGGGATCCCTTCCTGCAGCCGGTCTGGGGTGGTCTGCCATTGGAGAGCATCCACATCTTCTGGGTTACAGTGATCAGCTGGTCGAAATGACCGTGGTACTGAGTCCACTGGGTGGACAGCTCCCATTGGAGGGGCACATGTGCAACAGGCCCAATGGACCACTGAGGTGCACACCACCATCTAACCCAGAAGGCACAGAAAGTCCTGGGTTGGCATATTGCCCAACCAGAAATGATTGGGCAAAGGAGAAAGAAGCTCTGCCCTGTCCGCCGAAAGCCGAGCTCTGGCTTGAGAAGAGTTTAACTCTGCCCTGATGAAACCCATCACCTTAGAAGGCATGAGTTCTGACTTGGCCTCCATGATCAGGAGGCCAAGTTGGGAAGCAGGTCTGGAGGCTAGGTCCCTGGACCTCTCCACTTCCTGTTGGGTGGAACCTGCTAGGAGCCAATCATCAATGTACGGATAAATCCTGACCCTCCCCAATGCCTGAGATGGGCTACCACCACTGCAATGCATTTGGTGAAGACCTGTTGGGCGGATGACAGTCCGAACGGCATGGCTTGGAACTCATACAGGGTCCCTTTGACCTGAAGCGGAGGAACCGCTGATGGGATGGACAGATTGGGACATGAATAAACATGTTCTACAGATCCAGTGAACAGAACCATGTTTCGCTCCAAGGATGGTATGATCTGGGACAGAGTGACCATCCGAAAGGTGCATGACCTGAGATATTGATTCAGGTCATGCAGATCTAGAATGGTGCCAGCCCCCCACCCGTCTGCTTGGGCACCAGGAAGTACCTGGAGACAAAGCCTGGGTCTGCTGGAGGATCTACCACTGGAGCTACTACCTCCTTGAGGAGGAGCTGAGCAATGTCATCTCAGAGAGCCAACTGAGTCTGAGTGGATACTCTTTCCTCCCGAGGCGCATGCTCAGCTTGGAGGTACTGCTCAAATTCTAGAGGCAGTCCCTGACCAACCACTCTGAGAACCCACCTGTCTGAAGTGACAGCGGACCAGGCGGAAAGGAAGTGGCGGAGCTGGCCCCCATGGGAGGACCCAGAGCTGAGGTGATGGGAGAGGGTTGACAGCCTTGCCCCATCACTGTGCAGGCTTGGATGAGGAGGATCCAGGACCTGAACCTCTGCCTCCTTTATGGGCCTGGGGGCCTACACTTGGGCCGAGGCACCAAGCTTGAGCCTGCTGCTGTTGCTGCTGTCCACCTAGAAAGGAGGACTGCTGAGCCACAGGGGAAGAGTTTTCTTCTGCTGGTTCTTGCCTGAAGAACCCTTGGCAGAAGTAGCGTCCAAAGTGGCATTGGACTGCTCAATGCGCTGAAGGTGACCAGCCACTCCTGGGCTGAACAGGTTGGTCCCTAGGAAAGCACGTCAGCTAGTTTGTGCTGGGTATCCACCAGGAAGGAGGAGGCCTCAGCCAAGCCCCTGCAATGAGAGGCAACTGTGGCAGCCATCGAACAGGCACAAGAATCCCCAATGTCCAGGGCCATCTGAAGCTGCTGTTTGGCAGCAGCTCAGTCCTGATCCCAGACCTGCTTGACCGTGGTCTGCATGTCCACAGGAAGATGTGGCAGGACTTCATCCAGAGACCCTAGAAGGCGTGGAGAGGTGTGCCATGATGACGGGTGAACTTGCTCGATGAAGGCCCAAGGAGGAAGCCGCACAGACCTTCCTGGCTGAATGGTCCAAAAGCTTGGACTCTATCAGGCGGTCAGTCAGTGTTGGCAGAACTGCCGTATGCCTGAACACAGAGGTGGTCACCAGGCTCTCAGCCAAAGGGTGCTCTGTGAACCCCGCAAGGTACCCATGGGCACTGCATACTCTGGGCCATGCAGGCAGATGGAGCTGGACAAGAGGCAGGGTGCTGCCAGAGTTCTAAGGCCAGTAGAACAATAGCCTCTTCCACAGGAAAGGCCTCCTTTAGGGTATCCCTCTCTTAAGGATGTCCATAAGAGGGTACTCTGCCTTTCTGGATTGGCTCCAGGGGGATCCTGTGGACTCAGAGATGAGGTGAAGAATGCCCTGAAAGACAAGGGACCTTCCTCTGTCTCTAAGCCAACGGCTGATTCGTCATCCCAGGATGAGAATGCAGGCTGGTGACATCGAATCCGAGGAATCCAGGATATATCGGCTGACCGCCCAGGTCTGCTTCGACTCACTGAGGCGGTCTGGGGTGACCATGATGGACAAATGCGGGAAGCCGGTGTCCAGCCTATCTTCCTTGGAAGGAGCCCTTCCACAGGCTGCTTGGGTGGTGGTTCCACCATGATTGGTGGAGAGACCGTTTAGGCTGAGCTGGAGGTTTTCCGGCTCCGTGGGCTTGGAACCAACTTAATCAGCTCCAAAGAGTCGGTTTCAGCCTAGGAGGTGAAAGCCAGGTAATGGCTGTGTGGAACCTGGAGTTGGCTTGTGCCCAGTCAAAACAGCTGTTGCCACATGAGGTCCTTGTAGCACCAATGGAGTTTCCCACAGACCCTCTCCCATCCAAGGAGGACAAGGATGACTGATGGTGTCACCTCTTTTAGAGCATTTATGGCTCTTCCTCTGCCTTTGGTCAAGGGGTCCAAGACCTCGATTGAGATTGGACAGGCCGACTCGATCACTCAGGAGACACTGGCAGAACCAGTGATTTCCAGGGTCAGGGACCACTTCCTCAATGGGAGTCCCAACACGCTGGGTCTCATCATCTGGGAAAACCAAATTGGGAGTTTGATCAGGGAATCATCAACCAGAGTCGGCAATAAAGGATCGATCGGATCAATGATGATCTCTACATCTTGATCGACAGTTCAGTTGACTGACCAGATGGCAAAGTCGAAAGCCAGCAACCAAAGCAGTCTCGACGAGTCGAGACTGCATATTCGGACGAGATCTCCCCGCTCCCAAGGCGTCTCCATCGAGATGAAGATGATCCGGATTCTTCTCGCTTACGGGATCGAGGCGTGTGTGTCCACAGGAGCCTCTCGCTTGGTTGGGAGAGACTGGCACAACTCTCGGAAGGAACCTGAGAAGGCGGAGTCCAGGTAGAGTGGAATGAAGAAGCTCTGAGAAGTCTCTCCAGTGCGGCCGCTTCCTCCTCAAACACTTACATGCATTCCAATTGCTCGTGGATCCACAGCCATAGAAACTGCCCACCAAGCCTCCTAGGATTTCACCGGCGGGTTCTGTTTCTCCGGCATCCCCAGCTTCAGGCATATGAGACAGTCGTCAAGGGCGTTAGGATGAAAGCGAGACACATATCACATTTTGAAGGTATCATGGTTGACACGAGGCAATAAGCATACATGAGTGTGGAGATCGATGCGTGACATCTTCTGGCCTGAGGCATCAGCAATCCAGGGGAAGACTTGTCTTCCATAATTGAAGAAATAAACTTGTGACGTGAACGAACAAGATGGATTTTCAGAATAACTGAAGGTTTTAGAGCCAGGGCCTACAATGCATGAGCACAAAAGAGAGCAACCTGAATCTTCCAGTGGAAAGGAAGATTTGGCATCATGGGGCAGAGAGGTATATACCACCTGGGTGGGTGGGAGGAGCCAGCTTGAAGACTTCCAGTTGATCTTAAAATGGAAGGGACATGCAAAAGTGTGGATGAACAACATATCACGCTCATAGAAAAATAATTTTTTCCTGTAATGTAAATTGTCCCTGTATC
This sequence comes from Neoceratodus forsteri, assembly GCA_016271365.2. Lineage (NCBI taxonomy): Eukaryota > Metazoa > Chordata > Ceratodontiformes > Ceratodontidae > Neoceratodus > Neoceratodus forsteri. Next base: position 96,579,441 of record JADMNL010000023.1, on the reverse strand, counting down.
AGTTCCCCAGGATGCCTCCGAGACAAATTGACAGCTCAGTAGGCCTCTCCTGGTGAAAATTTCTAAATTAAAAAAAATAAATAAATAAATGTTAGCTGTGATTTTTTTTGTTTGCTATGCCATTTTCGTTACAACGGCGCATGCTAGGAGCGTTTGGGAAAAGTAGCACACTTTGGAGGTGTGCTCTCCTGTTCCATCCACTGCTCCATTGAGCAGGCGTGGCGATCCTGCACCAATGGGTGCGGGGCTGTGTATGACAGCGGTGGTCTTTGCTTCAAAAAACACACGCTGTCATGCTAGCTAACCTCACGCCCCCAAAAGCTTTGGTGCCACACTGGAGGCCCCCCAGCGTGGCAAGCGTCCGTCTTCTGCTGACAGGGTGCCCAATCCCCCGTTGGCTCCACGTCCCCAAAGGCCCCCAAAGCTTTGGTGCCACGCTGAGAGCCCATCCCAGCGTGGCAAGCGTCCAGCGTCATCTGCCGGCGGGGTGCCCAATCCCCTGTCGGCTCCCGTCCCCAAAAGCCCCCAAAGCTTTGGTGCCACGCAGGAGCCCCGCAGTGTAGCAAACATCCACGTCATCTTTTTTTTTCAACCTGAAAGCAAGCGGACCCGAGTCTCCCAGCCCCCACAACCACCCACCGACTGCGCACCCCTCCCCACACACCCCACCCATACCTTACCTCCAGAGCTCGTGGCGACGATCATCGCTGGACCGGGAACCGTCTGCACTCTTCAAAGCCGACCACGAACTGAGGAAATGCCGGTAAGCTGTATAATGGGCTAGATAGGGATTTTTCAACTTTATTGCATATCTCAGGCATTTTTGGAATTTTTACAAATTTTTCAACATGGGGTTTTGGGACCTTCTCATGAATGATGTCACTGTCATGGCGTTATTCGGGCCCGAAGGATGATTTCGCAGTCACTGCATGAAATCACCCTTTGGGCCTAATAGCCCGGGCAATCATTCATGAGAAGGGGTCCCAAAACTCCATGTTGAAAATTGTGCAAAATTCCTAAAATGACTGTTTTATGATCGTATGCTTGTGCAGTTCCTATGCAGGCTCGTAAGTTCGCAAATTTTCAATATTTTCACTCCAGATTTTCAACATTGCCATTTTACCACACCTCCTTATGAGCAGTACAGCTGTCATTTTTCATCCTGCCAAAATGTGTTTCCGCCCATATGGCGCACAATGGCGCAGTTGGTGTCTTGAAATCAATGTATGGGACACATTTAGAAAATCACAGTGACACTGTTCATTAGAGAGGTCTTAAAATGGCTGTGTTGAAAATTTGGTGAAAAAATTCTAAAAATTACTGTTTTACGAGTCTGCGTTGCATGCAGTTCCTATGCAGCTAATAAGTTTGTGAATTTTCAATATTTCACTCCAGATTTTCAACATTGCCATTTTACCACACCTTCTCATGAGCAGTACAGCTGTCATTTTCACATCCTGCCCAAAACATGTTTCCGCCCATGTAGCGCACAATGGCACAGTTGGTGTGCGAACTCAATGTATGGGACACATTAAGAAAATCACAGTGACACTGTTCATGAGCAGAGGTCTTAAAATGGCTGTTTTGAAAATTTGGTGAACAAATTCCTAAAAATAACTGTTTTATGAGCGTCGTTGTGCAGTTCCTACGCACGCCGTAAGTTTGTGAATTTTCAATATTTTCACTCCAGATTTTCAACATTGCCATTTTACCACACCTCCTTATGAGGCAGTACAGCTGTCATTTTCACATCCTGCCCAAAGCATGTTTCCGCCCATGTAGTGCACAATGGCGCAGTCGGTGTGAAAATCAATGTATGGGACACAGTAAGAAAATCACAGTGACACTGTTCATTAGCAGAGGTTTTAAAATGGCAATGTTGAAAATTGGTGAAAAATTCTAAAATGACTGTTTTAAGAGTGCATTGCACAGTTCCCACTACACTTGTAGGTTTGTGAATTTTCAATATTTCCACTCCAGATTTCAACATTGCCATTTTACCACACCTCTCATGAGCAGTACAGCTGTCATTTTCACATCCTACCCAAACGTGTTTCCGCCTATATAGCACACAATGAGGGGTAACAAAAGGTCATGCTGAAAACTTATTGTGCAAATACCAGCAATCGCACAGGGCATTAGGGTAAAGCACCATACGTTGCAAACACCACTGCAAATACCTGCAAGCTGAGCGTTCGCATTGACAAATGCTTGTTTCAGCAGCTGTAATCCTGACATCTTTACATTTCTTACTGCAATAACTTCCATCCATTGAGCTGTCAGTTTTCATTGTTAGTTTTCTAATTAGTGTGGAGCAGCAATAAAGATGGATGCCACTGGCAGTTTGTAACTTACTTCTTCCTTGTGGTTCTTCTCCAGCTGTTGTAGCTGTATTTTGAGTTTTGAAAGCCTGGACCATCTCTATTTCCATGAAGCTACCTCTCCTCAGAGGAGCAGGTCTTCTGGGTTTTATTCTTTCTTATGGGATTAGGGATTATAGCCAATCAATAATCAGCAGCACAGGCTCTCATATCCTACCTGCAATTGTCATCTTGTGCAGGGATTGTTAAAGTGGAGCAAACCACTACAGAGATGGGGAGAGAGAGCAAACCCTAGATGTGCTTTTTAAATGAAAATAAAAATGGAACAGAAAATTTATTATAAGTCATTCTAACCAACTTGTGTGATTTTTGTAATAAACCATGACAGGGTGTGCATTATAGGATATTAATGCACACCCAGGAATATAGTGAGGCACAAGGCTGAACACCTTATAATGCCCATGAGAAGTGCACTAAAATCCTATGATGCAAACCCTGCAGCACCTTATTACACTTATAAAATGACTCTAAGCAGTTTTTGGGGAGGAAATGAGATTCGCACCTGACCATGCATTTATAGAGATTTACTGCATGGTCACATGATATCTCTCAGCCAATTAAATTTCTAGATTTTTTCTTGCCATTTTGTAAAATAAAAGTTTATATGAGCTGTGCTCAGCATTGCTCTGCAGTCCTCTCACCCAACTTCATGCTCAGAGTCTCTTATACCATAAGAGACACCCCACAGATGTCCTATTAACTTATAGTGCACATTCTTTGTATGGATCTGAATCTGAAATCCTAGTACTGTTATCTTGATGCATCTATGACTTCTGTACCTACAGTATGTATTTGTGCCATCTCCATGGCTTGGGTCATACCTGAAACTTGGTCCCTAGAACCACTGTACTCACCGTTAACAAAATAAATAAATACAATAAATACATCTCAGAGCTGTCGTGACCTTGACTTGTGAAAAGACCAGTTGTCTTGTTTGTTAGAACCATCTCCTCAGCTCTTTTGAATAACTTCAGTGGAACACTCCTCAACCTTGAGCATATTTACTTATTTAGTTAGTTGGTTAATTTTTTGATTGGGAAAGGAGGACAGGGCAATTCTGCCTATTTTTCACCCTTGTCTGAGGGAGGAGGAAGGGATACAGATAGAAACCAACTGACATTGAACCAGATTAAGCTGCTGGTGGTATTTTTAGTGAATGGAGGAAAGTTGGCCAGGACACCAGAGACATTCTTCTACTCTTCCTGCAGGGCGCTGTTGTGCTGCATGAAGGATAGAGGACCTCAGTCCAGAGGAGAATGTTCTGAGAGAGATCATGCTGTTGGAGCTCAGAGCTCTTGGTGTTGCCTTCCATGTCTATAGCAGAGTTGTGATAGAACAAGACTGAGGCCAAGAAATAGTTCTGGAGAATGTTGAGTCTTCAGCTTTTCCATTGTTGGAGGAGGAAATATGGCTGAAGAGCTACAACTACAGCATGAGTTGGAATAAAAAACTCAATTATTGGACTTGATATCGACTGCGCAACAGGAGTTTCAATTCTGCAAACAAAAGTTGGAAGCTGAAGAAATAAACATAAAGAGATCTATGGTGAGTCCATTACAGTTTGGGGTCAAAGATTGCCTATTGCAGAATACTAATCAGGGAAACATGGTCTTTGAAGCAGGATCAATGAATATTCCTACAGAGCATGCTGTGGCTTTGGAACAGAGTTGTCCTTACGGACTGGTCCCCGGGTAATGCTTTGAAGCAAGCTGGATGGATATGGGAAAGCGATGGCTGGATTCGGATCCGTCGATCCCTCTCCCTGGATCCCAGAACCATCGGCTTTCACCGCAGAGAGCGCTGGAGATTTGGAGATGTTATCTCAGGCTTGGACTCAGGTGTTGCTGTGGCGCCTTTGTTTTGCCCTACTGAGGATCGCACACCCAAGGAGAGCAGTGGAACTGTTTGCTGCAACAGACGTGGGTCCACAGAGAGTGGAGCCGACAGTTTCTGGGTTACCTTTTCAGGCAGAAGTTGTGCTTATGGATCCTTTGCACTTGGTACAAGGCAAGAAGCTGCAGGAAGGTGAAGTGTTCACACAAAGTACTGTGCAGGGTATTTACTTTCAGAGGTCAGCAGGACGGAGGTGATCTTCCACCAAAAGGCATCTGAATCAAAAACTTATGCAGGGTTGTTCAGAAAACCTGCAGAGGTGGCTAAACGCTGATTTTTAGTTTGCCTTCATTATAAGGGAAGGCACCGTGGTCCCTGGTAGAGTCTGGGTAGGGAAAACCTCTTATAGATTCTATGGGGTTCACACCTGCTGAGGTGTATGCTTTATACACCCACCTGGGGATCACAGCTACGATGTTAGTTTTGTTCTACCAAATCTTTGGATAAATTTTGGAAGTTATGTGAAGGACCTGGAGGTTTGGAGAGACTTTCTGGCGATTCCTATCACTAAGCCAACAATTAAAACAATTACAGCTTGAATTCATGCGCATCGAAAAGAATGGTTCAAGTCACACAAACTGGTCATGAACTACAGCAAAACAAAGGTTATGACCTTCTACAAAGCCAGTAACAAGTACAAATCCCATGACCTCACCATCCTAAACCAAACAGGGACCTTACTTAAACACGTTCTTGATTTTAAATACCTAGGTGTCATATTGGACAGCTCATTCTCCTACCATCGTCACATAGATTCTGTCGCCAAAGCCACCAACATCCATATAGGCCTGCTCTACAGGCACAAACACTGCATGACTCCTGACACTCTCGGTTGGCTATCAACAGCTCTGTCACCTCCATCACCGATTACGGGCTAGCAATTTATTGCTCTGCCTCCGCCTCTGCCCTCCGCAGAATTACAGTTGCACTCAACAAAGCATGCAGGCTGCTAACTGGGGCTGACGACTTACACACACTTGTGACCTGTACACTGGGCAGGATGGCTTGCTCTCATCAGCTGGATACAGTATGAAACCTGCCTCTTAGCCAAAAAGTCCTCCTCGGGTCATGCCCCGAGCATTCAAACTCCTCACTGACCACCCACAGCACCCAGGAAATAGAAGTTCACAACAACTAACCTTCCTTGTCCCCAGATACCCAGACTACCATGGGCCAGAGGCCTTTGCCCACAGAGCACCACAGTGGTACAATACTCTCAACAAAGAAACTCTTACTGCTGCTGCTCTTGGCCCTTTTAAGAGACAACTCCGACTTCATCTCATTTCAACTAGTCGTTTGACTGCCTCACCTAATCAGGGGCCCTTCTCACTGCCCTCCACTTCAGTCTTGACAGCTACCTCTCCCGCCTTGCCCCTTCTACCTGCCTACCCTTGCCCCTCTCCCTTCCTCCCCGGCATTTCCTGACTTTTATCCCTCCCTTAGAGCTCTTACCCTCACCCTCTACCCTCCGACAATGGCCTTCCTCCCTGCATACCCCTTCCCTCTCACCTGCAGTGCTTATTTGTAAGATTGCCCTTGGCTGGTATGTCATGCTACCTAACATTTGGCACATTTTGAATTACTGGAATTTCCTAAGCCTCAGTCTCTTACTTCTTTTATTGTGTAACTATGTATTATTATGTTGACCTTTGTATGTATGTATACCCCCATTCCTTCAACGTGGAACCTTTGTAAATGAGCAGCTCCTGCTCAAAGGTATTGTAATCCTAGATTTCAATAAAATAAAAATAAAAAATAAAATTGTAACTATCCTTTTTGGAATGAAGGAATTAATATTTCCAATATTATATTTTGGTTGGAGAAACAGTGCTTGATTTATGATCACCTGAAACCTATTATGGATGAGAATGATTTTGGACTGGAAGGTGGACTGTTCGAGTCAACTGACCCAAATTGAAGCTGGAATACAACATCTTCCAAGTTCTTTCTTTTGGGCAGGGACAGGGGTATTATATTTTATGCGGGTCAACCTAAGAGTTGCTACAAATGTGGTTCTTTATCCATTTAACTACATCTTGTGACCAGGTTAAATGTTTCCAGTGTGGGGTGTTGGGTCATATGGCAGCTCAATATGTGCCCCCAATTTGCAGTTTGTGTGGAGATGATGGCCATTGTCATGCGGAGTGTCCTTGGGCAGTTCACACTTCTCATGAATCCTCTGACCAGGAGTATTTTTGTCTCAAGCTAGAAGACCATTTAGTCAATCAGAATGCCCAGACTCTGATGGCTGTGCTAGGGATAGATGTCGGGGTAGGGACAGGGTGGAGGGACAGGGATAGGAGACAGACCCCTATTCCCAAAACCATTGCACCTCCTGCAGCTGTTTTTCTTCCCCAGACTCAGGGTATGGATATTAGTCCGCCCTCTTTGGTAGGTGTTAGTATAGAGGGAGGAGACCCTTTGTGACCCCTCAAGGCTGCCCACAATGGAAGTGAGAAGTTCGCTCCTTTCTTTCTCTTCTGGTCCACCTCTCAGGAGGCTCACCTTCAGCTTCTCTTAGCAAGCCCTGTTCAGAAACCTGAGGCATGGGATGGAGAAAGGAATAGCAGGTTGCCCCCTCCTTTACCAGCTGTGAGTTCTCTAGATAGACAGAATAAGGTGTTATCACCGTTGCCTTTATCTAATAGATATGCACTTTCTCTCCTGGGAGGATCAGCTGGAGCAGGATCATCCATTACCAGATCAGTGTAGTAGTCAGGGCAAGTCTAGTGTTCCTATAGTTGTGTTGGAACTACCACCTGAAAACCTCAGACCTCTGAGACCAAAAAAGGGTTACTAGATCCAGTGGTAAAATACCTAAGCCCCCTCCTGAGCCATCTTCCTTGACTATAGCTAGTTTAAATGTGAATAGTTTAAATCCCCAGCTAAGCGTTTTGCGACATTTGGGGTTTATTACATCTCAAGTATGATGTGGTTCTATTGCAAGACATACGTTTACATACTTTAAGTAAGGTGACACAAGCATTAAAAGATTGGACTTAGGGGCTTTCTTGTTGGTCTGTGGGGAAGAGACTTGTTGTGGAGTGGGGATATGTTTTCTTACACTGGAGGTTCGAATCTGCAGGCTTGTAGATGTTGAACCTGGGAGAGTCCTTGTATGATGTGTAGTTTTGAAAGATTGCAGTGTCAGTTAGTGTCAGTGTATGGGCCACAATCAAAGGCCCTCAGAATTGATTTGCTGAGGAAAATTCAACCATACATTAATACAGTGACAACAATAAAGTGTGATCCTCCAAAAATGGCTGCCATACTAGGCGTGCTGAATTAGCTCTAAAAGAATTGTACTGCTGAACCGGTCTGTGCTTGCTCTGCTTCATTTCCCTTTGTTTTAGTTCCTGTGCTTCGTTATAACTTAGTTTGTTTTATTATTGTGTTTAAACTCCATTTTCCCTGCTTATACACGTTGCTGAAATTGCTCAACCGGTCCTCAGTGTGTACTGAGCTCTTCGATTAGGCCTATTGTTGCCCAAAACTGAGAGGAAAGTGTGTGAGTCGGGCGGAGGGGCTTTGACTGTGCAGGTTTTTAATTTAGCCCTTGATCGAGAGTCTGCCATGGAGCACAGCGATTATGCTGAAGTGTGTAACAATTAGGAAGCTTGGCTGGAAGTGAGGAACAAATACAGGTGGAGTTTCGCTAGTCCGTGGAGATGAGTTTCCAGGACTGTGCCTTGGTGAAAATTGTTTCATGACTTGGAGTTTGTTATGAGGCAAGGTATTCATGCTGTGGCGTACAGCAGATAGTGTACCTGACTAAGAATTGGACCAGAGACTTGAAAAGGGAGTCGTACTGCTTGCAGGCTTAATTGGATTTATTGTGAAGGAGTTGGTTTTGACTAATGATTTGTGGTTGTTGTGGAGCTTCACTAGACCAAATAGTATAACTAGTAGCTGTGGGTGGTTAGCCGTTGGAGGTTGTTTCTGCCTGGGAGGACTAAACTGTGACTGACCGGAAAGCCAGTCGATGGGCTTGTGTCTTGTCCAGGGCCCCTCTCTGGCCTGCCAGTGGGCTAGTGCAGGTGGGGTGCCGAGGTGGTAGGACAGCTATTTCTGGCAGGCTGTCCCTACAGGTAGGGTTTTGGGGTTTGGTCTGGTCTCCAAGTATATTTGGTTTGTCTCCAAGTGTTCTTTGTGCCAAAGAAGCTCTAGATTGCATCAGGAGGTTTTCTGCCAGAAGGAGACTATCTACTGGAATCTGAGGTACCAATCACTCAGAAATGTGGTCAGAACTCACATTATTTTCTTTTCCTTTTTAAATTTGTTTGGACAGTGAGAGTGTCCGGTTTATTTGATTCTCTGGTTGTGAGGCGCCTGGGGTCGAAATTATATGAAATTTTCATTTTGACTTTCATGCTTATTTAATTTGTATCCCTTAGTGAGAGCAGGGTACCTTTTGTTTTAGTTTGTCTAATTTATTTTTGGTTTAAGTCTCTTTTCAATATCCTTGTGTTTTGGAGTTTTCTGAAGTGGATTCCTTTTGGTTTTGCATCATCTTTCTTTTGGACTTACATCTATGAGACTTTGGAGCCTGGACTGATGCTCCACAATTTTTATTTATTATTGTTTTATTTTGGGATTTAAGTGTTTAAATAGTTTGGGGTGGTGGGGATATTTTATTGCTTTTTAGTTGATTGGGTATTGTTTTAATTTCACTACTGTAATTTCGGGGTCTTATAGGTTGGGTGCCTGATTAGTGTGTATTTGATATTGTTTTTGATTGCGAAATATGTAAGTTCCCCCTGTCGTCGCTATTCATCCTCCACGCTCACGCCTTCTGCCCTTTCTCCCCTCCTCTGCTGGGGTTAACTCCAAGCTGTCGCGCACTAGGTATTGTTCGTGAGGAGGGGCGGGGGTGGGGTGTGTGGACATTGGAGGACCTAATGAGCGATCTCTCACATTCAGGTGGTTAGGCCTAGAAGACACCCTGGGGTGAAATGAGTCTGGAATGGGGTGCTCCCTGTCTAGTCCCCATACCCAAGGGCACTGCCTTTGTGGCAGGCAAGTAGCAGGCCCTCAAAACCCTTCCAACTCGAGTGGTGTTATGCAATGCCAGATCTGTTAAAATAAGACTGCAATTATTGCAGATCTTATTGGAACAACAATCTGGTTTGCATCACCGAGACCTGGCTTGATGAAAATACTGGCCCCATTTGGATGCTGCAATTCCGGCTGAGTACTCAGTGATACACCGCTCGAGACTGGATTTGCGGAGGGATGGCGGTCTGTTTCAAGACCAAGTTGGACCTCACGAGTGTACCAGTTGAGAAGGCTGAATTATTTGAGTGTACAATGGAGGCTGGTGTAGGTTGCAGGATAGCCGTCATCTACCGTCCACCCGGGACAGACACGATTCCTGCAGGAAGTAGCAGATTTTGTCACTGACATGAGATTGGAGTCACCCAGATTGATGGTACTGGGTGACTTCAGTGCCTGGGTCAATGACGCAACTCTTGCAGTTTGGACAACACTTCCTCCAGCTTATGACATCTCTGGGCCTCACACAGGTTGTTACCGCTGCCACCCATAAACATGGCCACTCTCTGATTTGGTCTTCCTCCTGGGGATCGAGGCCTCCGATTGGAGGTGGAACCGGTCGGTTGGACTGATCATTACACAGTGAGGTTCAATTTCTACACCACCCCTTGAAGGCCTGCCCTGTGGAGATGGTCAGTTACCACCTTTTACGGACAGTGAGTCCGGAGGCCTAGCGGTGATTGATCTCTCTGAGTTTCTATGGCCAGCTGAAGTCCAGAGACTCTAGTGGTGGCCTATAATAAGGCCATTTCTGTAGCCCTGGACTTGATTGCTCCATCCGTGTTCGTCCTCTCCCCATTTGCCCTCGGGCCCCATGGTTTGATGGGTCTCTGAGGGAGTTGCGGTGAGTAGGACATAGGTGAGAGCGGTGTTGAGAAACCGCCCTGGAAGCCGCTTACCTTAGATTGGTTGGGCACTATCAGATCTACCAATCAGCAATCTCCGATAAGAAGGCAGAATTCTGTCCATGGAGATCGCTGCCGCTCAGAACTGACCAGCTTAGCTCTTCCAACTGTGGACAGGCTGTGCAACCCAGCCTGTCTAAGCTCGAAGACCTTTTTGCAAGTAGAGTGCGATGAACCTGCTTTGGTTCTTTGCAGATAAGGTGGTTGACATCAGGTCAGAAATTCTTTCTACACGCACTATGGGGTTGCTGATGATCGGTGCTTGGTTGCCTCACTTCCGACCTCCTGAGTTCCTTTGCCTTGCCCAAACCTGTGGATGTCATGCGGATTGTCCAGGGTATGCACCCCGTGCTTTAGTTTGGATCCGGCCCAACTTCCTTGATTATGGGTTGTTGGGATTTGATCGACCGGTCCTGGTGCAGGTGTCTGGTGCTCCTTGGAATCCGGTGAGTTTCAAGCTCCCTGAAGGAGGCGGTTGTAACTCCCTCCTAAAGAAAGCTTCTTTGGACCCGGATATTTCTGCAACTACAGACCAATCTCAAACCTTCCTTTATAGGGAAGGTTATCGAGAAAAGTAGTTGCGGTACAGCTGGATGACCACCTGACCATCCATAACATCTATGAACCTCTCCAGTCCAGTTTTGAAAGAGGCACAGTACTGAGATGGAGCTGGTTTGGGTGCTCAATGATCACCTGATGGCAAGAGATCAGAGAAGCCATTCTATCTTGGTGCTCCTTGATCTCTCCTCAGCCTTTGACACTGTAGACCATGGGGTGCTGCTTGGACGTCTGGGGTCTATCTGTGGACTGACAGATACAGTCCTCAGGTGGTTTACATCTTTCCTCACTGGCAGGAGTCAGAGAGTGGTGTCTGGGATTTTTCCTCTGACCCATTCTCCCTGCCATGTAAGGGTTCCTCAGGGTTCAGTGCTGTCCCATGTTGTTTGCAGTGTATATGCTGCCTGGAGACATTGTAAGATGGTATAAGCTGAGGTTTCACTGTTATGTTGATGATACCCAGCTCCTGTCTTTTGCCCCTACCAGGATAGAGCTGTCTCTGTATTTAATTCCTGCCTTGCTGAAATCCAGGACTGGATGAATTTGAGCTGGTTAAAGTTGAACTCTGGAAAGAGCGGAGGTGATGGTAGTGGACCGGGTCACGGATAGAGGTCATGGGTTGATCAGCCCTCTGGACTTTTCTTGGGAGCTTTCAGATCCTGTCCTCTGAATGGGTGCAAAATCTGGGGTAGTGCTCAACGACGGGCTGACTTTACGAGTTCAGGTGTCAGCGTCATCAAGACTTCCTTTATCATCTCAGGAATATCTCCAGGATTAAGCACCTGGTTCCATCCGGGACTTGCCGACTTTGGTCCACGCATTTGTGACCTCACGCATAGATAATTGCAATTCCTGTATTTAGGGTTGCCTGGGGTTGATATCCGCCACCTGCAGCTCATGCAGAATGCGCCAGCACGATTATTGGCGGGAGCTTCCTGATCCTCTCATATTACACCTATGCTCGCGATCTGCACTGGCTGCCGATTAGGTGGCGGATCACCTTTAAAGTCGTTTATTGACTTATAAAGCCCTACATAGACTGGGCCCTGACTACTTGAAAGAGCTCCTTGTGCCTTACCGCCTGGTGCTGATTGTGTTCATTGACTTGGGGTTGCTAGAGATTCCGGTGTCCTTGAAATCTTCTGGGGCCCATGCATTCATGCACGTGGCCCGACCCTCTGAATTCTCACCCCGGCAGCTTCGGGAGTGCATGACTGTGGAGGTAAACAGGCGCTTGAAAACCTATTTATGGTGCCATGCTTTTGGTGGCACCGTTTAAACTTTGGATCCTCTGACCATTTACTGTTTGTTTTGAGTTTTATCGATCTTTATCTTTTGTAAAGCGCCTTGATGGCTGAAAGGCGTAGAGAAATAAAATTTATTGTTATTATTATTATTATTATTATTACTAGCAGGCAGATATTTCTTTGTGGGGACTTTAATATCAATTTTCTGCAGAAAACTGATTCTGGTAAGCAATATTGTGACAAGATGTTTCTTTGTTCAGTTCTTACCCAAGCAGGTCTTATGGATACCCATAATATTGAGTGGAATAAGACAAAACCAATGTTTTTAAGGGTCCCTTATCTTCCCGTATTGATTTTATTTTGTACATAAATCTTTATTGATTGCACAGATTATGAATACACCAGTGAAACTTCTGATCACTCTCTGATCGAGATTGGTATAGAGAACCCCAGACAGATGGTGGGACCTGGGATTTGGAGACTTAACACCTCTCTTTTATTATTGCCGAGCACTCTGCTGACCTGACACAAATAGTACATGATAAGACTTCAAGTATATTTTATATAATGATATAGGAGGCTGGTGGGAGAATTTCAAATATTGTCTGGTGGGTTATTTTTAAGTCTTAGGTAGATGTGAGTGCGTACTAAAGCAGAGAAATATTTACAGCTTAGATATATTTTGGGCACATTGTTGTCTAAGCAAGGGTGGATAATGAGGATTTAAATGATGAAATTAGACAAATTAAACTGGATATGGTGCACTACCAATATGACAGACTCTATTCATTGCATAAGGAGCAGTCATTTGGTACTCAGGGAAGACTGCACATGTTACCCTTTTTGGCTTGTCAGGACCAGAGAGAAATGAATGTTTGAGTGTTTATGCATACCACAAGGTCCGAGGTTGGGATAATGAGGGTATTATGCGGACATTGGATGAACATATTGATAAGACATTTGGGAACAGGTAGAGGATATGGACTTTACGTCCTAATTATTTCAGGCAGTGAATCTTTCCCGATTATCAACAGATTTGCAGCCATCTCTGACTGAAGACTTTACTAAGGCAGAATTTGAAAGTGTTATTACTTCTTAAAACAGAATGTTTCTCCTGGATCAGATGGGTTGCCTTATGAATTGTACAAACTTGTATGGGGGATTATGCCTAATGAATTGCTATCTCTTTATAATTTTTTCCTTTCCAATATGTATTTACCTATACAGATGTATGAAGGTCTGATGGTTTTCCTTTTTCAAGTCAGGGATCAGGCAGATATCGTAACTGGAGGCCTCTTACATTGCTTAATGTGGATTTTAATTTTTTCTAAACTATTGGGGAACAGATTATCTTTAGTTATGCCTCATTTGATTAGCATGGATCAATATTGCATGGTTTCTGGCAGACGATATCGGAAGCTTTACTGTTATTACGTGAAATAATGGAGATAAGGGAGGGTTGAAGAACTGCATAGAGGTCCTGGTTATTTGGTTAGTTTAGATCAAGCAAAAGCCTTGAAGGAGATTTCTCATGTTTATTTATGGCAATTTGGCAGCATATGGGATACCAATGAAATCTGTAGAGTGGTTACAGTTGTGTTATGCATTGGCATACATTATACCATATGATAATGGGTGGAAAGGATCACAGCATAGGATTTTTAAAGGAGTTTGTCAGGGTTGTCCACTGAGCCCTTTCCTGTATGTTTTTGCTTTGGATCCTTTGTTGAGATTGCTTTATAGATCTCTCCGAAATTGTGGGGTAGTGGGTGATTTCGAAATTATTCTAAAATCATAGCATATGCTGATGATCTTTGTTTGGTGTTGGAGGATGGAGAATCCATACAGAATGCCTGTACTTTAATACAGGAGAAGGGTAAAGTTACAGGGCTCAAATTAATATACAAAAAACACATTGTTTATGGTTGAGGGTTTCCTGTAGACCAAGTAGTAAGGGGTTTTGAGGTGGACATGGCTCCCTGTTGTATCCTGGGCATATATTTTGGTGGGGCTGATATGGCTGGAGTATAACTGGCAACAGGCCCTTGCAAAGGAGAAGACTAAAGTTGTTCACTGGAACAGATGGAAATTGTTGAAATGTAAGAGGATTTATATGATTACAACTTTTTGCTCCCTGTTTTTTTATTTTTGAGTTCCATTTTTATGCTACCACAGAGTTTGGAACGTCATTGATGGATGTTTCTTTAGCAGTTATTGGGGTAGTCGATTGAATCCGTTAAACAGAATGTTTTATATTTAGAGATTAAAGCTGGTGGGGTTAGTATGGTGAACCCTTTTCTCTTTTTGTTACAGTTTTTTATATGCTAATGTAGTACCGTTGCTAAATGGTGCACACGTATTTGGAGTATTCGGTGAGTCATTTGCTACATGGGGCTTTGTTGGAATGGAGAAACAATTAATTTGTTCATAAAAATAAGGGATCGCCCTAGATTGGCCCATGGGCGAATGGGGTTTTCGATAAGATTAAACAATGGAAAATTAGTTTGGAGTCAGTTTGTGCCTCTCTCGGAAAGCCCTCTATAAGGATGTTTTAAAGAGGTGTTTTTGATTCTCCATTTTCTGGATTTTCTTTAGCTCATCAGATGGAAATTTCAGAGTACACTACTAATTCAAGAATTCGGTGCACATGTGGGATACGGCATGGTTGGGGATACATAATAAGGTGAATGTTCGAGTAACAAGAAGCATAAAAGTTTACAAGAATGCTATTGTCCGAGGGAAGGTTGTGTGATGACATTAGAAACTATGAATCATTTATATTTTCAATGTCCTTATGCTATTGAATTTTGGGATGTGGTAAAGCATCATTGAAAGGCAGGATTACTGTCCCTCCAACTCCGAGCAATTATACTATGGGATTCCTATGAGGGCATTGTCTATGGATAGCCTAAGTACCCTGAGGGTGATACATGTGTATTTTCTATATTGGTTATGGATCAGTAGTGTAGGTTATTATTACAACAGCAATTAATTTTATCGATCAGTTTATTTTATATGTTAACTCAAGATATAAGTAAGATGAAAATAGTTGAAAAATCGAAATTAAGAACCAAGCATTGAAACAGTTTATGGAAGGATTATGATTTTATTTAGGAAGGGTATTTTCTTGAGGGATTTGATGCAATATAGCCTCATACTATTCTTAGAACAGTATGATCTGGAAAGAAGGGGTCCTCTGATGATACCATATAGTTTCTCCTCTCCGTCTAAGGATGATGGAGGGATGAAGGGTTTCATTAGCCTTTCTAATTGGATGATCCCCTATTTTTTTTGTGGGGGTTGACTGGGCTGGAGGTTGCTATCTGATGTTTAGATATGATTTTTCTTTTACAAAGTCATTTGAGATAATAATGATTTGTATTCCTTTGATATTATGATTTAATAGAATTTGCTTTACGCTTAATAAAGTATTGGGAAAGGGGTTGGTTTTCTTTTGATTATGTCATTGGTTTAGATTTTTGTCATGCTTTTTATGTTTTTTTGTTTTTTGAATTTGTTTGATGTTTTTGGATTATATGAATTTTATCTTTCTGATACAAATAAATAAAAATTCTGCTTGTATAGTGTGGGGTGGGTTCTTTTAGTATTAGAATGTTTAGGGTTTTTCATTTGTATATGGAAGCATAATAGACTATGTATGATTGTAATACCTATTTGTTTTTTATTTTGATTTGTATATTAATTTCGTGTGAGTTAACACTGTTATGTGTGGATCTGATTTTGAAGTTTTAATAAAAATTCCCTACTCTGCGAGGAGGAACCACTGACCATCTGCAAGATGGCCAGTTCGGGAGAGCAGCCAATGGAGAAGGATGTGGGTGAGGCTGCAGAGCGGGTCTCCTCCCCTGCCTCCAGCATGTTAGAGACCGAAAATTCTATGATACCGAGGGGCATCTGGAAACGAGAGTAATCACAGAACAACCACTGGTTATTGGGAGCCACTGGCCCTGATAGTGAGAATGGAGTCGGAATATAGGAATCTTTGGATATGAACATTCAAAACATTTCCAGAGCCGGCCCGTGGCACTGGGGTTGAGGCAATGGATGCCACACCTCACATCACGCAGTCAACCCGGGTTCAGGAATGGACTCAGGTCACTCGGGGCCGGTGGGGAGATAAGAATTGAGTGCTACAGCCTCCTTCCCCAGGGTGGAGGGGGGTCTGTGCTGTGAATGGCACAGCTAGGAGACTCACCCACGCCCAAGGTGCTTGGCTGCCTCCATGGAGGTGGAGACAGTGCTGCACCATTGCATAGTGCACAGATGTAAAAAGGGGCAAAAAAGAAAAATCGGCAGGATGGCGCCTGATTCCCAGTAGGCACCGCCTCCGGCTGGGGCACAAGGTAAGCCCTGGTAATTCTGGGGATGGAGCTGGGAGGGGTCGGGGCAGAAGGGCTGTTGTGAAGGGCATAGAAATAGCAGCTGTGATAAAAAAAATCATGTTATAGGTTGTGAAGCAGGAATACTTACTGAAGAAAACTACACTGTGCACCCAATTGCGATGACAGACAGCTACGGGACATGGCTCCATGGAACCTGATGTATATATGAGCACCTGGACACAAGACCCCAAGGGATGTGGAATTGGACCACAGTGCACAGTTAGATGCACAAGGGATGGGTATTAAGAAGATGACTTCGGGTCAAGCGCAAGCAAGGTGGCAGAATTTGATTAGTCCGCAGTGGCCTGGAACACAGCCTTGTTTGTCTTTGGAGCTACACAGGAGCAGGAGACCTCATCTGGAAAAGCACAAACTGCCCAAGATCAGGCAGGCCTATGTCGGGGTCCCGCTAAACAAGTCAGACCTTCCAGGATTATCTCTACAGCAGCTACAGATGCAGATCCTATAGCAGAAAAGTTCAGGGCAGCAGGCTGGGCTTTAATTCCACTACTGGAAGATGGATCTCAGGTGTGACGCCTATTACTGTCCCCATTATTTCAGACACTGTTGTTACTCCCATGCTCAATACTGAGAAGTTTCTACCTCTCATTCTGATATGGACATGGAGGCTATTAGTTCTGGACAGAAAACACCTCTGTCTCTGCCTTCAGAGCTATGCCTCACTCAGAATCCTTCTTTAACCTTTTTCTTGACCACGCCAGCGGCTGCTTGTACTCTGGGAATCAGGCTACGGTAGGAATCAGACAGGGGCAGGTATCCACTGGTACTGCACCCCAACCTCAGACCACAGAGTTCACCAGTTCATCCTACCGGACTTTGTAGACATGCCATAACAGACCATAAGCCTCTCTTTCATACCCCCATTCAGCCTGCTAAAAGGCATAACGTTGTTTGTCTGCACTACAAAGGAGGCTTGGATAAGCATCCTGATAGGCTGTGTGAGGCACGAATTTATTGAAAGGATCTAGGGATTTTCAGGCTACCAAGATTTATGCTCTGATACATGTCTCGAGTGAGACTACCTTTGACATTAGTTTTAAGCTTGGGTCGGGCTTGGAAAAATTTTGAAAATGTTTCAAGACCTTAAGATGTTACCTCTGTGGACTCCCTTTGAGGCAACACCCCTGTCTAAACCAGCTTTTCATGCAATTACTGTGTTATTTCGAAATGAGAGGGTTAGCATCACTGAGTTGATGTTCTGGCTGAAACAGAGCTGAACCATACAAGGGTACACCTGAGGCAATTTTGATACAGAAAATATTTGGACTGGTGCGTGGAGAGTCAGGGTAGTTCTTAATACCTCGGACTCTGGATTACAGTGCCTCCCAAACAGCTTCTACCTGGGCAGGGATACAAGAGTGTTGTTCCATGCGGGACAGCCAAAGGCCTACTACAGGTGTGATTTGGCAACACACTTGAGCAGTATGTGTGACAAACTGAAATATACTGTGTGCAATGGATTGGGTCACACAAGTGGGTATTGTAAAACAAACAGGTTTGCAGTCTGTGTTCAGACCTTGGTCATTCTTATGCAGCATGCCCTAGGGCAGCGCGACAACCAAGAAAACCAGGCTGATGATGTGGAGCAGAGGTTACTAATTGCAGTGGCTCAGAGGAAATGGGAAAAAAGCCACAAGGGTGGATATACACCAGCCATTACCTAACCCAACCCCTCAAAGCTTTATTTGGTCCCCAGACCTCCAGTCCCATCTAGGGATGTGAAGGTTGCTGAACTTCTTGTCACAGAAGTAACACACTGGCCTGTTCCCCAGAGGCAGGAGAAGTTAGTTACCCCTCCTGGCACTGAGCATATCCCAGATTCTGAGCACATGGAGATTACAGAGGTTCCCCATGAGAAAGTGGATATGCCCCATCCACCTTTGCCTACCCAGAACACTGGGAAGAGGATGGTTTTGCGGAAAAGAGATGGCAGAAAACATCCACCCTGAAACAGTCCAAAACTTGAGACCTACCACTGGCCAACAGGTACGAGGCCCCCATCAACACTCGGATTGGTCTGGAGAGGACTCTGACACTTTCTCTATGTGTTCCTCTGTTCCAGACCATGGGACAGATAAGGAGGATGTTCCTTCTGTTCAGTTGAGGTCCTCTCAGCCAACAGAGGAACTAACCACCCAAAAGAAGAAAAAAATCGAGGAATTCTAAGGGAGACAAACGGATCCTCACTGAGTTCTGATTTTTTGGTTCCTGGTCCTGTTTCTCTAAATTTAACACATTCTGGAGTCTCTTTCTTTTTTCACTTGTAATGCTAGCAGCATTAAATCCCATAGAAAGAGGACGGACACATTCAGTAGATTGATGGCTGGAGATCCAGGTATTTATTTCCTTCAGGATACTAGACTTAATTCCTTACCTGAGGTATCAAAGGAATGAAGGAATGGTACATGGGGCCATCCTACTGGTCTTCATGGACAATACGTTGTTCAGGAGTATGCATTTTGTTTCACGTAATTCAATTTAAACTGATTAAACTAATTGATTTATTCCCAGGAAGAGCTTTAATCTTAGATGTAAATATTAGGGGAAATTAAATAGGCTTATAAATGTTTATGCGGCACAGACCAAGGTTGAATGCATTGATTTGTTTCATTTAATACAGCCATATTTGTTTACGCCACATAATTTGACTTTTGGGAGGATTTCAATTGTGGATTAAGTTTAGCGGATAGAGGTAGTTCAGCCAGGACTCAGAAAATGTTTTGTGATATGTCCTGTTTAAATAAAGTAGTTCAACAAGCAACACTACGAGATGCTTTTGTGCCCATCATACTAAGGGTGTGCCCACCTTTCATAAAGGACCCTGGCTACAAAATTGACTTTTTTATATCCAAATTCATACAAATAGCTTCCATTGCAGCAGAGGTGGTGGAATTTTCAGACCATAAAATAATACAACTGACGATTGATGATAGCTTGTCCATTTCTTTTGGACCAGGGTTGTGGAGTTTTTTTCAGTCACTTTAGATCAGGGTGGTTTGAGGCAACACATAGCACAGTTTATTACTGCAGAAAATTGTTTTTATTATCTATGATTCAAGTGTACAGTGGGGGCTGATACATAGCTAGACCTCATCCACTTGCTGAAATAAGAAGGTAAGAAACACCAGGATTCCTGTTATTGGACATATTTGCAACAGAGGATGCAACTTCAAAAACTGATTTCATTAAGTACTACCACTGGATTAGATTATACCACCCAAATTTCTTGTTAAAAAGTATGATGCAATATCATTCCTTGCAGGCTAATAAAATCAGGAAACAGCAGGAGTATGGAACTTAGAGCAGAATTGCTGTGGTCTGCCCATACGATACTTGTAAGGGAAGTGGCCAATAAATCGTTTGATGGTTTAAGAGATGACCAGGATGTGTTACACATTTCAGGAGCGGGACTTCTGAATGTTCTGACTAAACATTCATTGAACCTTTTTCCTCTAGGCTAGACTCCTCTTCTGGTCGAGACAGATTTTTGAAAATATCCACATCCCACGCTGTCCACCTGACACATTGCAATCTCTAGTGCAGGATATTTCTCCTGCTGAAGTGCAGTCACTGGCACAATCTATGACAAATGGTAAGGTGTCCGGTCCGGACGGCCGCCCTGTGATATATATAAGTTACTTGTGTCTGACCTTGATGAGGAATTGGCAAAGGTTTTTTACACAAATGCTTACTTCTTCTGAAATTCCCTGGATATGTCTAAAGGAACATTAATATTCTTATTTGAAAAGGAAACAGACAAAATTTGTCGAATTGGACACCTATTAGTCTCCTGAATATGGATTTCAAACTATTGGCAAAAATAATTCAATCCAGACTAGCAACAGTGGCCCCTATCTTATGCATTCAGCTCAATTTTGTTCTGTAAAAGATAGGTCAGTTACAGATAATCTTATTTTAATTAGATACATTTTCAAAAGAAGGAGGAAAAGTCAGGTGGCAGGTTTAATACTTGAACCTGATCAAAGGAAGAGCATTTGATGCCGTAAATCACGACAACCTCTGGTTTGTGTTACGCTCATATGGGATTCCATTACAGTTTATTAGGTGGATTCAGAGCCTATATCGGACTGCCACGGTCACACCAACAGCTAATGGATGGGTGGGGCCCATGATACCGATACACTTGGGAGTCAGACAAGGCTGTCCGTTAAGTCCTTTACTCTACATCTTTAGTATCGATGCCTTACTCAGGTCACTTAATATCACCCTGCTATCAGACATCTCAGCTGCCCAGAGGGTTTAACCCCATTTACAGCAACAGTATATGCTGACAATCTCTGCTTATTGGTTGCAGATGATGCCTTGGCGGTCAGTAGCTGTGATACAAATATGCCAGCAGTATGGACAGTTTTCAGGTGCCTCTTTGAACATAGAGAAATGCCTTGGCACACATCTTGGGGCCATATGGGAATCCTTATCAGTAGCTGGTATCAACTTGGTTACTGCCCCAATGAAAATTTTAGGTTTATGGTTTTGGAATGGGTACTGTGGAACTCGAGAACTGGTCCCTGTTAATTAAACAGGGACAGGCTATCGTAACCAGATGGAACTCATCTAAAATGTTAAGAAAAAACATGTTTATTTTATTAAAACTTTGTGATCCCCATTTTTCTTTATGCCAGCTATATTTTCCCCACGAGAACTTTAGAAGTTACACTGTATAGCATATTTTTCAAGCTCTGGGGTAGCTGCTTGAATCCACTTAAAAAAACATTCTATATCTCCCCTTGTCTGAAGGAGGTCTTGGAATGTAGAACCAGCGGTGTTTTTCTTTTCTGTTTTCATTAACAGTAAACCTCCTTTTCACACAGGGCATTGTTGGACTTCCTATTCTATTCACAATAAATCCATGGTTTAAGAAATGGACTAAGGACATTTACAGGGATTAGGAGCTACTGGAATGCCCCCTACCCTTGTGTGGCATCTTTGCTTAAACTTAAAGCGTGGCAAATCGTAGTAGAAAGAAAAATTTTATATCAACAAATAATTCTGACACATTTCACAGAACCAAGTATTTTCCTACACTGTTCCCCAATATTTTTACCAGATCTTAAAGCCACGGTGCTAATAAGAGAATTCCTCCACATGTGTGGGATGTCCACTGGCTCTGCTGCCACGAGAGACTCACGTAAAGGCCAACTAAAGACACAAACAAATTGAAGAAAGAATGTGTAGTAGACCTTTGTATGCTGAATCAACTGTATACACTAAAATATCTATTTTTCAATGTTCATATATTAAGAATTGTGGGTTTTTTTTGGTTACTACTTGGCAGATGCCTCCTATTAGATCGCTGAGTTATGAGGAATTGATTTATGATGTTTTCGGGCTGTTTGGTCAACCTGGGATACGGACACATTTCAGGTATTATTTTCTGTGGTATGATGGCATTTTGGGAATTGGAGAAGTCTGTTTACCCTTCAACAGAAAGAGATAAATAATACTAAGATGTGTAATAATATAATTGCTGATTTAACATGGATTTATTGCAAGGAAGCAAAGTGTATACAGGTTTCTGACCTTAGAGTCAAATGGAAGAATCTTTTGGATTACTGACAATGATGCCCCAATTACATGAATGTTGAGTATATAAACACATTTTATTAGGTATATTTAATACTTCTGGACATGAGGAGAGATCTTTTCTTATTTTTGAGTCAAATGATTGGCTTTCTTTTGTTTAAGAATGCATAATTCTTTCCATTTTTGATTCAATAGTTTCACTAGCTTTGTTATGACTCTCGTGGTGGTGGATTTTTCTAATTTTTGCATTTTAGTTTTATTATGGTTGGGGAGGATATGTGTGGTTTGCAGAATTGTTTGTACATTGTTTTCTTTTGGTGATGTATTTCTGTATGATTTTCTGTATCTAATAAACACCTCTACTCTCTGAGGTAGGGGCACTGTGTCCTCCGGTCGGAGAAAGAATGGAGGTCAGTCTGGTGGAAGAAGCAGACAGAGAAGGAACGAATGTATCAAGATCCATGCAGAACAAAATTATTTTCAGTAGTTCCATGGAGATTCCAGACAGTATTTTGGAGTAAGTAACACCAATGGAGATGGAGATTTCTGCAAGTACTGGTATCTGCCATAGCGGACAAGGATTTACTAGATGCAGCAAGGAAGTTGCAAGTGACAGATTCACAGTATACAGATGTGCTAGGCGCTGGAAGCGAAGACCTGGAGGCAAGCGAAGCCTCAAAGCACACTGCTGCAGGAGAAGCAGCAAATACATGAGCAACTGGAGAGTTTCTTACCGGAGGGCAAAGATCAGGCCCAGACCAAAGTAGATGAGCAGGAGACCAAAATGGAACAGCAGGATGCCTGATCACTGGAGTGAGCATTGTGGGCTGCGGGTAGAAATTAGCACTGGATGGCAAACACTGGCTCCTGGGAGACCCCCAACTGCTCAGAACATCAAGCATTAGCCAAATCAGGTAGAAGGAGTAGATGCACAACCCGACACCACAAACTACTGAACAAGGGTGGCTGTTCAGCCAGGGCAGCAGCCATTGGTGTTGCACATTTCTGCTACAGAAACCACAGATTTGGGACGTCAACCAGAAGCTACTAAAACAGGTACAGTAATACTTAATTCCTCTACTGTACTGAACTTAACTACAGGTCAAGATAATGGGGCAGTGGGTGAAGAATTTGCCAAACAATGTATTGAACCCCAAACTGTGTCTAATGAGAATGACAGGGACAATACTTGCTACCCAAAGCATTCACCTCCTGGGCAGACACTACAGAAACAGAAGTTTGTCAGGTAATTGACCCGTAAGACCAAACAAGGACAAATCCCCCAAAATCAGGGCATGGTTAGGCCTCAGGCCAACCCCAGACAGAGGATGGCAGATCTGTTCTCTAATTTAGGCAAGCCCAGGGCCCGAAGGAATGCAGTCAGATTACAATACATAGGTGAACTTGAGCTTCCTCTTAATCGGATATATGTATCCAGAAGGCTATTAAAATAATCTATACATTTTTAGCTTCTGACATCTTTGCTCTAATCTATGTTTCTGGAGACACGATTTTGATGTCTCATTTAACACCCTAGTTCAGTTGGAGAAATTTTGGATCAAACACAACAATTTAAAACATATTATGTCATGGTCCGTTTCATAGCAATACCATTAACCAGACCATCGGTAAAGACAATTACAATCTTATTTAGAAATGAAAATGTGCACATTCAGGACATTCTGTACTGGGTCAAACAGAGGGCTGATGTTCTAGAAAGGCCCCTCCAACCCTAGACAGTGAAAACATTTGGACAGGAGGATGGACAATCAGGGTAAACCTCCATACAACAGAAGAAGGGCCTGTCGTCTGCCTAGTTGTTTTATCTTGGACAAGACCGAGGATTCTGTTTCTACCAGGACAGCCCAAGACATCCATATGTGTGGCTCCTTTGCACACCTCAGTAATGTTTGTGATGCCATGGTTTGCAGCCTCTGCTTACAAATTGGACACCCCAGTAATTGCTGTAGAAGCCGCCCAAATGCAACCTTGTGAGAAGTGGACATCTTTTCTGCCAGTGCCTCTGGGCCACACACAATAAAGGAACTTTTGGGCTCAAGATGACATTGTGCACATCGCTCCAAGAAAAACAAGCTGCATCCTCCACCCCACAACCCAATCCTTAAGTGATGTACAGTTGGCCCTCCTGAAGCTACCTCTAGGAAACAGAGGATACCTTAATTAGTCACTCAGAGCATTCCAGAAATTAAACAAGTAGAAGAGTGACAAATAAATGAACAAAGTCAAGAACCAGAAGCCCCTTCTCAACCACAACCAGAGTCAGTCATGCCTCCCCTCCTCCAACCAATGTTTTTTGCCATCCAAAGGAAAAAGGCGTTCATCACGAAACATTTCAAAGTCTAAAATACCCAAACTGGACAAAACTTCCACTTCCAATACGTTCTCAGCCTCACAAGATCATTCAGCTGAGGATGAGGAAGACAATGAATCTTCTCTTATATCCTCATTACATGATATTTCAGATACAGATGGTGATCTAGCAGTGAAATCTAAAGTTAAGAAAAACCGAAGAAGAGATCTTAAGATGTCACAAGTCTGCTGTTAACCCTTTCTCCTTCCCATGGCCAGCAAGTCGGGGACAGTTTGAATGTTTTATCATTGAATATAAATAGCATCAAAATTACAATCGCAGATGTATTACCTTCAAACCCTACATGAGTCCAAGGCAGATATTTGTTTACCTCAGGACACCCAATTGCGCTCTGCAGCAGATATTTTCCAGACTCAGAAAGCATGGCCATGGGGCCCTCTATGTGGTCTTTGGGGGAAGAGCTTGCTGCAGGAGTAAGGATAATGTTTCATGGTCAGTTTACGATCCAGAGGGTCATAGATGCAGAACCTGGGAGGCACTATTTTTAGATATCCAATTCCAACAGCAGGACCTTAGGATAGGGGTAATATATGCCCCTCAGACCAAGACACTCAGAAGTGAACTTTTCCAGTTAATACAGCCATACTTGCATACACACGAGAAATTAATCCGAGGATTTCAACAGCCCTCTAGAGTTAAGAGACAAGACTGGTAAAACCACAAAATTATACTCTGACACAAATGTGCTAAAACACATTTTAAACACAGCTGACCTAAAGGATTCATACAGACAGCTGAGACCACAAGGAGGTCATATTTACCATAGGGGTGATATTTCTTCTAGAAATGACTATGTGTTTGTTTCAAATACTGGAAAATTCTTAAAGCATGCACAATTCCAACAGCCACATCAGATATGGTTGCCAATATTGAATTTCAAAATAAAGGGACAGACTCCTGCCCCTGCCCTGCCCTACCCCCACGAGCACTTCTCAGGCTGACATTGGCCAGAAAATACGGATATATTTGCAGGTATAGCAACCTTAATTCCACCCCAGACACATGAGTAACTTTACTTAGCTTATACACAGAATCAAAAATAACAAGTGTCACATCCATCAATTCTGTCAGTAAAGTAACTGTGAACAAACTGAGCACTTGCAGAGGCTGCAGAGTAGGGAGCAGAGTTTGTTTTACTTGCCACCAGTGGCGGCAACCTAAGTCACCCACAGTACTACGCTAGCCAAGGGCCCAGGGTTCTTCTTCCACTTCCTTCCATGATCATCACGATCTTGCTACTCAAACAATGCTCATTCTCCCCAGGTAGGCCAGCTGACCTTGCATAACCCCCGCAGTAACTCTTTACTTAACTTATACAGAAAACAGAACAGAACCAAAAATAACAACTGATGCCACAAAGACAAAAGTCACATCACCAAATTCATTTCTATCAGAGTGACTGTGAGCAAACTGAGCACTGCAGAGGCTGCAGCAGAGTAGAGTAGAGAGCAGAGAGCGCTTACTTTTACTTACCAGGAATGCCAGCAGCAGTGGTCCCGCATACAGTATGCTAGCCTAGCCAGGTGCCAGGCCAGGCCCAGGTTCTTCTGTTCTTCTTCCTTCCATTCTCCTTCTCTTCCTGACTCTCAGGACAGGTACCGATGCCGTTTACTGTACCACCCCACCAGAAAAATAGAATGACTACTGGCTCACCAGCAGTCAGCTGCTCTACTTGGCTCCTGATTTATTCAGTCCTGTCAACTGCTCACGGCCTGGGCCACCCGACCAGACCCCTCCCCAACCAAAGAAAGAACTCTCCTCCACTACAGGCTTCCTCCTGTCCTACTCCTCCGTCTACCATCTGGGTATACCGGTCTGGCTGAGTCTCCGACAGTGACTCCAACTTTCAGGTGGCGGCACCGAGACAAACTCAGCGCCTGTGGCACTACTACTCAACCTCCCCTGGCCCAAAGCAACAAGCAGCTTAGAGACTCACGCAGTG
This sequence comes from Neoceratodus forsteri, assembly GCA_016271365.2. Classification (NCBI taxonomy): domain Eukaryota; kingdom Metazoa; phylum Chordata; order Ceratodontiformes; family Ceratodontidae; genus Neoceratodus; species Neoceratodus forsteri. Next base: position 96,553,103 of record JADMNL010000023.1, on the reverse strand, counting down.
AAGGAGAGCTTCACACAGAGCAGCGCAACCAGCAGCAAGGCGGCTTCCTTCCCACCTCGTGATGACATAACGGTCACGCGGCATTCCCGGGACCCAGCGCATGAGCATAAACTCCACCAAAGCTGCTGGCCCTCTAGGATCTTGGGGAGTGAGTCTTTTACAGTACACAGGTGGGCCACCAAAAATACAGACAACAGGCGTCCCTTATGATTTTCAAATGGGACATGGGAAAATAGTGCGAAATATCGGACATCCCGTAAAATACGAGACTGTTGGCAACTGTACTCAGATCACCTAGAATTGCATATAGGTTTAGAGCAACTACATAGTAATAATATAGGCCAAGGGTACTGGTATATTAATAATGAGTTGCTCACCAACAAAAAATACAACAGGATACAACTGATTTCTAAAAGACAGAGCTACTCTAGTGGCATGGTATGAGACAGTAGGAGAATGGTGGTTAAACACACAAAAATCACTCCAACTCCTATACTAACAAGAATTTGTCAATGCAGAATGTTGTCTGGCTGGCATTGGCATTGGTAGCGGGAGTTAGACAGATGCATAATAGGAATGGCAGTGAAGTATGGAACTGATGCCAACCCCATCCCACCCTGCAGAGACTGACAGGCATTGAGGTGTGCCTTGGGTCATCAGCCATAACACTCATGCCATTTTCACCTCCTACCATGCAGACTCCAGGCAAGTGTTGCATTGCGCCTTGCAGTAGTCGGACCTTCACGCTCACCCCATTCCAGAAAGAAATACGTTCAGATGGGTGCAGTATAGGAGAATGGGGTGAACTTTGGGGCGAAGAGTCCAAGGCACACCTTGATGCCTGTCACTGGCTGCAGGGTGGGGTGGAATGGCGTGAACATTACAGACGACAATCCAAAGTCACACCCGATGCCTGTCAGTCTCTACAGGGTGGGACGTTATGGTTAGAAATCCTAACACCCAGGCGTTTGTTGGTATCTGCACTCCAAATTTTCAACATGGGTTTTGTAACCCCACCTCATGAAAGCATTTGGGACCTCTGTTTATGAACAGTGGCACTGTGATTTTGTTAATCTGTCCTGAACGTTGATTTTCCCACAGCGTACGCCATTCTGCACCAGATGTGCGAAAAACACATTTTGGGCAGGAAGTGAAAAATGACATCTATACTGTTTATAAGGAGGTGTGAAGAAATGGCAATGTTGAAAATCTGGAGTGAAAATATTAAACATTCTCAAAGTTACGAGCATGCGTAGAAACTGCGCAATGCATGCTCAGTAACACAGTCATTTTGTGAATTATTTCACCAAATTTTCAACATAGGCATTGTGGGACCTCCACTCATGAACAGTGGCACTGTGATTTTGTTACTCTGTTCGAACATTGATTTATCACAGCGACCACGCTATTCTCGCCAAGTGCGAAAACACATTTTGGGCAGGATGTGAAAAATGACAGCTGTCTTGTTCATAAGGAGGTGTGAAAAATGGCAATATTGAAAATCTGGAGTGAAAATCTTAAAAGTCTCGAACTTATGAGCATACGTGGAACTGTGCAATGCCGCTCGTAACCAGTAATGTTTGAAATTTTTTCATCAAATTTGCAACATAGGCTTTTGGGAGCCCACCTCATGAACAGTGACACTGTTGTTTCGTTACTCGATCCCAAAAGATTATTCCGCGCAGTGACCATGAAATCACCTTTCAGGACTGAATAATGAAATGACAATGACTGAGTTCATGAGGTGAGGTCCCAAGAACCCCTTGTTGAAAATTTGGAGCCAAGAAGTCACAAAATGGCGAGATATCCACCTAGGTTGACCCCCATTGATGCCATTATACTGCTTACCGTGATTTTCTTCAATTCGCAGTCTGCTTTTGAAGAGTTCAGCGTCTCCTTTCCACGAAGATTGTCGCACCAGGCTTCAGAGGTAAGTATGGGGTGTGGGGAAGGTGGGGTGCACAGAGGGTGGAGTGCGGGTTGGGAAGAGGCGTCGTGACCTGAAGGGAAAAATAAAAGGGCGTTGGGAAAGTTTTTTACAGGTTTTGCTTTGGGCACACTGGGGTGGGCTCCCAGTGTGCCACCTGTGTTTTGGGGACAGAGGACTGAAGCTGATGGGGATTGGGCCCCTGCTGGCAAAGAAAGCATGTCTGTGTTTGCGGGGGCATGATGCCGAGGGATTGGGCACCTTCCTCAGCCGACAAATAAAACAAGGGTAACATTTATGCCAATGAGTTGGGCTCCCGTCAGCAAACAAACTGGGAGGGATGCCAACAGGGATTGGCACCCTGATGTCGAGCTTTCTCACAGTTATGGAGAGGCAGACAGGCGGCAGACACCTCCATGTTTATTGAAATGTTTAAGCAGGCAAAGCACGCCCTGCAATGACGAGGCGTGCCCTCTTTCAACAGCAAAATTCTTTCAAGTTGGTGCACGCTTCTGAACTGATGTCATAGACAGCATGCTCATTCATTGGTGCCACAGAGACCTGCCAAAAGCAGTGGCGCCATTGGCCACAACACTGCCGCACCTCCACAACCTGCTACTCCAGCAAGCTGCCACAAAATGCTGCTTGCACTGCGATGTAAGACAACATAAAAATGGGGCAAACAGAATGGGCATAAGGTTTGTTTCAAGGTTTTGTCCCTTAGGAAAAAAAACTGTTTAAATTAATATCTCTACAGAATACCGAACAGGTGGACAGATAAATAAAATTCAGGCGTCTCCCGTTCCACGAAGATTGTCGCACCAGGCTTCAGAGGTAAGTATGGGGGAGGTGGAGTGCGAGAGTGTGGGTACGGGTTGGGGAAGGGGGCATCGTGACCACAAGGGGAAAGGAGAAGCTGCCAAAAATGCTGCTTGCACTGCGCATGTAAGACAACATAAAAATGGGGCAAACAGAATGGGCATAAGACTTATTTCCAGTTTTGTCCCTCAGGAAAAAACTATTTAAATTAATATCTCTACAGAATACCGAACAGGTGGATAGGTCTGAACAGATAAATAAAATCAAAACTGAAATGAGAATTCCTTATATGCTAGAGCAAGATCTTTAAAAATGGAACAGATGGCTGGTACACAAGGTACAGAATCTTCCCTGGACATTTTTAAGACTACACACAGGGTACAAAGAAAAGTGTGGGATGCGATTAAAGACCACACTGGTACTGTGCACACTGACTTCAGTACCATCCTAGATATAATTTCACAGTGATTATTTTCCTATTTGGTATTCGGGTACTGACCAAGGAAATTTACATGATTTCATGGCCAATACGATATCCATTCTTTAATACAAGGAGATGACAATTTAACTACCCCAGTCTGTGAGGAAGACGTTCGAAAGGCAATTAATAAATTAAAGAAACACCGCTCCAGGTCCTGATGGCCTGAGCCCTAACTTCTATAAATATTTCAGGACATTTTGACCCTTTACTGGCCAAAATATTTAATGATATTTTACTAAATTTGGACATGCAGGAACCACTGGCACAAGCATTCTTGATACTCTTACATAAAAGGAGCCAGAATGGACCTGGCCACTTGGAGACCCATTTCTCTATTAAATACTGATTTTAAGATACTCTCTATGATACTGTGCCATAGATTAGAGCAGGTAGCCCAAACGCTAATCTCCCCACAAAAGACTTGTGCCATATCAGGTAAAAGTCTTAGAGATAACTTTTTTACCTACAGGACATCTTCTCTAGGGACGTATGAGAAAATTACAGGGATATGTCCTAACACTAGATCATGAAAAGGTATTTGATGCCATCTCCGTGACACACTATTTCATATTTTAGACATGTATGGGATTCCTGGCACTTTTATTCAATGGCTACAACTACTCTACACACAAGCACATTTTTCCCACTGATAAATGACACTATAGGATAGAAAACCAACATTAGAAGGGGTGTACAGCAGGGTGCCCTTTAAATTATATTGATGTTCTCATTCAGAAATTACAGGCAAATATGGACTTCCAGGGTATTTTAGTATCACACACTATTCTACCTCTAAAGATCATGGCCTATGTGGACTACTTATGTTTATTCCTAGGGCAAGCACAGGAAAGTGTCCCTGCATTTTCAGAACTCCAAAAATACTCTGAACTAATGGAGGCGAGAATACATTTACAAAAGAGTGTTGCATTAACAATAGGTGACATGGGCCAGCCTCGCTGGTGCAGGGGCAGGTGCTCACCCGCGCGCCGATAACCCGGTTTGGGAACGGACCCAGGTTGTCAGAGGGCCAGCCAGGGGAGAAGGATTGAGCATCCCGTGACTGTTCTCCTCTCCAGGGGATGGGGAGTAGTGTGTCCGTCACTACAGACACCTAGCAGAGGCTGGGTGTACTGCAGCACTGGCGCCAGCATGTCGGGGGTGGATGGACGCTGGCTGTCATTGCATGTCAATGCCCCATATACAGGAAAACTCGCACTGCCTGCTGCATCTATGAAGCCTGCCCTCTGCCTTAAGATTAGCCTCCAGGGCTGGCTCCCCATCCTAATACTAGTCTTGCAGTGCTTACGGGAGGCACCATAACCCCGCCCTGGGGACAAGCCAGGGGCTTCGGGGCTGTGTGGCTAAGTGGAGGTGGAGGTCACAGGGTTCCATGACCAGGCGAATGTAAGACGGCAGGTGGGTACAAAAAAAAAAATAGGTGACACATATTTACAGGTAGGGGCTTCAATAGGAGGCATAAAAAATTGGACCTGAGGCAAACATCTTAGGGGTCTACTTTGGACCTAAGGACATGGAGATTGTAAACTGGCAACAAAAATTAACAATCCGTGAATACAGAGTGTTTGCAGGAATAAAATCCAAGCCTCAAAATTAAAAGTTTACATCTAGTGTAACCCTAGGTGGTGCTATCTCAAGAGCTACTACCCCTGCCTGCTTGGCTAGTAGCAGGTTAAGCTGCCTGAAGGTTCTGAAGCAGGTGCCTCCACCCGGAGGTCAGGAGTTGGCAGTGGTCAAGCTAACCTGGGCATAGCCCTCCGGGACACTGTAACCCCTCTTTTCTTACTAGTGGCCGGAACAATACACAATAATCACTTTCTACAATGCCCTGATACACCACATAAGTACCCTCACTGTTTGCACTACCACCAGGGCTTTCCTCTGGCCAGGCCCTGGGGACCCCTGTAAACAAGGTTATACACAGCAAATAACAGCAGTACAGTACTCTTGCACAAACTGGAATCATAGTCAGGGTAAATGTAAAAAGAGTTAGATCTGAGTTATTTAAGGGACTTGAACAAGGGAGGGCATAATCAGGTTAATTTGCTTAAAGGCTGTATCGCTCAAGCAGTTATGCATGCACTTCAGGGTCCATAAACAGTCACGCGCTCTGGGTACCCAGATGGAGAATGATGGGCTAGCCAAGAACATTGCAGCTGGTTGGGGCCCTGTGATGGACGAAAACAACATGCACAACACACACTATTTGTAATCTGGAGCCAGAGGGCTCAGTTCGTGAAAAGAAAACAACAAGACAATCAGATGACACACTTTTAGATTAGGTTGTTGTTGCAGGGAGCTACCTGATGATTACTCACGATACCCAAGACTGGAAACAGGCTGGATGAAAATTGAGACAGCAGGTGGTTAATCTGGAGTGCAGAGAAGCAGGGCCCCCACGAATCACCGAGGCATCGTTCCTGTTCAAGCGTGGAGCAGGGGATGATCCCCAGGCAGGTCTCTTGTCGATGGCTTTCTCTGTGCAGCTGGTAGTCTGGCTGGGCCAGTGTGGCAAAGCCCGGCCAAATGGAGACAAATTCGGATACAGTTCATTTTGGGCTGGATACAGCTTCCAGCAAGCAGAACACAGTTCACACAGTGGAAACCAAATCACGACCCACTAACAACTCACAGCACATTTACATGTAAGGAAATTCTACTGTACCAAAGCAAACCGCTCTGGTCACGATCGAAAGTCTCTGCACAGGCCAATCACATTCAGTAAAATCTTTGGTCTTCTTCAGGTATGAGCCTGGTAAAAATCAATGGCTTATTTCGTTCTCACAAACTTGGATTTAGTCCGAAATAATTCTCTTCTCTCCCTCTCAGGGCAGCAGACAGACATGCAGGCCACAACTCGGGCCTTTCCACAGTTCTCCCATGCACGAAACTACTCAGACAGCTGCTTGACTGTCTCAAGCTGTTGCTTCTTCAGCTCCCAACTTAGATCTGACTCAACTGCCAGCAAGCCTGGGACTTTCCCAGAATCCAAAACGCTCGGTTGGCTGATCTGTCTGTCAGTCACAACAAAGGCCCCCGTCAGATGAAAAAAGGCGCCAAAAGCCCCAAACTACAATTCCTACAGATTTTGACTTCAGACAGCTCCTGTAGTCCAGCTCCATTTTAGGTTCCACCAGCACTGATTGGTCCAATTCGCAGTCCAGGATCAAGATAGTGGAGATAAACAAAATAGTCCTTGCTGCAAAGAAGGCAGGTTAGACAAACTACATTATCATTACCACTCTTAATGATTTTCAGCAAATAGTTACATCTTTCAACAGAGCTCCCTCTCAGATTACTTATGACTGCAATCCAGGCAGCTCTTAAAGAGACAGTACACAGAGGCTATACAGGCACTCTCTGGCAATCAATTTAAACTGCTAAAATGCAGGACACCAGCCTGGCAGTAAGCATTTAGGCAAGCTCAAGGAAGACTTACAGGAACCCCCATTTGTAGGGAGGTTACACCAGTAAAACTTTTCTCCTCCTATTCTTCTATTTGTAAGGACTGTATCCTCCCCATGTCCCTGGAGACTAAACAACATAGGAAGAGGCATCACCAGTAGAAAACAGGAAGTTATTATCCTCTGTACAGACAGCTAGTGAGACCCATCTGGAGTACTGCGTGCAGTTCTGGAGACCAATCTCCGCAAAGACATAGACAGGATGGAAGCTGTCTAGAGGAGAGCAACTAAAATGGTGCAGGGTCTGCACCGGAAGACATTGAAGAGAGACTTAAGGAGCTTAATATGTATAGCCTCGAGGAAAGGAGGAGAGGGGGACATGATAGAAACTTTCAAGTACCTCAAAGGAATCAACAAAGTCCAAGAGGGTAGCATCTTTCAAAAAGAGGTGTGCAAGAACAAGGGGCACAATTTGAAGATAGAAGAGAGCGGCTCAGAGGTAATTTAAGGAAGTATTTTTCACAGAGAGGGTTGTGGATGTATGGAATGGCCTTCCAGAGGAGGTTGTGGAGTCAAAAACAGTGGTGGAATTCAAGCATGCATGGGACAGTCATAAGGCAATTCTAGGGGTGGGGTAGGAAGAAGTAGGCTGCTGGTTAACTAGGACCTGCAGCTTATCCATCAGGTAGGAAATGGGCAGACTGGGTGGGCCAGCGGTCCTTATCTGCCGTCAAATTCTATGTTTCTATGTTTCTATAGCATATTCTTTAGAACTATTTGGAGCAGCAGACTTAACCCAATAAAGTGAAATAAAACATATGGGTCCATATCACAAGGGGTCTGGGTATGATACATCCATTATTATTTTTCACACACCATTTTGGTCCTTCAATATAGTACCTTTAATAAAAGGAATTTCTAAGCCATGGATACTCTGGGAGAAGGAATGGTTGAATGCTTTGATACCAACATGGTCTACTAATAACTGGTCATTCAAAATGCTGTCTGATAAATTTCTGGACTATATTATTACTATGATAAAAAATCAGACTTTGGAAAGTTAAGTTGGAAGATTTACAAACCTTACCAAGACATCTGGTTTATGAACAACTTTTACAATCCTATTTTTCTGAACAAATTATCTTTTACAAAGGCACAGTGCAGAATTTTCCCCAAACCATCAAACTGCTCACTGATCCTAGATTTTCCAAATACTTATGGGATGAATGTTGGTTATGATGTCATGGGAAACTTAGTGTCAAGAACAACCATAAACATAAAAACTGGAGGAACTTTACTGTACCAGAGACTTACGTAACACCATTTTGGAGACACAAGAACACTATTTTCGAATGTCCCTATGTTGTTTCCTTCTGGACTCTTTTGGCACAGACAGTGCAAGACATCAACTCGCCAATATGAACTAAGAAGTTCTAACCTTGGAGCTCTACACTGAAAGATGGAATAAATACTCTTACAGCATGCTACAACTTTTATGTGGCTTTTAAAATATCACATCTGGCATTCCAGATGCCATTGGACTCTACATCAGCAGTATATTACCCAGCAAGAATTATTAAGAATCATGATGGGACAAGTACAACAAATATATAACAAAGAGAAGACAAGCAAATCTGAACACACATTGGGAAAAATTATGGAAGCACTATATGAAGTGGATCAAATAGAAGAAAAACAAGCATTTGTCAATGCCAAATGTCGGGCTGGCATTGGGATTGGCAGTGGCGAGCTAGAGACACATAATAGGAATGGTATTGAAATATTGGACGCCAACCCCACCCCACCCTGTAAAGAGCGACAGCCATTGGGTGTGCCTTTGGTCATCAGCTATAATGCTCATGGCATTGTACCTCACCCTACCCTGTAGACACTGGACAAGTGTCATGGTGTGCTTAGGTCATTGGGCATTATACTTACCCCATTCCATAAGGAAATACGCCGAATGGGTGCAGTATAGAGTGTGGGGTGAAGTTTGTGGTCGAACAGTGCAAGACACACCAAGATGCCTGTCAGTGGCTGCAGGGTGGGCGTGGGGTGGAAGGCATGAGCATTACATCCGATGATCCCAAGTCACAGCCCTGACGCCTGTCAGTCCGCACTCGGTGGGTGCTGCAGTTGGAAACCCTAACACTGTAGGCGAGTGATAGTTTCACTCTACATTTTCAACATGGGCTGCTTGTCAGGCCACCTCATGAAAAAGCGCATAATCACTTTGTTAGCTGAAACATGGTTTTGCACAGCGGCTGTGTCATTTAGCAACAGAGCCGGTGTCCAGCCTATCTTCCTTGGAAGGAGCCCCTTCCACAGGCTGCTTGGGTGGTGGTTCCACCATGATTGGTGGAGAGACCGTTTTAGGCTGAGCTGGAGGTTTTCCCGGCTCCGTGGGCTTGGGAACCAACTTAATCAGCTCCAAAGGAGTCGGTTTCAGCCTAGGAGGTGAAAGCCAGGTAATGGCTGGTGTGGAACCTGGAGTTGGCTTGTGCCCAGTCAAAACAGCTGTTGCCACATGAGGTCCTTGTAGCACCAATGGAGTTTCCCACCAGACCCTCTCCCCATCCAAGGAGGACAAGGATGACTGATGGTGTCACCTCTTTTTAGAGCATTTATGGCTCTTCCTCTGCCTTTTGGTCAAGGGGGTCCAAGACCTCGATTGAGATTGGACAGGCCGACTCGATCACTCAGGAGACACTGGCAGAACCAGTGATTTCCCAGGGTCAGGGACCACTTCCTCAATGGGAGTCCCAGCACGCTGGGTCTCATCATCTGGGAAAACCAAATTAGGAGTTTGATCGAGGGAATCATCAACCAGAGTCGGCAATAAAGGATCGATCGGATCAATGATGATCTCTACATCTTCGATCGACAGTTCAGTTGACTGACCAGATGGCAAAGTCGAAAAGCCAGCAACCAAAGAAGCAGTCTCGACCGAAGTCGAGACTGCATGTTCCTGGGACCGAGATCTCTCCCGCTCCCAAGAGCGTCTCCATCGAGATGAAGATGATCCCGGATTCTTCTCCCGCTTACGGGATCGAGAGGCGTGTGTGTCCACAGGAGCCTCTCGCTTGGTTGGGAGAGACTGGCACAACTCTCGGAAGGAACCTGAGAAGGCGGAGTCCAGGTAGAGTGGAATGAAGAAGCTCTGAGAAGTCTCTCCAGTGCGAGCCGCTTCCTCCTCAAACACTTACATGCATTCCAATTGCTCGGCGGATCCCACAGCCATAGAAACTGCCCACCAAGCCTCCTAGGATTTCACCGGCGGGTTCTGTTTCTCCGGCATCCCCAGCTTCAGGCATATGAGACAGTCGTCAAGGACGTTAGGATGAAAGGCGAGACACATATCACATTTTGAAGTGTCATGGTTGACACGAGGCAATAAGCATACATGAGTGTGGAGATCGATGCGTGACATCTTCTGGCCACAAGGGCACCAACGAAATCCGGGGGAAGACTTGTCTTCCATAATTGAAGAAATAAACTTGTGGCCGCGAACGCGAACAAGATGGATTTTCAGAATAACTGAAGGTTTTAGAGCCAGGGCCTACACAATGCATGAGCACAAAAGAGAGGCAACCTGAATCTTCCAGTGGAAAGGAAGATTTGGCATCATGGGGCAGAGCCGAGGTATATACCACCTGGGTGGGTGGGAGGAGCCAGCTTGAAGACTTCCAGTTGATCTTAAAATGGAAGGGGACATGCAAAAGAGTGTGGATGAACAACATATCCACGCTCATAGAAAAATAATTTTTTTCCTGTAATGTAAATTGTCCCCTGTATCCGTTCCCCAGGATGCCTCCCGAGACAAATTGACAGCTCAGTAGGCCTCTCCTGGTGAAAATTTCTAAATTAAAAAAAAATAAATAAATAAATGTTAGCTGTGATTTTTTTTTTGTTTGCTATGCCATTTTTACGTTCGCTTGCGCGCATGCGCTAGGAACGTTTTGGGAGAGTAGCACACTTTGGAGGTGTGCCTCTCCTGTTCCATCCACTGCTCCATTGAGCAGGCGTGGCGGTCCTGCACCAATGGGTGCGGGAGCTGTGTATGACAGCGGTGGTCTTTGCTTCAAAAACACCGCTGTCATACGCTAGTAAACCTCACGCCCCCAAAGCTTTGGTGCCACACTGGGGCCCACCCAGCGTGGCAAGCGTCCGTCTTCTGCTGACAGGGTGCCCAATCCCCCGTTGGCTCCACGCCCAAAGGCCCCCAAAGCTTTGGTGCCACGCTGGGAGCGCCATCCCAGCGTGGCAAGCGTCCAGCGTCATCTGCCGGCGGGGTGCCCAATCCCCTGTCGGCTCCCGTCCCCAAAAGCCCCCAAAGCTTTGGTGCCAGCAGGGCCCCGCAGTGTGGCAAACATCCACGTCATCTTTTTTTTTCAACCTGAAAAGCAAAACGGACCCACGAGTCTCCCAGCCCCCACAACCACCCACCGACTGCGCACCCCTCCCACACACACACCCACCCATACTCTACCTCCAGAGCTCGTGGCGACGATCATCGCTGGACCGGGAACACGTCTGCACTCTTCAAAGCCGACCACGAACTGAGGAAATGCCGGTAAGCTGTATAATGGGCTAGATAGGGATTTTCAACTTTATTGCATATCTCAGGCATTTTTTGAATTTTACCCAAATTTTCAACATGGGGTTTTGGGACCCTTCTCATGAATGATGTCACTGTCATGGCGTTATTCGGGCCGAAGGATGATTTCGCAGTCACTGCATGAAATCACCCTTTGGGCCTAATAACCAGTGCTATGATCATTCATGAGAAGGGGTCCAAAACTCCATGTTGAAAATTTGGTGCAAAATTCCTAAAATGACTGTTTTATGATCGTATGCTTGTGCAGTTCCTATGCAGGCTCGTAAGTTCGCAAATTTTCAATATTTTCACTCCAGATTTTCAACATTGCCATTTTACCACACCTCCTTATGAGCAGTACAGCTGTCATTTTTCACATCCTGCCCAAAATGTGTTTCCGCCCATGTAGCGCACAATGGCGCAGTTGGTGTGTGAAATCAATGTATGGGACACATTTAGAAAATCACAGTGACACTGTTCATTAGCAGAGGTCTTAAAATGGCTGTGTTGAAAATTTGGTGAAAAAATTCCTAAAAATTACTGTTTTACGAGTCTGCGTTGCATCAGTTCCTATGCACGCTCGTAAGTTTGTGAATTTTCAATATTTTCACTCCAGATTTTCAACATTGCCATTTTACCACACCTTCTCATGAGCAGTACAGCTGTCATTTTTCACATCCTGCCCAAAACATGTTTCCGCCCATGTAGCGCACAATGGCACAGTTGGTGTGCGAACTCAATGTATGGGACACATTAAGAAAATCACAGTGACACTGTTCATGAGCAGAGGTCTTAAAATGGCTGTGTTGAAAATTTGGTGAAAAAATTCCTAAAAATAACTGTTTTATGAGCGTGCGTTGTGCAGTTCCTACGCACGCTCGTAAGTTTGCGAATTTTCAATATTTTCACTCCAGATTTTCAACATTGCCATTTTACCACACCTCCTTATGAGCAGTACAGCTGTCATTTTTCACATCCTGCTTAAAGCATGTTTCCGCCCATATGGTGCACAATGGCGCAGTCGGGTGTGAAAATCAATGTATGGGACACATTAAGAAAATCACAGTGACACTGTTCATTAGCAGAGGTTTTAAAATGGCAATGTTGAAAATTGGTGAAAAATTCCTAAAATGACTGTTTTACTAGAGTGCATTGCACAGTTCCCACGTACACTTGTAGGTTTGTGAATTTTCAATATTTCCACTCCAGATTTTCAACATTGCCATTTTACCACACCTCCTCATGAGCAGTACAGCTGTCATTTTTCACATCCTGCCCAAAACGTGTTTCCGCCTATGTAGCACACAATGGGGGTAACAAAAAGGTCATGCTGAAAACTTATTGTGCAAATACCAGCAATCGATGCGGGCATTAGGGTAAAGCACCTATCACGCGGCAAACACCACTGCAAATACCTGCAAGCGAACGTTCGGCATTGACAAATGCTTGTTTCAGCAGCTGTAATCCTGACATCTTTACATTTCTTACTGCAATAACTTCCATCCATTGAGCTGTCAGTTTTCATTGTTAGTTTTTCTAATTAGTGTGGAGCAGCAATAAAGATGGATGCCACTGGCAGTTTGTAACTTACTTCTTCCTTGTGGTTCTTCTCCAGCTGTTGTAGCTGTATTTTGAGTTTTTGAAAGCCTGGACCATCTCTATTTCCATGAAGCTACCTCTCCTCAGAGGAGCAGGTCTTCTGGGTTTTTTATTCTTTCTTATGGGATTAGGGATTATAGCCAATCAATAATCAGCAGCACAGGCTCTCATATCCTACCTGCAATTGTCATCTTGTGCAGGGATTGTTAAAGTGGAGCAAACCACTACAGAGATGGGGGAGAGGAGAGCAAACCCTAGATGTGCTTTTTTAAATGAAAATAAAAATGGAACAGAAAATTTATTATAAGTCATTCTAACCAACTTGTGTGATTTTTGTAATAAACCATGACAGGGTGTGCATTATAGGATATTAATGCACACCCCAAGGATGTAGTGAGGCACAAGGCTGAACACCTTATAATGCCCATGAGAAGTGCACTAAAATCCTATGATGCAAACCCTGCAGCACCTTATTACACTTATAAAATGACTCTAAGCAGTTTTTTGGGGGAGGAAAATGAGATTCGGCACCTGACCATGCATTTATAGAGATTTACTGCATGGTCACATGATATCTCTCAGCCAATTAAATTTCTAGATTTTTTCTTGCCATTTTGTAAAATAAAAAGTTTATATGAGCTGTGCTCAGCATTGCTCTGCAGTCCTCTCACCCAACTTCATGCTCAGAGTCTCTTATACCATAAGAGACACCCCACAGATGTCCTATTAACTTATAGTGCACATTCTTTGTATGGATCTGAATCTGAAATCCTAGTACTGTTATCTTGATGCATCTATGACTTCTGTACCTACAGTATGTATTTGTGCCATCTCCATGGCTTGGGTCATACCTGAAAACGGTCCCTAGAACCACTGTACTCACCCGGTTAACAAAATAAATAAATACAATAAATACATCTCAGAGCTGTACGTGACCTTGACTTGTGAAAAGACCAGTTGTCTTGTTTGTTAGAACCATCTCCTCAGCTCTTTTTGAATAACTTCAGTGGAACACTCCTCAACCTTGAGCATATTTACTTATTTAGTTAGTTGGTTAATTTTTTTGATTGGGAAAGGAGGACAGGGCAATTCTGCCTATTTTTCAGCCTTGTCTGAGGGAGGGAGGAAGGGATACAGATAGAAACCAACTGACATTGAACCAGATTAAGCTGCTGGTGGTATTTTTAGTGAATGGAGGAAAGTTGGCCAGGACACCAGAGACATTCTTCTACTCTTCCTGCAGGGGGCGCTGTTGTGCTGCATGAAGGATAGAGGACCTCAGTCCAGAGGAGAATGTTCTGGAGAGAGATCATGCTGTTGGAGCTCCAGAGCTCTTGGTGTTGCCTTCCATGTCTATAGCAGAAGTTGTGATAGAACAAGACTGAGGCCAAGAAATAGTTCTGGAGAATGTTGAGTCTTCAGCTTTTCCATTGTTGGAGGAGGGAAATATGGCTGAAGAGCTACAACTACAGCATGAGTTGGAATAAAAAAAACTCAATTATTGGACTTGATATCGACTGCGCAACAGGAGTTTCAATTCTGCAAACAAAAGTTGGAAGCTGAAAGAAATAAACATAAGAGATCTATGGTGAGTCCATTACAGTTTGGGGTCAAAAGATTGCCTATTGCAGAATACTAATCAGGGAAACATGGTCTTTGAAGCAGGATCAATGAATATTCCTACAGAGCATGCTGTGGCTTTGGAACAGAGTTGTCCCTTACCGGACTGGTCCCCGGGTAATGCTTTGAAGCAAGCTGGATGGATATGGGAAAACGATGGCTGGATTCCGGATCCGTCGATCCCTCTCCCTGGATCCCAGAACCATCGGCTTTCACCGCAGAGAGACGCTGGAGATTTGGAGATGTTATCTCCAGGCTTGGACTCAGGTGTTGCTGTGACGCCTTTGTTTTGCCCTACTGAGGATGCGCACACCCAAGGAGAGGCAGTGGAACTGTTTGCTGCAACAGACGTGGGTCCACAGAGAGTGGAGCCGACAGTTTCTGGGTTACCTTTTCAGGCAGAAGTTGTGCTTATGGATCCTTTGCACTTGGTACAAGGCAAGAAGCTGCAGGAAGGTGAAGTGTTCACACAAGGTACTGTGCAGGGTATTTTACTTTCAGAAGGTCGGCAGGACGGAGGTGATCTTCCACCAAAAAGACATCTGAATCAAAAACTTATGCAGGGTTGTTCAGAAAACCTGCAGAGGTGGCTAAACGCTGATTTTAGTTTGCCTTCATTATAAGGGAAGGCACCGTGGTCCCTGGTAGAGTCTGGGTAGGGAAAACCCTCCTTATAGATTCTATGGGGTTCACACCTGCTGAGGTGTATGCTTTTATACACCCACCTGGGGATCACAGCTACGATGTTAGTTTTTGTTCTACCAAATCTTTGGATAAATTTTGGAAGTTATGTGAAGGACCTGGAGGTTTGGAGAGACTTTCTGGCGATTCCTATCACTAAGCCAACAATTAAAACAATTACAGCTTGAATTCATGCGCATCGAAGAAGATGGTTCAAGTCACACAAACTGGTCATGAACTACAGCAAAACAAAGGTTATGACCTTCTACAAAGCCAGTAACAAGTACAAATCCCATGACCTCACCATCCTAAACCAAACAGGGACCTTACTTAAACACGTTCTTGATTTTAAATACCTAGGTGTCATATTGGACAGCTCATTCTCCTACCATCGTCACATAGATTCTGTCGCCAAAGCCACCAACATCCATATAGGCCTGCTCTACAGGCACAAACACTGCATGACTCCTGACACTCTCCGGTTGGCTATCAACAGCTCTGTCACCTCCATCATCGATTACGGGCTAGCAATTTATTGCTCTGCCTCCGCCTCTGCCCTCCGCAGAATTACAGTTGCACTCAACAAAGCATGCAGGCTGCTAACTGGGGCTGACCGACTTACACACACTTGTGACCTGTACACTCGGGCAGGATGGCTTGCTCTCATCAGCTGGATACAGTATGAAACCTGCCTCTTAGCCAAAAAAGTCCTCCTCGGGGTCATGCCCCCGGGCATTGGCAAGCTCCTCACTGACCACCACAGCACCCAGGGAAATAGAAGTTCACAACAACTAACCTTCCTTGTCCCCAGATGCCAGACTACCATGGGCCAGAGGGCCTTTGCCCACAGAGCACCACAGTGGTACAATACTCTCAACAAAGAAACTCTTACTGCTGCTGCTCTTGGCCCTTTTAAGAGACAACTCCGACTTCATCTCATTTCAACTAGTCGTTGAGACTGCCTCACCTAATCAGGGGCCCACTCTCACTGCCCTCCACTTCAGTCTTGACAGCTACCTCTCCCCGCCTTGCCCCCTTCTACCTGCCTACCCCCTTGCCCCTCTCCCTTTCCCCCCGGCATTTCCTGACTTTTATCCCTCCCCTTAGAGCTCTTACCTCACCCTCTACCCTCCGACAATGGCCTTCCTCCCTGCATACCCCTTCCCTCTCACCTGCAGTGCTTATTTGTAAGATTGCCCTTGGCTGGTATGTCATGCTACCTAACATTTGGCACATTTTGAATTACTGGAATTTCCTAAGCCTCAGTCTCTTACTTCTTTTTATTGTGTAACTATGTATTATTATGTTGACCTTTGTATGTATGTATACCCCCCCATTCCTTCAACGTGGAACCTTTGTAAATGAGCAGCTCCTGCTCAAAGGTATTTGTAATCCTAGATTTCAATAAAATAAAAAATAAAAAATAAAATTGTAACTATCCTTTTTCGGAATGAAGGAATTAATATTTCCAATATTATATTTTGGTTGGAGAAACAGTGCTTGATTTATGATCACCTGAAACCTATTATGGATGAGAATGATTTTGGACTGGAAGGTGGACTGTTCGAGTCCAACTGACCCAAATTGAAGCTGAATACAACATCTTCCAAGTTCTTTCTTTTGGGCAGGGACAGGGTATTATATTTTATGCGGTCAACCTAAGAGTTGCTACAAATGTGTTCTTTATCCCATTTAACTACATCTTGTGACCAGGTTAAATGTTTCCAGTGTGGGGTGTTGGGTCATATGGCAGCTCAATATGTGCCCCCAATTTGCAGTTTGTGTGGAGATGATGGCCATTCGTATGGAGTGTCCTTGGGCAGTTCACACTCTCATGAATCCTCTGACCAGGAGTATTTTTTGTCTCAAGCTAGAAGACCATTTAGTCAATCAGAATGCCCAGACTCTGATGGCTGTGCTAGGGATAGATGTCGGGGTAGGGACAGGGGTGGAGGGACAGGGGATAGGAGACAGACCCCTATTCCCAAAACCATTGCACCTCCTGCAGCTGTTTTTCTTCCCCAGACTCAGGGTATGGATATTAGTCCGCCCTCTTTGGTAGGTGTTAGTATAGAGGAGTGAGAGACCCTTTGTATTCCTCAAGGCTGCCCACAATGGGAAGTGAGAAGTTCGCTCCTTTCTTTCTCTTCTGGTCCACCCTCTCAGGAGGCTCACCTTCAGCTTCTCTTAGCAAGCCCTGTTCAGAAACCTGAGACGCAGGATATGGAGAAAGGAATAGCAGGTTGCCCCCCTCCTTTACCAGCTGTGAGTTCTCTAGATAGACAGAATAAGGTGTTATCACCGTTGCCTTTATCTAATAGATATGCACTCCTTTCCTCCTGGGAGGATCAGCTGGAGCAGGATCATCCATTACCAGATCAGTGTAGTAGTCAGGGCAAGTCTAGTGTTCCTATAGTTGTGTTGGAACTACCACCCCGAAAACCTCAGACCTCTGAGACCAAAAAAAGGGTTACTAGATCCAGTGGTAAAATACCTAAGCCCCCTCCCTGAGCCATCTTCCTTGACTATAGCTAGTTTAAATGTGAATAGTTTAAAATCCCCAGCTAAACGTTTTGAGACATTTGGGGTTTTATTACATCTCAAGTATGATGTGGTTCTATTGCAAGACATACGTTTACATACTTTAAGTAAGGTGACACAAGCATTAAAAGATTGGACTTGGGGGCTTTCTTATTGGTCTGTGGGGGAAGAGACTTGTTGTGGAGTGGGGATATGTTTTCTTACACTGGAGGTTCGAATCTGCAGGCTTGTAGATGTTGAACCTGGGAGAGTCCTTGTATGATGTGTAGTTTTGAAAGGATTGCAGTGTCAGTTAGTGTCAGTGTATGGGCCACAATCAAAGGCCCTCAGAATTGATTTGCTGAGGAAAATTCAACCATACATTAATACAGTGACAACAATAAAGTGTGATCCTCCAAAAATGGCTGCCATACTGGGCGTGCTGAATTAGCTCTAAAAGAATTGTACTGCTGAACCGACCGTCTGTGCTTGCTCTGCTTCATTTCCCTTGTTTTAGTTCCTGTGCTTCGTTACAACTTAGTTTGTTTTATTATTGTGTTTAAACTCCATTTTTCCCTGCTTATACACGTTGCTGAAATTGCTCAACCGGTCCTCGAGTGTGTACTGAGCTCTTCGATTAGGCCTATTGTTGCCCAAAACTGAGAGGAAAGTGTGTGAGTCGACGGAGAAGGGGCTTTGACTGTGCAGGTTTTTTAATTTAGCCCCTTGATCGAGAGTCTGCCATGGAGCACAGCGATTATGCTGAAGTGTGTAACAATTAGGAAGCTTGGCTGGAAGTGAGGAACAAATACAGGTGGAGTTTCGCTAGTCCGTGGAGATGAGTTTCCAGGACTGTGCCTTGGTGAAAATTGTTTCATGACTTGGAGTTTGTTATGAGGCAAGGTATTCATGCTGTGGCATACAGCAGATAGTGTACCTGACTAAGAATTGGACCAGAGACTTGAAAAGGGAGTCGATTGCTTGCAGGCTTAATTGGATTTATTGTGAAGGAGTTGGTTTTGACTAATGATTTGTGGTTGTTGTGGAGCTTCACTAGACCAAATAGTATAACCTCGTAGCTGTGGGTGGTTAGCCGTTGGAGGTTGTTTCTGCCTGGGAGGACTAAACTGTGACTGACCGGAAAGCCAGTCGATGGGCTTGTGTCTTGTCCAGGGCCCCTCTCTGGCCTGCCAGTGGGCTAGTGCAGGTGGGGTGCCGAGGTGGTAGGACAGCTATTTCTGGCAGGCTGTCCCTACAGGTAGGGTTTTGGGGTTTGGTCTGGTCTCCAAGTATATTTGGTTTGTTCTCAAGTGTTCTTTGTGCCAAAGAAGCTCTAGATTGCATCAGGAGGTTTTCTGCCAGAAGGAGACTATCTACTGGAATCTGAGGTACTAATCACTCAGAAATGTGGTCAGAACTCACATTATTTTCTTTTCCTTTTTAAATTTGTTTGGACAGTGAGAGTGTCCGGTTTATTTTGATTCTCTGGTTGTGAGAGCGCCTGGGGGTCGAAATTATATGAAATTTTCATTTTGACTTTCATGCTTATTTAATTTGTATCCCTTAGTGAGAGCAGGGGTACCTTTGTTTTAGTTTGTCTAATTTATTTTTGGTTTAAGTCTCTTTTTCAATATCCTTGTGTTTTGGAGTTTTCTGAAGTGGATTCCTTTTGGTTTTGCATCATCTTTCTTTTTGGACTTACATCTAACGAGACTTTGGAGCCTGGACTGATGCTCCACAATTTTTTATTTATTATTGTTTTATTTTGGGATTTAAGTGTTTAAATAGTTTGGGGTGGGTGGGGGATATTTTATTGCTTTTTTAGTTGATTGGGTATTGTTTTAATTTCACTACTGTAATTTCGGGGGTCTTATAGGTTGGGTGCCTGATTAGTGTGTATTTGATATTGTTTTTGATTGCGAAATATGTAAGTTCCCCCCCTGTCGTGCGCTATTCATCCTCCACGCTCCACGCCTTCTGCCCCTTTTCTCCCCCTCCTCTGCTGGGGTTAACTTACCAGCGCTGTCGCGCACTAGGTATTGTTCGTAGGAGGGGGCGTGGGGGTGGGGTGTGTGGACATTGGAGGACGAATGAGCGCATCTCTCACATTCAGGTGGTTAGGCCTAGAAGACACCCTGGGGTGAAATGGAGTCTGGAATGGGGTGCTCCCTGTCTAGTCCCCATACCCAAGGGCACTGCCTTTTGTGGCAGGCAAGTAGCCGGGGCTGCCCTCAAAACCCTTCCAACTCGAGTGGTGTTATGCAATGCCAGATCTGTTAAAAATAAGACTGCAATTATTGCAGATCTTATTGGAACAACAATCTGGTTTGCATCACCGAGACCTGGCTTGATGAAAATACTGGCCCCATTTTGGATGCTGCAATTCGCTGAGTACTCAGTGATACACCGCCGAGACTGGATTATGGGAGGGATGGCGGTCTGTTTCAAGACCAAGTTGGACCTCACGAGTGTACCAGTTGAGAAGGCTGAATTATTTGAGTGTACAATGGAGGCTGGTGTAGGTTGCAGGATAGCTGCATCTACTGGCCCACCCGGGATGACACGATTCCTGCAGAAGTAGCAGATTTTGTCACTGACATGAGATTGAGTCACCCAGATTGATGGTACTGGGTGACTTCAGTGCCTGGGTCAATGACGAACTCTTGCAGTTTGGACAACACTTCCTCCAGCTTATGACATCTCTGGGCCTCACACAGGTTGTTACCGCTGCCACCCATAAACATGGCCACTCTCTGATTTGGTCTTCCTCCTGGGGATCGAGGCCTCCGATTTGGAGGTGGAACCGGTCGGTTGGACTGATCATTACACAGTGAGGTTCAATTTCTACACCACCCCTTCGAAGGCCTGCCCCTGTGGAGATGGTCAGTTACCACCTTTACGGACAGTGAGTCCGGAGGCCTAGCGGTGTGATTGATCTTCTGAGTTTCTATGGCCAGCTGAAGTCCAGAGACTCTAGTGGTGGCCTATAATAAGGCCATTTCTGTAGCCCTGGACTTGATTGCTCCCATCCGTGTTCGCCTCTCCCCATTTGCCCTCGGCCCCATGGTTTGATGGGTCTCTGAGGGAGTTGCTGTGAGTAGGACATAGGTGAGAGCGGTGTTGACGGAAATCCGCCCTGGAAGCCGCTACCTTAGATTGGTTGGGCACTATCAGATCTACCAATCAGCAATCTCCGATAAGAAGGCAGAATTCCTGTCCATGGAGATCGCTGCCGCTCAGAACTGACCAGCTTAGCTCTTCCAAACTGTGGACAGGCTGTGCAACCCAGCCTGTCTACAGCTCCGAAGACCTTTTTTGCAAGTAGAGTGCGATGAACCTGCTTGGTTCTTTGCAGATAAGGTGGTTGACATCAGGTCAGAAATTCTTTCTACACGCACTATGGGGGTTGCTGATGATCGGTGCTTGGTTGCCTCACTTCCGACTTCCTGGAGTTCCTTTGCCTTGCCCAAACCTGTGGATGTCATGCGGATTGTCCAGGGTATGCACCCTACGTGCTTTAGTTTGGATCCGGGCCCAACTTCCTTGATTATGGGTTGTTGGGATTTGATCGACCCGGTCCTGGTGCAGGTAGTCTGGTGCTCCTTGGAATCCGGTGAGTTTCCAAGCTCCCTGAAGGAGGCGGTTGTAACTCCCTCCTAAAGAAAGCTTCTTTGGACCCGGATATTTCTGCCAACTATAGACTATCTCAAACCTTCCCTTTATAGGAAGGTTATCGAGAAAGTAGTTAGGTACAGCTGGATGACCACCTGACCATCCATAACATCTATGAACCTCTCCAGTCCAGTTTTCGAAAGAGGCACAGTACTGAGATGGAGCTGGTTTGGGTGCTCAATGATCACCTGATGGCAAGAGATCAGAGAAGCCATTCTATCTTGGTGCTCCTTGATCTCTCCTCAGCCTTTGACACTGTAGACCATGGGGTGCTGCTTGGACGTCTGGGGTCTATCTGTGGACTGACAGATACAGTCCTCAGGTGGTTTACATCTTTCCTCACTGGCAGGAGTCAGAGAGTGGTGTCTGGGATTTTTTTCCTCTGACCCATTCTCCCTGCCATGTGGGGTTCCTCAGGGTTCAGTGCTGTCCCATGTTGTTTGCAGTGTATATGCTGCCCCTTGGAGACATTGTAAGATGGTATAAGCTGAGGTTTCACTGTTATGCTGATGATACCCAGCTCTACCTGTCTTTTGCCCCCTACCAGGATAGAGCTGTCTCTGTATTTAATTCCTGCCTTGCTGAAATCCAGGACTGGATGAATTTGAGCTGGTTAAAGTTGAACTCTGGAAAGACGGAGGTGATGGTAGTGGACCCGGGTCACCGGATAGAGGGGTCATGGGTTGATCAGCCCTCTGGACTTTTTCTTGGGAGCTTTCAGATCCTGTCCTCTGAATGGGTGCAAAATCTGGGGGTAGTGCTCAACGACGGGCTGACTTTACGAGTTCAGGTGTCAGCCGTCATCAAGACTTCCTTTTATCATCTCAGGAATATCTCCAGGATTAAGCACCTGGTTCCATCCGGGGACTTGCCGACTTTGGTCCACGCATTTGTGACCTCACTGAGATAATTGCAATTCCTGTATTTAGGGGTTGCCTGGGGTTGATATCCGCCACCTGCAGCTCATGCAGAATGCGCCAGCACGATTATTGGCGGAGCTTCCTGATCCTTCTTATATTACACCTATGCTGCGCGATCTGCACTGGCTGCCGATTAGGTGGCGGATCACCTTTAAAGTCAGTTTATTGACTTATAAAGCCCTACATAGACTGGGCCCTGACTACTTGAAAGAGCTCCTTGTGCCTTACCGCCTGGTGCACAGTTGTGTTCGACTGACTTGGGGTTGCTAGAGATTCCGAGGGTGTCCTTGAAATCTTCTGGGGCCCATGCATTCATGCACGTGGCCCGACCCTCTGAATTCTCACCCCTGTCAGCTTCGGGGGTGCATGACTGTGGGGGTAAACAGGGCTGAAAACCTATTTATGGTGCCATGCTTTTGGTGCACCGTTTAAAACTTTGGATCCTCTGACCATTTTACTGTTTGTTTTGAGTTTTATCGACTTTTATCTTTTTGTAAAGCGCCTTGATGGCTGAAAGGCGCTTGAGAGAAATAAAATTTATTGTTATTATTATTATTATTATTATTACTAGCAGGCAGATATTTCTTTGTGGGGACTTTAATATCAATTTTCTGCAGAAAACTGATTCTGGTAAGCAATATTGTGACAAGATGTTTCTTTGTTCAGTTCTTACCCAAGCAGGTCTTGCGGATACCCATAATATTGAGTGGAATAAGACAAAACCAATGTTTTTTAAGGGTCCCTTATCTTCCCGTATTGATTTTATTTTTGTACATAAATCTTTATTGATTGCACAGATTATGAATACACCAGTGGAAACTTCTGATCACTCTCTGATCGAGATTGGTATAGAGAACCCCCCCAGACAGATGGTGGGACCTGGGATTTGGAGACTTAACACCTCTCTTTTATTATTGCCGAGCACTCCATGACCTGACACAAATAGTACATGATAAGACTTCAAGTATATTTTTATATGATGATATAGGAGGCTGGTGGGAGAATTTCAAATATTGTCTGGTGGGTTATTTTAAGTCTTAGGTAGATCGTGAAAGCGTGACTAAAGCAGAGAAATATTTACAGCTTAGATATATTTTGGGCACATTGTTGTCTAAGCAAGGGGTGGATAATGAGGATTTAAATGATGAAATTAGACAAATTAAACTGGATATGGTGCACTACCAATATGACAGACTCTGTTCATTGCATAAGGAGCAGTCATTTGGTACTCAGGGGAAGACTGCACATGTTAACCCCTTTTTGGCTTGTCAGGACCGTAGAGAGAAATGAATGTTTGAGTGTTTGCGTACACCACAAGGTCCGAGGGTTGGGATAATGAGGGTATTATGCGGACATTGGATGAACATATTGATAAGACATTTGGGGAACAGGTAGAGGATATGGACTTTACGTCCTAATTATTTCAGGCAGTGAATCTTTCCCGATTATCAACAGATTTGCAGCCATCTCTGACTGAAGACTTTACTAAGGCAGAATTTGAAAGTGTTATTACTTCTTTAAAACAGAATGTTTCTCCTGGATCAGATGGGTTGCCTTATGAATTGTACAAACTTGTATGGGGGATTATGCCTAATGAATTGCTATCTCTTTATAATTTTTCCTTTCCAATATGTATTTACCTATACAGATGTATGAAGGTCTGATGGTTTTCCTTTTCAAGTCAGGGATCAGGCAGATATCGTAACTGGAGGCCTCTATACTTGCTTAATGTGGATTTTAATTTTTTCTAAACTATTGGGGAACAGATTATCTTTAGTTATGCCTCATTTGATTAGCATGGATCCAATATTGCATGGTTTCTGGCAGACGACATCGGAAGCTTTACTGTTATTACGTGAAATAATGGAGATAAGGGAGGGGTTGAAGAACTGCATAGAGGTCCTGGTTATTTGGTTAGTTTAGATCAAGCAAAAGCCTTGAAGGAGATTTCTCATGTTTATTTATGGATATTTGCAGCATATGGGATACCAATGAAATCTGTAGAGTGGTTACAGTTGTGTTATGCATTGGCATACATTATACCATATGATAATGGGTGGAAAGGATCACAGCATAGGATTTTTAAAGGAGTTTGTCAGGGTTGTCCACTGAGCCCTTTCCTGTATGTTTTGCTTTGGATCCTTTGTTGAGATTGTTTATAGATCTCTCCGAAATTGTGGGTAGTGGGTGATTTCGGAATTATTCTAAAATCATAGCATATGCTGATGATCTTTGTTTGGTGTTGGAGGATGGAGAATCCATACAGAATGCCTGTACTTTAATACAGGAGAAGGGTAAAGTTACAGGGCTCAAATTAATATACAAAAAACACATTGTTTATGGTTGAGGGTTTCCTGTAGACCAAGTAGTAGGGGTTTTGAGGTGGACATGGCTCCTGTTGTATCCTGGGCATATATTTTGGTGGGGCTGATATGGCTGGAGTATAACTGGCAACAGGCCCTTGCAAAGGAGAAGACTAAAGTTGTTCACTGGAACAGATGGAAATTGTTGAAATGTAAGAGGATTTATATGATTACAACTTTTTTTCCCTGTTTTTTTTTTATTTTGAGTTCCATTTTATGCTACTACAGAGTTTGGAAACGCATTGATGGATGTTTTTAGCAGTTATTGGGGTAGTCGATTGAATCCCGTTAAACAGAATGTTTTATATTTAGAGATTAAAGCTGGTGGGGTTAGTATGGTGAACCCTTTTCTTTTTGTTACAGTTTTTTTATATGCTAATGTAGTACCGCTATAAATGGTGCACACGTATTTGGAGTATTCCGTGAGTCATTTGCTACATGGGGCTTTGTTGGAATGGAGAAACAATTAATTTGTTCATAAAAATAAGGGATCGCCCTAGATTGGCCCATGGGCGAATGGGGTTTTCGTAAGATTAAACAATGGAAAATTAGTTTGGAGTCAGTTTGTGGCCTCTCGGAAAGCCCTCTATAAGGATGTTTTAAAGAGGTGTTTTTGATTCTCCATTTTCTGGATTTTCTTTAGCTCATCAGATGGAAATTTCAGAGTACATCATTAATTCAAGAATTCGTGCACATGTGGGATACGGCATGGTTGGGATACATAATAAGGTGAATGTTCGAGTAACCAGAAGCATAAAAGTTTACAAGAATGCTATTGTCCGAGGGAAGGTTGTGTGATGACATTAGAAACTATGAATCATTTATATTTTCAATGTCCTTATGCTATTGAATTTTGGGATGTGGTAAAGCATCATTGGAAAGGCAGGATTACTGTCCCTCCAACTCCCGAGCAATTATACTATGGGATTCCTATGAGGGCATTGTCTATGGATAGCCTAAGTACCCTGAGGGTGATACATGTGTATTTTCTATATTGGTTATGGATCAGTAGGTGTAGGTTATTATTACAACAGCAATTAATTTTATCGATCAGTTTATTTTATATGTTAACTCAAGATATAAGTAAGATGAAAATAGTTGAAAAATCGAAATTAAGAACCAAGCATTGAAACAGTTTATGGAAGGATTATGATTTTATTTAGGAAGGGTATTTTCTTGAGGGATTTGATGCAATATAGCCTCATACTATTCTTAGAACAGTATGATCTGGAAAGAAGGGGTTCCCCCTGATGATACCATATAGTTTCTCCTCTCCGTCTAAGGATGATGGAGGGATGAAGGGTTTCATTAGCCTTTCTAATTGGATGATCCCCTATTTTTTTTTGTGGGGGGGGTTGACTGGGCTGGAGGTTGCTATCTGATGTTTAGATATGATTTTTTCTTTTACAAAGTCATTTGAGATAATAATGATTTGTATTCCTTTGATATTATGATTTAATAGAATTTGCTTTACGCTTAATAAAGTATTGGGAAAGGGGGGTTGGTTTTCTTTTTGATTATGTCATTGGTTTAGATTTTTTGTCATGCTTTTTTATGTTTTTTTTGTGTTTTTTGAATTTGTTTGATGTTTTTTGGATTATATGAATTTTATCTTTCTGATACAAATAAATAAAAATTCCCCTGCTTGTATAGTGTGGGGGTTGGGTTCTTTTAGTATTAGAATGTTTAGGGGTTTTTCATTTGTATATGGAAGCATAATAGACTATGTATGATTGTAATACCTATTTGTTTTTTTTATTTTGATTTGTATATTAATTTCGTGTGAGTTAACACTGTTATGTGTGGATCTGATTTTGAAGTTTTAATAAAAATTCCCCTACTCTGCTGCAGGAGGAACCACTGACCATCTGCAAGATGGCCAGTCTGGGAGAGCAGCCAATGGAGAAGGATGTGGGTGAGGTTGTAGAGCGGGTCTCCTCCCCTGCCTCCAGCATGTTAGAGACCGAAAATTCTATGATACCGAGGGGCATCTGGAAACGAGAGTAATCACAGAACAACCACTGGTTATTGGGAGCCATCGGCCTGATAGTGAGAATGGAGTCGGAATATAGGAATCTTTGGATATGAACATTCAAAACATTTCCAGAGCCGCCCGTGGCACTGGGGTTGAGGCAATGGATGCCACACCTCACATCACGCAGTCAACCCGGGTTCAGGAATGGACTCAGGTCACTCGGGGCCGGTGGGGAGATAAGAATTGAGTGCTACAGCCTCCTTCCCCAGGGTGGAGGGGGGTCTGTGCTGTGAATGGCACAGCTAGGGAGACTCACCCACGCCCAAGGTGCTTGGCTGCCTCCATGGAGGTGGAGACAGGCTGCCTCATTGCATGGTGCACAGATGTAAAAAGGGGCAAAAAAGAAAACTCGGCAGGATGACGCCTGATTCCCCAGTAGGCACCGCCTCCGGCTGGGGCATCAAGGTAAGCCCTGGTAATTCTGGGGATGGAGCTGAGGGGGTCGGGGCAGAGGGCTGTTATGAAGGGCATAGAAATAGCAGCTGTGATAAAAAAAATCATGTTATAGGTTGTGAAGCAGGAATACTTACTGAAGAAAACTACACTGTGCACCCAATTGCGATGACAGACAGCTACGGGACATGGCTCCATGGAACCTGATGTATATAGGAGCACCTGGACACAAGACCCCAAGGATGTGGAATTGGACCACAGTGCACAGTTAGATGCACAAGGGATGGGTATTAAGAAGATGACTCGGTCAAGCGCAAGCAAGGTGGCAGAATTTGATTAGTCCGCAGTGGCCTGGAACACAGCCTTGTTTGTCTTTGGAGCTACACAGGAGCAGGAGACTCATCTGAAAAGCACAAACTGCCCAAGATCAGGCAGGCCTATGTCGGGGTCCCGCTAAACAAGTCAGACCTTCCAGGATTATCTCTACAGCAGCTACAGATGCAGATCCTATAGCAGAAAAGTTCAGGGCAGCAGGCTGGGCTTTAATTCCACTACTGGAAGATGGATCTCAGGTGTGACGCCTATTACTGTCCCCATTATTTCAGACACTGTTGTTACTCCCATGCTCAATACTGTAGAGTTTCTACCTCTCATTCTGATATGGACATGGAGGCTATTAGTTCTGGACAGAAAACACCTCTGTCTCTGCCTTCAGAGCTATGCCTCACTCAGAATCCTTCTTTAACCTTTTTTCTTGACCACGCCAGCTTATTCTTGTACTTCTGGGAATCAGGCTACGGTAGGAATCAGACAGGGGCAGGTATCCACTGGTACTGCACCCCAACCTCAGACCACAGAGTTCACCAGTTCATCCTACCGGACTTTGTAGACATGCCATAACAGACCATAAGCCTCTTTTCATACCCCCATTCAGCCTGCTAAAAGGCATAACGTTGTTTGTCTGCACTACAAAGGAGGCTTGGATAAGCATCCTGATAGGCTGTGTGAGGCACGTAATTTATTGAAAGGATCTAGGGATTTTCAGGCTACCAAGATTTATGCTCTGATACATGTCTCGAGTGAGACTACCTTTGACATTAGTTTTAAGCTTGGGTCGGGCTTGGAAAAATTTTTGAAAATGTTTCAAGACCTTAAGATGTTACCTCTGTGGACTCCCTTTGAGGCAACACCCCTGTCTAAACCAGCTTTTCATGCAATTACTGTGTTATTTCGAAATGAGAGGGTTAGCATCACTGAGTTGATGTTCTGGCTGAAACAGAGCTGAACCATACAGGGTACACCTGAGGCAATTTTTGATACAGAAAATATTTGGACTGGTGCGTGGAGAGTCAGGGTAGTTCTTAATACCTCGGACTCTGGATTACAGTGCCTCCCAAACAGCTTCTACCTGGGCAGGGATACAGAGTGCTTGTTCCATGCGGACAGCCAAAGGCCTACTACAGGTGTGATTTGGCAACACACTTGAGCAGTATGTGTGACAAACTGAAATATACTGTGTGCAATGGATTGGGTCACACAAGTGGGTATTGTAAAACAAACAGGTTTGCAGTCTGTGTTCAGACCTTGGTCATTCTTATGCAGCATGCCCTAGGGCAGCGACAACCAAGAAAACCAGGCTGATGATGTGGAGCAGAGGTTACTAATTGCAGTGGCTCAGAGGAAATGGGAAAAGACCACAAGGGTGGATATACACCAGCCATTACCTAACCCAACCCCCTCAAAGCTTTATTTGGTCCCCGAACCTCCAGTCCCATCTAGGGATGTGAAGGTTGCTGAACTTCTTGTCACAGAAGTAACACACTGGCCTGTTCCCCAGAGGCAGGAGAAGTTAGTTACCCCTCCTGGCACTGAGCATATCCCAGATTCTGAGCACATGGAGATTACAGAGGTTCCCCATGAGAAAGTGGATATGCCCCATCCACCTTTGCCTACCCAGAACACTGGGAAGAGGATGGTTTTAGGAAAAGAGATGGCAGAAAACATCCACCCCTGAAACAGTCCAAAACTTGAGACCTACCACTGGCCAACAGGTACGAGGCCCCCATCAACACTGGATTGGTCTGGAGAGGACTCTGACACTTTCTATGTGTTCCTCTGTTCCAGACCATGGGACAGATAAGGAGGATGTTCCTTCTGTTCAGTTGAGGTCCTCTCAGCCAACAGAGGAACTAACCACCCTTAAAAAGAAGAAAAAATCGAGGAATTCTAAGGGAGACAAAACGGATCCTCACTGAGTTCTGATTTTTGGTTCCTGGTCCTGTTTCTCTAAATTTAACACATTCTGGAGTCTCTTTCTTTTTCACTTGTAATGCTAGCAGCATTAAATCCCATAGAAAGAGGACGATTCAGTAGATTGATGGCTGGAGATCCAGGTATTTATTTCCTTCAGGATACTAGACTTAATTCCTTACCTGAGGTATCAAAGGAATGAAGGAATGGTACATGGGGCCATCCTACTGGTCTTCATGGACAGTACGTTGTTCAGGAGTATGCATTTTGTTTTACGTAATTCAATTTAAACTGATTAAACTAATTGATTTATTCCCAGGAAGAGCTTTAATCTTAGATGTAAATATTAGGGGGAAATTAAATAGGCTTATAAATGTTTATGCGGCACAGACCAAGGTTGAATGCATTGATTTGTTTCATTTAATACAGCCATATTTGTTTACGCCACATAATTTGACTTTTGGGGAGGATTTCAATTGTGGATTAAGTTTAGCGGATAGGGGTAGTTCAGCCAGGACTCAGAAAATGTTTTGTGATATGTCCTGTTTAAATAAAGTAGTTCAACAAGCAACACTACGAGATGCTTTTTGTGCCCATCATACTAAGGGTGTGCCCACCTTTCATAAAGGACCCCTGGCTACAAAAATTGACTTTTTTTTTATATCCAAATTCATACAAATAGCTTCCATTGCAGCAGAGGTGGTGGAATTTTCAGACCATAAAATAATACAACTGACGATTGATGATAGCTTGTCCATTTCTTTTGGACCAGGGTTGTGGAGTTTTTTTTCAGTCACTTTAGATCAGGGTGGTTTGAGGCAACACATAGCACAGTTTATTACTGCCAGAAAATTGTTTTTTATTATCTATGATTCAAGTGTACAGTGGGGGGCTGATACATAGCTAGACCTCATCCACTTGCTGAAATAAGAAGGTAAGAAACACCAGGATTCCTGTTATTGGACATATTTGCAACAGAGGATGCAACTTCAAAAACTGATTTCATTAAGTACCACCACTGGATTAGATTATACCACCCAAATTTCTTGTTAAAAAAAGTATGATGCAATATCATTCCTTGCAGGCTAATAAAATCAGGAAACAGCAGGAGTATGGAACTTAGAGCAGAATTGCTGTGGTCTGCCCATACGATACTTGTAAGGGGAGAGTGGCCAATAAATCGTTTGATGGTTTAAGAGATGACCAGGATGTGTTACACATTTCAGGAACGGGACTTCTGAATGTTCTGACTAAACATTCATTGAACCTTTTTTCCTCTAGGCTAGACTCCTCTTCTGGTCGAGACAGATTTTTTGAAAATATCCACATCCCACGCTGTCCACCTGACACATTGCAATCTCTAGTGCAGGATATTTCTCCTGCTGAAGTGCAGTCACTGGCACAATCTATGACAAATGGTAAGGTGTCCGTCCGACGGCCGCCCTGTGATATATAAGTTACATTGTGTCTGACCTTGATGAGGAATTGGCAAAGGTTTTTACACAAATGCTTACTTCTTCTGAAATTCCCTGGATATGTCTAAGAAATTAATATTCTTATTTGAAAAAGGAAACAGACAAAATTTGTCGAATTGGACACCTATTAGTCTCCTGAATATGGATTTCAAACTATTGGCAAAAATAATTCAATCCAGACTAGCAACAGTGGCCCCTCATCTTATGCATTCAGCTCAATTTTGTTCTGTAAAAGATAGGTCAGTTACAGATAATCTTATTTTAATTAGATACATTTTCAAAAGAAGGAGAAAAGTCAGGTGGCAGGTTTAATACTTGAACCTGATCAAAGGAAGGCATTTGATGCCGTAAATCACGACAACCTCTGGTTTGTGTTACGCTCATATGGGATTCCATTACAGTTTATTAGGTGGATTCAGAGCCTATATCGGACTGCCACGGTCACACCAACAGCTAATGGATGGGTGGGGCCCATGATACCGAGCACTATGGGGAGTCAGACAAGGCTGTCCGTTAAGTCCTTTACTCTAATCTTTAGTATCGATGCCTTACTCAGGTCACTTAATATCACCCCTGCTATCAGACATCTCAGCTGCCCAGAGGGTTTAACCCCATTTACAGCAACAGTATATGCTGACAATCTCTGCTTATTGGTTGCAGATGATGCCTTGGCGGTAGCTGTCGATACAAATGTGCCACGAGTATGGACAGTTTTCAGGTGCCTCTTTGAACATAAGAAATGCCTTGGCACATGTCTTGGGCCACATGGGAATCCTTATCAGTAGCTGGTATCAACTTGGTTACTGCCCCAATGAAAATTTTAGGTTTATGGTTTGGAATGGGTACTGTGGAACTCGAGAACTGGTCCCTGTTAATTAAACAGGGACAGGCTATCGTAACCAGATGGAACTCATCTAAAATGTTAAGAAAAAACATGTTTATTTTATTAAAACTTTTGTGATCCCCATTTTTCTTTATGCCAGCTATATTTTCCCCCCACCGAGAACTTTAGAAGTTACACTGTATAGCATATTTTTTCAAGCTCTCTGGGGTAGCTGCTTGAATCCACTTAAAAGAAACATTCTATATCTCCCCTTGTCTGAAGGAGGTCTTGGAATGTAGAACCAGCGGTGTTTTTCTTTTCTGTTTTCATTAACAGTAATCTAACCCCCTTTTCACACGGCATTGTTGGACTGTCCTATTCTATTCCACAATGAATCCATGGTTTAAGAAATTGGACTCAGGACATTTACGGGGATTGCAAGCTACTGGAACCCCCCCATACGTGGCATCTTTTGCTTAAACTTTAAGCGTGGCAACTTGCAAGTAGAATGGTGGTCCTAAATCAAAGGAAAATTTTATATCAACAAATAATTCTGACACATTTCACAGAACCAAGTATTTTCCTACACTGTTCCCCAATGTTTTTACCAGATCTTAAAGCCACGGTGCTTAATAAGAGAATTCCTCCACATGTGTGGGATGTCCACTGGCTCTGCTGCCACGAGAGACTCAACGTAAAGGCCAACTAAAGACACAAACAAATTGAAGAAAGAATGTGTAGTAGACCTTTATGTGCGAATCAACTGTATACACTAAAATATCTATTTTTTCAATGTTCATATATTAAGAATTGTGGGTTTTTTTTTTGGTTACTACTTGGCAGATGCCTCCTATTAGATCGCTGAGTTATGAGGAATTGATTTATGATGTTTTCGGGGCTGTTTGGTCAACCTGGGATACGGACACATTTCAGGTATTATTTTCTGTGGTATGATGGCATTTTGGGAATTGGAGAAGTCTGTTTACCCTTCAACAGAAAGAGATAAATAATACTAAGATGTGTAATAATATAATTGCTGATTTAACATGGATTTATTGCAAGGAAGCAAAGTGTATACAGGTTTCGAACCTTAGAGTCAAATGGAAGAATCTTTTGTGGATTACTGACAATGATGCCCCAATTACATGAATGTTGAGTATATAAACACATTTTATTAGGTATATTTAATACTTCTGGACATGAGGGAGAGATCTTTTCTTATTTTTGAGTCAAATGATTGGCTTTCTTTTTGTTTAAGAATGCATAATTCTTTCCATTTTTTTGATTCAATAGTTTCACTAGCTTTGTTATGACTCTCGTGGGTGGTGGATTTTTCTAATTTTTTGCATTTTAGTTTTTATTATGGTTGGGGGAGGATATGTGTGGGTTTGCAGAATTGTTTGTACATTGTTTTCTTTTGGTGATGTATTTCTGTATGTTTTCTGTATCTAATAAACACCTCTACTCTCTGGTAGGGGCACTGTGTCCTCGGTTCGGAGAAAGAATGGAGGTCAGTCTGGTGGAAGAAGCAGACAGAGAAGGAACGAATGTATCAAGATCCATGCAGAACAAAATTATTTTCAGTAGTTCCATGGAGATTCCAGACAGTATTTTGGAGTAAGTAACACCAATGGAGATGGAGATTTCTGCAAGTACTGGTATCTGCCATAGCGGACAAGGATTTACTAGATGCAGCAAGGAAGTTGCAAGTGACAGATTCACAGTATACAGATGTGCTAGGCGCTGGAACGAAGACCTGGAGGCAGCGAAGCTCTCAAAGCACACTGCTGCAGGAGAAGCAGCAAATACATGAGCAACTGGAGAGTTCTTCACCGAGGGCCAAGATCAGGCCCAGACCAAAGTAGATGAGCAGGAGACCAAAATGGAACAGCAGGATGCCTGATCACTGGAGTGAGCATTGTGGGCTGCCGGGTAGAAATTAGCACTGGATGGCAAACACTGGCTCCTGGGAGACCCCCAACTGCTCAGAACATCCAAGCATTGGCCAAATCAGGTAGAAGGGAGTAGATGCACAACCCGACACCACAAACTACTGAACAAGGGGTGGCTGTTCAGCCAGGGCAGCAGCCATTGGTGTTGCACATTTCTGCTACAGAAACCACAGATTTGGGACGTCAACCAGAAGCTACTAAAACAGGTACAGTAATACTTAATTCCTCTACTGTACTGAACTTAACTACAGGTCAAGATAATGGGGCAGTGGGTGAAGAATTTGCCAAACAATGTATTGAACCCCAAACTGTGTCTAATGAGAATGACAGGGACAATACTTGGCTACCCAAAGCATTCACCTCCTGGGCAGACACTACAGAAACAGAAGTTTGTCAGGTAATTGACCCGTAAGACCAAACAAGGACAAATCCCCCAAAATCAGGGCATGGTTAGGCCTCAGGCCAACCCCAGACAGAGGATGGCAGATCTGTTCTCTAATTTAGGCAAGCCCAGGGCCCGAAGGAATGCAGTCAGATTACAATACATAGGTGAACTTGAGCTTCCTCTTAATCGGATATATGTATCCAGAAGGCTATTAAAATAATCTATACATTTTTTAGCTTCTGACATCTTTGCTCTAATCTATGTTTCTGGAGACACGATTTTTGATGTCTCATTTAACACCCTAGTTCAGTTGGAGAAATTTTGGATCAAACACAACAATTTAAAACATATTATGTCATGGTCCCGTTTCATAGCTATACCATTAACCAGACCATCGGTAAAGACAATTACAATCTTATTTAGAAATGAAAATGTGCACATTCAGGACATTCTGTACTGGGTCAAACAGAGGGCTGATGTTCTAGAAAGGCCCACTCCAACCCTAGACAGTGAAAACATTTGGACAGGAGGATGGACAATCAGGGTAAACCTCCATACAACAGAAGAAGGGCCTGTACGTCTGCCTAGTTGTTTTTATCTTGGACAAGACCGAGGATTCTGTTTCTACCCAGGACAGCCCAAGACATGCCATATGTGTGGCTCCTTTGCACACCTCAGTAATGTTTGTGATGCCATGGTTTGCAGCCTCTGCTTACAAATTGGACACCCCAGTAATTGCTGTAGAAGCCCGCCCAAATGCAACCTTGTGAGGAAATTGGACATCTTTTCTGCCAGTGCCTCTGGGCCACACACAATAAAGGAACTTTTTGGGCTCAAGATGACATTGTGCACATCGCTCAAGAAAAACAAGCTGCATCCTCCACCCCACAAACCCAATCCTTAAGTGATGTACAGTTGGCCCCTCCTGAAGCTACCTCTAGGGAAACAGAGGATACCTTAATTAGTCACTCAGAGCATTCCAGAAATTAAACAAGTAGAAGAGTGACAAATAAATGAACAAAGTCAAGAACCAGAAGCCCCTTCTCAACCACAACCAGAGTCAGTCATGCCTCCCTCCCTCCAACCAATGTTTTTTGCCATCCAAAGGAAAAAGGCGTCTCATCACGAAACATTTCAAAGTCTAAAATACCCAAACTGGACAAAACTTCCACTTCCAATACGTTCTCAGCCTCACAAGATCATTCAGCTGAGGATGAGGAAGACAATGAATCTTCTCTTATATCCTCATTACATGATATTTCAGATACAGATGGTGATCTAGCAGTGAAATCTAAAGTTAAGAAAAACCAAGAAGAGATCTTAAGATGTCACAAGTCTGCTGTTAACCCTTTCTCCTTCCCATGGCCAGCAAGTCGGGGGACAGTTTGAATGTTTTATCATTGAATATAAATAGCATCAAAAATTACAATCGCAGATGTATTACCTTCCAAGCCCTACATGAGTCCAAGGCAGATATTTGTTTACCTCAGGACACCCAATTGCGCTCTGCAGCAGATATTTTCCCAGACTCAGAAAGCATGGCCATGGGGCCCCTCTATGTGGTCTTTGGGGGGGAAGAGCTTTGCACGGGAGTAAGGATAATGTTTCATGGTCAGTTTACGATCCAGAGGGTCATAGATGCAGAACCTGGGAGGGCACTATTTTTAGATATCCAATTCCAACAGCAGGACCTTAGGATAGGGGTAATATATGCCCCTCAGACCAAGACACTCAGAAGTGAACTTTTCCAGTTAATACAGCCATACTTGCATACACACAGAAAATTAATCCGGGGGGGGGGGGATTTCAACAGCCCTCTAGAGTTAAGAGACAAGACTGGTAAAACCACAAAATTATACTCTGACACAAATGTGCTAAAACACATTTTAAACACAGCTGACCTAAAGGATTCATACAGACAGCTGAGACCACAAGGAGGTCATATTTACCATAGGGGTGATATTTCTTCTAGAAATGACTATGTGTTTGTTTCCAAATACTGGAAAATTCTTAAAGCATGCACAATTCCAACAGCCACATCAGATATGGTTGCCAATATTGAATTTCAAAATAAGGACAGACTCTGCCCCTGCCCTGCCCTGCCCCCACGAGCACTTCTCAGGCTGACATTGGCCAGAAAAGTAAGGATATATTTGCAGGTATGGCAACCTTAATTCCACCCCCCCCCGGGCCCCCGCAGTAACTTTACTTAGCTTATACACAGAATCAAAAAATAACAAGTGTCACATCATCGAATTCTGTCAGTAAAGTAACTGTGAACAAACTGAGCACTTGCAGAGGCTGCAGAGTAGGGAGCAGAGTTTGTTTTACTTGCCACCAGTGGCCGGCAACCCTAAGTCACCCACAGTACTGCGCTAGCCAGGGGCCCAGGGTTCTTCTTCCACTTCCTTCCATGATCATCACGATCTTGCTACTCAAACAATGCTCATTCTCCCCCAGGTAGGCCAGCTGACCTTGCATAACCCCCGCAGTAACTCTTTACTTAACTTATACGCAGAAAACAGAACAGAACCAAAAAATAACAACTGATGCCACAAAGACAAAAGTCACATCACCAAATTCATTTCTATCAGAGTGACTGTGAGCAAACTGAGCACTGCAGAGGCTGCAGCAGAGTAGAGTAGAGAGCAGAGAGCGTTTACTTTTACTTACCAGGAATGCCAAGCAGTGGTCCCGCACACAGTATGCTAGCCTAGCCAGGTGCCAGCCAGGCCC
Source organism: Neoceratodus forsteri (assembly GCA_016271365.2). NCBI lineage: Eukaryota > Metazoa > Chordata > Ceratodontiformes > Ceratodontidae > Neoceratodus > Neoceratodus forsteri. The sequence goes on along the minus strand of JADMNL010000023.1, from coordinate 96,516,433 downwards.
AGGGTTCTTCTGTTCTTCTTCCTTCCATTCTCCTTCTCTTCCTGACTCTCAGGACAGGTACCGATGCCCGTTTACTGTACCACCCCACCAGAAAAATAGAATGACTGCGGCGCTCACCAGCAGTCAGCTGCTCCTACTTGGCTCCTGATTTATTCAGTCCTGTCAACTGCTCACCGGCCTGGGCCACCCGACCAGACCCCCCTCCCCAACCAAAGAAAGAACTCTCCTCCACTACAGGCTTCCTCCTGTCCTACTCCTCCGGTCTACCATCTGGGTATACCGGTCTGGCTGAGTCTCCGACAGTGACTCCAACTTTCAGGTGGCGGCACCGAGACAAACTCAGCGGCCTGTGGCACTACTACTCAACTCTCCCCTGGCCCAAAGCAACAAGCAGCTTGAGAGACTCACGCAGTGAAGGAGAGCTTCTCACACAGAGCAGCGCAACCAGCAGCAAGGCGGCTTCCTTCCCACTCTCGTGATGACATAACGGTCACGTGGCATTCCCGGGACCCAGCGCATGAGCATAAACTCCACCAAAGCTGCTGGCCCTCTAGGATCTTGGGGGAGTGAGTCTTTTTTTTACAGTACACAGGTGGGCCACCAAAAATACAGGACAACAGGCGTCCCTTATGATTTTCAAATGGGACATGGGAAAATAGTGCGAATATCGGACATCCCGTGAAAATACGAGACTGTTGGCAACTGTACTCAGATCACCTAGAATTGTATATAGGTTTAGAGCAACTACATAGTAATAATATAGGCCAAGGGTACTGGTATATTAATAATGAGTTGCTCACCAACAAAAAAATACAACAGGATACAACTGATTTCCTAAAAGACAGAGCTACTCTAGTGGCATGGTATGAGACAGTAGGAGAATGGTGGTTAAACACACAAAAATCACTCCAACTCCTATACTAACAAGAATTTGTCAATGCAGAATGTTGTCTGGCTGGCATTGGCATTGGTAGTGCGGGAGTTAGACAGATGCATAATAGGAATGGCAGTGAAGTATGGAACTGATGCCAACCCCATCCCACCCTGCAGAGACTGACAGGCATTGAGGTGTGCCTTGGGTCATCAGCCATAACACTCATGCCATTTCACCTCCCCCTACCATGCAGACTCCGACAAGTGTTGCATTGCGCCTTGCAGTAGTCGGGCCTTACGCTCACCCCATTCCAGAAAGAAATACGCTCAGATGGGGCAGTATAGAGAATGGGGTGAACTTTGGGGTCAAGAGTCCAAGGCACACCTTGATGCCTGTCACTGGCTGCAGGGTGGGGGTGGAATGGCGTGAACATTACAGACGACAATCCAAAGTCACACCCCGATGCCTGTCAGTCTCTACAGGGTGGGACGTTATGGTTAGAAATCCTAACACCCAGGCGTTTGTTGGTATCTGCACTCCAAATTTTCAACATGGGGTTTTTGTAACCCCACCTCATGAAAGCATTTGGGACCTCTGTTTATGAACAGTGGCACTGTGATTTTGTTAATCTGTCCTGAACGTTGATTTTCCCACAGCGACCACGCCATTCTGCACCAGATGTGCGAAAAACACATTTTGGGCAGGAAGTGAAAAATGACATCTATACTGTTTATAAGGAGGTGTGAAGAAATGGCAATGTTGAAAATCTGGAGTGAAAATATTAAACATTCTCAAAGTTACGAGCATGCGTAGAAACTGCAGCATGCTCAGTAACACAGTCATTTTGTGAATTATTTCACCAAATTTTCAACATAGGCATTGTGGGACCTCCACTCATGAACAGTGGCACTGTGATTTTGTTACTCTGTTCCGAACATTGATTTATCACAGCGACCACGCTATTCTGCGCCAGAAGTGCGAAAACACATTTTGGGCAGGATGTGAAAAATGACAGCTGTCTTGTTCATAAGGAGGTGTGAAAAATGGCAATATTGAAAATCTGGAGTGAAAATCTTAAAAGTCTCGAACTTATGAGCATGCGTGGAACTGTGCAATGCACGTCAGAACTCCAGTAATGTTTTGAAATTTTTTCATCAAATTTGCAACATAGGCTTTTTGAGAGCCACCTCATGAACAGTGACACTGTTGTTTCGTTACTCGATCCCAAAAGATTATTCCGCGCGTGACCATGAAATCACCTTTCAGGACTGAATAATGAAATGACAATGACTGAGTTCATGAGGTGAGGTCCCAAGAACCCCTTGTTGAAAATTTGGAGCCAAAGTCACAAAATGGCGAGATATCCACCTAAGTTGAACCCCATTGATGCCATTATACTGCTTACCGTGATTTTCTTCAATTCGTAGTCTGCTTTTGAAGAGTTCAGACGTCTCCTTTCCACGAAGATTGTCGCACCCAGGCTTCAGAGGTACGTATGGGGTGTGGGGAAGTGGGGTGCACAGAGGGTAGGTGCGGGTTGGGAAGAGGCCGTGACCAAGGGAAAAATAAAGGGCGTTGGGGAAAGTTTTTTACAGGTTTGCTTTGGGCACACTGGGGTGGGCTCCCAGTGTGCCACCTGTGTTTTGGGGACAGAGGACTGAAGCTGATGGGGATTGGGCCCCCTGCTGGCAAAGAAAGCATGTCTGTGTTTGCGGGGGCATGATGCCGAGGGATTGGGCACCTTCCTCAGCCGACAAATAAAACAAGGGTAACATTATGCCAATGGGGATTGGGCTCCCGCCAGCAAACAAACTGGGGAGGGATGCCAACAGGGATTGGGCACCCTGATGTCGGCTTTCTCAAGTTATGGAGAGGCAGGCGCGGCAGACACCTCCATGTTTATTGAAATGTTTAAGCAGGCAAAGCACGCCCTGCAATGGCAGGGCGTGCCTCTTGCAGCAAAATTTCTTTCATGCTGGTGGCACGCTTCTGAACTGATGTCATAGACAGCATGCTCATTCATTGGTGCCACAGAGACCTGCCCAAAAAAGCAGTGGCGCCATTGGCCACAACACTGCCGCACCTCCACAACCTGCTACTCCAGCAAGCTGCCACAAAATGCTGCTTGCACTGCGCATGTAAGACAACATAAAAATGGGGCAAACAGAATGGGCATAAGGCTTGTTTCAAGGTTTTTGTCCCTTAGGAAAAAAACTGTTTAAATTAATATCTCTACAGAATACCGAACAGGTGGACAGATAAATAAAATTCAGACGTCTCCCGTTCCACCGAAGATTGTCGCACCAGGCTTCAGAGGTAAGTATGGGGGGAGGTGGAGTGCGCAGAGTGTGGGTACGGGTTGGGGAAGGGGGGCATCGTGACCACAAGGGGAAAGGAGAAGCTGCCACAAAATGCTGCTTGCACTGCGCATGTAAGACAATATAAAAATGGGGCAAACAGAATGGGCATAAGACTTATTTCCAGTTTTTGTCCCTCAGGAAAAAACTATTTAAATTAATATCTCTACAGAATACCGAACAGGTGGATAGGTCTGAACAGATAAATAAAATCAAAACTGAAATGAGGAATTCCTTATATGCTAGAGCAAGATCTTTAAAAATGGAACAGATGGCTGGTACACAAGGTACAGAATCTTCCCTGGACATTTTTTAAGACTACAACACGAGGGTACAAAGAAAAGTGTGGGATGCGATTAAAGACCACACTGGTACTGTGCACACTGACTTCAGTACCATCCTAGATATAATTTCACAGTGATTATTTTCCTATTTCGGTATTCGGGTACTGACCAAGGGAAATTTACATGATTTCATGGCCAATACCGATATCCATTCTTTAATACAAGGAGATGACAATTTAACTACCCCAGTCTGTGAGGAAGACGTTCGAAAGGCAATTAATAAATTAAAGGGAAACACCGCCCCAGGTCCTGATGGCCTGAGCCCTAACTTCTATAAAATATTTCAGGACATTTTGACCCCTTTACTGGCCAAAATATTTAATGATATTTTACTAAATTTGGACATGCAGGAACCACTGGCACAAGCATTCTTGATACTCTTACATAAAAAGGGAGCCAGAATGGACCTGGCCACTTGGAGACCCATTTCTCTATTAAATACTGATTTTAAGATACTCTCTATGATACTGTGCCATAGATTAGAGCAGGTAGCCCAAACGCTAATCTCCCCACAAAAGACTTGTGCCATATCAGGTAAAAGTCTTAGAGATAACTTGTTTTACCTACAGGACATCTTCTCTAGGGGACGTATGAGAAAATTACAGGGATATGTCCTAACACTAGATCATGAAAAGGTATTTGATGCCATCTCCCGTGACACACTATTTCATATTTTAGACATGTATGGGATTCCTGGCACTTTTATTCAATGGCTACAACTACTCTACACACAAGCACATTTTTTCCCACTGATAAATGACACTATAGGATAGAAAACCAACATTAGAAGGGGTGTACAGCAGGGGTGCCCTTTAAATTATATTGATGTTCTCATTCAGAAATTACAGGCAAATATGGACTTCCAGGGTATTTTAGTATCACACACTATTCTACCTCTAAAGATCATGGCCTATGCGGACGACTTATGTTTATTCCTAGGGCAAGCACAGGAAAGTGTCCCTGCATTTTCAGAACTCCAAAAATACTCTGAACTAATGGAGGCGAGAATACATTTACAAAAGAGTGTTGCATTAACAATAGGTGACACATGGGCCAGCCCGCTGGTGCAGGGGCAAGGTGCCGACCTGCGGCGCCGATAACCCGGGTTTGGGAACGGACCCAGGTTGTCAGAGGGCCAGCCAGGGGGAGAAGGATTGAGCATCCCGTGACTGTTCTCCTTCTCCAGGGGGATGGGGAGTAGTGTGTCCGGTCACTACAGACACCTAGCAGAGGCTGGGTGTACCGCAGCACTGGCGCCAGCATGTCGGGGGTGGATGGACGCTGGCTGTCATTGCATGTCAATGCCCCCATATACAGGAAAAACTCGCACTGCCTGCTGCATCTATGAAGCCTGCCCTCTGCCTTAAGATTAGCCTCCAGGGCTGGCTCCCCATCCTAATACTAGTCTTGCAGTGCTTACGGGAGGCACCACCCGCCCTGGGGACAAGCCAGGGGGCTTGGGGGCTGTGTGGCTAAGTGGAGGTGGAGGTCACAGGGTTCCATGACCAGGCGAATGTAAGACGGCAGGTGGGGTACAAAAAAAAAAAAATAGGTGACACATATTTACAGGTAGGGGCTTCAATAGGAGGCATAAAAATTGGACCTGAGGCAAACATCTTAGGGGTCTACTTTGGACCTAAGGACATGGAGATTGTAAACTGGCAACAAAAATTAACAATCCGTGAATACAGAGTGTTTGCCGGGAATAAAATCCAAGCCTCAAAATTAAAAAGTTTACATCTAGTGTAACCCCTAGGTGGTGCTATCTCAAGAGCTACTACCCCTGCCTGCTTGGCTAGTAGCAGGTTAAGCTGCCTGAGTTCTGAAACGGGTGCCTCCACCCGGAGGTCAGGAGTTGGCAGTGGTCAAGCTAACCTGGGCATAGCCCTCCGGGACACTGTAACCCCTCTTCTTACTAGTGGCCGGAACAATACACAATAATCACTTCTACAATGCCCTGATACACCACATAAGTACCTCACTGTTTGCACTTACCACCAGGGCTTTCCTCTGGCCAGGCCCTGGGGACCCCTGTAAACAAGGTTATACACAGCAACAACAGCAGTACAGTACTTTGCACAAACTGGAATCATAGTCAGGGTAAATGTAAAAAGAGTTAGATCTGAGTTATTTAAGGGACTTGAACAAGGGAGGGCATAATCAGGTTAATTTGCTTAAAGGCTGTATCGCTCAAGCAGTTATGCATGCACTTCAGGGTCCATAAACAGTCACGCCGCTCTGGGTACCCAGATGGAGAATGATGGGCTAGCCAAGAACATTGCAGCTGGTTGGGGCCCTGTGATGGACGAAAACAACATGCACAACACACACTATTTGTAATCTGGAGCCAGAGGGCTCAGTTCGTGAAAAGAAAACAACAAGACAATCAGATGACACACTTTTAGATTAGGTTGTTGTTGCAGGGAGCTACCCTGATGATTACTCACGATACCCAAGACTGGAAACAGGCTGGATGAAAATTGAGACAGCAGGTGGTTAATCTGGAGTGCCAGGAGAAGCAGGGCCCACACGAATCACCGAGGCATCGTTCCTGTTCAAGCGTGGAGCAGGGGGATGATCCCCAGGCAGGTCTCTTGTCGATGGCTTTCTCTGTGCAGCTGGTAGTCTGGCTGGGCCAGTGTGGCAAGGCCCGGCCAAATGGAGACAAATTCGGATACAGTTCATTTTGGGCTGGATACAGCTTCCAGCAAGCAGAACACAGTTCACACAGTGGGAAACCAAATCACGACCCACTAACAACTCACAGCACATTTACATGTAAGGAAATTCTACTGTACCAAGCAAACCGCTCTCTGGTCACGATCGTAAAGTCTCTGCACAGGCCAATCACATTCAGTAAAATCTTTGGTCTTCTTCAGGTATGAGCCTGGTAAAAAATCAATGGCTTATTTCGTTCTCACAAACTTGGATTTAGTCCGAAATAATTCTCTTCTCTCCCTCTCAGGGCAGCAGACAGACATGCGAGGCCACAACTCGGGCCTTTCCACAGTTCTCCCGCACGAAACTACTCAGACAGCTGCTTGACTGTCTCAAGCTGTTGCTTCTTCAGCTCCCAACTTAGATCTGACTCAACTGCCAGCAAGCCTGGGACTTTCCCCAGAATCCAAAACGTTCGGTTGGCTGATCTGTCTGTCAGTCACAACAAAGGCTCCCCCGTCAGATGAAAAAAGGCGCCAAAAGCCCCAAACTACAATTCCTACAGATTTTGACTTCAGACAGCTCCTGTAGTCCAGCTCCATTTTAGGTTCCACCAGCACTGATTGGTCCAATTCGCAGTCCAGGATCAAGATAGTGGAGATAAACAAAATAGTCCTTGCTGCAAAGAAGGCAGGTTAGACAAACTACATTATCATTACCACTCTTAATGATTTTCAGCAAATAGTTACATCTTTCAACAGAGCTCCCTCTCAGATTACTTATGACTGCAATCCAGGCAGCTCTTAAAGAGACAGTACACAGAGGCTATACAGGCACTCTCTGGCAATCACATTTAAACTGCTAAAATGCAGGACACCAGCCTAGCAGTAAGCATTTAGGCAAGCTCAAGGAAGACTTTACAGGAACCCCCATTTGTAGGGAGGTTACACCAGTAAAAACTTTTCTCCTCCCTATTCTTCTATTTGTAAGGACTGTATCCTCCCCATGTCCCTGGAGACTAAACAACATAGGAAGAGGCATCACCAGTAGAAAACAGGAAGTTATTATCCCTCTGTACAGACAGCTAGTGAGACCCCATCTGGAGTACTGAGTGCAGTTCTGGAGACCCAATCTCCGCAAAGACATAGACAGGATGGAAGCTGTCTAGAGGAGGGCAACTAAAATGGTGCAGGGTCTGCACCGGAAGACATATGAAGAGAGACTTAAGGAGCTTAATATGTATAGCCTCGAGGAAAGGAGGGAGAGGGGGACATGATAGAAACTTTCAGGTACCTCAAGGAATCAACAAAGTCCAAGAGGGTAGCATCTTTCAAAAAAGAGTGTGCAAGAACAAGGGAGCACAATTTGAAGATAGAAGGGGCGGCTCAGAGGTAATTTAGGAAGTATTTTTCACAGAGAGGGTTGTGGATGTATGGAATGGCCTTCCAGAGGAGGTTGTGGAGTCAAAAACAGTGGTGGAATTCAAGCATGCATGGGACAGTCATAAGGCAATTCTAGGGGTGGGGTAGAAGAAGTAGGCTGCTGGTTAACTAGGACCTGCAGCTTATCCATCAGGTAGGGAATGGGCAGACTGGGTGGGCCAAGTGTCCTTATCTGCCGTCAAATTCTATGTTTCTATGTTTCTATAGCATATTCTTTAGAACTATTTGGAGCAGCAGACTTAACCCAATAAAGTGAAATAAAACATATGGGTCCATATCACAAGGGGGTCTGGGTATGATACATCCATTATTATTTTTTCACACACCATTTTGGTCCTTCAATATAGTACCTTTAATAAAAGGAATTTCTAAGCCATGGATACTCTGGGAGAAGGAATGGTTGAATGCTTTGATACCAACATGGTCTACTAATAACTGGTCATTCAAAATGCTGTCTGATAAATTTCTGGACTATATTATTACTATGATAAAAAATCAGACTTTGGAAAGTTAAGTTGGAAGATTTACAAACCTTACCAAGACATCTGGTTTATGAACAACTTTTACAATCCTATTTTTCTGAACAAATTATCTTTACAAAGGCACAGTGCAGAATTTTCCCACAAACCATCAAACTGCTCACTGATCCTAGATTTTCCAAATACTTATGGGATGAATGTTGGTTATGATGTCATGGGAAACTTAGTGTCAAGAACAACCATAAACATAAAAAACTGGAGGAACTTTACTGTACCAGAGACTTACGTAACACCATTTTGGAGACACAAGAACACTATTTTTCGAATGTCCCTATGTTGTTTCCTTCTGGACTCTTTTGGCACAGACAGTGCAAGACATCAGCTTCGCCAATATGAACTAAGAAGTTCTAACCTTGGAGCTCTACACTGAAAGATGGAATAAATACTCTTACAGCATGCTACAACTTTTATGTGGCTTTTTAAAATATCACATCTGGCATTCCAGATGCCATTGGACTCTACATCAGCAGTATATTACCCAGCAAGAATTATTAAGAATCATGATGGGACAAGTACAACAAATATATAACAAAGAGAAGACAAGCAAATCTGAACACACATTGGGAAAATTATGGAAGCACTATATGAAGTGGATCAAATAGAAGAAAAACAAGCATTTGTCAATGCCAAATGTCGGGCTGGCATTGGGATTGGCAGTGGCGGAGCTAGAGACACATAATAGGAATGGTATTGAAATATTGGACGCCAACCCCACCCCCACCCTGTAAAGAGCGACAGCCATTGGGGTGTGCCTTTGGGTCATCAGCTATAATGCTCATGGCATTGTACCTCACCCTACCCTGTAGACACTGGACAAGTGTCATGGTGTGCTTTAGGTCGCTGGGCATTATACTTACCCCATTCCATAAGGAAATACGCTGACATGGGTGCAGTATAGGAGTGTGGGGTGAAGTTTGTGGCCGAACAGTGCAAGACACACCAAGATGCCTGTCAGTGGCTGCAGGGTGGGCGTGGGGGGTGGAATGGCATGAGCATTACATCCGATGATCCCAAGTCACAGCCCTGACGCCTGTCAGTCCGTACCGAGTGGGGTGCTGCAGTTGGAAACCCTAACACTGTAGGCGTGTAGTGATAGTTTCACTCTACATTTTCAACATGGGCTGCTTGTCAGGCCACCTCATGAAAAGCGGCATAATCACTTTGTTAGCTGAAACATGGTTTTGCACAGCGGCTGTGTCATTTAGCAACAGAGGGATGAAAACACAGTTTTGGGCAGAATGTGGAGAATGACAACTGTATTGTTCATGAAGAGACGTAAAAAATTGCTACGTTGAAAATCTGGAGCGGCAATAAGAAATATTGATGAAGCAATGAACGTGCATACAAACTGCGCAACAGACGTCCGCAACCCAATTCTTTGTGGGAGTTTTTTAGGTACATTTTCAACAAAGATATTTTGGGACCTCCACTCATGAACAGTAGCGCTGTGATTTTGTTAATCTGCCCAAAAAGGTGATTTCCCACAGCAAGCACGCCATTGTGCACCACAGTTGCTGAAACGCGGTTTGAGCAGGCTGTGAAAAATGCCAGCTGTACTGTTGATAAGGAGGTGTGCACAAATGCCAGTGGTGAAAATCTGGCATGAAAATATTGCAAATTTACGAAGTTACAAGGCTGCGTGGAAACTGCGCAATGCACGCTTGCAGCACAGTTACTTTATGGACTTTCGGCACCAAATTTTCAACATAGGCATTTTAGGACCTCTGCTCATGAACAGTGTCATCGTCATTTCCTCAAACTGTCCCAAAAACTGATTTCGTACAGCGACCATGTAATTCTGCACCAGACGTGCGAAAACACATTTCAGCCAGGATATGTAAAATGACAGCTGTATTGTTCGTAAGGAGGTGTGAAAAAATGCCAATTTTGAACATCTGGAGTGAAAATATTACAAATGCATGAAATCACGAGCGGGCGTGCAAAGTGCACAACGCACACTCGTGAAACACTAACTTTATGGACTTTCAGCCCCAAATTTTCAACATAGGCATTTTAGGACCTGTGCTAATGAACACTATCACTGTCATTTTCATAATGTGTCTCAAACACATACTTTCCACAGCAACCGTGCTATTCTGCGCCAGAACTGCGAAAACACATTTTGGTCAGGATGTGAAAAATGACAGCTGTACTATTCATAAGGAGGTGCAGAACAATGGCAATGTTGAAAATCTGGAGTGAAAATATTATAAATTTGAGAACCTTCGAGCGTGCATGCAAACTGCACAATGCACGCTCTTAACACAGTCATGTTCTTTAGTATCATCACCAAATTTTCAGCATAGGCATTTTAGGACCTCTGCTCATGAACAGTGTAACTGTCATTTTGTAATTTTTCCCAAAGACTGATTTCCCACATCAACTAAGCTTATTCTGCCCGAAGTGCAAAAACACATTTCGGCAGGATGTGAAACATGACAGTTGTACATGTTCATAAGGTGTGGAAAAATGTCAATGCTGAACATGTGGCATGAAAATATTGCAGATTCATGGTTATGAGCTGCAGCATAGTAACCGCGTGACGCACGCTAGAAACAGTAATTTTTTGGATTTTCCCACCAAATTTGCAACTTAGACTTTTTGAGCACCCCCCCCCCCATGAACATTGCCACTGTCGTCTGTGCAGTGACTGCAAAATCACCTTTCGGGACCGAATAATGCCATGACAGTGCAGATATTCATGAGGCAGGGTCCCAAAAATCCCATGTTGAAAATTTGGTGCCAAAATTCCAAAATATGCCTGAGATATGCATCAAAGTTGAAAAAACCCTATTTATTTCATTATACAGCTTACCGGCATTTCCTCAGTTCGCGGTCGGCTTTGAAGAGTGCAGACGTGTTCCCGGTCCAGCGAAGATCGCCGCTCGGACTGGAGGTAGGTATGGGGTGAGGGGGTGTGTGGGAGGCAGGGTGGGCAGAGGGTGGGTGCGGTTGCAGGAGGGGGCAAGGAGACGATGAGGGACCTTTTTTTGTTCACTAGGTAAAAAAAACACATCGCAGGACAGTTTTTTTTTTTACTAGGTATTTGGCACGCTGGGGTGGGCTCTCAGCGTGCCACCTAACTGTTTGGGGGGTGCTACAGCCAGCGAGGGATTGGGCACCCTCGTCGGCACACAACATGGGGGGGTTAATTTGTCGATGGGAATTGGGCACCCTTGTCGACACACAAGGAAAGCGGGGCAAGAGCTAGGGGGACTGGACCCCCGGTATATAACAAATGGCGCTGGGAGTGCTTTATGCCAACGGGGAGTGGGCTCCCCCATCGGCACATACATTGGGGCCAGGGTAAGCTGTCAGGGGGATTGGGCACCCTTGAAGTCGGCAGTTGGGAGGCCGCCTTGTATACAACATGGCCAAGCACGTCGGGAGGTCCGCTGCGTCTGACGAGCTTTGCTTGGATTGCAGCGGACCTTTCCTTAGATGTGCTCACCACATTATGCATGCATGGTGCGGCGCCAGCATGCAGGCTGATTGGGGAATGAGGGACGCACCTACTGATGCGTTTACTGCATTCACTCAACAGTGACCATGTCTCCAAATCTGCACTACTGCAAGATGTTGGCTGCACAAGCGCGCCAATATAAAAAGGAAGAGAAAAAATGAGAGGAAGAAAAGAAAAAGGAAAAACATGGACAGGGAGAATGGAGAAAAAGAAGAGAAAGAATAACAGATAGGAGGGAGATTAATGTTACAACATAAGAGAAAACATGAAGATAAAGAATATTGTTAAAAGAATAACTACATAGGAATCCCCCAACCCCGAGATGACATTGAGACTTTTAGACTACCATCCCTAGTATTGTGTGATTCCCACAATAAAAACTTCCCCTACCCTTTTCGAGACGTGCCATGAGATCTTTAACATCCACCTGAACAACCACCAGTACAGGCAGACGGGACCTCACTTTAACGTCTCATTGAAAAGACAGCACCTCAGAATTACAGCACCTTCCTCATGTTGCACTATAGTGTCAATACTGGAATTTAATCCAAGCTCCTGGTGTGGGGATGGAACCCACGGCCTTCTGATTTTTCAGCTTCAGAGTCGAGTGTGCATACTGCAGAGCTACTGACATTGATATGCCAGAGCAGAAGGCAAATTAGTGGCATGGGGTGGGGGCAGGCTTTAAAATTCTTGAGGGAGGAGACAACCAAGAGCTACATAACATGAGCAGGGGTAACATTACTGCAGTTAGGTCTCGATGTGTGACAGTACTCAAATGGAAGTATAGTCACTCTCATGCAGCAGGAGTAGTAGACAAGATTGATCCAAAGTCCCTTTCCTCCACCACAATACAATGGTACTGTAGGGATTACTTATATGGGACATAGAAAGGGACAGGGGTGCCACTTAGTCATAAGGGGCTACTTGGCATGGGATGGGAAGAGTACAGTAAGTGCCACATAGACACCAGGAAGTACTTTGGGCCAGGACAGGGAGGGGTACCACTTAGACACCAGGAAGAACTTGGCATGGGAAGGGGCGAAGGAGTGGCTGAGAAGGGGTGCCACTCAGACACCAAGGATTACTAGGCATGGGAAAGGGAGAGGGAGAGGGAGGAGATGTCAGTTAGACACCTGGGATTACTTGGCATGGTAAGGGGAGAGGGAGAGGTGTCACTTAGACACCAGGGATTACTTGGCATGGGATGCAGGGGTCCCACTTATGCACTAGGGATTACTTAGGATGAGATGGTGAGATGGAGGGGATGCCACCTAAACATCAGAAAGTACCTGGCATGGGAAACAAAGAGGGAGTGGGTGCCACTTAGACTCCATGGATTACTCAGCATGGGAAGGGGAGGAGGAGGAGGGGGGTGCCAGTTAGACACCAGGAATTACTTGGCATGACAAGGTGAGAGGGAGGGGGTGCCAGTTAGACACCAGAGACCACTTGGCATGGGATGGGGAGAGGGAGGTGGTGTCACTTAGATATCATGGATTACTTGGCTTGGAAAGGGGAGGAGGACTGCCATTTAAACACCAGGGATTACTTGACATGAGAAGAGGAGAGTGAGGGAGAGGTGCCTCTTAGACACCAGAGATTACTTGGCATGGGAAGTGGAGAGGGAGAGGTGCCGGCATGGGATGGGGAGAGGGAAGGGGTGCCAGTTAGATATCAGGAATTACTTGGTATGGGATGGGGAAAGGAAGAGGTGCCACTTATACACCAGGGATTACTTGGCATGGGATGGGGAGGGGGTGCCACTTAGACAACAACAATTACTTTGCTTGAGATGGGGAGAGGGAGTGGGTGCCACTTAGATACCAGAGATTACTTGGCATGGGAAGGGGAGAGGGAGGGAAGGGTTGCCACTTAGGCACCAGAGATTACTTGGCATGGCAAGGGCAGAGGGAGAGGGTGCCACTCAGACACCAGGGATTACTTGGCATGTGAAGGGGAAAGGAAGATGTGCCAGTTATACACCAGGGATTACTTGGCATGCTAAGTGGAGGGGGGGTGCCACTTATACACCAGGGATTAATTACTTGGTGTTGGAAGGGGAGAAGGAGGGAGTTCTACTTAGACACCAGGGATTACTTGGCATAGGAAGAGGATGGGGAGAATGTGCCACTTAGACACCAGGGAGTAGAAGGCATGGGAAGAGGATTGGGAGTTCCACTTTGACACCAGGAATTACTTGGCATGGGAAGGGGAAAGGAAGAGGTGCCACTTATACACCAGGGATTACTTGGCATGCTAAGGGGAGAGGGAGGGGGTGCAACTTAGACACCAGGGATTACTTGGTGTTGGAAGGGGAGAAGGAGGGAGTTCAACCTAGACACCAGGGATTACTTGGCATAGGAAGAGGATGGGGGGAATGTGCCACTTAGACACCAGGGAGTAGAAGGCATGGGAAGAGGATTGGGAGTTCCACTTTGACACCAGGGATTACTTGGCAAGGGACAGGGAGAGGCACGGGACACCACTTAGACACCAGGGAGATGGCACAGGAAGGGGGAGGGAGGGGTTCCACTTAGATATCATGGCACTGGACAGAGAAAGCAAGTGGCTGAGAGGGAGTGCCTCTTATACAGTAACCCTCTCCTGCCAACAGTGAGAGAGGTCTTGTTTACTAGAATACCAAAAACAGAAGAAAATATGTTCCAGGGAGGGTCTGTGGGTGCACTTGTAACTGTTTACTAGAAAGTTAGATCACTGAGCTTATTGATTGGTACAACCTCTGAGAAGTAGGGGGTAGAGATTAGAATGCAAATTGGCTGACAGCATGTGAAGTGTTGAGTGCCAGAGCGATAGAGGGCATAGGTATGCCTTTGGGGTACCCTTGTCTCACGTCACATGCCAGGCCACCCAAGGAGGCAAGGGCCTCCTCACTTGCAGCAGCTGTCTGCACATCCAGTGCAACAGAACTCATTGTCTAAGCATCTGGTAGCCTTCAGGGGCTGACACCAGGGCAGCGGTGATGACTCTGGGAATCTGGAGTCTGAAGGATATTTAGTGTAGATCACCATTAATTCTGGTGAGAGTTTAAGGAGACACTGGAAGCTCATGGGTACCTTAAGGAGCTGCCCCTCAAGGAAAGTTCCTGGCAACCTAGTGGCACACAGAGGGTCCCACCGGAGATGGATGTTCACCTTTCTGGGGAGAGATTACATTCTGCTCCCAAAAGCAGCTGCCAGCTGTGCTGAAGATGGTGAGAGGCCTGGTAAGATAGAGTGTAACCTGCTGACCCTGGCAGGAGATATGCCCATTATTTGTAAAAAGAGTCCCATGCCATTGGAGATGCTGCCTCCAGCAGAGAGTTTAGGGCAACTGCTGAGGCAGGCTGAGGCATGCATGGCCATGTCAGTGCCCAGCACACCAACCAGTGGGAATAAGGAGCTGCTTGATGTTAGGCCCCTGAGTGCAAGTCCCTACAGAGATGATGCCCCCTGTATGCCAGCTGAACAAATGTCATGGTGTAATGGAGTACGTGTGAACCCAAAGTTCTTAGCAAGGTGAGAGATCTGGTAAATTTAGAGACAAGGTATGAAAGGCTCTGATGCTAGGTGTAACCTCAACCATCCGTGAACTGCTTGGAATAAGAGAGGTCATGTGGCTACTGAGGATATGTAGAGGATTCAACCTAAACTAAGCGACCATGAGGTTCTGACTTACTTCTGGGGTCAGGATCTAGCCTGTCTTAAAGAGCAAATCAGGAGGGCAGTTCAGGGACTGGTGTGCCCAGGTGTGTAAACTGTAAATAGTTCAGCGTAGAGCCATCCCAGTGGCACTGCAAGTTGAGACACCTGTGCCTCCTTGCTGCCATGCCAGGGACCTGAGTTCGGGAATGGACTCGAGTTGCGCGGGTGCCGGCCGGGAGATGGAAGATGGGGCATCTGTAGGACAGCTCTCTTCCCTCAGGGAGGGAGGATCCTGTGACCAGCCGCTAGACTGCCACCTGGAGGAATCTGGGTGGCAATGCATGCGTGGTCTTGTAGCATGGGCAAGGGCTGGTGTACAGAGTGCCAAGGGGCCTCCGCAGAGGTGAAGCATGAATGCCGCGCTTATTGCACATCCAGCCATGCCCAGGGGAGAAAATGGAGGTGGAAAATGGGGGAGGATGGCTTTATGAAGCCCACCCACCACTAGTGGCCCACCCAGTCTCAGACATAATGGCAGGAGGAGACTCAGGACAGCTGTGAGTGATTGGACAAGGCTGACTCAGCCACCCAGCCTGCCACTGGAGGCTAAAAATCTATATGGAAAAAAAATAGTCCAGCATACTGATGATAACAACTAATTACATGCCCACCCAGTGGCATGAAGAGTTGAGGCATTGAACAGCTTACCTCCTGCACCACTGGCAATCTGTGTTCAGGAACCAGCATAGATTCCAGGGGGTTGGTGGAGTAGGAGAGGATTTAGTGCCCCAGGGACTACTCTCCTCTTCCAGGGAGGGGTGGCCAGCCATCTTGGCCTCTGACTGCCACCGGAAGGAGGCTCGGAGGTAGTTCAGGTAGTGAGTGACTCTAAGGGTGGTGCCACAGCTCTGCAGGATGGACACATTACAATTTGTCGCCATAACAGGGGTCAAGAGGAGAGCAAGGAAAAAATAGGAGGACAGGCCGCCGGGTTGGGCATCCGTCATCTATGCATCTCTTGTTAGCATAGTTTAAATCAGCCTCCTTTGCCTGTATTTTTAATTTTTAATTTTTAATGTAACCCCCACCCCCCCGTAGGCTTATCTGATTGCCCCGTTTCCTCTCATTTCCACCTTTGGCGTTCCCTAGTTTGTTCACTGCCACAGCCCCTGGTCCATGGTGCTCTCAGATCCTCTGGTGCCCCGAGCCTCCCAAGGCAAGCCCTGTGTTTGTTTTGGCCCAGTTTGGCTTAAAACTTCAAACATGAGTCGCCGGCATTATTTTGAGTTTGCCGGCGATCTTGCATGCACAAGGTGCACTTGATGTGCCGACCACTGGGTTGCAGTCATTCGGGGAGTGAGTCAGTGGTCCCGGTGCCCCTCTTCACCTCAGTGGGGACTGATGACCTCGAGGAGACTGGGCAGGAGCCCCAGCAATATTTTAAAATTAAAGTTTAAACTTGGGGGCGCTCAGAGAGTATGAAAATTAATGAAGGCCTCCATGAATATTAATCAGCTGCTGCCTGCTGCCTAGGAGCACTGTGCTGCAGTGGCAGCAACACAAAAAGTACTTCACACAAATATTTAGGAATGGGCTCATGTGAAAGGGCACTAAAGGGGCTACATAACCAGGCAGCATTTGTAAATATAAAGTAAAAACACTGGCTGCACCAGGACTCTATTTCTGGGGACCATGTCTGGGACTGCAATGTAAGGCATACTAGCAGCCATTTCCTTGATGCTTTGACCCTTTCTGGCAGCCAGTCTCCTTTTTAGGCACCCAAAAACTTTACCAAGGAACTCCTGGGAGAAGGAGGGGGCTAATTCGTGCCCCAATGAGAAATCAGGGACTATTGCTCTCTATGGTTATTGATTGATCGGATTCCCAGGTGAAGATACAAGGACTTGCTGGGTTTCAGTCAGTCTGTTCCTGGGCTCTTCTCGAGTCAGGAGGATTCTGCGTAAGTGGATTTGGACTGTGAGAGGCCTTGCTCAGGCCTCTGTTGGAAATCGCCACTGCAGAAAAGGAATATCCTGAGAAAAGAGAGTGAGAGACTGGACTGATTTCTTCAGCTCTCCAGGTATTGTGAACTGTGCTGTCTGGATTGGAGAGGATTAGTGTTACAGAGACCCTGCACTATATATGGGACTGATCTGATAGAGCTGTGCTGCTGATTGAAAGTTAAACAGTTGCTGCAGAGCAACTGCTTTAAGTATTGGGACTCTGTTTAAGAGATTGAAGAGGCAAAGTGTCTCAGGGGCAGGGCACTAGCCGTGTTCTGTAAATTTGCTGTGTGAACTGAACAAAGTGTCCGAGAGCTGTGTCCCAGCTGAGGCTGAAGAGGAAATGTTGTGGATCCCTTTTAGGATCTGAAAGCACAAAAGGGTGGGCAGGGACCTGTTTAGTTCCGACCCCCCCTGCGGACTGCTGTAGTCTAAGTTCTATCTGATGTTGTTGCTAAGAGGCTAGCACCCGTGGTGAACTGTCACTGTTGTTATCCAGGGGAGTTGTCTGTTGCCAGTTCATTCGCGGATTCAGTGCAGGGACTGCAGGGGATTCCTGCTGCTTGGGAGTCCTCACCCAGAGCCAGGGAGGGAATCAGTTAACCCCTCCCAAGTGGGACCCTCTGTCTCAGGAGGTCACCGGTGCTGGCTGGGGTGCTAGGGCATCTATGGCACCCTTGTGGAGAGAAATGCTGTGGAGCCACTCCTGGGTCTGGGCCTGGTGTGGACCTGCCACCGAGCTCTGCAGTGGGCCAGAAGTAGTGAAGGTGACAAGTGGCCAGATCTTCAATCAAGGGAACAAGCTGCAAGACCTTCGAGCAAGATCCAACCTGCAAAGGGAACAGAGTCCATCCTCCCTTCTGCCCATTGCAGCATGAACTGAGCAGAGCTCCACACTCCAGGACATCTGGAAAATGCTACTGCAACTGCTGTTGAGATCTGCAAACCATGAATACCCAGGACCTAGCTCCTGGAAATAAATCAAGGGAATGTGAATTTGATTTAAACAATTTTCTCCAAGTGTTCAGGGCCCCAACAGCCGGCCAACCCATGGCAACATCCAGGCCTGCAACCAGTGGGTACCCTAGGGACTTCTCAGGGTGTAACACTGGTACCAGTGGGGGTGGGCAGCCAGGGGATGGACTGGCCTACAGGCCCTTATGATTAATATTCTGCCATTTGCCACTAACTCTTCTTTTTATTCCACAGCTACTCCTCATCCAGGTACCCCTCTCCCAGCCCTTATTCCCAGTAAAGCTGTGAGTTTGATTGTTGAAGCTGCTGTGCTAAGACAAGTTCATTGCATTTTGCCTTCTGATGGATTTATGGTATTTGATGGGAAAATGTTGTTGGGGATCATGTGTGCAGGGTGGCTAGTCGGGGAGGTGGGGAGGTGCAGTATCCCAGGGGGCTGTACCAATTAGTTACCTGACCCACTTATAACTTACTTTGGGTGGAGGCACTCTAATAGATTCATGTTCCCCACTGCACGCTCCATCAATCGTTGAAAAGTGGCTGGGGCACCGGAAATCCCTTGTGGCATCCTCATGAACTCATAGAAACCCAGCGGGCAGATGAAGGCCGTCTTCTCATGGTCTTCCAGGGCCATCGGCATCTGGTAGCACCCACTGCGAAGATCCAGCACAGAAAACCACTTGCTACCATTCAGGCAGTCCAAAGCATCTTGAATGCGTGGCATTGTATGCTGATCAGGGATAGTCCGCCGGTTTAAAGTGCGATAATCTACGCATGTCTTTACTGTCCTATTCTTTTTCCTCACTACCATAATGGGGGAAGCATATGGGCTTCTGCATTCTTGTATTACACCAGCAGCTAGCATCTCTTGCAGATGTCGTCTCACATCGTCTGTGTCAGCAGGTGCCAGGTGTCAAGACCTCTCACAAAATGGCCGATCATCATACAGCCAGATATGGTGTTCAGCCCCCTGTACGGAGCCTACATCCCACTCCTTCAAAGAAAACACCTGGTCCTTCTGGGCAAGCTTCTCACTGATCCTCACTTTCCATTCAGCTGGCAACAGGGAGTCACCAAAATCAAACAAGTCAGGCATTACTCTATCACTTTTTCCAGAACTCTTGTTACTGGGTAGCATGGCAGTATCCGCACAATGCACATTAGCCAGGGTGCAACCTCTGTTTACTCGAATCTCCCTGTCAGACACGTTATGAACTTGAACCATTACTCTTCTGGCAAAAGCATGGGCTCTATCAGGCAGAATACTTGGCTTGACCAGCAGTCCCTCGGGCAATTTTCCATCTCCTGGTGCATCCAGCATTAATATTTTACTCTTGACATCCTTTTTTATATGAACCTCTCCCTGTAGGATACACTGGGCATTTGGTGCTAAAATCAGAGACTCAGGATCCTTTTTCCAGACAACTCCAACCGGTTCCTCGGGTTCCATTCTGTCACCACCCGTCTGGGCATCATAGGCCCTGCGGATCAAGGCCGGAATTCTTAGAGCTCTACCAGTCTGGGACCCCTGTTTTTCATAACAGAACTGTGCCAGCCACCCAAACATATGTGCATTAGTTCCAGTCAGTAACGGAACCCCATCATACAGTCCGATAGGGGGACACACTAAGGCCAAGGTCTCCACTTGCTCTGCCACCCCAGCCACAGAGGTGGGAAAGGACATCCAAATTCGGATATATCCAGAGTAGGGGTAGGCCTTTTCACTCAAACCCCAAACATGTAGTCCTTCCAAAGGTTGCAGGGGTACGTTAGACAAATGCTTCTGATACCAGTCCTGAAACATAATTGTCACTTGAGAGCCACTGTCTAACACAGCTCTTGTGGGTACTCCATTCACTTTCACAGTAGTCTCCATGGAGGGACCCACCACTTCGGACCATTTGGTGGCATTGATTGGGATGTCAATCAGGCATTGGCCCTGGTGGCAAAACTTTTCCGGGTGGCTCCCCCTGGTGACCGGGCATAGGTTCTGCAATGCCAGGCCACTAACCTGTGGGTAACTTTTCTCAAGTTCTCTGGCAGGTGACAAGCAGACTAAAAATGTCCATCCTCTCCACAATGGTAGCAGAACTTAATGTCACTTGTGTCCTTGGAGGGAAGGAGGTCTCCTTTCTGTTGGGGCACCTCTGGAGCCCTGTGGGGCTCTTCTTGAACTGGGGGCTTATACCGTTGGGCTTCTGGATCTCCACTTCTATTGGGGGTGAGGGCAGCCCTTTGCAGTTCCCCCACCATCTCTCTTAAGTCCCTTAGTTCTGCTCGCAGGTTACCCTCAATCTGGGTCTCAGGGGAAACAACATGCACTCCCACTCCACTTTTAGGCTCAGGGGGAGCCTGATACAGATCTGGTTCTCTGTAGGTCTCAGTCAATTCCTTAATCAAACCTCTCAACTGTTGAGCCTCATCTGGCTCACTCTTTTCAGGGGTCTGACAAGGGTTCACAGCCCCAGCATAGGGTTCCCAGCCCTCTTCATCAGTTTCAATCTCATGGATCTCTCTCATCAAATGGCAGTATTCTGGAGGGTTGGCCCTTCTGTCTTGCAACTTGAGCTTCAGTAGTATTATGCTCGAAAATCTTGCTGACTTCAATATGTGGTCTAATCTGACCTGGTTTAACTCTTGGGCAGGCATTCCCCCTTTTTGGTGGGCCTTCTGCAAAGCCCTTTCTATCCTGGTGGCAAAAGCAGACAATTTCTCATTTCTCCACTGTTTAGCTGACTTGAATTTCCATAATAAGTCATCTCCAGTTTCTGTGCTGCCAAATACTCCCTCTAAGGCAGAAAGATATTCTGCAGCAGTGGCCTCTGGACTAGTAGCCTGTAGAAATCGAATGGCTTCCAGGGCAGGGCTTCTCAAGCTTTCCATCAAGCGCTTCCTCTTTTCCCCCTCGGCATACTGCCATTCTTGTACTAAAGGGGTAGCATAGTCCATCCAGGTCTCCAAATCATCTTCCCTGAAGGCACTGGGACAGTACTGGATAAAAGTCTCAACCTCTATAGGAATCCAGTTGAATGGGGGGAATTACCATAGGGGGGGTGTGGCTAGTATGGAGCTCTTGGGGGACCTAGGAGATGTACCTGGGAAATGCAGGGGCGTGTGGTCACCTGAGAGGTCTAACACCTTTACCAGTTCCTGAGCAGTTTTCCCTTCTGAGGCTAACAACTTAAGCAGTTTTTCTTTAAAGCTATTGATACTAGGGGACCCACACGGGGTGTCCAGATCACTATGTACGTGAATAACCCTCCATCCCTTCTGGGCACCTTCGAGCAAAATCACAGGGGGCACCTTTTCAGGGTCTATCATGGAACTACATGAAAGTAGCACTTGCAGTGTTTGTTCAAGTAAGCCAGTATATCGCCCCTTTACTTCAACTTTGCCCATACACTTAACATGTTCTACAGTGGACACAATGTCAGCATTTTTAATCCCCAAGGGACATCCAGCAATAGAACAGCCTTTTGGGATTCCATTTCCTCAGCTTCACACCACCCCATCAATTTGTGCACCATCAACTTAAGGGGGTCAAGTTTCAACCTGGGCGTGGTACTCCCCTCCATTTTTTCCTTTACGTTAAACATAATGGGGTAATTCCTTCACGTGGCCACTAGAGGATGCTAATCCCAGCGGTGCCTCCAAGATGTAACCCCCAGGTGGCACTATCCCAAGAGCTACTACCCCTGCCTGCTGGACTACCAACAGGTTGAGGGGCCTAGGTTCTATGGCGGGTGCCTCCACCCAGTGGTCAGGGTTTGTGATGGTTGGTCTAATTTGGTCACAGCCCTCTGGGACACTGAGACCCCCTTCTAATCCCTCTAATGATCCCCCACAATGCACAGGAATTACAGTACCTATGCCCCACATGTACACACGGTTCAATCATAAGGTACCACTTACCCTCGAGACTGATTCCAAAGTTCGTCTCGGAGGACCCCCTGTAAAATAAGGTTAATCAACGTGCACAAACCAGTGTAATGCCTGCTATATAGGTACTGACACTTCAGACAATTTAAACTCAATAACATAAAATCTGGTTTATTTAGGGGGAATGAAACACGGGAAGGGGAGATCAAGCTGATTGGCAGAATTAAATCACAGTACTGTGCACTCATACAGGGTTTTAAAAGTCACACTCTGGGTACCCAGGTTGGGGGCTAGCCAGGTCCATTGCCCGGGGTTGGCCGGCAGGTGCAGATGGATAGGGCCCTGTAGAAAAAGATATGCACAACACCCAATTGTAATCCGGAGCCGGATGGCTCAGTCCTTGAAGAAATGAAACAATGAAAATTAGATGACACACTGGTGATTGTTAACAGGTCGCAGGGGAATGCCCCTGATTTGTACTCACACTACCCCAAGCTGAGAACCTGACGCAGATGGTTGTTCTGGATTGCCAGACAAACAAGGCATGGAGATGAGATTCTACTGGCCAGGCCCAACTGCTTTAACTAGCAGATGGATTTAGTCCGATTAAATTCAGTTCAGCTCTCAGCTTACACCACATGGTGAAAAGAGAATTGGAATAGCTATCCCTCACAAGCATTCAACACATTTATACGTAAAGGAAATTACTATACCAGGCAGCTGCTCATAGGTCCCGATCGCACTTACTGCAAATACCCCGGAGTTCACACAGCAGCTTCAGTTCCTGACAGACCGAGCGAGATTCAGCAATTTCTCCAGTCTTCTACAGGGTGAGCCTGGTTTCCATGTTTTTAGCCTTACTTCCTTTCAGACACCTCGGATTTAGTCTGATTCAAGCTTGCAATGGCAACTGACCAACTGCAGGGCCCTCATGCGCTTTCCACGTGAAACTATACTCCGCAGAAGCACAGAGCTTCTTCTTTCCTCACGGTCACAACTGATCTGACCTCCCAGTCGCAAGGCAGAGCATTCCCTTCAGGCGCCACCCTATCCAGTTGGTGGACTCAGCTGTCAATCATTCCAAAGCTCTCTCGGTTGGTGCAAAAAAGGTGCCAAGGTCCAAAACTACACTTCCCAGAAGTACTAGCTATACATTTTCATTGTAAGCTGGCTCCTAGGAGAGTCCGAATTCTGGTTGGTCCAAACAGTCTCCATGTTATAGCTCCCCTAATCCCATTGGCCCAGCACAGCAGTTTAGGTCCAAAATGGAGGGGCGACACACACACACAAAGTCCCATCTGCAATAAAGGCAGGTTAGACAAACTACAATATTACTAATACTTTAGCTGGTTACAGGCTAACAGTTATATCTTTCAGATGGGCCCACTTTATGCTTTCAGCGACCACAAAAAGGTGCGATTACTCCGCAGTTCAGGTGGGATTCGAGCAGGGAAACACCAGCCCCCCGGGAAAAGCATTAGTTATGCCTGCAAACACACAGCTCTTAAAGAGACAGTATGTGGAGGCTCTACTAGCACTCACAGTGCTATTCTAACAACTTAAATGCCAAACGCCAGCAGGCAAGGGGAACACTTAAGCAAGCTCCTAGGAGGCTTTTAGGAACCCCCATTTGTAGGGGGGTTACACCATGAATGGGTGAAAATTTGGCCAGGACACCAGGGAAATTCCCCTACTCTTTTCGAGAAGTGCCATGGGATCTTTAACATCCACCTGAGCTACCACCAGAAAAGGCAGATGGGGCCTCGGTTTAACGTCTCATCTGAAAGACGGTACCTCAGGAGTGCAGCACCCCCCTCATGCTGCTCTGCAGTGTCAGTATTGGGATATTAACCCAAGTACCTGGTGTGGGGATAGAACCTACAGCCTTTTGATCTCCCGGCTTCAGAGGCAAGTGTGCTACCTGCTGAGCCACTAACACTGGCAGTTTAGGAAAGAATCCCTAATTGCCACCGTAGCAGGACCCAGGCCCTTTAACCTGTACCAGGGTCAACAGGCAGGGGAAGTAGCCCACTGGCACACAGCACCTGGGCTACATTAAGGAGAATCCAGACATAGCTACTTAGTAAGTTAGGTAGTGTTTTAACATTTTTAAGCAGTAAGTAATTAGTGTGACTAGCATCGAGGTTTTGGGAAAAAGATTTAGGTAGGGGTTTAAACTGAGTAAGGGTAGGAGTCAACTTTTTTATTTTGAGTGCAGAATTGCTGTTTTTATTCCAGAGAACTTTCATACTCATCTAGTGCTGCTTCAGCAGTGTTTGTGCCAAAGAGGATCAATTGGGAAGAGGAAATATCTGCAGCGTGATTGAGTTATCTGACTGGGAACCAGTGGCAGAGGGTCTCGGTTGTGACGGGGGGAAAGTCAGTAGGAAGATCACACGGTGTCGTGCGGAGCCCTGAATTCTAGCTGTGTGGCTGCGACTGCTGGGAATTGCTGGTAACACCAAGGCAAACTTGTTGCTGTCATGGGCCAGGAAGTTTTTAACAACTGAGCCTGGCAGTAACATGTTAATGCTGGACAGTGAGTGGAGTACAGTGGGGTGCCGAAAAGGTACTGGCCCTGAGGCGTTTGCCTTGTGTGGATTGTTTCATGTAACCTGTGGACTACTTCGTGGACTGGCCATGATATCAGGTTTCCTAGAAATGGTATCCGGTGGTCTTTAGCTACATATCTGCGGTTATCCCCTTCCCCGTGGACCTTCTGTAAGTACTGTATACTTTTCTTCAGCAAGATGTGGTGAGAGCACGTCCCAAAGGAGTTCTGTTACTGAACTGTAGAACCAAAAGTTGTTGCACTCCATAAGAAGTAAAGTAGGCTTAAGAAATTAATTAAATTAGCATTTATTTAAAGCCTGGACAGTTACCAAATGGATCACTACCCCAGCTCTTCACCTTCATACAAGGCATCCTGTTTCAGAACTGGCTGGTAAGATGTTTCTCATTCTCAGAAGACAATAGTGAGAGCATCTTCTGTGCCTGGTCATTCATCCCTCAGTCAGCAGTGGTGAGCACTGCTGTGATCTTAAACTCTACTGCTCCTCTTTCGATTTTGGACTAAATTAATTTAAAACCATAAACTTAAACAGACTTTGTTGGTTGTCCTCTGGTTTTGGAAAAACAGCTGGATTCTCCTCTGTTTTTAAACACTTAACTTTGTTAGGAGTTATTTGTTGGGGTGGTGAGTGGGGTTAGGTAGAGAGTGTGTGTGTGTGTGTGTGTGTGTGTATGGTGCAAGAGTGGTTAGGATTGTTCTTTTGTAATTTAGTGTGTGGATGTTGGATGTATGGTTAGGTTAAATTAAATTTGGGTTTTAAGCTTTTGGTGAGTTATACACTGTATGTCTGATTAGGATGTGTTTAAGACCCAGACCCTTCTGTATTACCTACATGGCATCCCTGCTGCTTGACCTCTTCTCCCCCTCCCAGCTGTAATGTTGAGACATTGCTGGGAGGTGGGTATTAATAGGAGACAGAATAGTTGGTGGCAGGGTGCTGTGGGTACAGTGGAGGTGAGCAGTATAGGGTGGATAGGAGAAGGAGGTGTCCTGGGGTTAAATGGAGACGGGAAAGAGGCCCGACGTGTTTGGTATCCATCTCCAGGGTTCCCACCACATTGAGTGGGCAGATAGCTAGAGGGCCTGCAGTCTCCACTGGTCCCCTGCAGGCTGTGCTATGCAACAACAGATTGATGAGAAACAAGACAACAATTATGGTTGACTTGATTTCCTCAGTCAATCTGGCTTGCATCACCAAGACTTGGTTGGGAGATGGTGTGGGTCCAATTCAAGAGGTGTCGGTCCCCACCAGGTACTCAGTGGTGCATTGCCAGAGGAGGGATTGCAGGGGTAGGCGTGTGACCACCTGTTTTAGATCCAGCTTGTACTTCTCTGTGCACCCAGTGGAGTCTACATGATCATTTGAATGTGTGGCAGTGTGTGGGGATCCAGTTGTAGGCTGCAGGATTCTCCTTGTTTACTGTCCTCCAAGATGGAGGGGGGAGAATTTCTGCAGGAGGTCAATGACTTCATTGCCGACAGGGTGTTGGAGTCGCCTAGATGGTTGATTCTGGGTGACTTCAATGCCTGGATTGATGATGAAGCCTCGCTTTTTGGAAATGACCTCATCCAGTTGATGACATCACTGGACCAACACTATCTGTTGCTTCTGCGACTCATCACCACGGCCACATCTTGGACTTGGTATTCTCATTGGGGCTTGGGGCCACTGACCTCAAGACTGATCGGGTCACGTGGTCCAATCATTGCATGGTCGAGTTCTCGTTTGGGGGCCCCCCTGATAGTACCTCCCCTGTCGAGATGGTCCACTACCACCCATTAAGGAGATTTTCCCCAGAGAGACTTTTGTCGGTAGTTGATTTTTCTGGTGTGAGTGCCGCATGTGAGAGTGGCATGAGTGATGTGGTGGCAGCCTATAATTGGGCTGTCTCCAGGGCACTCAATGCCATTGTACTGATCTGTATATGACCTAAGTCTTCACGCCTGAGACCCCTATGGTTTGATGGGGCTCTCAAGTAGATGAAGACCAGGGATCGGAAGTTGGAGCATTGCTTGTTGAGGACCTGGTCCATGGAGGACAAACTGGCTTGAGGAATCACTACGGTGATTACCAAAGGGCAGTCGACCATAAGAAGGCAGAGTTCCTGTCCAGGGAGATTGCCGCAGGGAGGAACAGACCAGCTCAGCTCTTTTGGACTGTGGACAGACTACTTCATCCAGTCTATTTACAGCCGAAAAGGGCATTTTCAGACACAAAATGCGAAGAATTTGCTCTGTTCTTCTCTGACAGGGTATCCTCTATTCAGTCTGGGATCTCACCAGTGGAGCATAAGCAGAACTGCAGTAGATGGCCTGGTAGGAACAAGGGCACTCCTTCTGAAGACCCTGTCATGTGGAGTTCCTCAGGGTTCGATCCTACCCCCGATGTTGTTCGTAGTGTACATGCTGCCCCTGGGCGAGCTCATTAAACGTTACAGTCTGGGTTTTCATTGTTACACAGATGATACCCAGCTGTATATGTAATGTGCCCCCAGAACAAATAGTGCTATCGAACTGCTGAATAAGTGCCTGGCCGAGATCCAGGGCTGGTTGTCCTCTAACTGGCTAAGGCTGAACCCTGACAAGATGGAGGTACTGGTGATCAAGCCTGGTCACGGGCATGATGGGGTGCCTCCGGGGTGGCAACAGGGCTGTTCCTGGGGGTCCACCCCATTGATGGCATCCTCTAGGATGAGAAATCTAGGCATCATCCTTGATAACAGGCTGACACTTGATGCTCAGGTGTTATCTGTTGTCCAAAGTGGTTTTTACCACCTAAGGAATGTCGCCCGGATTAAACTCTCACTGGTGCATGCCTTTGTGATGTCCAGGCTGGATCACTGTAATGCTCTATACTTCGGGGCCAGTGGAGGGATCCTCCACCGACTGTAGCTAGTGCAGAACACAGTGGCCAGGTTGATGACGGGCCTGCCTGGGTCTTGTCATGTGAACTTGGTCCTGCTACGTCTGCATTGGCTGTCTGTCAGGTGGAGGATCATCTTCAAGGTGGGCTTGCTCACCTATAAAGCCCTATACTGCTCAGGCCCTGGCTATCTGTCTGACCTCCTTACTCCTGCCATTCCGGTATGCTTCCTCCATTCCTCCCCAAGGGCTTCCTAATGGTTCTGAGGGCCAGGCTAAAAACCACCGGTGACCACTCATTTGAAGTGATTGGCCTGATCCTCTGCAACTCGCTTCCCAGATCACTGAGGAAGGCCCCATCGGTGGAGGTATGTAAGAGGGGTATGAAAACTCGCCTGTTTAAGAAAGCCTATCCTGGACATTGATATCCGAAAACTGATGGTGATTTTAATAGTGATTCATTTATTACTTTAGTTACTAATTTATTGTATTTTATACCCTGTATTTCTATACCCTTTATGTTTGCATGTCTGTTTTTTAACACTGCCTTCTCAATGTATTTTCTGTAAGGTGCCCACAGCATCTGGGATTGGGCACCATATAAATAAATAATTACTTACTTACTTTACTTGCTTAATGAAGCCCGCATGTTTACAACCCCTGCTGCTGATTGACTCCGGGGTGGGAGACTGAATGTACTGATTTGGGGAGGATAATGGCCCTCCCCCTTCTGGCCCCACCATGGGGGAAATCCATGTGTAACCCCCCCTATAAATGAGGGTTCCCAAAAAGTCTGCCTTGAGCTTGCATAAATGCTCACTGCCAGGCTGGTGTCCTACATTTTAGCGGTTTAAATGTGGTTACCAGAGCCTGTATAGCCTCTGTGTACTGTCTCTTTAAGAGATGCCTGATTGCAGCAAAAGTAATCTGAGCGGTAGCTCTGTTGAAAGATGTAACCATTTGCTGAAAATCTTTTAGAGCGATAATGATAATGTAGTTTGTCTAACCTGCCTTCTTTATAGCAAGGACTGTTTTGTTTGTCTCCACTATCTTGGTTCTGGACTGCAAATTGGACCAATCAGTTCTGGTGGGACCTAAAATGTAGCCGGACTACAGGAGCTGTCTGGAGTCAAAATCTGTAGGAACTGTAGTTTGGGGTTTTTTGCACCTTTTTTGCAATTGAAGGGGGGAGCTCTTGCTTTGACTGACAGCCAAATCAGCCAACCAAACCTTTTGGATCTTGGGGAAGTCCCGGGCTGCTTGTAGTTTTCAGTTAGTTCTGAGCTGGAAAGTGAAATGAGAAGAGCTCAGGTGTATTTAGGGCAGCAATCCTGAGTGAATTTGCATGGGAAAACTGTGAAAGGGCCGAGTTTTGGGCTTGCATGTCTGCTAGCTACTCCTGAGAGGGAGAGAAGAGAATTATTTTGGACTAAATCCAAGTTTGTGTGACTAAAGTAAGCTACTGAAGTGGACCAGGCTCAACCTGAAGAAGACCGAAGATTTTGCTGAATGCGATCAGTCTGTCAGGAGTTCCAGCTACCCCTAAGCTCCCGGTGTGTGCACAGACTTTGCGATTGTGACCGGGGAGCGCTTAGCCTGGTACAGTAGAATTCCCATACATGTAAATGTGCTATGAGCTGCTTGTGGGTTGTGAGTTAGTTCCCCACTGTGTGAACTGTGTTCTGTTTGCTGGAAGCTGTATCCAGCCCAAAACGGACAGCATTCAAATTTGTCTCCATTCGGTCTGGGCCTTGCCAGACTGGCTCAGCCAGACTATCCACTACACAGAGAAGCCATTGACGAGAGACCTTCATGGGGATCAGCACCCTGCTCCATGCTTGAACAGGAACAATGCCTTTGTGACTCGTGTGAGCCCTGCTTGTCCTGGTATTCTAGATCAACCACCTGCAGTCTCGATTGTCGTCCAGCCTGTGTCCAGTCTTGGGTATCGTGAGTAAATACCAGGGTAGCTCCCTGCAACAACTGCTTAATCTGAGTGTGTCATGTGATTGTCTTGTTGTTTCGTTTCCTTTACGAACTGAGCCCTCTGGCTCCGGATTACAAATATTGTGTACTGTGCATGTTGTGTTTTCCATCACAGGGCCCCAACCAGCTGCAACC
Organism: Neoceratodus forsteri; assembly: GCA_016271365.2. Classification (NCBI taxonomy): domain Eukaryota; kingdom Metazoa; phylum Chordata; order Ceratodontiformes; family Ceratodontidae; genus Neoceratodus; species Neoceratodus forsteri. The sequence continues at coordinate 96,486,700 of JADMNL010000023.1, read as the reverse complement.
CTGGGCAACAGTCCTGGCTAGCCCATCTCTTCTCCACCTGGGTACCCAGAGGTGTGACTGTGTGGGGGGACTCAAAGCGCATGCATAACTGCTTGATTGATATAACGTTTAAGTTAATTAACCTGATTTTGCCCCTTCCTTGTTCAAGTCCCCTGAATAAATCAGATCTAACTTTTTCTGCATGCAATCTGACTGTGGTTCCAGTTTGTGCTCAAAGTACTGTACTGTTGCTATTTGCTGTGCATACTGTAACCTTGTTTTACAGGGGGTCCCCAGGGTCGAGCCAGAAGAACCAGCCCTGGTGGTAAGTGCAAACAGTGTGGGTACTTGTGTGGTGTACCAGGGGTATTGTGAAAGTGATTATTGTACAGTGTTCAGGCCACTAGAGAGGAAAGAGGGGGGTTACAGTGTCCCAGAGGGCTGTGCCCAGGTTAGCTTGACCACTACCAACCCTGACCTCTGGGTGGAGGCACCCATTTCAGAACCCAGGCCCCTTAACCTGCTACTAGCCAAGCAGGCAGGGGTAGCAGTCCTTGGGATAGTGCCCCCTAGGGGTTACACATGGGCAACTTGTCCCCTGGTGGGGAGAGGAGAATGCTGGTCATGGGCAAGGGGGGCAGAGCTGACAACCTGTCCCCCTCCCTGGAAGAAAAAAGCCATATGGAAAAGAAACAACTAATCACTTTGCAGTGTGGCTTTATAACTCTGCTGACAGAAAATGTAGGATAGCAGACCCATGAGAGTATTTTGGTTTTCAATGTTGCGAGAGACCCTCCGTTGAGCAGCTGTCACCTTGCCCCTAGACACACAGGGTATCCCTCTGCTATGTCTGGTGCCACTGATGGCAAGAGAAGTGTAGCCCAGGGACCACCCCTGCCTGTTGGTCCTCAAACAGGTTAAGAGGCCTGGGTTCTGCTACGGTGGTGGTCAGGGGGTTCTATCCCAAAGTTATAGTAAATAATGTGGTGCCTCCACCCAGAGTAAGTAGCCAGTGGGTCAGGTGACTGCCTGGTGCAGCCCCCTGGGATGCTGCACTTACCCACCTCCTCTATCAATCACCCCGCACACTGGATAACCAACAGTTTCTCAACATATTAAACAATGTACACTTTACAGTTTGCAATCACAAAATACCCCCACACAGTAATTCCAAACAGTAAAACACAGCCTTATTGGGGGGTAAGGGCTAGGAATGGGGTACCTGGACAGGGGATAGTTTTGGAAAGGAAGTTGGTTAGATGAAATAAACAAAGTGATAACAACAAGGCCTGCAGGCCTAACCATTCCCAGCTGCCCACCCCCACTGGTACCAGTGTTATGTCCCAAGGGTCTTTTTGGGTATCCACTAGATGCAGGCCTGGATGGTGTTGCAAGTTGGCCAGATGTTGCGGCCCTAAAAACTTGAAGAATTATTAGTAATTTGAATTGAACACTGTCTTTGGGATCCAGGGCAAGCCCTAAGTACTCACAGTTTGAAGATTCTCAGAAGTCTCAGACTTAAGAGGCTCCATTGGTCCGAAATTGATTGGTTTGGCTCTCAGAGGGTACAATATTTGGAAAGCAGAAAAAATGTCTTGAGGCCTCGATCTTGACTGAAGGTCTAGCAGCTTGTCCCCTTGATTGAAGGTCTGGCTGCTTGTCACCTTCAGCCTCTTCTGGCCTGTTGTAGAGCACCAACGCAGGTCCCACCCAGCCTCAGAAGGCCCAGATCCGAGAGTGGCTCAACAGCCCAGCTCCCACAATGGGTTGCAGGTGCTCTAGCACCCCAGCAAACGCCAGTGACCCCCTGAGGCTAGCAGGCCCCACTCAGAAAGGGTTGACAGGTACCTACCCTAGCTCTGGAGAGTGCTTCCAGAACCGGTAGAGATCACTCTTTTCCTGCACCAATACAGCAATCCCAGGGGCAGCCAGGTAACTTTTAGACTTCGCGCTGCGGGGCCATTGAGCCACTTACTTCCAAGCTTTAAGCAACATTTTCTCTTCACACTGGGATGCACAACAATGCAGAAATTCTAAGGCATGAACACACCTGCTGCACATCTGCTCAAACAGTCTCTCAATTTTGACCCAGCCTCCAATGCAGCTTTAGCTGGCCCTCGGCTCTCAGCAGTTTTCTCCAGTCCTCAAAACAGCTTTCACTCAACCCAGCTGGCACCTAGTTCCAGGGACTTTCAAATTCCCTATGCAACTTTACAAAGTCCCAGCAGCTGTATAGGATTTCTACAGCAAGTAATTTATCTCAAATAAATGGTACAGTCCAAAATACATGGAGTGTCCTCACACCAGCTCAGTCTATCTCTCAGACAGATTTCACTCTTCTCTCTCAGCATCAGTTCCCCAGCTTAAGTCCTGTGGAAGGCCTTAGACAATGTAGACCTCTCAGCACAGATCCCTCCTGACTCAATAGGAGCCTGGGCAAGACTGATCCAAACTTCCCAAAGTCTCCGGGATTTCTCCCCACGGTCCTGATCTCTGATTGGATGCCCTTCGTTATCTATCACAAGTATCCACAGTGATCAGCCCTCTTTGGTCTCTCATTGGTGGAGGTCACTTGGTGCCTGAAATAGTTAAATGCCTCTCCCAGGAGTCCCTTCTCACAGTCTTTGGGCACCCAGACACCTGACTGGCTGCTATAAGAGGGTCAAAGCACTATTAAAGTGGCTGCTCCCATGTAGTCCCATAGCAGTCTTTATACTGATTCAGCCCAGGAGAACGCTGGTTATTTTCAGTAAACCCCCAGGCTTGTAGCCCCAACTTTTCTCTTTTCAACGAGCCCACTCTCAATCATTTATCCCCAGTACTTTTGCCATCACTGCCGCCAAAACTTAGTCTCCCCAGGCAGCAGGCAGCAACTCACTAATATTCATAGTTACTATTGAATATTCATTAGCCCTCATACTTAGCCCCGATCTAAACTCTTTAACCGTGACCTCTAGAGGCTTCTCATAAGCCTCCTTGAGGTCACTGATCCCTAATAAAATGCACCAGGGTACTGGGATCCCCAAAACATTCCTCGATCGACCGCAAAATCAGCGGTCAGCACATCAGAAGCGCACCTTGCACATGTGCGACCACTCACATGCTCCAAAGAGCAGAAGAAGGGTGTGGCGGCTCGTGACTCAGTTTTCCAGCCCAAATGGGCTGGAATCAACCAGAGGGCTGCATGGGAAGCCTGGGGATGCCAGGAGATGCACAGGAGAATGGGAGAAGATGAGGCGACTTAGGTTAAGCCCCCAGAGGGGATTGCAGAAGGTCATATTTCTTTATATGCAAACCCATCACCATTTTAGGGTAACTAAAATGGTGAAGGGTCTGCATCAGAAACCCTATGGGCATCGACTGAAAGACCTCAGTATGAACATCGTGGAAGAGAGACGGGAGAGGGGGATATGATAGAGACATATACAATACCTCACTGGGGTAAATAAGATATAGAAGGGGAGCATTTGTCAGAGGAAAAGATGCATGAGAATAAGGGGACATGCAATGATGATGAGAAGGTCAATTCAAGAGAGATGTGAGGAAGTACTTCTTCACTGAAAGAGTGGTGGATTTCTGAAACAGTCTCCCCAGTGGTGGGCTTCAAGCATGCATACGACAGACACAAGAGAATCTTAGTGGAAAGCGGGGTGGGGGAGCCAGAGACCGTGTAGTGTCTGTGGTGACAGTATAGGCAGCAGGCAGGACAAAAATTGGCACACTAGGTGAGCCAAGTGTAAGAGGGATATCTCTGTCATGCACACCCTGCGCCCTCTCACACCCTGACCTATATTGAGGTTGGCCTGGGTTCTTTTAGATGCAGTACACAATATTATTTATTTATTTATTTATTTATTCAATTTTGGTAACCAGGTAGGCCCACTGAGCCCCGAATGTCCCTTTTTCAGGGGTGACCCGGAATTAGTTACAGAAGGATACAAGTACAGTAATGGAATAAGGACACAGTGCAGAATAACATATGAGAGAATCAAGTACATGGATAAACAGTGCTGACCGACATTGAGCCAAACTTAGTTACACAAGAAGACAATTACAGGAATAGGCAATGATAGCAGTGTTGCAATCAAGAGAGAAGGTAATACATAATACAGCAGTGCATGGCTTAGGCTAGCAAGGACCTGGCCTTTGAGTTTGGGTATGTCCCTTTATTGACAGGAGCAGACACTAACTTCTAGTAAGTGAGCACTTACAGAATATTCCAAGGGAAGGGGCTTCCTGAAGGAGGGGAGGAAGCTTATTCCATAGGGCAGGGGCAGAAATGGCAAAGGATTTGCTGCCAGCAATGGTTCGAACCCTAGGTTTATCTAAGAGGTTAAACCCAGAGGTTTGAAGGGTATGTGGTGAGTGCTTTTGAACCAGGCGACTGGCCAGGCTATCTGGGGAACTGCAGCGTAGGAGCTTGTAAGCATTGCAAAGCAGGGGGTACTGCAGGCGACCGTCTAGTGAGGGCCATTGTAGGGAAGTAAGGGCTTCGCAGTGGTGCCATCTTTTGTGAGACTGTGATGCAAACCGAGCTACTTTGTTGTAGAGAACTTGTAGCCTGCTCATCTCCTGTTTAGCCAACCCCTGAAGTATAGGGGCAGCAAAGATCAGTGTAGGAAGGAAGAGGCTGTTGGCAATGGTGATTCTAGACTCGGGGATGAGTTGGTCATTCAGGTGGTACAGCAGGCCCAGTTTGCTGTGCACCGTTTTGGTTACCTGGTCTAAGTAAAACTTGAGGGTAAACCCCTGTTCCAGGGTTAACCCCAAGTATTTGAGAGAACTCACTACCTCGATGCAGCTGCCTGAGGATGAGGTCAGAGGGAGTAAGGCACTCTTCTCTGGGCCAAGGTTTCTCTGTCCAAATAGCATTGCCTTGCTTTTTGTGGTGTTTAAAATCAGCTTATTCTCAGTAAGCCAGGGCTCTAACTTGGCAAAGTCAGCTTGCAGATAGGGTCCCAGATCAGATGGGTTGCTCGCGGACCAATAGATTACAGCATTTTCTGCATATTGAACAACCGAGCTGCCACCGCAGTGGGATTTAAGGTCATTGACAAATAGCGAGAAGAGGAGGTGGCCTAGGATGGAACCCTGAGGCACCCCCTCACTTAGGGGGAGTGGATCTGAGATCACACTCTTCCACCTGACCTGCTGGGAGTGACCAGATAGGTAGCAGGTGAACCAGGAAAGCAAATGCTGATCCTGGCCAAAAGAGGCCAGCTTGGATAGCAGGAGTTTGTGGTCTACCAGGTCAAAGGCTTTAGAAAGATCAATAAAAACAGCTCCTATGGGGAATCCTTTGTCTATGGCCCCTAGGACATCAACTGAGAATTTTATGAGGGCTGTATCAGTGCCATGGTTCTGCCTAAAGCCGTGTTGTGTGGTGGCTAGCAACCAGTTAGCCTCAAGGTAGTCACGGAGTTGACAGTACACTCGCTTTCCTGAATCTTGGCCAGAGCACAAAGCAGCGAGATTGGCCTGTAGTTACCGATGGATTCCTTAAGACCCCCCTTGGGGATAGGGACCACAACAGCCTGTTTCCAGGTATTGGGTACAGTACCTTCAAGCAGGGATCTGTTGATTAGCCATGTGATAGGTAGAATGATGGCTGGTGCTGCCGCCTTTAGTAATTTAGGGTAGATGCCATCGGGTCCTCCAGAGCCTTTGGCTTTGATGGTCTTTAAAAGAGGGAGTAGCTCCTTGACCTTAACTAATCACAGGTGAAAGAGCGGCCATGCGGGGCAACGTGCCTCAGAGCAGGGGGGCACAGAAGGGTAGGTGTAAGGCTGGACTTGTAGCCATCAGGTTGGTGAAGTAACTGTTGAAGACAGTGGCAATTTCATGGCCATCATTAGTCATAAGGCCATTGATTTCAATAGGGCCGAGGGAGGGGTTCTTGTTGCCCTTTGTCAGGTCATTGATGTGGGACCAGAATGACCGAGGGTTGGCCAGAGTAGTTTGCTGGAGAAGCTTGACATACTCTCTTTTTGCCATCTTAGTGGTAGATTTGCACTCATTCCTTAGTTTATTGTAGGACACAAGGTCTGCAGGCAAGGCAGAGTATTTGTAATGATTCCATGCCTTGTGCCGGTTCACCATCAAAGATATGAGCTCTGTGTGATCCATCTATGGCAGCTACCTTTTGTACAGTTTCCTAAATGGGGCAAACAGGTTAGCTGCAGAGCTGAAGGAGTCCTGGAAGAACTCCAGGGCTTCGTCTAGTGTTTGGAGGTGCCATATTGGGGTCCAGTCAAGGTTTCTGAGGTACGCATTGAAGGCATCCTCTGAGAATTTGGAGTAGTCTCGAGTAGAGAGCATCCTAGGAGGGACCTCGGGGGAACAATTTTTACAGATGCAAAAGATGGGTGAATGGTCGCTAAGAGCATCAGCCATGATACCAGCAATCAGAATGATGGAGGGGTGAGACACCGGAGCCCAGTCGAGGGTTGTGTGGTTCCCTGTTTTGTAGTTGGCCCTGGTCTTTTCGGAGATGACTTGTTCCAGGTTAGCATCTAGTAGTGAGGCCCAGAGGGTCTGCTCCAAGTCCTCTGCCCAATTGAGATTGAAGTACCCCAGGATCAAGAGTTCCAAAGAGACCGCATCGGCAAGGGCCTTAGTAATAGTTTCCAAGGCTTGGAGGGCCATCTTCGGAGGGTGGTAGAGGCAGCCGACCATCAGGTGTTTTGTGTTGCCAAGGATAATTCTAATAAAGACTGATTCACTGCCAGAGTGATCAGTACCGGGTAGGTGGGCAAAGGCTACATCAAGGGAGTCCCTGGCATATATGAGTACCCCACCCCCTCTTTTGCCCTCCTGGACCTTGCGGAAGGAAGTGTAGCCGGACACTGCCACATTGTGAGATAGGGTGTGAGACTTAAGCCACGTTTCAGACACAGCCAGTACGTCTGGGTTGTAGAGAGACATCCAACCCTGAACCTCCTGTATTTTTGGACAGAGGCTACAAACATTCATGTGGGCAATTTTTAAGCCCTTGGAAGATGCCCAGTGCAAGTCATGGGGGAGCCTAGAGTGATGTTGGCGACAGGAGGGCCAGGATTAAGTTCAATGTCACCTGCTAGGAGCCACAGAAATGAAAGAAGAAATAGAGCTTTTGGGGAAGGGGGAGCAGACCCCCTCTGCGGTGTTTTGCGTGGAAATGAAGGGCCAGGTAGCAGGCACCCTTTTTAGTGAATATATAGGACACAAAGAGTGATCGCACTCTCTGTTCAGTTGGATAGCCTGGTATGATGGGAGGGGAGTGGATGTGATGACTCAGATCCAGGTACCCAGTCCTGGGGAGGCACATAAGACTGTCAACCCACGCTAGAGACAGGATGTATAGAGATACCAGGATAGGGGCTCTCTAAGATAGCCCGGGTTGGTGCTTCCATTTGGGTATGTGGGAGTGAGCGGGGTGAGTGTGGGAGCCTGCAGGACCAAGGGGTGGCATTTTGTCTTTGGGAGATAATTGAGGGCAGGAGAGAAAATTAGACAGACTAGGTAGAGTGGGACTAGGAATAGGTCCGTGGAGAAATTGTTTTCAGCAGCACTGGAGAAGTAAGTGTTGGTGAATTTTTAGTGTGCAAGGAGTGTCTGCTGGCCGAGATAGTGAGAAAAAGAAAAGGGAGATTTTTCTTTGTTTTTCTATGACGTCTGCTCGACACTTGGCCAACGCTAATTAATTGGAGCTCAGTGACCGTGACTGGGCATGCAGTAACAGTGTGACCTCTGGTGGCAGCTTCTAATAAGCTGCAAGTGGAGAAGTAGGGTGATTGGCTCAGAGCGCCTATATAAGATAGAGTCCGCCAAGGGTGATGGTGGGGGCGGCGGGGATTCTCTGGTGCAATTCGCAGCCTCAGGTGTGGGAAAAGCAGCCGTGGAATGCCCATTTTTCATACCTGTTATAGGGCGTTGGTTCCTTTTGCCAAGAGGGGCTCTTCAACTATGCCCCAGAGTGACCTCCAGTGTGGGGTGGGGAGCCGTAGACATTGCCATCCCGGATCAACTGTAGGAACTGATGAGAGAAAGCCAACCAAGAACAGGTTTTGGTGCCTCCTTCTGGGGCAAGGGTATATAAAGGCTATCCTATGTGGCCCTAACCTTGCCCCAGGAACAAATATTATTTTCCATCCCACATACAGTTAACTTGTCCCCGTACAGTAGTACTATGCACAAAGTAATAACCACGAAAAAGATTTATAAAGTGGACTAACCATAGACTCTTATTATAGAGGGGTAAAAGGGGAAGCAAAAATATAGAAACAATTTTGTTTTCAACAGTTGTCCCCAACACAGTCCCAGTGCCACCCCCACAGGTGCACCCAGTTTCCCCTCATGGCCGTAGGAATTGTTACTGTCTCTTGCACTGGGTACCTCACCGGGATGCTGGTGGCCAACCAGACGATGCAAGGTTGAAGGCAATTTGGGATAGAGTGGGTTCAACAGTCTCTAACTTGAATGTTAGAAACCTTGGTAAAGGGGCCATAATTTGATAGTAAACAGTAAACACATAATGTTTCAAACTTCTGCATGGGAGCTTCCTGCAGGTTACCAAAGTCCTGCCAGGACTTCACCCCCTTTATATATCTAGCTAATTAATTAACTGTTGAACAAAACTCCCCAGGGCCACACCTCAGAGGTACTCAGTTTGATAACAGTCTCAGGGGGTGTTGAGGAATGTCTTGGATTGGTGTTACCACTCAATGGGTAGCAGACAGTCTCTACAGAAGCAGAAGATGTTGGCTGGAACTTCAAAGCAGGTGCTGGACCATTCACCTATGACAGACCTTTCTCGTCTTCGCCTATCACGGGCCTTTTGTAATCTTCATCAAGGGGACCACCCAGGCTTGTGGTCACCCGGTACTGCTCACAAGGCACACATTTCCACTGGAACTGAAGTTTGTTAAGGCTTTTTTACGGTTTCTGACCAGCCCAGTTAACTTTTCTTCTCAACAGGGAACAGTTCAAACAGGGCAAACAGCTCAAACAGTTGACAGGCTTAACCCTTTGGAAAACAGCAGTTCAAATAATTTCCCACGGAAGAAAACAGGTTAGCAGTCCAATTGTTTTCCAGCTTAGAAAAGAGGCTTGTAGGCACTCTGCGTAAAAGGACTTGAGCTCGGAGGGGCCTATCTGCACAAAGACTAGCCTACTGGCTTGTGCAACTCTCCCTCACAGTCTCTCTCTCCCTCCAGTTCTTCTGCTGGATTCCTCCCAGAAACCAGGGCACAGCCCGTTATATAGAAGACCAAAACTTCCTACTTGATTGGCCCATAATTTCCCGGGCTACTGAATGGTGCCCTTTAACCCTCCCCAGAACCCTCGGTGGCTGGGAGAACAACTGGGGGCCCACCATCTTTGTTTACATTAATTATGCCTAACATTGCTAGCCCATACAATTTGATTAGAGCCCATTCAGGGGCAGATAACCACTTGCCCTGGCCCCGCTTGCCCTGATGGGGCATGGGAAAACCCTATTTTGCCTGCAGGGAGCCCTGTTTGGCTGTGGGGCTCCTGAAACAAGAGGTGCCGTTTCATGCCTTTAGCTGCTGTGGGTGTGCATGTACACCCCACTTATACAATTCCTGGTCCCACTGCCAGTGTGAGGACTGGGAAATCTTCAACAATATACCCAGAGGTGTTTTACACGTGAATCTGGGCTCCGCTGCCCACCCAGGAGCTGGGAAACATATTCAATCATGGCCGCATAGCCAGAAGTGGTTTGGGGAGCCACAGCTCCTTTAAGAGTTGGGCCGAGCATGCACAGCTTCCGCATGTGTGGCCATATTGGAAATGGCAACAGCCACCATTGGAAGCCGCTGCTTTGGGGCAATGGTACTCTCCTCTGATGCCCAGAGATGCAAACAGACAACAGACCTTAGCCCCGCATCCTCTATGGGGCCGAGGAACAGGAGGGTTAGGCGATAGTTGGCACGGAGGTACAGAGATGGAGCCCTGGCCCAAATCCCACCAGGGGCTCCTGCAGCCAAGCCCTCCATTCCCATTCAGCAGTCCAGGGGACCATAGGCAGAAAACCACAGATTTGGGCCATAGCCCAACTCAGGTAGACCCCACATGGGGGTGGGGTCTTACACAAGCAGTCTTCATCTGCCATCAAATGATATGCTTTTACTTGTTTTTTGTTTTCCAGGTACATACACTGAACAATTGAATGCCTATTTTCAGGTATGACCCAGGAGAGTACAACAGTAGGCAGAAGACAGTGAACAGTACCAGATGCAAGGTTGGTAAAACATGAAAGCAAAACCACAACAAGGATAATAACTAACAATAAAGCAAGAAGCAGTTGAACAAAAATAACAGGAGCCATAAAACAGCAAGACAATAGATGCAGAATAAGTTAGGCTGACATATAACTAGTTAAAGAGCAAGAAGATAATGCCTCTTAGTGCACAGTGGGACTAGAGAGCAGAGAAGACAGACCTACAGTAATTTGTCACAGACACGGGAGGGGTACACAAGCTACCCCACCCAGGGAGTGGCATGAATTAAGTACAATCACAGACAGAGGAAATGAGCAAGTGTTTCCTCTTCAAGCACCCTTAAATGATAACTGAGTATATAGTGTCAGTCCACATCTGAGAAAGAAATGGTACAGCAGTACTTGGAAGACCATACAACATCTGGTTCACAGTTGTACTCTGACATTGTGGAGTACTTGGCATAAGATGGGGAGAGGATGGAGGGATCTTTTTCCCATAGAACCCTTTTAAACTCTTGAATAATTAATTTCCCATCAAAATGCATTAAAGAAATCCATTTAAAAACATGAACCATTTTTGACTTTTTCATGGCAATTTCAAATCTCTCACGGACTAAAACCACGTGACGTCTGCACGTCCCTAGTTCCTACATTATACCTTTTAATCATTTAGTGCTGATGGGAGGAATGAATGATAAGGCTGCGCAGTACTGTACTATACATAAGGCTCCTGGAATTCTATGATTCTGCGGCCGCAGAATTTTCTGCAAAATTTGCATCGTGCTACAGAATATACACAGTGCCGCAGAATTCATTGCTCCTGGTGAATTTTCATTCTAATGTGCAGTTTTTCTATAGTGCCCATCTCCCTTCCCCATCTTGTTTATCCTGAAGCCCCTCCTCTATGCCCTGCACGTGATGTCATGAATTGCATCAAATCAAATTTTAGCCAATGTCAGTACTGCATTCTGCCAGAAACGAATAAATCATGCCACAGAAATCAGAAAATGCTGCCACAGAAGCCTGGGAGCCCTGCCGCAGAAATCAGGCAAAGTGCCACAGAGCACTAGAGGCCCTGACTATACACAGTTATTCTTATTCATTATGTATTATATAGCATGAAGTATGGGTTGGGTGTGTAACAGTTATTTACACAAATAAGGTGTGTGATGCCTCATAAACCCCAAGAGCTCAGTTCAAGGGGGTTTATCAAGGCATCATGCACCAAAGCTGTGTGTGAAAAAACAGTACATCCTTACCCATACTTTATTTTTTTATAAGTGCTAACTTTACTGACTTCCATTTTTTTCTGCACAGGCTTGGTATGCCTGGCACTGCCAAGTACTTCTTGTTTTCCAGCCCTGCTGCCTGTCATGGGGCTGGGAAAAATATTTAAATTCTTGCCTCGATCTCCTTGAAGTCTGGTCCCAGCTCTGCTGTCTGCCCTAGAGTCCAGGTGTGACCCAACAATGCTGCGGGCAACACTTTCAACAGTCAGCAGTGATTTCGGTAGTTTTAACAGAGTGTGCTTGTGCTGCTATATGTTGACTGACAGCTCTCAAGTGTCTCACCCTTATAACTGGCCAGTTATAATGGGGGATTACAAATAGAATAACATACGAACATATGAAATGCCAGCAGAAACAGGCCTCACAGTCTATTGAGTCTGCATGATTGTGCAGCTAGCCCCTCAACTTGCAGCTGCTCCACCCTCCCTCCTCCCTCCCTCCAAACAGCCATTCACCCCTCACTGTGTCCCAACCCCTATTGAAGCATCCCACCATCCTACAGGAAACCACCTCCTCAAGTAGAGTGTTCCATTAGTCCACCACCCTCTCCATAAAATAATGTCTCCTGATTTCCCTCCTGGATTCCCCCCCTCCAACCTCAGTTGGTGCCCTCTAGTATCCCTCCCCCTTCTGATCCGGAATATCGCTCTCCTGTATTTGCCTTGTTTATCCCCTTCAGATACTTAAAGAACTCAATCATGTCACCCCTCTCCCTCCTCTCCTCCAAGGAGTACATGTTAATCCTGTTCAGCCTTTCTTCGTAGGAATTTCCCTCCAAACCCTGGATCATCTTAGTCGCTCTGCACTGCAACCCTTCCAATGGCCTGATGTCTTTCTTAAGGAATGGGTGCCAGTACTGCACCAGTATTTCAGGTGAGGTCTGACCAGTGACCTGTACAAGGGAAGGATCATCTCCCTACTTCTAGAGGAGATCCCCCTTGCTATACAGCCCAGCATCTTGTTGGCTTTGGCTGCTACTCTCCTGCAGTGGGCTGTAGAAATGGCAAGGTGGGTGTGTGTAACCAGAATTTTACACACACCCGAGGTGTGGGATGCTACATAAACCCCGAGGGCGAAGCCCAAGGGGTTTATACAAGCATCCCACACCAAGGGTGTGTGTAAATTTCTGGTTCACACACACCCACCCATATATTATTTTATTTAATTAACAGCCAACATTTTTTTGTTTTTATGCAGTTTTCTGACATTTTGTTCCATTTTCTGCCTTGGTGTTTTGCCTGTGAGGAAGTCCAACAAAGTAGTTCACAGTGGGTTGCTTAGCTCACGCTAAGAGTATAAGCGAGATTGACAGGTGCTGATTACAACCTCCCGGTTATACTCAAAAATATCAACCAGGAGGTTGTAACTGGGGATAAAACTATCGTTATCTATATATAAAAAAATGCTGCCCGTTAATTAAACAACGGTTATCTAGGTGTAATGACACCCAGTAAGTAATTATGTACTGTTACAAATTTTTGTGCCTACTGTATCTTGCCATTTCTACTGCCCCTTGCGCTGCCAATACAGAACATACTGGAGTTATTGACTGATATATCAGTCTACAGCACTGCAAGGTTTTGCACAGGAAAGAGTAAGATAAATCTCAATGTTACTTAGACATCAGAGACACAGAGGGAGAGCCATGTATTACATATACTTTTAGGGCCACCTAGCGTTCAGGAAGAGCTTATGCAACTTAAACTGACACTCTCCAGTATGATTTCAGAGGCACATTCCTTTTTATATTTCATAAAGAAACAAGGAAATCTGGGGCTTCCTGATCCATAGGGATTCCTGTATTTTACATGGAAATGGAACCATCTACAAAGAAACTGTTCCCATAGACCTGCACTGGTTATCGGGGTTAACACAGAAATTTGGCTCTCATAGAAAATAATGTAATCTACAGGAAGGCACAGGAAAGTTAACCCAGGAGTGACAGGGAGAAGGCCATATCATTCTGGGAGCACTGGAAATCAAACCTGACTTGGGACATCTTGCAGTGGCTGAAGCTGGATGTGTCCCATAGTCACTGACCCTGTCGCCTTCTGGGGTTGGAGTCTAAACCTTCCCAGCAGGCTTGCCATTTGATCTCACTGGCAAAAGGTCGTGTTTTCACTTTTACCGCCTCGACCTGTCTGCCTTGTCTTCTGTTTATTGTTTTTTAGCTTGGCCATTTTGTCTGAATTTGTCTGAATTATGTTTCATTCTAGCCATAACAAGGAGCACAAGTCATACAAACATATCAGAATCGATGCAGAGCACCAGAAATGAAACTCAATATAACCAAGTCAGTATACTAAAGAATATTACCTATGTACCTAAGGCCCCGTTCGCACTACAGCACGGTTGTGCAAAACGTTTTTAAAAGTGGATTAGCACTTACCGTGCTGTAGCGTTCATACTGCAACCCCTTTCATGTGATCCACATCAGCCAACGCATTTTACAGGGTTCACACTGCGGCAGAGATCCGTGCCCACTATGAACCGAATTCAGCAGCATGGAAAAGCTGCTTACCATGATGCTTTGCACGCTTGCTTGAAGTGTATTAAAAGGATATGATCTGGCACGTTCACACTCTAGGTAAATCGCTTTAATTTTAAAACGGATTTCTGGAAGCGTGCTCAAGCCCAGGTCTCATCAGGGTTTGAGCATGCTTCCAAAATTCCAATCTAAAAGCAGGTTATGTGCGAACGCGATCCGGGCCAGAGTGCATTTGAAATGGTTCAAGTGCTGAGAACCGTTTCAAATGCCCCAGTGCGAACGGGGCCTTAGTCTATTGCACAGGGCAGATAAAGGTTGCAATTTAACACCAAACCACCCTGGTGCAAGTAAATGCAGTCAATACAGATAATCCTTTTTTCACCTTCAGTTATACTCACAAGCCTCTTTGTAACCTCTGAGAATATGAAAGAACAAGAATAACTGAAATTCAGCAGAATACCCCCCCCCCCCCAAATTCTGTATACAATGATATTAGGATTCTCTTCCTCTGAGGCCTGAAAGACACACAAAATGACCAGCTGGAGGCTTCCAATATTTGGTCTCTCCCCCTCTGTCCCCCGGGGGGGGTGAAAGTCCACTGTGAGGGCAAGCCACGGGGCCATGCCTCAAAGCAGATAAGCCTGGGATGGTGGGGTTGGGGGGTCTCAGGGCTGACAAGGGGTACATACCCACCAGTGAGAGGAGAATACACAGAACCTAAAAATAAACAACTGGGATTAGTCCATAATGTGTGTGTGTTTTTTTTAAGTAGTTTTACAGTTTATTCATCAATTCAGGATTAGCAGCTGAGAAGCGATAACTTATTTGCAGTGGTGCCTGCTTCTGTGCAATTTTTATATATGGGAGAGACTGAAGCACAAAGAGGTCAAGGGGCTTGCTCAAGGTCATACAGTCAATGTATCGATGTAGCTGCTGTGGTTGGATTCTAAACCGGGGTCTTCTGCTTCCTAGTCCTTTTCTAAAACCAATGGATGATACTGCTGTTTATAATAAAATACTGTACATCACTAGTTGTGGTCATAATCCCGCCTTATGACATCACAATATGTTGCTGTGGAAATGACTGTGATGTGCTCAATGGGGATTCTCACAGGCTTTATAAAATGGGCTTCAGAATCCTAGCAACTTCACCTGTCTAAACACGTCACCTGACCACTGATCTCTGGTATGCATACAGTTCATAACCGACCCAAATCTGCCTGCAACAGCCTAACTAAGCTAGCAATAATACCCAACAGGGTGGGCAGTACTGAGCTATACCAGACCGCCCAGGGGCATAATGAGGCCCGACACCACTGGCAGAGGGCCTTATAACCCCTGTACGTTCCAGCATAGCCCATACCGCCCAACCTGGAGGGTATTACTGCACTTAGAAAATCAGATTTGGGCTGTATTTTAGAGGGGAACGTTAAAAAATATTTGTTTAAATATTTAATTTAAATTAATAAAAACATTTTTTAGTCTCTACCTCAACACCCTCCCCAGCTTATGTACCAGTACTTTTTAGTCTCTACCTCAACACCCTCCCCAGCTCATGTACAGGTAAAATGCTCCTTTATGCCGATGACGCAGTCCTCGTTGCCTCACATCCCAATCCCACCTCCCTCCAATTACCCCTCCAGCAAGCTTACAACCAAGCCAAAAGGTAGTTCGGCGACCGCAGACTGGTCATTAACCTAAAGAAAACCAAATCAATGCTCTTCACCCACCACCAAAATAAAGCTAAAAAGACCCCCCTCTTGATTATCCCCAGCACTCTGCACCTGCTAGAACAAGTGACCACATACAAGTACCTAGGCATCACGTTCGATACTGCCCTCTCCTTCCACACCCACATTAATGCCCTGTCAGCCACCATTAACTCTCAGATTCGCCTGCTATATTGGCACAGGGACTGTCTGCCTCAGGTTGCCCTCAGGCTGGCCATCACCTCCTCCGTCTTGTCCCTTGTGGACTATGGCTTGCCCATCTACGCCGCAGCTGACAATACTGCCCTCTCCAAAATCCAACTCTCCATCAGTAAGGCCTGTAGGCTCCTGACCGGTGCCCCCAGCCACACTCACACCTGCCTTCTCTATACTACCACCAATCTGCTCAACTTTGAGGAGCGACTGCTCTACCAGACCTGTCTTCTCGCTAAGAAATCACTGCTAGGACTCTTCCACCCGGGGGTCTCCACCTCCCTACAGCAGTCATCATCGTCCATCACCACCCGTAGCTCTGTTAAGGCCACTCTCAAGGTGCCCAGAACAAAGATCTCTCTCGCCCAGAGATCCTTCCTCTACCAAGCCCCTACCTAGTTCAACTCCCTCCCTAGCAGCCTCTCCAACTTGCCAAAAATTGGCTCCTTCAAAACAGCCCTTCAGAACCATATCTTTAATACCCACTGTTGTAGGTGCAACTAACCCCCTGTTGTAACCTGTGGTACCCGCCCGCCTTGCCCTCTGGCTCGACAACGTCCACTCTCCCTTCCCCAGACCCACTCCTTCCCTACTAGGTCCAAACAGGGATGTAACCCGCTGTCTTCTCTGAGGACCTACTATATCCATGAGTGTAACTCACAATTTTGTAACATTATGTAACCTAAGTAACATACAAACTACTACATTATGTAACCTAAGTGTATCTATGTTAAATGTTCCTTTTACTGCACCTGTAATGTTTTCTTCTGTTTTAATCTGCACTGTAATAACTGTCTTGATGTCTGTCCCCCCCCAGCGACGAGGTGCCTTTGTAAATGAGTCTCTGACTCAAAGGTTGTAAACCCGATTTGTAATGAATAAATAAAGAAAAATAAACAAAGTAGGCCCTCTATTGCTGGCTTTAGCAGTAGAGGACACTGTTGTGTTTTGTGCTCTTACACTGTGTTTAGTGTTCTGTGCTGTTTACTGTAACTCCCCCCAAGTTTTTCCTCCTTCTGCTTCCTTGTCCCTACGCCCACTTCCTTCCTGTTGATCATTGTTGGAGCGATTGAAGTGAACTACCGCGTTTATGAGAGGATAGGTAGTTTCTTAATTGCAGCTTCCGCAGATGGAGTTGTGCTGCCAGCTTGCAGCAGAACAAGGAGCGGGTGGGTAGGTGGCTAGATGATTGTGCTTGGAGCCAATGAGCGTTGAGGAGCACTGACAGGTAAGCGTGCTGTGTACTAGTGCTCATCAATAGTTAAATCATTTTTGGTGTGCCCAACTGGCACGGAGGGGAAGGGAGAGAAGGGAACTGTGTGTGGTGGGGGGTGCTGTGACTCGCTAAGATAGACATCAACATGGCTTCTAGTTCAGTGATTGAAACAGAAGTGGGGGAGTGATTTTAGTTGGCACACAGGCAGGTTGGCATGGGTCTGATTGTTATCCAGTCTCAGTTGGCACATAAATGCACCCCCAGAGGGGGTGCTCAGCCAATCAGAGACCAGGATTTTCTTGCCCATTTTCTAAATAAAAATAAAACCTTTTTACATTAAAAAAAAAAAACCTTTTCCACTTTATAAGTGCAGTAACCCACTCCAGAGCATGGGTGTATCAGGAATTATTGCACTTCCTGGGAAGCTGGGAGGGCACTTGTCTTTCAGCCTCATGTCTTACAACCACCTGGGGCATGCACTAATGCCTAATACACCCATGCCCTGTCATGGGTTATAGCTTATGCATAGCAATGGTTGTGTAAGAGCTGGTACTGCAAAAAACAGCAGACAGTAAATGCCGACGGCTGTGACAATAAACATATTAGTATTAATGCTATTATTTTTATTATGTATTCATTTTTATGTTGTCTTGCACACGCAGTGCAAGCAACATGTTGTGGTAGCTTGGTGTGGAGTAACAGGTTTTGGAGGTGCAGTCGTGTTGTGGTCAATAGCGCCATAGCACCACTGCTTTTTTGGGCTGGTCTTTGTGGCACGAATGAAATAGCACGCTGTCTGTGACAGCACTGCAGAAGCGTGCCACCAACTTGAAACAATTTCACCGCGGCAATGAGGAAGCTCCCCGTCATTGCAGGGCGTGCCTTGCCTGGTGTAATATTTCAATAAACGTGATGGCGGATGTCGCCGTCCGTCTCTCACAATCCCCAGCAAGCCGACTTCGGGGGTTCCCATTCCCCCTGTCGGCATGCCCCCTTCCCAGTTTAATTGGTTTGCTGACAGGGAAGCCCAATCCCCATTGGCATAATGTCCGCCTACTTTAATTTGTCTGCCATGGGTGGTGCCCAGTCCTACTCGGCAACATGCCCCCCTCCAAACACAGACACATTTTCTTTGCCGACAGAGTGCCTAATCCCCCTCAGCTCCTGTACTCCCCCAAACACCCAGGTGGCACACTGGGAGCCCACCCCAGTGTGACCACAGCAAACCTGGAAAAAAGAAAACCTTCCCGCAAAGTGTTTTTTTTTTATCACCTGTAAACAAGAAAATGGTCCCTCGCTGTCTGTTGTAGCCCCTTCCCAACCCGCACCCACCCTCTGTGCACCCCACCTCCCACACACACACCCTCACCCCATATTTACCTCCAGAGCTCAAAAGACGATCTTAGGTGGAGCGGAACACCCTCTGCACTCTTCAAAGCCAACCGCAACTGAAGAAATGCTGGTAAGCTGTATAATGCCATCAATGTGTGTGGGGGGTCAACTGAGGAGATAGTTTGTATTTCCAAATTTTCAACATGGAGTTCTTGGGACCCCACCTCACGAACTCAGTCACTGTCATAAAAGTATTTGGTCCCAAAAGGTGATTTTATGGTCACTGCATGGAATCACCTTTCGCGACTGACTAACAAAACAACAGTGTCACTGTTCATGAGGTGGGCTCCCAAAAAGCCTATGTTGCAAATTTGGTGAAAAAATTCCAAAAAATGACTATGTTACAAGCGTACATTGCATAGTTTACACGCATGCTCGTAAGATCGAGAATTTTTAACATTTTCACTCCAGATTTTCAGCATTGCCATTTTTTCACACCTCCTTATGAAAAGTACAGCTGTCATTTTTCACATCCTGCCCAAAATGTGTTTTCGCACATCTGACGCACGATGGCACGGTCACTGTGGGAAAGCAATGTTCGGGACAGATTAAGAAAATCATAGTGACACTGTTCATAAGCAGAGGTCCCAAAATGCCTATGTTGCAAAATTTAAGCTAAAATTCGCAAAATGACCAGGTTACAAGTAAAGGCAGATTAAGCCCACGCATCGTCAGAACTTCAAGAATTTTCTTTTTATTTTTTTATCATATTTTCTGTTTACCTCCTGGAGCCTCACCTGCGATCATCCAGCCACCGCTTCTCTTCCCATAGTGGCCCAGAGGCTCACCCACACACTGACTGGAATATGCTGCCATACCCTAGAAGAGGGAACCCCAATCCCCCGCAATAGGCCGGGAACCAATACTTGACTGCAACCTTGCATGACAGGCTCCCACCAGGTGAGGAAGTTGCAGCCATTAAGCTGCTCGGACAGTGCTGCCATTTTCTCCCCCCTGGTTATACCCCCTTGAGGCATGGACGTGCAATGACGTCTAAGGCACAACGTGCTGATGTCTGCCTTGCTTCGTCCCGAGTGCATCGCTCCTAACAGTGCCCCCGATCTCCACTGAGGTCTGCTACAGAGTGACGGAAACTCATATCCCACCCCAGGGAAAGGAGAGCAGTCCTCCGGACACTCAGTCCTTTCCATCTCTTCCCCTGCCGACCCCTGGCGCATTACCGAACCCGGGTCGCCAGCGTGGCGCGATGTGTGGCGTCCAGCGTCTCAGCCCTCAGTGATATATGGCTGGCTGAACTTCGAGAATTTTTAATATTTTCACTCCAGATTTTCAACATTGCCATTTTTGCACACCCCCTTATGAGCAGTACAGTGGTCATTTTTCACATCCTGCCCGAAATGTGTTTTTACACATCTGGCGCACAATGGCGCAGTCGCTGTAGGAAATCAACGTTCAGGACAGATTAAGAAAATCATAGTGACACTGTTCATGAGCAGAGGTCCCAAAATGCCTATGTTGAAAATGTGAAGCATGCGTTGCGCAGTTTCTACGCACGCCTCGTATCTTTGAGTATTTTTACTATTTTCACTCCAAATTTTCAACATTGCCATTTCTTCACACCTCCTTATGAGTAGTACAGCTGTCATTTTTCACATCCTGCCCGAAATCTGTTATCGCACATCTGACGCAGGATGGCACGGTCGCTGTGGGAAATCAACATTCAGGACACATTAACAAAGTCACAGTGCCACTGTTCATGAGCAGAGGTCCCAAATGCTTTCATGAGGTGGGTTCACAAAACCCCCATGCTGAAAATTTGGAGTGCAAATACCAACAAACACCTAGGGCATTGGGGTTTCTAACCACAACATCCCACTCTCTAGAGCCTGACAGACGTCAGGGGTGTGCCTTTGGATTGTCGGCTGTAATGCTCATGCCATTCCACCCCCACTGCCAATCTGCAGCCAGTGACAGGTATCAAAGTGTGCCTTGGACCCTTCGGCCCCAAAGTTCAGCCCATTCTCCTATTCTGCACCCATCTCAAAATATTTCCTTATGGAATGGGGTGAGCGTACGGTCCAACGACCCCAAGACACAATGCTACACTTGTCAGAGTCTGCAGGTAGGGTGAGGTGAAATGGCATGAGCGTTATGGCTGACAACCCAAAGGCACACCTCAATGCCTGTCAGTCTTTGCAGGGTGGGGTTGGGTTGACGTCAGTTCCATACTTCACTGCCATTCCTATTATGCATCTCTCTCTAACTCCTGCACTACCAATGCCAACGCCTGCAAGACAACATTCAGCATTGACAAATGCTTATTAATTGTAGCCAGTTTTGTTTCAAAAGTATCTGTGAAATAAAAATACTTTTGAAATAAAAACTAACGACTGGTTACATTTCAAAAGTACTTTAATTTTTATTTTTTCAACCTAGAAGGCTTTCTACCTGATATTACTAGGTGTGCTACATAGGACAGCACTGACCCTGGAAGAAGACATATTAATCTAGTACCATTCCCCTCCATACCTTATCAGCACTGTGACCTTACTCACCATGACATCACCAGTGAGCAACCAATCTGGCAGAAGGGGATGAGACTCTTCTCGGGCAGTTGTGATGTCCCAGTCAGTAAAGCAACAATGCTGAGGAGGTGTGAAGAGGATGAGATAGGAAATGCATAATGGGTTGTGTGAGCAATAAGCCATAACAGGGTGTGGGTTGTTGCCTGATTAGAGCATGTGTAACCCCTAGATGGCGCTATCCCAGGGGCTACTACCCCTGCCTGATTTGCCACTAACAGGTTGAGGGGCCTGGATCCAATGGCGAGTGCCTCCACCCAGAGGTCAGGGTTTGCAATAGTTAAACTTACTTGGTCACAGCCCTCTGGGACACTGCAACCCCCCTTTCTTCCCACTAGTGGCCCACACAATATATCAGAATTACCTTCACAGTATACACTTACCCCCAGGACTAGTTCCGCACTGGGACCCTCCAGAAATAAGATACAGTGCAACAATCACAGTACAGTACTTTAACATAGACAAATACCTCAGGCAGTATAACTTTGCTGAAACAAGCAGCTCTGATTTATTTAGGGGATATAACAAGGACAGGGGAAATCAGGTTAATTAGCTTATCATTTTACTATCTACTCATGGCTCTGTGCAAGGCCTATCCTCTACCAGTTACTGTCCCTGGGTACCCAAGCCCTAGTGGCTAGTCCAAACCGTGGCAGCTGGTAGGGGCCCTTTCACACAGTGAAAAGAAAATTAGTTTAAACAGTCAGCAGTACAGTGATTCCATTTGGATTTAATGTGGCAATTCAACAGGAGCGACCTGAATTAGTACTCACGACCTCCAAACAAGATAGGGTCCTTCAACGTCAGCAGGGCTACTCTTGAGCTCCACGAGACTCTTCACACGCTTATATGGTAAAAAGAAAGTACTATACCAGGCAGGCATTGCTTCTCTATCCCGATCGCAATTACTGCACAATACCCGAGAACACACAGCAGATTCAGTTCCTGACAGACCGAGCAATTCAACAATTTCTCCAGTCTTCTACAGGGTGAGCCTGGTTTCTACTCTTCAGAGATCCTTTGATTCTTTTCACAGGACGGATTCAGTCCTAACAAGCAGTTACAAGCTGCAGACCGAACTCTGGGCCTTACACACGTTTTTGACTGAAACTGTGCACTGAAGGAGCACAGGGTTTCTTTCCCTTCACTCCAGAGCTAAACTGAAACTCCAACAGACAAAACGGGCACTTCCTTTGAGTTCCTCCCAGTTCTTGACTGGATTGGCTGTCACTCACAATAGACTGCTGCTGTTGGTCCAAAAGGCGCCAGTCTAAACTACATCTCCCAGAGTCACTGCCCATACAATCCTCTTGTGGCTGGCTCAGATTATGAGTCCAAGTTCTGATTCGTCCAAGGCACCATTTTAGAGCTAGCTTACCCCACACTGATTGGTCCAGTTCAGCAGTTCAAAACCAGAATGAGGAACTAGGCAGACTCAGTTCTGACTGCAAAGAAAGCAGGTTAGACAAACTGTAATTTCATTATTACTGTAAATGATTTCTGGCAAACAGTTACATCTTTCAGATAGGTTCCCTTTGCACTCCTAGTGACTGCAAAAATGGAGTGAATTGGCAGCAGCTCAAGTGGTACTCAAACAGAGAAGCACACAGTCCCCCCATACAAACTAATTATGTCTGCAAGCAGACAGCTCTTAAAGAGACAGTACCAGAGGCTCTAAAAACACTCACTGATAAATGGCTTAAACGCCAAACACCATTCAGGCTTGGAGCATTCAAGCAAGCTCCTGGAAGTCTTTTGGGAACCCCCATTTGCAGGGGGGTTACACATGCATGTTCCAGGTGCATTGTGAGGCATGAGGTACTTGTGCCGAGTGCCTTCAGCACCCAGAAAATAGCAGCCTGGGGCTGTGCATGCCTTCTAGTGTGGACTGGCATTAGGAGACAGGATTCCAAGGCCAGGATACATGCGACTGGCCAGTCACGGTAGTGTGCAGGTCAATCAATCAATCAATCAAAATCTTTATTTAACCAGGCGATCACCTTGAGCAATGTTCATTTTCGAGGTGGACCTGGGGTTTCAATACAACCAAATGCAGTAACAAAGAGAAGCTTTCTACAAGGATGCACAATGAGAAACATGAGGACTTTATACAACAGTGGCATATATGCATAGAGTAAGTGGTAAGGCATATACAATAACAAATATGTAGTCTTAGAAGAGGGGTAACAAGATCAGAGGAATAAATGGACCTGGGAGTAATTATCACGAGTGGCAGACTGCAAGAGAGCAGCAGCCAAAACAAATTGGATGCTGGGCTGCATAGCCAGGAGGATTACTGCAGGAAGGAGGAGGTCATTCTGCCGCTGTACAGATCTCTACTGAGAGCACACCTAGAGTACAGTGTGGAATACTGGTGCCCTTATCTTAGGAGGGATGTCAATGCCGGCGCAGTGGCACTGAGGGTTGAGGCACTGGACACCACACCTCATGCTACACTAGTGACCCAGGTTCAGGAGAGAGCCTGGGTCGTCAGAGATCAGCCAGCATGGGGAGGGAGGGAAGGAGCAGGATTGAGCAGCCACTTGGCAGCTCTCCTCTCCCAGGGAGGTACCTTGTTGCCCCCAAATGACTGTCCAAAAGCACTGCACACTGGTAGGGAGGTGGTACAGACAAGGGATAGGCAACCCCAAACATTAACATTCAAGACACTCCCTGGATGACTTGCTGGTGCTAACAGTGTCCCAGCCTGCACTGCTCCCAACAGAACAGAGAGAGAGAGAGAGAGAAAGACAGAGGGTCCCTTTCTGTAGTGTTTCAGCCCCCCCCCGGAATCTCGGAGGTCGAGAGGGCCCATAGACTGCCCTCCCCCAGCTACCCCAATGGATCGAATCGAGCCAGACCCCCGGAATCTGGAGGTCGAGAGGGCCCATAGGCTGCCCTCACCCAGCTACTCCAACAGATCAAAATCGAGCCAGCCCCGGAATCTCAGAGGTCGAGAGGGCCCATAGACTGCCCTCCCCAGCTACCCCAATGGATCAAAATCGAGCCAGACCCCGGGAATCTGGGAGGTCGAGAGGGCCCATAGGCTGCCCTCACCCAGCTACTCCAACAGATCAAAATCGAAGCCAGACCCCGAATCTCAGGAGGTCGAGAGGGCCCATAGGCTGCCCTCCCCAGCTGCTCCAACAGATCAAAATCGAGCTAGACCCCCCGGAATCTTGAGGTCGAGAGGCCCGTAGGCTGCCCTCCCCCAGCTGCCCCAACGGATCGAAATCGAGCCAGGTAAAGAGCCTCCTCAGCCCCTCTGAACTAAAATCAGCCGAATCTATATTCAGCCTGCTGCTGGGAAGAAGTTTTTGAGCCCCTGGTGCCTTACCTGGTGTCTCCGCACCATGGACTGCTGCAACTGCTCAGCGTGCTTTCGGTCGTGGAGATAGATTCCTTTTGTTGTTTTTTTCTAAAGTACTCCCCTTTAACTGCTGTTTGCACCGACTGTATATTTTTTTAGTTTTTCTCTCTTTTAAATTGTAAGTGATATGTTGAAGTTTGTATCTACCTGGAAGTCTCCCCCCCCCCACAGCCCATCCCCACGCTTCCTCAGTCCTTTGTCCTAGGCCTCCCCCTCCCCCCTGGCCCTTGCCTTATCTAACCCCTGCCGTTTTGTCTCCTTTCACAGATCCCCAACTGGAATCTCGGAGGTCAAGAGGGCCCATAGGCTGCCCTTCCCCAGCTGCCCCAGTGGATCGAAATCGAGCCAGACCCCCCCCCCGGAATCTCAAAGGTCGAGAGGGCCCGTAGGCTGCCCTCCCCCAGCTGCCCCAATGGATCGAAATCGAGCCAGGTAAAGAGCCTCCTCAGTCCCTCTGAACTAAAATCAGCCGAATCTATATTCAGCCTGCTGCTGGGAAGAAGTTTTTGAGCCCCTGGTGCCTTACCTGGTGTCTCCGCACCATGGACTGCTGCAACTGCTCAGCGTGCTTTCGGTCGTGGAGATAGATTCCTTTTGCTGTTTTTTTCTAAAGTACTCCCCTTTAACTGCTGTTTGCACCGATTGTATATTTTTTTAGTTTTTCTCTCTTTTAAATTGTAAGTGATATATTGAAGTTTGCATCTACCTGGAAGTCCCCCCCCCACAGCCCGTCCCCCGCTTCCTCAGTCCTTTGTCCTAGGCCTCCCCCTCCCCCCTGGCCCTTGCCTTATCTAACCCTTGCCGCTTTGTCTCCTTCACAGACCCCCCATAATCTCGGAGGTCGAGAGGGCCCATAGGCTGCCCTTCCCCAGCTGCCCCAGTGGATCTAAATCGAGCCAGACCCCCGGAATTGAGGTCGAGAGGGCCCGTAGGCTGCCCTCCCCCAGCTGCCCCAACGGATCGAAATCGAGCCAGGTAAAGAGCCTCCTCAGCCCCTCTGAACTAAAATCAGCCGAATCTATATTCAGCCTACTGCTGGGAAGAAGTTTTTAAGCCCCTGGTGCCTTACCTGGTGTCTCCGCACCATGGACTGCTGCAACTGCTCGGCGCGTTTTCCTGGGTTAACGGCAGCTGTTCTTGCTCCGCCAAACGCTATGCGTTCGGCTCCCCACCTCCCCCACCACCACCCTTGGTCGGCTTTTCCTTTTATAGGTCGCAGATGATCACGTGGTGCGGAAAATAACCTATCAGCCCAGTTTCTCATCTGCAGGTTATTTTCTGTCACCACTAGTGGCCTCCCTCTCAGCCTAGCCCTTCATTACTCCCTTTGCTGCAGTTACTCTGCATTCTCTGCTGCTACCATTTCACCTTACAGCCCCGGCTGTCCTACAGGCACCTGCTGCTGTCATGACAGGGCCCCCAAGACCAATCAGGGGCACAGCCTCTTCGCCTACCTAGCAACCTAGTAGTGCCTCTCTCAAGTCCCCCCCTTATGGCTCTCCAAAAAAGGGCTTAAAATAGCTCACCTGAACGTACACAGCCTTCTGCGCAACCTCGACGAGCTCACAGCCTGGGCCGCCCACCACACAAACCGGTATATTGGGTCTATAGAAACTTGCCTGCCACAGATTTCTTGATGCCTGTGCACCCTCCCGGCTACAACCTCATAAGACGAGACAGAGCGGGACTAAGAGGGGAGGTGGGGTGTTCTCTGTTTTAAGGCGCACCTGAACGTGTCTCCCATTATTTACTCGCCAACCCCCGCCTGTGAGTTCCTGCATACCCTTCTTTTGCTTGGTCAGACAAAGAAAATCCACCTTATCTATGCCTACAACCCCGCTAAGGCTGGCCTGCCCGGGCTGTCCTCCCTGCTAAACTGCATAGGTGATAAAATGGGCCCAAATGAGATTCTAGTTATAGGGGACTTTAACCTTAACTGGATGGGCTCGAATTGTAAACAATATGAGCCTCTGCTCTTGGGCCTTGCCCTAAGCCAGCTAATAACTGATCCCACTAGGCTCTCCGCACGGGGGGGAAAAGGGTCCCTCATCGACTGGATCCTGTCCAACAGACCTGACAGAATCACATCATCAGGGATTCTCCCTGATGACATCTCTGACCACTCTCCCGTCTACTGCATATGGGAGCTCACACAGCCAAAAACTACCAGTAAGGTGATTGAACTGAGGGACTAGTCCAAATTTAACTCTCACGACTTCCTTTCAGACCTCCTACAAATTGACTGGTCGGGGGTCACAGCCTCCAGTGACCCAGAACTTGCCCTGAACTCATTCCTAGCAGAGTTTATACCCCTGCAGAATAAACACGCCCCCCTCATTAGGAGGAGGGTAAGGGGTACCGCCACCAAATGGCTTCATGGGGGCCTACTCTCCCTCTTGAAGGTCGGAGACCGATGATGGGAGACCTACAAGACCATCCAAAATCTCGATGACCTGCTAGCCTACAGACACCTCAGAAACTCCTGCAAAAGGGCAATCCACTCAGCAAAAAGCGAGTTCTGCCGATCCACCCTTCTTGCCTCAGCCAACAACCCGAGAAGCTTTTGGCATAATATTTTTTGCACGATTTAGTTATTAGAAACAGATACTGATATAATGTGCATATACCTTAAAGGAATGATTAGCTGATTATTGGTAAAATAAATGCATACAAAAGCATAGGCAGCATTAAATAAATTATTTTGCATTTTTGTCCTTACATCTATTTTTTTTTCCAAAAATTATTTTATATAAATTTTAATAATTATGCTTTTGTTTACGAAGCTGCTTTAGATCTACCTCTATCCTCTAAAATGTAAATCCACACATTAGTCTGAACTTATTATTGTGTTTCCAAAAACCAAAAATGTTCTTTTGTCACTGGACTATTGTGATGTCATTAATGGCAATGCATTATGGGAGATAATGATGTCATTGATGACACTCCTTTTTTTTTTTTTTTTTTTGCTATTTAAGAAAGGCTTCAGATGCAGTTAGTCACTCCCTGAGAAAGCTCCAGAGAGCGAAGCACTGGAGTAACTGCCCCTCACAGAGTAGCCTGGTTTTCTGCTGTATCTATGCGATAACTTCTGTCAACCATGGCAAATAAAATTGCTTGATTTATTGACAGATGTGTCCTGGTGAATTTCTATTGGAACTATTGCCAGCATCTACTACAAGCTTCTGAGTGCAACAATACTGTAAGACCTTGTTGCCCCCGCAGTATAACTGCCCCCAGGTGGAGTCTTGAGGGTAGTGCAGGCGGCACGCTAGGGAGGGCACTGCGGAACCATGGCATGCAGATGCCTTCACATGCATATGCATGGCTATGGCATGGGTGGGGGAAAAAAAAGGGAAAATAGAGCTGGCAGGCTCCATGAAGCTCCCAATCCTGGTCCCAGTGATGGGGTCATGGGTCAGGGACGGACACGAGCCCTCCGAGGGGGATGGCCGGAGTCTGCATAACAGTTCCCAGGAATAAACACAATAATAACAAAATAAGAGGGATATCAATTTGTTGGAAATGGTCCAGAGAACAGCAACCAAGATGATCTAGCGCCAGTAGGGAAACACCTATCAGAAGAGAGTCAGGGGGCTCAATATGTACTCTCTTGAGGACAGAAGGGAAAGGGGTGCAGAATAGAGACCTTCAAGTATCTTAAAGGTATTAGCACTGTGAGCCTATTCAGACTTAGTGGGAAGAAGGCCACTAGGGGGCATAGCCTAAAGCTGGTGAGAGGAAAGTACAGAAGGGAGATGAGGAAGCACTTTTTCACCAACAGGGTGGTGACCAAGTGGAATGAGTTGTCAGAGGAAGTGGTATTCCTAAAAATGGTGGATAGCTTCAAGAGTGAATGCGACATGGTGAAGGGGAAAGTTGCAGATGGGGGGGCAAGAGGGTACTTGATAGGGGTCAACGGGAAATGGGGAGGGGGCAGTTCTCTCTAAACACAATAGGAACTGCACGCTCAAGCAGATTATATAGACCACAAGGCCTTTATCTGCGGCATGTTCATCGGTTTTTGAAGAGCAGGTTCTATATTTTGAAGTTGAAA
Source organism: Neoceratodus forsteri (assembly GCA_016271365.2). NCBI lineage: Eukaryota > Metazoa > Chordata > Ceratodontiformes > Ceratodontidae > Neoceratodus > Neoceratodus forsteri. Next base: position 96,458,225 of record JADMNL010000023.1, on the reverse strand, counting down.
TACCTAGCCTTCCAAAAAACAGCTTATAGCACTGTTGCTATTGTTCTATTATTTTTTGTTTTCATTGAGGTTTTTACACCCAGCCTCACCTTGCTGTCAGTTTCAGGGATATACCCTGCAGCCAGGTATATACACTGTTCAGGCAATGTACACCATCATTCGGATGGCTGGGGGTTATACTTCCTGTTTTTCCCGCTCTGCCCCTCCTCCCGAGGTGGGGGTAGTGCCTCTGTCAGCCTCACCAACCGCAGCTTGCTAAGTAAGGCTCCCCGGCCCAGTCACAGATTACTGGCTCGAGAAAGCTGATCAGTGACAGATTACTAATTAGCGACTCAGAAAAGTAATTAGTTACTGTTATTGATTACTGATTACTGACTCAGAGAAGTAATCAGTAACAGATTACTGACTCAGAAAAGTAATTAGTTACAGATTATTAAATACTGACTCAGAAAAGAAATCAGTTACAGATTTCTGACAGAAAAGTAATCAGTAACAGATTAATGATAAATGGCTCCAAGATATGATCAATTACTGATTACTGACTCAGAAAAGTAATCAGTTACAGTTCACTAATTAGTGACTCAGAAAAGTAATCCATTACAAATTACTAATTAAAAGTAATCTGCTACAGATTATGAATTACTGCCACAGAAACACAGTCAGTTTCAAACTATAGATCACTGACACAGAGTAGTAACTAATTACAGATTACTGGCTCAAAAATGTAATCAGTTATAGATTACTCACTCAGAAAAGGTAATCAGTAGCAGATTACTGAACTCTGTTTCAGAAACATTTAGTTATAGGCGGCTGATTATTGATTCAGAGATACTCAGTAACAGATTATTGATTCAGAACAGTAATCAGGTGCAGATTATTAATGGCTCAGACAAGTGATTAGTTACACATTACTGACTCAGAAAAGGTAATCAGTTACACATTAGTAATTAGTGACTCTGGAAAGTAATTAGTTATGGATTACTAATTACTCAGAGAAGTATACGTGATTGATTACTGACTCAGAAATGTAATCAGTTGGGGGCGCTGCGGAGCCTGAGCTTAGAAGTCGCCTGACACTTCTGCTCCTTTGCTAATTATTGGTCATTCTGAATTTCTTTCACTTTTGGACTTACATTTGAAAAATGTTACCTTCTTGTGGAGCTATCACTACGAGAGAAGCAATGGGAAAATCCAACGAACATCCACTGTCTGGAGACAGACAAAAAGAGGCTGGAAAAGTTCCGACTGCAGGCCCTAGCACCCAGTCTGCATAATGTGGTGCAGCAGAGGGAGCGGGTTCAGAGGAGACCCTTCAGTCCCTGGGGGTTAAAATGAAGCAACTGCTGGCATCCTTGATGTCCGTGAGTCAGAAACTTGATCTATTAACTGACTGCATAACCATGATTGAGAAAACCATAGATTTGGTGCAAGGGGAGATAAAGGAGATGAAGCACTACTCAGAAGCATGCAAAAGTGCCATGGTGCTATGGGCTAAAGAGCGGCAGCATTCTGATGCTCACTTAGCGATCCTTGAGAATCAAGTGCAGAGCCAAAATCCTTAAGGAATATCTCCATGAACAGTTTGGATCGCATGTCACGAATCTGGATTTCTCAGTTATTAAAGCTTACTGTATACCACACAGGGGTAAGCCGTGGTGGAGCTTCCATGGGTTCTAATGGTGATCGACAACCATATGGGCACTCAAGATACTCTGCAGAATCTGTCAAACAGATATGGGCCAGGTGAGAAGGTGAGACTGTGCATATATTTCTGGATCTTTGGTATGTGACCCGTCTTCGGTGGCAGAAATTTGACAGGGTCCATGCTGTTTTGAGAGACTGTAACATACCTCACACAATTCAGTTTCCCGCAAAGCTGTGGATTGTTCATGATAGTAAGATTTATCTTTTTACAGATCTGGCGGATGCAGGCAAATGGGCTGCAAAGATGGCTGCTGCAAACAAGAATACTAGTACTCATGCAGCCAAGGAGACAGAAAATATAACATGAAGGACTGGTTATCTGTCTAATCTTTGTAACAGTACTGTCTCCTAACATGCTGTGTCTCCATCATTGGGAGATTTATTAAATCCAAGTTCTTAGTCCTTAAGTATGATGTTTACATGTTTTTTTAAGTTTGATAATTAATAGCAGATGTACTGGAATAGTGAGCACTCCTCCTTAATTAGGCTTGTTATATATTTGGGAATCTCACTTAATGATTACCTCTCCAGTTAGTGCAGGGAATGATATAATTCATTTTGTTTGAATATGGGGTTAACTCAGGTGTCACTGTGCCTGTTTACATTTAAGTACCTCTCATATGCTGACAGGGCGGATCCAAGTCAAATGCTGAGAGACCGATTCGTCGATATCTGTTCGACATGAACAACAATTTCCTCCCTCCTCACCCCTGTGCTGCTTGGATATTAACTGAACAGACAGGATGGATCAGAAAAAAAGGTATCTGCCCAGTATTTAACTGCAGTATTGATTTAGCACCTGTCTCCACTTCGGTATCTGTCCTAACAGCAGTACAATACTGTACAGCAAAGTTTCCTTTCTCTGTGCTAACTCCTCTGCTGCTACTTTATTTATAACTTGCTTGATAAAGCACCTGTATGCAGCAAAATGAGTATCCTGTGATGCTGACCAGGAGGGTGCGAAAAAAACGATGATCGCATAGATCGTCAGTATGTTGAAAAATGAATGTTTGTACGGGAGCTATGACGAACGTTTGTTATAACTACTGTAATATAATGTGTGGTGGAACGTTGTTCTCCACCGAAATCCTTCATTGTCAAAACCTTGCAGTCACATACTCCACCAAAATCCTTCATTGTCGAAACTTTGTAGTCACACACTAGTGACGTTCGCAGTGCAGCAGAATGATTTTTTCTACTGCACTGCGAACATCACACACTGTGTCCTCAAGCAGCATTTGATAGTTAGGGCTCACTCCATAGACAGGACACATAGCGAAAGCAGCAATGTTGGCGGCAGTACTAAAGGTTAAAACGTTCAAAATGTAAAGTTCTTAAACAGTTAAAATGTCAAGCGTGAAAACATTCAAAATGTAAAGTTCTTTTTTCCTTCTAGTAACCCAATAAAAATGTTTTGAAGCAGAAACATGCTGTACTGATTTTTTTTCCCCAAAATAAATGACATTCCACCATACACTATAAAGAAAAGTGCATGGGGAACAGTTGACAACAAGGCATATTTCACCTCGTTGGCACTATGACGATGGATTACCTCTCGAGCTGCGCTCTCGAGGTAATCTGTCGTCATAGTGCCAACTCGGTGAAGGAATAGCCCTGCTGTCAACTGTTCCCCGTGCACTATCCTATATGTTGTTCTCTCTTTTGAAGCGGAAGTTTTGCTATTGTGACTGCTTTTTCATGTCTGGACTGTCTAATACATGTGGTTCTATACATGGCACCAAATGCTTATTTGAGCACTAGAATATTTTACTTACATTATTGGACTACCAAATTTTGAATATTTGCCATGTGCTCTTGGGCTATAGTTCCAAGGAATATTTGTTTACTACAATGTGGAAGTTGAAATTTTAGGTGGCCTCTTCAGTTGTGATATAAGTAAAGGATACTGCTTCATTGGCAAGCTTTTAAACTAGTCAAGGGGGGGGAGGCACTGATAAGCAGCAGGAAAATCTCAGCCTCTCCCTACAAAACAGGGTACTAAATGAGAAAAAGACCGAGGTAGAGAGGTCAGTGGGGGATGCTGCAACAGAAGGTAAAGCCATCAAAAAATGGAGAGCAATGAGTACCAATGCCCGTAGTCTGGGTAACAAGCTTCCTGAATTAGTGGCCTTGATGGAGGAGGAACATCTGGATATCATGGTAGTCACAGAAACATGGTACATACAGAACCATGACTAGGACGTAAACATACTAGGATACACTATCTACAGGAGGGACAGGGAGGGTAAAAGAGGAAGAGGAGTAGCTCTTTGCATAAGGGAAGGAATAAAAGCAACAGAACAAAAGGGTAAACAGGGAGGAGAAGAAGCACTGTGGGTAAATTTGGAGACAGGCAATGGCACCACAATCTGCACAGGGGGTTGTATACAGACCCCCTTCTCAGGGGGAGGAAATGGACAAGAAAATGATAGAAAGTATACTTAGAATGGCAGAAAAAGGGGAGATATTGCTGATGGGTGATCTGAATATGCCAGATGTTAACTGGAGTGCAGTTGCAGCAGCCACTTCGAAGAGTGGGGTTATTCTAGATGTCCTGCAGGAGGCATGCCCTAGACAACTAGTATTGGAGCCCACTCAAGAGGGAGCAATCTTAGACCTGGTTCTCTCAAATGGAGATGGAGAAGAGGATCACAGATGTAAAAGTGAGTAGCCATCTGGGAACTAGCGACCATCGAACAGTATGGTTCACAATAAACACAGCAATAGAGTCAAGCCATACAAAGGCAAAAGTACTGGACTTCAGAAGGGCTGACTTTGTCAAAATGGGTGAGTGCCTCAGGAATGCACTAGCAAATGGGCAGGAAGGAGGGGTGGAAGAACAATGGGGAATAATAAAAACTGCCATCACAGAGGTAACAAGCCTTTGTGTGAAGCAAATAAACAAAACAAAACGATGTAAGAAACCACTATGGTTCTCAAAGAAAGTGGCAGTGAAGGTTCAAGAGAAAAAGAAAGCATTCAGGAAGTACAAGGAATCACAGAAGGAGCAGGACAGAGAACTGTATCAGTTAAAGCAAAAGGAAGCTGGGAAGGCAGTCAGAACAGTAAAGGCCCAAACCGAGAAAAGATAGCCAACTCAGTTAAGAAGGGATAAAACCGCTTATAGGTACATCAGGGAGCGAAGGAAGACCAAGGAGATAGTGAGGCTAATAAAGGGGAGGGGTGGGCAGAGGGTGACTGTGAAAAGGCAGAGATAGTAAACAAATATTTTTGCTCAGTATTTACAAATGAAGAGGGGGAGGTACCTAAAACAAACAGTAGAAACACTCTGGATACAGAAGTTGATACTAGCCCATTTACAGAAGAAAGGGTTCTGAAAGAACTCTTAAAACTGAAGGTGAACAAAGCAATGGGGCCTGATGGGATTCATCCCAGAATTCTAAAAGAACTAAGGGTAGAACTAGTGACACCACTGACTACCCTCTTTAACAAATCATGGGAGGATGGGGTGGTACCCGAGAACTGGAGGAGGGCAGATGTGATTCCCCTTCACAAAAGTGTGAGCAAGGCAGAAGCAGAAAACTACAGACCTGTTAGTTTAACCTCAGTGATAGGGAAAATGATGGAATCACTTCTGAAGGAAAGAAGTGTCGAGTATCTAGAGGCCAGAGGGGCACAGGACCCAAGGCAGCATGGATTCACAGCGGGAAGGTCATGCCAGATGAATCTGATAGATTTCTTTGACTGGGTGACCAAAGTAGTAGATCAGGGAAGGGCTGTGGACATGGCCTACCTAGACTTTAGCAAGGCATTTGACACAGTCCCACACAAAAGATTAATATACAAGTTAGGCACCCTGGGAGTGGGTCCCAAGATGACAGACTGGGTAAAGAATTGGCTGAAGAATAGGACACAGAGAGTAATAGTAAATGGAGTCCACTCTGAAGAAAGGGGGGTTACTAGTGGGCTACCGCAGGGTTCAGTATTAGGACCGGTCCTCTTCAATGTCTTCATAAGCAACATTGCAGAGGGACCGGAAGGAAAAGTATGTCTCTTTGCAGATGACACAAAGATCTGCAACAGAGTTGATGCACAAGGTGGGGTGGAAAGGATGAGAAGGGACTTGGCAAGGTTAGAGAAATGGTCAAATGTATGGCAGCTTAGATTCAATCTTAAGAAGTACAAGGTGATGCACCTGGGAAACAAAAACCCAGGGGAAGAGTACACAATGGGGGGTGAGATACTAACAACAACAAAAATGGAAAGGGACCTGGGGGTAGTCATATCAGATGACCTAAATGTGGGCAAGCAATGTGAGAGGGCAGCAAGGAGTGCTGGGGGGATACTGGGCTGCATAGGGAGAGGCATCACCAGTAGAAAACAGGGAGTTATTATCCCTCTGTACAGACAGCTGGTGAGACCCCATCTGGAATACTGCGTACAGTTCTGGAGACCCAATCTCCGCAAAGACATAGACAGGATGGAAGCTTCTGTCAGAGGAGGGCAACTAAAATGGTGCAGGGTCTGCACTGGAAGACATATGAAGAGAGACTTAAGGTGCTTAATATGTATAGCCTCAAGGAAAGGAGGGAGAGGGGACATGATGAACTTTCAAGTACCTCAAGGGAATCAACAAAGTCCAAGAGGGTAGCATCTTTCAAAAAAGGTGTGCAAGAACAAGGGGCACAATTTGAAGATGGGGGTGGCTCAGAGGTAATTTAAGGAAGTATTTTTCAAGGAGAGGGTTGTGGATGCATGGAACGGCCTTCTGGAGGAGGTTGTGGAGTCAAAAACAGTGGTGGAATTCAAGCATGCATGGGACAGTCATAAGGCAGTTCTAGGGGGTGGGGGTAGGAAGAAGTAGGCTGCTGGTTAACTAGGATCTGCAGCTTGGCCATTAGGTAGGGAAATGGGCAAACTGGGTGGGCCAAGCAGTCCTTATCTGCCGTCAAATTCTATGTTTCTATGTTTCTATACTGCTAAATTGTCTCTGTATATAATTAAGTTCTAATTGATGTGTCAATCTGTTGATGTTCCTTTCATGGTGTGTCTGTATTTTGTGTAACTTTTATAAAAAAGGAATAAAACATAAATTTAAAGAAATGTAATCAGTTACAGATTACAGGCTCAGAAAAGTAATCAATTACTGATTATTAATTACTAACATAGAAATGGAGTCAGTTACACATTACAGATTACTGGCCCAGAAAAAATAATCAGTTACATATTACAGTTTACTGGCTCAGAAAAGGTAATCAGTTACAGATTACTGATTACTGACTACAGATTCAAAAAAGGAATCAGTACAGATTACTAGCTCAGAAAGTTAATTAATTACAGATTGCTAATTAATGATCCAGAAAAGTAATCAATTACAGATGTATGATTACTGACACAAAAATGGAAGCAGGTACCATTCCCATTTTTAAGGGCAGAGATTCCTCCAATCCTTCGAATTACTGGCCCATTGCCCTGTTATCTATTGTGTCTAAATTACTAGAATGTTTAGTCCACTCACAATTAATGGGATATTTAGAAAATTATGACTAAGACTAACCACTGCTCAATATGGGTTTTGAAAGGGCAGGTCCACGGAGACCACGCTCACTGACTTTTTTGATCAATTGGTTACTCCCCTGGGAGAGTGGCGGTCCGTGGGCACGGTCTTTGTGGACCTGTCCAAAGCTTTTGATTTGGTGAACACAGTAGACTTTTGGCCTCTCTGAAAGCAATTGGAGTAAACAAAGAACCCTTAGTATGGTTTAAATCATATCTAGAAAACCGCTCCCAGATGGTATCAATGGGGAACTTAAACTCTGGCTTTGCATCCACTGCTAGAGTTGTGCCCCAGGGGTCCATACTGGGTCCTTTAAAGTTCTTGGTTTATATGAACAGCCTCCCTAGATTCGTCCTCCGCTCCCAAATAACGCTTTATGCTGACGACACCGTAATAGTCGCAGAGGGACGTGGTCCAAAAGAAGTGGATTTTAAACTCCAGGTGGATTTTGAAAGGTTGGAGTGGTGGTTCAAATATGGGGTGCTACTCATGAGGCTGAAGAAGACTCAGTGCATGCTTTTTAGCTTGGATAAGAGAACCAAAACAAACCAAGAAACTCTGCTTGAGATCAGGTCTAGAAATGGCCAGTCCCTAACTCGGGTATGGAGTTACAAATACCTGGGCATGGAATTTGACCAACATTTGAGCTTCCAAATCCACATAGATTCCTTAGTAAAAAAAAAAAGCGGGAAGCAAGCTGGGAGCCATGAGACATGTATCCCACTGTCTAACCAGGAAAGACAGAACGTTAGTGGCTAACCAACTATTAGTCCCTCTTTTGGACTATGGAAGCCACATCTTTACCAACAGCACAAAAAAACAATTAGGAAGACTGGATGTGATCTATCACAAGATCGCTAGATTTGTTCTTCAGTGTCGTTTTGATGTTCTTCACTGTGCACTCTACTGCTCATTAGCTTGGAGTCCTCTTCAAAAGAAGAGAGAATATAAATGGGCTACCCTACTTTTTAGCACCCTGAGGACTGAAGAGTCATGCAGATTGGTCAATTTAATCAAACGGTTAAGTCATAACTACTCCTTGAGGGATAACAACATGCAGCTAAAGATTCCTAAGGTTAAAAATAGTTTCTGGGAAATGACTTTTAAATACTAGGCAGCGAGGACCTGGAATAGTTACTCTAGTCAATGGAGGGACTTGTCATTGTCTATCCCTGTATTTAAATAACTTGCAAAACCTAAGATGCATGTTTGTCGTTGTTAGAAGGGGCCAGAGGTTGCAATATTGTATATTGCACTTTTATGGTGATTGTTTTGTTGTTGCAAGTTTTGTAATTGTAAATTATTGTATATTTTTTTACCTATTACCTTGTGCTGCAACTGATTTTGTAATACACAGGATTGCAATGAAAACAGGGCCTTCTTGGCCCTATGGTAAAAATTGCCTGTATAAATAAAATTGTTTTACTACTACTTAAAGATTACTGACTCAGAAAAGGAATCAGTTGCAGATTACTGACTCAGAAAAGGAATCAGTTGCAGATTACTGGCTCATAAAAGGAATCAGTTACAGATTACAGACTCAAAAACATAATCAGTTACAGACAGTAATCAGTTACAGATTACTGGCTCAGAAAAGTAATCAATCTCAGATTACTGACTCAAAAAAGTAATCAATTACAGATTACTGGCTCAGAAAAATAATCCGTTATAGATTATAGGCTCAAAAAAGCAATCAGTTACATATTACTGGCTCCAAAAAATAATCAGTTACAGTTTACTGACTCAGAAAAGTTATCAGTTACAGATTACTGGCTCAGAAAATTAATCAGTTACGGATTACTGGCTCAGAAAAGTAATCAATTACAGATTAGTGATTCAGAAAGTAATCAGTTACAGATTACTGGCTCAGAAAAGTAATCAAGTACAGATTATTGACCTGGAAAACTAATCAAGTTACAGATTACTGTTCAATGACTCAGAATCATGATCAGTTACAGATTACTGATTACTGACTGAAGAAAGTAATCAGTTACAGATTAATGGTTCAGAAAAGTAATCAATTACAGATTACTGTTTAATGACTCAGAAAAGTAATCAGTTACAGATTAGTGACTCAGAAAATGACATACTGTAGTTACGTGATAGTGATTACTGGTTTAATAACAATTACTAACCTATTACAGACTCAGATAAGTAATCAGTAACAGATTACAGATTCAGAAAAGTAATCAGTTACAGATTACTGACACAGAAAAGTAACCAGTTACAGATTACTGGCTCGGAAAAATAATCATTTTCATGTGGGGAGGTAGCATGCTGGTGATTGTTTGTTTTGCCATAAGTGATTGAACTCCCAAATGTTTTTTAATGCATTGACTGCCCAAAATAACCACACAACACACCATAAGGACACTGTTAACACTGCCTAGCATTTCCTAGGAGCAAACAGTAAAGCTGGCCCAGACAAACGTTCACATGCCATACCTTCTCTTTTTGTAGCTTCTCCACAACTTCTCTGAGATGGGAAAGGTCCTCTTTCTGCTGAAGCGAGGTGGAAGGTCCTGCCCCCCTACCCAGCCATCCCTCAATTTCGGCTGCCAGAAATTCATTCTCTTCCTCCAGGAGGCGCACCTATGAAATTAGAAGTTATAGAATCTGATAGCTACTGCACTGACAGCATAACAAGGCAGGGTATGTCAAAAATGTGAATTTATAATATAAAAAGTGTGCACTTCATTGAAATGAAAAAGTATAAATATATTGTGCTATTTGGCTGTTTTTGATACATCTTTTATAACAGTGTACATTGTAAACAAGACACAGAATGTGAAAAAAATGTAAGTTTTCAAAATAATGAAACAATGAAAGACACTGAAACTTGGATTTTTTTCTGCAACTTTCACAAAGGTGTTTAAAAGTAAAATAGCTGATTTTGCATAATTTCCCTGACTCTGATGAAAACTTGGCCCCATTCCAATTTTTTGCCTCATCCTCCCTAGTCCAGGATTCCCAGGTCTTTGTTATTACTAGAGAAAATATCCGACTGTATGTTCATCCCAGTGGACAGACTGGAATCTACATGTAATGAGTATAGATAGAGAATTTGCTCCACAATACACAAGGCCCATGACGTGGGTGCCTGCTAACACACAAGGAGCCCCTGACCCCTCACTACCTCTTCATTAACTCTCATCAGAAAGTATTTCTCAGATTCTTCCCAGCGGTGTGGCTCTTGCAGTGCAGCTGCTGCCAGCCTGCCCTGGACCCCAGCAGCTTCAGGAAGGTACACCCACTGAGTCTGAAAATACCGCATCTCCTTTGGTGGGTACTGATTGGCCAAACACTCCTCGTTTCTAAGCCAAGCTGTGGTTGCTATTCTGGGACTACTCTTTCCTGGGACTAATCTCACTCACTCTTTGAGGACTGAATTTTCTCCTGCTGACCCTCCCCCGCCCCTGGCACCACCCCCGGCACTCTTTAAATGCTCTTCCTGCCCTGAGAGACCTTTCCTCCCACTCTCTCCTCCAGTACACATAAGTCTGACTTTCAGTACCTTAAAGAGATACTACATAGTAAAAGTCACCTTTACCTATACACTTTTTACCAACTGATGCTCACTCTTGACTGCCTTCTCAGATTCGACTCTCTACTCGAAAATTGCCTAGTTATTATGCTAGGTCCTATTAGAAATGTTTAGAATTGTCTTTGACGATGTGAGAAACAGTCTAGTTTTTCTGAATTTTAAACTGACCTCTCTGCCACTTGCTCTGTTTCTTCCTACATAAGACTACTCTGATCCTCCCCACCCTCTCTACCTCCTCCCTCGTCCCCCTCCCACTGGCAATATCTTCTCTATTTCTTTCACCTCTCTCTGCACCAAAGTGCTTCAATTCTACTGAAATCTTCTGTTCTTTTTACGTCCCCAACCCCCCCTCTATAGCCACCACCCTTTTTGATTAATTTCTGACCCTCTCACTGATTAAGTGTTTGGCTGAATCTTACGGCTGGTACAGTCAAACCCAGTTAATCGCATACCACTTATTAGAAAAAAACACTTAATTGCATAAAATTTCCACTCCCCAGTTCCTAGTCAGTGTTTCCCATTAAAACACGCTCGCTTTAAAGAACACAGCCCGGCCTTTTAAAAACATAACTTTTCGAGTGTTGCAGCTGTCTGACCTAATGATTACTCCATGTATCCCATGCTTACTCTACAACTATCAGTCATTTAATTACCCCTGAATTCATTTCGATCAAAGTGCCTGCTTCAGTTGCCCAAATGCTCGTTAAATAGGTGCTAAATAGGATCGTCATTCCGTATAAAACTCTGCAGTGGTGTCCTATTCATACAATGCTGTCTTTACGATTGCTACATAGTGACAGAGACTCCCAAGAAAAGAACAGAGCTTTCACTAGCAGATAAAGTAAGAGCCTTGAATGTGTTATCTAGCCCTGGGACTTCACAAACTGATGTGGCAAGGCAACTGGGTGTTTCCCACAGTCAGATATGCCATGTGGTTAAAAACAAAAATCAGATTATGTCAGAGTTCCAGGCAAATGGTAATCTTAAAAGAAAAAGAAAGAGAGAGGGAAAGGATCAGGAAGTTGATGATGCCCTTTTTAGATGGTTTGAACACACCAGGGGTTCTGACATGCCCGTTGCTTCAAGAGAAAGCTAGAAATCTAGCATTAGCAATGCAGTGCTCCCAGATCTACAGGGATTCCTGTATTTGTGAGCCTAGGAAAGGTATGAGGGTGTCTTCATCAAGATAAGCAGGAGTTGTGAATTATATGTGTGAGCTCAGAAGGGATCCATAGACCCTGGTCTGGCCTAAGGTTAGTAAAATAAATGAAAAAAAGAGGGAATATTTGTTTTTACCTCAGAGTTTGGTGCACAAAGCTGTGTGTGTGTGTGTGTGTGTGTGTGTGTGTGTGTGTGTGTGTGTGTCTGTGTAGGGGGTTGCTTAAGCGTGCTAATGAAAAACACAACAATACACTGAAACAGTGTCTATTAATGGAGTGCTACAGGTACACAGAGCTGTAGGCCCAATGCACGACTGGTGTGGAGTGGCTATACACGCGTATCTGGAGTGAGTAGCTACTCCACACCCCATGTGCCCCCTGCATGGCATGCATAAAGGAGGCATATGCAGACCCACTGCACCCGATCCCCCATGTCTGCAGAAAGCACTGCGACGGGGACATTCCGGGGGCGTGACAGCACTATGTGTATTCACTAACCCGAGTAGTGCTGGCTGCATGTGTGCAGAGGGTGGTGCAGGGTATACTAGGGAGACCCTGCCATAACCCACAGCATGCCTCCTTAAAAAACTTAGATGAGTATATGGCAAAAAAAGAGACATCTGATCCATCACAACATGGCTTTAAAAACCCAATATCATGTCTTACGAGTAATTTAACATTTTACGAAAATGTAAGTAAACTTATAAACAACAAAATACCTAGAGGCATAATCTACTTAGATCTTTCAAAAGCATTTGATAACGTGCCCCACCAAAATCTAATTAATAAAATGCCTAAACTTGGGATAAGTAGCTTACTGGTGAACTGGGTAAATGAATGGTTGAATAACCTTACACAAACCGTCTGTATTAGGGGATACCAGTCATCCTTAGGACACGTGACCAGTGGTGTGCCGCAGGGCTCAGTCTTGGAGCTGGTGCTGTTCGATATATTCATTTCGGATATGACTTCAAATTTACACAATTTTGCCATAAAGTTTGCTGACGATACAAAAATACTTATCCAAAGTCAAAACTAAAGATGATATAAAACTCATAAAACAGGACCTAAATACACTGGAACTTTGGGCACAAAATAATGGCATGCCATTTAATACTGAAACATGTGTCATTATGCGCCTTGATGAAAATAATACCAATCAACATTATACATTAAATGGCTCAACATTAAGTACAGTCACTGAAGAAAAAGACCTCGGGATAACTATATACTATATCTTCTGATTTAAGTTTTGGAAAACACTGCGGTAATTTCGTAACCAAAACAATCAGAATAATAGATTGCACTAGAAAATCTTTTGCATCCAGAAACAGGGACTGCATATTGCCTCTATATAGAGCCTACATACGACCCCACCTTGACTATTGTTCCCAACTATGGAGTCCATACCTAAGGAAGGATGTGTCAAGACTTGAGGGGGTTCAGAGATGGATTACCAAAATAGTTGACAACATGCAAAATAAAACCTACGACCAACGGTTGAGGGATTTGAATATGTACACCTTGGAACAGTGTAGAACAAGGGGGAGCTTATTATTAAGGTACAAAATTTCAAGAGACCCGAAACTAATGACTGAATTGGGCATGACATTCATTTCCAAACAATGTAATCTTAGAAGTCATAAATTCCAACTACCTTTAACCTATCCCAAAAGTAATAATAGAAGATTCTTCTTCATACAAAGAATTATTCCACTATGGAATTCATTGCCAAATTACCTAGTTAATTCAAATAATATTGAGATTAAAAAAAAAATTTGGACATCCACCTATTGCAACCATGGTAACCTATTCCAGCATGCTGGAAGATGTACTCACATGGGTAACCTACCTTCTGTACATCTAATGCATCCTAGTATAACACCTAGTATAACTCCTATCAGGAAATGTACATCCAAACTCTGGCCCAGCCAACTCTGTGAACACCAAGAACCAGGGTAACATAAAAATTGCCTCAGTTAACATTTGTAGCCTCTTTCCTAAACTGTCTCAGCTTCAGGTCTGGGTGGCATTACACAAGCCTGACGTAATCTCACTCTCCAAAACTTGGCTGTCCCATAAGATTCCAGATGCTGTAGTCTCATTCGATGGCTACACCACCTTCAGGCAGGACAGACTTTCCAAATGAGGGGGCAGGTGCTTAGTCTAACTGAGGAATATCATAGGGCAGATGATGCCTAATAACATCAACACTAAAGAAGCCCAAATATTCTCTAATAAACTCACTTTTGAGCACCAAAGGAAGACACTGTCACTAACCGCTGTCTATATACCCCCAGGAAACAAGGCCTAGGACTGGAACTATTCTATGATTACTGAAGACAGGCTAAACAGGGATGGGAACAGATAATTCTAGGTGGTTTTAACACCAATTGGTGAGCTCATGATATAGTGGCTATTAGGGACACAATCCACAGCCTATACCTTATGTAGATGGTCACCAAAGCGACTAGGAGAAATTGCCATCATAGCATCAGCACATTTATTTACTGGGTTCTCACCACCTCACCAGAACATATTTCAAATGTTTCCATCCTACCTGACATCCCGAGTGACCATTCACTAGTAGTCTGCTACTGGGCAAACAAGGGTCCAAAAGATCCCCCTCAACTCATCAAACACCGTTCCCTGAGAAAGGAAAAGTTGAATCCCCTCAGAAATGTACCTGATTAGTGCTGATTGGACACCACTGGATGACTGTGATCATGCAAATCTGGCCCTTGACTACTTCATCACTAACTTTAATAAAGCCTGTGACTTATTCGCCCCAGTCAGAACCTCGAAAGTGAAAGGCACTATAAACCCTTGGCTCACTGGCCATTTCATCGAGCAAATGAACCACTGGGACCATCTGTGGCACAAAGCAAGGCCTACTGGTTCCCAGGCTAATTGTACTGCCTATAAAGCTGCCAGGAATAAGTGTACCTGGCTGGGGAGAAATGCAAAGGCATCCTACTACAAAGAACAAATGGGAAGAACTTGGGGTAACGGGAGGGAGTTTTGGAATAACATTAAAGCTCTGATTGGCAAAGAATCTAGAGTGCCTCCCAACCTTATTGTTACTCCTACTGGCCCACTACAGCACTTTAAAGACTTAGCAAATGTCTTTAATAATGCCTTCACAGACCTAAGCTTGGTACTACCACCTGATTATTTAATAACTCAACCCTCCAGTAGGTCCCCTAATACTAGCCACCCCTCCACCCTTGACACCTTACAGCCTCCATTCTACTTCAAACAAGTCTCAAGGCACCAGACCATTAAATATGTCAAGAGTGTCCTAGGCAAAACTAGAACTGGTAATGACTCAATTGATATAAAGATTGTAGCCCTAACTCTTAACAAACTTGCTCTTCTATTCACAAAGGTCTTCATTATTTCACTAAGAACTGAAGTGTTCCCAGATAAGTGGAAGTTAGCTCTGGTTACCACAGTATTCAAAAATGGGGACAGAATCAGCCTGGGTAATTACTGGTCCATATCTATTTTATCCACACTCTCAAAAGCACTAGAAAGAATTGTTTCGGATCAACTTACTGAATACCTGCATAAATATAATCTGCCCTGCCCACCACAACAACATGGGTTTCGGCCAAAATACAGCACAATCACGGCGCTCATAGAGTTTATTTCCCACCTGTATGAAGCCTTAGACTCCAGCAAGACTGTGGGGTCTATCTTCATAGACCTCACTAAAGCATTCCATACTGTGAATCTTCAAATGCTGCTAGACAACCTTCTAAAGCTAGGCCTGTCATGCGACACTGTCTCCTGGTTTAGTAGCTACCTGTAACATAGATCGCAATGTGTGAGGTTAGGAGGTGTAACATCTGACCCTAGGGAGATAAAGCTGGGGGTCTCCCAAGGTTCAGTTCTAGGACCCCTACTCTTTATTCTTTTTATTAACACACTACCTAATGCCTGCCCAGCTAAGATGCTGCTTTATGCAGACAATGCTGTAATCTCCATGTCTGACTTCCACCCGACTGAAATAACAGCAAACCTACAAGATTGTTTCAGTAAGCTGGAGACCTGGTTCTCCCAAAACCAACTCCTCCTAAACTACAAAAAAACTAAAATGGTGCACTTCTCACTCCCACACTCAAAGAAGAATCACAACCTACTGACCATCCTTAGCCAAAAGGGTGATGCCATTAAACAAGTTACATCCTTTAAATATCTTGGTATACATTTAGATGACACCCTGTCCTACACCTCACACATTGACCATGTAATCAAATCAGCAAATCCCAAACTTAGCATCCTTTATCGCCACAGGCAATCAATGACCACAGAAGCTCTGTTCCTAGTAACTCAAAGTTCAATACTGTCTATCATAGATTATGGGCTAGTCATCTATAGCGCTGCCACTGACTCGGCACTACAAAGGATTAAGCTATTTCTAAACAAGGCTTGTCTGTTAGTTTGAGGGGCTGGACACTTAACACACTTTTGGCCTATACTCAAACACTGAGTGGCTCCCCTTGCACCTTAGGGCCAGGTATCAGGCTTGCCTAATCGGGAAAAAAGCCCTCCTAGGTCTAGCTCCCAACTCCATGGCTACTCTGTTCCAACACAATATAACTGCTAAAATGACCAGAAGATCAGCTAAAGGTGTGCTCCAAGTTCCCTTCAAGCGGACCTCCTTTGCCCAGCATTCTCTTGCAAACTGTGGGCCTCTGTGGGTAAATTACCTCCCCTCCTCCCTCTTGACCTAGAAAGGACTGGCCCTTTCAAAAGAGAGCTCAGACTACTCCTAGCTCAAGCTAACCACTGTGACTGTCCTACTTAATCACATTAATCCTTGCCTCCCTTTCCCAACTTGCCCACCTGGACAATGCCCCCTGGCTGCTATCACCCAACTACCTTCACTTAGAAACTGAACTTTCCTATTGATGTGATTGATGATGCTCAGCTGAATATGCTAGAAACTGCCAATTCTCAGAGCTCTGAGCACTACTAAATGTGTCATTTAATGTAAATTTGTTTTTTAATGTACTGTTTCATCTATTGACAAGGAACCTTTCACAGATCTGCCTATCTGTGATTTACTTTTTATTATTTGGATTGTAATGTGTTGTTTGTGTTCTTTGACCTGGAACCTTTGTAAAAGAATCATCTAGGATCAAAGATATTAATCTGAACATGTAATAAATAAATAAATACATAGATACATAGATACATAGACAGTGTCGGCAGATAAGGGCCTATGGCCCACCCAGTCTGCCCATTTGAGCTTGTAAGTTCAGTTTATGTTTTCCTAGAAGTCTGTTGCCCCTTACCCCTGACCTCCAGAATTCCTTTATGTCTATCCCATGCATTCTTAAATCCCGTGATTGTTTCAGACCCCACCACTTCCTCTGGCAGGGTGTTCCACTTGTCCACCACCCATTCTGTGAAGAAATTCTTCCTCATGTTTCCTCTGAATCATCCTCCTCCAACTTCATCCCATGCCCTCTGTCCTGGAACATCTTTTTCGCTTAAAATAATGTATTCCTGCACCCTGTTCCTCCCTGTGAGATACTTGTATGTCTCTATCATATCCCCTCTCTCCCTCCTCTCCTCCAGGGAGTACATGTTCAGTTCCTTCAACCTGTCTTCATAGGGCTTGTGATGCAATCCATGCACCATCTTTGTTGCCCTCCTCTGAATCTTCTCTACCCTGTCTATGTCTTTGCATTGGTATGATCTCCAGAACTGAACACTGTACTCCAGGTGGGGCCTCACTAGTGTCTTGTATAGCAGAATTATGACCTCCCTTTTCCTGCTGGTGATGCCCCTGCCTATACATCCCAGCATCCTATTTGCTTTACCTGCTGCCTTGTCACACTGTTTCCCTACCTTGAGGTCATCAGAGATGATAACCCCAAGATCCCTTTCCTGCTTGGTGCATTCTTTCTCCTCCTTTCCTCCTCCCCCTCAACTCAGGATAGTCCTGGGGTGAGGGAACTGGACGGCAGTTGTGCCTTCTCCCTACTCCGTTCTGCTTGAGTGCACAAGGCAATAGCAATGATTGTGCATGCTATTCGGGATGTGGGGAGAATACTTCTATCAGTTACTGGATCCCTACTTTGCCTCCCCGTGCTGTCCCTTGGGGAGGAAGGGGTCACAGCAAATACATCTCCTTTCCCGGAATAGCTGTATGTACTGAATGCTCAAGTTTATGAATGTGAATATGTAGACCTGATTTACCATGTAAGACTACAGATGTTGCAGTCATATAAAAGTTTAATAAAGATTATATTTACAAAAAAAAAAAGAAAAGAAAATGTCTGACTGGATGTACAGCATATCTGCTCAATGTTTATTGTATATAAAACCAATGCAACTTTTTTATTTGTGTATCGTAGGATGAAAATATATAGAAAAATAAAAACATAGACATGACAGCAGAAAAAGAATAAAGGTCCATCTAGTCTGCCCGGAGTTCCCTATCTGCCCTAAAACCTTTTGCCCATACAGTGTTTATCCCTCCCAGATACCCCACCCACCCCACCACCACCACCACCCCCACGCTCCCATCCCTACTGCAACCAACCTGAGCAACCACCAAACCCTTCACTCCTTCCCAACAAAGCTTGAAATCATTTTCAGTTTTGGTACTGACCACCTCTGCTGACAGACAGTCCCAAGGCTCCACCACTCTTGTCATAAAGTAGAACTTCCTCACATCCCTCTTATACCTACCCCCCTCAAGTTTCTCTGGTGACCTTGGGTTCTAGACTCTGTACTCCTGCTAAATAGTTCCAAGAAGTTCACCTTGTTTATTCCCTTCAGCAACTTGAAAATACAAAAATTTATGAAACTGAAAATGTATAAAAGAAAAGCAGCTCAGTTTGCTTTCTTCAATAAAATTAAGTTATAATTCAGGGTCCCCCTGATAGTCCACCCCCTAAGGAGATGGTTCACTGTCGCCTTTGAAGGAGCTGTCCCCAGAAGGACTCCAGTCAATAGTATATCTCTCCAACATGATGGCTGCTTATGTAACTGGGTCAGAGGTGACGATGATGACTTATAACAGAGCCGTTAACTCGGCCTTCAATGCAGTTGCACCAGTCTGCATACAGCCCCAGACTTCACGCTTGAGATCCCTGTAGTTTGATGGGGAGCTCAGGTAGCTGAAGTCCAGAGGTCGAAGACTGGAGCATTGCTGGAGGAGATCTAGGTCTGATGAAGACAAACTGGCTTTGAAGACTCGCTATGGTGAGTATCAAAGGGTACTCTCATGTAAGAAAACTGCTGCAGGGAGAAACCCACCAGCTCAGCTCTTCCAGACTGTAGAGAGACTACTAAATCTGTTCTGTCTGCAAATGGTAAGAGCAAATTCATCCACTTGTTGTGAAGAATTTGTTCAGCTATCCTCTGACAGGGTGTCCTCAATTCAGTCTGGGATCTCTCTAACTGGGTTGTCTTGACCCAGCAGTGTTGAGCTAGTGAGAGACGGATGCCCTCTACCAGTTTGGAGTGAGTTTAGACTTGTTTTGGTGAAAGAGGTTTGTCAGGTGATCTCTGAGCTGCGGCACACCTTTTGTAAGCTGGATCCAGGCTTCACTTGCTTGTTAATCGGGTGTGTTAGGTTTCTGGGCCCAGCGTTCCCTGAGCTGATCTGACACTCCCTTTCAGAGGGGGTCGTCCCAAGGGCATTAAAAGCTGCTCTGGTGAGACCTCTCCTTAAGAAATCATCTTTGGACTCAGATGGCCTGAAGAATTATAGACCAGTCTCTAACCTCCCCTTTTTGGGAAAAGTTCTAGAGAAGATGATGGCTCTGCAGCTTGAGGAACACCACATGGTCTTTGACATCTATGAACCTCTCCAGTCCAGGTTTAGGTAGAGGCACAGTACTGAGATGGCATTGGTCAGGGAGCACAATGACCTTCTCAGAGCTAGAGATGGAGGAGAGCAGTCAGCTCTGGTTCATCTTGGTCTTTCATCAGCATTTGACACCATGGAACATGGGTTGTTGCTGGACCGCCTTAGGGGGTACTGTGGACTCATCAGTACAGTCATCTGCTGAGTCAAGGTGTTACTCAGAGACAGGATGCAGAGAGTGGTGATGGGGAGTTTCTCCTCACTCCTGAGGCCTCTGCTCTATGGTGTCCCAGGGGTCTATTTTCTCACCCATGTTTTTCATAGAGTACATGATGTCCTTGAGAGGGATCATTAAAAGATATGGTCTGGGTTTTCATTGCTACGATGATTATATACTCAGCTGTCTCTGTCTTTTGCACCTGGGACACTTGATGCTATCGAGGTACTAAATTTGTGCCTGGCTGAGATCCAGAACTGGATGTCATCAAGCTGGTTGAGACTCAGTCTAGAAAAGACAGAGGTACTGGTGATTGAGCCTGAACAAAGGTGGGGTGTAGGAACCATTGATGAGGGGACTGGCTTATGGCTAGGTTCCTTTGGGTTGGTGGCCTTTACTAAGATTAAGAATCTGGGAGTCATCGTGGATGAGAGGCTGACACTTGAGACTCAGGTGTTGGCTGTGGCCCGGAGTGGTTTTTACCATCTCAGATACATCATCACCCAAATCAAAACCTTGATTTCCCTTGAAGACCAACCCTTACTGGTACATGCATTCATTACTTATAGACTTGATTACTGTAATGCTTTATACCTTGGGGTGAGTGGAAGTGTCCTACAATGTCTGCAGTTGGTGCAGGATGCAACGGCCAGGTTACTGACTGGCCTTCTGAGGTCTTGTCATATAACCCTGGTCCTGTGTGAATTGCACTGGCTGCCAGTGAAGCGGTGTAGCACCTTCAAGGTCAGTTTGCTGTCCTATAAGACTTTATGTGGACCAGGCCCTGAATAACTGAGAGTACCTACTGACTCCCTATCAGATCTCTAGCCCCCTCTGCTCCTCTGAGGGAGGCCTCTTAGTGGTTCCTACAGCGAGGCTGAAATCCTTTGGAGACTGAGCTTTTTCACCAGCCGGCCCTGCCCTATGGAACAGGCTTCCCAGGGCTCTGAGGCCCCTCAGTGGAGGCCTTTAAAAAGGGCCTGAAGTCTTTCCTCCTTTGGGAGGTTTATATCTATGTACAGCACTCAAGAAATCCTAGGATTGGGTGCTTAAGAAATAAAGCCTACTTCTACTACTATAATGCAGCAATAGTAAAAACGTTATAATTACTAGCCTACATTTTAATTGCTTATTATACAAAAGACATAAAAAATCCTGTAACCTAATTGGTCAGTTAAGGTTTTTACCTGTGGGTATATCCTGCAGTAACTCGTGGCTGAGGAAGGGTATTTGTAAAAAAAAATAAAACAAAACATAATTAAATACATTTTAAATTTATTTTACACAAGAGTCCATTGTATAATGACAATAAGGTGCACCAGGGTATTTGGGGGATTTCCCTCTTCTCGTGTGGTTAAGTGACTCAGCTGTGCCATGTGATGAACCACACAAAATGTAGGCAAATCTCCCAATAACCCGTGCCCTGCTATGCCTTGCTGCTTAAATTTTCACATGATGTTACCATTAGTGACAGGCACAACAGCTATAATGGTGGGGTTAAACTTGATAATAATTGTATCCGGGATGTCATACACGAGAAAAATAAATCTTGATTACAAAATAATTAATGAAAATAATTTTTTTTAAATGAGCTTTCTGCTGCCATTTTTACTGTACTGATTAGTGACAGGTAGTGCTGGGAAAAATCAGAAAAAAATGTTTCACAGATTTTTTGCAAAACTAGGTTAATGTCATGTAACTCCTCAAACTAGAACACTGTGTTCAATGTGGGCAGTTTGGGTTGGAATTACAGTATGACTTTTCAAAAAAAATCACATATTCAAAAATATGTAATCTGGGGTAAAATTACACTGTTTGCATAAAAATGGTGCCAAAATTATGTCGGCTTTTGGGGCAATTTTGCAAAAATTACACAAATGCCAAATCAGCAAATTTTCACAATTTTGCAAGTGTAATAAGATTTCACTCAGCATTTGTGACAGAATGTTAATTGTGAAGAGCAGTGTGTGGATGCTAGCCAATCAGGATTCAGGAATGAACATACAGTCCTATTACTGAGTCTACTGTCCAGTAATGGCAAAATTATAGGACAGTATATCTGGATTCTGTTTGACTGTGGAGAAATGTTTTCAGTATTACTTAGGCAATGATGGTACAGTGAGCTGGGTTTATGGAGGAATAACTGCACTGTTACGACGTTCCCCCATTAACCCAACTCACTACACCAGTATTGCTTTTATACAGTAGAAAACACCATGAGATGAAAAACACAGTACCAAAACATTACTGTTAATACACACAAACAGGCACAAACTAAAGAAAATGTTTTAGTATGTGAATTTCACTGAATGAATTTACTGTAGGTTCTGCAAATGAGCTGCAGTTAATACATGAATATATTTGGAGGGCAAGTGTAAGCCTGATCGAAGATGGCCACCTGAACCCTGACTCCTGGCCACCATTGCGGTCATCCACCTCCATCTGCCTGCAAAATTGGCTCAACAGTGGCACAACTTTCCTATTTTGGAGTGGGGAAGTATATAACAACTTCTAAGAGTTTTGACCAGCATACGATCCCTCCAGAAACACAAGAAAGCCAGGACTTTTCTCCAACTTCCTCCAACCAGCAAAAGCATCGCAACCCAATTGTCTTCTAGTCTTACATCTGTGATCTTGCCTCAGCCATCTCCTGGACATACTTTGCTGATTGGAGATCAGTAGACCTACCTTCTTGAGCAGATAGCTCTTGTGAACTGTGAGTGCCTTTCAGCATGCTGGGGACAGGAGAAGGTAGGAGTGTGAGGTACCACAGAACTACCGCCTGACTTACCTGCAACAGCTCAAGGCAGGAAATGTTTCTCAGGCAAATGTTGGTGTAACCCCTTGTTACCCAGGGTTACTAGAATCCCAGTGAGACCTAGTGGTAGGCAGGGAAGGCAGCTTGTGAAACTCCAGTTAAATGGGTTTCACACTGTCTCACTCTGTTCTCAGTCTCAGCTGAGACTGAGGGATGACATCACCAATACAACTTTCGCAGCTGCATAAGCCACATTGGAATCTGCAGCAGAGGGAGTTAGATAGAACATTGGGAGTTTTCAAAGGGAAGAGATCAGTTCCAGTTTGCCTTCAGTAAGTGAAGGAGTCAATGTCCAGTTTGTCTTGAGCAAGTAAGGTGTGCTCAAGTGGTGAAGACCGCTGTTCGGATCTCAGTGCCCCCTCCCTCCGGGGGTGATGTAAAGATCCCCATGCAGATTCATGGGGCAATCCCCTTAATTCTGCCAAGAGGAAGAAAAGCTGCCATTTCAGTTCAGTCTTTGTTTTGAAAAGTTGGATGATTTGTGATTCGCCTGTGGGGCACCTGCAACTAAAGGGTGAGTGTTTGCTCTAACATGAGAGGGCAAAAAATGTGTTTCTTCAGCCTGGGACATGTGAGGAAATCTAGGAATTGAGCTACAATTTGGGAAGCCTATAGGACTAGGTCAAACAAATGGAGTAGTGTCAAATGCTAGAGTGCCGTGTGATTTCAAGTAAATTGTAGAGTGGATGCGACAGTTCATCTATCATTTAATCTACATTCAAAAGTTTCAGTTTTCCAGAGAAATGGCCGGGTATGGGCTGTGGGAGCTGGAGGTGGGAAAACCCCCCATCTTTAGTAACCAGGTCCACCTCTACAGATTTCTGCTGTGGTTGCTACTTTGCCTCATGCACTTGGCCAGTGATGAGGGAAGTACCCAGACGTGGGGTTGCAAAAGGGAAAATCTCTCTAGGAGTCGGAGACTCAAAGTGGTGTGGGGAGCCACAACAAGTGTAAAGGAAAATTCTCTTTGTGAGATGGGAGTCATAACAAGTAAGGAAGAATTCTCTCTAAGAGTCGCAGACTCTAAGTGGTGTGGGGAGCCACAACAAGTGTAAAGAAGAATTCTCTTTGTGAGATGGGGAGTCAAAGAAGTAAGGAAGAAATCTCTCTAGGAGTCGCAGACTCTAAGTGATATGGGGAGCCACAACAGGATAATTGGTTCATTCTTCCAGTGGACCGTGGATCAAGTGGCCGGAGGGGGAGCTGGGCCAGTCGGGCTGTGTACCCAAAGTGCGTGCAAGTCCAGGCTGTATGCCTGGTGGATCCAGAGCCTGAAAACAATATAATTGGTTCATTCTTCCAGTAGACTGCGTTGTAGTCTCTAATCTGCATTACCAGTATATGTAGCCCCATGGGGGTCTGTCTATGCTTTGTTGTGTTCAGCTAGTTTGTGAATAAAAGCCACACTGTAGAATCCCATTCCTGGTTCTGGACATTACAGTTATTGCTTCTTGTGTTTGATTTACTTGGGTGCCCCTGTGCAGAGTAGCCAAACCTAGGTCCCCTGTGCCGAGTAACCTCATCCTCCCCGAACCCAGGTCCCCACCAGGTACTGCTGTCAGCTTCAATAGCATGCCACCTGTCGTTTTGGTAAAAAGGCAGGGGTGAGGGGTTACATTGGTAACAAGAGTACCCCAACCCAGCGCTCCTAGTTGGCGTGGGCTCCCCGACTCCACACTGTGAGCCTCTGTCCCCCCCCAACACACACACACACACACACACACACACACATATACACACACTAGGCGTGTCTGGATTTACAACATCATCGCTGGACACAGAAATGGGGCATTTGATTCATGGCCCCAAGGTGCACAACAGACTATCAACTTTTCTTCCCGGTTTACTTTTCACTGCAATCCTGATTAACTTTGTGTTTTCAACACCTCACTGTTGGTTAAACAGCTATTGGGGAATAGCTGCATTGTTCATTGAGGACGGGGGGGTGGGCATGATTAATGTTTTCCCCCCTCAGGTGTATCATGCTGCTATTAGGAGCACAACCACAATATAGGCCATTGCTCCCCCCCCCCCAACTATGGGGAAGGGACTGCTGTCCATTTGCCTGATTCCCCATGATGTTACTGCATGCAAATGTAACACCATCCTGGAACCTGCACATGAAAACCTTGCTGCCCGCCCTCAAGACTAACCCTTTCCTCTGCATCACCTGATAAGTCCCTGAATCTCTGAGCTCAGGACACCCTTGTGCTATCCATTTCTCTGAGGAGCTGCAGTACGGGCAGTGGTTGGAGTGCCTGCCTTTGGCAGCGTCAGGTTCCATGCAAGCATTGATTTAAGTGCTTTCTTTGCTGTCCTCAGAGTCAGCAACTGGTATACCTCAACCAGATAAAATTGCTCAACAGTTTTCACACTTTAGTCGTATTTTGATCTTGCCCTATGTCGTGGCATTAGAAGTTGAATATTTTACTTGTGTAACCCCTAGGCGGCGCTATTCTAAGGGCTACTATCCCTGCCTGTATGGCAATATACAGGTTGAGGGGCCTGAGTTCTAAGATCGGGTGCCTCCAACCAGAGGAATGGTATTGGGGTAGCTCGACTGCTCTGGTATAGCCCTCTGAGATGGTATAACCACCCACCAACACTTCTAGTAGTCTACGTAATAACACAATGACACATTCACAAGCAATAGGTAGTAGTAATAATGTGCTCACGCCTTTTTCATTTATCATCAGGGCTGGATCTGCTGTAACTGCCCTGGAGACCCCCTGGAAAATAAGATTAGTAATGCAGCAATAACACTGTAACCCAACTAATAATATGCACACTAGCCAGGTTATACGTGAAAAAAAGACAATCAGATTTATTTAGGGGCAGTGAACAAGGGAGGGGCATGAATCTAGCAGAATGATTAGCAAGCTGATTTAAGTCAGGATTGTCTGGCATGCACTTTAAGTCTCAATTAGACAGTTCAACAACCCTGAGTACCCAGTATGTCATGCAGGCTAGCCTGAAGCGTGGCCCGGGGTGGCTGGCATTGCAGCTTTTGTTGGGGCCCTTTAAGAAAGAAAACAGTTAAGCATGCACACAACCCAATAACTTGTAATCCAAGCCGGATGGCTCTGTCTGTTTCAAGAACCCAGTAAAAGAAAAAATTAATTGGTACAATGACTTTTGCTTTTTTTGCAGGGAACTACCCTGATTTGTACTCATGCTACCAGAACCTGGATGCAGGACAGGCGAGATGTAGACCTCATGGTGATGATCAGGAATGCCAGGGGAAGCAGGGCTGACACGGCTCACCTCCAGGTGGTCGCTACCTGCTCAATGGTGTTGGGCAGATGGCCGAATCCCCAAGCCAGTCTTTCACCGAGAAGGTCTCTGATGCACGAGTAGCAGCCTAGGCCAAGGTGGCAGGACCCAGGCAGGATGAACAGTTCTGCAAAAGTTCATGATCTTCTGCTGGTGAAGCCTCCAGCTGGTGTAACAGATTTGACTGTGGGGAACCAAATCATGACCCATGAAACACATTCAGCACATTAATAGCATTAACTTCTTTAAACAACAGTTCGGATACCGTCCAGCTGCAAATTGACAGCTTAACTGCGCAAACCTTCTGATCCAAGGGTAACTCTCTCACAAGCTGGGCCAATCACTTCTGGAGCAAGTCTTCAGTCCAAATCACTAGTCACAATGACACTTCTTCTTTCTTCTACCACAGTTCCAAGGCTGGAAATTGGACAGGCTACATGGTCTATCAAGTCTGCCCAAGAGCATAGCTAGCACTTCATCTTACAGCTGCCCCTCCCGCCCCTCCATCACCATATTCCTTCTCTTTACTGTATACCACCCCCTTCTGAAATTGCTCACCATCTTACAGGACATCAGATCTTCTGGTAGGGTATTCCACTTGTAGACTGCGCTTTCTATGAAAAAGTGTCTCCTTACCTCCCTCCTAAACTTTCCCCTAGCTAATCTCAGTCCATCCCTCTTGTGTCCCTCCCTCTCCTCGGCTGAAAGATCCCTTCTGTGTCAAGTCTTGTTAATCCCTTTCAGATACTTAAAGGTCTCTATCATATCCCACCCCCCATCCCCGTCCCTCCTCTCTTCTAGTGAGTACATTTTCAGCTCTCTCAATCTGTCCTCTTAAGGCCTGTCCCCCAAACCCTGTATCATCTTCATGGCCCTGCACTGCACCCCCTCCAATAACCTTATGTCACTTTTCAGGAACGGGCACCAGGATTGCATGCAACACTCCAGGTGGGGCCTGACCAATGATCTGTACAGGGGCAGTATAACCTCACTACTTCTGCATGAGATCCCCCTTGCTGTACACCCCCGTATTTTGTTGGCCTGTGACTTCTGCAATAGGCAGTTTAAACTATTAGAGAACGGATCACGAAGCCCAGCAAAGACTCTTCCTGCAGATTCCCCTATGCTTCTTCAGGAAGCCACTGCTCAAAACCTCGAGCTGTTCACTCTTCAACCTCCAACTCTAACTGATCTACTCCTTCAGGCAGTTCTGGGTAGTTCCCTTGTGATCCAAAGGTTCGGTTGGCCGAGGGAGCTGTCAATCACAGTAAGGGCTCCCCGTCCAGGTCCATTTGGATACCAACACTTAAAACTACAAAAACTACAGAATTCCTTCCCACGAGAACCCGGGGTGCAGTCTCTATTTTAGGTCCCCAGTGGTTCAATTGGTCCAGATACTGGAAGTCCAGAACTCAACATGGTGGCTCCCATCCAAATGTTTGAGAAGCAATAAAAGCAGGTTAGACAAACTTCTCTAATTTTACTAAAACAGCAAATAAACGGCAAACAATCACAGTTCCTAAGAGAGCACCCTCTGTGCAAGTAATGGCTGCAGAATGGAGCAAAATAACACACTGTCTGGCTGGTCACAAGTCTTAAATCACTCGGAGTCAAACCCAGCCCAGACTAATTTCTTTTTTTTTTTTAATCTTTTTTATTGAGTGTCAGACAGCCATACAAGTACATAGGAGCCTTACATTCATCGAAACCTTTTGGTATTACTTATACAACCATGACTCTGTATTTAATGTAATCATATATTATGCAATACCTCCTTCTCTTATGTTACATTTAGAGTCTATTCACTCTGTTTTTTAGATTATGTTGATACACACAGAAAAAAACAAACGAAGAAAAAAACATTTCCTATAAGCTATAATCATAACTTAACAAACCAGCATCTGGCCATCGAGCTTTCGGAATCCTCCCATGAACTCCTTGTCATGGGAAGCTGTGTCTTATCTTGTGCATGTTTTCCTTAGTTTCTTTACTACGTCCTTTGTTTTTATCTCTGAGTGCTCAATTCCTTTTATTTTGCGTGAGTGTGTGTGGGTCTTTCATATTGTGGTGGCAAGGCGCATACCTATCACATCCTCTGGTGGAAAGGTGCTCATTACCGTTCCCCAGACCCTCTCAAATTGATCTCCTCTATCTTTCAATTCATATGTTACTCTTTGTAGAGGTAGTGTCTGTGCTACCAGTTCTAACCATGTTGATGGTAGGTTTCGTACTCAACACCCATGTGTTTTGAATGAATTTCCTTGCTAGCGTCAGTAATACCCTTATCACTCTAGGGTTTGGGTCTCACTTGCCTTCCTCCCCGATCCATCCCCATCAACAAGGATACTGGTGTATCTGGTATCTTTATTTCTGTCCTCGGTTCTATTTGCTGTCTCACCTCTGTCCAAAAAGCTCCTAGTATTGGGCATGCCCAGAAGTAGTGCATATACAGTATGTCCCCCTTTCTTTCTGGCATCTGCCGCATGTAGGCAAGACCCCTGGTGAGAAATTGTGAACCATCGCTGGTGGCAGGTATAGCCTATGTATAAATTTATATTGGACCTCTTTGTATTCATTATACCATAAACAACCCCATGTGGGACTCACATATGGTTGTCCAGTTTTCTTCTGTGATCTCTACCCCCATATCTCTTTCCCACTACTGCCTGACTCCTCCTGACTGGTTGGGCATAGCCCCTCTCAAGTGGGTGTTTATTCTTGCCATGAGTCCTTTCGGGTTCAATTGTGATAGCATTGTCTCTGTCTCTCTCTCTGTCTCTGTCTCTCTCTCTGTCTCTCTCTCTCTCTCTGTCTCTCTCAAATATTTTGGAGATCCCCGGTTGTAGTCTGTGTATTGCCCCTATATGTGCCCACCCTTGCAGGTACCTAAACATGTGTCTTCCTTCTATGGCAGACGTATTGATTAAGTCTTCCTGGCTTCTTATTCCCACCGTCCTAATATGTCCCTAAAGCAATGTATCCCTTTCTGCTCTCATAGAGTGAATCCCCTGTCTCCTATACTGGGTATGAATTCTGGATTGCCATTCACTGTTGCCAGTATAGTATTATCTTCCTCCCCATAGGATTTTGGTTGCCGCCCTCTACGCTTGTAAAGAGTGCATCACCAGTGGATTCAGGTTTCTCCTACTCCTATACTTTTTACTTCCTCCCTTGTCCAAGTAATTTAGGGGTGACATCCCTTCCTCTCCTAGCTCTAGGGACACCCAGCTTGCTCCTCTACTTCCTAGCAACCACTCCCTCATTAGATGTAATTGAGCTGCTATATGATACTGTTTTAGATCTGGGGATTTCAGGCTCCCCTTGGCTGTTGTCCCCTGGAGCCTTCTCAAGGCCACCCTAGGCCTCTTACTGTGCCATAAAAAGGTAGTGCATTGTGCCTCCAGTTTTTGTACATCTTTCCTGATGAGCCCCATAGGTAACATTTGGATAGGATATAATATACCTGGGAGTAGGTTCATCTTTAACAGGTTCAACCACCCCATCCATGAAATGGGCAGAGATCTCCATCTCTTTAGATTTCCCTCCAATATTTTAAGCATATATCCATAATTCAAACAGTATAAACTCGATAATTGTGGACCCACCTTAATCACCAAATATGTGATAGAGGCGGAGATGCTCTTAAAATGCACGTCTTATCTCTCTTTCTTGCCCTCCTTCCACCTGCAATAATTTGGATTTGTCCATATTTATATCTGGAGAACCTAGAGAAAGCATTTAGTGCGTCTCTTATACCCACCGGAGAACGCTCTGGTTCCATTATAAACATCAGGATGTCATCCACGTACAGTGATAGTTTGTGTTCCCTCCCCCTTTTACCTCATATTCCCTTGACTTCAGTACTGTTTTTAATATATTCTTCCAGAGGTTGTATCACCAAGGCAAAAAGCAGGGGCGACAATGGGCACCCCTGCCTAGTGCCCCTCCCTAACCTGAATTCTGAGGACAATCCCCCATTTACCATTATCTTAGCCCTAGGCACTTCGTATAGCAATTTAACACAGTCCAGAAATCCTTCCCCTAGTCCAGACTTGTTCAGAGCCTTATACATATATGCCCACTCAACCCAATCAAAGGCTTTTCTTTGTGTCCAGGGACAGCACAGATCTCTTCCCTGGATACATAGACCCCCCCCCCCCCAAAACACCACATTAAACAACTGTCTAAGATTATTATTTGAGTTTCTATCTCGCTCAAAACCTGTCTGATCTTCGTTTATCAATGTTGGTAGTAGCGCTTCCAGCCTTCTCACCAGTGCCTTGGCTATTATTTTGGTGTCACAGTTTAATAACGAAATTGGCCTGTAGGCGAGCATTTTGTGTGATCCTTCCCTAGTTTGGGCAGTCCTACTACTGTGGCTTGATAACATGTCTCTGCAGGAAGCCTCCCTGCTGCACCTCCTCCACCATTGATAACATGTCTCTGCAGGGAGCCTCCCTGCTGCACCTCCTCCACCATTGATAACATGTCTCTGCAGGGAGCCTCCCTGCTGCACCTCCTCCACCATTGATAACATGTCTCTGCAGGGAGCCTCCCTGCTGCACCTCCTCCACCATTGATAACATGTCTCTGCAGGGCCTCCTGCGCACCTCCTACCATTGCTAACATGTCTCTGCAGGGAGCCTCCCTGCTGCACCTCCTCCACCATTGATAACATGTCTCTGCCAGGGAGCCTCCCTGCTGCACCTCCTCCACCATTGATAACATGTCTCTGCAGGGAGCCTCCCTGCTGCACCTCCTCCACCATTGATAACGTGTCTCTGCAGGGAGCCTCCCTGCTGCACCTCCTCCACCATTGCTAACATGTCTCTGCAGGGAGCCTCCCTGCTGCACCTCCTCCACCATAGCTCGCAGCACTTTCACTCCCTTGGTGCCTAGATTTCTATAATATTCCACTCCCAACCCATTTGGACCCACCGCTTTTGCTTTTTTAAGCATGTTTAGTACTCGAGGTAGCTCTTCTTCTGTGAGGGGGTACCCCTAATCTAGTCCTTCGCTCCTCATCAAGCTTTGGTAATTCCACACCATCCAAGAATGTCTGCTTCCCTGCCTGTACCCTTACGTTCTCCTGTGTACAACTTCTGGTAGTGCTCCATGAATTTAGATCTAATGTCTGAGTTCTTTTTATGTATCCTTCCCTGATTATCTTTTATTGCTGTCACTGTAGCAGAACCTTGCTTTCCCCTTGCCAGTCTGGCCAGCACTGGACTTGGCCTATTCCTCCATTCATAGATACGTTGTTTTGCATAGAACAATGTTCTACTGGCTCCATCTGTAATAACTAGATTCAATTGTTCCCTTGCTACCTTTAATTGTCTTAAATTCTCCTCAGTCGTGTTATCATAAGTCTCCCTCTGCTTATTTTGACTATCTGTTCTAGCTCTTTAATTCTGTCCCTCTTCTTTTTTGCCCTTTGACCCATATAGGAGATGATCATTCCCCTCATATAAGCTTTCCCCTGCCTCCCATAGGATTATCTTCGTAGGGGCTGTTTCCTGATTTTCCCTGATGTGATGTCCCCATTGTTCTTGGAGGAATTCTATAAATGGTTTAGAGGTTGCCAAATATGCCGGGAATTTCCAGGTACCCCTCCTGCCTTCACCCCCTCTAGTTTGAAAGGTCATCACTACTCTAGCATGGTCAAACACCGCTGTTGGTGTGATTTCTGCCTGAGGAACCCTAGGATACAGTCCCCGCAGAGCATAGATATAATCAGTTCTTGACCAAGTACGGTGTGGGAGTAGAATGTGTACTCCCCTGATCCTGAGTTTGCTGTCCTCCATACATCCACCAGGTCCATCTCGTCCATCCCTTTTGCCTATCTGTGTATATTCTCCTCAACTCTACCTTCTCCACCTGATCTGTCCAGCCCTCCTGACATGATGCAATTAAAGTCCCCAGCCAGTATCAAATTAGGGAATTGCCCCCTGTGTAGTATATCTAGCATGTCGTCGTAAAATACTGGGTCATGTTGCACTGGTGCATATATGTTCCCTAACGTGTATTGTTCCCCTTGCACAGAAATGTACCTCCCTCCACTTGGGTCCCATACCACCCTTTGTTCCTCAAATTGTAGGCCACATTTTAAGAGAATAGCCACCCCCTCTTATGTCCATTATAGGAAGCTGCGAAGCAAGTTTCTATCCATTCCCTCTTTAATTTGTTATGCTCTGTATCTGTGAGGAGCGTCTCCTGCACCATAACTATGTCAACACTGTCTCTCTTTAATGTGTTGAGCACTTTCTTCCACTTGATTGGTGTAGAGAACCCCTGGACATTCCAGGAACATACCTTTAATGCATTCATTGCAGTTTTTTGTTTGCCTTAGGATCCCTGGGGGAGAGTGTCATCCCTAATCTGCACAGACCCAGGGCTCCTTTCTTTGTTTTGTCCCATAGACCTCTATTCCAGACTGCATTATCGCTTGTTTTCTTGCTCTCTAAGCCAGTTATAACTCCAAACATTGAACTCAACTTTTGCATATACTGTATATATTATGCAACTTTTAACCACTGTAACAGTAAACAATAACAACCATATCAGATTTGTGAATGGGATTGTTACCGCCTGGGGTGCTCCAGGTACCTCCTCCTGGAGTTTCCACCCAGATTCAACAATCCCTGAAGTGTACTTCTGTTGTCCCCATTGTAAGCTATTAGGATACTGTCACGCCCCCCCCCCGCTCAACTTCTTTACTTCGCCCTTGCTTCTGTGTTTCTCCCCTGTACTTACAATATATCCTTATTCCTCATCCAGAACTTAGCTCCACCGACGCATTCCCAGTTGTTCCGTCCCTTTTGCACATGGTTTTGTGGCACCTATTAGAGCCCCAATAGCCCAAGACAGCACTCCACATGCACCCTGCTCCCCTCCACACTCTGTCACTATGTACAATTACAATCACTTATACTCCTGTTCCTCTTCTTGCCATCTATTTCTGCCCATGATTCTGTCCATTGCCTCTTGTCCCTTCCCTCTCACTTCATCAGTTCCGTGTGCTGCTTCCCCTTAGTTTATTCTCCCCCTCCTGCCCATCTTCCTGCCTTGTCCTTGTCTTCTTCACCCTGTCCTTCTGTACTACTGGCTCTGTTGCATAGCGGTATTCTTTCTTTCCTTACTACATTCCTTTTTTAAATTCCCCACCTTTCCTTATTTCTTTCTCTCTCTCTCTCCCCCCAACCTTATCCCTCTGTCCCCCTTGTTTTATTACTCCCCATAATACAGTTGCGGGGTCAATCAGCCTACTACCCTACATATTCTTCCGTATAGGTGGGCATTGTTCCCCTTTCTACCCCCCCACCCACAGTCTTTGGGTCCCTCCATCTGCCTTACTCTTTTTCTTGATTCACTTTATTATAAGATGCTGTACCTTTTTTTTATGTTTGCTTGCACACATGTGCAAGAAACATAGTGCCATCATCCGAGATTTTGGAGGTGTGTCACCCCCTCTTCCAAGTCAGTCAGTGTGTTGGCAGGTGCGGCCCCTGTCCACCAATGCATGCTGGAGCTGTCTATGACAAGCTCCAAAATGCAGTCTCATACAGTTGAAAGGGGGCTACGCTTCAGTGAGCAGCGATAAGATATCACCTGCTCATGTAGCTCCCAACACACACACGCATACTCCGTGCCCCCCACCACACACACTCTACAGCCGGCAGGGGTGCCCAATCCCCGTCCGGCTGTGCTCTTCTCCTCCCAAAGCCCCAAATGCCCACGCTGGGGTGGGCACTCAATGGTATAGTCGACAGAGGGTGCCCAATGCCCCATCGGCTTCACTGTCCCCGAGTACAAGGTGCCTGCTGGAGCACACCCAGCGTGGCAACAAACTCTCATAACCCGGCCAGGGTGCCCAATCCCCGTCGGCTCCGCCCCCCAGCCATCCTTCTGCCATGCTGGGAGCCCACCCAGCGTGGCAAACGTCCGCCGCTTTTTTTTTTAACCTGTAAAGAGAAAACGGTCCCATGCAGTCTTCCTGCCCCTCCCCACAACCCGCACTCCACCCACCACGCGATCCTGCCTCCCCACACCCTCACCCCATACTCACCTCCGGAGCTCGGCGACGATCTTCGTGGACCCGGAACACGCTCTGCACTCTTCAAAGCTGACCGCGAACTGAGGAAATGCGGTAAGCTGTATAACAGGATAGATAGGGTTTTTTTCAACTTTGATGCATATCTCAGGCATTTTTTGGAATTTTTGCACCAAATTTTCAACATGGGATTTTTGGGACCCCTTCTTATGAATGCTATCACTGTCATGGCGTTATTCGGGCCCAAAGGGTGATTTCACAGTCACTGTGCGAAATCACCTTCGGGACTGAATAACAAAACACTGCAGTATTCATAAGGTGAGGTCTCAAGAAGCCTATTTCTTGAAAATCTAGTGAAAATCTAAAAATGACATGTTTTACTTAGTGTGTGAAGCAGTTCCTACGCATGCTCGTAGTTCACTGAATTTTCAATATTTTCACCCAGATTTTCAACATTGCCATTTTACCACACCTTCTTATGAGCAAGTACAGCTGTCATTTTTCACATCTCACCCAAAATGTATTTCCGCCCATGTAGTGCACAATGGCGCAGTCGGTGTGCGAAACCAATGTACGGGACAAATTAATAAAACCACAGTGACACTGTTCATGAGCAGAGGTCTTAAAATGGCTATGTTGACAATTTGGTGAAAAAATTCCTAAAAATTACTGTTTTACGAGCGTGCGTTACGCAGTTCCTACACACGCTTGTAAGTTCGCGAATTTTCAATATTTTCACTCCAGATTTTCAACATTGCCATTTTACCACACCTTCTTATGAGTAATACAGCTGTCATTTTTCATATCTCACCCAAAATGTGTTTCCGCCATGTAGCGACAATGGCGCAGCTGGTGCGAATCAATGTATGGGACAATTAAGAAAATCACAGTGACACTGTTCATGAGCAGAGGTCTTAGAATGGCTATGTTGAAAATTTGGTGAAAAATTCTAACAATGACTGTTTCTGACGTGTGTTGCGCTAGTTCCTATGCACGCTTTCGAAAGTTCGTGAATTTTCAATATTTTCACTCCAGATTTTCAACATTGCCATTTTACCACCTTCTTATGACAGTATAGCTGTCATTTTCATCTCACCTAAACGGTTTCCCTTCATGTAGCGCACAAAGCGCAATCAGTGCGTAAATCAATGCATCGGACAAATTAAGAAAATCACAGTGACACTGTTCATGAGCAGAGGTCTTAAAATCGCTATGTTGAAAATTTGGTGAAAAAATCCTAAAAATGACTGTTTTACTTAGCGGCGTTAAGCAGTTCCCATGCGCTTCAGAAGTTTGTGAATTTTCAATATTTTCACTCCAGATTTTCAACATTGCCATTTACACACTTCTTATGAGCAGTACAGCTGTCATTTTTCACATGTTGCCCAAAATGTGTTTCCGCCCATGTAGCGGCGAATGGTGCAGTCGATGTGCGAAATCAATGTATGGGACACATTAAGAAAATCACAGTGACACTGTTCATGAGCAGAGGTCTTAAAATGGCTATGTTGAAAATTTGGTGAAAAATTCTAAAATGACTGTTTTATGAGCTGTGCATTGCAGTTCCTATGCATGCTCATAAGTTTGCAAATTTAATATTTTCTCCAGATTTTCAACATTGCCATTTTATTACACTTCCTTATGAACAGTACAGCTGCCATTTTCATATGCCACCCAAATGTGTTTTAGCACATACGTAGCTAAATGGTGCTGTTGGTGTGCGAAAGCAATGTTTGGGACAGATTAAGAAAATCACAGTTACACTGTTCATGAGCAGAGGTCTTAAAATGGCTATGTTGAAAATTTGGTGACAAAAGTCCATAAAATGACTGTGTTACAGTGAGCATGCGCTGAGTTTCCACGCACCTCAGTAAGTTCATGACTTTGTAATATTTTAAGTCCAGATTTTCACCAGTGGCATTTTTCCACACTTTCTTATTTACAGTACAGCTGTCATTTTCACAACATGGCTGAAGTGTGTTTTCACACTTTCAGCGCAGAGATCGTGGTCGCTGTGGGAAATCATTGTTCGAACAGATAAAGAAAATCACAGTGACACTGTTCATGATCGGAGGCACCAAAATGCCTGAGTTGACAATCTGCTGTAAAAAATCCAACCTAATTATATTACAGGTGTCGTTGCACAGTTTCTATATGCGCTCGTGACTTCACCATTTTTAAATATTTTACTGCAGATTTGCAACATTGCCATTTTACACCTCCCCATGAACAGTACAGCTGTCATTTTTTACATCCTGTTCGGAATGTTTTTGCACCTGTGGTGCTAAATACCATAGTCACTGTGCATAAGCAGCTTTCAGCTAACAAACTGATATTCCCCCTGTTCATGAGGTGGGGTCACAAAAAAACCATGTTGAACATTTGGAGTGAAAATACCAACGAATGCCTGAGGTATTAGGGTTTCCAACCATAACGCCCAACCCTGTAGAGAATGACAGGCATCAGGGGGTGACTTGGGATTCTTGCCTGTAATGCTCATACCATTCCACACACTGCAGCCAGTGAGAGGCATCGAGGTAAGCCTTGGACTCTTGGCCCCAAAGTTCCACCCCATTCTCCTGTATCGCACCGTCTCACCGTGTTTCAATGGAATGGGGTGCATATAGAGCCAAAGACCCCAGTGAACACCTGACACTTGTCAGTGTCTGCAGGGTGGGTGGGTGAAATGGCATGGCCGTTATGCCTGACGACCCAAAGGCACACCCCAATGCCTGTCACTCTCTGCAGGGTGGTGGTGGGGTTGGCTTCAGTTCAATACTTCACTGCCGTTCCTATTACGCAGCTCTGTAACTTCTACACTACCACTGCCAATGCCAGCAAGCAAACATTCGACATTGACAAATGCTTGTTTACCTCCTCAGTGTCTTCCGGTGTGTTTATTCCCTTTCATTCCCCCCCCCCAGCACAACAGCTGCCAGTTACCATAAGGATCTTTCATTCTTTTTTTTTTTAAACTTATTCTTTATTTAGACACAGCGTCATACACAGCATTAAATTATTAGATTACATATTATATATTGGTAGCTCATTTGGTTCAGTTTAGACATACATACATTGAAACAAAAACCAAAAGGGCATAAAAGTTATACAAGCATGATGATTTAAAGGAGCAGTTCATATTTGATCATCAATAAGAACCAACATCTGCTGTCAGGGTAATGAGTCTCTGATAGGCCTAACAGCCATAAGACTTTTTAAATCTATCTCTTCTCTCAGATCCCCCTTCCATGTTTCACAAGTCACAACCCACTTGCCCCATGCTATGGGACAAATTCAGGATATTTATCTAGCTGATGTAGGACCTACTTTCTCCATCTGAGCTCAAATGTTTCTTTTCTATCCAACAGACTAGCAGAGAGTCATTCTAAATAGTATGTTTCTTTTACTATTTTCACCCAAGCCATCCTAGAAGGGAGGCCCCGGGTCAGCCACATTCTTGTAATGGTTTTGTGCACGGCTGCCACCAAGAGAATCAATTGTTTTCGGGTTGAGGGATCAGTTCT
Organism: Neoceratodus forsteri; assembly: GCA_016271365.2. Taxonomy (NCBI): domain Eukaryota; kingdom Metazoa; phylum Chordata; order Ceratodontiformes; family Ceratodontidae; genus Neoceratodus; species Neoceratodus forsteri. Next base: position 96,420,586 of record JADMNL010000023.1, on the reverse strand, counting down.
TATCCCCTCTGTTAAATTAAAAGTGAGAAGGAATATTGGATTATCTAACTCTGGTGACTCATAAAGCTCCTTTAATTCTCCTAAACCTTCTTGCCAGAATCCCATTAGAAGGGGGCAGGGCCATAAAATATGAGCCTGAACTGTCCCATGACTACCACATCCCCTCCAGCAATTCCCACTGGGGTCTACTGCGAATTTGGCAGTGATTACGGGTGTTCTGAAGTATCAGGATATAAGCTTCCAAATATATTCCCGCCAGTAGGGAGACTGAATTACTCTAGTGGCCAGTCCCGGAGATCCCACCCATGACAGCCCTGGTATATCTAATTGCAAATCCCTAATCCAAGACATTCTCATGGTCTCTGTCAAGTCTCCTGGTCACTCCCTGAGGGCTTTATATAATATGTTGATATCATGTGTAGATTGCTGCCCCACAATGAAATCTATCATTAACTGAAGCATAGTCGGGGTCTGTTCTGCTAGGTCCGCTAGGTAGTTCTCAGATTTTGATAAGTAGGATCTTAATTCAATATAGCCATGAAACTCATGATTTTGAAGGTTGAATGAACCTGAAGAGTTATGAAAATCTCTTAGCCCACCACACCTGCGCTCTATCCCCTTCTTTATTAGGGGAACGGAACTATCCCCTGGAATTGCCCTCATATAGAGTCACTCATGCTGATTAAAATAGTGATCAACCATCCAGAGCCAGACCTTAAAGGGTTCCCTTGTACATGTGAAGTATTTACTTAAAGGGGAACACGCGGGTGGATTATTAATTTTTTAATTTTACTTTCATTTATTTGAAATATCAGATTTACAACCTTTGAGCCACAAGGCTCATTTACAAAGGTACCTCGTCAAACGGAGGACAGAAATAAAAAACTGACAGGTTACAATTGACAGAGGAAATAGCCATCATGTATGGTTTACAGACATTGTTAACATATATTATATACACGTTAGAAAATACTGATATTTACATAGGCATAGCAGAGAGAGAGAAAGGACAAAACAGAAAAAGGAAAAATATAGTTGTAAGAGGTTGCAGTTATAATGGACTTTGTCAGAGGTTTGGGTCATGATGGGCATGGGCACACAGGCTAGTTGCAGTTACAGGGTCGGGCATTGAGGAGGTGGTTGCGGAGGGCAACTTTGAATTGGAAAATCTTGGGCACGCCAGTGATGGTGGCTAGGAGCGCATTAAACCAAACAGGGGCCCTGAAGTGGAAGGATCTCTGGGCAAGGGCAGTTTTCACCCTTGGTACTGCTTGTATAGTTTTGTCTGAGTTGCAGGTGGAGAAAGAGTGAGTGGCAAGTTGGAGAGAGGCGGTGACCGCAGGAGGGGAGGAGTGACCGAACAAGATTTTCTTGGTCAGTAGGCAGGTCTTGTAGTGGATGGAGCCTTTCATTGAGGTTGAGAAGATTGGCAGAGGAATAGAGGGAGCAGGTGTGGGTGAGCCTAGGGGCACCAGTTAGGAGCCTGCATGCCTCGTTGAGGGTGACCTGAATTTTCTGGAGTGTGGAATTATCTGCTGCCCCATACACAGGGAGCCCGTAGTGTACTAGGGACAGTATTGAGGAGGTAATGGCAAGCCTGAGGACATCTGTAGGGAGGCAGTCCCTATGCCGGTAAAGGATTCCAAGCCTAGTGTTAGTGGTAGTTGCTAGGGTGTTTACGTGGTCATGAAAGGTAAGGGCAGAGTCTAGGGTAAGTCCAAGATATTTGTAGATGGATACCTGTTCAAGGGGGTGATGGGTGTTGGGGAGGATGAGGAGTAGAGCACTTTTCGCCTCGTTTTGGTGGTGGGAGAAAATCATTGATTTTGTCTTTTTCTGGTTTATGACCAGTCTACAGTCCTTGAACCATGTTTCAGTCTGGAGGAAGACATGTTGGAGGGAGTCCAGGAGGGGAGCAGGTTTATGATGCAAGGCATAGAGCACTGCATCATCTGCATACAGTAGAATTTTTTTGGAGCAGGCCTTTGGCAAGGAGTTAAGGTAGAGGATGAAAAGAAGTGGGCCCAGGATGGAGCCCTGGGGCACCCCAGAGTGGACAGGTAGAGTGAGAGATAGGGTCCCGTTTATTTTGATGCATTGGGACTAGGTGGAGAGGTAACTGGCACACCATGCCTAGGGGCCTGTGGAGAAACCAAGTTGGCAGAGGGAGCCAAGAAGGAGAGGATGGCAAACCGTGTCGAAGGCCTTGGAAAGGTCTATGAACACAGCTCCAGCAATGTTACCAGAGTCTAGGGAGGAGTGTAGGACGTTTGTGAATTCCAGGAGGGCTATTGTAGTGCTATGCCCTTAACGGAAGCCATGCTGCTCTGGGCATAGTATGTTATACTTGTCTAGGTATTCAGTGAGCTGTGTGACAACCACTTTTTCTAAGGTTTTTTGGGGGGGAATGGAGATGGGTCTATAGTTACTGGGTGTGGATTTGTCACCATTTTTATGTAAGGGGTAATGACGGCTGTCTTCCAGGCACTGGGGAATTGCCCCAGGCAGAGGGATTTGTTGAGTAGGTCTGTTAGAGGGACTAGGGCCTCATCAAGGACTAATCAAAGGAACCTAGCGTCTAGAGGGTCATTGATAGGGTTATTGCTGTTTAGTGCTTTTTGTAGGTATGGGCGGGCTTCCTGGGTGGATATTTTGCACAGGAGGAAGTGAGAGCACTGCAGGATTGGGGGCTTGGGTTCAGGCACAGGGTCAAAGAAACAGCTGGGGAGAACAGTGCTGAGATCCGTGAAGGTGGTGTTTAGGCAGTTTGCTATGGTAAGTGGGTGAGTGGAAATGATGCCATCTATGGAGAGCTGGGAGGGAGGTGGGGAGCGAGATTTCCCATTAAGTTCTTTGATGCTGCTCCAGAAGGTCCTTGCAGACCCCCAAGTGGTGGTGAGAGTAGATTGAAAGTGGTCGGCTTTGGCCCTGCCGATGGCTCGAGTGATTCTTTTGCGAGCGGTATTATAGGACTGTCTGTCAGCCAGCCTGCCAGACTCTGTAGCTTAGTGCCATAGATTGTCCCTATCTCTTAGTTTTTGGAGTAGGGAGGGGGTAATCCATGGAGCATTTAGTCTTTTGGTGTGGTGTTTGGTGAGTGGAGCATAGAGGTCACAGGCCTTGGTGAAGGTCTGCGTGAATAGATCGAGTGCAATGTCAACGCTGGGTGCTATATTGATGGGGGACCAGTCCATTTGGGTGAGTAGTTGTTTAAGTTTTTTTAACACACCTGGGCAGAGACGCCTTTGGAAGGTGGTATAGGCTGTGGGTTTGGATGTGGTGGAGGTCCATAGGAATAGCATGGGTGAGTAATCACTTAGGAAGTCGGGAAGTACTTTTATATCCTGGATTTTGTGGGGGTGGTTAGAGATAATGATATCCAGGAGGGTGCTAGTACCAGTAGTAGGATGAAGTCTAGTAGGTTGTGTAACTAATTGGACCATGTCAAGGGCAGAGAAGGAGTCCTTAGTTGGTGTGGCTGAGGGGCCAAACCAGTTGACATTTAGGTCTCCTACTAGTGTATGTTCAGCACTGTGTGGGAGGATAGTGAGGTAATCAGTGAGAGATGTGATGGCTGGCATTTGGTTCTTTGGGGTTATATAGGAGACTGTGAGGAATAATGGATCCCTGGAGGGGTCTGGGGTGATTTTTAGGGTGAGGGCTTGTGCTCCGTTTTTGAGTTTGGGGGGTGGGAGCATGTGGCAGATAACGTTATCTTTGATGTAGATTGCACAGCCACCCCTACGTTTTCCCACCCTGTCTTCACAGTGTAATGTGTATCCATGGAGTGAGACAAAGGTGTAGGGAGTAGATTTAGAGAGCCAGGTCTCAACTAGTGCAGTGATGTCTGGTTGGTGTAGGGTAGCCCAACACTGGAGCGCTACAGATTTTTTTTGGTAGGCTGAGTATGTTTAAGGAGGCAATGCGGAGTCTAGGGGACCTGGTAGGTGGTCTGGCAGTGGGGGGGCCTGGATTAGGGTGGATATTGCCAGAGAGGAGAAGTAGGAAGACCAGGGTTCTGATCATAGGGTGGAAGATAGTTAACTTTTTGGGAGTACATTGCGAGGAGGAGGAAGAGGAGGATGAAGTGGAGCAAGGGATGGGCAGGGTTTGGAGGGTTGGAAAGACACAGAGAGGGTAGAGCCAGGGTGGGTGGTGGGGTTGGGAGGGCAGCTAGGAGGTGGATATAGGGGTCCGGGATGCGATGGCAGGGTAAGGGGGAGACGGTTAATTCCTAAGGGATGTAAAGGTGTAGTCCACAAAGGGCATGGGGTGGTGTCTGGCTGGTGAGAGTTGAACCCCAGAGTGGTAATGTAGATGAGACATATGAGGCAGAAGTGAACAGACATGATTCAAGGTAGATTTGGAGGCAGGGATACAAAAAGTTGTAAGAGCTTTTAAGACAAACCAATTAAAATTAGCTTGACTTGCAGGCTCAGTGGCCTCTGATGGCAAAGGTACAGGGCTCGATGTCTGCAGTGAGACAGAAGAAAACTGTTTTGGTAGACTATAGGGATAGCACTTTGAGTGATTTAGAACTGATGATTAATTATTTATTCATTTTTTTGTTTTACCAGGTTTACAGTTTGGTGCGACGGATAAAGGTAATGCAAAGTACAAGTGGGGAGAAATAATTGGTAAGAATGTGTAGTGCTGCCTCAAGTGGCTGAAAGCTATAATCTGCAGGTGGAGAAGTGAGCTGATTGGTTTTATACTCACACTCAACCCTATTGGTTCTCCTCTTGGTTTTACACTCACACTCAACCCTATTGGTTCTCCTCTCACAAGCAGCCCTATATAAGGGAGAGCCAACCAAGGGTGGTGGTGGGAGTGGTGGGAGCCGACGCATAGCGTCGAAGGGGCCTCCTCTGCTCACAAACGCTGCTGGTGGCCGAGGTAGTTTGTGGGCCATCCGTACCTGAGGGGCTGACACAGAAAGGCTGGAGGGAAGGCTTTAGGAGCCCGGCCCTCGCGACCATCCGACCGCAAGCTGTTGGGGGGGTGGGTTCTGATTCAAACACTGCTGGTGTCACGATCTGAGGGGAAGAGAGGAGAGAGAGGATCAGTTATAGGAGGTAAGGGCCTTTTGTTTGGCTGAAAGGGGCAGGAGGTGAAAGAGAGTGGATGGTTCAGAAACGGAGCAGTTTGTCCTCAGAAACTTTGAATTAACTTCAATTAAACAAAATCGGCAGCTCTTGAACTTACACTGATTTTTAGGCAACTTAGATTTTAAACAAATGTGCTTTGAATTAACTTCAATTAAACAAATCTATAGCTCTTGAAATTACACTGATATAGGCAACTTAGATTTTAAACAAATGTGCAGCTTAAGTCTTATTCAACAGATTTAAGCAACAGCAAGTTAAACAAAATGTGCAGCTCGAGACTTGTTCCAACAGATATATGCAAGGGTCAAGTGGGGAAAAAGGTGCCAACTTAGCAATTTGAACAAAGGCCTAAGCATTCATTCCAGTAGCTACATTAAGAAGAATTTAAATAAAGTAGAGAATTAAAGCAGATAAAGTAAACAGCGCCGACAAGTAATAAGTTCTTTCAGAATTTTGAAAGCGAAAAAAAGGGCAAGATCCCTCCTCTGCTCACAAGCGCTGCATTGTCCGGGAGTAGTTAGTGGGCCGTCCGTCTGCCTGAGGGACTGACACAAGAAGGTGGAGGGGCTTCAGGAGCCTGCCCTCACGACCATCCGACCGCCCGCTGTTGGGGGGGGGGGCGATTTAAACACTGCTGGTGTTGCGATCTGAGAGGAGGAGAGAGAGGATCAGTAATAGGAGGTAAGGGCCTTTTGTTTGGCTGAAAGGGAGAGGGGGTAAAAGAAAGGGGATGGTTCAGAAACAGAGCAGTTTGTCCTCAGAAACTTTGAATTAACTTCAATTAAACAAAATCTGCAGCTCTTGAACTTACACTGATTTTTAGGCAACTTAGATTTTAAACAAATGTGCTTTGAATTAACTTTAATTAAACAAATCTGCAGCTCTTGAACTTACACTGATTTTTAGGTAACTTAGATTTTAAACAAATGTGCTTTGAATTAACTTCAATTAAACAAATCTGCAGCTCTTGAAATTACACTGATATAGGCAACTTAGATTTTAAACAAATGTGCAGCTTAAGTCTTATTCAACAGATTTAAACACCAGGAAGTTAAACAAAATGTGCAGCTCGAGACTTGTTCTAACAGATTTATGCAAGGGTCAAGTGGGGAAAAAGGCACCAACTTAGCAATTTGAACAAAGGCCTAAACATTCATTCCAGTAGCCACATTAAGGGGAATTTAAATAAAGTAGAGAATTAAAGCAGATAAAGTATACAGCGCCGACAAGTAATAAGTTCTTTCAGAATTTTAAAACGAAAAAAGGTGCCAAGCCCCTCTTCTGCTCATAAACGTTGTTGGTGGCCAAGGTAGTTCGTGGGCCATCCGTACCTGAGGGGCTGACACAAAATGATGTCTGTCACACCTTCCATATCATTAAATACGGTTTCTATTTGTTTCCAAAGGGTAGTATATTGGAGGTTAAGCTAGGCCATCAGTATACGGAGTTGGGCAGCTCTTAAATAATTTCTAAAGCTGGGTAGATTGCAGCCTCTCTTATCTTGAGGAAGTTGCAGAATAGTATATGTAATTCAAGGGGGTCATCCAACCCAGACGAATCTAGATATTAGTCTGTCCCATATCCCTAGTTAGGTATTAGTCAGAGGTTGGAACAAATTCTGCAAAACAAAAACAGGATATGGATAATATGTTTTGTTTAATAGCCTATATTCTCTGAAAAAAGCTCAATGGTGCCCGAGACCATCTGGCCAGATCTGCAGTTACCTGATTCGTTAATGGCTCATAATTCACAATATCTATGACCTCTAGGCTGGTGGCTAATTGAACACCTAAGTGTCTCATCGTGATCTTGTTCCATCTGGAGGCAGTATAGCAAAGTGGTTTAAAGTTCTGAGCTGCAAATCTGGTGACATCCAGCAGACCAAACCGGGGTTTGAATCCCACAGCCCCCACGTGCATACTGTGTGACCCTGGGCAAGTCACTTAACTTCTTTGTGCTCCCAGGTCACACCTGGAAACAAGCTTCAGCTTAGTGTGCCTTTCCTGGTTAAACAATTTCCCCTTCCCTGAAGGAGTATGGCTGTTTTACCTGCACTGAGGGGTTAAAATTAAAAAGCAAGGCCTCCGTTTTTTTGATTATTTATTTTGTACCCTGACAGGGCCGCAAATCTGTCAAGTCAGGACCACAGTGCTGGAATTGACGATTATGGATCGGTTAAAGTAAGGAGGATATCATCCACAAACAACGACAGTTTGAACTCTCCCCCCCCCACCCAACACACAGGCAGTCCCTGCACATCCATATCCTGTCTGATGGCCACAGCCAAGGGCTCCAAGTAGAGAACAAACAATAGAGAAGAAAGGGGGCATCCCTGATGAGTGCCCCTTGAAAGTTTAATGGGATCCAACAGAGCCCCATCCAGCTTTACATAGGCACTGGGAGAATGGTAACTTTTTTGTAGCTGATGTATAAGCTCTGGCAGGAACCCAAATTCAGACAGGGTCGCCCAGAGGAAAGGCCAGGCGACCCTGTCAAACATTTTTCTGCATCTAATCCTAATGTGACCAGGGGGATCGTACGGGTTTAGCACAGTCAATTAATAAAAATGCCCAGTGTATGGCATCATAAGGCTTCCATCCCTTTACAAAACCCACCTGGTCAGGATCTACCAGACCAGGAATGAGGTCCTCAATTCTATGTGCTATGATGGTCATATACATTTTGCAATCAAAATTTGTCATGGAGATGGGTCTACATGAGGTTGTATGGTTCAGGTCTTTGAAAGGTTTTATGATCACCACTGTAGTGGCGTATTGCCAAGAAGGAGGGGGGGCTTCTCCCTGCTGGAGGGTGTGCAAAGCTGGTAGGAAAGTGGGGAACAATGCATCCTTGTATATTTATAGAATTCGGCTGGATAGTCATCAGGTCCTGGGGCTTTTAATGTTTTTGCTCCAGAAATGACCCGTTCAATCTCCTGTCTACTGATAGGGGCAGTCAAGATTTGTGCCTGAGTCTCTGATACCCTGGGGAGAGAAAGCGATCTAAGGTAGCCAAGAATATCAGTGTGAGAAGGAGAGTGATCCTGGGTGTATAAGGACTGATAATATTTTGCAAATATAGATCTAATCTTTTGGGGATGAGTATGTAGAACTTTGGTTCCTGGGTCATAAAGTGAGGGGACTGCTGCTCGTACTTTTTGCTCCCTTAATTTTCGGGCTAATTTTCTTGCTCCCCTAGGCCCTCCCTCATAATGATAGTGCTTAAAGTAAAATAACTGCTGTTCAACCTGCGGATCCAAACACATCATCTGGAGGGTATATAACTCATCTTTAAGGCCCCTGTATCTCTTTTCTCTATCTCTTTTCCTTCTAACAGAGGTTTTGATAATCAGACCCAGGCGAACCGTCTTAAGGGTATCCCAAAGGATCCCTGGTGAGGTCTCCATCCCAGTGTTATCCCCCAAAATCTCCGGAATCATGTCCCTTATTTCTAGTCTTACTTCAGAGTCCCGGAGGTAAGCCAGATTTAACCTCTAGTGGGTGGATTCATAAACGTTTCCCAGATTAACCTTCACATACACCGGGGAGTGGTCAGATAGTAGGGGAGCCCCGTGCCACTAATCTGCCACTCAGTAAAAATGTTATACTGTGGTATATAAATAATCCAGTCTAGCTGCCACCCCCCAAGCTAGCAGACACATCTGTGACAAGGTACCTTTGTAAATGAGCCTATGGCTCAAAGGTTTTCCAAACTGCTGTTTAAATAAAATAAAAAATAAAATAAAGCATTTTAGAGTAGGGAAGGTGTGTCTCCATACATCTATAAATTCTAGGCTGGCCATGGTAGTTTTTATGTATTTTGCAAGTGGTTTAATCCAATGCGGTAGACTTCTTGAGCCATCATCACCGGATCTAAAACAATATTCAAATCCCCCTCAATATCAGTTGGCCTATATGGATGGAGAGCAAGTCAGCCATATACTTTTGTGCAGTTAATTTCAGGGATCCAGGAGGGAAATATACCAAGGAAATGGTAACTTCCCTATTATAGAGCCGACCCGAGATTATAACATAGCACACCTCAGCATCCAACCTTCTCTCCATCTCCACCCACGTTGCAGCCCTAACCAATAACAATGCTACACCCCATCATCTACCCGACTTATGCGATGCAGATGCCAGGAGCACATAATCTTTATTTTGCAATTTTTTATGCTCGATTTGAGATAAATGTGTCTCCTGGAGAATCATCAACTCTGTTTTTTTCCTACCTATATATTGTTGGAGTCTAGACCTATTAATCGGGGAATGGATCCCATTTATATTTAAGGATATTATCAAAGAGGACCTATCTATTATTAAGGAAGCTATGAAGAATAAACCACTGTACATAATTCCTCTGTTTCTTTGTGGCAGTTGCTGACTCACACCCGTTCCTCCCAACTTCTACTCCTATATTTTTCTTCCAAGTGACCATCTGTGCCCTCCTACAAATCGAGCTACCCCAAACCTCCACTAACCAATAACCTCTCAAATCCTTCAACCCGCTGTCATACACCATGTCATGTCTAAAACTAGATTTTTTATTAAAACTTAAACATAAGCCGGCCCGGTGGAACAGAGGGTTGAGACGCTGGACGCCACATCTTGAACCACGCCGGTGACCCGGGTTCGGAAACGGACTCAGGTTGCCATGGGCTGGCAGGGGAGGAGAGGATTGAGCGTCTGAAGGGCTGTTCTCCTCTCCTGGGGTGGCTTGGGGAAAGTGCTTCGCTCTGTAGTGGCCCCCGGTGGAGACCGGAGGCACTACAAGGAGCGTCGCAATGTGGGCTCTCCAGAAAAACGTGAAAGGTGGCACGTCTCCGACCGGATGATGGCAGCCCCACCTCCCCACGCCTCTCTCCCATGAAGCATCCAGGGCTATAGTATCCACGCTACACCCAGAAGCAAGAGAGTGCTCAGGCACTCTATACTCCCCTCCCCGTTGCCCTCTCCAGGGCAGGGTGTCCCCTCGGCGAAGGGATACGCCAGGTCAGCAGAGCATTGGAGCAGCATGGATGGCAGGTTGGCAACAGAGGCAACAGCAGGTTTGGTTGCCCAAAGGAGTGGATGGAATGTGCATGGTAGATGGGGATAAAAAAAAAAAAAAAACTTGAAGATGAGCAGAGTAACCTAAATAGTGAATCACTCAAAATAAGTGCAACAACTAATGGCACAACCGTATGCTCAATCCTTACTTTAGGAAGGAGCACATAGAGGGCTACCAACTGAGCTGCCCAATAAACCGACTGTACAACCATTTGAAAATTAAAAGTTAAATTTAAGTACCTTGTGACTTCCAATGTTGGAGCAAGGGTAAATCCTTACCTCCTTGACATGTGGTGAAAGTTTCGACCATTAGGTGGGGGGGTAATCCATCTTGAAAAACAAGGTGGGCCTCCCAGGGGCTACTTTCACCCCCTAAGTGGGGTAATTCTGGTTGTAAACGTGTGAGGGGAACCCTCATCACAGAACCCAAGGTTAAAGGGACGAAGAAAGAAAATTAGGGAAGGTAAAAATAATAAGGTCTGTAAAAGTGTCATTTGATCTCTGCGACTACATCAATGGTGCCCAGTAACGACTATAAATTTAACTGATAATGAACTCCAGGACATCTCATTATTATAAAAGAACCCTGAAATCAGGACCCCCCATTGAGAGTTAGGAGTCGGGAGGGATTGCGAACTCCAGAGGCCTCCCTGTGACAATCCTGAACACCTCAAAGGTGGGGATCCAGTAATAGCCAAAAGCCCCAGGGAACAAGTTATAGTCACTCTGCCCCTTCCCCCAGTGGAACATTTTAACTCAAAAAATATAAACCAGTCCAATTAAAACAATTCCCTTGTGATCTGAATACATTGGATCCTATAGGTAGAGTCCTTCACAGTTCCAAATTAAACAAGCAAGGAAACCATAAGTTCTCACGGATCATAGAAGTCACTTGCATCACATAAGATCCAAAAAGAACAATCTGGGGAGGTGAAACATAACTACCCCTTAAAAGGAACCTTCAGAAGACCCCCCCCCCAATTCCAACACAAGCTCTGAAGGTTTTGGGCCTTCATTACTCTCCCGGGAGCAACCAAAAATGATGATATATTGTGGTAGCTTCTGCATTATCTTGTCAGTCGACTACAAGCACAGCCAGTAGCAGTAGAGCATTGGGAGTTAGTTAGCTCACCCGTCTGAAGACGTGAGGTCGAGAAGAAATTCAGGTGTTCACAACAGTATGTCTGAAAGAGGCTAAAGTTTTAACTGGGCGCTTGGCCAGCTGGTTATGATTATTGTATGATACTCGTATTATAAATAAATGGTCAATGTATGAAATGTGAGTCTGAGAGATTTGGCCCTTTTAAATTACAAGGTGTAAGCAGTCGAAATCACAGGATATATTACACTGGCCAGGAGATCTCTGTAATGTAATTAACTTCCTTGAGAAATTGGATTTTATGGCCTTTTTATGACCTCATGCTTTTGAAGTTGAAAACCAAAGGTGACTTTGTGAGTCTGCCAGCGGATGAGCCTAATAAACCTTTATGATGTCTTAAGAGGAACAGGCCATTTGATACCAACAGTGTGTGAAAAGTTGTAAACTTCAAAGGAACTAGTTGATCAAAGACTCATAATTTGGCTGATGTTAACATTATTTAACATACCTCCTGGTAGGAAAATCATGTTTGTAATTTTATATTCAAAAAGAAGGAGCTAAATGACTCACAGAAGTGGTGTGGAGACACAGAGTTTAAACTGATACTTACGTCTGAAATGTATTTTATTTATTTGTGAAATCAGTTTACAACCTTCGAGCCAGAGGCTCATTTCCAAAGGTACCTCGTCACATTAAAGACATACATAGAATTTTAGGTTACATAGCACAGGTTTGCTAAAAATAGGCGTTCATCAGAGGCACCACGTCACACTGAGGTCAGACAAAATACATTTAAGTTACAGGGTACAAGTAATTGAGACAGGTGTTACACAAGTTGGTATCAAAATTGAGCAATCTAATTGGCATACCATAAAACAGCAGGCACTGCCGGGTTAGACATAGAGTACGGTGTACCGGGAAGAGGTGGTGGGTGGGCTAGGTGGAGAGCAGCCCGGTGGGCGGTGTCATGAGAAGTTGAGGTGGAGGCTGCCTTCAGAGACAGGAGCAGCTAGAGTGTTGATGAGTTGGTTTCGAAGGGTGGTTTTGAACTTGGAGATGGTGGTGGCATTGGTGATAGGGGCAGGGAGAGAGTTAAACCAGGATGGGGCTCTGTAGCAGAAGGACCTCTGGCCACGGCTGGTTCTTGATCTGGGGACCATTAGAGTGGTCTTGTTGGATGACCATGTTGCAACAGTGAGTGGGATCTGGTGGATGGATGCCGTCACCCCAGAAGGGGAGAGCCCGAGTAGGGTTTTTTTGTAAGGAGGCAGGTTTGATATCGGAGCCGTTCATCCAGGGTAAGGAATTTAGCCTCGTCATACAGCTGACAGGTGTGTGTCAGCCTGGGGGCACCAGTAATCAGTCTGCAGGCTTTATTCAGGGTTAAGTGAATTTTTTGAGGCAGTCGTGTCGGCAGCACCATAGACTGGTGAGCCATAGTCACAAGGGATATCTGGAAGACATAACAGCGAGCCGGAGCGCATTTGGGGAAGAGCAGGTTCTATGGCGGAAGAGGATGCCAAGCCGTGTGTAGTGGCAGATGTTAGGCATCAATGTGGTCATGGAATGTGAGGGCTGAGTCGAAGGTAACCCCAAGGTATTTGTAGAGCAGACTTGTTCCAGTGGCTGTTTGGTACTAGGAAGGATATGGAGTGGGTGGTTGCTAGCTTTGTTTTGGGGTGGGAAAAGAGCATAGCTTTGGTTTTTTAAGATTAATGGCCAGTCTGCTTCTTAAACCAGGCCTCGCATCATTGAAAGACTGCTGTAGGGTGTCCTGAACGAGAGACGGGATTGAGGTGGGTGGCAAAAATGACAGCATCATCTGCATACAGAAGAATTTTGCCAGGGCATGCACTGGGCAGGGTGTTCGGATAGAGTGAGAAGAGAAGGGAGCCCAGGATGGAGCCTTGGGGGACCCCAGAGTGTATGGGACGGGTATCAGAGAGTATCCCATTGATTTTAACACACTGTGATTGAGCGGCTAGATAGCTCATGCACCATGCTAGGGGGCCAGCCGAGAGACCAGTATTGCAGACAGCATTCAGCAGAAGAGGGTGGGAGACGGTGTCGAAAGCCTTTGAGAGGTCGATGAATACTGCACCGGCTAGGGAGCTGGTATCCAGGGAGGAGTGTAGGAAGTTGGAGAATTCAATTAGCGCAGTGCTGGTACTGTGACCAGCACAGAAGCCATGTTGCTCTGGGCATAAGATGTTATGCTTAGCCAGATATTCAGTGATTTGAATGGCCACCACTTTTTCCAGGGCTTTTGGGGGGGGGATGGAGATTGGCCGGTAGTTGTTGGCCGACAACCTGTCGCCCCCTTTATGAATGGGCGTGATTATGGCTGTTTTCCAAGCAGTGGGAAATTGTCCCAGGCAGAGCGATCGGTTAATTAGGCTGGTGAGTGGGGCAAGGACTTCATCTAGCACCAGCCTGAGGATACTGGGGTCCAGTGAGTCACTGCTGGGACTGTTGCTATTCAAAGCTTTGATTAGGATGGGTCTGGCTTCCCGGGCAGAAACCTTGCGCAGGTGGAAGCTGGGGTGGTGGAGGACAGGGGGAGGTTGGTTGGGGGGAGAGTCAAAGAAATTACTAGGGAGGACTGAGCTAAGGTCAGTGAAAGCGGTGTTGAGCCAGTTAGCTATGATGTCAGGATCGGTGGAGGTAGTGCCATCACTAGTGAGCTGGGATGGAGCAGGAGAGCGTGATTTTCCATTTAGCTGTTTAATATTATTCCAGAAAGTCCGGACTGAACCCCAGGAGGAGGTAAGGGTGGCCTGGTAATGGTCGGCCTTGGCTTTCCGGACGGCCCAAGAGCACTTATTCCAGGTTGCATTGTAAGCTTGCCTATCAGACAGCCGACCGTTTCAGTGGCAGTGCCAGAGGTTATCCGATTTCTTAGCAATTGTAGAAGAACAGGGCTAACCTAGGGTGCATTCTGCTTTTGGATCGGATTTGGTGAAGGGTGCAAGAGATCTGCACAGGCCATGTTGAAGGTGTGTGAGAAGAAGGCGGGGGCAGTGTCAATGTCGGATGCACGATGAATGGGGGACCAGTTTATCTGGGTGAGGAATTGCTTAAGTTTTTGCAGCCCACCAGGGCGGAGGTGCCTGCGGAGGATGGTCTGGGCTTTGGGTTTGGGATTGGGGACTGCCCAATGAAATAGGATAGGGGAGTGGTCACTTAGGGAATCTGGTAGGACCTGGATGTTTTGGATTTTTTGGGGTCAGTTGGTGATAATTACATCCAGAAGGGTGCTGGTTCCTCTCTTTGGGTTTATTCTAGTGGGCTGGATGACAAGTTGCATCAAGTCTTGGGTGGCAAATGAGTCTCGGATCATGGAAGAGGAGGTGCTGAGCCAATTTACATTAAGGTCCCCAACTAGGATTTGTTCCGCCTTATGGTGGAGGGAGGCCAGATAGTCAGTTAAAGATACCAGGGCCGGGTTCTGGTTCTTTGGGGGAACGTAGGCAGTGGTGAGATAGAGAGGGCCCCTCGAGGGGTCCAGGGTGAGTTTGAGGGTAAGAGCCTGGGCCCCATTTACAAGGGCAGGGGTGGAGAGCGCGTGTCCAAATATTGTGTCCCTAGTGTAGATTGCACAGCCTCCCCCTTGTTTGCCTACTCAGTCCTCCCGGTATAAGGTATAGCCTGGGAGGGAGACAAATGAGTCAGGGGTCGATTTGGACAGCCAGGTTTCAACCAGGGCTATGATGTCTGGTTGATGAGCCATGGCCCAGCACTGGAGGCGTCAAATTTTTCAGCAGGCTGCATATGTTCATGGAGGCTATTTGGAGACCAGTGGGCCAAGTAGGTGGGTGGGTGGGAGGGGCAGGGCCTGGGTTGGGATGTATGTTCCTGTCAGGAGCAGAAGGAGAGAACTGCTCTGGCCAGAGGGTGGCAGAAGGAGTTTATGCCGGGGCGCTAGGAAGAGAAGGGGGTTTCGTAGCACAGGGGGTGGGTACGGCAGCACAGGCAGAGAAGGCTTGAGTGATCAGATGCCCAAGGGAGCGGGGAGGAGGAAAGGTAATGTCTGGATGAGGGGTGAGGTGGAGAGGAGCATATGGGGTGTGTGGAGGAGGAGGGAGGGGGAGGAGCAGTTCTATAGGAGGAGGAGAGAGCAGGAGGTTAGGTAGGAGCACTAGAGTAGTGAGGCTGAGGGTTAACAGGGACAATAGGGTTGGTGGAAGGCAAAAGGAGAAGGAGGAGGAGAAGAGAGAGGCAGGTAGGCAGGAGGTGCACATGCATAATTGGTAAGGGTGAGAGAGCTGAAGTGAAGAAAGATGTGGGAACTAGGATGATAGAGGGGGAGATAGTAGTGAGAGGTCACCTCTAAGTGTAGTTGCCACTTTGGTACAGTGGCAGAGCTGCTGCCTGAGGTGCACAGGGTAGCAGGAAGGATCCCAGACAGGGGCTGTAGCAGCAGGGAGCTGGGCTCAAGGCCTGCAGTAACAATCAGACAACAATTTAGCAGTGTCTGAGGGTTTTAGAGTTTGAAATCCTGCACAAATAATAGACAGGTGTGCTAGCTGAGTGATGGAACTGCTGACTAAAACAGTGAGAGTGCAGGGTTCAATGCCTGCAAAGAGAGAAGTGGTAAAACTTTATATTTTGGCAGGTTGGGGGGGTGGGGGTAAGAGACTAAAAGTCCTAGAAAGTAGAAATAAAATAGCTAGATAAAGTGGTTAAGAGGTAGAGCTGTTGACTCTGATGGCAAGGGTACTGAGTTTGAGTAGAGCTTAGGGACAGAGTATAGAAAGTTTTTTAATTCAGAGAAGGAGGGAGGGAGGGTTAAGAGTTTGAAAGTAGATGAAGATGTTGGCTTGGTTCATTGGCTTAGTGGTTAGGCAGTAGACTTTGGAATAAAGGGTACAAGATTTGAGGCTCCCAGGTGCTTAGTGGTAGGCTGATGGGAGGAGTGAAGAAAGAGATAGCAGAATGGATTCAAAGGAAACTACAGGGACCTC
Source organism: Neoceratodus forsteri (assembly GCA_016271365.2). Lineage (NCBI taxonomy): Eukaryota > Metazoa > Chordata > Ceratodontiformes > Ceratodontidae > Neoceratodus > Neoceratodus forsteri. The sequence goes on along the minus strand of JADMNL010000023.1, from coordinate 96,404,367 downwards.
TAGTGGGTAGGGTTTGCATATACCATTTTGGGACTGTAGAGAGACACAGCTCTCTGATCTAACAGAGATAATACATTAAATAGAGGAGATCTAAATGTATTGTGGTAGGAGTTTATTCTGTAGTTTTCCTTTTTTTTTTTCTTTCATGAGATTGTGATGCTCTTTGATAGTTATTCTGTATTTTTTCTTACTGTTTTTATCCATTTTTAGTAAACATTTTCTAAGATACTGCCTGGGATTCCTCAGTCATTTTTTTGCATGTTATTGTTGAACGAATATTAAGTCTGACAACTGTTCAAGGGCTTGATGGTGTTACAAAGCTTGGTAAAAGGTAAGAATATACCTAAGGTCTCTTACAGAGTTTTATGGGTTCATTTTGGATACCTGGTTAGATGCCCTAAGGTGAAAGATATATTACATCCCCCCGAAGAGAATATCATCTGAGCCTGTACATTTGGGTACGCTAGCATAACGTTCACAGTTTGAATCCCGCCAGAACTTGAGGCTAAAGGTGATTCGGACCCAAAAGCAGACAGGAGGATTACCCTTTCTGTTACCTGTTCACACTATTGTGCGCTGAGGTTGGCACTGTGGGAACAAAGGGCCTGACCTGCACAGTGCGATTGTGACAGATTTGGTTGGCAGCAGTGCGATAAATTTGGTAACACAAGCTTTAACTGTTCAGAGTGTCAGCTTAATACTGTACAGTTCACTTGCAAAATAAGGTAGTGATTTACTTTTAAAAGAGAAAACAGAACGATATCATTTTGCTTATACTCAAAGTTCCTACCTGTTTTATTTTTTTTCAAAGTGCAAGTAAGAGTTGCAGTAGTTAGGGAAGTAGTTGGCTTCAAACTACAGTGAGCACACTGCAGACCACCTGAAGCAGTTGTGCAAGGACAGAGGAGTCCTGCACGAGGGGAGAGCCACCAAGCAGAACCTCGTGGATGTTCTGATGGCTGCTGCTGCCCAGAGTGCCAAGTCACAGACTGTGACTGTAAGGGTCCAAACCTTGGGTGTGGAGGGGCCAGCGGCCAGTGCAGTGTCCAGATACGGTGAGGAGGACAGCAGGGCCAGTGCAAGCCAAGGGCCACAGCAGCAGGGGAAGGTCAACAGCTTTCTGGAGCCAGAAGCAATCAGGCTTCAGACTGAGTTGCGCAGAATGGAGCTGGAGTTCCAGAGAGAAGAGAAGCAAGAACAGTGAGCCGCAGAGGAGAAGACAGAGTGAGAACAGCAAGAAGCTGACCATGAAGAGCATGAGCGCCAGAGGTGACATGAACTGGAGAAGCTATGACTCCAACCACCAGCACCAGAGCAGATAAGTGGCTTGGGTTTAACTGGAACTACGGGACAGGGTTACAAATTAAATTCCAAACTGATAGCTGAATTTAAAGAGGGGAAGATATAGATGCCTTTTTAAATTCCTTTGAAAAAGTTTGTATTCAGGCAAAGATTCCTAGAGGGTCTTGAAGCTTCCAGCTATCCCCGCTACTTACCAGGAAAGCTCGGGATGCATTGGGTCAAATGGACAATGAGAACAGTAATGATTACAGCAAACTTAAAGCTGCACTTTTAAAAAAGTATGATTTAACTGCAGAAGCATACAGAGCTAAATACATAAGCTGAGGAGACGCCCTGACATGAGCTACGAGGAACTAGCCACGAAACAACGTCAGTGTTTAAAACGTTGGTGGGAAGAAATTGAAGCAAACGCTGTAGATAAAATTGAAAATGCTATATTGTTAGAACAGTTTTTTTTGGGCATGCCCAGCACAGCTGAAAACCTGTCTGGAGGACCAAGATACCAAAACAGTGCAAGAGGCTGCTGAACTCTCGGATCACTATGCCAAGAGCAGACCTGCTCAGAGAGTGAATGGAGTGGGTGTGGCAGTACAGAAAGGGAAAAGCGTGCCTTCAGGGAAGCTAAAACCCTTACTGCCTCCACCAAAAGCAGTTAGCCCCAGGTTTGGGTTTAACTGGAACTACAGAACCTTGTTCTTCCGTGGTTCTTCTTTTTCAGCAGGAGAAGGGCCCAGCCACCCACCCCCATCTCCAACCACCACACACTACACTCCTTTTATAGGGTACCACTGTTGTGACATTTCCTGTGGCAAAGCAAGAAGGGGCGGATCAGTGGGGCAACCACAAGGTGAGCTCATTTACAGGGGCACTAGTAATTTAACTTGTTATAGCAAGTTATACAAAAACAAAACACAAAATCAAACCATTATTTGCATTTTTTTCCTTCTAATTACTCTGACCAGGTTATAAACCCAGCAACTTATCTGGAATGGATATCATTAACTGCAGGTACTGTGGAACACTTTTCAGAAGGACAGTGTTACAGGATTTAGGACACTGTCCTAGATGCTGAGCCATTGGAGAGCTTAGGGCTCAGCTCCGGGCAGCATGGGCAGAGATTGCGCGCCTCAAATTTCATATTCAAGAGGAAATACATTATAAGAACCACCTGCCGTTTCACCAACATCCAACAGAAGAACCTCGACCACAGAGGGTAGTTGGTCCAGGAGGTTGGCAGATGGTTAGGAGGAGCAAATCCGGTGCCCTATCACTCTGTGCTCTCCAACATATTACCTCCAAAAACCATATAAACACTACAAACAGGTATCTGCTCTATCTCCAAAATCAAACAAAGGGGCAGAGGACACTGCAGCACAGGAGCTAGCACAACAAAACTAGCCCAAATCAGAACCAAAACAAAAAAAGCAAAAAGGAAATCCAAAAAACTTCAGATCATAGGAGACTCCATGATTCAGGGAGTTGATACCCATCTCCAGCCAGGGGTAATGGTCAGATGTCTCCCAGGTACATCAGCGTGGAGAGACACTGACCGCATTGCTAAAATTGTTCACAAAGCAGGAGAAAACATTGACATCCTGGTACACACAGGTACTAATGATCTCGCCAGCCGGTCAGTTGTGGAGACCAAGGAACACCTGACCAGGCTGGGTGACAAACTATCATCCATTTCGTCTGACATCTCCTTCTCTGAGATCCTGCCAGTCTGGGAGAGGGGGGCAGATGGATGGAAGGTCAGAGAAGGGGAGTTAGGGGAGCTAAGCATGTGGCTCAAGGGCTGGTGCCAGGAAAAAGGACACAGATTTGTAGGGAACTGGCAACAGTTCGGGGAGCGAAAGTTCTTTAAATTTGATGGACTGCATTTGACTAAGGAGAGAGTCAGTGCATTGGGGCAGAAGTTTGACGTCTTTGCAGAATATTTAAACTAGCAAATGGGGAGAGGGGTGCAGCATCCATGTGTCGAATGGGAAGAACACCCCTCCCCCCTCAGCTAATGGTCAAACAGGGATTCAGCATGTTTGCAGTTCATTTGCATCACCAGGTAAGAAAAAAGGTCAGTTTCCCCATACGACGCACAGGAGAAATGCCAAACCTCACCCAACAACTAACACACCGAAATCTGGCCAATGGAAAATCATGTACACAAATGCTCACAGCCTGGGAAATAAGATCCCAGACCTGCAGGCAATAATGTTAGAGGCTAAACTGGACATAATAGCAATTAGTGAGATGTGGTTTACCAGTAACCACACTTGGGAGACTTCAGTACCTGGCTATGTACTGTTCAGAAGAGACCGAGGTGCAAAAAGGTGGGTGGAGTGGCCCTGTATGTCAATGAAAATGTCAAAGCTACAGAAATTCAGAATACACATAATGAGCCAGAAGAACTGTGGGTCACCCTGGAAACAGGAAATGGGACAGCCATAAGAACTGGGGTTGTCTACAGGCCCCAGACCAGGGGAGAACATAGACACATTACTGTTAGAAGATATACAAACATGACAGCTAAAGGGGAGGTTCTGATAATGGGAGACTTCAACATGCCGGATACAGATTGGTCAATACCAGCAGGAACATCTGCCAGAACTAAACACATGGTGGATTCCCTGCAGGGGTAGGGCCTCAAACAACTGGTACAACAACCCACAAGAGACAGGGCTATCCTAGATCTAGTACTGACTAACAAGGAAGGCATCACAGATCTCCAGGTAGAAGGTCACCTGGGGGCCAGTGACCATCACATGGTATGGTTCAATTTGGCCACTACATCAAAATCATCCCATTCCAAGGCAAAAATATGGGACTTCAGATGAGTTGACTTTGATAAGATGGCCAACAGAGTTAAGCTAGCCCTGGCAAAAAGAAACACAGGGGAGAGGGTACAGGCACAGTGGGCAAGCATTAAGGGTGCAATACTTGAAGCAACATCCCATTGTGTTAGACAGAAAAGGAAGTGCAAAAGAAGAAGGAAACCACTTTGGTTCTCAAATACAGTAGTAGAAAAGGTCATAGCCAAAAGACTAGCCTTCAGGAAATATAAGGGAATACAGCGGGATGAAGATAGGGAGGCATACCAAACTGCCCTAAGAGAAGCAGGGAAGGCAGTAAGGCAGGCAAAGTCCCAAACTGAGGAAACACTAGCATGAACAGTAAAAGAAGGTAACAAGACTTTCTATAGATACATTAGTGAAAGGAGAAAGTCCAGAGGGGGTATTGCTAAGCTCAAAGGAGAAAAGGGGGCATGTGAGGACGAGGACCCTGTAAAAGCATTTATCCTAAACAGATACTTTTGCTCAGTATTTACTGAAGAGAAGGTAGGGCAGGGCCCACAGCTCAGCACCATGGACACAGAGGGAGGGAGGTGAGCACTACTCCCTTCACAAAAGAAAGGGTGCTACAAGAGCTCGCTAAGCTCAGGGTAGACAAGGCAGTGGGACCTGATGACATACATCCCAGGGTACTTAAGGAGCTAAGGGTGGAACTAGTAGAACCATTAGCAGAACTGTTTAGGGAGTCTCTGAGCACAGGAGAGGTCCCAGAAGATTGGAGAAGGGCTCATGTGATCCCACTCCACAAGAGTGATAGCAGGGAGGAGGCAGGGAACTACAGACCAGTAATTCTTACCTCAGTACTGGGCAAGATTATGGAGGCACTCCTTAAGGAAAGGATAGTGCAACACCTGGAATCCATAAGGGCACAGGATCCAAGACAGCATGGGTTTACAAAAGGAATGTCCTGTCAAACTAATCTCATAGATTTCTTTGACTGGGTAACCAGAGTGGTGGACCAAGGGGGAGCAGTTGATGTCGCCCACCTTGACTTCAGCAAAGCTTTCGACACTGTTCCACATAGAAGATTGATAAATAAGCTGGGTAGGCTCTGGGTGGGTCAGAAGTTGGTCAGATGGGTGGCAAATTAGTTGATGGGCAGAAAACAGAGAGTGGTGGTAAATGGTATACAGTCAGAAGAGATGCAAGTCACAAGTGGGTTACCTCAGGGATCAGTCCTGGGGCCAGTCCTCTTCAATATCTTCACTAGTGACATTGCAGATGAACTAGAGGGTAAGGCTTGTCTGTTTGCAGATGACACCAAGATCTGCAACAGAGTAGATGATCCAGATGGGATGGGCAGAATGAGAAGAGATCTGGATAAACTAGCAAAATGGTTAGAAGAGTGGCAACTGGGATTTAATGCAAAGAAGTGCATGATCATGCACATAGGGAAGAGAAACCCTGAAGCCACCTATAGGCTGGGAGGGGAGTTGCTGGCAGTCACAAGGGAAGAAAGAGACTTGGGCATCATCATCACTGATGACCTGAAATCATTCAAGCAGACCTCTAAAACAGTAGGTAAGGCTAGGGGGACATTAGGGTGTATTAGTAGGGGTATCACAAGTCAGAAGAGGGAGGTAATAATCCCTCTTTACAAGACACTGGTTAGGCCCCATCTGGAGTACTGCGAGCAGTACTGGAGGCCACACCTTCACAAGGACATTAGCCAAATTGAGGCAGTCCAGAGAAGGGCAACCAAAATGGTGCAGGGACTGCATCAGAAGACATATGAGGACAGATTAACGGAGCTCAATATGTATACCCTTGAGCAAAGGAGGGAGGGAGAGAGGTGATATGATCGAAACATTCAAACACCTTAAGGGCATTAACAAGGTGAAAGACTATAACATGTTTAAATATAAGACAAATAGCAGGACAAGAGGACACGGCATGGGACTAGAGGGAGGCCGATTAAGGGGGAATGTGAGGAAATTCTTTTTCATAGAAAGGGTGGTGGATGCATGGAACGACCTACCTCAGAAAGTGGTGGCTATGAATACAGTGCAGGGCTTCAAACAGGCATGTGACAGACATAAGGTAGCAATACAGATGAGTATGAATAGATAGGCCACTGACAGACACGCTTATAAGGTAGAAAAAGAAATGGGCAGACTGGATGGGCCTTGCGGTCCTTATCTGCCGTCAACTTCTATGTTTCTATGTTTCAAAGAAAAGATTTTTCTGAGAAAAGAAATGAATGTTGGGTTTGCAAAGAAACTGGGCATATTGCCAGATGGTGTCCCAAAAGGATGAGCAATACGCAAAATGGGGCTAGGACAGAAGTGGGTTGTTTGTGTGTACCTGGAAGCATGCCTGTGAACATGAGGGAGCACATGCACCCAGTCACTGTGAATGGTGTACAGACACAAGGGTTAAGATACACAGGTGCATCCCTGACGTTGATAAAAGGGGATCTGGTAGAGCCTGGTCAGCTTATACCCAATAAATTTGTAACTGTACAAGGCTTCACTGGGGAGGAGAAAACATTGCCACTCGCTAGTGTTCTCCTAGACTGGGGTGAAACAGGGGGAACTGTGCAACAGGTGACTGTAGCCAAAAGTTTAGCAGCTGACGTCATCCTTGGCAACAATCTCAAACGAGATGGTGTGTGCAGTTACCCATAGCCAAGCGGCAAGGGAAAATTGTATTTCCCTAGACCCCATAGAAGCCACTGTGGAAACCACTGGGAGGCTGGTTCCCCAGCCTGTGTCTCCTGATATAGAGACTAATGAAGAAGGGGTAGAAATTTCCCCAGTAGCAGTTAACCAAACAGCTGCGGAGGGTTACTCTGAAGAAGGAGGGGTGACCCATTGTCAGAGGGTTAGGGATGACAGTGATCCAGAGTGCCCTGATGCTACAGCTATGGACCCTGGTTTACATACTGATGGAGACCTGTCCAATGCCTTGGGAATGTGTAAGGAGTTTGCAGCTGCTCAGAAAAGTGACCCTAGTCTAGAGAAGCTGAGGGCTTGGGCAGACTCTGATGGAGCACAGGGAGGTGACAGAAAACATAAAGTTTATTGAGAAAATGGACTGATGTATACTCAGGATGCTAAGACAGAGGGAAGGGTGATAGGCAGGCAGCTTATCGTTCCCCAGGGGTACTGTGAGTAGTTGCTCAAGACTGCACATGATATTCCCTTGTCTGGTCATCTGAGAATCACATGCACTACGCAGTGGTTGGCCCAGAATTTCTATTGTCCCAACTTCACCCAGCAGGTGAAGGAGTATTGCAGGTCTTGTCACCAGTGCCAAGAAATAGGGAAGGGAGGTAAGAAAACCCAAGCTGCCCTAATTCCATTGCCCATAGTGGAGGAGCCATTCCAGAACGTGGGAATGGATATTGTGAGGCCTTTAAATACCTCCAGCTCCTCCGGGAAGAGGTTCATCCTGACTGGTAGATTATGCCACCTGGTATCCAGAGGCAGTCGCCCTATCCTCACTGAGGACAGATAAAGTGGCAGATGCCTTACTTGGGATTTTCTCCCGTGTTGGGTTTCCGTAGAAGGTTATCACCGATCGAGGGGGTTCCTTCATGTTGGACCTGATGAAATACAGGGTTTTTTTCCCCGTTGAATCTTTTCCCTCCAGTCATGGTGTGCGCGGCCTCTCCCAGGTATCCTGCCTGTTCCTGCCCTGCCTGAAGTCCTCCTACCTGAGCTTCCTCTATCCACAATCGGCACCCTCAGCTTAACCCCTCCAGGGTAGGGCCACCCCTCCTCTTTGGGCGCTCTCAACAGTCAGCTCCGATGTGGTAGAGGACCTGGACAGAGGAACCTGGAAGGCTAGGCAAGATGGACCCGGCTGTGGGCATGAGGGTAGGTGCCATCACCTACCCAGTAGACCGGGTTTTTCCCTTGTTCTGGTGAGCAATCCCCCCCCCACACCTTGCATGTGCACATCCCGACGTGTGGCGCACAGCAACCCCTTCCTGCGTCAGGTCACGCCAACTTCATGCTGCTCGGTGAGCTACAGCACACCCAGTCTCCACCTGGAGCCACTGGTGTGCTGAGCAATCCAGCAGCCTCCCTCCCGGGAAGGAGAGCAGCCCTGTGGGTGCTCAATCCTCTCCCGTCCCTGCCATCCCCCAACACCCCAAGCTCACTCCCAAACTCAGGTCACCGGCATAGTGCAAGGTGTGGCATCCAATGCCTTAACCCTCAGCGCTACTGGCCCAGCCTGATGAAATGTTTGTGGGAGAAGTGTGGGGTGGTGCAGAGGTGCACGACACCTTATCACCCACAAGCCAGTGGACTTGTGGAAAGATTTAACAGTACCCTGAAGTCAATGCTCCAAGCGGTTGCTGAACAGAATGGGAGTGACTGGGAGAAATACCTTTCCCAGCTGTTGTTTGCATACAGGGAGGTGCCCCAAGAGTCAACAGGATTTTCCCCCTTCAAGCTCTTATATGGACGCCAGATATGTGGGCCCCTAGACTTGATCCAGGAGGACTGGGAAGGCAAGCATGCCGCCCAGGGGAACTCCCATAGGGGATTACATCCTTAGGTTTAGGGAAAGGCTGAAGGAGCTTATGGGGACAGCCCAGAGCAACCTGGCAGATGCCCAACAGAAACAAAAAGTGTGGTATGACCGCAGAGCCTGAGCTCGATCATACACGGTGGGTAAAGAAGTCATGGTCCTTATCCCAGTCCGGAAAGACAAGCTGCAGGCTGAGTGGGCAGGACCATACAAAACAGTCATAAAGGTAAATGACGTGAGCTATATCATAGAATTACCTGACAGAAGGCATACAGAAAGAATGTACCATGTCAACATGAAGAAGCCATATGCTAATAGGGCTGACATGGTGTTTGCAGTTTGTAGTCCTGGGGAGGGGATGGATGAAGGAGACCCCCCCCCCTTCTGGACTTGCTAGAAGAAAGCAAGCAGGAGTCCTCTGTGGATGCAGTTAAATTGTCAACCCAGCTGGCCCCAGACAAGATCCAGGATGTAAGGGAGGTTTTAGCAGACTTTGCCCCACTGTTTAGCACCAAGCCTGAACTAACCCCTGAGCGACACACGATGTAGAGACAGGGACACAGATGCCCATACAGCAGACAGCATATCGGGTGTCAGAGGCTGTCCAAAAGGACATTAGGATGAAGGTGGAGGAAATGCTGGATTTAGGGATAATCCAGAGATCCCACAGCCCCTGGGCCTCACCCGTAGTCCTTGTGCCCAAGCCAGATGGCTCTACTCGTTTCTGCATGGACTGAATGCAGTCACGAAGTCAGACACCCACCCAATGCCCCAGATGGATGAACTCCTGGACAAGTTGGGAGGGGTAACCTACCTTACTACAACTAATCTGACAAAAGGGTACTGGCAGGTAGAGTTAACTGACAGAGCTAGGGAAAGGTTGGCCTTCATCACTCCGACAGGCTTATTTAAATTTAAAGTAACGGCTTTTGGAATGAAGAACGTCCTGGCCACTTTCCAAAGGTTGGTGAACCAGGTGTTAAATGGTGCTGAGGAGTATGCCTTAGTCCCAGCTGGGAGGAACACCTATCTCACCTTAGGAAAGTGCTGGGCATGATACAGAGGGCCGGGCTCACTGTCAAAGCTGAGAAGTGCTAGGTGGCCATGGTTGAAGTGGCATACCTCGGGCATGTTGTAGGCCGGGGGCAGCTCCGTCCCAACCAAGTAAAAATAGAGGTGATTAAGGCATGGTCCAGACCAGAGACAGAGAAGCAGGTCAGGTGTTTTCTAGGGACAGCAGGGTACTATAGGAAATTTGTACCCAATTACAGTGCCCTGGCTGCTCCCCTATCTGACCTGGTAAAGAAGAGGATGTCTAAGAAAATTACCTGGGAACCAGCCTGTGAAAAAGCCTTTACCAGACTGAAGAAGGCACCTGCAGTGCTCATGTATTGACAAGTCCTGACTATAGCAGACCCTTTATAGTCCACACTGACGCCTCAGACGTGGGTATTGGGGCAGTACTGAGTCAGACATCCAACCAAGGGAAAGATCACCCTGTAGTGTACCTGAGTAAAACATTACTTCCCAGGGAGCAGGCTTACTCTACTGTGGAAAAAGAGTGTCTTGCCATAGTGTGGGCCCTAAAGAAGTTACAGCCATACTTATATGGGCAGCATTTTGAGGTACAAACTGACCACACCCCCTGGTTTGGCTGACAGAAATGGGAAGAACAAATGGTAGACTATTAAGATGGAGTCTTGCCTTGCAAGGGTATGACATGATGATTTTACACAGGGCTGAAGCAACCAATCAGAATGCAGATGGCTTGTTGCGTCTATATGAGGAGTGAACTGACTTAGAGAGCTTATCCCATGCCGGGGATAGAGCCCCTAAATTCCGTCCAGGTGGGGAGGATTGTGACACTTGGCCAGCTGGTTATGATTATTGCATGATACTGGTATTATGAATAAATGATCAGTGCATGAAATGTCAGTCTGTGAGATTTGGCCTTTTTAAATTACAGGGTGTCAGCAGCTGAAATCACAGGATGTATTACACTGACCAGGAGATCTCTGTAATGTAATTAACTTCCTCGAGAAATTGCATTTTATGATCTTTTTATGACCTCATGCTTTTGAGTTAAAAACCAAAGGTTACTTTATGAGTCTGCCAGAGGATGAGCCTAATAAACATTTATGATGTCTTAAAAGGACCAGGCCATTTGATACCAACGTGGTGTGAAAAGTTGTAAACCTCAAAGGAACTGGTTGATCAAAGACTCAATATTTGAGAACTGGGTTTTTGCTGATGTTAACAATATTAGGAAAATCATTTTGTAATTTTATATTCAAAAAGGAGGAACTAGATGACTCACAGAAGGGGTGTGGAGACACAGAGTTTAAACTGATACTTGTGTCCGAAATGTATGATATATTATTTTGGGAATCTAGAGAGGGAAACAGCTCTCTGATCTAATGTTAATGGCACTTACAGAGGTAATACATTAGATAGAAAAGATCTAAATGTATTGTGGTAGGAGTTTGTTCTGTAGTTTTCCTTTTTTTTTTCTTTCATGTGATTGTGACGCTCTTTGATAGTTGTTCTGTATTTTATCTTACTGTTTTTATCCATTTTTGGTAAACATTTTCTAAGATACTGCCTGGGTCTTCACAGTAATTTTTTTTTGCATGTTATTGCTGAACAAATATTAAGTCTGACAAATGTTCAAGGGCTCGATGGTGTTACTAAGCTTGGTAAAATGTAAGAATATACCTAAGGTCTCTTAGAGAGTTTTAAGGGTTCATTTTGGATACCTGGTTAGGTGCCCTTAGGTGAAAGATATATTGAATCCCCCCAAAGAGAATATTATCTGAGCCTGTACATTAGGGTACACTAGCATAAGGTTCACAGTTTGAATCCCCCCAGAACTTGAGACTAAAGGTGATTCGGACCCAAAAGCAGACAGGAGGGTTGCCCTGTTACTTGTTCACACTATTTCACTCTGAGGTTGGCACTGTGGGAGCAGAGGGCCTGACCTGCGGAGTGCATTTGTGACATTAACAAAGTCATTGGGTAGGTTTTTCCATCTAATTTCTTTGCTTTGGACTGCATCACATCCCGCTAACGCTCTGCTCTCTGCAAGTTGCCTCGTTCCGGCTGCCTCTCCTGAAACTGTATTCCCAGTCTCAATACCTCAGCCTTCGCTTCTTCAGCCGTGTCAAACTCCCGTCTACCATTCTGAAAACTGAATGATCATTCGTGCTGCATAAGGTGTGGAAAACATAATCTTCTGTTCATTCAATGGGGTGAACAAAGGTTGGTATTCTCTGCGTGCTTTAAACATATCAGGAGCATAATCTTTGTCGATATAAATTCTATCTTGACCATAAAATATCTTCTGCTTCCTCCAGGCCATTGTAAAGACCCGCTATTTTGTAATGAACTTTAGAAAACGCACTATAATTGAGCGCAGTCGAGCTTCAGGCTTGGTTGGCTTTCGGGCCCAGGGCCCTATGGACTACTCTTTCAAATTCCAATTCCAGATCATTGGCAAATCAAGGGATGTTTTAAGTACTATGGTTAGAAAATCAGCTATGTCTTGTCCCTCTGCACCTTCCTGGATTCCATACAGCTGTATATTTTTTTATACATATATCTTCTTGTCTCCGCTGAATTTGCAGTTGAGTATCCCAATTGTCATTTCCACATTATCAATTCTATTTTCTGCTGTGGCAATTTGACATTCTGAATCATTCATTCTCTATTCAAGCAATTCTACATCTTTTTTAATCTCTCAGTACAATTGTTGATTTCAGCACGGAAACTCAGCAACTCCGTATAGATAGTATCTAGTTTAACCCGTTTCCTGGGAGTAGGAGTCCCATTGTTCTGTCTGGAGACTGGCTCAGGCTGGGTAACTTCCAGGGAGGCCTGATAAAGCTCTGAGTCCAAGGCCTCGGACCGCAATCCTCTCCCCTCCGGCTCCATTTCCATTAGTTTTTCAGTTAATGAGCACCCTGTATGTCTGTTCCCCTTTGGCATTGACTTTTTGTTTAAGTTTTCAAAGTTTTGAGTTTTTGTTAGGGGATTTTTAGTTGTTCTGGGCACAGAGCTCTAAATTCAAGCTGCCATGCGGATTGATGATGCAACCGGAAGTCCGGATCTTTCATTCTTTGTACCTAGGCATTGCATCCCTCAGGAGTTTCCCTTTTGTGTGCCCACGTCTCCGCAACTGACTGGTGACACCTTCACCCATCCATCCTATACAGCAGAAATCACAAGTACATTTCATTGTCTCAGGTAGTTTTTCCACCTTTTATCCAGCGTGTCCTGCCATGCAGTGGAGTCCCCCCATAAGGGCCACACACGCCAAGTCTCTGCTTCTACCAGGCCCGCTCTGTTACCACTCATTGGTGTTTCCCCAGCCAGACTTTAGACACCTTCTCTGTTTCCCACATATTCTCTAGCCTATTTTCCTTTACTCTAATCCCATTGTGTATCCCTTGGGCATAAATGTCTTGAGGGTATAACCTTCCGACCCAATGGCAGGTCCACGTTATTCGTTATTTATTTCAAAACATTCCCCAATTGACTGTTACCCTTCCTCCCCTAATATATGTGCCATTTTCCACGTTTCGTATACACATTTGAATACCACTTTACCCTACCCCCTCGGACTCTATAAGTGTTGCAGCACTACAACAACATAAGAGAAAGTAAGATAGGAAGCTTTATTAATCTCCCTTGTCCTTCTCCTCTTCCAACCAGATTCTAGTCCATGTGGTACTTACTGCTACCCTCTTGCAAGGCAACTAACTCTGAGGGACCACAGCTGCTGTCTCATCTTCCCCCTTTTCATGCTGTCTTCTCTTCAAGCGAGCATCTAGCCATGGTAAGTCTCAATGTCCAAGTAGCCATCCATGTCTATATCCCTTCAGTCGGTAGTTTTCAGGAGTTGTGATACATAAACAGTTCCCCAGGTGTGGAAAGTTCGCATCAAGTGACCGTTAACAGCACCATCTTGTTCTTCAAGCCCCAATGCACCATGTCGGTAATTTAAAGCGATAGGCCCATTTAGTTCACTTTGCTATCCATTTCCTCTCCAGACTTGCTTGTTGTGGCTTGTCATGCTCCCAAAATGTAAATGTTTGTCCCTCATGTCGGATTTTTTAGAATTGACGGAAGAAGATGCAAAATTCTATGCCATTACTCTGAAGATCATCCAGAGGGTGAACAGCCTTCTCTTCTGCAGGACGGTCCATGAGAAATCCTGAAAGATCGTGACTCTGTGCTCTTTGTATCTGACATCTTTTAGTTTCCAGTAGGCAGACAGTATTTTCTGTTTATCCTGGTAATTATGCATCTTAAGTACGATTTGTCTGGGCAGCGCACCTTGGGGCGGCCTTGGGGCCAAAGCTCTGTGTGCACGATTGATTTTGAGGGCTCCATGCTTTGTATTTATTTTGAGGGTCTCTGCCAATCACTTACCCACAGAGCCTTCTGCATCCACCTCTTCAGCACCATCTGGTATGCTGCTGATTCTTAGGTTGCTTCTTCTCTGGAAGTTTTCCTGAGTGTCCACCTGCTCTCTTAACTCCCAGTCTGCTTCTCCAGCTCGGCCACTTTGCTCACCAGGGGGGTTGCCATGTCTTCTACTGTAGACACCCTTTGCTCCAAATCCCCATTTCTTACTTGCTGCAAAGTGCAGCGAGAGTTCAGGCTGTCTAACTTAGCAGCCAGCATCTCCAACTTCTCCAACTTTTCCAGTTGGGGGTGTAAGCACCCGAAGCACTCTGTCAGAGACTTCTTTAGCAAGTGCTCCCGTTGTGCAGTCTGCGGCCTCATTTTCCATGCATGTGGCAGAGCCTGCGGTCATTTCAGGCTGATTTTTCTTATTGCCCTGCCGACCCACCCTGCCTGTTTTTCCTGTTCCAGGAATCAAGAAAACATCCAAAATTGCTTTGAGTACCTTCCGGTCTGCAGGAATTTGTAATTGCTGGGCTTTTTTTTTCTTCTATTTTTATACTTTTTTTGAGCAAGGAGTCGGAGCCGGCATGAGAGCATCTACTTCTGTATTTCACGCATGCACATCCACCCAGACTAATTTCTAAACACAGATTAGCTATGCTCTTAAAGAGACAGGCATGGAGGCTCAATAGGGCACTCTCACACAAATAGACAGCAACTACTTAGGACAGGACACCAGCCTGACAGTGGGCATTAAGGAGCCCAGGAAGACATTATAGTAAACCTCAATTGTCAATGGGGTTACATTTGTGTAATCCCCTTCAAACCGGGGGTTTACCTGCCACCATGCCACTCTGTCCTTCTCCTGCTCTCCAAGGTATCTCCCAAATCCAGCCTGCATTTTTTCAGTGTCCCCAGGTCTTGTCTTGCCCCTGGTGCCCCAGCCATGCATCCCAAAGCTCTAATCCAGCCCTGTGGGGCTCGAAAATGTCCACCACAATTATTGTTCCACCCTTGGGGCAGCTGGAATCATGTAAGCATGAGCAGTCCCTTTCATCTTCAACTGCTTCATTTTGTGGTAAAACTAGGACACAGTCAATCAGTCCCGGTATCCCCATCACCTAAGTAGGACACAGTGACCACAGACAGGCCACTGAGCGGCCGCTCTCTGGTAAATTCAAGGAGTTCTGTGAGGGGATTCAATCAGGGCTTATTTAAATATTCATGAGCAGAGCCCCAATCGGAAATGAATATTCATAAGAGCCTGTCTGCCCTCAGGGCAGCTGTATCTTGGCTGCGGCAGAAAAGAGAGAGGAATATTTTTCAAGTAAATTGTAACTGCTGCATAGTTGCATCAGGGAGAATGTGTCAATAGATAAATGCTTCTTCCTGGCTGCAACCAAATTTATTTTTGGGACTCGCTGCTGCATGTCAGGGAGCTTAAATATCTGCAGCAGCAACAGGAAAATGGATTGAGCAATTCAGCAAATCTGTGCAGCGACGGCAAGTACACAGTCTGGGCTATAGAACTGTGGGTAATTAGGGCAAATATCGACTAATTTCTGGCTGCACCAGAACTTTAACCCATGACTGTATCTAATCTGCTAACAGGACAGTGGGTTAAGCAGCCATTGTAAGCAGCCATAGTCAATCAGAAAGCCATGGGGAAAAAAGCCAGGACTTGTGGGACATTCACCAAAAGCTCATGGGTAAATGCCAAGTGCTCATGGGGACTTACAGGGAGCTAATTCTAGGCACCAAGACACCAGACCAACAGTGCATCGAGTGAGGTTCATGTATTATTCATTTCTGTGAGTGACAGGTCCTCCAGCCAATCAGAGGCCTTTCAGCCAAATCTTACAGCCAATCAGGAGCTTCAGGAAAGCCCTATAAGAGACAATGTTTTCCAGCATTTTGCCAGATTTGAGTGGGACCCCGCCACAGGGGGTGGGGGCTCAGGCCCCTGCCATGCTTCTGGGCCTGGTCATTCTAGCTAAGACCCTCCATCCAGGAGGGGGTGTTTTTTTGTTTTATTTAGTTAAAGTTAATTTCAGTTAAATTATAACTGCTTGTCTGAAGGTTGCTAAATTGTCCTCTGGGTACTAGCCCTCCCCCCAATGTTGGGGAAAGATGTGGACCGGAAACCAGGTGACATCAATCAACAACGAGAGCGCGGACAAGAACCTCAGTCGTGAGAGGACTGAAGATGCCAGGAGCCTTCTAGGCAGGGATCGACTATGAGGACCCAAGTGAGTACCCTGGTACTCCCCCGTGCAAGGGAGAAATTCTGCAAACTAAACTTATGGGCCTTCCTGCCCTTGTAATTGTTCTATGCCAAGAAAGACAGAATAAGTAACCCTGGGCCAACATGCCCTCTATCTACTTAGTTGAGAGAAACCCAAAGTAATTATTCTGGGCCACCTTGCTCAAATGTGACTGTTTAAATCTAGTAATTCTTCAGTTTGCACCTTGCCTACTGCCCTAACTGGCCCAGAGCTGGTGTATCTTTGAGACTGTGCTATGCAGATTGCAGCCGTGCTGGGGGTTCCCAAGAGAGCCTAGACAGCATGCAATCACGAAAATCAAATAAATGTGCTGATATTCGTCTGTACCCTCTATTTGGTCAAGATTGTCCTGTGGAGCTGCCAGCCATAGTCACCTTGCCACTTCAAGGGACATGAGACCCTAGGGTCATCTTGAAATTGTGCTTTAAACCTGGAAATGACAGATTTCCACCTTGTTGAATTATGTCTGAGGAGTCAGATGTGTTTGCAAAGTATTGGCATGTGAAGGTACTGGATGTGACTACAATATATATGTGCTGAATATTCAGGATTTGCAAATCCAAGATCTAGGCAAGGTAACCTGGACCAGTTACCTTTTCCGAATTGTTCAGTTCTGTGACAAGCAGTGCAACCCCTGCTACTCTGCCAAAAGCAAGGCAACCCCCCTCCTCTAAATCAAAGCGGCCAACTCCACCAGCTGCATCACCCACCAGGCCTGCAACCATCCAGGACTTTGGTATCTGGGTACCCAGGGTATAGTGTGAGATTGCAGGGTTTCATACATAGCAGGGACCGGTATCTGGGTACCTGGGGTACAGTGTGAGATTGCGGGGTTTCATACATAGTGGGGACCAGTATCTGGGTACCCAGGGTACAGTGTGAGATTTCAGGGTTTCATACATAGCGAGGACCAGTATCAGTGTGGGAAAATAAATGTGTAACATCTGATTAGTCAGCAGCATAGATAGCCAGGGCTCTGGGTGTCATTGTCTGGTCGTTGAAATGTGATTGCCTTTTCTGTTGATTTAATAGCCACCCAGCTGGAGGGTTCACCAGCACAAGAGGAACCTGGGTACATTTTGTAAATAGAAATCAGCCTAACCTCTAGTCCTCCTGTTTCCCCATCCTAACTCCTATGTCCCCCAAAGAAATCTTGTTATTACTGTTTTTGCAAATCATTATATATTGAGCATATTATTAGACACAGTCTTTAATTTACAAAATGTCTTAAATGTGGGAAACTAATGTTGGGTCATGTCTGGGGGTGGTAAATGGTATTTGTGGGTGGTATAACATCTCAGGGTTATACTACTGTATATAACAGCTAGCACACATGAAGGTAAACTCTGAGTGGAGGCACTGTGAAATTGTTTAGACTTAATATTAGTTCACTAACCCAAACCCCTCAGCCTATTTTCCAGAGCAGTAGGCAGGGGTGTAACTCTAGGAGTAGCGCCACCTAGGGGTTATACAATGGAGGCACTGCTGGGATTGTACTGTATGCCATGCACCAAACCAGCATGGACCCCCCTTCCCAATTTGTATGTATTGGGACCCTTAAAATGGCTGCCACCTCCTAGCTGCAGGAGACGTGTTTTGGCACCAAAACTGCTGTAAGCCTGTTCACTGCTGGCTCAGTGAATGTTATTGGAGAGTACATGCCCCCTAGTGGCCGAAAGTGGAATTGCACCACAAATATTTTTGCAGTTTAAAATCTGTTTTATTAAGGGGCCTCCTTTACTATGCAACATCTGTTTAATGCTCTCAATGATTAAGAAATGTTTTGCTGTCTAGAGCAGGATGCATTTGTCTAGGATAGGATGCTGTGGTAACCAATACTGGTTAGGGAGCCAACTCTCCTTGCACACCTGCTGCTGCTGCTGTTTTATGCTGTGAGTTTTTGTCTGTGATTTTGTATTGGAAATATGTGAGTAACACTTTTTTGATTAACATTTTTGGATGCTGCATTGGTGCCTGGATTTGTTGCTTGTTTTTGGTTTCCCTTAGTTCTGTGGCACGATCATAAGTTGTGGAGCAAAGTTTTTGTTTTTGACTGGTAAATAGAAATCAGCCTAACCTCTAGTCCTCCTGTTTCTCCATCCTAACTCCTATGTCCCCCAAAGAAATCTTGTTATTACTGTTTTTGCAAATCATTATATATTGAGCATATTATTAGACAAAGTCTTTACAAAATGTCTTAAATGTGGGAAACTGATATTGGGTCATGTCTGGGGTGGCAAATGGTATTTGTGGGTGGTTTAACATCTCGGGGTTATACCATATAACAGCTAGCCCACGTAAAGGTAAACTCTGAGTGGAGGCACTGTGAAATTGTTTAAACTTGATATAAGTTCATGAACCCAAACCCCTCAGCCTATTGTCCAGAGTAGTAGGCAGGGGTGAAACTCTAGGAGTAGCGCCGCCTAGGGGTTACACTTGTTTCTTAACAGACTCCTGAATTCTCTTGGGTTAGTTATTAGTAATACAGTGTTCTTTGTTGTTTATGCATATTCTGCAGGAATGAGTGATCAGTGTTAGGTGGGGTAGTTGGTGGTGGGCTGGGCTGGGGAGATGGGGGGCTAAATAATTATCTTGTGATCACACCACAGTCACCTACTGACACAAGCATGGCATCCCCTAATGCCCTTAGAATTGTCTCCTGAAATATAAGGAGCCTCAACTGTCCTATAAAACACAGGAAAGTACTACTGAAATTAAAACAAATGCAGTGTGATGACATCCTAATCCAGGAAACCCACCTTTCAGAGTAAGAGGCCTCCAGACTTAGTTGATTTGGGGTGGGTAGTGTATATTACAGTGCTTACACTACCAAGAGTAGAGGGGTGGTGATACTCTGTAAAAAAGAGTCTACAGACTAGCATCCATAATGTTGCTAGGGTTGGAGAAGGAAGGTGGGTACTAGGGGAGGGCTCCTCTGGGGTCCCCTATTACACTGGGCAGTATTTATGTCCCTCACAATCCAAGGGCATCTTTCTTTGACTCCATATTGGCAGAACTGTCTGGCTCTCCCACAGGTATTATTACAGGTGGGAATCTGAATATTGCACTCCCCCCCAAACCAAGACAGAACAGGGGCTGGCACTCGGCAGGATGTTCAGGTGGCTGCCCACATGCATTCCACCTACTCACAAGATGGGCCGAGAGACAACTGGAAGGTGGTCTGTCTTCACAACCGTAATTATACCTATTTATTCCCTGTCCATCAGTCTTTTATAGTTGCCTAGATGTTATTTTCCTCTCTGAGAACTTACTACCCTAAGTCTGGGGAGTATCCCTAGGCAGTATACTTATTTCAGACCACATCCCCTTGCTTTTTGTCTCTGGCTTGGGGGACCAGTTCTGGTCCTAGAAATAAACAGAGACTTAACATAGCCCTTCTCCTTGAAAACATGGCTCTAAAGTGCACTAACTGGCTATTTTGCCCACAACAAAACCCCTGAGATGTCTTCCTACGTGCAGTGGGAAGCCACGAAGGCAGTCTTGAGGGGTTAGTTGATAGCTCACACGTCTTAACTGAAGAAGCAAAGGGATCACACTTTACAACTTCAAGAAAGAGACTTTCAAAATCTGGACTTGACCCTATGAAAAAATCTAGATGAGAAAGAATCCCTGCTCCCCCAGATTGCATCCATCAGGTGAGATGTTGAGGAAGGCTATCAACACACCACTGAGCATGCCCTTTCCACTTGCAGCAAAAATACTGGGAGACTGGATGCTTGGGAAACTTCTGGCCCAATGCTTTCGGGCCTAAGAGAATGAGAAGTATATACTGCCCTTTACCAGAGACAGTAGGGAAGTAGTAACTACCCCTGCCCTTATTAATCTGGAATTTCAAAACTATTATCAATCCCCATATTCTTCTGAAGTCTCTCCATCTCAACTGCAGCTGGATGACTTCTATAAGGACATAATCCTACCCCAACTAGATCCAAGTATAACATCTTCACTTCAGAATCCCAGCTCCATGGAAGAAGTCACAGAAGCTAACAATAGCATGTCCCTTGGGAAGTCCACAGGCTTGGATGAGTTACTTCAGTGCAGCCTTCCTGGGAATCCTAGCCTCTAGACTGGCCAGCGTATTCCATGAAGCCTGGGATAAGGGCTCCCTCCCTCCCTCTTTCATGCAGGCCCTAATCACACTAATTCCCCAAAAAGGCAAAGACAGCATATGATGCTCCCTGTTTAGACCAATATCTCTCATCAATGTTGATACCAAGATCTTTGCTAAGGTCTTGGAATAGTGAATAGAAGGATTTATGAGTGACCTGATCCCCTCAGACCAAGTGGCCTTGGTCTCAGGCAGGCTTGGCACTGATAGCACAAGTTGAATATTAGACCTTCTGTGAGAAGTGAAAGACAGCTCTGTTTCCACTGCTACTCTTTCTCTAGACTGCAAAAAAGCATTCACTAGGGTGGTGTAGGAATATTTGCTCAATGCTATAGTTCGATCTGGGTTCCCAGATAAATCCATCTCCCCAGATGGACTCTCATACCACAACTCCACAACCGACTGTCCTAATTATGCAATTTCTTCACCTTTCCCTTTCCAGTGGTGAACTAGATAGGGGGGCCCCCTTGTCCTCCTTTCTTTTTCTACTTGCTGTGGAACCCCCGGTCCATAAAATCCAGGTCTCTCCCACTTCCCAGGAATTTAGATTGGGACATCTACACACAAACTGTCACTGTTTGTGGATGACATCACATTGTTCTTGATGGATATTCCAAACTCCCTGACAGCACTGACCTCAATAATCAGATTATTCTACTCTTTCCAGCTATAAACTCTACTTTCTCACTTGGTTCCTCACCACAGACCCTCCACTTTCCCTTTCCTCTCCTATAACAAGCACCCCCCGCTTCCCCTCTCTCTCTTACATCTAGCATCCCTCATTACCTCTTAGTACCCTCTTCCCCTTTCATTTACACTGACAACTGTGTCTCCAGTTAACATCCTATGCCGTATCCCCTACTACCCACCCTTCATCTCCCTTCCCTTCTCTCCATCTTTGTAAACCTCTGTATAGCCCCCTTCCCTCCCACTCAAATGTAAACATTTTAGCATTCCACTGATGTTGCACGCAGTAACTGCAAACATACTGTAATTGTATTTGCTTCAGACTAAATGTTACTGTAACTGTGATTTGATTGAACCTCTTGCATTATACTTTGAATATTTTTCCTTGTCCTCCTCCCCTTCCCCAAGAAAGCATTTGGAAATGATCTGCTACTCAGTTCGGTATGTCTTTCCTGGTGAAACTTTTGAAATAAATAACAAAATAAACTGAATGGGTCCAAGTCCAAGATTCTGCCTCTGAATTCAGCTTGCAGTCAAACCCTTTTCCTTGGCTACCCTTTTCAGTGGGCCCCACTGCAATAACCTGTCTGGGGATCCAGTTATGCTCCATACTGACTGCCACAATAGCAGCTAACACTCATGTATGTTGGAGAAACTTGATAAGGATATATCCAAATGGGGTAAGGCTATGCTCTCTATCTGGGGCAAGGTTAGCACCCTTAAGCTTATTCTATTGCAGTTACCTAAATTGCAATATATCCTAGCTAACCTTCTCTTGAAGGTAACTGTATCCTTCTTCAAGTTTCTAAACTCCAGGATGTTGTCCTTCTTATGAGGGTGGGGGGTAAGGAGTTTGGTTTACCCAATCTAAAACTTATGCATGAGCTTGTCCTGGTGTTCCAGGCAGTGCCATGCTACAGACCTGATATCACCGCATGTCCACCAAGAAGGATTTCTCTGGAGCAACACCAGAGTCGGTCATTTACCCCATTGGCACTACTGTTCCCAGCCAAGACATCCTAATGCTCCAAGCACACAAAAAGAAAATGGATAACATAGAATCAAAGGACTTCCAGTGACGTTGGAGAGTTAATGGCAGCTTGAATCGCTGCCTCCTCAACTCGCCCAATGGAATCAATAAACATCTGCCTACAGAAATAATGAATTTACCAGCAAAAGCTACCAGATCTAAAGCTCCACAGGCTAAGAACTCAGAGATGCCAGCATAAAAACTTAGAGAAATGCTGCAGCTAGATAAAACACATTTAAATCTAGCCCCAGCCGAAGCTTCAGACAACATGGCTGCTGCATGGCCTCCAGACAATGAGGACACAGACCTAATCACCACCATTGTACAAACATCCAAAACAGTGAACAAAATAGAGAGAGCTCTTTCCAATCTATATACCGACATCAGTAAAATAGAACATTGGGCAGACCAACTGGAACTGGGCTTCTCATCAGTATCGGAGCAAGCGGTCCACCATGACCACCTTCTCCTCTATCTACTGGCCTGGGAGAGAGAGCTGAACCACAAACTAGATGACTTGGAGGGCAGTAGCAGAAGACAAAATATCTGTATGTACAGAATACCAGAAGGAGAGGAGATAAAAGCCCCAAATGTAATCTTATTTTTGCAAGACATTCTAAGGGAGGCTTTGCGATTACCAAAGGACTTTGATCTGCATTTGGATCGGGTCTACCGACCCTTAGCTCCAAGGCCCAGCAACACAGGAGCTCACCCGAGATCATTCGCACAGAAACTTACCTCCTACGCAACCAAAAAGGAACTATTGACTCGGGCTTGGAAGCAATGGGACATGCAGTTTAAGCAACATAAAATTTCTCTGGACAATGACTATACCTCTACAGTCCAAGAAAATCACAAAACTCGTTAGCCCATATTAAAACAGTTGCGGTCTAAAAACATCAAGGCACAAATGCTGTTCCCAGCCCAACTTAGAGTAGATACAGAAAATGGACCTTGAGGCCGGCCTGGTGGTGTTGAGGCACTGGATGCCATACCTCGCTCCACGCCAGCTCGAGAGCAGACTCGGGTTGTCAGTGGGTCAGCTGGGGGGAGACCGGCTTAAGCGTCCAATGACAGCTCGCCATCACCGGAAAGGGATCTAGCCAATGCCCGACACTTGTATGACCCTGAGCGGAGGCTTGAGGAAATGCTGGCTCCAATTCAGGAGCAGAAAGGGGTGGCCAATGAGCAGCAAGGACATCGGCGTCAGTGCCTTGATGTCAGAGAGCCACTTGCTGCTCGGGGAAGGAAGAAAACCATGAAAATGCCTGCCTCAGCTGGGAAGATGGGGAGACCGAGGCCGTGCCCACGATGTGCCTGAACCCGGCCAGCAGTCCTTGACCTACAAAACATAAGTATTGAGGCGATAGGGCCCCCGCCTCGTCCTCACCCATGGGGTAAACTGCAGCTCCATGGGTCTGGAGGGTCTGTCTGGGTAGGGTTTCAGGCAGTGGGACGTCCACTTGTCTCCCCAAAGGGTCAGAGGTGGCAGGCAATGGGAGGAGATGAAGAATAATTACAAAAAAAAAAAATATAGAAAATGGACCTTGAGTGTTTCAAGCTCTGCTGACTGCTTCTAGCTATATCAAGGGTCTGTGAATCACAGTACCACCTATGGCAAAGGAACGACTTGAAAGGGAGCACTTAAGATTAGCCTGGACAGTTGCTCAAAAAGGGCACTCCAGCCTGGGCTCGACACAGAGGAATTACAAAAGAAACCTGAGATGGGACATGGCGATGATGCTGAAGCCTTTCTGTTCTGCGGTCCTCGTGGATGGCCTGATACGGATGCCCGGGACTGTTCTCCTACAGCCCTGGATGCAGCAGACCACATGGCGGAGTGGATGGACACTTGAGAGGCCTGAGGTGGGTCATCCAGTCCTGTCTGACCTGAGTTTCACTTAAACCCTGCAGATTCCTTATCATTCTGGAGACGGGGCGGCATAGGCCACATGCGCAAGTGTGGGGGAATCGTTAGCATATGCGGAACTTCCTTCACATTAGATCCAGGACTGACTAATAACTTTTCTTCAGTAAGTTAAATTTAAATTGCTGACTGTCATAGAGCTGAATGGGGGAATCCAAATGAGAAAAGATTAGAGTGCAAGGTAAATGAGGGACCACTGAGCACATTAATTTTACAGGCACATACTTCATTAAACACTACATTAAACTGTTTACACAGAACATTGGGCACTACTGGTTGTTTAACCCTAACTGCTGTAATATGTCTTCTCACTGATTTAAACAGACGGAAGATGACACCCATGTTTACTACATCTATGAGAGGGGCCAGTTACTCCTTGTTGGCTTCTCGGGTGGCTCCAGCAGAGAACTTAGGGATTCAAACAAGAGAATAGTACGGTTGGACACTATATTTTTCCATTATGCTCTATACTGGGCTGCCTATTTGATTGCCTTATAGCTTTATACATGTTTTATGCCAAGGCTGTGATGCTGGGATATGCATGTTTAGGGGCGGAAAAATGTTTTATCTCCACAAATACTCGGATATTCTGGTAGGAGCTGGGAGGGGAGGGGAAACAATGCAAATGGTTTTAATATTGCCAGCCGGAACATTGAGGCGCGTGGATGTGCAGAGCTGGATTACATTGAATGTACCATGCTCTCACTGGCTGCCCCAACCTTTATTTCCTAGCCACCTGCAAGCTTACACATTTATGTAAATAAGAACATCCCTTGAGCCAGAATAAGTACAGAGGACAACATCCGTATAATTCCATGCATCAGACAAAGAGCAATCCAAGCTCTCACCCCCTTCTTTCTTACTAAAGGCAGCAGAGTTCGTTACTTCTTGCAAGGTCAGACAAGTGGAGGTAGAGCTGCCAAAAGAGAGAGGTTTACACCTTTACTGTCCTTACAACCGATGTTGGGTAGGCTGTTGGGTCAGAGGCCCGTACCCTTCGAGCCGTTTACTTCCCCCAACCAGGGGAATCTGTGCCAAGGCAGTGACGCAGCCCAGACAGAAACACTTACTGTCTGACCTAGGAGGCGCAGGACAGGACTGTTATTAACGGTTCTGTTCTGACCTACTTACTAGAGTTCAGGTTCTACTTGCCAATAACTGGCAAAGGTTACTAGAACTCAGTTTTCCTTTGGGGTTCCTATGAGAAAGTATATTTGTTATTGTTCTATATACTGTTTAATTTATGTTTAAATTTGCAGAAGGGTATACATGTTTTTGGTACTTTTTGGAGTATATGTACAGACAGACAGTTTTTACTTAATGAGAAGGGAATTGAGCAATGTTCTCTCCACTGGATAACTAAACATGGCTAGCATCAACACGAAAATACTCTCTTATAATATAAATGGAATTACCAGCCCCAGTAAGAGAAAGCAAATACAAAAATGTATCCAAAATCAGAGGTGTGACATTAATTTCTTACAAGAGATGCACCTTTCTTTGGTAGACGCAGCAAAGCTCAAGTCTCAAGCCTACCCACAATTATATCACACCTCCCTTGAAAAAGGGAAGAAAAGAGGGGTAGCGATTCTTTTATCATCTACACTGCCCTTCGAGGATGAAGAAATAATCACAGTCCCGGGAGCCCAGTATGCGTCAGTGGTGGGGAAAGTGCAAGATTAGCCGATTACTTTGGTGAACGTGTACCCCCCCCCCACCGGGATCCCATCTAAATTTCTATGCTGATCTGATTAAGTTGGTAGTCAAGAAGGCCAGAGGGATACTAGTGATGGGAGGGGACTGAAATCTTATAATGAACAGAAAACTAGATACCACATCCCAGATCCCCACATCCAGAACACGTACTGCTAACTTATTTACTAAGTTGCTTTCAGATATGGGCCTAACAGACATCTGGAGGGAGAGGTATCCACATGCTAAAGATTACATGTATTTCTCCCCTAGGTTTAAAACCTACTCAAGACTGGACATGTTCCTAATTTATACTAAGAACTTGGCCTCCTTTGGAGAAATGTAGGTGGGAATGGCTACACACTGAGACCATCAACCCATTTATTTAGAAATGGATCTCATGTTACCCCAGAAAAAAACACACTGGAGACTAAATATATCTCTTTTGAGGGATAAGGAGACAATCGCAACACTCAAAAATGTAATTAAGCAGAATGGGGGCATGGCTAGCTATCTGCCTGAATAGAGGCACTTCCAGAGAGCTCCAAGTTCAGCATCTACTTTCTTGGATTATTTAGCAATTTTGTGAAGTGACTCTGTATTCCAAGTTAACTTCCTAATCTTGGGACATTCTACTGTTTCTGGAGGTACTAAACTTGTCACGATGGGAAGAAAGAACGCCGAGCAAAAAGCTCATTTCTTCACGCCACGTGGCAGGGCTTCCAGGCTGCCACCTGCACTTGTAAATCCCCCAACTGCTGAAGCTGAGGTTGGGGAGCCTGGCCTGGCAACACTCGAGACTCTGCAAACAGCGATGCTCAGTTTAACCAAAGCTGTCCAACACATTGATGGGTAAATGGACAGCTATAATACCAGTCTTGTACATGCAGAACAAAAACTAGACAGCGTGGCTGATACTGCATGAGAAGTGGAGAGATCTTCATCCCAAGCCCAGGCCATGGCAGCCACCTGTGTGAAAGAGCAGACCCTTCTGCAATCAAGACTGGAGCATTTAGAGAATCTCACACGAGCAGCTATGTAAGAATTATTGGGCTCCCTGAAAGAGTAGAAAAGGACAATCTGTCTCTACCTGCTGAATTGGCTGCAAGAGAAATTTGGGCTGGAACTGCAAGACCAGATTGCAAGAACTTACAGGGTGAATATTCGACGACCGCAATCTCCTGATGGGGCTAGAACTGTCATGCTTATTACTGCCTCGGTAATGGTATGGGATCGCATTTTACAAGCAGTGTGGGCTAAACGTAATATTTATGTGGAGGGTTCCAAACTCCTGTTTTTTCCCCGACCTGTCTTATTCGACTCGCACTAGGAGGAAGGGATTTGATGAGGTCAGGAGGTGCCTGCAAGCACTAGTGTCCCCAACAACATGCTAATGCCGGCCAGACTTCATGGGAAGTAAATCCTACATTTACATGGATCCAAAAGAAGCCATGAAAATGGCTGATAAGATGGAGATTGAAAGAGCAGTTCACGAGGATGACCCAGAGATGGATTCCGAAGGAGATGACACCCGAACAGGACTTAAACGAGTGAGCCTGACTTATCACTAAAATGCCAAATGATCATTTACTTTGTTTTTACACAAGCGATAAGGTACTTTGCTTTAACCCTGCTAAGAGAAGGGTGGCTTATTTAATTTAATTGATGGCTTTCTCTGGATAAAAGACTTAATAACTTGAGTTTCAGTTCAGAGACATTGGGACCTATAAAAAGTCTCCGGCCCTCGTTTTTTCATTTCTAATCACCTCTTTTCTGTTCGTTAAATCTCTGAATCGGCAAGAGATTTAGACAAGGTTTTTCCGGACTATATATTTAAGTGGTTACTGTTTGGGAAATGTTATAATTATTTTTCTGTATAATTTCCATTTGAAAGAAAGATGCTTTGGGAGTGTTTATGGGAGGTTATCAGGAGTTACACTTTTTTTAGAGCCTTAAAAAATCATGGGCATTACTGCCCAGGAGATGTGTCTTTTTTTTCCATATGTCCTGTAGATAAAATACAATTGCTATAACTAACTTTGATAGCGTATAGCCAACTGAAAATATTTGTGTTAGAAGCAGCTTTAGAGTAGGAATTCCCCCCGATCTTGTACCATCTGTTACAATGGATTTTGTATCTGTATATCCTTTTAATGTTGCTTTTCCTGAAGATGTATTGCATTGTACTGCATATCATAATGCTTTGTATTATTTAAAAAAAAAAACTTATAAATAAAACATATGAAAAAAAATGTAATTAAGCAGACGGTAGAACTAAACTGTAACCCAAATACCTCACCACAAATACTCTAGGACACTGTGAAAACAAGGATAAGGGGAAAACTGATATCTATAGCGTCCCACAAACAGAAAGAAAAGAGGAAGCTAATGGAGCAGCTTACTAAACAATGAAGATATCTGGAAATGCAACAAAAGGGTAGATGGAACACACAGATGAAAACATCAAAGCCCTAAAAACCAGAAAACAAAATATTCAGAAAGCAGAAAATGGAGAGAGCTCTATGCTACCTGAGACAGACATACTTTGAGGGGGGAGCTAGAGTGGCCAAGTTCTTAGCTTATAGGTTGAAGCAACGAGCAGCTAAAGCAATTATTACTAAGATCCATCATCCAAGCTGGCCCATCGATGTAGCAGTTGGGATTTCCATCTGCGATGCCAGCGACCCGGGTTCAGGAGCAAGCTCGGGTCACCGGAGGGCCGGCCGTGAAAAGCAGGCTGAAGCATCCTCTGACAACTCACCTGCTCCGGGGGGGGGGGTTGAGAAACAGCTCGGTGTTTGCCAACCCCTGGCAGAAGCCAGAGGTGTAGCATTGCGCTGAGCACCTCAGTGTCTGATTGGCCCCCGGGTGAAGGTCTGGGGTTCAACGACATTTGCAGGCAGCCAGAGGGAGGGCGTTGCAGACGTCGGTGGTCACGCCTTGATGTCTGGGCATGTGCAACACCCACAGAAAATGGGAAAAAGAGCCTGCCCCCTCCAGGGAGATGGGGAGCTAGGAGATGTGCTCACAATGTGGCTATGTCTGCCCAATGGCTCCAGTCCGACGCAACATAAGTTTTGGGGTGTTCGGGCCCCACCTCATCCCCACTCAGAGGGTAAGCCACAGATCCATGAGGTCTCGGAAAGCACTCCAGGTAGGGTGTCTGGCAGTGGGATGTCTGCCGTGCCTCTCCTGATGGGTTGGGGTGGCAGGCTGGGAGACGGAAAAAAAAAATCCATCATCCAAAAATGATACAAATAACATACAGTACAAAGGGGATCAAATTGCAGACGCATTTGTCTCATGTTATAGAACCCTTGATAGACCACAAGAAGAAACCACACCCCTCGAAAAGACAAAGTCTAAAATTTCCCTCCATAATATCAGACCAGAGACAGGCACTGACGACACTGATCACGCAGTCAGAACTCACTATAGTCATACAAAAAGTAAAGACAGGGAAATGCCCAGGTCCAGATGGATTTGGTGGAGAACTATATAAAGTACTGGCTAACGAACTTCCCCCTCTGCTACTCAGAACATATAATGAAATCTGGACAGAGGGAGGAAAAGTACCCCCTTCGTGGAACTATGCTGCCATCACGGTTCTTCACAAGGTGGGCAAGGACCCCTCAGAATGTGGATCATATTGTCCCATATCCCTCCTAAACACAGACTATAAAATATACACATCCATTATAGCAACCCGACTGAACAAATTAGTTACCCATCTCATATCACTTGATCAAACAGGATTAGTGATGGGCAGAGAGGCCCTAGACAATGTCCGACGCACCATTAACATTGTTGATATAGTACACCAGGAACCTATCCCAACCTGTGTGATGAGTTTAGATGCTAAGAAGGCATTCAATGAAGTGTCCTGGACCTTTTTATTTTTAGTCCTTGAACAATCTGGCTTTCCCTGAATATTTATAGTTGGTCTGAAGGCCTTATATGCTGCTCCTCAAGCATATGTCAGAGTAAACGGGGGGATTTCAGACAGATTCCCACTGGGCAGAGGCACTAGACAGGGCTGTCCCTCATCACCCCTCCTATTTGTCCTGTATGTCGAACTCCTGGCCGACGCCATCAGGGAGCATCCACACATTACAGGAGTAGAGTTGGAGGGATTTGAACATAAGATCTCCCTTTACGTAGAGGATGTTCTGCTGTACCTCACTAACCCTGAAAACTCAATCTCTCACATCTGGTCAATCTTAGAAAAATTTGGCTCCCACTCCAGCTATTCATTAAATAAAACTAAAACTGAGGTCCTCAAGATTCACTACAAACCATCCCCAGAAATCAGAAATCTCCTACCTCCTAATTGGAATGGTGCCAAGATCAAATATCTGGGAATTCAGATCCCCAAAAATATGGGAAGATTATTTGCAGTTAATTTTGAACCCCTCATGGCACAAATTTATCAGGTTTGACAAAATGGACCTTGCTGAATTTACCACACTCTACTCCAAAATACAGTCCATTATGATGAATATACTCCCGAGATTCCTTTACTTGTTCCAATGCCTATCCTTAAGAATAACTAAGAAACAATTCAAGGAATGGCAGGGAATGTTAACTCAGTATGTGTGGTCCCGCTAGGCCCAGAATTAGAGCTCTAATTATGCAAACAGATAAACCTAAGGGGGGGGAGGGGTGCTTCCCAATCTGGAGGATTACTACCTAGCTGCACAAATGCATTATGCTCTCCTTTGGGGGACCTCAGGTTATGAGGCACATTGGAAAACCATAGAAATAATAACTATGGGGTGTGGGCGCCCCACTAAATGCTAGACTGGCAGACTCATCCCTGCAACAAGACAGTAGGGAGGTACCACTCTCAAGTTCACGGAACACCCTGGGAGCAGTGCATAGAGTATGGGCCAGATATAGACTGCTGAGTGCAATGTGACCCTTACAGTGGTTCACATGGAGCCACTCCTTCACCCCTGTACGTATGAACCATAGGTTTAGACAACGATCGAGACTCAGCCTATGTCACCTGGGGCAACTTATGGATGGAGACATAGTCCAAAATTTTCATGTCATTAGGGATACCTGTCATCTTAAAAATACAGACACTTATGTTTTCTGCAATTTAGAACACATATAAACTCACTTAAGAAAGAGGTCAGGAACCTAACAAATGTCAAATATCTTTTTTGAGATGATACAAACAATCACATAACAGAAGATTGAGAAGGGTCATATATCAGCACTGTACAAGGCCCTCAGACATTTCAATGACAATAGCACGTTCCAGTTAAAAAGAAGATGGGAGGAGTAGGCTGTTGGTTAACTAGGATCTGCAGCTTATCTGTTCAGTAGGGAAATGGGCAGACTAGGCGAGCCAAACGGTCCTTATCTGCTGTCAGATTCTATGTTTCTATGAGGAGGAAGCTGGTATACAGCTCAATGATGGGGAGTGGGACAAGATCTTTAATTTGGCTGTTAGAACCACACACTCACCCTTATGGAGAGAATTTGAGTGGAAAATCAGAATAAGATACTTCTACGCCCCAGCTATACAACATAAGTGGGGCAGAGATGTCTTCCCAAGTTACTGGAGGCAATGTGGTGAGTCTCTTGCACACCACTCCCACATATTCTGGTATTGTCCTGTAGTGCAACCAGTCTGGCAAAATGTGTCACAGGTGCAGTCAGAGCTCTATGCCTGTCCTGCACCCATGAGTTTTATAAACTTGGTGTTAGGCCTCCCACCCCCGGAGGTTAGAGGAGCTGACGGTTTATACCTCTGGAACATTCTACTGGCAGCGGCACACAAAGCGATTACATGGAAATGGTTAGCCATCGAGCCACCGACATATCAACAATGGATATCCATAGTAAAAGAAATACAAGACATGGAGGACTTAACGTACAAAGTAAACTTAAGGGCATATGTCTTTACCCGTAGATGGACTAGGTGGATGCTAAGGAATGAGACTGACCCAGTGCCACATGTCAATCAAGCTGTAAAAACCCCAAATTAGGTGCAATAAGGCATAGGATGCTAGGGGTTTTGAAGGGGGAAGGTGGGAACATAGGGTGAGAGAAGAGAAATATGAAAACAAGAAGTGGCACATGGGCTGGTTATCAAATGGAACTGAGAAGGAATAATAAACTAATTAAATATGTTACACACACACACACACACACATATATATATATATATATATATATACATATATATATGAGATTTGAATGGTTACCAGTTGCTAAGAGAATTAATTATGTATACATCAATGTACTCCACTGTATTGTTCTTACTGTACCCAAGTGTTTCAATAAACTTGAATTAAAAAAATTAAAACATAGAATCATACAGACTTAGCAGCAGAAAAGGACCCGCCAGCCCATCTAGTCTGCCCCTTACTCCCCTCCTCATCCCTCCCTACTCTGGAAACCCCCCTCCCTCTGCTATACAGCCCCATATGACTGTCCCATGCTCTCTTGAATCCCTCCACCATTTCAGCCCCCACTACCTCCTCTGGAAGCCTATTCCATGCCTCCACCACCCTCTCCATGAAGAATCGTCCCCTCACATTGCCTCTGTGTCTCCATACCTAAAGTCTGAGGCTATGCCCTCTAGTTACAGCCCCCTCCTTCCTTTTAAATAAACACCCTTCCTTTACTTTGTTGATGCCCTTGTCATATTTAAAAGTTTCAATCATGTCCCTCTAGTCTCTAACATGTACAGATCTAGTTCCTTACATCTCTGCTTATAGGTCTTCCCCTGCATATCCTACACCATACTGGTTGCCCTTCTCTGAACTCTCTCAATCCCGTCTATGTCTTTTCGTAGATGTGGCCTCCAGAATTGGACTCCGTGCTCCAGGTGCGGTATTACCATGGCTTCATAGAGGGTCATCAGTATTGCCTCCCTTTCTGCTGGTGATGTCCCTGCCAATGAATGCCAGCATTCCACTGGCCTTCCCCACTACCCTGCTACATTGGTTTCCCACTGTAAGGTAAGTTGATACTGTAATCCCAGATCCCTCTCCTGCTCTGTATCCTTGATGTCCTCACCACCAAGAGCGAAACTTGCTTTTGGGTTCCTGAGTCCCAAGTGCATCAAAGCACACTTTTTGGCATTGAATTTCAGTTGCCAAGTCTCAGCCCATCCCTCCCGAGTCTTCAGTTCCTGCCTCATGTCATCCACCCTCCCCACCCACGGTGTCCACCCTATTGCAGATTTTCATATCGTCAGCAAACAGGCACACCCTTCCCCTTAGCCCCTCCTCAATATCGCTGATGTAGATACTAAAAAAGTAACATAATACATAACATACACAAAACCCTTCGTTAGGTCCACATAGCAGTCTATTCCAGACCCACATGGCATAATTCCCAATTAACACTAGACCACAAGACCCTGCCGTGGCCACTGAGGGAATTCTGGGGAATTCAGACCATGCAGGATCTCTACCGTCCCTCCACATGGGTCCTCTACTCTTTTGAGGAGCTATCCTCTTGATTTGGGAACCCCAGATCCCACTTTTGTAGATAATTCCAGTTAAAGGACCTCCTGAGAGTTAAAGTGTCACACATTCACACTCTGACCCTAAAAAGTACCATGGAACTGCAACTATCTCACCTTATGACCATGCAACATTTGTCCTCAAAAATCCAGTTAATGATAGAAAGGGAACACCCCCCAATTCCAATCTCCATCCCCAAACTGAAATGGGGGCAGGAAATGGAAGAGGATGTTCCCAGTGGAGATTGAACCAGGTTTGGACCCCAGCATGGCACTAATCCCAAACTTAGGTTACTCTGTAAACCCAGCCCCTCCTGCAGCACCACCCCTTAGTATGTTATTACATAGTTGGCCTCCTGATCATCCTGTACTGATGGATCCAGTTCTTCTACTTGTGCCTAATTAAGGAAATCTCATGTCTGGCATTGAGTATTTTGACTCTGGTTTTGTGTATTTACCTTTCCCTTGCTTAATGTTACATATCATGTTTTGTGATGTATTTACTGACTTGGACACCTTTGAAAAAGTGCACTTGAGCTCAAAGGTTTTCCAGACACAAATAAATACATACATACATACTGTACATACATAAATATAGATCTAGGGAACTACAAGCTAAAACTCCACACTACAAGATCCTACAAAGAACATACTGTACACCTCTTGGCCTTCATAAAACTGCTCTTATGATCAAAAGTGACTGCTGGCATTGTTCCTCCCCCAAGGCATCCCTCACACACATGCTGTGGTCCTGATCTGCCCTGGACCTCTACTGGACAGGGGTATGGAATAATTGTACAAGGGTAGTATTGGTTCCCCCACTGCCACAACTCCAGCATGGCACTACTGGGAATCCCACCAGATAAGGTCACACTTACTTATCCTCAAGTTCTCTGGGTAAGCTGTGCCCCAGCAGTGTCCAAATGCATTATTTTGTGACACTGGAGAGACCCAGAGCTTACTGCATTAAAAGAACAGGCACATCTCTTGGCTCTGACTGCTAGATACAAAAAGACTGCTCATGCTGCAGTAGGCACGTGCAGACCTGTCTCCATGTATGGGGCTAGTACCTAGTGGTAGCACAATTAGCAAGGCAGATACTCACCCCCCCCCAAAAAGGTGATTTAATTTGGCACTGGGTCGTAACACTAACTGTGGAATAGTGTGGTCAAAAACTGTAAGCAAATCACTGAAGTACAAGGTAGCACATCGGAAAAACGACGACAGTTCCCAATAAAGAACATGAGCTGACTGTCTGCAAGGGCTCTGCCCCAACAACCCCAGCTAAATATAACCATTCTCGAGGGAGGGCAACTCAGGGATGGAAGAAACTCGGGAGGGAGGGATATTTCGTCTTCAGTGTAGGGTGCAAGTCATGGA
This sequence comes from Neoceratodus forsteri, assembly GCA_016271365.2. Classification (NCBI taxonomy): domain Eukaryota; kingdom Metazoa; phylum Chordata; order Ceratodontiformes; family Ceratodontidae; genus Neoceratodus; species Neoceratodus forsteri. The sequence continues at coordinate 96,369,712 of JADMNL010000023.1, read as the reverse complement.
ACTGCACCGCAATCAGGGAGGGTAACGTAGTCCACGGGGGGGGGACTTCATTTGCTAAGGTGGGAGGGAAAAACTCCAGGGTGGGGGCAGGCAGATTAACTATAAAACTCAGGATGGGAAAAAAAACTGCAGGACCGGGAATCAAACGCTAGTCCACTAGACGTTCCCGCTGCCCTTCACTGCCTATAGCCCTACCCTCTGCATCATGGCAGCACCTCAGCAGCACACCACACGACGGAGCCTTTATCCTCTTCTTCCTGACTGACAACAGCTACAGGGATACCACTAACATACCTGTGCTATACTATCCCTGTAACTGCATTGTCCATCACAATTTTTGCCTCGTGGATTATACGACACTATAATCCACGTGACATATTCACCGGGTACCATTTACCTTACCTGTTGACACAAAGTAATCCACTTAAACTCTCTTTTTGACAAGTGACTCAACTTGTTAAATGACTGTTATCCCTCCAACTAATTTGGAGGCGCTTTCTTTTCAGCTGGCATGCCATAGCCTTCTCTCTCTCTCTCTCTCTCTCCTGTGTGTTTCCCCCCTTGTCCCACATGCTCCCCTCCTCACCTTGTGTTCCTCATCTACACATTCTCCCCCATCTTTTTCACCTAAACCCTTTCCTGATTTTCCCATTATAATACTTAACCACTTAGAATGCTTGAATCGCCCTCCTTGGTGGCAGGAACCATCATACCCTAGAGGAACCTTTAGGTGGTCCATGGTACAGGTGCCATAGAGAAAGATTATTCTGCCCATGCACACCAAGCTTAGATCATAACCTAGAATCATTAAGGTCTATTCTTCCTCATTGATAGGTCCAACCCAGTTGATAGAAATTCCTACCCCAGCCATATTCCTTTACCAGAGTCTGCACACCTAATAGCTCAATCTAAGTTATAACATCTAGGCTATTTAGCTTCTTTTTTAGCACAGAGGGGTCATGCTCCAGCAATATAGAGTTTTGCACTGATTAAATAAGTACATTAATGAAATGGTGCTTTGTCTTGTATCAGGACCATCTATTGTTAGACAACACCAGTGCATGTAGTAACTCTGTGTATTACAGTCTATGTTTGAGATGACGTTTGAGATGACGTTGGTAGGTATTGTCTTACATTCTGTGGTTGTAATGTATAGTCGAAATGACAAAAATCCTCAATAAAAAGTTTTATGAAAAAGGTAACTGATTATATTCGTCAGTCACCAACTATCTACTCTTTTATTCTATAGGTATGTGCAACTCCCTCGCTGTATGTTATTAATTCTGGGTCGCCCTTGAAAAAATGACATGACTGTCTCAGTGGGCACACCCAGTTATCAAAATTCAAATTAAATAAATAATAAATAACTGTCAGCTGCTCTTCCTCTGTGATGCTATGGACACGAGAGGCTTTTCCTGCTGTTTTTCCTCAATTAAGGTAAGTGATAAAATGCTGACAGTTAGCAGTTTTTTGAGTGCTGACCAATCCAAATGTTGACATCAGCATACAGTCCCATTGCTCAATCCACTGTCCGGTTATGACTGAATTATGGGACAGTAGTTCTGTATACTGACTGGTTACATGATGTTTTCTGCAGTTAAATCTGCAGCAAACCAAAACATAAACCAAGTCAAGGGAGCTAATAACAGTGCACATGCATGCAAGGGTGTAGCTACTGATACTCCAAGTAAGCCATGGCGTACCAAGTTTAGTAGGAGGGAGTAGCAAACAAGCTTGCCAGCATTGCTCTGCCCTCTCTAGTCCATCACATTTAAATTCCTTTATTTGACTTCGCAGGCTTTTTCTTTTCTCTTTCAGCTTTGTTTTGGGGGGGGGGTGGCAGAGTGGACCGCAGACATTGTAGCTGTAGGTCTCAATTAGGACCGCATGGTCCATTTGCATAGTGATTGGCTGTGGCATCTGGTAGGGGGCGTGGCAAGTCTTGGGTGGTGAGTTTAAATACCCTAGCAAAGTTAGAAACTATACTATTAGTTCAATTGTACTGCGGGTGATAGAAGCAGTAAAAGAACTGAGGAGCAGCAGGCAGAAGAACAGACTCAGAGCCAGCTAAAAGAATGAAGACTTCATGTGAAGTGGCAAGTGGCTCAAATATGCCTACCTGCAGGGGAGAGAGAAGAAATTTCTGCCGTGGCCTTGGACTTGTAGAGCAGTCAGTGGCATTTACCAGTGGGCAGCAAGCACCACGCTAGCAGTGCAGACAGACAGTAGGTCCAGTGTGGGAATCATCTGATTGAAGCCAGGAACCTTAGACTTGGGTCATGGGGGGACAGGCATGAACAACAGTGGGGGAGGGAATAGCAGTGTGGCAGGTTGGTGTACAAATCTGAAATGCCTGGCTACACCTCTGCATGCATGCATGTCCCTTGTGAGTCACCAGTTATGTATGTATGTATTAAGGATCTCACTGGAAATGAGCTTGTATCAGTTGAGCTTCCTATTCTTTTGCTTGTCAATTGAATAAAAATTTTACTACTACTACTACTACTACCAGTTTCCACCACAGCACTAACTGGGATAAAAAAAATGGTAACAAAACAAAATGATAATATTCACTGTACGCTGAAAATAGAGTTAGAATTGATGTTTCGACAGTAGGTCTTCAGGAATTATCTAAAAGTAAAAAATAAAAAGTTAGTGGAGCGGTAAGGGAAAATAATTGATATATATATATATATGAGGAAAGAAAATAGTGAGAGACTCAAGGAAAAGAAGTGATAATAGGCAAGGTATGAAAAGAATCTAGAAAACAAAAGGGTGATGATGGGTATGAAAAGACATAGTAGGGGTGAATGAGCTGAAAGGAGTCCTCAAGTGGGGACTAATTAACAGGGCCTAATAAGAAGGCTGAAAGGTGACAACGGTAGAGGAAGGAGACAGAGATAAGAAACATCTGTTGAACATGAAAACAGATATGCACACAGCAGGAATGCCCATGTGAGTATCCCCCTCACAGACACACTGGATGAAAGTGCATGCAGGCATACCCACACATACCAATGTACCACACACACACACGCAAGCAAAGATATGTTGGGGGGGGTGGGGTTAAAAGGACAGACTACAGTGGTAAACCATAAGGTGGCTCAAAGATGGTAGCAGAAAATAAGTCTCATTTAAACCAGAGGGCTGCTGGGAGCCTAGGCAGATGATCAGCTTGATTCCCATGTTTTTTTCCTTTGGTCAGCATCCAGGAAACCCTGCTGAGGCACACAAATAGAAAGATTGTTGACATTATGGACCCTGGAGGTAAAGTGGGATACAATTGGCTTATCAGTGTCCCTATTCCTGATTGTCCTATACTGTTCCCTGAATTGGTCAGCCAGGCATCTGCCCGTTTCTCCAATGTAGAAAGCTGCACGCTTCCTCCTAAGAATATAATCTTATCACATTACTCACTTGTGGGACTTTGAATTTCAGTGACACTGGAAATAAATTTACAAGTATAACAGAGAGTTCTTTTGCAAGCTTTGGTACCTGGTCCAATGAAGTGGACTTCAAGAAATGCTACTCCCATCAGAATTACCAGCAGAACTAGTTAAAATATCATTTTCCTGACCCAATACAGACTCCAACAGCATTTTTGCTGGTGGGGCCTGTGTCAGTTTCGACCCCTGAAATTATTTGTCTGGTGCAACAGAGCTGGGGCATGGTGTGAGTTTGGCATTAGATCAGGCCAACATCAGCAATGGCTCTTTGACCCAACAAGAGAAGACAGACATGAACTCTGGTTCTGGTCTCCAGCAGTCATCTCTTTGCTGTGTGGGATAAAATCTCAGGATGCAAAAATGTGCTGTTCCTTTGGCAGAGTGGCATCATCCACAACACCAATGACCTGGGTTCAGAAACGAGCCTGGGATGCTGGAGTGCTGATGAGGGGAGAATGGCAGAGCGTCCCACTGGATGCTCTCCTCCTTGGGTGGGTGGCCACCCATCCTCTGTTGCATAAGTGCCACCTGGGTTTGCCCAGCAGGTACAAGCCAGTTGAGGATCACAGTAGGAGGAAAGACATAATGGCTTCATGGTGTACATGACAGTTGCATATGCATGCTGCACATTCACAGCCAAGCATCTCAGAGGAGGGGGAAAATGCACCCCCCCCACACACCATCAGGATGATGCCGGCATGCTTGGGCTGTGTGCCGCCTGCCTGCCCAGCATGATGGAGCTCCCCAACCATGAAATCCAGAGAAGACTTAAGAGGAAAACTAGCCTACCCCCCCAGAAGAGTCCTACAGTTGAAGGATTTCCCACAGGCCAGGTAAGGGGGAGCTTCCTGCAATCCATGACAGTATCAGAGGGGGTGGCAGCTGAGCCAATGGGGGCCGAGGTGGGACAGACAGGAACAGAAACACTAATTTAAAAAAAATTCAACATACGGTTTCTATGAAGTTTACGAGTCGATCATTGAGACCTGCAATCAGTACTCGATCCTTCAGACAGCTACTCAGACAGCTCTGATTCAGCTCCTCAGCGACCTCAAAATCAACGTCTTCTTCTTCCTCTACTATGTAACCAGTGCTGAAACCAGACAGAGACAGTTACAAGTGGTCCTGCAGCCAGCAGAGTATCATTTATTTATATTTACATATCACATATGTGTACGGTTTCTATTTCATGTAAGAAGAGTTTACTGTGGCTTTTGTGCTTCATGGTTTCCTCACTGAGATATGAGAAAAAATGGCAGAGTTTGAAATCTCACTGTTGGAATGGCACAGTGATTTTTCTTATTTTCTGTGTACTGCAGTAATGCTTTTGAGACCTTGTTTTTACTTGTGAATTAAACAGATTCAATGCACAGGTAACAACCAATCAGAATGCAGAAATGTCCCTACGCATTTTATAAAAGCAAAAGCCCCTCCCTTCCCCCCTTACATCACAAACGTCACAAAAGCCCCTCCCTCCTCCCCTTACTAATGCTCCTATTGCTCCTAGCAGATGACCTAGAACTAAACCCTGGCCCACCCTCCCCCTTCTCACCCTCCCTCCCTCACTCTACCTAAAGGCCTCAAATGTTTCCACTTAAATGCCAGGAGCCTGCTTCCTAAATTACATTACCTAAAAGTCTGGATTACCCAGCACTCCGCCAACATAGTTTGCGTTTCTGAAATTTGGCTGTCCTCCAAAGTTCCTGACTCCCACCTCATTCTAAATTATTACAACCTTTTCCGCCAGGACAGGAGCAAATGGGATGGTGGTGTAGCCCTCTTTATTCACTAGTCCCTCTCCTGTTCCATCTCACTGCGAGAAACCCTCACCTCCTCTCACAAGTTAATAATTGACAAGCTAAACATCCCAACCACAGTCCCCCTATACATAGGGGCTTTTTATGTCTCCCCTAAACTCTCTCCTTCCTCATCGGTCACCTATATTTCCTCCATCTCCTCACCTCCTCACATGCAACTGACAGGGAACTGATCCCACTTGGTGACTTCAATCTAAACTGACTTGCGCCGGCCTCCAAGCCCACACTGCACGATATCGAACTGCTGAACCTAATGCAGCTCATAAAGGAACCAGCTCATTTCAACACCTGTTCCCCAAACCACTCCTTGCTGGATTGGGTGCTCTCTTCTCACCCCCACTATACAGTAACTGCTGGAACCCTACTCGACAGTTTTAGTGACCACTACTTGACCTACTGTGTCAAGAAGGTGCATCTTCCCCACTCAGTCCCCAATTACATTTGGAGCTGCCCCCTTGGGGGACTTGACATAAACACCCTCCTACTCGACCTTCTAAACGTTGACTTGACCCCCATTTTCTCTGCCACAAATGTCAACCCCACCCTCAGAGCTTTCACAGCCCTAGCCCACTACTTCCTCTTAATCAACTGGAAATTAGCTACCTTGTTAACTCCAAATCAAGCACTTTGTACCTTTTTTATATACTTCTATTTTCCTATGTCTATAAGTGATTCGTTAAAGATATGGGAGTGTTTTTTTAAATAAGTCTACAGATCTAAAAAAAATTCACAAATGTTTTTGATTATGAGGGTGCTAATCAGATAAGCCAGGTTAAAAAAGATGTACTGTAGCTCATCACTCATCTTTTTATTTTCATTTAATCAAGTCATCTCAAGTATTAAAACTCCTGAAACAGATTCCCATTAACAAAAGCTCAGAGGGTTGTGGTACAGAGCCTAGATTTCTTAAATTGATTTCTTTATATATTTATAGACCATTAACAAAGGTGTTTAATTTGTCATTAATTGCAGGTCAATTCCCCACTGCTTGGAAGGAAACAGTAATTATCCCTGTTCACAAAGGGGGCAGTTATTGTGAGATGGATAATAACAGGCCAATCTCTTTGTTGCCACCTTTGGAAAGGTTGCTGGAGAAAATTGTTAACCAGCAGCTTGCAGATTATTTACTTCTGAGTGGTCTTCGGTCTCCTGAGAAGCACGGATTTCAAAGGTATCATGGTATGGGCACTGCCTTGACCAGGTTCACTGACCACATCACTGGAGAAATGGATAGGGGTGAGCTCACTGGTGCTGTGTTCGTGGACCAGTCCAAGGCATTTGATCTCGTAAATCATTTCTTGCTGCTCGGGAGGCTGAAGCACTTGGGAGTAACTGAATTTCCAATGGATTGGTTTAAAAGTTATCTAACAGATAAACTGCTATATGTGAAATATAGGGGAGTGTTAATGAGTAGTAAAAAAATGGAATTGGGTGTTCCCCAGGGATCTATCCTGGGGCCCCTCTTATTTTCATTGTTTGTGGATGAATTACCGGCATTTTTTCATAACACAAATACACTGATGTATGCTGATGATATAATTTTGTATAATAGTTCTATTCTGTTAAAAATTTAAATCAACATTTAGAAGATGATTTTTATAAACTAAGTTTTTGGTTGAAAAGTCAACACCTATTGTTAAATACAATGAAAACCAAGAGTATGCTTTTGGCTCTAAAGCCTAAATTGGTAAATAAACCATCCTTATCTATATTTGATCTGAATGGTGACCTACTGGAACAAGTGACAGTTTAAATATCTGGGTATAGTATTAGATTCAAACTTGACTTATTTGATACATATTAAACAATCCTGTGAAAAGGTTAACCAGAAACTAGGTGTACTCTTTAGATCTTTAAATTGTTTGACATTGGAGGCTCATACAGCTATTGCTAGAAGTGTATTACTACCAACTATGAATTATAATTAATTTCTTTTTTCTAATATCACAAAAGCAGATCTATCATTATTATATCAGACTCATCATTGCTTACTGTATCAGTTAATTGATTTTCTTCCTCCAAAGTTTAATATTGAGTATAATCTAAATTGTCTCTCAGATAATGTTATGAGACAAAAGTTCAAATTCCCTTTATGTCTGCTTTATCAATTTAAGGAGATAGAATGACCTTTGAGATCAACCACAACTATTAAGTTAGTGATTCCAAAAAGGAAAACCAAAATGGGAGAGAGTGCCTTTTCATTTATGGCAACAAAATATTGGAATGGCCCGCCACCAACCTTTTTTGAAGACACTAGTCATGCGGTTTTTAAATCTAGGTTTAAACAATACTATATGAGTGAAGTGCAATGTGAATATTATTAATTTATAATGAAAATTGTTTTGTAATGTACTGATGTTTGGTAATGTAGTGTTATGAATCATTTGTAATATTTTATTTGTATTGTTGAAATTCTTGTGCTGTATTTATTATTGTAAACTGTAATACCTGGACATCTTGTCCTGGGTCTTGTCTGAAAAAGGGCCTTGGCTCATGACACTTACCTGGTAAACAAAAGTTGAAATAAAAAATAAAAAAATAAATATGTCATTGTCGTTTTATGCAACATGTTAATGCTTGCCCATATTTCTGTACTTGTACTATTTTATTTTCGATTATGCAATCTGTGCCTTCCTGTCTGTGCCAAAGGACCTCCTTGTAAATGAGCTTGCTCATTGGAGTTTTCCTACAATAAACTTAAACTTGAACTTGAAAATAAAAAAAATTCAGGGTCTGGAATACACATGCACACCTAAAAAAAGTTTGGGTAAAACATATTCATTACCCCTGGACTACTGCCACTATAATTGCCCTGTGCGAACTACATGATCATGCATGGGCTACCTACAAATCTTCCTTGTCTCAGTCCGACCACCAGGAATACAGGTCACTTAGAAACAAGTGTACTAAGGCCATCTGGACTGCCAAAGCAGCCTACTTCAAAGAGCTCCGTCACTCTAACCAAGGCCAATTTCTGGAAAACCATTCACTCCCTCGTAGACCCTCCCTCATGGGCAACCACACCCATCCTCTCTTCTGACAGATCCCCTGTCTCTGACCCTATTTTGGTAGCCAACACCCTTAACAAGCATTTTATCTCCTGTGCACTCCCTGATCCCCATAACAACGGCCCACCTTGACCCTCCCACTCTACATTCCCCAAATGGCTACCATTTCCCCCTCCATCTCCGAGCAGGAGGTGTACAGTGCCTTAATGTCTCTCAATCCAGCAAAAAGCAGTCCTGATGGCATAGACCCAAAGACCCTTCATATCTCCGCCCCCGCCATTGTCCTCCCCCCCAACTCACTTACTCAGTCTCTCCCTCTCAACAGGCACAGTCCTTCTGACCTGGAAAGTAGCCAAAGTCATATCCCTCCACAAAGGTGGTGAAAGCAAGCTCCATTCAGTTGGTCTGGTGCCACCTGTAGTGAGCTGGTTCAGTTCCTTTCTCTTGAACAGGTGTCAGTCAGTACAGGTGGTCCCAGCCCTGTCTTCTCCCCCCCCCCAGTCCTTGCTGGTGTCCCACAAGCAAGGCCCTGTCTTAGGCCCTGTCTTGTTTTCCCTCTTCATAAATGATCTCCCCACATCCTGCTCACATGCCCAAATACACATGTATACCGATGATACTATCATCTTTACCGCTGGCCCCGTTACTCCTGATGTAGCTGCCACACTACAGCATGATTTCAGTACAGTGATAAGCTGGTTCCAGGATAATAACTTGAGAGTAAACACAAACTATGACCTTTGGGTCAAGACAGAAGCTCTCTTTACTCTCATCACCCCCTGTTTTCTCCTCCCCCAACAGCTCCCTCCTTGCAGTTGTCACAGCGTTCAAATATCTTGGAGTATGGCTTGACAACAAACTTGACTTTTCAGTCCATATCTACATCTTGTACTCTAAACTCTGCCCAAAACTAGGAGTGCTGTTTCAAAATAAAGAATGCCTCTCCCTATTGGTGTGCCGTGAGCTGGTCACCAAAACCATCCTCCCCGTGCTCAACTATGCAGACATTGTCTATGACACTACCCCCACCTCCTCTCTCTCTCTACAAACTAGACACCCTCCTAAATGCCTTTTGTGCTTTACCACAAACTCCACATTCCACACTCACCACTGCTCCCTCTACTTATCTTTGTCTATCCCTCCCCTTTCCCACTGTTGCAAGACCCACTCCTTAGCCTTCATTGCAAAATTCTGGTTTGGACTTCTTCCCTCCTATCTATCCTCCCTGCTATGTCCTGCCAGTCCCTCCCACCAGCTCTGCTCCAGATCATCCTGTTCTTTCTCCTTCCCCCACCCTCATTCTACAGCAGGACAGTTGGCCTTCTCCTTTCATCTTCCTTCCTTCTAGAATAAACCTTCACCTTCCCTCCAGCAAACCACCTCACTCCCAGAATTCAAGTGCCTGCTCAGACAAGCTCTGTCTGCTCCCTGCCACTGTCCCTAACTCTCTCCTAACTCTCTCCTCATGCTATGCTCTGACTAGCATTATTATGTACAAAATCTTTAAAACTCAATCCAATGATGTGTGTAAAACTACCCTGTTTGATAATTGCATCCTGATGTATTGCACTGTTTGGTATTTATTGTAATGTTCTTTTACATTGTATTTTTATTTTATTTTTATACTGTGTCACCTTCTTTTTTATCTGTTCTTACCCATTTCCCTGTTCCCCGGGTCACACCTGGAAATGAGCCCTGGCTCAGTGTGCCTTTCCCAGTTACCAAAGTTTTAAATAAATAAATAAGATACTCCGCTGCACGTATCTAACAACCATCTAAGGAGTGCATTATTTTCTTATAACAGAACACCCTGTCATATGTTATCTAGTACTTACAATATTTTGGTTATTACAACTTACTACAGAATACTGTTTTTTCTTTTTATTTCCAGGTTTAGAACACATCATGGTAGCCTACCCTAGACGTCTGTATAAATAGCATTAGACTGCCCCCGACCACATAGTATCTTTTTTATGACAACTGATTGACGTCACAAACACCCCCATCTGTGAGGTTGGTAAAGTTCAGTCAGATGATTTATGAAAGTCTGTGGAAAAAGTACTGCATTATCTGAAATATTTAGGCAATATAGCATTGTGGTTAAAATTACTGACCTGTAAACCTGGAGAACTGGGTTTGAATCCCACAGCCATCACTATTGATGAGCAAGTAAAGTACAGTTATGTAAGAACTTACTGTAATAGTAGATCTTCGAGAGAGGCTCTTGCAGCAGGTAATTACATTTAGGACTGAAGCCATCAGGCGTCAGAACCTCACGGAAAAATTTCTAGCTAGTGTCTCTGGGGGGGAGCGCCCCCACATCAGGTGACCAATGTTAGTATAAAGGGGCGGTCTCCCATGTCCGCCTTCCAGTTCTTTCCCGCCAAGGGCCAAAAAGGCAAGACGAGAGAAGCAGATATTTCCCTTTCTGGAAAAGGAGCTGAAAAAGCTAAGGGGGATGGAGGGCGGGAAGACATTACCTACTGCAAGAACCTCTCTCAAAGATCTACTGTTACGGTAAGTTCTTGCTTAACTGTACTATCTTATTTCAAGAGGGCTCTTGCAGTAGGTAATTACATATAGGACTGAGTCCCAAGCAGTCTGGAACAAGGAAAAGCACTCAGGAGGAGGAAGAGGAAGACTACCAACCAATAAACCTCTGGCTGTAAGGGTCTTAGGAAAGAAGACCTTGCAAAACAGCCAACCCGAAGCCTGCTCTACAGCAAGAGGCAATGTCCAAACTGTAGTGTTTCGTAAAGGTGTGGACCGAAGTCCACATTGTGGCTGCGCAGATGTCTGCCGCTGACACATTTTTGAAACAAGCTGCAGAGGAGGCTAACTCCCGTGGTGGAGTGACCTCTGACCTGACCCGACAGGGTCTTGTTGTACTTGTCATAAAAGAAAGTGATACAATGAGCCAACCATTTTGATAGGCTTTGCTTAGAAGCAGCATTGCCTTCCCATTTGTGAGCAAAAGAGACAAAAAGCTGATCCGACTTCCTGAGATCCTTAGTTCGAGTGGTGTAGTAGCTCAGAATTCTGCGAACATCCAAAGTATGCAAGAGGTACTCCCCTTGATTGGAGTGTTGCGTAAAGAAGGCAGGTAGCTCAATGGATTGATTCAGCTAGATTCTGCCACTAGCTTAGAGAGAAACTTAGGATTAGTGTGCAGAGCCACTCGTTCCTTATGGAAAACCAAATACGGGATTTTACACATCAAGGCCTGAAGCTCGGAAATCCTTTGAGCTGAAGTAATGGCCACTAGGAAGAGAGTCTTTCACAAGAGGAACTTCAAGTCTGCTGAGGCTGCTGGCTCAAAGGGAGGCAGGGTAAGCTTCTCAAGAACAAAGTTCATATCCCAAGGAGGGTCCAGAACGCAGATAGGGGGTCGTAAATGGAGAACCCTTCGAAAGAAAGTCTTAGAGACTTCGAACTGTGCGAAAGTTCTGTCGCTAAAAGGGGCATGGTAGGCAGAGATAGCCACCATATGAACCTTCAAGGAAGAATGGCTGAGACCAAGGTCATAGAGATGACGCATGTAGTCCATGATTCTCCCAACAGGGCAAGAGAATGGCTAGAAATCCTTGGAAGAGGCCCAAATCAAGAACCGCTTCCATTTCATGATGTAGGTGGATCTAGTGGAAGGCTTTCTGGCCTCCACTAGAATATCGGCCATGGGCAGAGAAGCCCTGAATCAAGCCTGGGCTACATCTGTAGGAGCCACACATGTAACTGAAGAGATTTGAGACCTGGATGAATCAGGGTGCCCTGATCCTGGGTCAGCATATGCTGTGAAAGAGAAAAAAGAGAAAATGGAGGTTCCTCTGAAAATTGTTGCAGAAGAGAGAACCAAACTTGCCTGGGCCAGAATGGAGCAATGAGGATCATCCGAGCTTCTTCTAAGCTGAGTTTGTGTAAGACCCTCAGAATCAAAGGAATTGGCGAGAAGACAGACAAATATGCCCTTCCAGTCGAGAGACAGAACGTCCCACAAAAAAATGCCTTGCCCTGGAGCAAGCGAGCCAAAGGCGGGAAGCTTTGCATTTTGAGGGAACGCAAACAGGTCTACCTGGGAGGTTCCCCAGCACCGGAAGATGTCGTCTGCCAAGCCGTGATCCAGTTCCCATTCGAGGGCCTTTGCTGAGGACCAGCTGTGGTGGTCCACCAGCGTGTTCTCAACTCCCCGCGAACATAAACTACCATCAGGTGAAGGCTGTGCTGAACAGCCCAGTTCCAAACTCTCATTGTTTCCCTGCACAGAGGGTAGGAACACGCTCCTCCCTGCTTGTTTATGTATGAAACTACACACATGTTGTCCATCTGGATAGTCAGATAGCCGGGAAGGACACAAGAGTTCAGAGCCTGGAGAGCATACAGAAGTACTCTGAGCTCGAGCACATTTATATGAAGAGTCTGCTCGAGTCTGGACCAGGAGCCCTGAGTTCTGTGACATCCTAGATGGGCCCCCCAGTCCTCTCCCGAAGAATCTGTTGTCCATGTTTGGGAGGGAGATTTGAGGCAAAAGGGAACCCCACAGCAAAGGTTCTCTCGCACCATCCACCATTGCAAGTCCCAGACTGTGGGATCAGAAACCAGAACTTCCTGGTCTAGGTCATCTAGCATCTGGTCCCACTGAGACTGAAACGTCCACTGAGAGATCCTCATATAGAGCCGAGCACGTGGGACTGTTAGAATAGCAGCCACCATTAGCCTGAGGAGACAAAGGACTGACTGGGTGCTTTCCCGTCTGCAACTGGACAGCAGGCTTGCATGAGTCTGTAGGGTATCCACCCTATCCAGGGGCAGAAAGGCCATGCTGAGGGTCATGTCCAGGATCGGCCCTATAAACTCGAGCCTTTGGCAAGGGACCAGATGGGACTTAGCCTGGTTGATGGTGATACCCAGGCTGGTGAAAACCTGCAGGGAGAGGTAGCACAGAAGTTCCTCCCTGGAGGGGGCTGCCAGGAGCCAGTCATCCAGGTACTGAAATACCTGCACCCCCTGGGTATGCAGGTTGGCCACCACCACAGACAGACAGACATGTGGTGAACACTCGGGGAGCTGAGGAAAGACCAAATGGGAGGGCTCTGAATTGGTAGTGGTCTGCCTGGAATGAAAAACGAAGGAATTTGTGGTGGGAAGGGCAGATGGGGATATGCAGGTAAGCATCCTGCATATCCAGTGCACACAGCCACTGTCCCTGCCAAAGTAGTGGCAGAAGGCCCTGCAGATAGAGCATTCTGAAATGCTTGTACTCCACGAACATGTTCGGGGAGCTGAGGTCTAGAATAGGCTGCACGTCTCCCATTTTCTTTGGAACTAGGAAGAAATCGGAATTGTAACATGTTCCTCAAAGGTAGGTCAGGACAGGCTCTATCGCTGTCTTCGAGAGAAGGGCGGAAATTTCTTCTAGGACCAGAGGAAGATGTTCCAGGGAGTAAAATGACCTGGGGGGTGGTTTTCTGGGTGGTTTCTGGAGAAACTCGATTGAGTGTCCTGCTGCTATCAGTTGTAGCACCCAAGCATCCAATGTAATCCTCTCCCAACCCGGTAGATGGAAGGAGAACCTCCCTCCTACTGGTTGCTCTGGGTGGTCCAGAGGCTGTGGGAGAAGAAAGGAGTCAGGAAGTGTAAGACAATGTCATGGCTGAAGCTCCCACCGCTTTTTTGGGTGGGGGGGCTTAGCAGCCGGAGGGGCCCCGACATTTGTTGGCCCACTTGCCCTGAGGTTTCGCTTTAGGCCGAGAACATCTGCAAAAAGGGTGACGCTGTCACTGAGGGGGCCTGTACAAAGAGTTAACAGACTTAAGTGCAGTGCCCTTCTCTTGCAGGTCAGTGATGATGTCCTTGACATCTCCACGGAACAGCACAAAACCCCTGAAGGGCACATCCTGGATAGTGGATTGCACCTTCGGAACCAATTTTGACACCTGGAGCTAGGCATGACACCAAAGACCTATGGCAAAAGCTGAGCTCTGACCAGCTGTGTTCACTGTATCGTACGTGGCACAAAGCATGTGCCGACTGGCCAAACAAGCAGAACGGATGAGATCAGCCACTTCCTGCTTGGTCAGAGACCCGGAAAGGGAGTCCAATTTGGATTCCACCTGACTCAGGATAGTCTTCTGGTAGTCCCCCATATGTGCAACATAGTTCAGGGTCCTGATCCCCAGAGTGGAAGAACCGTACACCTTCCTCCCATACTGATCCAGAAGATGGGATTCTTTGTCAGGCGGCGAAGAACTGAGGTGTTTTGGGTTTGCCAACCAGCCGTGAGCAGCACTAATCACGACCGAGTCGGCCCTCGGGTGTGTGTTAAAGGAATCCACACCCTCAGGAGCCTGGTATAGCCTATCTACCTTCCTTCCTCGGATGGGGGCTAGAGTGGACAGTTGTTTCCAAATAGTGGAAACAAGGTCGGTGTGAGGCTCGATCCAGGGTGGAATCAATGTCGGAGTAGTTTCGGGAAGATCCAGATGGGCAGCAAGCTTCTTCCACTGTGTATCTGGCTCCAGAGATTGCCACTGGTGGACTTCCTGGGTTTTCCTCAGCAGCTCCAGAAAGTAAGGATCTTCTGGGGGAGACATCGGAGGAGTCCTGGGCCTGGGACAGTCTGTTGTGTGTGGCTCATTGTCAGAGCCAGAGCACCCCTCAGTGTCTGAGTCAGAGGGCTCTGAAGGAGAGGATGAAGACCCCTCCCAATGCAGGGGGGGAATGGACCCCTTGGGCAACCCTTGGGGAAGAATTTGCCTCCCTGGCCCTGGCACCCGAGGCTCGCCTCTGGTGTTGGGTGGGGGAGGAGTCTCACATCTCCAGTGATGGGGATCTGGTACCGGGACCAGCGTCGGCAGATGGCTCTCCACCTCCCTGGTGAGTTGAGTCTTGGCCTCAGCCTACCAGGCAGCCAGAGTCTCCTTCAAGTCCACCGGCGGCTGGGGGGGCAGTGGAGAAGTAGGAGGAGTAGGAGGGGGATACAGATATTGAGGGTATCTATAGTGCAAGTATCCATAACCCAACGGCGGGAAGTCTGGCGTCGGGTATTGAGGCATCAGGTACTGCGGCATCGAGTAGGCTGGCATCGGGTACTGCGGCATGGGATACTGCACTCCTGGGTAGGATGGCATCAGATAGGATGGTGTTGGATAACCAGGAACCAGGGGCTCTGCCAGAGCAGAAGGCCCTGGATGAGGCCCCATGGGCAGGCCAGGAACATGTAGCCCTGTGGGCATCTGGTCTGGTGTTGGGAAAGCATCCAGTAGTGGGATGTTGCCCAGTGTCGGGTGGACCGGCGTCGGAGCCGGCTCTGAGGGTCCAGCGTCAGGGGATCCGGCCCTAAGGGAGGGAGACCTGATGGGAACATACTGCATCCTCTGTGTCGCCCGGGGAAGGAGGACTGAAATCCCTGGGGTCCAACAGGGGAGACTCTGGAGCCTCGGTAATAAGCAGGGAGCCAGGGATGGTGGACCGGTCAACAGGGTCCGGCGTCAGCTCTGACACTGTGCGAGCGTCGGAGGGACCAACGTTTGCCTTACCAGCAGGATCTGGGCGGACATCGGAGGATCCAGCGTCTGACTTGTCAGATCCAACGTCTGACGAAGGCTGCATGGAAGGGGCAGCCTTGGCGGGCATCTTTGGGGCCGCGTGCTGTCTTGAAGGGACGGGTGTCTTACTGGCCCTGTCTGGGCTGATGTCAGTGGCACCAGCATCCAGCTTACCAGACTTGCTAGACCCAGAGGTCTGCACAATGGCGGCCCTTCTGAGAGTGGTAGCCTCCTTTGTCCAAGAGGCTCCTGAGGGGCCTGAGCGTGAGCCTGACAGGAGGGATGATGCCACCTTAGAAACCTCCAAGATGGCCATCGAAGGTCAGTCCCCCAGGTGGACATTACCTGGAGCATAGGAACTCCAGCCAGAGTTGCGGTGGTCGTGGAAGTGAAGTCCCGGTCCTGCTGCTTCTCCTTTTTCTTACGGTGACTCTCAGGGGAAGTTGAGGCCTGCCTGAGCTTCTTCAGCTCCTTATCCATGGAGGACATCTTCTTTTTCAAAATGTGGGCCTCCAGAGACTGCTGCCTCTGTTTGTGGGGGTGGTGGCATTGAATTGTTGGCAGTGCTGGCACTTCTCCATGGGGTGATCCAGACCTAGACAGAAGAGGCACTGAGAATGACTGTCCTAATGCGGGAGCTGGGCGACACACGTGTTGCACTTGTTTTTATGTGAATCAGAGGGAGTAGGGGATGACATACATGGCAATCTGGAAGAAATACTGAAGGAAGACATGAAAAATTCAGTAAAAATAACCGACACCAGACTGACAAAGCAGTAGGAACTTAACTGCGAGGCGCTTTCACAAGCTAATGGCGGGAAAGAACTGGAAGGTAGGTGTGGGGGACTGCCCCTTTATACCGATGTCGCCTGATGCTGGTCATCTGATGTGGGAGTGGCCCCCCCGCCAGAGACTGCTAGCTAGAAATGTTTCCGTGGGGTCCTGATGCCTGCCATCGTCAGTCCTATATGCAATTACCTACTGCAAGAGCCCTCTTGAAGTAAGATTTTAACTTTCCTGTGTTCCCAAGGTGCACCTGGAAACATGTCTCAGTTTAGTGTGTCTTTCCTATCCAAAAATTGTAAAATAAATCAAAATAAATAAAATCAACAATTGAGTAGCCCAGTAACAGAAGAAAGCAAAAATAAAATAAAAAATTAAAGAGGAAAATGGAAAGCTTACAGTAAACATAATTGTTGCTGGTTGCCCTGATGGCTTTGCGGTGCCTGTGTAGGCAACCCAGGTTTAGATGAGGACTCGGGTCACTGTGTCAGGAGGCAGGTTGAGCAGAGGCAAGCTGCTCTTGTGGCAGTGCACCTAAGTACAGAGAAGGATAGTGGGGGGTTCTGGTGTCACAGCGACCCCTGTATGTTCTTGAGGCCATCAGACGTCTATGCTCACATCACATGGGAGCGGGAATGATGCAAAAAACAGGCAGTAGAAACAATGCTGCCTTTGGGATAATGGAAGACAGTTGTTCTGGGACATGCACCATAGACCCCCACTGGAGAGACTCTGAGCTTAGTGGAGGACAGGGCTGGGAGAGATGCAGGGGGATATGACCCCATACCCATGGACTGGGCAGACGGCAGCAGGGAGAAAAAGCTATATAGAAAAAAATTAAAATTACTGTTGTAAATATATATAGAATAATGTCTGAGTGGGGGTTATAATGAGATTTTACAGCCCCCCCGAGGGGTGGGATACTTCACTCTCTGTTTTTTTTTTTTTTAAGGCATCCCACCCTGAGGTGTGTTAAGTCAGGTTTACACCCCCTACCAACCTTTATTTTATATAATTGCTGGGAGCATTTCTCACCACAACAACTATATAAAGTAAAGATATTTCTATGTGCCGTGGGCAGTCGAGTTTCAATGCGGTCTGCGGCTCCTGAAATAAAAGCATTGCTAATTTTTTCCTTAGCCCTCTGATGTAAAAAAAAAAAAAGCTGCCCGGTTTGAATATAAAAAAAAAAAAATTACCGCCGATAAGTCCAAGTGCAGTGAACCATGTAGTGCTGGGGAATGGCGGCTGGCTCGGAAGAGTGAAGGAGCATTAGTTGCACATGCACAGTGGGAGAGAAACTTGGCACGTGTTCGCCATTATAACGGTGAATTATAACAGGGTTTCTCTACAGGAGAAAACATTCCCCAATTATCATAACAGTTTTAAGTCTTTAATTAATGATATATTTCTTTTTTGATGTGGTTGTCACCTTACTCTCCGGATGGCCCCCATCAGGTCAGCCACCCCCTATCGTGTCACCCTAGTGGCCTCCAGGACTTACCTCCACCTCTTGTGTTCCCCCAGAGCTTTTGCCTTCTGATTGGGGTAACGGGGCTCCCAAACTCCCACTGTCAAACAGATCTGGTTGTGGAAGGCAGTGCCTGGGTAGCCATGTGTGGCACTTATGAACAGCCAGCACCATCTAGTCGGTCGGGGTATTTTTCCCTTTTCTCCTGTTACCCCTAGGATGTCAGCAGTAAGGGTGTGCAAGCACACAAGCGTGCGCCAAGTGGCACCAGCCAACATCCTCACACCCACTAACCTCTCCGGCTGCACTGACACCTGTGGTCACCCAGGTGGCAGTATAGCAGAGGAGCTGGATTCCCTCCCTCCCCAGAGGAGGAGAGTGTCCTCTGAGATGCTCAGTCCTCCTCCCCCTAGCTGATCCCTGACAACCCGAGTTCACTCTTGAACTCGGGTCACTGGCATCGCGAGTAGTTTCCCTACTGCTGTGCTGCTGGGCCGGACATTTAAGTCTTTAAATTTAATAGCTACCTGCTCTTTGAGGAAATACATGGAGACAGCAGAGCACTCATGGACAGTCGCAAACTCCAAAAGTTTTATGTCACTAATAACAGCTTTTGGTATTTATTTATTTAAAATTTTGATGACCGGGAAAAGCACACTGAGCTGAGACTCAATTCCAGGTGTGACCTGGGGACATAAGATACACACATAGAGAATACAAACAATATTTGCAAAACAAGCACAGTAAATTACAGAATATTTGGTACATATACAAGTAAGGATTAACAGAGCAAGCCGTGATTTGATTACATGGCAAACAACAAAAGGGTACACCAAATACAGACACCAAATAAAGTGCAGATAATGCAATCATTTTGTGCAAAACTGGATCTCATAACCATCTCAGTTACCTAGGGGACTGACATTGAGGATGGGGACCTTTTGGGATGGCAGAGTTGCTGCTGGGGTCACCGTTTAGGAGGAGGAGCTGATTGGGAGTGGAGGGACAGTGCAGAGGAGGTGGAGAGACAGGAGTAGAGTGGAGCAGGAAGGAGGCAAATAAGTTTTTTAAAGGAGAGGTAGGTGGGAGATTTACAATATTTGGGGGCAAGTTTATTCCATAGAAGTGGTAGGCAGTAGGAGAACGCATTTTGGCCAGCAATTGAGTGGTGATGAGGGATCGAGAAAGAGTGGGGATCCCAGGAAGGAAGAGATTACAAAGGGGAACGGGATGCAGAGGAGAGGTAGGAGAAAAGGTAAGGAGGGAGAAGCCCAAACCAGAACTTAGCAATGTAGGATAAAGAGTGGATATGCCTCCTATGTGAGAGGGGTGTGATGGAAAGAGCAGAGTAAAGGGAGCAGTGGTGTGTCCGGGGAGGAGAGTCAGTGGCAAATCTGAAGGCGGAGTCCAGCATAGTGACCAATTTAGAGAGGGATGCAGCAGGGGCTGTGCTGTAGACGATGTCTGCATTGTCTAGGATAGGAGGATCATTTTAGAGACAAGCTCGCATTGTATGGGGAGTGAGAGGGAGTCTTCATTTTGATAAAGAAATCCTAGTTTGGGGTGGAGCTTGGTGATTTGCGCATCTATAGCTGCAGAGAAATTAAGGTGTTTATCTAGCCATACTCCCAGGTATTTGAACACATGCACATTGTCAAGGATGGGACTGTCCTGGGAAAAAAATACTGGTAGGATCTGGAGCTTTGAGAGATTTTGAGCAGAGCCAAAAGTCATTGAGATTGGATTTTTTGTTATTACCTTTTAGGTCATTTGCTTGGAACCAAACAAAAACTATACTGAAGTCCTGTTGGAGAGGAGTCTGGATGTCCTTTGTAGAGGGCCAGGTTATGAACATGACAGTGTTATCCGCAAACATGTGTATATGGGAATTTGAACAGATGGAAAGGAGATCATTTATAAAAACTGAGATCAGTAAGGGGCCAGGAATAGACCCCTGGGGAACACCTGCCAAAATGGGGAAGGAGAGGAATAGCTGCCCAAATGCAATGATTGCTGACTTCAAATAGATAGGAGTGAAACCATTTTGTGGAGGGGGGACGCCAGACCAGCAGAGTGGAGTTTGTTTAATAATAACATATGTGAGATGGAATCAAATGCCTTGGCAATGTCATTGAAGATGGCGGTGGTGATATGGCCTTTGTCCATGACAGAGTGATGTTAGTGACATACAGCAGGGAAGAGACTGTGGAATGATGCTTTCTAAACTCTGATTGGTATGGAGAGAGGAGGTCAGCTGAGGCGAATAAATCCAGCAGTCTTGAGTAGAGTAGGAATTGCTGGCTCTACAAGTGAGGGGAGGAGGGAAATGAGATGGTAATTTCTGGGGGATAATAAGTCATCACCTTTGTTGAGTGGTATCATGCAGGCTGTTTTCCAGAGGATGGGTACAGTGCAGGTGGTGAAAGAGAGCTTGATGAGGTGCGCAAGGGGTGCAGCTATGGCTGCTACTGAAAGACATAGCAGCTTAGGGTGTAGGCCATCTGGGTTTGATTTGTTTGGGTGTAGCAAGTTCAAAGCCTGGAGAACTTCCAGTGGAGGGATAGGAGGGAAGCAATATCCATCTAGTGAGGGAGATAGTGGGGGGAGACATGGAGTGGGCAGGGAGGGCGCAAGAGGTCAAGAATTTATTAAATATTTCTGCACTGAGGAGGGATCAGAGATGGATGAGCCATCAATCTTGAGGGTTGGGGAGAGCATGGGGATTGAAAAGTGAATGAACTGTCCTTCAGACGGAGAATGGTTTGTTGGAGTGGACTTGGTGAGGCGAGTGGCATTCATGCACATGTTTCTGATTTTTCTGTAGGCGTGAAGATTTGTTTGAGATTGGGAGGACTTGTAACGAGCCCAGGCTTGGGCCCAGGATTTGCACAAGGAAATGAGTTGGGGTGAAATCCAGGGATGTTGAGACTGCCTAAAACAGATTTTTTCATCAGAGCATGGAGGTCCCAGACCTGATGAAAGGTGGCCAGGAAGTGATTTAGGGCAGAGTCAATGTCGGTTGCAGAGCAGACATGGGACCAGTCTGCTAAAGCAAGGCCGTGAAGAGGGGCACTTGCGTCTAGTGTTTGGATTGGCCAGATGCTGATATACTTGGGGGCAGAATGGGGAAGATGGACTTTTATTATGCAGAAAGTTATACAGTGGTCACTTAGCACATCAGGAAGAATGCCAGCAGAAATGATGCTATATGGGTGAGATGAGAGAATCCAGTCTATGAAGGAATGTTTCAGTGAGCGAAGGCTGTATTGGGTAGATTCATTTATTAACTGAGTGAGGCTGCGCTGGCCCGGTGGCACAGAGGGTTGAGGTGCTGGATGCCACACCTCACATCACACCAGCGACCCAGGTTCGGGAACAGATCCGGGCGGCTGGGGGTCGGTGGGGGGGGGGGAGAGACTGAGCATCCAGAGGACTGCTCTCTCTTCTCCAGGGAGGGCTGGGGTGGTGAACGCTCAGCGAGTGACCTCTGCTGGAGGCCGGGGGATAGCTGAATGAGCATCGCAGCGTATGCCAGGGGGTGAAGCCATGGCATGCATTGCCTTGTCAGCCGGGCTCCACAGGGGAAAAAAAACCTCCACTGCTGATAGGCGGTGGTGCCTCCCCACGCAGTCCACACTCTTGGAGTTGGGCCGGGTCCCCTCCGCTTCCTCCCCTCTCCAGCCCAGTGGCTCAATATTGATAGATAGAGTGCCCTGGGTTGGGGCGACCCTTCTCCAGAGGGCAAACCCAGGGGATACCAGGTGCTGGCGAGGAGTGGAGAGGATACTGAACAACACAAGGAAGTAGAGAATGCAGCAGGGAGGTCGCCGGAGAGAGTTCAGTAGTGGTGGGTGATAAATAGTGTTCAAAAAAAGAAAATGCAGTGAGGCTGAGGAATTCAATTTTCTGGATGGATGGCTTTGATAGTGGGGAGAGCCAGTCCATATTGAAATCTCCCATCAATATAAACTTGCCATCACTTGTAAGGGAGATAATAGAGGAGATGCACTTTATGAGTGACTGAGGAAAGTCTGGGGGCAGTGTATATAACAGAGACATAGACAGGTAAGGAGGAAGGCAAGGTTATGAGAGCTACCAGGTACTCAGGTGAGTCAGGACTGGTGTTTTGGGAGGTGATGGAATGGTGGCTGTATATGGGCACACCGCCACCCCTCCTATCACAGTCTTGGTGATGGATAGTGAAGTTGGGGATCGCTGGGGAGGCGTTTGGGGTTCTGGAGGAAAGCCAGGTTTCAGATATACAGAGAATGTGTGGAGAATGTTGGAACATCCAAACTTTTAAATTGTCCAGTTTGGGGAGTAGGCTTCTGGCGTTAAGGTGGAAAATACAGAGACTTTTGGTGGGGGGCAGGGTTTAGTTCCACTTCACCCGACAGAAGAAGGATGAGGAAAAGACAAAAAGAGAGAGCAGGGTACTTTTGCACGTTTTGGTAATAGTGGAGGAGAGAAAAGCATAGGCAGAGAGGGGAAGGAAGGGAGGAGGGAGTGGTGAGGTTGGGGTCTGATGATAATATTGAAGGAGGAAGAGGGGCAGAGAGGGGGGAAGCAGGCAACCATGGGTAGTGAGGCTCTGTAGAGAGGGAGTAGGGTGAGGAAAGGATGGATGAGGGGGTGGTTGAGGGCAAGAGTGGTGAGGGTTGGGAAGAAGGAGAAGGGGAAGGGAGGAGAAGGAGGAAAGTGGAAGAGCAGTGAGTACAAAGAATAGAGGAAGGATGTAGAGGGATATGAGAAGCATGTTTGGAAAGGCAAACAGTGGCAGGGATTGGAAACTTTTGGGGCAGCAAGTGAGTTATGTGAGAAACTTAAATAGGAGGCAGTATGGTGCAGTGGGTTAAGGCTCTGAGCTGCAAATCTGGAGACCTGGGTTTGAATCCCACAGCCCCCTAGGTGCATACTGTGTGACCCTGAGCAAGTCACTTAACTTCCTTGTGCTCCCAGGTTGCACCTGCAAACAAGCTTTCAGCTTAGTGTGTCTCACCTGGTCAAATAATTGGTAAATAACAGGAAGGTGTATCAAAATGTGGATGTAACCCAGGGATGGTGGAGCAATTCCACAGTGCATCAGGATGCTGGATCAGACCAGGAGAGCATGAGACAATGTAGGGATTGAGACTGGGAGCTACCAAGTTGGCTAGGTATGGGGAAAGAAGTGGAGCGTTACAAATTTAGGTGCTTAGCAGGGGTGCAAAACTCCACTGATTGTTTCATGCACCAATAAAAGCAACACTTCCTTTGGGTGGCAGGGTAGCTGGGGAGGGTGGAGGGGAAGAGCTATATGGTGCTGAGCGCAGCATGACGCCATTCCTGTTCTCCGATTGAGCTATTACCTGGAGTTTTCTTCAGCTGGGCTGTTGTTTGAGGGAGGGTTTAAGCCTGCAACCTCGTGAACCTTCTAGAAGAGTAAACAAAGCAGTAGACATGGAGAGCACAGCACAACTTCCCAATGTTTCATAGATACACTACCACTTTATCAATGGGGGAGTCCAGCTGCACTCAGCAATTAAGTACATTTAAAGACACAAAGCACTGACAGATACAGTGCAAATAAACATTTTTCTTGCAATAAATTTAGATAGCTCTTTTCTGTTTTGCTGCCCACTCCTTCGGACCCTGTAGCCCCACCCGCTGCCTGCCAGACCCAACCTTTGCTGCCATATGAGAGTCATTCATGACCTCCAGTGCCTCTTATGGACTTCGGGTCTAAATTATCCCTACTGGGGGTCTTCCCTGGACCCATGTGGCACAGTGCTGATTAAGCTGGGCCATAAGCTGGCAGGGCCTCAGTGGTGTGCTGGGGGGTAAGGTAGCATGAGGGGGGGACTCAGAGGACATTATTTGGCATGCTGGTACAGCATTTCTGCATTTGCTCCCCATCCCCTCCCACACACGCATGCAGCCATTTGTGACTGGCCTGGGCTGTTCCTTATGGCACGTAGACAGCCATGCATGACATCAGCAACATTTCCACCATGCCTTCAGGACCCACTATGAGAGTGCTACAGAAGGCTTCCCACCCTTACTCTAAGGGTATTGCACCTCAGCAGCTCTCTTCAAGCTAGGCTTTCTTTCACAGGATATGTGCTGGTGCTGCCAACAACTGGTCGTGCACCTAACACATATCGAATGGTCATGTCCTGAACTTCAAAGTTTCTGGATGGTCGTTGGACAAGGGTGCTCCAAACTATGGGGGCGTACCATTGCTTGGAATGACCCGCTATTTCTACTAGGGATTGAAAGACCTATGCAACCCAAAAATTCATCTTATGGTGCAATGGGTCGTAGCAGTTAGTGTGGCTACAATGAGATCACTGCTATGTAAGTGGCGTACTACTGAAGGCCTTTAATTAGCAGAATGGCTCACAGCGGTAGGTCAGCTGACATCCTTAAAAGTGACACATAGGAATATGGGCCACTTAGACAAATATCAGCAATCCTGAAGGCTATATCTCAATTCAGACTTATGCACACGTGAGCAACCCTTGATATCTCAATTCAGACTTATGCACACCTATGTAACCCTCTAGCTAACATAGCATGCATAGTACCTACACACTAATAGTGAAAGCAATTGGTGGGTGTGGTTATGTACACAGCACAGAGAGGTTTTATGGTTGGCCAGGCTAACTGCTGTCTATTATAAACATAACATGGGGTGAGTATATCAAGACGGTGATTGGATGAAGCAGAGCAGGTGACCGTTCGTTAATCCATGTTAACACACAGTTGGTGTGAGAGGTCCTGACTCCACAATCCCTCTTGAGAAGTCAAACTTTTTCCCTGTGCAGGTAAACTCAAAGTCTCCGGAAGCCATTGCAATCCCCCGCTATGCCCGACTACAGCAGAGACTGTGCACAAATGTCAGCATGCCATGCCAATAATAGTACCCTGATGTTGAGAGGCATAGTTTGTTGTGATAGCACAGAACTGAGGCATACATAGGCATGTGGTAAGTCAAAGCAGGGCATGGAACAAGCATAGCTCCCCCAAACAGAAGCCCATACGCCATGCTGTTCCTCAGCCTGCTGCAGTGCTCCATGTCCCAGGCACCCACCCGCCCAGAGGATGTCTGCCCTCCTGTGACTTGTCTCTCGCACTCACCCACCCACCCCAAAGATCTCTGCCCTCCCTGTGGATCTTTACCCTCCTGTGCCTTGTGTGTCCCATCCACCCACCCTGCAGATCTCCCCCCTCCCGTAGCTTCTGTGTCACTCCTGTCTATGGGCTCCTATGCCTTGTCTTTCAAGGTGCCTGTGCTAAGTTGCCCCCACATATAGAGACAGGGAGTCAACAAGAGGCAGCAGGGGCAGGAGATGCACAATCTGTGAGTTAATCTTGTGGTCCCCTGTAATTGTTAGTGGAGACAGAGAGCGACTGCAGGACTCACCGAGAGGCAGTGTAGTTGACAGACAGTGTGCTGTGGACCTGTGCCCCTTTCCCCACTGCCAATGATGTGCTGTGTGTTGCTTGTGCCTGTGGCATGAAGCCCCTGTCAGTGGCAGAAAGCAAAACACAGGGAAAAGGCAGTGCACAACCATGACATGTTAGATGGGAACATGCAAATTCTTGCAGTCTATACTCCCTGTCTCTGGTGCCACTTCTCTTGTGTTCGGTGTCTGGCCCCGCTGCCAAATGCTGACCAGGTGCATGGAGCTTCATTGTTCTTGCCGCACCATTTGTGGAGTGAGAGCAATAAGTGACAATATGTACCCCGAGCGAGAGAACTACAAGGGTAACTGTCCTATGTGTCTCTGTAATCCGTGCAGCACTCAGAGAGTGACAAAGTGGCAGATCCAAATGGGAGACACAGAACCGCAAGTAGCATGAAATACAGAGTGTCCCCACTCCCCCAGCACAGTGTGAGCAGACAGCCAGCACAACCTGCGCTGAAAGTCTGCGGTCCCCCTTGCAGCTGTCATGTAATAGGAGTCCTGCAGCACTCTGTGTTTTTTTTCTTGCTCTCTCTACAGACAACAGCACCTGTAATGTTGAAGTGCTGCACTGTCGTCTATGTTCCCCCGCTGCCATGCTGTTTTTGAGAGAGAGAGAGAGAGTCTCTATGGGGAGCAAGAGCAGCTGAATGCAATGCTATCACTGTCTGTAGCTTCACCGTGTGTAGCGGGGGGTGAGAGAGAGAGCAAGCAGCACGGAAATACATCTAGAGGCACACACACCATGAAATCACAGCTGCTGCACTATCCTGTGTGTGTGTGTGTGCATGTGTGTCTCTCTCCATGAAGTTTGCATGTTTGAAAGTGTTCCTGAATGTGGGCTTTCCCCTCCTGCCTGTACTGAAACAGTCAACCTGCCATTGGTTCAGTACTGTGGAGGAACTATTTGTGTGGGGGAAGGATACTTCCCAAAATCCACATTTTTTTTTCCATGACTTTCCTCTGCTGTATGAACAGGGGGGGGTAACCCCATGCTATAAGTGCAGTATTCATTGCAGAGATATCATTGGACATCAAGAGCAAGATCAGTTTGCTTGCTGATGATACCAAGGTAGGAGCAGTGGTGGACGACCTAGGGGGGTGGCAGGGGTTGCAGGATGATCTGGCAAAGCTTGAAACCTGGTCAGACTGGGGTTTAATGCCAAAAAGTGCAAGGTGCTGCATTTTGGGATGAGAAACCCAAGGAGGAGTTACCAGCTGGGGGGAGTGCAGCTAGCCCAGACGAAGGAGGAGAAGGATCTGGGGGTGCTCATTACAGGGCCAATGAACAACTCGGCACAATGTCAGAAGGCAGCTGCATAGGCCAACAAAATGCTGAGTTGCATTGCAAGGGTTATATCCTCGAGGAGGGAGGAAGTGATTCTGCCACTGTATAGGTCATTGGTTTGACTGCACCTAGAGTACTGCATGCAGTACTGGCGCCCGTATCTGAAGAGGGACATTAGGTTACTGGAGGGGGTGCAGTGCAGGGCGACAAAAATGATCAAGGGGCTGAGGGACTTTTCGTACGAATGGAGGCTGAGGGAATTGAACATGTACTCGCTGGAGGAGAGGAGGGACAGGGGAGACATGATTGAAACCTTTAAGTACATGAAAGAAATAAACAAGACGGGTACAGAGGGGCTGTTCAAAGTAAGGGAGGGGAGGGACACCAGGGGCCATGATATAAGACTGGAGGGAGGAAGGTTCAGGAGGGAAATGAGGAGACACTTTTTTACAGAGAGGGTAGTAGCTGGGTGGAATGCGTTACCTGCAGAAGTGGTATCCAGTAGAACAGTGGACTGCTTCAGAAGGGGATGGGACAGGACAAGGGGGAGGGTCAATGTAGGGGAAGGGTGGAAGGGAGGAGCAGCTGCAGAATAAGGGGTGCTAGCTGCACATTCGAGCAGACTTGATAGACCTCTAGGCCTTTATCTGCTGGCATATTTTGTATGTTCATAACTTACTCCAGGGTATGCTGTTATTGGGGATTAATGCACACCCATGTGCTGTGATGGCACTCGGGCCTCACAACACACCTGGGTGTGCATTAATTCCCAATAACAGCACGCCCTGTCATGGGTTATTGCTTACTTATGTCTGTATGTAAGGACCTGGGGAGTACTGAACTTAGCTTTTACAGGTCACACAACCTAACTGTATGTACTGTTTATATGGATTGTAATAGGCGTGGTTTATTGTGTGTTGTTTTGTTTCTGTTTCTTGCCTAAAAACCTTTTGATAAACAGATTAATTGAAAAAAAAAAAGAATGCTTATTTAGTTATTTATTTATTTATTTTGAAAGTTGGATTTACAACCTTTGAGTCAGGGACTCATTTACAAAGGCACCTCGTCGCAGGGAGGGTATACATGGTTGCAGTGTGAGATACAACAGTGGTAACATACAGGTGCAATACAGATAACAAAAAGAACACAATATAACAGTGGTTTACAGGATAAAGTTACATGAAGTAAATAGCAATTGTATAAAAAAAAAAAGAAAGGGGGGGAGCAATCCAACGGACATTGTCAAGGCTATGGGCAAGAAATGGGGAGGGACCCCAACATTAGGTTAATTAAGGACAACTACAGCTTCGGGCGCTCAAGAGGTGGTTACAGAAAGTGACTTTAAAGGGACCAATTTTGGTAGACTTAGTGACAGAGAGCAGGGGGAGTTGAACCATGTGGGGGCGCGGTAGTGGAAGGACCTTTGGGCTGGGGAGGTCTTGGTACGGGGCACCAGAAAGGTGGCCTTAACAAGGCTGCGGGTGGCAACGGATGGAGATGCAAGCTGCAAGGACGTGGTGACCCCTAGGGGGAAGAGTCCTAGCAGGGATTTTTTGGCAAGTAAGCAGGTTTAGTAGTGCAGGCGCTCCTCCAAGGTGAGCAGGTTGGCGGTGGAATATAGCAGGCAAGTATGGGTGTGGAGGGATGTACCGGTCAGGAGCCTGCAGGCCTTGTTTATCGAGATCTGGATTCTGGTTAGGGCGGTATTGTCGGCCACAGTGCAGATAGGTAGGTCATAGTCCACTAGGGACAGGACGGAGGAGTTGATGGCCAGTCGGAGAGCGGTTTGTGGGAGGCAGTCTCTGTGGCGCTACAGAAGGCCAATCTGAGAGTCTATGGCTGAGGACAGGGTATTGATGTGGGTGTGGAATGTAAGAGCCGAGTCGAAGGTGATGCCCAGGTACTTGTAGGATGACTCCTGCTCGAGAGGGTGAGTATTACTGGGGAGAATGCAGAGGGGGGCACTTTTGGCCTTATTCTGGTGATGCAGAAAAGGCATAGATTTGTTTTTTTTGAGGTTAATGACCAAGGTTAATGGTCAAGGAACCACTTTTTGGCTTGGTTGAATGTGTGCTGCAGGGATTCCTGTAGATGCGGGGTCAGGGTGGGAGGCAAGGAGAACTGCATCATTGGTAGAGAGTAGCATATTGCCTGAGCAGGAGGTGGGAAGGATATTGAGAAATAGGCTGAACAGAAGGAGGCCCAGGATGGAACCCTGGGGGACCCCCGAGCAAACTGGCAGGGTATTGGACAGGGTGCCATTTACCTTCACGCACTGTGATCTGGCAGAGAGGTAACTGGTGAACCAAGCCAGTGGGCCAGGGGAGAAGCCAGGTTGGTGGAGGGAGTCAAGTAGGAGGGGGTGACAGACAGTGTCAAAGGCCTTGGACAGGTCAATGAACACTGCACCCGCAACATGAACAGAGTCGAAAGCAGAGTGGAGGTACTGGGAGAACTCCAGGAGGGCTGTAGTGGTGCTGTCCAGGGCGGAATCCATTTTGTTCCAGACACAGCAGGTCGTATTTGGCCAGATACTCGGAGAGCTGAATGGCCACTACTTTTTCTAGTGCTTTGGAGAGATGGGGGAGAATGGAGATGGGCCTGAAATTGTTTGGGGAGGTTCTATCTCCACTCTTATGGATAGGGGTGATTTCTGCAATTTTCCAGGTACTGGGAAATTGACCAAGACATAGTGACCACTTCCCGCACCCCCCCAACCCCAGAGAAGATCATCCTTGGAGCCTTGCCTGCCGACCTCCACTCCTGAAGTCCAAGGCCAAAAGTGCAAACCTGGATCTGCAACATGCCAGAGCCTTCCCTCATCACCCGGTAACATACAGCCAGCAAATATGAAAATGATGTACCTACCGTAATTCTTGATCTTCTCTTGTATCTTCGCCAATCATTACTATTGGGTGCAAGCCAAATGTGCGCATCTGTCACAGGAGCTTTTTTTTGGGAGGGAGCGGTTGGCGCAGACAGCGCCACCCATGAGTGTAATGCACTACATGGTGCACGAGGGGCGGCCATTAGGCGCCGCAGACTCTTCCTTCATCCCAGTTCTGTAAAGCCAGAGAGGTGACAATAGATTAGGAAAAGAAGAGCGAGGCAAGGAAGCCAAAGGATAGACAAAGAAAAGGAAATAAATTGAAAACAGAAAAAGCCGGAGAGAGGACAGAAAAGAAGAACCCTACCCTAAGAGACCACAGGGCCTCACTCCTTGGGTAGCTCTGAGAGAGGAAAAGATAAGGGTAGAAGAGAAGAAGCAGAAGAAAAGGAAGAAGAAGAAGAAGAAAAGGATAGTAGGAATGAAGGGGAGAATCTGCCACGACCATTGGGAGAAACTGGCCTGAGCTTACCAGTCCTAAAAAGACAGAGGACAAGGGAGCAAGGATCCCTCTTACAAATGGCTGATTTTAAGTGGCGCAATGAACCATCTGAACAGCCTGTTTTCAGAAGGCAGATTTTCCTTCCCACCTAGCTATCCACTTAACCACAACCTAAGCAAATAGCTCACATATCATCCCCAAAGGGGAAAAATATTATCTGTTCCGAAGAGGAGAGAGCCCCGACTAGATGTAGGAAAAAATCAGTGTACAGCCACATGACCGAGCATTAGTATAGGAGCCGCTGCAAGAAGGGCGTGACATATTTGTGTGGAAAACAGAAAGAGACAGGTAAGGAAACTCCTTCTGACTCCCCAGGAGTGTCTTGAGAAGTACAAGCCATAGGGAAAAAAACTCCTGAAAATGGAGAAGCCCCAATTCTGAGGACACCACAGCTAAAGAGAATCAGAAAGAGTTCCCTCAGAAGGTGAGGGTGAAGTCCTACTCGCCCTGCTCTTGAGATGAACTCTCTGTTGCTTCAGAGAAGGAACAGAAGGTCCTGAGGTACCATGGGGGCTCAGACCCCAACTGGCCTCAAGGTTGGGAGGGCGATCAGGGTGGGGGAGATGCCCAAGAAATTAGGCCCATAAGGGGAAGGTGGGCAGGATTCAGTAATGAATGGTGAAGATACAAGAGAAGATCAAGAATTACAGTAGGTACATAATTTTCATATTTTCCCTTGTCAGTCTTCACCATTCATTGCTGTTGCGTGAGTACCAAGCCCCCAAAGAGGGCCTAGCACAGCTCTGCGGGTACATGACCCTCAGCCACCTGTTGGTGGAAAACAGGAGGAGGAGACCCTAACCATACTAGACTGACAAGTTTAAGGCTGAGAAGAGCTAGGAGGTGTCCCCTGAAGATAAGGGGATGGAGGGAGCCCCTGAAGAAGCCTCCTAGCCCTGCTAGAAAAAAAGATGGGTCCCCCGGAAGGTGAAGCAGATCACCCTACGCCAGACCAGGGGTGACAATCTTGAGAGATGAAGCCATGCTGTCTGTCAAATACAGATCATTGTCCCTGCAAGCCTGGAAGCCACCTCATTGGTGTCATAAGATGCCCTTGCTTGGTGCTTTGCTAGTTCCAGACCTATGGCGGAGAGGGCAATGGCCTGTCGAGATTGCTCTGAATCAGGCAGTAATGCTAGTACTTGAGCTAGCATTGACCACAAGTGCCTGCTGTTGGCAGGATGGTGTGCCTGATGTGACATGATGCACATCAGCGCACGAGTGGAAGAGAAAACCCTTCGTACCCACCGGTCGACTTGCAGGGAATCCGGATCCATTGGACGGTCATGCACCAGGCACCAAGGCCTGGAGGGAGTGTCTAGGGATGTCAGGCCCAAAGGAGGGTGAGGGAGTGAACCTAGAACTTCCAGGGAGCACAATACCTTCTCCTGCAGTCTGCTGGGGCTGGAAAAGGGTTGTCTGGAGACTGCCAGGTGCAGTTAGATGCTTTCTGAAAGGGAATAGGCCAGGACGGCACAACCAGGTGGTAGGCACTGAACTCACTGAGGAATTCCCACATCTGCCACTCAGTATTGTCCCTGTGAATGTAGGAGATATGGAGATCTCAAACCATCCTCGATGCTGATATTCAGTGAAATCAGCATCAGAAGATAGATGAGTGTTGGGTTCCTCTCCCTCAAAAGAGGAAGTCAAGGAGGATGAGGAACTCGACTGTTCAGAAGACTCCTGCAGCAGAGGGGACAGGTGAAAGACCTGCTTATCCATGGTCCTGACACATGATGGGAAGGCCACCACAGTTGATCTGAATGTCTCCCAGGTTAAAGGCCCTGTAGGACCCACATGGCCTGGGAGGGGGGTGGCTGCAGAGGGATGGGAGATGGACACCTGCAGGGATGTGTTTGACCTTTGCCAGGGCTCTGGAATCCAGGGAATAAAGCCCAAACTGGAGGGATCCCTGAGATCAAACTGGGTTGTAGAGAAGGAATCTGAGGATGCGAACTCTGGAAGAGTCCAGATGAGGAATGTCCCCTGTGATGCGCCTGGGGTTGCATGTGCCCAGAAGAGCAACCCTCCACTCTGCCACTCGAGGGTACCCTGCAGCCCAAGAAGGAGAGTCAAGGCTCAGTGCTGCAGCACCTTCCTGCACCCCATAGGGTGGCAGGGGAGCACCGCTGCCCCTTACCCCAGCCCCTCAACCCCTCAGACACCCTCTTCCTTGACACCAGTGAGGGGGTCCCCTGGTCCACAGGCCCCCAAAGGAAGACCACAGAAACAGGGGGCTCCAACCCCCCGGAGGCCACAGTGGCACCAACACTGGCAGCTGCCGCAGCCTCCTCAGAGGAGAAATCCCCCTCCCCAGTTTCAGAGGCACCACCCCAAAAAGACCCCAGGCCACCCCCAGCCAAGGGTTCTTCGGGAGAAGACTGCTCCGGAGACTCAGGAATAGGGATGCTGGGCCACCTGGCACCATGTCCCACAGAGACCTCCAATCCTGAAGAATCGGGGAGCCAGCTTGGGTCCAAGTCTGAGTCTTCCCCCCTGAAGAGGAGGTGACCAGAAGGACCTCAATGCTAGCCACCCCTGGATATTCTCTGATGATGGCACCACGAACGGCACCATCCCAGAACATGGCACTGCCAATGGCACTGGCTAGGTCCACCACACTGCTCACAACCCCAGAGCCCAGAGCAAGCCTGCCAATGGTCTCAACTGAGTCCCCGGCTCCACACATGGTACCGGCACCCAAAGCGGCGCCACCAGAGGAGTCACCCACAATCTCAGAATCTCACAGGCAACAAAAGCCCCTAGCACCTCGACTCTCATGAGTTTTCAAAGGGGGTGGTGTTAACAAGGAATCAACCTGTCTTTTAAACATTGACTCATGAATATTAAGTACTTTAACATGGCATCACAGAACCAGCATTAAACATCATTAGCCTCAGTTTTTTATCAACAAATTCATTTATAGAATTAAGTTTATTATAGAAAATTAAGTTTACAGAGAAATCTTCCCCATATTACAAAGTTCCAAATAAAAATCATACAATAAATATTACAAAAAGCCTCGTGAGAGTTGTGGCACTAGGGGCTTTTGTTGACTGTGTCATTCTGAGATTGTACTATGCATGAGAGGACGATAAGTAAAACTTTCTGCAAAATTGGAAATCTTTTGTGTGGACAGTCTTTCTTTCTTTAATTACATGCTAGTAAAAGTTATTCTCTATGTGCGCACCACCGCTTGGAAAATTGTGTTTCTTATGTGAAGGCTTTGGAGGTGCAGCACGGCCAACATTTGCAGCTCACGCCCATGGTGGATTTTTGGGATCTTTTTTTGCTAAGCTGCCTACATCGCTGAACGCAGTCACCACAGGAGGTAACAATTTGGCTTTAAGGACATTGAAAATCACCAGGTATATTTTATACATTTGTTTTGGCATTTTGGGTGTGTGTAAAGAAACTTCACACCAGCAGAATGAGCAATATTTAAGATGTGAATGAAGCTGTGAATGGCTCTAGTGGAAATGCTGAATTTGAATGGGAACGTATAGAATCAGACTCATTTGATGAGAGACGGAGAAAATTACAGGGCAAATTTTACTCTAATGCAGGCACAGAAGCTATAGAGATTAATGAAGATACACAAGTTGCTTTTTTGAAACTGGAGAAGTTACTGATAAAAGAAATCAAAATTGCTCACAATATTATACCTTGGAAGCATATTTGGATAGAAATCAAGCACCTCGTGGGTTAAGATTGACAATTGTTCCATCCTGTGGACTTGATGAGTTTCAATTCAACGATGAGTGGCTAAAGGCTGCAGTCGAGTGTTCTAGGATATTTCTCAATTTACTAATTAAGGACGACTTGAGCAAACATGCTGAATTGATAAAAGAACTTGAAACAGCAAAAGCTACCATGGTTAATTTAAAAGATAGTGTGGAGTATGCAGACTTTGACATACAACTGAATAAGAAGATAAAAACACATGAAAAAGAAGTAATTAAGAAGAAAATTACGGAATTGAATAGAAACAAAGCGTATTACCAAAGGGGTGCTATTTTAAATTGGAGTAGTCCCAGATCACAGAGTAGGGGAGATCTCGATCAAGGATGAGATTTACAAAGGGGCAACCACAAAGTAATAGTGCAAGAACGAGATACGGGTAAAGATCAGGATTTTCGGAGACATCAAGTACCAACAGGAAAAGAAAAAAGCAGAAGACAAAGAAGAGGTAAACATGGGGACAGGAATAAGCACAAATACAGAGAGAACTTTGAGAGAGAGGAAGAAGGACATCACCTACAGGTATTAAACCTCTCCAATTTCATTTTAAACAACCATCAAGAAGCTGTCTTGAAAAAAGGCTTAACATTTATTCCAACACCTGTTGTTAATGATTTTGAGATATTTGTGGACCTACATAAATTCTTTAGAAAATTACATCTAAAACTGCATTTTCTTAGGGAGGAGCGTTCTGTTGTTTCTGAAAATATGGGGGCTGGTATTGAAATAAACAGAGTTACAAGTGAAGATTTTTACCCATTTGAGGATGATGATCTGGACATTTCGATAAATGAAATGACTAACTTAAGTTCTGTTCAGAAAGAGAGCGAGGAAGGCACTCTGGTTGCTATGGACGTGGACGGCAGTGAACTATTGGTGTCATATTCAACTTCCACTCGGGGGTCTGAAGTATGTGAGATGAATATGGATTTAGCTGCATTAGAGATCTTACTAGATGAACATAATGAAGATACTAATGTGACACAAACATTATTGATTGCAGATAATGGACTATTGGAGGCTAATTAGGCTTTGAAAAAAATGTGGAGTTTGCTGTTTCGTCCATATTCTGATTTTAGTCCTAAAACAGTTAATATGGCAATTTGTGCCTATGAAAAAATAGCAATCAAGCAGGTAACTACATTGTTAGACAACAACACTGCCCCTCGTAGATATAATTTAACTAAACAAGAGAGAGATGCTTTAAGAACATTGTCACAGGAAGAATCAATAGTGATTAAATGTGCTGATGGGGGGGCAATGTTGTTGTTTTAGATAAAGAGAAATATAGAGAAATTGTGATGAAATAATTAAATAATGTGGAGAATTATAGGAGATTGTCTTTCAACACCACATTACAGTATAGAAAGGAATTGAATCATTTGTTAATGGGTGCAGTTAAAAAAGGTGACATTACGGAGGGTGAATATAAATTCCTGTGGAAGGAACATCCTATAATACCAGGATTTTATATTTTACCTAAGGTGTATAAGAGTATAGAGTCTCCCACAGGAAGACCGATTGTCTCAGGGATAGGCTCCATTACGCAGAACCTGTGGAAGTTTGTAGATTTCTTTTTCCAGCCATTGGTGGGCAATTTAGAATCACATATAAAAGACACTACTGATCTTTTGAAAAAACTTGAAAAAATAACATGGAGGGATGATTATAGCTGCCTGTCTATTGATGTGGAGAAGTTATATACAGCAATCCGCCATGTAGATGATGAATATGCAGTAAAGGAATGTTTGAAAAAAATATCCAGAAGGGAGGGTGTACCTATACAATTTATTTTGGATTCATTAGATTTTATTTTAAAACATAATTATTTTGAGTTTGAAGGTACATTTTTTGAACAGAAGTGTGGAACAGCAAGGGGTGCCTCAATGGCACGCAGTTATGCTAATTTATTTTTAGGCAACTGGGAGCAGACTGCAGTACTGAATGAAGATATAAATCCTTTCTACAATCACTTCGACAAGTGGTTTCATTTTATTGACGATGTGACATGTATTTGGAAAGGTAAGCAAACAAGGGTACAAAATTTCATGGACTGGCTGAATGTAAATGATTTAAATTTAAAATTCACCTATAAGAAAGATCCGAGTTTGAAAAAAATTGATTCCTTTTAGTCAGCTTATTCGCATTAAAAGAAATTGTAGTGTGAATACAGATTTCGAAGTTCAAGCAAGAGAGCTAATACAAAGGTTTAACAGTAGGGGATATGATTGGAACATACTGGAAAAGACTTTAGAAAGGGTAGGGAAAATGAACACGGCAGACCTGTTCAAGGAAAAACAGTTGAAAACAGAAACTACTAATCCCTGTATTTTTATTACAGATTTACAATGAGTTGGCAGGTTTTATTGGTAATGTTATTTACAGGAATTGGCCAATTCTGATGAGGGATGATGAAGTAGGAGAGGCAGTAGGAAATAAACCCAGGATTGCATTTAATAGGGCTAGCAATTTGAGAGATAGACTGATTCACAGTCGATTTAAGAAGAAGGGGATCAATAGGGACAGTATGTGGCTCCCTAGGAGATCAAAGGGCTTTTTCTGTTGCAAGCGATGTAACATTTGTAAGTCTGCTTTTCCAGCGGGAGTATTCCAACATCCAGAGAAAGAAGATGTATTGGTAAATATCGAATATCTAATAACTTGTGATACACCATATGTTGTATATGCTCTCTGGTGTACCTGTAATCTGGTTTATGTTGGAAAAACAGTTTGTTCACCAAAACAACACATTCAGGAACATGTTAGATCAATACTGAATGATAGTCAAGATACTCCAGTTGGTGCACATTCTACTTTATGTCATAATTCTTCCCCAAAAAGGACTTAGGTTTATGGGTATAGATTGGATACCACCACCAACTTTGGGAGGTGACAGACCATTTTGTTGCAGCGTGAAAGCATGTGGATATACACACTAAAAAGTGCAAAGCCAAGTGATTTGAACAAAAAATGGGATATAAAACCTTTCCTTCAAAATAAGTGATATATAAGGAACACTTTTCTAGGCTTTGGCACTGTTTGGATGAGTACATCATGTGTTGAAAGATGGGGTACAAATATATATAAATTCAGTATGTACAGTAATCTACTGGGGGTAAACCAATAAAGAAAAAAATGAGATGATATAAGCTAAGGCATGTAAATAGTAACATTGTGTAAAGAGCAGCTCTTATGATCAACAATAGAAAATAACCTTTTTTCATAAAAGTTTATAGATAAGGCAGTGTTTCTGAAGGCTATATATATGAGAAATTAAAGTAATTTATTGCAAGACATGAAAGGGTGTTTGCATCCTGACTTTTCTATTAA
Source organism: Neoceratodus forsteri (assembly GCA_016271365.2). Classification (NCBI taxonomy): domain Eukaryota; kingdom Metazoa; phylum Chordata; order Ceratodontiformes; family Ceratodontidae; genus Neoceratodus; species Neoceratodus forsteri. The sequence goes on along the minus strand of JADMNL010000023.1, from coordinate 96,332,447 downwards.
TTGGTCTCTTTATGTATTTGTTTTTTGTAGGAATGCAGGATAATCTATTCATTGTAAGGACCTGGGATGGGGTGGGATCAAAAGGGCACACCTCCTAGTAGGTTTGGGGGATCTAGCCACCAAGAGAGTGCCTGCCGGAGGACAGGAATCATGCTGATGGAATCATCGAAGTCCCCCGCCTTTTGATGGCATTGGTGGTGGAGGGCCCACTGGACCAGGCGCATGTGCAATACAGCGTATGGCACAGTGGCAATGGCAGCTGTCACGTGACCCAGAAGACACATGTACTGGCGTGCAGTGATTTATTGAGCTGCTTGGCAGTGCCAAACCAGGGAGATGACACCTGTCTTCTGGGAGAAAGGCCTGACCATGTGCCATATCCAGGATGGCGCCTATGTACTGGAGGCATTGGGATGGCTCCATGTGGGACTTGGTGACAGTGAATATGATTTCGACCTCCTGGAACAGCTGGAGGGTGCATGCGAGGGAGTGTAGTAAGTCCTCTCAAGATGATGCCTTTATGAGCCAGTCCAAATAGGGGAATACGTAGTGACCCTGACAACAAAGGGTGGCGGCCATGACTGCCAAGCACTTTGTGAACACCCATGGCGCTGAGAACAGCCCAAAGGGTAGGGCACGGAATTGGTAATAGAAGCCTAAAAGACTGAACCCGAGGTACTGGCTGTCTGCAAGATGGAATTTGGACGTGAAGGTAAGCATACTTTATGTCGAGGGTGCAGAGCCATTCCCCTTGATTTAGGAGAGGGAGAATAATTGTCAAGTGACCATCCTGTTCAGCTCCTCAGGATGCACCGGTTCGACAGCATGCTTCCAAATCAGTGAGAAGAGTTCCTCCAGGACAGCCAGAACGTATTCCTGAAGGTAGGACACGAGTTGAGGTGGGTGGGGTGGGGGTTGTCAGTTCCAAAGTGTGGCCCGTGCATATGATCTGCAGGATCCATTCGTTTGAGGTAGCCCTTTGCCAGGCCTCCAAATGTAGGGAAAAGTGGCCTCCTACAGCCTCTGGGATCAGCAGAGGAGGGTTGGGGAGGGGAGCAAAGGAGTCAAAAGGACTGGGGCTGCAGCAGGGGTGGTGCAGGCACCCTTGGAGGTGGAGGCAGAGGTACGGCCCAGAAGATGGGGCTGTTGGAAGCCTCTGGTGGACTGACTGGCAGGACCTAGCTGCTCAGAGGCTCAGCGAAATTGAAAAGATTGGTATGGTTACTGCTGTGACATGGTCTGTGGAGTATGGTACATTGTGTGTATAGTCCAGAGAGTGTGGCCTGAGGCCTGCAAGTCATTCAAAATAGTGTCAGTGTCAGACCCAAACAATTTGTGCTCATTAAAAGGACACTGTCAACCCCCTTAGGCCTCAAAGTGTCCCTAGTTTAAAAAATACATTTTATGCTTCTTCACATTCTATAGAGACTGTTGATGCAGCTGGTATGTGATTCAGATCCTTTTTTTCTTTTAAAAAGTGAAAGACTGAGTGCCCACCATACTGGTGTTACCACACCAAAACATGTTTGTTTACATTTCTTGACCAGCTCCCACTGCATCTTTTCTGCACTCAGTAACACCCCCAACACTATCTAGCCACTCATTATGCAGTGGGAGTAGAGGAGGCTATTGTATCATGAGTGGCTGCACTTTGAGGTTGTTTCTAATGTTCAGGAAGTGTGCACTAAGAGTAGTTCAATGTTATGAAGGAAAACAAAGCTGGGCATAGCTGTACATTTTGGTTGTAATAAGCAAGGAGGCAGATAAAACAACCAGCAGCATCAATTAATTTTAGAGAAAGTAAGCAATCATAAAATGTGGGTTTTTACCTAAACATTATATGATGCAAAAAAGGCTAACAGTGTCCCTTTAAAGGGGGCATTTAGGATGGTTTGTTGATCATCCAGGGTGAAGCCAGAAACTTGCAGCCTGGCATGGCAGCGAAGGGTAACACCCATCGCCGAAGTACTGGGGGAGGTATCAACTGGGTCATAACCTGCACAGGGGAGATGATGAGAAAGGCTAGTTCCTGTTTTAAGGGTGGCGTATACCTGGTCAGTTTCGGCAGACTGTGGAAGTTTAGCAGCCACTTTGGAGGCAAGGAAAGAGGAGGCATCCCCACAGATCCCTTTTTAGAGGGGGGAAGACAGAAGACTTTGGCTTGTGCTGTAGAGGAAGCCATGAGCCTGAAGCATACGAGGTCACATCTGGTGCAGGGACCACTGAGCGCCTGTAAGAAATGGGTTGGGAAGGTAGGGGCGAAGATGGTAAGGCCATGAGTCTGAACCCCAGATCCATGCTGGAGGATCTTTTAGTTGGGTCTTGAAATGGTGATGTAGAAGAATCTTGAAAAGATTTCATCAATAAAGAACCCTGGTCAATGCTGGAGGACCAGGTTGTTGATGAGAAGGAGCAGACTTCAATGGCGGAGCTGTCGGCAGCATCAGGACTGTCAAGGCCTGTGTAAGCATCGACAATGACAAAACTGGAAAGGAGGTCAGTGACAGAGCCTGCTGCTGGTTGCTGCGGAAAGCCTCCATACTCTGGGACAGAGCCACAAGGACCATCTGAGCATTTTCTATTGGAGTAGGAGAGGCCCGGCCCGTCAACAAGCAACCAGAAGTGGAAGCCATTGATGGGAAGGGCTCCTTAGCATGACTAGTCAATGACTTGTCCTTATCTCAGTGTTTATGCTTCAAAGAATGTTTTGATTGAGAGGTCTGGGAGCTCATTGATGGCGGGTAAGACAGAGTGTGCCTTCACTTCCTTCTCAAGGACAGCCATCTTCTGCTCCGTTAAGAAGGATTCTAGTTCCTAGAGTGGATGATGATGAGTTGCTTTATTAAATTCCTGGCAGTGGGTGCAGGAGCGGACATTGTAAGAAGCTCCCAGACAGCGGACGCAAAGCGAATGGTTGTCGTACTGATAAATCATCTCGCCGCAGTGGCACTTGCGGAACAGCGATTCCGAAGTAGACATAGGTTTACGAAAATAATAAAATGGGAGTGTTGTTTTCCTCATAGATAAAGTGTCGAGACACCAGCGGTGAAAACAGCACATGAAGCAAGCTGGGAGATGGCAGGAAAAAGAACTGAGGCCGCTAGGGCCCGCCCATGCATTTATACATATGAACAGAATGATGGCATTGTGGGCGGCCCCCAGTTAACACTGCTGGCGAAAGCTACCATAGATGAGAGCGCCCACTGACGGATACACAAGTGTATGACCTGCTGCAAGAGATACCCTCAAAGAAGATCAGGCACTGTTCTTAGTGGGCCTTACCTGCACCATGCTTAGTGGGCCTTACCTGGTTACCAAACAATAAAAAAATTTAAAAAGTCCCATAAAAGCTGGCTGGTCCCCGTTAAGAACAAGCATTTGTCAATGCCAAATGTTTGCTTGCTGGTATTAGCATTGGAAGTGCAGGAGTTAGAGAGATGCATAATAGGAATGGCAGTGAAGTATTGAGGTAACACCAACCCCCACACCCACCCTGCAGAGACTGACAGGTGCTGGGAGTGTGCCTTTGGGTCATCAGCCATAACACTCATGCCATTCCACCTCACCCCACCCTGCAGACACTGACAGGTGTTGCAGTGTGTCTTGAGGTCTTTGGCCCTTTCGCTCATCCCATTCCTTAAGGAAATAAGCTGAGATGGGTGCAGTATAGGAGAATGGTCTGAACGTTAGGGCTGAAGACCCCAAGGCACATCTCAATGCTTGTCAGTGGCTGCAGGGTGAGGGTGGGGGTGGAATGGTGTGAGCATTACAACCAATGACCTCATGTCACACCCCCGACACCTGTCAGTCTGTACAGGGTGGGCGTTATGGTTGGAAACCCTAATGCCACAGGCGTTTGTTGGTATTTTTGTTCCAGATTTTCAACATTGGCTTTTTGGGACCCCACCTCATGAACAGTGGCAGTATCATTTAGTTACTTAATCCCAAAAAGTGATTTCGTACAGCAAGTGTGCCATTTGACGCCACAGGTGCGAAAACACATTTCGGGCAGGATGTGAAAAATGACAGCTATACTGTTCATGAGGAGGTGTGAAGAAATGGCAATGTTGAAAATCTGGAGTGAAAATATGAAAAAGTGGTGAAGATACGAGTGTGTGTAGATACTGTGTAATGCAACTCATAATGCAGTCATTTTTGTCATGTTTTTTATTATTATTTATTTAGTTGTTTAACCAGATATAGCACACTAAGCTGAAAGCTTTTTTACAGGAGCGACCTGGGAGCACAAGGAGGTTAAGTGACTTGCTCAGGGTCACACAGTATGCAAGTGGAAGCTGTGGGATTCAAACCCAGGTCTGGTCTGCTGGATGTCACCAGATTTGCAGCTCAGAGCCTTAGACCACTGCGCTATACTGCCTCATATGTTTTCACCAAATATTCAGCATGGCTTTTTGGAAACTCCCCTCATGAACAATGGCACTGTGATTTCATTTTTACCTCAGGGTCATCTCTGTTAAGGAGACCTAGAAGCTCCTTGCTGGCCTCTCCCCCCCATACTGGTGCTGGGCACGACTGCCTTGAGCCCAAACTACTCAAGCTAGGGGCATCCCTCCTGGCCCGACCCATCACGCACGTGTTCAATGCATCACTAACCTCAGGCATAATCCCGGATATCTGGAAGATGGCCAAAGTCATCCCTGTCCCCAAACAGGGTGACCCGAGAGATCCAAGGAACTACCGCCCCATAGCGATCCTGTCAGCGATCAGCAAACTTCTTGAAAAGGTAGTTGCCTCACAGCTCACCCACTACCTGCAGACTCACAACCTGCTCTGTCCCACACAGCATGGGTTCAGACAAGGGCACAGCACCACCACTGCCCTAGCAGTCTTTACCTCTGCGATCCGGTCTGCCGCTGACCAAGGCAAACTGACTGGGGCCATCTTCGTGGACCTCTCAAAAGCCTTCGATCAGGTTGACCACACACTACTGTGTTCCTCTCTCCTGTCCCATGGCTTCTCCCCCCTGCCCTTGCATGGGTCAAAAATTACCTCTCTGGCAGACAGCAGTATACCAGGTTCAACAAGGCCCTGTCTGAACCTGCACAGGTAAACTGCGGGGTCCCACAGGGATCTGTCCAGGGGCCCCTCCTGTTCTCCCTCTTCATAAACGAGCTACCCTCAGCCCTGGCACATGGGTGCTCAACTCTGTATGCAGATGACCTAATCATTATGACCAGCTCCTGGCACATCTCCACCATCAATGCCAAGCTAAACTCTGACTTCGGCCAAATCCAAGCCTGGCTAAAGGACCACAAGCTTGCGATTAACCTTCAGAAAATGCAGGCAATGCTTTCTGGCTCAACAGCCAAGACAAAAGTCGTCACGGACTCACTCAAGATCTCAGGTGCTGATGGGTCCCCACTACAAAATGCAGATGCTGTCAAATACCTGGGCGTGACACTCCACCCACAACTGGATCTAAATCTGTACATATGCAATACATGTAAGGCCTTAAACTGCAAGTTGGGCCCTGCATACAGAGCGAGGAACTGCCTCACCCCAGCTGCTCGGCTGGCTCTAGCCAGGGGAGTCCTTCTACCCACGCTTTGCTATGGACTTGCCACCTTCGCCCACGTTGAGAAAACTAGTCTCGCTAAATAGGACACAGCATACAACAACGTATGTCACTTTGCGCTCTCAGCTCCCCGCCTCACCCACCACTGTGAGCTTTACTCCCAACTCGAGTGGCTGCCACCTGAAATGCATCGCTCCTATGTCACGGGTAACCTCATAGACAATGTAGTCAGATCTGCCACCCCTTCAGTCCTCACTGAATCCCTCATGCCAGCTGCCCCCTCCTACCATCTGAGATCCAGTGACTCTCTTGCCTTCTTGGTTCCCAAGACCCGCACTCAAATGGGTGACTGGGCCTTCACTGCGTACGCTCCAAAGTTGTGGAACTCCCTTCCATCAAGCACTCGCTCCTCGCCTCCCACCACAGCTTTAAAATCTCCCTCTGGGGCTTTCTCAAATCGGCCTCCACCTGCCTCTGCTCTATACGAACCTCCTCGACCTAGGCCGCACCAACTTGCTGAGTCACTACCTAACTCACCTGTCAAAAGGCAGTTGGACCTCGGCACTATCCACTACGGAGTCTGCATTCGTCTAGTAGGAGTAGTCCACTTCGACCAAATTGCTTAAGCAGTGTGTGCACAGTTACTGCTCTATCTCTGTTTTTTGCTCTGGGTCTCCTGTATCCCAGTTGTGTTTCTTCTCTGTCTACCGGCATGCTAAACAGCGATACTGCCAGGCATGATGACCAAATGTTCAGCTTGAGTGTCCCGTACTTGTTTATTCATGGGAATACCATACTGCTATTTCTGTCATACTGCCGGCTATGTAAGCCCCTGTTGTTTTCCTGTCTTGACCTTGTTGCTTAATGCACTTAAATGTAAACTGTACCTGTTTTTGTCTGATGTTCATGAATGTACCTTGTAGTCTCCTGGGTCGCACCTGAAAATAGGCACTTGGCTGTCTGGCATGCTTACCCGGTTAACAAAAGCAAATACATAAATTCTGTGCCACAGCTGCAAAAACACATTTTGGGAAGGATGCAAAAAAATTACAACTGTGTTTATCATAAGGGGGTGTGAAAAAATGGCAATGTTGGAAAATTGGAGTGAAAATATTAAAAATTGATGAAGTTACGAGCGTGCATAGAAACTGCACAGCAGACACTCGTAACACAGTCATTTTTTGGAATTTGTTCACCAGATTTGCAACAAGGGCTTTTTGGGACCCCACCTCATGACCAGTGGCACTGTCGTTTCGTTACTTGGTCCCGAAAGGTGATTCCACGCAGCGACCGCAAAAATCACCTTTCAGGGCTGAGAAACAAAATGACAATGCCAGTGTTCTTGAGGTAGGGTCCCAAAAACCCATGTTGAAAATTTGGGACCAAAACTCCAAAACTTGGCTGAGATATCAACCTAAGTTGAAAAACCCTTATTGATTGCCAGCATAGGGCTTGCCGTCATTTCTTCAGTTCCTGGTTGGTCTTTGAAGAGTGCAGATGTGTTCCTGGTCCACAGAAGATCGCTGCTCCCAACCTCCAGAGGTAAGGATGGGTAAGGGGTGTGCAGGGAGGTAGAATGCACAGAGTGAAGGTGGGTTGGGGAGGGAGCCGCAGGTAACACACGGACTATTTTTTTCTTTTTTCAGGTTTAAAAAAAGTCATGAGACTGTTTTCTTTTTTTACAGGTGAAATATTAACAAATGGATTTCTGCACACTGGGGTGGGCTCCAAGTGTGCCAGAGTACTGGGGGAGGAATCAATGCTGACCCAAGGATTGGGCACCCCAAGGTCGGCTGAGAACATTGGAGCATGGGGGGGCTGTCCTGGGAGTGGGCATCCTGGTGTCGGAAACATCAAAGAAGTATTTTTTGGTATACTTGGGTGGGCTTCCAGTGTGCCACATTAATGGGGGAGAGGGATACATGCTAACACAGGGACTGAGCACCCCAGTGTCAGCAGGGGATGGAGAACTGAGGGTGCAGAGTGGGCAGCAGCAGTGGGAGGGAGCTAACATTTAAATTTGTTGTCCTGCTGTGTGACTAGTTGGGAGGGAAGGGGGACTGCTGCTGCAATGACAAAACTGCCCCTGATTGCAGCGGCAGATTTCTTTCAAGTGTGGTACTCACTCTGAAGCTGCCATCATTGGCAGCTTTAGCATTAATTGGTGGCTGAGGGACGTACCCATTTAAGTGTCCGCTGCATTGACCACAACACTGCCACACCTCTGCAATGCTCTACTATCTCAATATGTTTCTTGTGTGCTGCGCATGCAAGCAAGCATAAAAATTACATTATGGAAAAGACACTGGAGTTCCTGATTGGCTGGAACTCATTTGAATACTATATAGTGTGTTCACAAGGGTTGCATGCCCGTCTGCTTTATGAAGCAGGCAGGAGCACAGAGGCTTCAGGTGAGTTTTTTTAATTTTAACATAAAAGGGAAGTCTCAGCACACCTCCAGTAAAGCTGCAGGACCTAGAGGTTCTGATAAAGCAAAACACCTAATAATTTAAAATGTCTAGCCGCTTACTACTTTGTAGTATAGCTTTTTTTTATCTTTGTTGATCCTGTGATGCTGGCCCTTCATGCCAACAAACTTGGACTCCCTGTGTCCCCCGCAGCCAGCCCTCTGATGATGTGAATGATGGGCTGTCACAAGGCAATGTCTATAAGCCTGGATGACTGTTTTAATATTAGCAATATTAAACAGCACATTATCTAGCTTATCCTATCGGGACCAATCATGCTAAGCACAGCGTGATTGGTACCAGTAGAATGATCACAAAAATACAGTGTTTTAGAAACAGAGGATTTGTCAGCAAAAGAGGACCACTTGGCCCACCAGCCTGCCCAGATAGTCTGTCCTAGCCTGTCTCTGCAGACCCTAACTGGTCTCTGGCAGTCTCCCTCCTCCCTGCCTATTTACTAATATTCCCTATGTCTAGCCCATGCATGCTTGAAGCCTTCTACTGCTTTTGCATCCACAACTTCAGCTGGCAATCTGTTCCAGGCATCTACAACTGTTGCAGTGAAGCAGTACTTCCTCACATTCCCTCCTACCCCCTGCATGCCCTCTGGTTCTGTTGTGCTCTATCATTTGAAATAGACTCCACTCCTGCACCTTGTTTACCCCTCTGAGGTACTTGTAGGTCTCTTTCCTGTCCCTTCCCACTGTCCTCTCTCCCAGGGTGTACATATTGAAATCCCTCAGTCTCTCCTCGCAGGGTTTTTGGTTCAGTCCCTGCACCATTTTAGTTGCCCTCCTCTGGACAGCCTCCACCTTGTCTGTATCCTTTTTGTGAGGTGGCCTGCAGAACTGGACACAATACTCCCAATGGGGTCTCTCCAGCGAGGGATATACTGGCAATGCCACCTCACTCCTCCTGCTGAAGATACTGTATGTCTCACTATGCATCCCACTAGCCCTACCCACTGTTTTTTTCACACTGCCCTGCCACTTTGAAGTTATCAGATATGACAACCCCAAGGTCCCTTTCCTGCTCAGTGACTGTCAGTACCCCATCCCCATCCTGTACTCAGCACCTGGGTCCTTTGCCCAACTTGCATGAATTTGCACTTTTTGGCATTGAACCCCATCTACCATGCTTTGGACTACTCCTTGAGTTCCTCAAGATACTTACACATTTTCTCCATCCCCTCCTGAGTGTCCACCCTCTTACAAATGTTGGTGTCATCTGCAAAAAGGGATACCTTCCCTTTCAGTTCTTCTGCAATGTTGCTTATGAAGACATTGAATAGTACCAGTCCTAGTACTGAACCCTGAGGAACACTACTGGTCATTCTCCCATCATTAGAGTGAGTGCTGTTAACCACCACCCTCTCCTTTAACCAGTTTCTAAACCAGTTCACCGCTTGGAATCCCACCCCTAGGTTACTCAGTTTTTTTAGCAGTCTCCTGTGTGGCACAGTGTCAAAGGCCTTGCTAAAGTCCAGATAGGCCATGTTCACTACCCTCCCTTGTTCTATTGTATATTGTTAATATTAAAAAAAGATATGTAGGCACAGAGATTTCCCCTGCAACTGGACCCATCATTCATGTTGTTGGAGGGCTGGCTGTGGGGAGGACACAGGGAGCCCGATTTTCAAAGGTTGATGCAGGGCCTGCATCCAACCCTGCGTCAACCCCATATTTTGGCGTAGCTGCGCCAAACTCCTTTCACGCAACAGCACCCAATTTTAGTACATCAGGCACAGTTGTGACAGGTTCCTCAACTTATGGCAGCTTGTGCCAAAGATTTAGGGCAAGCCCAGTAAAAAGGGTCCCTCAAATGGTGCAAGTTAGACCAGGGAAAAGCTGACCTAACTTGCGGCATTTGGCGCTCTGGATAAAAAATCTCTATCACCGGCTGAGAGAATGCCACAAGCCCCGTGTGCCAAACGATTGGTGCTCCAGGGGCTTGCAGGTTGCAGCATTCTCAGGGCTTTGAAAATTGAGTCCAGGGAGTCCGAGTTTATTGGTGTGGGGGAGGGGGGTTGTAGGATCACCCAGAAAAAAGTCATACTACAAAACAGTAAGCGTCTGAAAAAAAGATTTCTATCTTTAGGCATTTGTGACCTTGAGGTCTCACAGCATTACTGTTTGGGAGCAGGGAATTACACTTTAACAAAAAATATTTTAGAATACTGTAACACATTTCATAATAGTGGTGACGCAATCCCATGGGGCGAGTTACTACTAATCAGTGATCCTCCACGGCGATGCACACTCACTTTTGGCTCGTGTGGTATGGCGCCCAGGGAGGATTAGCGATTGGTAGCCCAGCCCTCAGAGTTGCATTCCCACATTAAAGTGAGGTTGTTCCTGTTGAGAAAACCTTAAAAAACCAAAACAACAAACCAGACTGAGAACAGCCTTACAAGAAAAAAGTCATATGCTGACTGCAAAGTAATGTATACAGATTACTTTAGTAAGTACACACAGTGTGCAAAACTGGGGTCTAGCCTCCCAATGTTTTGCACCTAATCCAGGGAGCTTACTCAAGGAAATGCTGCCTCCAAATGATAAAGAACATTTATGCTGCCAGTTTAAAGAGACATACACCTCTTAAAGTGGTATACCTTGAGAATAAAACATTCTGGTGAAAGTTCAAATAATGGTTAATACACCAAAAAGAAGCAGTGCTACAAATGAGTTCATATATGAAGAAGCAGAAACATTTATTAAAAAAAAAACACAGTGAAAAATACATCTTTTGATTCATGGTAGCCATGTTGGCTACTAGATATTCAATAATGGCTACCTAGTTTTCAGTTAAGTTAGTAAACTTGTTAGCTCTCAGTAAGCACAAGATATCAATTATTGACAATGTAGGGGTGTATAAAGCAATAAGAAGCAACACAACTGTGCAAAAGAGACCAGAGAGGGATAACAGCAGGAACAATGTCCACATGGACACAACTGGAAAGCCCAGAGGGAAGCAAGTCTGAAAGAAAAGACAAAATTAACTCCCTTTCTACCTTCCTTGTTATGAATCCACATGAAGTACTTTTGGAGAGTATAGACTGTAAATAGTGCTAGTTCCTACACTTATCCCTCTCTGGTTTCTTTTGCCCAGCTGTGTTGCTTCTTATTGCTTTATACACCCCTATATTGTCAATAAGTGATATATTCTGTTTATTTACAGCTAACTCAGTTAATATCTTAACTGAAAACTAGGTAGCTAATTTTCAGTATCTAGTAGCAGTGTGGCTACCATGAATCAAAAGATGTATTTTTCACTGTTTTTCATTAAAGTTTTATGCTTCTTCATATATGAACTCATTTGTAACACTGCTTCTTTTTGGTGTATTAACCATTTTCTGCACTTTCACCAGAATATTCTGTTCTCAAGGTACACCACTTTTAGAGGTTTATGTCTCTTTAAACTGACAGCATAAATGTTCTTCACCACTTGGAGGCAGCTTTCACATGAGTAAGCACCTGGATTAGGTGCAAAAGGTCGGGGGGAGGGGGTAGCCCCTTGTCTTGCCCACTGCTTGTACTTACTAAAGTAATCTGTATCCTTTACTTCACGCCGCGGTCAGCGCATGTTTTTTTCTGGTCAGGCTGTTCTCAGCCTGGTTTGTTTTGGTTCCAGTTCGGTTTACCATGTGTTGTGGCCATATCCAGAGCTGTCCCTATTTCTTTGTTTGATTCTTTAGCAAAACTTTATAAAAAACAGAGTATTTATTTATTTATTTATTACATTTTGATAACCGGGTAAGCCCGCTGGGCCCCGAAGGTCCCTTTTTCAGGGGCGACCCAGGGAATTACATGGAATAATACATGGGGTAGCATACAGATAGGTACATTACAATAGACAGCAAGGAACATAATGCATAGTAGTTTTTCAGCAGTTACATTTTCTGTCCAATTCAGCACTAAATAAGATTTTCTGCTTTTTCTTTCCATTGTTCTTCATTGCTGAGTTTATTTGCTTTAAATGTGTTGGCCAGGAGAGCACTATTACGCAGAGCTTGTTTTCAAGCTTGACTGGCGGAGATAGTAACAAGGTGACAAATTAATCAAAGAAAGGGCCAAAAGCAAGTACTGGTACAAAAAGATGCAAACCAGCAACAAAATATAAGAAAATATATACATTTACAGATTTATGAATTGATAGAGTTGTAAAATATATGATTTACAAAAATGTTAATTTGCATGTGAACAAGATCACGGTGCCCTAGAGTTCCTCTGCGACCGATGCTTAATCCTTCGCTGAAATCAGTTTGTCTGTATGAGACGTTGCAGTTTGCTGCCTTAAAAATGTCTATGATATCGTAAACAGAGAATTTTGATTTCAGTGAAGGATTAAGCAGCAAGAAGAGATTTTGATACAATAACCCTAGGTAATGATGAACACAGGGAACACCGATGCAGAAAATCTATGCAGTAGAAGCTGAATTGGCTCTATATACTGTGTTATTTCAAAGCTTTTTCAAACATGACTGACAAACTCCGTTTATATATACGACCATAGGGCAAGATCAGCAACCAGAGGACATGAATATAAATTGGTGTTGGGGTGGGCTAGTTTCAGGAAGGGTGTGAGGAAATAGCTCCTCCTAGAAAGGGTGGTAGAAAGATAGAACAGTTTGACACGGGATTCGGCAAACCCCAAGAGGGTGACAGGTTTCAAGAGAGAATGGGACAGTTATAAGGGCTTGGTGTAAGCTAAGGCAAGCAGAGTGTGGGGAGAGTGGAGGCAGTGAGGCTGATCAGCCAATGGGTATACAGCCTAGGCAATACCAGGGGTAGGAAGGTACAGGTCAGGTAGGAAAATGGGAAGACATGATGGGCTCGAAGTCTTTTTCTGATGACACCGTCTATGTTTCTGTTCACCTCTGACATGGACATTGGGGAAGTGGGACAAGTAACAAATGACTGAATCACAATACATTCAAACTGGCATTTAATAACAGGAGAAAAACTGAGACCTCAAGTCTTACTCTTGCCCAGAAATGTATTCCAGTCAGAGTAAATGAAGGCACAACTCAGATCATCATAAAGACAAACAAGTCTGTAACTTTGTTTGACATTATGTTGTGCTTACAATAGCCACCGTTCTGCCACAAAACACTGATTTTACCAATGACAGAAGAGGATTTTCAGCCAAAATGAGGGAGGTCCCTGAAAATCAGGGACAGTTGATGGGTATGCCCGGGTGTGATCCTACCCCCCCCCCCCATATGCAGCCCTGCTAGTATGGGGCTTTAGGCATGGAAGAATGCTAGCTGATGTGTTTCCCAGCCCGTTTTACTCCTGAGGCAGTCACATGGGATAATGATTTGCCTTTGTGCTCCCCAGCTCCGATCTACAGTTCAGGAGAGGGCCAGGGACTGATATACATGCAGTCTATGCAGAACTACTGGATGCTATGCTCCTTGGCCCTGATCTGTAGTTTGAAGAGGCCGCAAGAATTGGAAAATGGCAGCATTGGTTTCGAGGGCAAAGCAGCACAGAACTTAGAAAAAAAAGACTCTTTCTAGACCGCATTACAACCGGCACTAACGGGTAACAGCCCCTGAAGGCAGCGCATACTGCCATCCACAATATGGCAGTGTGCTTTGTGTGCCCCAAGAGAGGACGTTGCCACTCTTGTCCTCTTTTTTGAGGTCTGAAGGAACTTCTTTCAGACCATTTTAACACCGATGGGGGCGGAAGAGTAGCTGAATGCTTGTGGGGTGAAAGTAGAGTTGCGAAATCTGGAAGAGTCCTGAGATGAGTTCAGGTCAGCTGTGAGAGGCAAGCGGGCAAGCAACAAGCACAGTAACAGAGTAAGCTATGCGCTGCCTGTAGTGGTGTATGGTTATCTCGGCTGCTCACTGTAAGTACACCCAGAGTTCCTGAATGGGAGAAAATAAAATGTAAACTAAGGGGAACAGTTTTAACACGAGTGTTCAGGCTCTGGTTAATACGCCTGCTCTGTGTAACTCAAGGACTGTGTATTATAGTATGATATGTTTCTTCTCTTGCCAGGTCCACATAAACAGGAGTGTGTAATGTGGTGCTGGAGCCGGGCAGGCAGTAGTGAAGTAGTGCCGCCGTCAATGAAGTCTGTTTACTGGCAGTCCATTTTCCATCTGGCTTAGCCCGGCACTGCTGAGTAAGCGGACTGGGGGTGTGCTCACTGCACTAACACTGTGACCAGGGATGGGCAGCATTGTAACTTACTGTACACAGCTGGGTAAGATAATATAATGAACACAGTACAGTATGGAAACAGTTACTGCTTTCTAAAGTTCCACCAGAAAACAGTCGTGAGAAGGGAAATTTGTTTGTGTGTATTGGGGCTGAGTACTGAGAGGCGGCCAGCGACAGCCATCAGTATGCAAACTGCCTACATGTTATCACCGCTGATTGCAGCAGTGGTTTTCTTTCAACTGCACACCACTCCATCTGAACTGCTGTCATAGACAGCTCACCCATTCATTTGTGCAGTGTGGTCGTGCCTGCAAAATAGATCAGGACATTGGCAGAGCGGGGGGCACACCTCCAAAAAGTCATATGGTGGCACTATGTTTCTTGTGCGTGCACGCAAGCAAACAAAAATGCTCCACTAAGATGGACCACCAGGCGTTTGCCCACTCTACCCCCACTTTCTGGAACTCCTTACCTCATCACCTCGATCTCAAAATCCCACATGATCTTCAAAAAGTAATTATTCCATCACCTTAGATCCCATGATACATGTTCTTGTTAATAATTCCCCTAACCCTTTCACGTGTCACCTCTCCCTCCTCCCACTTGGACATTATTGCAGGTGCTGTGCTGTATACCATCCCACACTGACTTCCTAAACTCCATTTGAGTTCAATACAAACCTTTATATTACTCAAGCCTAGCACGTCTTCTCCTTGTACTACATTCTTGTCCTGCTACACTAGGAGTTCGGCACTTCTTCTCTTTTGTCTGATGTTGTTATGCTATTCCATGCAATTTACTGATTGCCTTAATACCATTATATTTTATTCAGGTATGCTCAATTTATGATAGGAAGTAGTTATCTGCAATTATTTTGTTTTCTGAGTCTTTTTTATAATGCTGTCCTGATTTACCTATAGTTCTTTCTCTCTACTACTGTATACATTACCTGTATTCCATCCTTTGTACTACTGTATATAACCTGAAATGTACTCTACCGGGTTGTGCCTGAAAATAGGCAGATTTTGCCTAGTGCACTTACCTGGTAAACAAAAACTAAATAAACATACAAACATACGAAAATGCCAGCAGAAATAGACCTCATGGTCTGTCAAGTCTATTCAGTTGTACAGCTAGCCCCTCATCTTGCTGCTGCCCCCCACTCCTCCCTCCTCCTTAGACTTACCCTCCCCTTCACCCTGTCCCATCTCCTCTTGAAACTGCCCACTGTCTTACAGGCCACCACCTCCTGTGGTAGAGCGTTCCACTTGCTCACCTCCCTTTCCATGAAGAACTTTCTCCTTACCTCCCTCCTGAATCCCCCCCCAGTCTGAGACTGTGCCCTCTCATGTCCCTTTCTCTTCTTAATTGAAAGATCCCATCTGTTTGAGTCTTGTTTATCCCTTTCAAGTACTTAAAGGTTTCAATTATGTCCCCCCTTTCCCTCATCTCCTCCAAGGAGTACATACCTAGTTCACACAGCCTTTTCTCGTAGGGCTTGCCCTCCAATCTCTGGATCATCCATGTTGCTCTACACTGCACCCCCTCCAACAATCTGATGTCCTTCTTCAGGTACGGGTGCCAGAAATGCACGCAATACTCCAGGTGCAGCCTGACCAGTGACCTGTACAGGGGGAGGATTGCCTCCCTACTTCTGGAGGAGATTTCCCTTGCTATGCACCCCAGCATCTTGCTGGCCTTTGCTGCCACCTTTCTACACTGAGCGGAGTTGTTCATGCTCCCTGTTATTAGTACCCCAGGTCCTTTTCCTGGACGGTGCCTCCCAGCTTTACCCCTCACAGCTGATAGTCCCTGCCCTGGTTCTTTGCTCTGAAGTGCATTACTTTGCACTTCTTGGCATTGAATCCCAGCTGCCATATATCTGACCATTCCTGCAGTTTAGTCAGGTCGTCCTGCAGCCCCTTTCATCCTTCAATGTCATCAACCACTGCCCCCATTTTGGTGTCGTCTGCAAACAGACTGATTTTATTTCAAATCCCATGTGAGATATCGGCTATAAATAACCTGAACAACACCGAGCCCAGCACCAATCACTGTGGTACCCCGTTCGTCACTGCCCTCGGTGCTGAGAGTTCTCTCCCACTACCACCCTCTGCTGCCTACCTCTTAGCCATCTCTTTATCCATTTCACCATCTTTGCCCCCCCCCCAGATTCCAGCTTTCCCTTAGCCTCCCATGCAGCACAGAGTCAAAGGCCTTACTGAAGTCCAAATACAGGACATCCACTGCATGGCCCTTGTCTAGTTCCCATGTCACCCAATCATAGTACTCAGTGAGGTTGGTCTGGCAGGATCTGCCCAAGATAAACTGTGCAGATGCCCATCCTGGAGTACACTGTCCTCCAAATGGGTCATTAGCCTCTCTTTCAGGATTGTCTCCATGAGCTTCCCCACGATTGATGTGAGGCTCACTGGCCTGTAGTTTCCCCATTTCATTCTTTGGGCCACCTTTGTAGTTGGGCACCACATAGGCCATCCTCCAGTCCTGTGGTATGCATCCTGTGTCCAGGGAGGTATTGAACAGGTCAGCCAGTGGCCCTGCCAGGACCTCATCCAGCTCCTTAAGTACCCTAGGGTGAATGCCATCTGGCCCAGGTGCCTTGTTCACCCTCATGGCACTCAGTCCTTCCAGTGCCCTGTCCTCAGTAATCCTCACATCTGTCACCCCCTCCCCCCGCCTACTCCACCCATCCCCTGCAGTACCTGCCCCCCTTCTCTTACGTGAATACAGAAGTATTCATTTAATGCCTCTGCCTGATCCTCCCCTTTCTCCACCCACCCCACCCCACATCCTTTTTTATCCTCACTATTTGGTCCTTGTTGTTCCTTCTTTCCCTTATATTTCTGAAGAAATCCTTTTCTCCATTTTTAACACCCTGTGCCAGCCTCAGCTCCCTGGAAGCCTTGGCTGCTCTGACTAGTTTGGTGGCCTTTCTGGATTTCTCCATGTACACCTCCTTGTCTTCTCCCCTTCCTGACTTTCTGAACCTCCGAAATGCCTCTCTCGACCCTCAGCCCCTTCCTGACCTCCTGAGTCATCCAACTGGGCTTCTTTGCCCTCCCTTTCTTGCTCTGTGTTCTAGTACATGCCCCTGTAGCCTCTGCTAGTCCCTTTTTGTATGACATCCCACTTCTGACTTGTGTCTCAGCCTGGCTGAATCCCCTCCAGGTGCCCCGCCAGAATTTTCCCCATCTTTTTAAAGTGCACCCACCTAAAGTCAATCACCTTGGTACCTGTACCCCCAGTTCCCCCCACCCATGTTGAGTGTGAACCACACCGAGTAGTGATTTCTCCCCGCCAGTGGGTCCTCCACTTCCAGATCCCTCACCATCTCCCCACTGGACAGTACAAGGTCCAGAGTATTTCCTATCCGAGTTGGCCCATGGACCAGCTGCATCAGGAAGCTGTCCTGAAATGCCTCTAACAGGACTTGCTCCCTTGCACTTGTGGTGGTTGGGATACTCCAGTACACCCCAGGTAGGCTGAAGTCCCCCACCACCACTGTGACTCTTAAAATCAATAAGAGGATCAATGGTGATGCTCTTGAACTTGTCCATACCTTTAAATACCTGGGCATCACCTTTGATGCCTTGCTATCCCTTAATGCTCATGTCTCCATCCTAATCAAATCTCTGAACCAAAAGCTAGGCCTTCTCCGTCATATCCGCCCCTTCCTCACCTCAGCCTCTTGTCATAAGATTGCATCTTCCTCTCTTCTCCCACTTCTATCTTATGGTCCTCCGTTTCTGCTCACAACTAACATTACTACCTTATACGCTCCTTAAACAGGCTTACCATAGGGTGGGTAGGTTTGCCCTGGGGGTCAACGCCCGTCACCACCACTGTGATGTCCTCTCTTCCCTGGGATGGTTATCATATGAATCTAAACTATAGTATGCCACTCTGAGTTTTCTGTGCAAGCTGGTCCACAAGTATACTCCTCCTTGCCTCAGTGAGTCTATTCATCTAAGACAACCTCAATGGACCCTGAGATATGGAAATTACGTACCTACCGAAATTCTTGATCTTCTTGGACGAAGTCTCCACCACTCATTCACACTGATGGGAGTACACCAGAGGTGCTAGGACCCAGCAGGAGCAAACTTCTTCAGGAAGGCCGGTGCCAAGATGGAGCCACGAGGAAACAGCACCACAAGCCAGGCGCATGCGGTATAGACTATCTTGGCGTCGATACTCCAACTGCCTCAGTACCTTTTTTTCGAGGAGGTGTAGCATAACTAACCTAGAGAGGACTAACCTAAAAAACGGACATAAGATAGTCCAAATGACCCGTGTAAGAAGGGTCAACAACAAAGTCTTCACAGTCCCACCATTGAGGGAGTGAAAACCAGAAAAAGAGATGTGAGCTTGGGGGATGGTGGGTGGGCGTGAGAATGAGTGGTGGAGACTTCATCCAAGAAGATCAAGAATTATGGTAGGTACATAATTTCCATATCTTCCTGGACATAAAGTCTCCACCACTCATTCACACTGATGGGAGAGTACCGAGTGAAATAATCCCCTGAGACAGGAAGCAGGAAAGAGAGGAGCTTGCTTTTTAAGGCAGAAGTCCGTTAAGAATTGTCCTGCCAAATAACTGATGTCATCTGGCATGGATGTCCAAGGCATAGTGCTTAACAAAAGTATGCACGGAGCTCCAGGTAGCCATATTGCAAATATCTGCAATGGGGACATTATGGATTTCCGCCAGAGATGCCGCAACTGCTCTGGTAGAGTGAACGTACACTCTGCCTTCCAGCTTGACCTGAGCCATGGAATAGCAGTGGCGAAGGCATGCCACCAGCCACACTGAAATGCATCTGATAGCAACAGGTTGACCCAGCCAGGTTGTGCTGAAGGAAATAAACAGCTGTTGAGCCTTGCAAATTTCCTTCGTTCTATCCAGATAAAACCACAAGGCTCTTTTCACATCTAGGGAATGAAAGGCACGCTCTCCTTCATTCTGGAAGTCTGCAAAGTAGGTAGAAAGGACTAAGGGTTGATTCAGATGGAATTCTGAGGCAACCTTAGGAAGGAACATAGGATGAGCCCTAAGAACTACTTTATCCTTGTGAAATACAGTATAAGGGGGGGGGGGTCTGTGACCAAGGCATGTATTTACAATACCCTACAAGCAGAAGTAATGGCCACCAGGAAGGCCGTCTTCCAAGTGAGGAATTTCAACTCCGCAAGTAACTAAAGGTTCAAAAGATTTACAAGTGAGCATGTCTAGCACAAGGTTAATGTCCCAGGCTGCAACTGGATGTCTACTAGGAGGTCTGGTATGCAGAATGCCCTTAAGAAACCTCTTAACCATGGGAAGCTGAGCCAGCAACATAGAGAGTACTGGCTCATGATATGCCGAGATTGCACAAAGATGAGCTTTGACTGTGGAGCATTGCAGAACTGTGTTTGAGAGGTCTAAGAGATACTCCAAGACCTTATTCGGTGAGCAGGAAAAAGGACTCCAAGAGGAGTTTACACACTAGGTACAGAAACTCTTCCATTTAGCTGTGTAGATTTTTCTGGTGGCCGGCTTGCACATAGCCAAAAGAATATCTGAAACTCTATGAGAAACATTAAACCTTTTCACCTCTATCTCCTCAGGAGCCAAGCGTGAAGGTGAAGAGACCTCAGATTGGGATGGACTACAGGACCCTGGGTCAGAAGGTTTGTCTAAAGGGGAAGCGGTTTTGGGGAGGTTTCCGATAGTCTGTTGATTAGAGGAAACCAGATCTGACGAGGCCAGAATGGGGCAATGAGAATCATTCTGCCCCCCCTGTGCCTCCAGTTTGAGCAGTACCCTCTGAATTAGGGTAAGAGAAGGAAATGCATATAGAAAGCGTTTGTCCACTGCAGCCTGAATGCATCCTGACAAAAAAACGCCAGGTCCTGGATTTCTGGAGCAGAAGAGAGGCAGTTTTGCGTTGAGTGGGGACGCTAAAAGATCCAGATCTGGAGTTCCCCACTCTTCAAAGAGTGACTGAACAATGTTTAAGCCGAGAAACCACTCGTGAGGATCTGTCTCTGTTCTGCTGAGATGGTCTGCCAGCTCGTTTTGTACTCCTGGCAGGTAAACCACCTGAATCAGAGCCTTGTGCTCTAGGCACCATTCCCACACTTTCATTGCTTCACTGTATAATGGGCAAGAGTGAGCACCACACTGCCTTGTTGTCTATTTGAAAGAGAATGTTCTTGTGACAGAATATGTTCTTCAAAGCCTGGACTGCATAGAGGATGGCTCTCATCTCCAGGACGTTTATGTGAAGTTGAGACTCATCCTGAGTCCATGTACCCTCGGTGTGGAGATCCCAGCAGTGAGCTCCGCAACCCATCAGGGACACATCCATGGTAATGGTGATCTGACGATCCAGAGGGGTGAAGGGATATCCTTCCAGAAGATTATCCTACTGAGACCACCAGGTGAGTGACCTCTTCAGGGGTTCTGTCACCTTGATGAGAAAGGACTGAGGGTGAGTGGTTAGGGACCACTGAGTACTGAGCATCCACTGAGAGGTTCTCATGCAGAGATGAGCCAAAGGTGCAGCGAACACTGAGGATGCCATGAGACCCAGCATTCACTGCATTGAGAGGGCTTGTACCGAGCTGTGTTCTCTGATGAATTGGGCCATCTGTAGAATATTGTTCCTTCTGTCCTCCAGAAGAAAGCTTTCACACAGGAAGTGTCTAGAAGGGTTCCTATAAAAAGGAGTTTCTGGGAGGGCTACAACTGCGACTATTTGAGATTCAGCAGGACTCCCATTGACTTGAGGAAGTCTGAGGCCATGGCCTCCAGAGTCTCTTGATGGAAGGGGCTTGCTAGAAGCCAGTCGTCCAGATATGGGAATACTTGGATTCTGATTTTCCTTAGGTGCACCACGAGAACTGCACAGCACTTTCTAAAGACTCAGGGTACCGAGGATAGCCCAAAGGGCAGGACTCTGAAATGATAGTGCTGACCCAATGCCAAGAACCTTAGGTATTTGTGGTGATTTGGGTGTATGAGAATGTGCTGGTTGGCATCCTGCACACCCTGGGAGGTTAGTCAATCATGTTGATGAATCAAAGGTAGCAGGGTACCGAGTGATATCATCTTGAACTTTTCCTTGTGAAGGAATTTGTTTAACTTTCTGAGATCCAGAAGAGGGTGCATGCCACCAGTTTTCTTTGGAACCAGAAAGTAATGGGAGTAGAAACCTGTGTTTTGTTGATCCAGTGGAACTACTTCTACTGCCCTGTTGTTCAGAAGGCCTTGTACCTCAGAAGCAAGAAAGTCTGACTGTGCCGTAGACAGTTTGAGATGTCATTTGGGAGGCTAATCCGGAGGGGGTTCTGAAAAATTGATAGTACCCCTCTTGGATTATCCTGAGGACCCATTTGTCTGAAGTTATAGATTTCCACTGATCGGAGAACTGAGTCAGACATCCTCCCACTGTCAAAGAAGAGTCCCTCTCAGGCAGTTGAGGTGGGACCTGGGCCAGGAACTCAGAAGGTGGCACTGGGCACTTTGGGGCCTTGTACTTTCTGCTGCACTTTCTTTTGTGGCTGAGGGTTTTGGTTTCTGTTAAAACCTCCTCTGCCTTTGCCACGAAATGACTGACAGTTGTGAAACTGACGCTTGTTCCCAACTCCTTGAGATGGAGCAGGTGGAGGTCTAGCTGCCTTAATGGCAGACCTAGTCTTCTGTGTGGGCTCTAGTACTTGTTCCACCTGAGGTACAAACAGAAACATACCATCAAAAGGTAAGGCCATGACTTTTTGTTGGGCATCATTCGTAAAGCCCGAAGTACGCAGCCAGTAATGGCTATGGGTGCAAATGCCAGCCGCCGCCACTCGGGAAGCATTATCGAAAGCATCCATAGCCACTTTAATTTGCTGATTATTGGACTCAATATCTCTAGTTATGGTCTGTAGTAGCTCTGAGTTGACCTCCGATTCGGGCAGAGCTTCTACCGTTGCTTTGAGAGAATGCCAAAGAACATACTCGTAATTGAGAAAAATATCCTTGGTAGCTGGCAATACACATACCCAGGGTTGAGGCAGCAAAGACTCTCTTACCCAAGGTGTCTATCTTGCGAGATTCCTTGTTTATAGAACGGGTTGTAGATTCCTCAGGGAGGAGAGCCTTATCATTCTTTGCCAGGACCACTACGACATCTGCAAAGGCTTGTGAGGCCAAGATGAGGCGATCCTTGGGAGGGGCATATTTCCTATCTATGGACTTGGTCACAGAGGGAATAAGAGATGGATTCTTCCATACCATCTGGGAAAGAGTCCCAAAAGGGGGCTGTACCGAAGATACATAGATACACAGACAGTGTCAGCAGATAAGGGCCTATGGCCCACCCAGTCTGCCCATTTGAGCTTGTAAGTTCAGTTTGTTTTCCTAGAAGTGTGTTGCACCTTACCCCTGACCTCCAGAATTCCTTTATGTCTATCCCATGCATTCTTAAATCCCGTGATTGTTTCAGCCTCCACCACTTCCTCTGGCAGGGTGTTCCACTTGTCCACCATCCGTTCTGTGAAGAAATTCTTTCTCACGTTTCCTCTGAATCGTCCTCCTCCAACTTCATCCCATGCCCTCTAGTCCTGGAACATCTTTTCACTTAAAAATAGTGTTTTCCTGCACCCTGTTCCTCCCTGTAAGATACTTGTATGTCTCTATCATATCCCCTCCTCCTCCTCCTCCAGGGAGTACATGTTCAGTTCCTTCAACCTGACTTCATAGGACTTGTGATGCAATCCATGCACCATCTTTGTTGCCCTCCTCTGAACCTTCTCTACCCTGTCTATGTCCTTACGTAGGTATGGTCTCCAGAACTGTACACTGTACTCCAGGTGGGGCCTCACTAGTGTCTTGTATAGCGGAATTATGACCTCCCTTTTCCTGCTGGTAATGCCCCTGCCTATACATCCCAGCATCCTATTTGCTTTACCTGCTGCCTTGTCACACTGTTTCCCTACCTTGAGGTCTTCAAAGATGATAACCCCAAGATCCCTTTCCTGCTTGGTGCATGCTATATACTCACCCCCCCAAATGATATATTGTGCCAGGGTTTTTGTGCCCCATATGCATTATCTTGCACTTCTTTGCATTGAATTTCAACTGCCAAACCCCTGACCATTCTTCAAGTTTCTGCAGGTCGCTTCTCATTCTGTCTACACCCTCTGGTGTGTCTACTCTGTTACAGAGCTTTGTGTCATCAGCGAACAGTGAAATCCGTGAAGAGGTTAAATCCATAGGGATCTCCAGAACATGAAGATATTGGAGACGCAGGAGTTTCCCAGGATCGATTTCCGTGGTCTGGAAAGAAAGAGTAGAATTTACATTTTTAAGCAGAGACTTAAAGGAAAGGTCTTCAACAACAGGATGTGCAGGAGGATTGATCTCTGCCCCCAGGGCGGAATCAGCATCAACATCATCACCCAGCCAAAGATCTGGATCGGGCTCAAAATCATCTCCTGACAGTCCAGAGGGGACTGTAGGGACAGGAAAGGAATGAAAACCAGGAGGAAGAAGAGGAGGAGGAGAAAGAATCAGAGTTGAAAACCTCTGGGAACTGTGCGGCGCCATACACATCCCCAGTGCCACAGAGGAAAATGACGCCGAGAACAGAGATGGCACCAACACAGAAAACGTTGCTGTACCTGGTGCCGACAGAGAGCGTGGCACTGCACACGGTGCCAGCAGGTAGCATGGCACCACAGATGGCACTGACATCACCCGCAGCACCGCAAAGGACCCTGGCACCACAGAAGCCTGCACCATTGGCACTGGCAACGTTGCAGAAGTCTGAAAATTGCAATTGGAAGGCAAAGGATGAAAAATGACAGGAAATAATGGCATCGGTGTGGACCCCTGCAACGCAGTCATGTGAGGGGGATAGACACCGGAGCACGGAGTCGATGGCACCAAAGAGGATGCCGCCTGACTAGGAAGTTCTAACCACCAAGCCTGCCAATCTGAAGCTGACAGGCTCGAAGCCCCTGGCGATGGACTGGCCGGTTCGGGCAGTCGGGACAACCTCCAAGCCCACTGCTTTATAAGAGCAGCCCAATGGTGAAACTGCTCATCGGAAGCCCCTGTAATAGGCGGAGAGGGGCTCAGGTGTCGAAGAGGCTGGCTACCAGAGACAGAAACTGGCGACTCTGAAAGGCGGAGACCAACTCAGCCCTAATAACCCGTCTATGCACAGAGCGTACCAGAGGCGACCTTGAGTGATGCCGTTTCTTCTTCTACTGGTGGGCCAAAAAAAGGACTCGAGGTCGAACTGTGCTGAGAATGGGACTGTTTCTTTTTATGCTTTCAGGGGACCGCCCCTCCCTCCAAGCAATGGATTGTCTGTTGTCAGATCCCCCCCCCGGAGAGGGCGGCGGACCAGACCCGGCCCAGCTGACTGAATAGCTTTCATCTGAAGTCTCCCTACCGTCACCTGCCCAGCTCATGGTCGACTCTGTAAATGGAGGGCTGAAGACTTCTTTCTTGTACAAGTAAGTAGTTTATCAAAATGTAATCCGTACTTTTCAAGATAAAATACAAAATAATAAAACTGAAAACTAAGCTGCTAGTTTGAACTTTGACTCCTGGTAGGTAAGCAACATCATCACTGAAGCGCACTCGACGGTGGGAAAAAAGGAACTGAGGTGGTTGGAGGGTCAAAGCCGAGATAGTCTATACATAGAAACATAGACTTTGATGGCAGATAAGGACCACTTGGCCCACCCAGTCTGCCCATTTCCCTACCTACTGAATAAGCTGCAGATTCTAATTAACCAACAGCCTACTTCCTGCAACCCCCCACTATAATTGCCTTATGTCTGTCCCATGCATGTTTGAATTCCCCCACTGTTTTAGACCCAACGACCTTCCCAGGAAGGCGGTTCCATGTATCCACCACTCTCTCCGTGAAAAAAAATTTCCTCACATTACCCCTGAGCCGTTCCCCCATCTATCTTTAAATTGTGCCCCCTTGTTCTTGCACATCTCTTTTTCTGAAAGATTCTACCCTCCTAGACTTTATTGATTCCTTTGAGGTACTTGAAAGTTTCTATCATGTCTACCTGTCCCTCCTTTCATCAAGGGTATACATATTATGCTCTCTCAGTCTCTCTTCATATGGTTTCTGTTGCAGACCCTGCACCATTTTAGTTGCCCTCCTCTGGACTGCTTCCATCCTGTCTATGTCCTTGCGTAGATGAGGTCTCCAAAACTGCACACAGTACTCCAGATGGGGTCTCACCAACTGTCTGTATAGAGGGATAACCACTTCCCTTTTTCTACTTGTGATGCCCCTTCCTATGCATCCCAGTATCTTCCTGGCTCTCCTTACTGACTTCTCACATTGCTTACCCATCTTTAGGTCATCTGATATGACTACCCCCAGGTCCCTTTCCATTTTTGTTGTTGTTAGTACCTCCCCTGCTATTGTGTACTCTTCTCCTGGGTTTTTGTTTCCCAGGTGCATTACTTTGCACTTCTTTGCATTGAATCTAAGTTGCCATATGTCTGACCATTCCTCCAACCTTGCCAAGCCCCTTCTCATCTTTTCTACCCCCTCTTGTGTATCAACTCTGTTACAGATCTTCGTGTCAACTGCAAAGAGGCATACCTTTCCCTCCAAACCCTCTGTAATGTCACCTATGAAGATGTTAAACAGAACTGGACCCAGTACTGAGCCCTGAGGTACTCCACTAGTAACCCTCCTTTCTTCGGAATGTGTTCCATTCACTATTACCTTCTGTGTCCTGTTGTGCAGCCAGTTTGCTACCCAGGCTACCACCCTGGGACCCATTCCCAGGCTGGCTAACTTGATTATTAATCTTTTGTGCGGGACTGTGTCAAATGCCTTGCTAAAGTCTAGGTAGGCCATATCCACAGCCCCTTCCTGGTCTATTACTTTGGTCACCCAGTCAAAGAAATCAATTAGATTTGTCTGACATGACCTTCCTGCTGTAAATCCATGCTGCTTTGGGTCCTGTGCCCTGCTGGCCTCTAGGTACTCAACAATTCTTTCTTTCAGAAGTGATTCCATCATTTTCCCTACCACTGAGGTCAAACTTGCAGGTCTGTAGTTTCCTGCTTCTGCCTTGCTCCCACTTTTGTGAAGGGGAATCACATCTGCCCTCCTCCAGTCCTCAGGTACCACCCCATCCTGCCATGATTTGTTGAAAAGCATGGTCAGTGGTGTCACTAGGTCCTCCCTTAGTTCTTTTAGGATTCTGGGTGAATCCTGGCAGGCCCCATTGCTTTGTCCACCTTGAGTTTTAGGAGTTCTTTCAGGACTCTTTCTTCTGTGAATGGACTGAGCCAACCCCCTACCCAGAGTGCTTCTATTGTCTGGTTTAGGTAACTCCTCTTCATCTTCTTTTGTGAATACTAAGCAAAAGTATTCATTCAGTATCTCTGCCTTTTCACTGTCTCCCTCTGCCCACCTCCTCTCTCCTTTATTAATCTTCACTTTCTCTCCCTTAACCTTCCTATGCTCCCTAATGTACCTATAAAGGGTTTTATCCCCCTTCTTAACTGAGTTGGCTATTTTTTCCTCGGTTTGGGCCTTTGCTATTCTGACTGCCTTCCCTACTTCTTTCTGCTTTAATTGATATAGTTCCCTGTGCTGTGATTCTTTATACTTTTTGAATGCAGCCCTTTTCTCCTTAACCTTCCCTGCCACCTCTTTTGAGAACCATAGTGTTTTTTTACTCAGCTTTGTTTTCTTTATTTGTTTCACACAAAGGCTTGTTGCC
This sequence comes from Neoceratodus forsteri, assembly GCA_016271365.2. NCBI lineage: Eukaryota > Metazoa > Chordata > Ceratodontiformes > Ceratodontidae > Neoceratodus > Neoceratodus forsteri. The sequence goes on along the minus strand of JADMNL010000023.1, from coordinate 96,305,502 downwards.
TCTATGATGGCAGTTTTGATTTTTCTCCATTGTTCTTCCACCCTTCCTTTTTGGCCATTTGCTAGTGCATTCTTCAGGTATTCCCACCCATTTTGCCAAAGTCAGCCCTTCTAAAGTCCAGTATCCTTGTTTTTGTATGGCTTATCTCCATGGTTGTGCTCATTGTGAAACACACTGTGTAGTGGTCGCTTTTTCCCAGATGTCTACTGACTTCTAAATTTGTGATCCTCTCTCCATTTGAGAGTACCAGGTCTAGTATTGCTCCCTCCCGAGTGGGTTCCAACACTAGCTGTCTAAGGCCTGCCCCCTGCAGGGCATCAAGAATGACCCTGCTCTTGGATGTGACTGCAGTACATGTCATCCAGTTAACATCTGGCATATTCAGGTCCCCCATCAACAGTATCTCCCCTTTTTCAACCATTTTGAGAATGTCCTCTATCATATTCTTGTCCATTTCCTCCCCTTGAGACGGGGGTCTGTATACAACCCCTGTGCGGATTGTGATGCCATTCCCTGTCTCCAAGGTGACCCAGAGTGCCTCTTGTCCTCCCCCTTTACTTTTTAGTTCTGTAGCTTTGATCCCTTCCCTTATGTATAGAGCTACCCCACCTCCTCTTTTACCTTCCCTGTCCCTTCTGTAGATTGTGTACCCTGGTATGTTGACATCCCAGTCATGGTTCTCTGTGTACCATGTTTCCGTGACTGCCACAATATCCAATTGTTCATCTTCCATCAGGGCTACTAGCTCAGGAAGCTTGTTTCCCAGACTACGGGCATTGGTACTCATTGCCCTCCATTTAATGTTGGCTTTATCCTTTTTTCCCCATCCCTGCTCTTATTGCCCTTGTCTATTTTTCCATTTACCCCTGTCCTGCCATGTGTTGAGCTCTGTACCTCAGTGTTTACCTTCCTACCTGCCAGCACCTCCCCCCTTGGCTAGTTTAAAAGCTTGCCAAGGAAGCATTTAAACCTGTCACCTAGGAGCTTGGGTCCCTTCATGGACATATGTAGACCATCATGCCAGTATAGACCTTTATCTCTCCAGGTGGACCCCCAGTCCCCACTGAAGCCAAAGCCCTGTGCTCTGCACCAGTTTTGCAACCATTCATTAAACTGCATAGTGCGCAGTACCCTAGCCTCACCTCTGCCATGGACTGGCAGCACCTCTGAGAAGGTTACTGTGCTTGCTACCCGTCTGAGGCCCCTACCCAACTCCACAAATTCATTCTGCACTGCACTGACCCCATGCCTAGCTAGGTAATTTCTCCCAAGGTGGACAATGATATCTAGTTCCCCCTCTCCTGTGATGCTGCTTTTGCAGTCTTGAGGATTTGCTTCCTGTCCCTCCAAGCCATGGCACCAGGCAGGCACCTTACTTCCTTCTCCTCTCCCTTCTCCAGTTTTACCCCCCTAGCAATTGATTAGGCATGTGGCTCGTGGTGCCGCTTCCTCGCGGCTCCATCTCGGCGCTGGCCCTCCTGAAAAAGTTTGCTCCGACTGGGTCCCAGCTCCTCCGGCGTACTCTATCAGTGTGAATGAGTGGTGGAGACTTTATTTCTAGGAAGATCTGCCTCCCTCCCCCTTCTCATAATGCCCAAACCACAGTTACCTGTGGCCCATAAATCATTCACCTGCACAGCTGTGTCTGACTGGAACTCCTTTCCTCCCTCCATTCTGTCATGCTCCACCTTCCCTGAATTCCAATCCAACTTGCTTTCTTCTTTTCTCTCTGTCTCTACACCTTGCTCCTGGTACCGGTGATATTAAACCCCAACCCCAGCAGCTCTGTCTGTTTCTTGTCCTTGCTCTTCCCTTAACCCTGGCTTCTTACCTTGCTCTTTGTGCCTCACCTTTAAAAATTACTTGTATTGGTTAGCCCTCTTGTATCTAATAACATTAGCTAACAATTATATATTGTAGTGCACTCTCTTGAATGTGTCATGTATTTGTCGCACTACTATGTAACCTACCTGCTTGTCATTTCCTAAACCTGTGGTTGTATCTGTCTGTAGCATAATCCTGTGGACCACTGAAAGCTGTATGTAACCCCCCTATCAATGGGGGTTCCCGAAAAGTCTTCCTTGAGCTTGCCTAAATGCTCACTGCCAGGCTGGTGACCTGTGTTTTAGCAGTTTAAATGTGATTTCCAGAGAGTGCCTGTATAGCCTCTGTGTACTGTCTCTTTAAGAGCTGCCTGGATTGCAGTTATAAGTAATCTGAGAGGGAGCACTGTTAAAAGATGTAACTATTTGCTGAAAATCATTTAGCGTGATAGTGATAATGTAGTTTGTCCAACTTGCCTTCTTTGCAGCAAGGACTGTTTTGTTTATCTCCACTATCTTGGTCCTTGGCAGTCGAACTGGATCAATCTGTACTGGTGGGACCTAAAATGGAGCCAGACTACAGGAGCTGTCTGGAGTCTAAATCTGTAGGAATTGTAGTTTTGGGCTTTTGGTGCCTTTTTGTACCTGAGGGAGGGAGCCTTTGCTGTGACTGACAGACAGATCAGCCAACCAAACCTTTTGGATCCTGGGGAAAGTCCCAGGTTTGCTGGTAGTTGAGTCAGATCTAAGTTGGGAGCTGAAGAAGCAACAGCTCAAGACAGTCTCTGTGGAAAGGCCTGAGTTTTGGCCTGCATGCCTGCCGGCTACCCCTGAGAAGGAAAAGAGAATCAGTTCGGACTGAATCCAAGTTTGTGAGAACGAAGTAAGCCACTGATTTTTTTAACGGGCTCATACCTGAAGAAGACCGAAGATTTTGCTGAATGCGATCGACCTGTCAGGATTTCTAGCTACTTTTGAATCCTCAGTTTGTGCAGAGACTCTGCAATCGTGCCCGGAGAGCTTTTCGCCTGGTACAGTTGAATTTCCTTATATGTAAATGAGCTGTGTATTGAAAGTGGGTCGTGATTTGGTTCCCCACTGTGTGAACTGTGTTCTGCTTGCTGAAAGTTGTATCAAGCCCAGAATTGACTGTATCCGAATTTGTCTCCATTTGGCCAGGGCCTTGCCACACTGGCCCAGCCAGACTACCCGCTGCACAGAGAAAGCCATCGACAAGAGACTGCCTGGGGATCAGCCCCCTGCTCCACGCTTGAACAGGAATGACATCTCGGCAATTTGAGTGGGCCCTGCTTCTCCAGGCACTCCAGATTAACCACCTGCTGTCACGATTTTTGTCTAGCCTGTGTCCAGTCTTGGGTTTTGTGAGTAATCATCAGGGTATATCCCTGCAACAACAGCCTAATCTAAAAGTGTGTCATCTGATTGTCTTGTTGTTTTTCTTTTCACGAACTGAGCGCTCTGGCTCTGGATTACAAATAGTGTGTGTTGTGCATGTTGTTTTTTTCCATCACAGAGCCCCAACCAGCTGCAACGTTCCTGGCTAGCCCACCATTCTCCATCTGGGTACCCAGAATGTGTGACCGTTTATGGATCCTGAAGTGCATGCATAACTGTTTGATTGATACAGCCTTTAAGCAAATTAACCTGATTATGCCCCTCCCTTGTTCAAGTCCATTAAATAAATCAGCTCTAACTCTTTTTTGCAGTTACCCGGACTGTGGTTCCAGTCTGTGCAAGAGTACTGTACTGCTGTTATTTGCTGTGTATAACCTTGTTTTACAAGGGGTTCCCAGGGCCGAGCCAGAGGAAAGCCCTGGTGGTAAGTGCAAACAGTGTGGGTACTTGTGTAGTGTATCAGGGGTATTGTGAAAGTGACTAGTGTGTATTGTTCCGGCCACTAGTAAAGAAAGAGCGGGTTACAGTGTCCCGGAGGGCTGTGTCCAGGTTAGCTTGACCACTACCAACCCTGACCTCCGGGTGGAGGCACCCATTTCAGTACTCAGGCCCCTTAACCTACTACTAGCCAAGCAGGCAGGGGTAGTACCCCTTGGGATAGCGCCTCCTGGGGGTTACATGTATATCAATTTTTCCATTGTAACTGTCATTGCTATATTAAAGCACTGTACTGCATACATACTGCACTTCCGGGTCGCACCTGAAAAAGGGACTGCAATTGTCTCAGTGAACTTACCCGGTTACCAAAACTTAAATAAATAAACAAATAAGAGGAGGAAAGTCTGTGCACAGCAGTACTGTCTAGTGTTGGAAGCTGTGAGCAATACTGGCATCTAGTGGTGGCCCACGGAATAACATGCACGAAAGTCAAACACGTTCTCTAACCTCTCAGCCAAGGGGAATTTCCCTATAGTCAGATGGTTGGAGCTAGTTGCTGCCAGCTCCCTTTGGGACACAGGGCTCTCAGGTTTGACTCCCAGCAAGGGCTGGGATGGCATCTGCCCAACTAGAGAGGACAGACATAACAGTTCCATCCAGCAAAGGTCAGTGACTCAGTAGGTAGCACAGTCACCTCTGGGGCTAGAAGATCATGGTGCAGTTCCACACCAGGTACTTGAGGCAATACCCATAACTGACAATTCAGTGGAGTATGAAGGCGATACTGCACTGTTGAGGTGCCCTCCTTCAGATAAGACATTAAACCGAGGTTCCTTATGCCCGTCTCTGGTCACTGTCCAGGTGGAGGTAAAAGATCCCATTGCACTTATCGGAGAAGAATACGGAGCTTCTGCACTGTCATGGCCAACATTCATCCCCTTAGTAAAACAGATCCATGTAACCCCCCCACCACCACCACCACCACACCCTATGTACTTGGAAACCAGCTATCACAGCTTAGGCCCAGATATTCAAAGGGGTTGCTCATGGCGCAACCCCCCCAATGTGCCCCGGCGTGATATTCAAAGGGGCAGGTTGTACGGTGCAACTCCCGAAGCACCGGGGCTCATTGGTAACCATGCAGTGCAGATGCGGGGGGGGGTGCCCATGCATATGCGGCACATCCCAATATTCATCCTGGGATGTGCGGCACATATGCTGGTGCAACCTCTACATGTGCCACACACTGGTGCTCAAAGTTGAGCCAAAAATAAGAGGCTCAAATGCTGGCCATCCACAGGCAGGTGGCTGTATTGCAAGGCGCAACACAACTGCTGCCAGCCGTAGGTGACCACCCACCCAGCAGGAACACCGTCCACAAGCACCCGGAACCTCCCTGGTAGACTAGTGGACCCCCCCTCCTTGTTTGCCCCATCATTTACTGATTGTTTACCACTAAACCACCAGGTTAAACTTTCTTATTACAACGGCCCGTGATCAGGCATACGGGGAGGGTACCATTAGACCACCAGGGTTATTATTTCTTTTTACAACGGCTCATGATCAAGCATATGGGAAGGGAACCACTAGACCACCAGGTAATATTTAATATTACAGAAGCCTGCGATCGGGCATACGGGAGGGGAGGGGTTTACAATAGTCCACCAGGGACCCAACCCCCGATGACAGCAGCTAGACAGAGTGTCAGGCACATTTCACCGGGGTGCTCTGTGCACGCATGCAAATGGGGCCATAATGACATGCAAATGGCCCCATTTGCACCTTGCATATATTATGGCCTTATTTGCATGCCCCCTGTTGAATATCACAGGTGACGCGCCTAGCATAACTGCTCTTACGCTGGCGCATCCCCATGCCCCCTCTCTGTGCCTTGCGCTGGCGCAGTGACACTACACCATGTGCAGTATGTGCGCCGACCTTGCCATATTCAATGGTGCTGCCATGGTGCATCACCATTGAATATCACCTAGTTCTGGCCCCGGAACAGCCCAGTTGCGCTGCGCCCAGGCTTGCGCCACTGCCCCGCGCAGTCTGAATATCTGGGCCTTAGTGTAGTGTGCCTTCTGTTCACAAATTACAAATAAATTAAAGGTGTGCACATGCAAGAATATAAAGCAGCCCACTGATATCTGAGGAATTGGGAACTGCTTGTGGTATATTCCCATGTTCAACTGCTGAAGAATAACAAATTTCAAATTATAATAGGGCATGAAATAGTAAAAGAAATTAAGGTAGTAAGGGGAACTTTTCTTTTGTATGCAGTACAAAAATACTCGGGCCCAATATTTACAAGGCATGCAGGGTAAAACTCCAGCTAGTTTCTCACTGTAGGAGCAAGCAGGACCGATCTCCTCCCAAGAGACTTAGGTAGACATGGCCAAGACTCTTCAGTTTTATTTCCACTCTGGATCACTCTAACTGGTTACTAACAAATGTGACAAATGCCAGCTTTTGTACTGAAACAGCCCTATTGTGTCCGTGTTTTCAGGGATCTAATGGTGCGTAACACATATAGTTTGTTGCATGTTCACCATATCTCATAGACACAACGTTGGCCCTACTCGTAATAAACCAATTGTTGTCAACCCTTTTTCCCATATTGGTGTGGGTAATAACCTGACTCATTACTGCAGATTTGCAAGCACTGCAGCAGTTACTGGAGAACCCAGTGGGTCCGGGGGGAGGCTAGGCTCATGTCTTTTTGCCAGTATTGCGGTTACATGCAAGAAAGTCTCCGAGGTTGTGTGCTCTGCTATGCTTCCTGTAAGCAGTCATAGAGGATGTTTCCAAAGACACTAGACAAGATAGAATCACCATGCAGAATGAAAAATGTACTTAATCTAGTAACATTGTTTCTTCCAAGGTATCCTTCAGTATGCTTGACTAATGCAATATGCCAGCTGGGTTCAGCTGCCCCAGAGGTGGAGTCAATGCTAATGATGTGTGGCATCAGCCAATCAGAAAGCAGAAGAGGAAGTGTTGCCTGTAGCTTGAGGAAGAGGTCAGTCAGATTCATTTTGAACCTAAAGGGGCAAAAGGCCCCAACACTGTATCCTATGCAAAACCTAAAAATTATGGAAAAAGACAAGCATACAATTTATAGAATATTTGTAACTGTAAAAACTCTGCAACTAAATGCAAACAGTTCAAATTTGGCCCAAAGTATGGACTACAGAACTACTCTCAGTCAGGTTATTTAGGGGAGGCTGGGTTGGAGGTCAAGCATACTGAAGGATACCTTGGAAGAAACAATATTACTATGGTAATTTTTTCTTCTCACCCCAGGAATCCTTCAGTATGCTTGACTAATGCAGATTACAAAGCAGTGCAGTTGAGAAGAGGGTATAGAACCTACTTTGGAAAGAGGTTTTGCTGGACTGCTGTGCCAAATTTGACATCTGAGCTGGACTGTACATCCACGCAGTAGTGCTTTGTGAAGGTGTGTACAGTCTTCCAGGTAGCTGCTTTGCAGATGTCCATCAAATGGATGTCCCTTTGCGGGTGGCACTAAAGCTGCAATACCCCTAGTAGAACGAGCCCTAAGACCTTGAGATGGCTGCTTACCAGTCTTAGTGTAGCAAAATTAAATGCAAGAGACTATCCAATGAGAGATAATCCTCTTAGAGGCTGGCCTGCCCTTGCCTACCTTGCTATAGGTGAGGAAGAGTTGGGTAAGGGAGGTCCTGAGCTGCTTAGCGCGCTCCAGGTGGCAAGTAGGTCAGTGCCCTTTTAACATCCAAACTGTGTAGCTTTCGCTCACCAGGAGTGAATTTGTCTGTGAAGAAGACAGGAAGTGTTATGGACTGGTTCAGGTGGAATTTTGACACTAGCTTGGGAAGGAATTTCCTATCTGTTCTGAGAACTACCTTATCTCTGTGGGAGATAATGTTATTTATTTTTATTTTTTATTTGTTTTATTACAACTAGGATTACAAAGGTTCCACGTCAGAATGTAATTAGATTCAGTGCAGAGTGCCTGCAGCTCTGAAATCCTTCTAGCTGAAGTGACTGCTACTAAAAAGACAGTTTTCCAGGTGACATATTTTAACTCTACTGTAGCCATAAACTCAAAAGGGGGCTCCATGAGATTGGCTATGCAGAGGTTCAAGCCCCAGAGAAGGACAGGTCCCCTGAGTGGGGGTTGAGGTGTAACAGGCCTTTGAAGAATTTCTTTTTTAAACTTTTTATTTAATCTTTTTTTTCCACATGTTAATACATTTACACAAGGATCAACATCTAACATAAATAACAGTTACACACACTTAACTACATGCCCCGGGCAGAGTCACTCATTCTGTTAATGGATTACTCATTTGTCAGTGCCGAATATTGTCTTGCTGGCATTGGCGTTGATAGTGCAGGAGTTAGAGAAATGCATAATAGGAATAGCAGTGAAGTACTGAACTGACATCAACCACACGCCCACCCTGCAGAGACTGACAGGCACTGGGGTGTGTCCTTGGGTCATCGGCCATAACGCTCACACCATTTCACCTCACCCTACCCTGCAGACACTGACATGTGTCACGGTGTGCCTTGGGGTCTTTGAGCCTTACACTCACCCCATGCCATAAGGAAATACGCTGAGATGGGTGCACTATAGGAGAATAGGGTGAACTTTGGGACCAAAGAGTCCAAGGCACACCTCGATGCCTGTCAGTGAGTGCAGGCTGGGGGTACAATGGCATGAGCATTACAGCCAAAAATCCCAAGTCACACCCCTGACGTCTGTCAGTCTCTACAGGGTGGAGCATTACAGCTGGAAATTCTAACGCCCCAGGCATTTGTTGGTTATTTTCACTCCAAATTTTCAACATAGACTTTTTGTGACCCACCTCATGAACATTGGCACTATCAGTTCATTAGCCGAAAGGTGATTTTGCACAGTGACTGTGCCATTTGGCGACACAGGTGCAAAAACACATTTGGGCCAGGATGTGAAAAATTACAGCTGCACTGTTCATGAGGAGCAGGGACTCTGGTTTTCCATTTTTACTGGTAACACCGGTAACAATCACGGAACCCTGCTTGGTTTGAGGATTTTGAATTCTTGTACCGGTGCCTCATGGAAATTGCATGTCACTGCACAGAATCTCTAAGATTTCAGCATTTTTTTTATTTTTTTTTTATTTTCTCTTTCTATGTCCCCTTCTCACAGGATCAGTCTCCACTTTTTAGGCTGGGTATCCCTTAGCTTCACTCTCAGGTAATCCTCAGCAGCTCCTGTGGTCCTGCCCCTATCCTGCCTGGGTTGTACACCCGCCAGGTGAAAAGGGAGGGGACCCCAGGTCCCATCCACACTCCCTTAGTGTGTGTCGGGCAGCTCAGTGGGTCCCTCATGGAGCCTGGTTATGAAGCCTGGGGCACCTGAGTCCCTTCTGCCAGTGGCCAATGTGGGGTGATTGTTCCTGGTTTTCTGTTCTCTGTCCCTGAGGGCAACTAGAGGAGATCCAAGGAGGTTGGTCACATAGAGACATGCCACTGCTCCAGATCCTGGCTAGGGTCCTCCCTTCCTGATCACTCTGCAGCACCATTGCATCACCACCCATGGTCACACAGGTGGTGGTAAAGCAGCAGGACCTGCAGCCCACCCTCCCCGGAGGAGGAGAGCAGTCCCCATGTGCTCGATCCTACACCTCTGGCCAGACTACCAGCAACCCAAGTTTGCTTCTGGCCCTGGGTCACTGGCACTGCAAGCAATAGTGCTACCGCAGCACCAGCAGGCCAGCCCAGATTTGAGCATCTTAAAACGAATGCTGCTGTGCTTTGCATTCTTTCTGCTTTGCTGCATATAGAGTCAGTAAGGAAATCACCCACACTGCTTTGTTGTAATCAGCCATTCAGTTTAACCACCCATGCCTAGTGGTTAGAGTAACAAGCAGTGAATGAACTGGGTACATCCAGGAGACTTGGGTTTGATTCCCACAACCTCCACTTGCATACTGTGTGACTCCAAGCAAGTCACTTAACCTCTCTAGTGCTTCTAGGTCACTCCTGAAAACAGACAGTCCTGCCTAGTGGGCCTTACCTGCTTTACAAAGAATATTAAAAAAATACCAATATATGTTTACTACATCATAGAATAGTAGTCAGGGTACCATGTAATTTACTTGAGTTTTACTTGGGCTGAAATTATTTTGTAAAGGTAAAGATAAATGTTCAGATACATTTTATGTGTTTCATAAGCTTGTTTTTAGATTTTAGTCAGTTGTTTATTGTGTTCTTTGCATATAAGTATCTAAGTTGTAGATTGCTAAATGCAGGATCGCTGTTACCAACTAGCTTATTCAAGTTAATAACCAGTAGGACCATCCACAATCCTCAGTTGTTTGAATGAAAACTAGTCTGAATGAAAGTATGTTCACAAAGAAGAAACTGCCTTACTACTTATGAAAATACTTCACAGTTAGCACATCATTTAGGCGAATTGGATCATTTGCAGCTTTTCTCCCACCTACTGTTTCAGTCTCTGTGACAACAAAGGTTTTCTGATAGACTGCTTCAACAAAAAGCAAATGTTAAGTATTTAAGTGTACTTATGTTTGGCCAGTGGATTTTGGAAAGCACAGTCAATGACATACAGAAGGTAAGACCCAGGGCTATATGATGCTGGTGGCAGAGTGGTGCTCAATTCACATCTGAACAAAGACATGAAAACTGAGAGACACCCTTTTCATGGACACTAATGGAAAAAGCATCCACATGTCTGGTAGATGCATAAATCTATTTGAACATCCTCCACTAATCACTTGTGGATTTTTTAGGTGAAGACACTTTATTTCAAATAAGCAAATTCAAGCAGTTTTTTAACCCCTGGCAATTCACTCCTTCAGGCCTGCCAAGGCCCCCTACCATCACTGCTGAGTGCCGACCACCATCCACTGCCCCTTACTGCTGTGCTACCAGGTAACCCAAAGTAACCCTTCATTGAGTGGGCTCCTACCCCTGTGGGAGGCTACCAGGGGAGGAGAATTGCCCTAAAGAGCTTCCAGTGTATCCTAGGCATGGCAAGGGTCAGAACGGACACATGTCTGGGGATTCTGGCTTATGGAGGGACCAATAGCTGTCCTTTGGTTGGGTCAGTGGGTATTTTCCCATTTTCTTGGGAGCGTGATAGGCCACACGATGTCAAGGCACAAGCCGACATCCGTCACGCTCCCTCCTACAGTGAGGGCTGACATGTTGTCATGCCTCTGGCCTCCACCAGGGACCAGCAAATACTGAGCCATGAACCCACCCTCCCTCCCAGGAGAAGGTGAGTGGTCGTTGGACTCTCAAGCCTTCACCCACCCACTGGCCCTCCAACACTCAAGTCTGTTCCCTAACCCTGGTCAGCAGTGTCACAGGCAGAAATCCAATTCAGGCAGTTAAATTATAGATAGGAAAAAACAAAGGTAGTCCACCTTAGCGGTGATGGTTCAGATTAATTCACATCTGAGTTCTAATAAGCAAAGAGACCAAGTCATTTGTAACTTGTGCATGTGGGGTGTGGGTGCTGAAGAAAGGGGATCATAGTGCTGTCACTACTGTCATCACCCCAGAGGGATGTGGACTGCATTGTTGCTACTGCCATCACAATCGAAGGGTGGGGCGTAGTGCTTCTGCCATCACCACTGGTGGATGGGGAATGTAGTACTGCTGCTGTCCCACCTGAGGGATGGGGGCCATAGTGCTGATGCTGCCATCACACCTGAGGAATGGTGAATGTAGTACTGCTGCCATCACACCTGAGGGATGGGGGCCACAGTGCTGCTGCCTCTGTCACACCTGAGGGAGGGAGGTTGTAGTGCTTTTGCTGCTGCCATCACACCAGGGGGATGGGGGTCATAGTGCTGTTGGTGCTGCCATCGTACCTGAGGGATGGGGCCATAGTGCTGCTTCCATTACACTTTAGGGATGGGGGCTGTAGTGTTGCTGCTGTCATCACATCTTGTACCTAAAATAACTTTAAATTGGTACAAGGATGGAAGGATGTGTAATAGTGGAAATCAAAATTGCTAAAATGCATGTTAGCAGAGTTAAAAATTGTTAAATAAAGTACACAAAACCAAACACCGGTAAAAGCAGATTTTGGCTTAGCAGACACCGGTGACAATACCATTTTTTACAATGTGCAAAACGGAATATGCCCTTTCACAATCCCAGTAAACCAGTGTCCCTGATGAGGAGGTATAAAAAAATGGTAATGTTCAAAATCTGATAAAAAATATGGAAAAGTGCTGAGGTCTCGAGCGTGTGTAGAAACTGGGCAACAGACACCAGTAACGCAATTATTTGGGGGATTTTTCTAACCAAATTTTCAACATGGGCATTCTGGGACCTCTGCTGATGAATATGACAGCTATACTGTTCATAAAGAGGTGTGAAGAAATGGCAATGTTGAAAATCTAGAGTGAAAATATTTAAAAAATCTCAAAGTTATGAGCGTGCGTGGAAACTGCATAACGCATGCACATAACACAGTAAATTTTTGGCCTTTTGTCACCAGATTTTCAACACAAGCATTTTGAGACCTCCGCTGATGAACAGTGTCACTGAGATTTGCGTAATCTGTCCCGAACATTGATTTCCCACAGCAACCACGCCATTGTGTGCCAAATGTGCGAAAACACATTTTGGGCAGGATATGAAACAAGCATTTGTCAATGCCAAATGTTGATTGTGTTGGTCTGTTGAGCTTGCGCAGTAGACCTCTGTCACTGGCTCAGTCTGTTTGTCCCGGTGCTGCAGGCTGCTCTTTTGTACTGGGCTGCTGCATGCATTGGCACCTTGTTCTGCCGAGGAAGAAATATGCAGGTGTCCCAACAGAGCTCCATTGAGGTTGCTCGCTCTACCTGTCTCATTCACTCATTCTGGATCTCCTGACGCTGCAGGCTGTCCTTTTGTACTGGGCTCCTGCCTCGGTTGGCGCCTTTTTCTGCCCACAAAGAAATCTTCAGCAGTCCCGACAAAGCTCTGTTGAGCTCTCTCACTCCCCTTCTCTCAATCGCTCATTCTGTTCTGCCAGCGCTGCAGGCTGCCCTTTTCTACTGGGCTCCTGCCTGCGTTGCTGCCTTCTTATGCCCATAAAGAAATTTGCAGCAGTTACAATACAGCTCTGTTGAGCTCACTCACTTGCTCATTCTGGTTTTCCTGCCACTGCAGGCTGCCCTTTTGTACTGGGCCCCTGCATGCACTGCTGCCTTTTTCTGCCCACAAACTAATCTGTAGCAGTCCCAACAAAGCCCTGTTGAGCTCACTGACTCCCCCTCCCTCACTCGCTCATTCTGTGTCTCCTGGCGCTGCAGGCTGCCCTTTTGTACTGGGCTCCTGCCTGCATTGGTGGCTTTTTCTGGCCAGAAAGAAATCTGAAGCAGTCCCGACACAGCTCCACTGAGCTCACTCACTGCCCGTCTGTCACTCTTGCATTCCGTTTCTGCCGGCGCTGCAAGCTGGCCTTTTGTACTGGGCTCTTGTCTGCGTTGCCGCATTTTCTGCCCACAAAGAAATCTGCAGCAGTCACACTAGAGCTCCGTTATTTAAGCTCACTACCGCTCTGTCACTCGCTCGTTCTGTTTGTCTTGGCGCTGCAGACTGCGCTTTTGTATGGGGCTCCTGGCTGCGTTGGCACCTTTGTCTGTCCACAAAGAAATCCACAGCAGTCCTGACAGAGCTCCGTTTAGGTCGCTCAGTCTCCCTCTCTCATCGCTCATTCTGTTTGTACTGGCGCTGCAAGCTGCCCTTTTGTACGGGGTTCCTGCCTGTATAGGCCCCTTTTTCTGGCCACAAAGTAATCCCAGCAGTCCTGACAGAGCTCCACTGAGCTCACTAAGTCCCCTTGTCTCACTTGCTCATACTGTTTGTCCCACCGCTGCAGGCTGCCCTTTTGTACTGGGCCCCTGCCTGTACTGATGCCTTTTTCTGCCCACAAAGAAATCTTCAGCAGTCCTGACAGTGCTTCCGTGAGTTCGCTCACTCCCCCTCCTCACTCGCTGTCTCTTTCTGTTTCTCCCAGTGCTACAGGCTGCCCTTTTGTACTCGGCTCTTGTGTTCAGGCCTTTGTCTGCCCACAAACAAATCCGCAGCAGTCCCGACAGAGCTCAGTTGAGCTTGGTCACTCCCCCCTCTCACTCGGTCGATCTTAATCTGTCCCAAATACTGATTTCCCAGAGTGACCGTGCTATTGTCCGCAGGAGAGCAAAAACATATTTTAGCCAGTATGTGAAAAATAACAGCTGTAGTGTTCATAAGGAGTTGTGAAAAAATGCCACTGTTGAAAATGTGGCATGACAGTATTACAATTTTGAAGTTACAAGGGTGCATGAAACAGTTCAACGCACGCTTGTAACACAGTCATGTTATGGAGTTTCGTCACCAAATTTTCAACATAGTGATTTTAGGACCTCTGCTCAGGAACAGTGCCACTGTCATTTTCTTAATCTGTCCCGAACACTGATTTCACACAGTGACCACGTTATTCTGCGCCGGAACTGTGAAAACACATTTAAGTCAGGATGTGAAAAATGACAGCTGTACTGCTTATAAGGAGGTGTGAAAAAATGGCACTGTTGAAAATGTGATGTGACAATATTACAAATCTGCGAAGTTACAAGGGTGCATGGAAAGTGCACAACGCACACTTGTAACACAGTCAATTGATGGGCTATCATCACCAAATTTTCAACATAGGCATCTTAGGACCTCTGCTCATGAACAGTACCATTGTCATTTTCTTAATCTGTCCCGAACAGTGATTTTCCGCAGTGACCTCTCTATTCTGTGCCAGAAGTGCGAAAACACATTTTGGCCAGGATGGGAAAAATGACAGCTGTACTGTTCATAAGTAGGTCTGGGAAAATGGCAATGTTGAAAATCTGGAGTGAAAATATTAGAAATGCGCGAAGTTACGAGCATGCATGCCAACTGCGCAACACACTCTCGTAACACAGTCATTTTATGAAATATCGTTACCAAATTTTCAACATAGGCATTTTAGGACCTCTACTCATGAACAGTATCACTGTCATTTTCTTAATCTGTTCTGAACACTGATTTCCCACAGCGACCACGCTATTCTCCGCCGGAAGTGCAAAAACACATTTCAGCCAGGATGTGAACAGTGACAGCTGTACTGCTCACAAGGAGGTGTGACAAAATGCCAATGTTGAAAATCTGGTGTGAAAATATTGTACATTCGCGAGGTTACAAGCGTACGTAGCAACTGCGCAACACACGCTCGTAAAACAGTCATTTTTTTGATTTTCGCACCAAATTTGCAACATAGGCTTTTTGAGAGCCTACCTCATGAACACTGGCACTGTCATTTTGTTAATCACCCCCAAAGGGTGTTTCCACGCAGTGACCACAAAACCACATTTTGGAGCCGATTATAGCCATGACAGTTCAAGAATTCATGAGGAGGGTTCCCAAAAACCCCATGTCGAAAATTTGGTGCAAGAAATTCCCAAAAATGCCCGAGATATGCACTAAAGTTGAAAAAACCCTATTTATTACATTATACAGCTTACCAGCATTTCCTCAGTTCACGGTCGGCTTTGAAGAGTGCAGACGTGTTCCTGGTCCAGCGAAGATCATCGCACCAAGCTCCGGAGGTAAGTATGGTGTATGGGGTGTGGGGAAGCAGGATGTGCAGTGGGTGGGTGCGGGTTTTGGGGGGGGCAGGGATACTACAAGGGACCATTTCCTTTTTTCAGGTACAAAACCCAAAAAAGATTTTGCGGGACCGTTTTTCATTTACAGGGGCATGTGGCATGCTGAGGTGGGCTCCCAGTATGCCACTGGAGTCTTGTTTTGGGGGCCAGCTGTAGCCGACGGGGGATTGGGCACCACTGTTGCCAAATAATAAAAGGAGCATGTGGCACGCTGGGGGTGGGCTCCCAGTGTGCCACCAGAGTTGTTTTGGACGGGGGCAGCTGTAGCCGATGGGGGGATTGGGCACCCCATTGGCAAACAACAAAAGGGGGAGTGGGGAATTCATTTCTGTTGACGGGGATTGGGCACCCCATTGGCAAACAACAAAAGGGGGAGTGGGGAATTCATTTCTGTCGACAGGGATTGGGCACCCCTGCTGGCAAGCAACAAACTGGGGTTGAGATTATGCCGACGGGAGTGGGCCCTGTCGGCAAATAAACATGGGAGGGGTATATATTATTTGTGAATACGGTGGCAAGCCGCCATGTTCACAAACAATATCACAGATCTTACATCCCACCCTGCAATGACGGGTCGCTCCCTCATTACAGCGGATGGCTGATGCTGCAATGACGAGGCGGCCCCTGATTGCAGCGGCTGATTTTTTAGAAAGTTGTGGCATGCTGGCTGAACTAGTGTCAGCAGCAGCGTGCCATGACATTGGGGGATGGGGGACAAGTCTTTGCAGGCTGTGGGGGCATTGGGCACAACAGTACCACGCCTCCACAACCTGCTTGTGGAGAAGACTGACGCAACATGTTTCTTGCACATGCGCACAAGCAACATAAAAATGACAACTGTACTGTTCATAAGGGGGTGTAAAAAAATGGCAATGTTGAAAATCTGGAGTAAAAATATTAAAAATTCTCGAAATTACGAGCATGCATGGAAACTGCGCAACGCATGCTCATAACACAGTCATTTTTGGAAATGTTTTCACCAGATTTGCAGCATAAGCTTTCTGGGAGCCCACCTCATGAACAGTGACACTGTTGTTTCATTAATCGGTCCTGAAAAGTGATTTCGCACAGTGACCGCGAAATCACCTTTCTGGACTGAACAACAAAATGACAGTGACTGAATTCATGAGGTGGGGTCCCAAGAACCCCATGTTGAAAACTTGGAGCCAAAAGTTGCAAAAATGGCTGAGATAGCCACCTAAGTTGAAAATCCCCCATTTATGCCATTATGTTTACTGGCATTTCTTCAGTTCACGGTCAGCTTTGAAGAGTGCAGAT
This sequence comes from Neoceratodus forsteri, assembly GCA_016271365.2. Lineage (NCBI taxonomy): Eukaryota > Metazoa > Chordata > Ceratodontiformes > Ceratodontidae > Neoceratodus > Neoceratodus forsteri. Next base: position 96,288,875 of record JADMNL010000023.1, on the reverse strand, counting down.
GTGTTCTCGCTCCACCGAAGATCATCGCACCAGGCTCTGGAGGTAAGTATGGGGTGAGGATGGGTGCGGGGAGGTGGGATGTGCAGAGGGTGGGTGTGGGTTGGGGGAGAGGGCAAAAGAGACAATAAGTGACCGTTTTCTCTTTTACGGGTTAACAAAATAAAAACAACAGCGCAGACTTTTTTTTTAATTCACAGGTATATGAAACAATGTTGGGCACACTGGGGTGGGCTCCCAGTGTGCCGCGTGACTTTGGGGGCATGATGTTTGCCACACTGGGATGGGTTCCCAGTGTGGCTCACAATGGAGGTGGGGGGGCAGGAAAATGCCGACGAGGTCAGCTTCTGAATACAGGGAGGCACACTGGGGTGGGCTCCCAGTGTGCCACACAATCTTGGGGGTTTACATATGCCAGCAGGGGGATTGGCACCCCCGAAGTCGGCTTGCTACTGATTGCAAGAGGTGGACAGCGGATCCACCACCATGTTTATTATTATGTTACACCAGGCAAGGCGCTTAGCAGAAGCGTGTCATCTGTGCCGCTATGTGATGAGCTTGGCTCTGATTGCAGTGGTGAAATCATTTCAAGTTGGTGGCACCTATGTCACTGCTATCATGCTCGCTAATAGGTGAATGAGGGACGCACCTTCTAAAGCGTGCCCTGCATTCGCCAAAACTGACACACCTCTGCATTTCTCCTACTGCCACAATATGTTGCTCACGCATGTGCAAGACAACATAAAAAGAAGGATAATGTTTTGATAGGGTACCTTAAATTAAAATATAATCCATGAACTTTCCTTAGCAATTTATTCTTCCTCCGCTATATCCTGAGGTTCTTCTATGCTGGATAAAACCATGCTATGATTGCCAATGGAATGCCTTACTTATCCACTCAGGTAAGTATTAGCTATGTAGTTTTTTAGGAGACCCCTTCTTCTATTTTTCAGGGGTTTCCCTGCTAGGCCAAATGCTACAGTGTAATGAACTCTCCTCTGTCTCTCATTCCCCTGACGTTTCTAGGGTACAAAATCTGCCCTATATAGAGTTATATACAGGTCCCATCTTTGCCGATATAGTTCAAATTTTTGTGTGGAGTGTCTGACCAGGGCTGTTAAACAGTCCATATGATAGACCCTAATCATAAGATCCCTCCACTCCTCTATGGTAGGCATTATTGCTGAGAGCCACCTATGGGTAATAGCCTTCTTGGCAACCAGGAGGCACATGCCCATTAGCCTTCTGGAGGATGAATCCCGATTCCCTGGTGGCAACTGGGAGAATAAAAACATCTCTGCCATAAGCTGGGGCTGGTTAATGAAAAGTTCCCCAAGCGCCATTTGCAATGCATCTATAAAAGGGGCCAAGGCAGAGTAGTTCCAAAACACATGACCATCTGTTGCCGAAGAGGCTCCACATCTCCTCCAATGTGATTCTCCCCCTACTGGCTGATATTTTACTTGTATGGCAGGGGTCCTAAAATATCTTATAGTTAGTTTCAAATTAAATTGTTTCCATCTATAGGAGGCTGTGTAAGAATGCAGATACTTAAGATGTATCTCGTAGCTTTGTTCAGAAAGGGCTATTACCAGGTCTTTCTCCCATTTCTGTTTGACATAAATTAACAAGTTACCCCAAAGGGCCAACAGTGCCTTATATGTATATGAAATCATATGATTTAAGGGTGCCCTGCCCTCCAGTGCCTGTCGAATAGTCTCATATAGCCCCAGTCTAGATTCCTGTACTAGCTTTGCTCTAGGAGATTGTTTAGCAAAAGTGATTACCTGCAAGAATCTAAAATGGTCATGCGGCTGCAAACTGTACATGGCACAAAACTGTGTAACTGGGCAGGGTATTCCATCTTTTAGAATATGTGCTAGTGTAATAATCCCTTGTCTTTCCCAATGTCTGAACCCCGAATCTAACCTTGCTGGCAAGAAATGACAGTGTCTAGAAGGAGATATTAATAAAGGTTTAAGGGGTGCAAATTGCTCTGAGTTAAAGAAAGATCTCTAACTTTTTATGGTGGATAATGTATAGGGATTGGATATAATATCCACCAGAGGTGTATTAGGGTAAGCCAATAAAATCTGATATAGATTGGAGAGGTCCTCTGCTTTGATTTCTAACTCTCTCCACTTTGCAAAATATGATTTGTGAAGCTATAGGAAAATAAATCTAAGCTGAGCTGCTCTGTGATAGCTTTCAAGATCCGGGAGGGCCAGGCCACCCATTGCCTTTGGTAGTTGCAGAGTTGAGTACCTTACTCAAGGGGGTTTATAGTTCCATATGTACCATGAGATTTTTTTATTTATAGTTGTGAAAAATTGTTTTGGGGGTGTAATCGGAAGGGTCTGTGATAGATACAAGACTTTAGGAACAAGATTCATCCTTATTGCTTCCATTCTCATCTGCTCAGGGGTTCCTCAGGGCTCCATCTTGGGACCCCTACTCTTCTCGCTCTACCTTAACACCCTGCCCAGTGCATGCACTGGGAAAATTCTGCTGTATGCAGATGACGCCATCATCTTTGCCACCCACCGTAACCCTACCTCATTCCAGGACTCCCTGCAACTTTCCTATAATGATGCTGAAACCTGGTCTAAAGAGCACAGACTGGTCATAAATCTCAAAAAATCAAAAGCAATGCTCTTTGTCCATGCCCAAAACAAAGCCAGCAACTTCCCACTCCATATCCTCCCCTGCTCCAAACAGCCACTAGAGCAAGTACACTCCTACAAGTACCTTGGGGTCACCTTTGACTCGGCCCTCACCTACCACACCCACATTGATGCACTTGCCTCAGCTACCAATGTGTGGCTAGTTATCTTATACCACTACAAAAACTGTCTCCCCCTGCTACCCTCCGGCTTCCGGTGACATCCTCTATATTATCCCTGGTTGACTATGGACTACCGGTCTACGATGCTGCCGACACAACTGCCCTCAACAAAACCCGCCACATCCTAAACAAGGCGTGCAGGCTAATTACTGGGGCCCCTAGGCTCACACATTCATGCCAGCTCTATGGTATGGCAACACTGCTGAACCTAGATGAACGACTGCGATATCAAGAAACATGCCTAATAGCAAAAAAAAAAACTCTTCTAGAGCTATCCCCGGCCGGGCTGACAGCCTCCCTTCACCTAGCCCAACCCTTGGTCTGTACATGGACCTCCTGCAAGGCCACTTTTCTGGTACCAAGATCTAGGACCTCCCATGGACAGAGGTCATTCCACCATAGAGCCCCTTCCTGGTACAACTCGCTCCCTCTCCCCATCTCGAATACCCCCACGATTTCCAAATTCAAAACTGCACTCAGAAGCAAGCTATTCAACACGCATAGTTGCACCTGTCTATAATTTGAGGCGCAACCCTCTGTGCCCTGACAATGCCCACTGGGCAGCATCCTTACCGCACCTCTTTAAATCCTACCCCTTTTCTGTTTGCACTGCCATTATTCCTGTTGCTTGCCCTTTCTCTGTGCAAGTATGTACCACTTCTGATTAAACTGCTACTACTCTGTTGACTGCTCATACTGTCGTACTAATATGCGCCACTGTAACCAAACTGCCATCTCTGTATAATTGTCATCACATGTGCTTGCTATCTATGTAACCCATATCCTGGAACCTAAAATGCTTGTAGATGTATTTGTCATGTTCTTTATCACATGTGCTTGCAAACTATGTAACCTATATCCTGGAACCAAGAATGCTTGTATTTGTATTTGTCCTCTATGTGACGAGATACGTTTGGAAATGAGCCTCTGGCTCAAAGGTTATAAACCGATGTGCAAATAAATAAATAAATAAATTCTCTGTATTAGAGGGAGTGGGATTGTCCGCCATTTCTCCAACTCTCCATTCAGAGAATTCATAAGTGGTTTATAATTATGTTTATACAGCAAATCTGGATCAACTGTGAGACAGACTCCAAAATAATTTTGGTAGGTTCCATCTAAAGGGGAACCGATCGGTAATTTCTGTGGTAGGGCTATAGTTTACACAGAGCATCTCTATCTTATTTAGGTTTACCTTGTAAACAGGTAAAGTCCCAAACATTTCTAACAGATTCTACAGTGGAGAAATAAATTCCCCCTGGCTCTGTCAAATAGACCAATAGGTCATCAGCATATGAAGCAAGCTGGTGATGCCCCCCCCCCCAACTCTCAGGCCTTTGATTGCTTCCTCTTGTCTTATGCCTTGAGCTAAAGGCTCCAAGTATATTGCAAACAGCAATGGGGTAGACTTCCGGTGATGTCACGGAGCTGAAGCAAGCTTAACCCACAGAGCTCCCATCCCAGCCAACTAACAAAACCTCCAAAAACCTGGAAAATCTACTTGTTCTGCAATTAAAATGTCTAAAAATACTGGAGGAACATCTCTTGTCAGCAACAGAGGCAAAAATTAGCCAGATCATAAAAAATAAGGAGAAGGAAACCATCAGACAAAAAATGGGCCTACCAAGCAGACCATCCTCGCCAACTAACTCACAGGCAAATGAATAGGATACAGATAGAGAATGTGAGCAGTTGTCGTGCTCCAGATTTGAAACTTTACTGAAAGAAATAAAAGAACCGAGGAAAGAGAACAAACAAGAATTTCATGCAATGCAAACCCAATTATCTAACTTTGAAAACAGAATGGGAGCAGTCGAGGAACGGATCTCAGTAACGGAGGATATGACAGCCTAGCTTTCGGAGATCATTCAAACCCTACTATATCAGACTGAAACACTACAGGCTAAATGTTTAGACCTGGAGGGACGATCGCAGCATGAAAACCTTCGACAGTATGGTCTCCCAAAGAATATGGAGACAACTCCAATGGCGCCGTTCATAGAGAACTTGCTACGAGATGTGCTAGAGCTTCCACATACCCTTGATTTCCACGTGGAAAGAGCGTACAGATCACTGCAGAAAAAAAACATGGACCCTTTGGCAAGGCCACGATCCACAGTATTCAAGTTGAACTCATTCAATGCAAAAGTAGAAATATTAAGGCGAGCCTGGGGTAAAAAAGAAGTAAAATATCTTACAAATTGGCTGTTTCTAGACCATGATTACCCAAAAGAAGTGCAATCCCAGAGAATCAAATATCTCCCCATTCTAAGAGCATTATGAGAGAAGACCATTCGCTTTCATACCCCCTACCACTCTCGACTGAGAGTATTTTGGGACGATGGAGTGAAACTTTATTTAACATATGAGGAGGCACAGGAGGCACTTAAAGAGAGGGGAATATCCATAGAGGAGAACAGGAACCAAGAGACAGAGAGGAGAGGGCCTTTCAGACAACACACCATGTACAGGAAGATGGGGGAAACAAACCTACGGCACACATGGAAGCAATATGCAGAATCCAAAACGTTCTGAGCAAAAGTGCTGAACAGAACCAACCTGATACCTGAAAGAAAAAGTGAATGTAAGCAATTTAGTTTGCTGAATTAACTTAAAGGACAGTCGAGTAGCTACTGAAGTTTACCCAAGTGGCAACGCTTCCCTTCGGATAAGTATCGATCACATAATTAAGCTCAGAGTACCTCTACGAAGAGACTGAAAGATATACAAAAGGGGGGCAGCACCAAGAAGGCATATAAATGAACCTGCTGAATGAAGGAAGGAAAAACAAAAATTGGACTTGGTTCTAGTACATCAGCATAATTTCTGTGTAGTTAACTGCATGATAACTTGTATGACCAGTAGGATTTTATATGCTGAAGCAAAAAGGTAGTTAACTAGGACATTTCTTCTTTCTTACCCTTAGAAATTACTGCCTAACACAAGGATCCATGGGAGGTTCTGGTGATCCTAAATATTATTTAAGGCAGTCCTCTCTCACCCTCTCAAGTATATTATGGGCAGTTTGATTGAGTTGCAAAGAGGGTGAACACTAGGCAAAAGCTCAGTTAGTCCGCCATGTTTCAGGACATATGCTATAGATGTCTCTATACTAAGCTTAGTTTTTCTTTTAGTAGTTGGCTGGGAATGGGGTGTATTGAAGATCAGCCCGTGACCCTCACACAATAAATAGGGAGCCCACTGATATCAAGGCTGTAGAGGAGGTCCTCCGGTTACGGAGACACACGCATTCCTCCTTGTCCTCCTTAGATAGGAGAACACAGGGGCTAGGAGGGTATCTAGCCCCCAACCTTGGAAGTACACACTGTATATGTATATAAATCTTCAGACAGCCATGTTGGCTATACAGTTTTTGTTAATTGTAGCAGGACAGTTGGAACTTTTAATTACGGAATACTATCAGTGGTACAAATATAACGCACAATGAAGGAGGTTATCCTCGGGGAGACCAGAAGCACAAATTATGTATATGTACCTAATGGGAGTGATGGACTTGATGTAAAATGGCACAACCCTATGTGATATGCACTTATAATGTGCAAGGTATTACGAACCCAGTTAAAAGGAGTAAAATACTACAATATATGAGAAGGGAGCTAATATTTTACTATTACAAGAAACTCACCTCTCCCGAAGTCAGCATAAAAAATTTGAGCATCTGGGATTTTCCCAGGTGGTGACCTCTTCATAGCGAGGTGGGAGAAGGCGAGGGACTGCCATTATGATAAGGCAGGGGGTACACTTTGAACCAAAGGACCGAATTATAGACAAGGAGGGGCGTTTTGTTCTGTTAAAAGGCCTGCTAGATGGGCAGATGGTAACATTGGCCTCAATTTATATACCACCAGCATCAGACCTCTCACTCTACAGAACCTTTTTTAGTAAATTATCTGAATGGGCAGAGGGTAGGGTGATCTGTGAAGGAGACCTAAATATAAATATTAATGGGGAAGGCAAAGATCAGATGGCCCAGGGGTGAATAAATAAAACAACCAGAAGTGTTAGCTGATACAGGAAATGGGCTATGATGATATATGGCATCATATAAATGGACCCACTAGGAGGTGCACTTTTTATTCACAGACTCATGATTCCTATTCATATTTAGATTTCCTTTTAGCCCCAAAAGAGCAACTGAATACAGTGCAAAGCATATGGCAGGGGACCTTTAATCTTTCAGATCATGGTCCCATTTTCTGTAAGCTTCAAATGCAGGCTACTCGAAGGAAGACCTTTTGGCAATTAAACCTATCTCTCCTAAGAAACCCAGAGGTGCAGGAATCGACTACAGAAATGATAACCCAGGCCTTACAAGACAATGATACTCAGGACACCTCAATGGCTATGATCTGGGACACCATTAAGGCAATTGTGAGGGGGAAACTAATAAGGATTTCATCCCACCAAAAAAAACAAAGGGAATCACGTAGGCTCACCCTAGAAACCCAAATAGAGGTACTAGAAAATCTACAAAGTGAGAAACACTGTAAGGCAAGATCTTGGGAGATCACCGCCCTTAAAAAGGATTTAAATGAGATCCTTGATTATGCTATTGAGCAGAAACTCATGTTTTTAAGACACAAATTTTACGATGGGGGACCCAGGTCGGTGAAATTGTTGGCAAGCCAATTACAGGCCATGAGAGTTAAATCCTCAATACTAAAAATTAAATACCCCATTAGTGGTGACCTTAAAAATAATTTGCATGACATCTCAAGGCTTTTCGCCAATTTTATTCAAAATTATATTCTAAAAAAAGTCTCCTCCAAAGGAAAGTATAAATGAGTTTCTGTCATCCCTAGATCTTCCCGCTATAAACCAGCAACAATCCCTCAGCTTGGTAGCTCCCATATCCCTAAAGGAAATTACTGCAACATCGGCAATTAAAAACAGGCAAATGTACGGGCTCTGACGGACTCCCGGGGGAGTTCTATAAAACATTCTCTAAGATTCTTGCCCTGATATTGAGTAGGCTATTTGCCTATGTGAATACAGAAGGAGGAATAATCCCTCCATCCTGAAATGAGGCTATAGTCTCGGTTATACCAAAACAGGGTAAAGACCTCACAGATTGCTCTTCTTTCAGACCCATATCCATATTGAACACAGATTACAAAATATTTGCATCTATATGTGCATTGAGACTTAAACAACTTGCACCACCTTCAATACACACAGACCAATGTGGTTTTATTCCTGGGCGGCAAGCCCAAGATAATGTTAGATGCACGGTTTATATCATAGAACATACATGTGCCCAAAAAATCCCAGCAGTTATTTTAGGATTAGACGCAGAAAAAGTGTTCAATATGGTGTCATGGGACTTCTTGAGAGGGGTACTGATTAGGTTTGACTTTCCATGCCAGTTTGTAGATACCATCTTCAAATTGTATACAAATCCTACAGGATACATTAGGGCAAATGGTCATATATCAGAGAAATTCCCCCTATTCAGAGGAACCAGACAAGGATGCCCCCTATCCCCACTCCTATTTGCATTTTATATTGAACCTTTGGCTCAGTGCCTGCGCCAGGCTCTGGATATAAAAGGTGTTGAAATAGCAGGCCTTGAACAGAGACTGGCTCTCTTTGCTGATGATATTCTATTATACTTGTCTAATCCAGATACCCCCTTACAGGCCCTCTTTCAACATATCAGTAAATTTTCTAATATATCTGGTTTCACCCTAAATATAAATAAATCAGAGGCCTTGACTTTTGACTATAACCCTCCACCAAGCCTTAAAAAACAATACCCTATTAAATGGGATAAAACATCTATCAAATACCTGGGAATACAAATCCCAAAAAACCTGAACCAGCTTTTCAATTTAAACTACCGACCCTAGTGAGTACAATCAAACAGGACTTGAGAAGATGGGACTTGTTGCCGTCCTCCTTTTATGCAAGATCAATGCCTTACCAAGATTGCTGTATTTATTTCAATGTGTACCATGTGTAATTTCCTCAAAAGAGCTTCTTTCTTGGCAAAAAACCCTAAATGCTTACCTATGGAACCAAAGGAAGCCAAGAATAAGCCTATCTAAGTTGAACCTGCCTAAGGATTTAGGAGGAGTAGCCCTACCCTCCCTCTTAAATTACTGGATCTCTGCCCAGATGAGATTGGCTCTATTGTGGGATACTAAGGTATACCAAGCAGTTTGGAAGCTGATTGATCTATCCAGACCAGTCTCAACCCCACTTCCAGCCTGCCTCTTCTCCCCACCTCATCTTAATAGAATTAGTCAAGAAACACCGTTGGCGACTGCCACCATACTAAAGGGCTGGCAATTGGGTATGAAACACAAAACCTTCCAACAATATTCTTGGAAGTATAAGTGCTTTATAATAACTCCCCCCCCCCTTTTGATACATCAATGCACAATAAATGGTATAGAATTAAGTATTCTAAGGGATTGAAAGCTCCTCGGCAATTATTAAAGGGCAATGAGTTAGTGGATTTTGTGGAGGCTGCGAGGCTTTATTCCTGGACAGAAAGGGATGGGTTATACTACTACCAAATTAGACATTACGTTCTAACACAAATTAGGAAGTCAGGGAGGGACCCTCTTTTCGGAGAGGATGGTACCCCTTTCTGTCAGATCTGGGTTTCCTTGCCTGGGGGAAAAGGCAATATCTATAATATATAAATCTCTTATACAACAATCGGCACATACCATGTTGGCAGTACAATCTAAATGGGAACAGGAATTTACACATCCCATATCTAGTAAACAGTGGCTTAAGATCTAGGGAAATACATGGAAAACCACCTTCTCCCCAGTTTGGAAGGAATTCACATGGAAAGTCAGGACAAGGTTTTTTCTGGTCCCCTCGGTGGTAGCTCTTAGAAACCCAAGGTCCCCCTCCAGATGTTGGAGGGAATGTGGAGAGGTAAAGGCCTCACACAAACATATTTTCCTAGATTGTCTGGGGTTATCAGCCTTCTGGCTTCAGGTAAGGATGCATGTAAAGTTAATCCTGAGCACACAGAGTGAACTTGGGGGTGCTAATCTAATCTTGGGGATACCACCGGAGAAGACCAGGGAAACACCTATGGGCCATATTTCTAGGTTCAGCCTATAAAGCTATAACTCAAAAGTGGCTTCTCAGGACTCCTCCAGTAATTTCTGATTGGAAAGCAAACATACTAAATATCCAACACAATGAACAGATCTCATTTAAACTCCAAGATAAGATGGAAAACTATATAACATGCTGTTCAAGGTGGGAATTATATCAGGAGCAGCTCTAGAGGTAGACAGGGTGTAAATCCTATATTTGTCCATAGAAATAGCGAAAAAAGTATGGCCTAATCCTCGAGGAAAAGAAAGCATAGCTTTGTCATAAGAATTTTTGCCTTTACTCTCTTCTCTCCTGTAGAATCTTTGATTTTAGCTGATGTCAATAACTCCACCCTAGAGATAAGGAATGAAATGTAAATATAGAATAATGGTAGTACCTTATGTTCCAAATTCTGTTTTTATCCTGCTCAAAGTTGTATTAAGTTTGAAAATCAACTTAATCTTGTAATCAAAGGAAATTTGTAAGCTGTAATAGTATTATGTTAGCAAAAAAAAAAGGAAAAGAAAATATGTTTATTTTATTTATTTTTATTTATTTATTTAGTTTTTGTTGACCAGGTAAGAGCACTAGACAAATCCTGCCTATTTTCAGGCACGACCCGGGGGAAGCGGATACAGATGAATGCAAACTGACCTTAAACCAGATTAAGCTGTTGGTGGTATTTTTAGTGAATGAGGGAAATTTGGCCAGGACACCGGGCAAATTCCCCTACTCTTTTCGATAAGTGCCATGGGATCTTTAACATCCACCTGAACTACCACCAATCCAGGCAGATGGGACCTCGGTTTAATGTCTCATCCGAAAGATCAAGATGTAAGATAACATTCTAAGAATGTAATCATATGAAGAATGGATGTATGAAACCAAATCCTTCAATAAAGCAAGTATAAAAAAAAATCGATATGGGGCGGTAAGATGTGCACTGGGCAGAATCCTTCCCCTGCTTTGGGATGCTGGATATAATTGCAAATCTCCATGAGTCTGGCATTGGGTCTCCATCCCCTATCCCCCAACAGGCTCCCAGAAGTGTTGAAAGTAAGAGGGGTTTACAAGCCTTATAAAATTCATTGGTAAACCCATCAGGTCCCGGACTTTTACCAGTTTTAAGGGCTCCCACAGCTGCCTCTACCTCTTGAGTTGAAAGTGGGGGCCCCTAGTAACGCTATGTGGGCCTCTGAGAGTCTAAGAATCCAGAGACGTCCCAGAAATCCCTGGGTGGTCTGATTATTAAAACCTGTTTTCAGAAGTGTAAAGCTTCTGGTAAAAGTTTTGAAACTCTGCTAATTCTACTAGGGATATTTGTGGTCTTACCCTCTGAGGGGGAATAAATCTGTGTGATGGAGGAATATGTTGCCCTTTGATGCAGTCTATGTGCAAGTATCCTAGCAGCCCTTGGCCCTGACTCGTAATACTTCTGCCTGACATATTGTAAGGCTTGTTCAGTCTTCTGGGCCAGCAAAAGTTGGATACGCTGCCTGGTAGGCATCAGCAAGGGCAGTGTTAACTTGTCTCCCCCTGAGTGTTGATCCTGCAAGTCCTTAAGCTGGGCCTGTAAAGGTACCAACAGTTTGTTTTGTGTATTTTTATGAGTTGCATATTTCATTATTTCTCCCCAAAGCACTGCTTTTAGGGTATCCCACATGATCCCAGGAGATGTATCTTCCCTCTGATTCTCCTCCAGAATCTGCAGAATGAATTCTGCATCTGCTTTTTACATTCACTTACGCGCATGCACAAGGAACATTTTGGGAGAGTAGCATACTTTTGGAGTGTGCCTCTCCCTTGCAATCCAGTGCTCCCTTGAGCAGGCGTGGCGGTCCTGCACCAATGGGTGCTGGAGTTGTGTATGACAGCGGTGGTCTTCGCTGCAAAGAAAACCACCGCTGTCATACCGAGCACTGCCACGCTGCCCCCTGCACCACGCGCCTCGCTGCCACCGCCTCCCTAAAGCTTTGGTGTGCTGTTTTGGTCGGCCAGGGTGCCCAATCCCCAGTTGGCTCCACGCCCTCAAGCCATCCTGCTGCCATGCTGGAGGCCCACCCAGCGTGGCAAGCATTGAAAGTGTAGATTGCGGTAAGGGTAGCCCAATCCCCCGTTGGCTTCTCGGCCCCCCCGTGTAGTTTGCCGACATGGGGTGCCCAATCCCCCGGTGGCTCCTCAGCCCGCCCAGCCATCTTCTGCCATGATGGGAGCCCACCCCAGCATGGCAAATGTCCCATGTCATCTGTTTTTTTTTTTCCCCTGTAAATCGCAAACGGTCCCACGGCGCATCTCCCAGTCCCCCCTCCCACAACCTGCACCGACCCATTGCGCACCCAGCCTCCCCACACACCCCCTTCACCCCATACTTACCTCCTGAGCTTGGCGCAACGATCTACGGTGGACCGGGAACACGTCTGCACTCTTCAAAGCCGACCGCGAACTGAGGAAATGCCGCTAAGCTGTATAATGGGCTAGATGGGGGGGGGGTTCAACTCTATTGCATATCTCAGGCATTTTTGGGAATTTTTGCACCAAATTTTCAACATGGGGTTTTGGGACCCCCTTCTCATGAATGATGTCACTGTCATGGCGTTAGTCGGGCCGAGAAGGGTGATTTGCGGTCACTGCGGCGAGAATCACCCTTCGAACCTGAACAGCACCATGTTGATGAGTCAAAACCTGTTCCAATTGATATAAATATCAAAATGACTTTGTTTAAGCGTCAGGTGCAGTTCCTCACTTGCCTTTCGTGGGTTTGCGAATTTTCAATATTTCTATTCCAGATTTTCAACATTGCCACTTTACCACACCTTCTTATGAGCAGTACAGCTGTCATTTTTCACATCCTGCCCAAAACGTGTTTCCGCCCATGTAGCGCACAATGGCGCAGTCGGTGTGTAAATTCAATGTATGGGACACATTAAGAAAATCACAGTGACACTGATCATGAGCAGAGGTCTTAAAATGGCTGTGTTGAAAATTTGGTGAAAAAATTCCTAAAAATGACTGTTTTACGAGTCTGCGTTATGCAGTTCCTACGCACGCTCGTAAGTTTGCGAATTTTCAATATTTTCACTCCAGATTTTCAACATTGCCATTTTACCACACCTCCTTATGAGCAGTGCAGCTGTCATTTTCACATCTTGCCCAAAACGTGTTTCCGCCCATGTAGGCACAATGGTGCAGTCGGTTAAAAATCAATGTATGGCACACAGTAAGACAATCACAGTGACACTGTTCATTAGCAGAGGTTTTAAAATGCCAATGTTGACAATTTGGTGCAAAAATTCCTAACAATGACTGTTTTATGAGTGTGTATTGCACAGTTCCCACGCACACTAGTAGGTTTGCGAATTTTCAATATTTCCACTCCAGATTTTCTACATTGCCATTTTACCACACTTCCTTATGAGCAGTACAGTTGTTATTTTTCACATCCTGCCCAAAACGTGTTTCCGTCTACGTAGCCCCCAATGGGGGTAACAAAAAGGTCATGCTGAAAATTTATTGTGCAAATACCAGCAATCACACAGGGCATTAGGGTAAAGCACCATACATGCCAAACACAACTGCAAATACCTGCAAGCGAACGTTCGGCATTGACAAATGCTTGTTAAAGTCTGGAAGGTTCAACAGGTTGAATCTCCAGCAGGTTCTCCTCTCCTCCCTTTGCTAGTGCAGTGTTAATCTAACTAAGTCATGATCTGATAGGGGGAAGGGGAGACATGTCACAGGTCTTTATCATATATCTATGCTCTGCCGAGACATGACACAAGTCAGTTCTGGTACAAACTTTGTGGGGGTGCGAGTAGTGTGAATAACTACTGTGTGTTGGGTGGGAGATTCTCCAAGTGTCCACCCATTTGGCAGTTTTGATATACATATGTGCGGCCTTTTGAGCTGCTGTTTTTCTTGGTGGGTGGGCACTCGAGGAATCCTTATGGTCATATATCATATTATGATCCCCTCCCATAAGCAGCAGCCGCACATGACATGAGGTAATTTTTTGGAATAAAAGATGTATCACTTCTGGGGTCGACCCCAGGAGGATGTACAGACTTACTAATGTAACCAGGTTTCCTCCCAGGTGACCACTGGCTATCACCATATGGCCCTCTGGGTCTGAATATGTGGAATCTGCATGAAATTGCACAGCCCTGGAAATCAGAATAGCAGCACCCCACCGCTTGCCCTTTTTATACACAGAGGAAAACACCTGTGTGTAGCCAGATTTGGTTAACTTGTGGTGCTCCTCAGTACTTAGATGTGTTTCCTGCATAAAGACAACATCAGGGTACTGCTTCTTTATTAAAGCCATAGCCTTATACCTTTTCACTGGATTATTCATTCCATTGACATTGACAGAGCAAATATTAAGTTTCAGATGTTGAGCCATGTATATATCCTGAGAATGTAGCCTGCAGACCTTAACAAAGGTCCTTATTCCAACCGTGTTGGCAGAACTGGTTAGTGGTACCCGTGACCTATTTGACCTCCCAGGTCTTACTACCTTCAAGTCAGCATTTATATCCTTATATGATCTCTTATCTTTGTTCAGCCTGTTTAATGGACCAACAAGAACAATAACTAACACATAGAAATTGAATTATTTACATTAAACTGTAAACATTCAATGTGTCTGTAGCTATTGAAATATAAACTAAGCTGTGTACTCCCAACGGAGGAGGGTCTATTAAAGGACCCTCTTCATGGCTGGGGAGCTCCCCACACAGTGGAAGGGCCCAGCTAGGAGGCAAGTTAGCTGGCTGCTGTTCTGTGCCTCCTGGATCCCACTGCGGCAGGACCCCAAACAATAGGGTGGCAGTCTGAATCAGAGGGAAGAGAAAAAGCCATTTCTTCTCCACATGACTATGAGGAGTCATGTCCCCCCCATTTCGAGCCTTCTCTAGTCTCTGACCTTCTCAATCCACAATACATTTTATGAACCCATCCCAATCCCTCAGTCTAAACTAACTTCTTATTTTTATGTTTGCTTGCCTCGGGCCACAATGGTGCCAACCATGCATTAACTCCCATTAGATGCCACCTTCATCGTGGATTAATGCTTACTTATTTGCTATGTTCCATCTGTTGTGACAGTCCAAAGGAAAAGCAAAGATGTGTGGAGCAGGGGGGACGACCATGCATTCCCAACAAAATATGAATTTGTTTGATGTCCTCTGGCTTCATCTAGTGGCATTCTTAGGAATACATTTTAACAGCAAGCAAACTTAAAAGCAAAACAGGTTAATTCACCTCTTAAAGTTGTTCTGCCTACTAATCAAGATGGTGTTTAAATGATAGTCAGTTCCCCAATCCCCCACTTCAGTTGTTAAATTATGTAGTGATTCAAATTCCACTCCTTGGCTTTGTAAGTCTCTATACAGAAGAAGAAGAAGAAGAAGAAGAAGAATCAGCATTTATATAGCGCTTTTCATACATCCAAAGCGCTTTACAAGCAATGCTAGACTGGTAGTGAAGTGCCTGAATGTGTGGTGGCGGCCATATCGCACATCATCACCCACACACAGCCTGGATAATTGCATGAACCAGTTTATGGGAAGGGGAATGTTGGCCACGACACCGGGAATGTTCCCTACTCTTTGCGAAGAGTGCCCTGGGTTCTTTTACTTCCACCTGGACACCCACCAGGATAACACCAGGATGGGCAGAAGGGACCTTGGTTTAACGTCTCATCCGAAGGACGGCACACCCCAGCAGTACAGCACCCCCCAATACTGCACTCGGATGCCAGCAATTTTTAGGTGCAAGTTCAATCCCGGTGTGGGATGAGAACCCACGACCTTCTGGTCCAGAGATGGATGTGCTACCAACTGAGCCACGCTGACACCCAAGGGGGAGAAACATCACTGCCAACGTACAGAGCTTCCATTAAGGGAGGATCAGTCTCTACATCTTGCAAATGAAGTAGCCATTTACTTAAATTAGGGTCTTTAATGACTAATTGGAAGTCAGACTTGCCTGCAATTTTGGTATAGCCTGGATATCAGGCTGTGTAGCAAACCTCTCCAGCCCTCATATGATATTTCAAGTTGTGGCTCCCTGGGCATCATTTTGTCTTTCTTGGACCTGCTTCCCTGTGAGCTTCTGCAGTAATCTTCTGACTTCTTGTAAGGTTGCTGGCACAGAACGTTTTCCATTAATACGGCCATTATGGCGACTCGCTGTCTGCCACTGCTTTCCTTGAGGTTTCCCAGCAGCTACTTCCATGTTTCCAGGTTTAGAAACCCCCCAGCCTTTCTCTGTCAGTGCTTGTATTGCTTCTTCTGGTGTAGAAGAAAGTGCAGTTCCAGTATCTCAGAATACACGCAGCTTAGCTGGATAAGTAGTTTGAAATGTCACCCCATGTGATCGTAAGGCCCTAAGGACTGGCGCATAGGCCAGGCATTTCTGTAATATGCCTGTAGGATAGTACTCATCAAAATACAAGTGAGCCCCATTATAGTTCACTGATTTCTGTTGCCAAGCTTGTTTTAGAATTCTTTCTTTCTCCCGGAAGCTCTCTCTGTGACCAGGGAACAGAGATTGTTGGATGTCTTTCAAGACGCGTTCCTAACTCAGCAGGTGAGGTAACTGACCAGGGAGGCGCGGGTACTGGATATGGTCCTGGCAGACAGTGACCAGATTGGGGGCCTGGAGGTAAGGGACCCATTGGCGGGGAGTGACCATGCCACGGTCTGGTTCTGCCTGGACCTAGGAGGGGTAGAAGGCTGCACAAAGACGGAAGTAACCGACTTCAGGGGGAGAATTTTAGGAAATGGGAAGGATCCCTAAGGAGCACTTGGATGGGATTGGGTCAGACATGGACGCTGATAGTAGGTGGGAAATCATCAGGAGAGGGGTGCAGGATGCTACCAGTACCTGTGCAAGAGTAAGACGAAAATGCGGGAGGGCCCAAAAACCCTGTTGGTGGACCAGGGAGGTCCAGGAGGTGGTGCAGGGAAAGTAGGCAGCCTATAAGCAATTCAAGTGCTCAAGGAGTGAAAGGGATCGAGGGGAGTATGAGCTGATGGCTTGAAGGGCCACTAGGGTGGTGAAGGCGGAAGGCAAGGAAGGAGCAGAACCTGGCCAGGGAAATTAGGAGAGGGAACAAGGGGTTCTTAGATACATTGGGCAAAAAACGAAGGGGCTAAGGGGCAGATTAGCAGGATTAAATCAGGGAGAGATGGGCACAAGACCTGGGGAGCAGGCTGAGGTACTAAATGAGTACTTCACCTCAGTTTTCACCAAGGAAAATGGGGGTGCTGTATCACACATGGGAGGAGACAGAGATACTGAGGAGGGGGGACCTACCGATCGGCAGGTCTGGGGAGAGGGGGAGGCATCACTGGCAGGAGGGGAGGGCTAAGCAGGGAGAAGAGGTACCGGAAGTGGAAATCACAGCAAAGAGAGTGAGGGAAGCCCTCAGCTCCCTTAAGATGGAGAAAGCACCGGGGCCGGATAAATTACATCCCAGAGTGCTGAAGGAACTTGCAGATGTCCTGGCGAAACCCCTGGTGGAGCTTTTCACCATCTCTCTGAGGACAGGGTGGGTGCCCCAGGACTGGAAGGTGGTGCATATAGTGCCTATCCACAAGGGGGGATCAAGGGAGGTGGCAGGGAACTACAGGCCTGTCAGCCTGACATCGGTGGTGGGCAAGGTGATGGAGGTCATTGTCAAGGAGAGGCTGGGGGGGACCTGGATAAGTCAGGGTGCCTGGATGATAGACAGCATGGATTCATCCTGGGAAGTCATGTCAGACAAACCTGGTGGAGTTCTATGACTGGGTGACGAGTGCCTTGGACCTGGTAGACCAGTGGATGTCCTCTTTCTAGACTTCAGCAAGGCATTTGACTCTGTTCCTCACGTGAGCCTGTTGGATAAGCTGGGAGAAATGGGGGTGGAAACCAGATGATCAGATGGATAGGCAATTGGCTCCAGGACGGACCCAGAGGGTCGTGAGTTGGTGGGATAGTCTCATCCCCAAGGAGGGTCATTAGTGGGGTCCCACAGGGATCAGTCCTTGGGCCCCTTCTGTTCAACGCCTACGTCTCTGACATAAGGACAGGAATCAGGAGTGAGATGAGTCTCTTTGCAGATGACTCGAAACTGGGGGCGGTGGTGAATGGGGAGGAGGGGAGGGTGGCCCTACAGGAGGACCTGGAGGCTCTGGAAAGCTGGTCTAGAAAGTGGAAGTTGAGATTCAATGCAGGGAAATGCAAGGTACTCCACCTGGGGGCCAGAAACCCGGGCCAAGTGTACACCCTGGGGGGGGAGAAGCTACAAGTCTCGATGGCTGAGAGGGACCTGGGGGTGGTGGTGGATGTCAAGATGAACAACTCTGAGACTTGTAGGAGGGCAGCAGCCAAGGCCAACAGGATGCTGGGATGCATCGCTAGGGGGATCACTCCAGAAGGAGGGAAGTGATACTCCCTCTGTATAACTGCTTGGTGAGGTCGCACCTTGAGTACTGCGGCAGTTTTGAGGCCACACTTAAAGAGGGACATTAACCTCCTGGAGAGGGTCCAGAGAAGGGCAACCAAAATGATTTGGGGCTTGGGGACAGGACCTATGAGGAGAGGCTCAAGAGCTAAATATGTACACATTGGAAGAGAGAGAACCGGGGACATGATAGAGGCCTTCAGGTACATGAAGAGGGTAAATAGGGGAGGAACAGTCAGGGTGCTTCGAAGGAAGGAGGAGGGGGCCACTAGAGGGCATGGGTGGAAGCTGGAGGGGGGAAGATTCAGAGGAGAAACGAGGAGGTGCTACTTCACTGAGAGAGTGGTGGAGCCATGGAATGCGCTGCCTAGGGGGCTGGTGGAGGCAGAGACAGTGGAGGGGTTCAAGAGGGGGTGGGACAGGTACAGGGGAAGGGTTCTGGAAGCAAAATCCAATGCAGCAAGAATATCTGGAACTGGGAAGGGAGAAGCCAGAGAAGGCGAGAGGGGCAGCAAGGTCAGCACCCACGATGGGGGCTGACCAAACGAGCAGACACGAAAGACCATTGGGCCTATTCTGCTGGCATTTTAGTATGTTAGTAAGCTAGAACATTTGGCCACAGTCGACCTAGGACAAGCATTAGCATCTGTAGGCTTAGGGGTTAGAGCTCTGTGAGCACGTTCTATTCTGAAATTCAGTGCCGCAGGGAGATCCAGCACATGTCTAAGGAGGTTGGAGATAAAATCTGCCATCTCCCCCATCTCCGACCCCTCTGGTAGCCCATAAATTCTAAGGTTGTCTCACCTGGAGCGAGCCTCCAGATCTAGACATTTACAGCTCAGCTGTTCTTCATGATCAATCAAGACATCCACGGCTTGTGTGAGTTGTGTTAAGTCGTCCTCGGTCACCTCTATTCTATCCTGCATCTCTTGGACATAGGTCTCCAGGCTGGGAAGTTTGGAATCCAAATTTCTGAATTCCTGCTGATTTTTGCTTCAGAAGTTTTTAGTTTCAGCCATCAGGGTTTCAACTCTGGAATGAGTGAGTTTCTCTTGCTCCACATCTGTGTCCAAGTCTGGGCCCGCCATACTCACTTGGGATTCTCGGCCGCTCATGATTGGTGAGCTGGCGGGGCTCAATCCTCTGACATCCCGCTTTATCTGTGGTCATTGGGATCAGGATCTGTTGTGTTTATCCCTATCACCATCCTTAGAAGCCATTTATTGTTAAATCTATCGCTGTTTAGATGTTTTTGGCAGGGATGGTTAGAAGGTTGTAAAGGAGCTCCTCGGTTATGATGCCATTCCTGTGATGATTTCACCAGAAGTCCCTTTGAAGAATTTCTTAAAAAATGGAATGAGAAATGATAGATTCCTCCTTTTCAGCAGAAATGTAGGCCGGACTGGCTGCTAGGTGAACCTTCAGGAATGAGGCTCTTAGGCCTGAGGTTTGTCAGTACACCAGGTAGTCCAGCACTGAAGGCAGGATAGCTTTCAGTGGGTGGATATGTCTGGCCCTACACCATAAGTAAAATCTTTTTCATTTGGAAGCATAAGTCTTTTTAGTACTGGGTTTCTTAGCCAGGCTGTAACCCCCCTTTGGGGGCTTACCTTAATTGCCCCGTTCTCCCAGTTGCCTTGTGGCATCCCCCGGTACCCCCGGTATTGCACCACCACAGCCCAAGTCCATTTATGTGTCCCAGGATCCTCCAGGTGGCTCCTGTAGTTATTTCAGGCCATACAGGGCTCTGGAGGAGCTAACTCATGGGCTGCCAGCATTTCCCTAGCTGGCCAGTGCTTGCCCATTCTTAGAGGTACAACCGATTTTCCAACCACTGTAGCAGTAAGTAAAAGATATTTCAGCAGTCCTGGTGCTCCTGTTTGCCAATTTGGGGACCGGAGATCAGAATGAGGGAGGTGAGAAGCTCCTCCCCCAGTGTAGAAACTAAGTTTGAAGTGGGCAATGTTCGAGGGCTCCTACATATTAATGAGCCCTCATGAGTATTAATAAGGATGCTGCATGCCACATGGGGGGGGGCTGTACTGCAGCGGCAGAGACAGGCACTGGGCTCAGATAAAAATGTAAATAAGAGAAAGCATTTACCAGGGCACTAAAGCAGTGGCGGCTCTACACCAGGGCCCGCCAGGGCATGTGCCCCGGTAAATAAATGCTGTGCCCCAGTTGGTGCCCCATATGGTGCAAAGTTTCCCCAATAATAACACTATATTAATGCCCTAGCTGCCATCTGTTGTGCCCCAGCTGTGCTCTGGTAACCATTTGTGGCTAGAGCCGCTACTGCACTAAAGGGGCTAACAAACTGAGGGGTTTGTGTAAGTAAATTACATTTTTGCTGACTGCACCAGAATTGCATTTAAGGGGATTGCATGTACTGCTTAAAAACTATATTGCAGCAGCCATCTTGGCAGTCTTTCAGCCAATCAGAATCCTGGATTTAATGCAGAGACTCTTGGACTGTTCCAAAGATTTATTGGGGGTTAAAACAGGGACAATGCTTGGGCACCTAAATCTGAACCAGTCAAAAGACTAGGACTGTAATTAACAGCTTGGGCAGCCAATAAAATGAGAAACTCTGCTTCTCAGTTTTTGGAACTACATTCTGAAGGGAATTCCTGCTCAAGCCATGGAGAGAGAAGGAGCCTGGGTGGCTCAGCTTCAGAACCGCAGGGGAAAGGCCTGCTTTTGCCTCCCTGCTGAACTCTGGACTGCCTAGAAGCAGAAAGGGATCGAGTGTTCAGCTACCAGGCTGAGAGAAAGAGAACGGTTTGCCAAATAAGTGTTCTTTGCCAGAAGTGGCTCAGAAAGGGAACTGTAAGAGGATTTCTCAAGTTAAGGACTCCAGTGTGATGTGGAGCCAGTGGATGTTGAGTTTGTCTCCTGTCACGTTCAGAAAAAGGGGAGACCTGTTACCAGTTGTTCCTGTTTGTTTCCTGACAAAGTTAAGCCAGTCTGCAAATCGCAAGTTGAGAGAGTTTTCAAACTGAATACCAAGCCGAACTTCATGTACTGGGCCTGTGCTAGCTGCAGCCCTAAAGACAGTTCCTGCACCAAATCCAACGTCTGCCTGGCCAGAGACTGGCTTCAGGGAGTCAGCTCCTGCAAAGAAACAAGTCGCAGGTTGCGGCCACCTACAGGGAAGGCTGTGAAGCGGAGGTGAGTCATGCCGGCCCGGTCCCCACCATCATCCTGGCAAGCCAGTAGATCCATGGTGTCTTCATCCTTTTCTCCAGTTGCTCTGGGTGCAGTGAGTACAATCAGGGTAGCCCCCTGCAACAACCAAATAACTGTATGGTGTCATCTAATTTGCCTTATAATTCCTCGTTGGGTTTTAACTGTGATTACAGGCCATCTGGCCTGGGATCACAAGTATACTGCTGTTTGCAAGTTTGTTTGTTTTTTTAATGTAGCTGTTTGGTCCCCGTCACCTCCTTCTGCCAATTGGTGATGGGGACATTTAGATATTTGACAGGTTTTCTCCTGGCCCCAAGGCTGACATGGCCTTGCGAGCGTATGAAGGCACACTATGCACACCGTGGTACCAGATCAGCCCTTCCACCTCCCATAACTGTTTGCCACCCCTCTCCACCTATGCTACCCAATGGCCCTCCACCCAATGGGAATGGAACTATGGGGGGGTGCCAACCCACCCTCACCACCCTCTGGAGAGGAGAGCTGCCCATCGGCATGCTCGATCCTGCTCCACCCTACCACCCCCACACCAGCACCCCGACGACCAGAGGTCATTCCCAAAGCTAGGTCGCTGGTGTTGCGCAAAGTGTGGCATCCAGCGCCTCAACCCTTAGAGCCACCGGGCCAGCTTTGGCAAGTATTGTATCTGTCTAATGACACCCTTCTTTCCATCAAGGGCCCCAACCAGCTGCAAAGCTGGTCTACCCTCTGCAACGCTTCAGGCCTGCACCTTATTATATCCTGGGTACCCGTAGCTTGATAAACGAGTTAATTCAGGGACAGCCCTAAAGAATATTGTTTGCTTAATTACAGTAATACAACAGTTAACCTAAATTCTCGCCCCCTCCTTGTGTTCAGTCCCCTAAATAAACCTGATTTGTTTTGCCTGTTAACTGGGTCTGAGTGCATATTATTACTGCATAGTAAAGTGTGGAGGAAAGATAAAGCAGCACTGTAGTTGCTGGTTAACTGTATTTTTTTGCAGGGGACACAGGGTATGTTGGGCCACTAGTGGGGGTTTTGGGTAGCTATAGCTTCCCAGAGGTCTGTGCTAGTTCTACAGTTTACCCACTTAATCATTCTGGGTGAAGACATCATAATTACAGCTCTACTGCTGGTAGGGAAGCCAAAGTATCTGTTGAATCCAAACCCAGACCCCTCAACCTGCAGTCACAGAAGCAGGCAGGGGTAGTAGCCCTTGGTATGACGGCGCCAGGGTTACAAGGCTAAGGATTCTCAGGACCTGTTCTGAGTACTGAGAGAGTACCAGGCTTTGAGGTGAAGAAACTCTATGTTGGGGTACATTTATCCCCATCTGAGGTAGAGTCACGAGACTGTGGCTGGGCAGCAGTTGGATTGGTGGCTAGACTGATAGGGCAAGGAGCAGAGAGTACCAGATCTGTCTTGCCCAGTCTGGAGCCACTAGAATCATGGTAGCTGGCTGGCCTCTGTGTTTCAGAAGGACTCTGAGAATTAAAGGAAATGGAGGGAAGGTGTATAGGAACTTTCCTTCCCAGCTGAGATTTAGGGCATCCAATGGTACTGTGCCCAGGGCAGGAGGCCTGCAACAGTACCGAGGGAGCAGGTAATTGAGGCTGGAGATAAAGAGATCCACCTCTGGATTGCCCCATATCCTGAAGACTGTGGCCAGTACTTGTCTGTTCAGGGACCACTTGTGCTGACCCTCAGATAGAAATATAGAAGTTGACGGCAGATAAGGACCAATCCAGTCTGCCCATTTTTTTCTACCTTATGAATGTGCCATAGACCTGTACTCTATCAATGGCCTATCTATTCATACTCACCTTTATTGCTCATTTATGCCTATCCCATGCCTGTTTGAAGCCCTGCACTGTATTCATATCCACCACTTCCTGAGGAAGGCCATTCCACGCAGCCACCACCCTTTCTGTGAAAAAGAACTTCCTCCACAATCCCCCATAATTGGCCTCCCTCTAATCTCATGCTGTGTCCTCTTGTCCTGCTATTTTTCTTATATTGAAACATGTTAGACTCTTTCACCTTGTTAATGCCCTTAAGATGTTTGACTGTTTCGATCATATCACCTCTCTCCCTTCTTTTCTCTAGGGTATGCATATTGAGCTCCATTAATCCATCCTCATATGTTTTCTGATGCAGTCCCTGCACCATTTTGGTTGCTCTTCTCTGGACTGCCTCCATTTTGTTAATGTCCTTGTGCAGGTGCGGCCTCCAGTACTGCATGCAGTACTCCAGATGGGGCCTAGCCAGTGTCTTATAAAGAAGGATTATTACCTCCCTCTTACAACTTGTGGTACCCCTACTAATACACCCCAACATCCCTCTAGCCTTACCTACTGCTTTAGTGGTCTGCTTGTATTATTTCAGGTCATCTGTGATGATGATGATGATGATGCCCAAGTATTTTTCTTCCCTTGTGATTGCCAGCCACTCCCCTCCCAACCTATAGGTGGCTTCCAGGTTTCTCTTCCCTATGTGCATGATCTTGCACTTCTTTGCATTAAACCCCATTTGCCACTCTTCCGACCATTTTGCCAGTTTATCCAGCTCTCTTGTTATTCTACCCACCCCTTCTGGATAATCTACTCTGTTGCAGATCTTGGTGTCATCTGCAAACAGACAAACTTTACCCTCCAGTCCATCTGCAGTGTCATTGATGAAGATATTGAAGAGGACTGGCCCCAGGACTGATCCCTGAGGTTTACTTGCATCTCTTCTGACTGTATACCATTTACCACCACTCTCAGTTTTCTGCCTGCCAACTAGTTTGCCACCCAGTTGACCAACTTCTGACCCACCCTGAGCCTACCCAGCTTATTAATCAATCTTCTATGTGGAACAGTATCGAAAGCTTTGCTGAAGTCAAGGTAGGCGACATCAACTGCTCCCCCTTGGTTAACCAGTCAAATATATCTATGAGATTAGTTTGACAGGACCTTCTTGTTGTAAACCCATGCTGTGTTGGATCCTGTGCTCCTATGGATTCCAGGTGTTGCACTATCCTTTCCTTAAGGAGTACCTCAATAATCTTGCCCAGTACTGAGGTAAGACTGACTGGTCTGTAGTTCCCTGCCTCCTTCCTGCTACCACTCTTGTGGAGCAGGATCACATGAGCCCTTCTCCAGTCTTCTGGGACCTCTCCTGTGCTCAGAGACTCACTAAACAGTTCTGATAATGGCTCTGCTAGTTCCACCCTTAGCTCCTTTAGTACCCTGGGATGTATGCCATCAGGTCCCATTGCCTTGTCTACCTTGAGCTTAGCGAGCTCTTGTAGGACCCTTTCTTTTGTGAAGGGACTAGTGCACACCTCCCTTCCTCCTGTGTCCATGGTGCTGAGCTGTGGGCCCCTGCCCTACCTTCTCCTCAGTAAATACAGAGCAGAAGTATCTATTTAGGACAGATGCTTTTCCTTGGTCCTCCTCCTCACACTCCCCCTTAATAATAATAATAATAATAATAATTTTATTTATATAGCACCTTTCAGTGTATCAAGGTGCTGAACAATTTTAAAAACAGTTCAAAACACTACATAAAAACAGAACATGTACATAAAATCAACATACAACGAAATAGAGTATTAATAAAATCCAAGCATTTATAAATAACTTAATTATCTAAAAAAAGCCTTATCACCTTTGATCTTAGCAATACTCCCTCTGGAATTTCTCCTTTCACTAATATGTCTATAGAAAGTCCTGTCACCTTCTTTTACTGTTTGTGCAAGTGTTTCCTCAGTTTGGGCCTTTGCCTGCCTTACTGCCTTCCCTGTTTCCCTTAGGGAAGTTTGGTATGCCTCCCTATCTTCATCCCACTGCGTTCCCTTATATTTCCTGAAGGCCAGCCTTTTGGCTCTGACCTTTTCTTCTACTATTTTTGAGAACCAAAGTGGTTTCCTTCTTTTGCTCTTGCCTTTCTCTCTAACACAATGGGATGTTGCTTGAAGTATTGCATCCCTAATGCTTGCCCACTTTGCCTGTACCCCTACACCTGTATTTCTTCTTGCCATGGCTAGCTTAACTCTGTCAGCCATCCTATCAAAGTCAGCTCCTCTGAAGTCCCATATTTTTGCCTTGGAATGGGATGATTTAGTTCTAATGGCCAAATTGAACCATACCATGTGATGGTCACTGGCCCCCAGATGACCTTCTACCTGGAGATCTGTGATCCTTTCCCTGTTAGTCAGTACTAGATCTAGGATAGCCCTGTCTCTTGTGGGTTGTTCTACCAGTTGTTTGAGGCCCTCTCCCTGCAGGGAATCCACTATGTGTCTAGTTCTAGCACTTGTTCCTGCTGGTATTGACCAATCTGTATCTGGCATGTTAAAGTCACCCATTATCAGAACCTCCCCTTTAGCCGTCATGTTTTGTATATCTTCTAACAGTAATGTCTCTTTGTCCTCCCCCTGGTCTTAAGGCCTATAGACAACCAGAGTTTGTAAGGCTGTCCTATTTCCTGCTTCCAGGGTGACCCACAGTTCTTCTGGCTCCTTATGTGTATTCTGAATTTCTGTAGCTCTGATATTTTCATTGACATAAATGGCCACTCCAGCCCCCCACCACCCCCTTTTTGCACCTCGGTCTCTTCTGAACTGTACATAGCCGGGTACTGAAGTCTCCCAAGTGTGGTTACTGGTGAACCATGTCTCACTAATGGCTACCATGTCCAGTTTAGCCTCTGTCATTGTTGTCTGCAGGTCTGGGATCTTGTTTCCCAGGCTGGAGCATTTGTGTACTTGATTTTCCATTGGCCAGATTTCAGTGTGTTAGTTGTTGGGCGAGGTCTGGTGTTTCCTCTGTGTGTTGTATAGGAAGCTGGACCTTTTTCCTTACCTGGTAATGCAAATGAACTACAAACATGCTGAACTCCTGTTTGATCACTAGCTGAGGGGGGGAAGGGTGTTCTTCCCATTCGACGTATCGGGTGCTGCACCCCTCTCCCCATTTGCTAGTTTAAATATTTGGCGAAGATGTCAAACTTTTGCCCCAATGCACTGAATCCCTCCTTAGTCAGATGCAGTCCATCGAAACTGAAGAACTTTCTGTCCCAAAACTGTTGCCAGTTACCTACAAATTTGCGTCCTTTTTCCTGGCACCAGCCCTTGAGCCACATGCTTAGCTCCACTGTCTCCCCTTCTTTGACCTTCTGTCCATCTGCCCCCTCTCTCAGACTGGCAGGATCTCAGAGAAGGAGATGCCAGATGAAATGGATGACAGTTTGTCACCCAGCTTGGTCAGGTGTTCCTTGGTCTCCACAACTGACTGGCTGGTGAGACTGTTAGTTCCTATGTGTACCAGAACATCGATGTTTTCTCCTGCTTCCTGCATGATTTTAACAATGTGGTTAGTGTCTCTCCATGCTGATGTACCTGGAAGACATCTGACCATTATCCCCCGGCTGGAGGTAGGTATCAATTCCCCAAATCATGGAGTCTCCTATGATCAGAAGTGTTTTGGATTTCCTTTTGCTTTTTTTGTTTTGGTCCCAGTTTTGGGTGAGTTTTGTTGTGCTAGCTCCTGTGCTGCTGTGTCCTGCTCTGCAGTGTCCTCTGCCCCTTTGTTTGATTTCGGAGATAGAGGCAGATACCTGTTTGTAGTTTTTATGTGGTTTGTGGAGGTGATACGTTGGAGAGCACTGAGTAATGGGGCACCCAATTTGTCCTCCTAACCACCTGCCAGCCTCCTAGACCAACTACCCACTGCGGTTGAGGTGCTTCTGTTGGATGTTGGGGAAATGGTGGGTGATTCTTATAACATAGTTCCTCATGAATATGCAATTTGAGGTGTGCAATCTCTGCCCATGCTGCCTGGAGCTGAGCCCGTACATCTTCAGTGGTCCTAAAATCCTGTATAACTGCCTTTTTGAAAAGTGTCCCACAGTACATGCTGTTAATAATATCCATTCCAGATGAGTTGCTGGGTTTATAACCTGGTCAGAGTAATTAGAATTAGGAAAATGAAAGCAAAAGTTTGATTTTGTGTTTTTCTTTGTTTTTGTACAACTTGTTATAACAAGTTAAATTACTTGTGCCCCTGTAAATGAGGTCACTGTATGGATACCCCTCTGATCCTCTCCTTCCTGCTTTGCTATAGGAAATGTCACAACTGTGCTACCCTATAAAAGAGTGTAGCATGGGGTGGTTGGGATGGGGTGGTGGGTGGCTGGGCCCTTCCCCTGCCAAAAAAGAACCACGGACAAAAGAGACAAGGTAAGAGCAGAAACAATCAACCAACAACAAAAGCAGTAGCCCTGAAAGCTTAGCCTAATGATAGATAAAACTGTAAAACACCACCTGTAATAAATTCACAGAAGATAGACCCTGTAAGAAACACTTAGCTACAGAGAAAAATAAAGCAGTAACATGTAACCCCCTTGTTACCCGGGGTTACTAGAATCCCAGTAAGACCTAGTGGTAGGAAGGGAAGGCAGCTTGTGAAACTCTAGTTAAATGGGTGGGATGGGAGAAAAGGCTGTCAAGGGGGTGCCGATAAAGGAGGGACTCTGTCTCCACCCCCCTGGGGACCAGGAGGATTGCAGGAAAAGGCCAACTGGCAAAGTGCAGACCAGGAGAAAACAGAATCCCCATGGGAACACTAGCAGGGGAAATGGAACTATAGGGAAAGGGTGGAAGATAGTCCTGCTAAATGCCAGGAGCTTGGGCAATAAAATGCCTGAGCTCCAGGCGATGTTAACTGAGGGAGCAGTGGATGTGGCAGCGGTCACTAAGACTTGGGCCACTGCAAGACATGACTGGGACCTGAACCTGGAGGGTTACACTATGTTCAGGAAGGACAGGGGGGAAGGAAGGGGAGGAGGGGTAGCAATGATAGTCAAAACTGCATTGGCATAGGGGGAGTAGAGGAGGCGGAGGGAACCATGGAGGCGATTTGGGTCACCTTGATAACAAGGGGGGGCAAGAGAGTAAAAATAGGAGTGGTGTATAGACCCCCTGCCCTGGCGGAGGAGCTGGAGGACAGTCTGGTGGCAGAAGTTAGGAGACACTGCAGACTGGGCAGAGGAAAGGTGGTAGTGTTAGAGGACTTAAACATGCCAGGAACAGACTGGTAGACTATGACATCCTCTGTGACCAGGGAACAGAGGTTGTTGGATGTCTTTCAAGATGCGTTCCTAACTCAGCAGGTGAGGGAACCGACCAGGGAGGCACGGGTATTGGATGTGGTCCTGGCAGACAGTGACCAGATTGGGGGCCTGGAGGTAAGGGACCCATTGGCGGGGAGTGACCATGCCACGGTCTGGTTCAGCCTGGACCTAGAAGGGGTAGAAGGCTGCACAAAGACGGAAGTAACCGACTTCAGGGGGGCAGATTTTAAGGAAATGAGAAGGATCCTTAAGGAGCATTTGGATGGGATTGGGTCAGACATGGACGCTGATAGTAGGTGGGAAATCATCAGGAGAGGGGTGCAGGATGCTACCAGCACCTGTGCAGAGTAAGACAAAAATGCGGTGGGGCCCAAAACCCTGTTGGTGGACCAGGGAGGTCCAGGAGATGGTCGGGAAAGAAAGCAGCCTATAAGCAATTCAAGTGCTCAAGGGTAGAAAGGATTGAGGGGAGTACGAGCTGATGGCTAGAAGGGCCACTAGAGTGGTGAGGCGGCTAAGGCAAGGAAGGAGCAGAACCTAGCCAGGGAAATTAGGAGAGGGAAAAAGGGGTTCTTTAGATACATTGGGGAAAGACGAAGAGTGAAGGGGCAGATTAGCAGGATTAAATCAGGAGAGAGATGGGCACAAGACCCGGGGGAGCAGGCTGAGGTACTAAATGAGTACTGCACCTCAGTTTTCATCAGAGAAAATGGGGATGCTGCATCATATATGGGAGGAGACAGAGATAATGAGGAGGGGGGGACCCTTACCGATCGGCAGGTCTGGGGAGGGGGGGCATCACTGGCAGGTGGGGGGAGGGCTAAGCAGGGAGAAGAGGTACCAGAAGTGGAAATCACAGCAGAGAGAGTGAGGGAAGCCCTCAGCTCCCTTAAGATGGAGAAAGCACTGGGGTCGGATAAATTACATCCTAGAGTGGTGAAGGAACTTGCAGATGTCCTGGCGAAACCCCTGGTGGAGCTTTTCACCATCTCTCTGAGGACAGGGTGGGTGCCCCAAGACTGGAAGGTGGCGCATGTAGTACCTATCCACAAGGGGCGATCAAGGGAGCTGGCAGGGAACTACAGGCCTGTCAGCCTGACATCGGTGGTGGGCAAGGTGATGGAGGGCATTGTCAAGGAGAGGCTAGTGGGGGACCTGGATAAGTCAGGGTGCCTGGATGATAGACAGCATGGATTCATCCCGGGGAAATCATGTCAGACAAACCTGGTGGAGTTCTATGACTGGGTGACAAGTGCCTTGGACCTGGGTTTACCAGTGGATGTCCTCTTTCTAGACTTCAGCAAGGCATTTGACTCTGTTCCTCACGTGGGTCTGTTGGATAAGCTAGGAGAAATGGGGGTGGGAAACCAGATGACCAGATGGATAGGCAGTTGGCTCCAGGACTGGACCCAGAGGGTCGTAGTTGGTGGGATAGTCTCATCCCCAAGGAGGGTCATTAGTGGGGTCCCAAAGGGATCAGTCCTTGGGCCCCTTCTGTTCAACGCCTACGTATCTGACATAAGGACAGGAATCAGGAGTGAGATGAGTCTCTTTGCAGATGACTCGAAACTGGGGGCGGTGGTGGATGGGGAGGAGGGGAGGCCTGCAGGGGAACCTGGAGGCTCTGGAAAGATGGTCTAGAAAGTGGAAGCTGAGGTTCAATGCAGGGAAATGCAAGGTACTCCACCTGGGGGCCAGAAACCCAGGCCAAGTGTACACCCTGGGGGGGGGAATACTACAAGTCTCAATGGCTGAGAGGGACCTGGGGTGGTGGTGGATGTCAAGATGAACAACTCTGAGACTTGTGGGAGGGCAGCAGCCAAGGCCAACAGGATGCTGGGATGCATCGCTGGGGATCACCTCCAGAAGGGGAAGTGATACTCCCTCTGTATAACTGCTTGGTGAGGCCGCACCTGGAGTACTGCATGCAGTTTTGGAGGCCACACTTAAAGAAGGACATTAACCTCCTGGAGAGGGTCCAGAGGAGGGCAACCAAATGATTTGGGGCTTGGGGACAGGACCTATGAGGAGAGGCTCAAGAGCTAAATATGTACACATTGGAAGAGAGAAGGGACCGGGGACATGCTAGAGGTCTTCAGGTACATGAAGAGGGTAAATAGGGAGGAACAGTCAGGGTGCTTGAAGGAAGGAGGAAGAGGCCACTAGAGGCATGGGTGGAAGCTGGAGGGAAGATTCAGGGAGAAAGGAGGAGGTGCTACTTCACTGAGAGGGTGGTGGAGCCATGGAATGCACTACCTAGGGGGCTGGTGGAGGCAGTGACAGTGGAGGGGTTCAAGAGGGGGTGGGACAGGTACAGGTGAAGGGTTCAGGAAGCAAAATCCAATGCAGCAAGAATATCCAGAACTGGGAAGGGAGAAGCCAGAGAAGGTGAGGGGGACAGCAAGGTCAGCATCCAGGGTGGGGGCTGACCAAACGAGCAGACATGAAAGACCGTTAGGCCTATTCTGCTGGCATTTTAGTATGTTAGTATGTAAATGGGTTTCACACTGTCTCACTCTGTTCTCAGTCTCAGCTGAGACTGAGGGATGACATCACCAATAGAACTATCGCAGCTGCATGAGCCACATTGGAATCTGCAGCAAGGGATTTGGCATAGAACGTTGGGAGGTCTTTCAGTTGAGTGTGAGTCAGTTCGGTGTGAAGTTGGGAGCTTGCTGAGAAAGCAGCAAGGTGAAGGCTCTAGGAGCCTCAGCTCTGTCAGAGGGCTACTTTTAAGTAAAGGGGTGTGTGTCTCCACCTTAAAGAGAGACACAGAAGATAATTGAAGTGGTGGAGACCGCTGTTTTCGGGTCTCAGTGCCCCCTCCCTTCAGGGATGGGGGGCAGGAAAGGGTCCCCTGCAGATTCCTGGGGCAACCTCCTAGTTTTGCTTGTAAAGGAAAAGATGCCTGTTTGTTCCAGAGTTTATTTGGGAGAACAAGAAGATTTGTGAGTCGCCTGTGGGGCACCTGCAACGTGAGGGTGAGTGTCTGCTCTTGCTAAAAGGGCCTATGTTTTTCACCCTGGGACTTGTGTGACAATGTGGGGATTGAACTACAAAATATTGGGAAGCCTAGAGTAATGGGCTAAGCAAAGTAAAAGTAGGTTCAAGTCCAGAGCTTGTTGGGATGCAAATGATATGTAGAAGAGATGTGACAGACGTCTACCCAGAATCTCCTTTTGAAAGTTTTCAGTAAAGGAATTTTTTAGTTTCCAGAGAAATGGCCGGGTATGGGCTGTGGAAGCTGGAGGTGGGTGGCTCCCCCATCTTTAGTGACCAGGTCCACCTCTACCGATTTCTTCTGTGGATTTCTACTTTACCTCAGGCACTTGGCCAGTGATAAGGGAAGTACCCAGACGTGGGATTGTATGAAAAATTCTCTCTAGGAGTCAAAGACTCTAGTGTGGTTTGGGGAGCCACAACAGGATAATTGGTTCATTCCTCAAATGGACTGCGGATCAAGTGGCCGGCGGGGGAGCCGTGCCAGTGGGGAAAACCCAAGTAGTGTACAAGTCGGGCTGTGTACTCAAAGCTGCGTGCAAGTCCGGGCTGTGTGCCTTGTGGGTTTAGAGCCTGAGGGCTAGAAATGGTGATAAAGTGTTCTGTTGTCTCTAATCTGCATTACCAGGAAATGTAGCCCCATGGGGGTCTGTCTATGCTTTGTTTGTTCAGCTTAGATGTGAATAAAAGCCACACTTTAGAATCCCATTCCTGGTCCTGGACATTACAGTTATTGCTTCCTGTGTTTGGATTTACTTGGGTGCCCCTGTGCAGAGTAGCCAAACCTTGGCCCCCCTGTGCCGAGTAACCTTATCCTCCCCGAACCCAGTCCCCACCAGGTACTGCTGTCAGCTTCAACAGCATGCCACCTGTCGTTTTGGCAAAAAGGCAGGGGTGAGGGGTTACAAACAGATGATATACCTTGCCAAAAATCAATTTGAATCAGAGAAGATACCAGCAGTTATCTGTAAGCACAAACCTGTAGGCACACCCTGTAATAATGCAGCAGAAAGTATACCCTGCAACAACAATTTGAATCAGAGAAAAGTAAAGCAGTAAAATGTTAGCAACAACCAGTAACAATCCCTGTGAGCACAAAAGAAAATAATAACACACAGTAAATCTGCCTAGCCAAAAGAAGTCTTAATCTTTTTGCTTGCTCTGATAAGGTTCCTTGTTCTGTCTTTACAAGCAACCTAGAAAAAAAGAGCTCAAGTGAAGCTAGATGCCTTTGGCCTGACTGATGTAACTTAGAGCATCTGCCAGGACATTGTCAATCAATCAATCAATCAAAATTTTATTTATAAAAAAGCACCTTTCTGCAGCCAAGGTGCTTGTACATAAAATAAGCAACATAAAAATATCATGAAACAGAGCAGCACAATTAACTGAAAAACCCAGCAATTTAAATGATATAAATTGCATAGGCAGCTAAAGGACCAGAAAAGGCCAGGCTAAATAAATGTGTCTTCAATGCAGTTTTAAAACTCTGGATGGTCAAGCAGTCTCACACCCAATGAGGTTGAGAATTCCATAGGGTTGGGGCCACAAAACTAAAAGATCGTGCCCCAGATGTCTTTAAATGGACCCTCGGAATCTCTAGCAATCCCTTGTCGGTGAATCAGAGAGGGTGAAGGGGACAGTAAGGGTGAAGGAGGTCTTGCAAGTAACTAGGTCCCTGATCGTGTAGGGCTGTATAAGTCAGCAAACCAATCTTGAAGGTGATCCTCCACTGTACTGGCAACCAGTGCAGTCCGCGGAGCACAGGCATTATATGATTGGTCCTAGAGGTACCAGTCAGTAGCCTGGCTGCCACATTCTGCACTAGCTGCAGGCGGTGGATATCAACCCCCAGTAGCCCTAGGTAAAGGGTGTTGCAGTAGTCAAGGCGGGAGGTAACGAAAGTGAGAACCAAAGTTGGAAGATCCTCAGGAGGAACCAGATGTTTCACCTGGGCGATATTCCTCAGATGGTAAAAAGAGGTTTTGACTACTGCCACCACCTGAGATTTCAGGGTTAGGCAATCCTCAAAAATAACACCCAGGTTCCGCACCCGGTCTGAGGCAGTCAGCTGAACACTCCCAAACCATGGCCCAGAGGGTAATCCCGCTGACAAACCCACATCTTGATGATCTAGGTCCACAACCAGCCCCTCAGTTTTAGCTAGGTTCAACCTCAGCCAGCTCGCACTCATTCAGTCTTGAATCTCGGCTAGACAGTTGTTGAATACTGAGAGGTGTCCTTGCCTGGCAAGTGAATGGCAGAAAGCTGTATGTCCAAGGAGTATGCCAGAGACCAAATTTTCATGGTCTCTATGAAAAGCTCTGTGGACCTTGTTCCCCCTTGCTTGTTAATGTAAAATATAGCTGTGGTGTTGTCTGTTCTGATTTGAACAGACTGGCCTTTTAGCTGGGGGGCTTTAATAGCCAGATACACAGCTCTGAGTTCAAGAAGGTTTATGTGATAACTGGATTCCTTGGGGGACCACATTCCACTTATGGACTGGTCTGCCAGTTGTGCCCCCCATCCCACAAGAGAAGCATACATGGTGAGCACTCTGGAACTCCCTCCCTCAGATTTTCTAAGTCCTTCCATCAGTTCAGGACTTGGAGCAGTGTCCTTGTGACTGGTATGAGTTTTGACAGCAAATCTTTTTTCTGGGATCAGTGAGCCCTTATGTGATATTGAATGTCCCTCATCTGAAATCTGGCACCCGGGACCACAGCTGTAGTGGAGGCCATAAACACCAGTGTGCCTCAAGGCTCTGTCCTTGACCCACTTTTATTCTCAAATTTCTTAATGATCTCCCACCGGTATGCTCCTCACCCTCGATCCATATGTATGCTGATGACACTTTCCTATACTCATCTGGCCAGTCCCCTTCTGATATTGCTTCCAGTCTCCAGCACCACTTTGATAAGCTTCAGGTCTGGTTAAGCTCTCATCAGCTTTTCCTTAGCACCAAGAAAACTGTCCCCATGACCTTTGGCACTAGGCAGAGACTCTCTAGGCTACCCAACCTGCCCTTCTTCCACATCCTTGATGGTATTACTCTTGAGGACACCTCCTCCTTTAGGTATCTTGGGGTCTGACAAGACCAGCGCCTCAACTTCTCTGGACATGTAGACTCCATCCTAACTCTGAGTCCTTTATAAGAACCAAAGCTGCCTACCTCTAACAGTTAGGCGTGAGCTCGTCCAGAAGATGATTTTACCTATTTTTGACTACTGTGATGTAGTCTACAGTGCTGCACATAAGTCTTCCCTAACCAGATTGGATACCCTCTTCAATGTCTTCTACCACTTTGCCCTTGACACCCCCCTCCCTCACTCACTACTGTAATCTCTATCAAGCTCTTGCTCTTCCTTCACTGGCAAACTGTTGGCTCGTACACTGCATTAAATTGTTCTCTGAATTCTGGTTTGGCTCCCTCCCACCCTACCTCTCCTCCTCTCTGTCCATCTGTCCCCCTGCCCCTCTCTCCCTCAGATCTTGTGACTCTCACACTTTGGTTACTCCTTTCTGCTCTGCCTCAACAGGATAGTCTGCTTTCTTGCATAGGTTTCCAAGTGTAACACCCCCTCCCATTTGGGGGGCTTACCTGAAAACCTCCGGGGGTCTCCTGCTGCTGCTCGCATCCCTGCTTCTTCATGGCACTTTCTACATTGTTTCATTTGGAGATAGCATGGATGGAAGCAGGTTGCAGGAATAAAATGAAGCACTTTTAGCACTTTATACAGTTGTATGTGCTTCCTTTTTCCACTTATGGCTAATCCGGATTGACTCTACAGTGTGGAGAGAGGCAGAGTTAAGGTGGTGCTGGTAACTTTATGTCTCATGTATTACTTGTTTTACGGTAAGCACAGCTCCCAGGTGCAAGTCTGAGCAGTTTTACTCATTTTTGATAGTTAAATAAATAAAATAAAGTGTCAAAATTGGCCGAAAGCCTGTCAGTCGATGTATGAGTCAGGATACAGATGACGTGGCACAACAGAGACGGAAAGATTGGGCTGACTTATCAGCGGTAAATGCTTCTGACAATGAAAACTCTCAGGATGGTACTGACAAGGCTGGCAGTTCATGCAGCAAATCTGCATGCCTAAAGCCTGTACTGGCTCACAGAAAGAAAATATTGCTCAGGGACAACACAGTAGAAAAACCTGGGCTGAATCAAGCGTTGAATTTGACTACAAGACCTAATACTGAGACATTCATGTTCTCAAAGATAAGAGCAAGGCAGGATGGAGTAAATCCAAAGTGCAGGTTTCAGTGCACAAACAAATTTCAGATAATGAGAGTCACTTACAGGATGAAGTAGGAGGGCCAAACTGGTCACCTGAACGTGCGCTACAAAATGCAGGTTGGAAGTTACAAAATGATGGACTTTAGCTGGCCCAGTGGCGCTGAGGCACTGGATGTCACATCTCGCGCCATGCCAGCAACCCACGGTCAGAAGCGACTTTGGGTGCTGGGGGTCAGCTGGGGAGGAGGAGGAGGAGGATTGAGCATCCCAGGGACTGCTCTCCTTCGCCGGGGAGGGTGGGAGAGAATGACCATGGCAGTGCTGGCTCCTGGCAGTGGCTGGGGGCTGGTACAAGGTGCAGTACACTGTGGAGGTCAATGTGCGCTTACGCCGGACTCACTGGGTGCAGATGCATGCATGGAGAGTCCTTGGCAAGCCTGTGTTGTGGAAGGGAAAAACACAAGAAAAATCAGTGCCAGTCCCCCGAGAGTGATAAAAGAAGAAGAATCTGCCGCTGCTGCATCAGTCACACCCAAAGCAGCTCCCCTGGTGTGTGCCTGCCCCCTGGCCTTTCGCGACATGAGGGGTATGTACCCGCCACAATGTGGCTAGGGCGGAGCAGGACATAGGGGTTTCACAGCTCCTGGCTCTGATGTGGGCAGTGGCCACAGAAATAGCTGGATGGGTGGGGGGAAACCATAGGTACATCCCCCCCCCAGCCGAGGAACAGGCATGGAAAAAGTGTATAACGAAAAAAAAAAAATGATGGACTCCAGATTCACAGGATCCAAATTACATCCAGATGCTGAAAAAAGTTAGAGAATTTGCCCACCAATGCAAAGAGCTCCAGCATACCCCGGGGTAACTTTTTTATGTCTAGACTTAAAATGTCAGAATCTGTATGTGTTAATACTGAAATAGTTATTAGGGTGGAAAATGTTAATGACAGTAATTCAGGGGCAGAAAATGCAGCTGCTGAGGAGGGCAGAGACATGAGAAGGAGGGAGAAGGAGATTGAAACTCCTCCACAAGACACTCCCGCCACAGAGAATGTTGCTCCTGTTAGGATAGGCCCATCCCAGGCAGGCATACAAAATATAACAAACCATGGAGGGGTAGCAGAGATCTTATTTAGATTGTCAGACCTTTTTCAAACTAGGGGTGAACCTGCACCTTGGCACAATGCAGTTCATTTGTTGTATAAAGGAGGACTTAGTAACCCTCCAGATAGAGTGTACATTGCCTGCAAACTCTTAAAAGAATCTATGAGATTTTTTTCTTCTGAGATCTTTGCTCTGATTGGCTTGGGAAACATGAACTATGATGTTAGTTTTAAAAATGTATCAGGCATGAACAGATTTTGGGCCCAGTATAATGCATGTAAAAGCTCTCCCCTTTGGGCCCCCTTCCATGTTGTCCCACTCACTAAATCAGCAGTTAAGAACATCACGGTTATGTTTAAAAATGAGGGGGTTTACATAGAAGATATTTTATTTTGGTTGAGACAACGATGCGAAACTCTAAGTAAACCCACTCCTACATTAGAGGGGGAACGGATTTGGGATGGGGTGGAGGATCAGAATCAAATTATTTATTTATTTATTTAGCGTTTGGTGACCGGGTAAGTACACTAGACAAGTAATATGTCTATTTTCAGGAACGACCCGGGAGAGCACAACATTGTGAATTACATAGTGGTACAGGGGTTATACAGAAAACAACATAGCAGATAGTTTGACTAGAAAGGAACAGTACAAGGTGACATTTACAAGGTATCAACAGAGGTAAAGCACTCTAGGCAAACATCCAGTTTCAGACAGTGTGAGGTACACTACTAATTCTGGCCCAGTACACCTGCCAAGCTCCTTTTACTTGGGAAGGGATAGAGAGGCCATCTTTTATGTGGGACAACCTAGATCCTGTTTCAAATGTGGCTCTTGGGTACATTTAAATTCTGCCTGTGAGACTGTAAAGTGTAGCCACTGCCTGGAATTTGGCCATAAATCTGAGAAATGTCTCAATCTGTTCAAATGTAATTTATGTGAGCGTACGGGGCATGCATATGGTCATTGTCCCTGGGCATCCCATAATAGGGAAGACTGCCCTTCCCATGAAGGTATCATTAATTTAGCATAGCAACAACATGATAAAAGGGTGGCAGATCAAAGCTTGAGAGCTGGTTTAGATACTTCAGGCAGGATCAGCAGACTAGAAGGCAAGATAACAACCACTTACAGGAGCCGGCTAGGCCACAGGAGGTTAATTCCCGGGAGCAAGATGTGTTAGATGTCAGTACACCTGCACAACCATTAATGGATGAAGTCCAGGATACAAGTCAGGTAGCGATGCCTCCCTCCACCACCCCCCTTAAATCCTTAGAATCAGGAATTTAAACCTGTCCCCAAAAAAAGAAATAGAGCAGGAAATGCAGTTTTTCAAAGGCCTAGTTCAGATAAAACCTCGAAATCATGGAAAACAGGGAATAAGTTTGCTGCTTTCTCCTCAGGGACTCAGAAGATGAAGGATCTGATTCTTCTTCTAGGGTCTCCACCACGGATACTGAAAACAGGGGTGGCACTGACTCAATAGCTAAATGGACTAGACAAAGCAGAAAGTCTAGGACTCCCTAGGGATTAGACTAAATAGTAGAAGTTTGGCATCCTTTTACTTTGACTTATATGGCAGACACACTTACACTCACATCTAATAATGTTAATATCATCAAGGGGATAGAAAATTAGCCAGTACTATGCTCACTTTGAAAGAAAATGCCAATGATATTACATGCCTTATGGATACTAGATGAAATCTCATATAGAGTTACAGAATGCCACAAATGCCTGGACTTTAGGGGTCACTTTTTTGTCCACAGGTCTGGATCCCTGTGATGGGATTGGGATATTTTTTTCTACCACTTTAGTACAGGTTTCTAGGCTGGAGGAAATATCACCAGAAGAGCATTAATGTTAGACTTCACTTATTTTCAGGAGAGGTTTAGGCTGATTGCGGCATATGTACCATAGACCATAGCATTAAGGTCTGCCTTATTCCAAGAAATAGAGCCATATTTACACTTTTCCAGGCTGGTTTTATGGGTGGGTGACTTTAACTGTGGGCTAACACAATTGGATAGAGGCCTTCAGACCAAACAAATGTTTAGTGACTCGGTTAAATTGTTACAGATTGTATCAACTGCTGATTTAAAAGATGCATGTAGGGAGCTTAACCCAAGAGATGGATTTACATACTTCAGGGGTTCTCTTAAAACGAGGATAGATTTTATTTTTGTACCTAAAATTTTAAGGGTTTTAGCTTGTAAAACTAAGGCAGTAGAATTTTCTGATCATGCGGCCTTACAGGTCACAATATCCTGGACAGATACTCCTCGCTGTAAAAAGATCAAATGGAGAATGAATGACGCCTTATTACAAGATCCCAAAATAAGGAAGATATGATATTCAAACTGGTCAGCCAGACCATCAGTAGTGGAATGTTGTACAGATCCAGGGGAGTGGTGGGAAGATACTAAAGTATCCTGGAAGCTCATGTTTCAAAAGAAATCACAGTATGATAGTAATAAGGTTCACTTACAATATCTCTTCTTGAGATAAGAGCTACATTTGGTATCATTGGCAGATTCTACCACAGGTGATTATAGTTTTCAGATAGCAATAATTAGCAAACAGATGAGGGACATGCAATACGATAGAGCTAAATCATTAGGACAGGAAGCTAGATTTGGCACACAACAAAAAAGGGGGAGATGGACCCTTATAAAGATTGTCAGCATAGGATACATTCTAGAGTGATTAAGGAACTTCTCACTCCAGGGGGTCTAACTGTAAGAGGAGCAAAAGAGATTCTGCAGATAGTAGAAACTCAGGTGAGAAAGTTATATAGAGATCAGAATCCCAGCACAGACAGTGGAAAATTAGCAAGCTCTTTGCAATTACCTCAGGTACATCAGGCAGATATTGTAGAAATGACTCAAGATATTTCAGTGGGTGAAGTTTTACAAGCCATAGACAGCTTGAATACAGATTCTGCCCCTGGTTCTGATGGAATAGGGGCAGGGCTATATAAAACATTTAAAGAACTAGCCCCTGTTTTAGCAATTTTGTTTAACTTTATGTTAACCTCAGGCAAGTTTACTACCTCCATTCAAGAAGTGGCATTAGTCCTAATACACAAAAAGGGGAATGAATCTGATATCAACGATTGGAGGCCATTAAGGCTGCTAAATTAAGATAGTAACATTTTGGCTAAAATTTTGCTTTACCGTCTGAATAAAGTGGCAGTATATCTGATAAGCCCGGAACAAATGTGTGCCATACCAGGTAGACAACAAAGTAATAATTTAATACTATTAAGGGAACTGTTTTTCTTAGAGGAATCAGGTAGAGTTCAAGGGTGGGTAATAGGATTAGATCAAGAGAAGGCATTTGATTGGTTAAAGCACGCTTTCACATTTTCAGTATTAGAAGCTTTTGGGGTACCATTAAAGTTTATTTCTTGGATTAAAATCATGTATAAAGATGCATATTTGTTGCCAAACGTCAATGGTTGAGAAGGGAACCGCATAAGGATTAATACAGCGGTAAGGCAAGGGTGTCCCCTTAGCCCTTTATTATACACTTTTGGCATTTCTGTATTAATCAGATCAATCAGTAAGGCTCCAGATATACAGGGACTAATGATAATAGAATCCACACCCCCGTGAAGATATTCACTTACGCAGATGATCTCCTTCTGACTATAGAGATTGGAACTAAAGAAGATGAACTTCTGGATATTTTTAGGGCATATGCATCAGAGTCGGGCTCTCAATCTGAATAGAAGTAGAGGGACTCCAATAGGTAAAATGCCTATACCAATTTCAGGGACTTTTGGAGGTATTATTATTACTCAGGAACCCATTTTAGATTTAGAGGTAACTTTTGGGCCACAGAATAGTCACATCCTTAATTGGGAGACCTGTATTCGAAAGGCAGAGATAATTTTGATAGGTTGGAAAAATAAACAAATAGGGAAAAAGAAGAGAATTCTTTTGATTAAGTCTCTCTTGAATTAGTGTTTTTTTATATAATAGTTATGGGTTTCCTCCTCCTCAAAGGTTATTTACTGAAGTATACAGTGTGTTTTTTCAGGCCCTATGGGGATCTAGGTTGAATCCCATAAAAAGATAATTCACATATAGACCATTTACAGAAGGATCAATCCAGTGGTGTTTTTTTTATAGTGTATTTTGTAGCTACAATTTTGGTAATGCATTTAGACCTGAGGAGAAAATCTGGAAACCCGCGATTGACCTTTGGTTGATCCCGAGTTTACCAGGATGGGAACAGAGTTAACCTAGGATTTTGGGACTAAGTGGTTGTTTACTACAGTACACTAAAGAAAGTTTACAACAGATAAGAAAGTGGAATCTTACAAGAAGCCCAGTCACTTCTTAACTTTAGACAGGAAGGCAATCTATAGATAGATGTTATCAGTGGAGTATAAGGGCTAGATTGAACATCCCATGTACCCAGAAGATCAAAAAACAAGAATAATAAAACAATTGAGGTGCTGGCCCATCGGCACAGTGGTTGAATTTCTGCTTGTGACGCTGGCGACCCAGGTTCTGGAATGGACCCAGTTTGCCAGAGGGCCAGCCGGAGGGAGAAGGATGGAGTGTCCCATAGATGGCTCTCCTTCTCTAGGGAGAGGGTGGGGTGTCCGAGGCAAAGGAGGACCCCTGGCAGAAGCCGGGAGTCACTCATGCTACCGGCACTTGACAGTGTGGGAGGCAGGGCAGACACTGGCGTCATTGCACGTCCCTGCCTCCAAAACAGAAAAGCAGAAAAAAAGGAGTAGGTGGGGAGAGTCCACTGTCTAGGTGAAGCCCTCCCTTGGGCTTCAATTAGCCGATATCACCATTATTCCCCCAACCAGTCACTAGTTCCGTGACTCGGATACGGGGGTCCGATGCTGCAGCTCCACCCTACGGGGGGCAACTGGGGGGGAAACAAAACAGCCACAGATGGTGGTGGAAGTCCCAGGGGCCATGACCAGGGATGAGGGTTGACAGTAGGGACCCTTCAAATAAAGAAGAAAAAAAACAATTGAGGAACCCTGGATACCCCCCTATGCTTGGGATACACTTTGGTTAGGAAATGTTGGGAGGCTGAATGTAAAAGAAGTCATAAGCATAAACAGAGTGATGAAAGGCATTGTTCCAAAGATACATGTGGTCAGGTACTTGAGACTCAGGAACATTTGTTTCATGAATGTGGTTTTGTTAAAAAATGTTGGGGATTATTAGCTAAAGAGTGGCTGGAGCCCATATTGACAAATCTGACATACTTAGAGATTATGTATGGAGAGAATCCATTGTTATCTGGAAAGTATCCTGGAGATATAATATATGTAGTTTTAGCAGTTATTAGATGCTATATATGACAGGCTAGATGATTATGGGTGTTAACAACAAAAGTGGGTTATGCAGATTGAAATTATTAGAAATGTTGAAAAGGCTTTACACTGTATTTTTATTATTGATAGTAAACATGACTCTTATTTTTATTTCGTTTTTGTTGACCAGGTAAGTACACTAGACAAATCCTGCCTATTTTCAGGCATGACCCGGGGGAAGGGGATACAGATGAATGCCAACTGACCTTGAACCAGATTAAGCTGTTGGTGGTATTTTTAGTGAATGAGGGAAATTTTGCCAGGACACCAGGGAAATTTCCCTACTCTTTCAAAAGTGTCATGGGATCTTTAACATCCACCTGAACTA
The DNA here is from genome assembly GCA_016271365.2 of Neoceratodus forsteri. Taxonomy (NCBI): domain Eukaryota; kingdom Metazoa; phylum Chordata; order Ceratodontiformes; family Ceratodontidae; genus Neoceratodus; species Neoceratodus forsteri. Next base: position 96,246,172 of record JADMNL010000023.1, on the reverse strand, counting down.
CCACCAATCCAGGCAGATGGGGCCTCGGTTTAACGTCTCATCGACGGCACCTCAAAGTGCAGCACCTCTCTCAGCACTGCACTGAGGTATCAATACTGGGATATTAACCCAAGTGCCAGATGTGGGAACTGAACTCACAGCCCTCTGATCTCCCAGCCTCAGAGGCGAGTGTGCTACCTACTGAGCCACTGACACTCAAGCTTCCAACTTCCAGGACTAATTTCAGGCTGGAAATTTTTTTCCATCAGTTGAATATGCGGTGAGCTATACTCTTCAGAGGAGCCATTCTGCCTAAGGTCAAAGCCCCAGAACAGAGTATAAATCTTGCGGCACATAAGAAGCACTAAAACTGCCAATACCTGATGCAGCAAACAATTTGTCTGACATGCACAAAAAAAAAAAAACAGGAATATCAGGAGCGGTTTACCTTACAACAGATGCGACATGCTGAACGGTTTGATTTGGTGGAGTTCCCGACTCAGCGAGTATTGATGCCGAAGCACACAGTGGAGTCTATGGGGGATTCTTTTGACTGGATTCCACAGAGAGTGGAGCGTTGGGACCAAAAATTGGAGACTTTGAATCAAAAAGTTGAATTTATTCAAGCAGAGGTGAAACATAACCGGGAGAGCATTATTAAATTAAATAAACAGACCCAGGATAATTCTCATGACATTCAAAAAATAACAGATGGGAGTAAAAGTTATTGAGCTCTCTGAACTCACTCTGGCAAAAGATAATTACAATTTAAATAGGAAAATAGAAATGTTGGGAAACCAGTCGAGATACAGAATTCTATGGATTGTGGGCTTACCGTTGAGTTTGGATAGTAAATTTGAGTCTACTCATGATTTGGTCAAACATATTTTTACTACAGTCTGTGATCTGCCCCAAGATAACCTTCCATTCGTGACCAAGGCTTTCAGGGTGTTAAGAAAACATGAATCATCAGAGACAAAAGACAATGAGAATAAAGTTACCATTTTTCTTTCACCTGCGTTCGAATCTGATCGTGACCATATACCAGTAATTAAGTTGTCAAGTATAAAAAGAACGCTTTTGTATAGGGGGTTTAATTTTAACATTTTTCCTGATTTTGCTTACTCTACGCAGCAGAGGCGAAGCACATTTTTATCATGTAGGCAAGAAGTACTAGAGCTTGGAGCTCAATTTCAACTTCTCGCACCTGCTAAGGTGGAAATTCGTTGTAATGGAAAAACATATGTTTTCTTTGAAATTGATTAGTTGACTGTATTTATAAAGGGACAATTTAAAGAGTCTGGAGAGGGTACTGAATCCCCTACAGCTTCAGAGTTGGAAATGCCAGCAGTTGTGGATACTGCAGAAAGGTTTGGGGTTTAAATTAATTTAATGTAATGTAATGTAATGTTATCCAATTTTTTTTTTTCTTCTTAGTTGTGCTTAGCTATATTGTTTAGTTTGAACTCTGTTGTTGGGCTATGCATGTGATATATGGGGGATTGGATACATAATGGTCATAAGAGGTTTTCCTTTTACCTCAGATGTGCTCACCACAGTAGCTTTATGTATGTTGTTCAACAGGTTGGTATCCCCGCCTGAGTTGGACTTGAGATAGCCTTCTTCTATGAATGTTTTTTTCTTTCCTTTTTTCTTTTGTGAAATTCTGTATAATGAATTAAAGGAAGGAGAAAAATTAAATAACATATTATATGATAAAAAAAGAAGAGTGGACATGTGTAAGAGAGAACTGCTGGGGCTACTAGACAGTGGGGTTACAATTTAATAAAAGTAATATTGCTGGCTGCACCAGGACTTTATATCTGGGGACGCTGTTTGAACTGCAATAAAAACTGCATGCAGCCACCATCTTTGTGGCTAACAGCCAATAGAGAGCCAGCATTTGACAAAGGGACTCATGGGACATTGTCAGAGACTTATGAGGAATTATCTGGGACAAAATCTAGGCACCAAAAAGCAAGCCAGTTAACAGATGGGAACTGTTCAGGACAATTTCGGCAGCTAATAGGATCTCTGGATCCAAGCCCCATATAAAAGGGGGCAACTACTCAGATTAGTCAGATTTGCCTGGGAGTTTAGTGTTTGTGCCTCTGGGGAGCCTTCCAGCTCGCAGAGGTTAGGCCTATCAGGACTAGACTTTTTTTGGCAGTCGGTCCACGTGTCCAAGGTGTCCTGTTGGCCCATGCTGGTGTCAGCAGCAGGGGATTTGTGCAGCAATCAAGCTGGAAGTAAGGATCAGCCTGCAAGCTGTCTGGAAGGACAAGCCTTACATATAAATGTACATAGTTTGCTGAAGTATTGCACGGCCGGCCAGTTCGAGACATTCTGGTGTGCAAGTTAAGCCAATGTTGACTCAGTTAGGTGTCAGCTGTTTGCTCCTGCATCCTGAGACCAGTGTTTCAATGAGGACCACAAGGGAACCCTTCCTCATGTTTCATGAAATATCTGCACAGGTTTCATGTCGTCAGATTATCCTCAGGGTCTGGGTAGTGTGAGTACAAAACAGGGTAGCTCCCTGCAACATCGGCTGTAATCATTGTGTGCCACATAATTTTCTTGTTTTGGGTTTATTGCAACAGACTGAGCCATCCGGCTCTGGATTACAAATATTTAGGTTGAGTACATGTTAATTGTTTTCCTTCCTAAGGGACCAAACAGCAGTTGCAATGCCAGCCTACCCCGGGCAACACTTCAGGCTAGCCTGTTCAACATACTGGGTACCCAGGGCTGTGGGACTGTATCAAGGGGACTTACAGTTCATGCTGAAATAAACCTGACTCAAACCAGATACCAATCACTTGCTAGATTTATGCTCCACCCTCGTTCACTTCCCCTGAATAAACCAGATTATTGGTTTTCATGTTTAACATGGCTAGTGTGTACCTTATTGGTTGGGTTACTGCTGTATTACAGTATTGTTGCATCACTGGTCTTATTTTCCAGGGGGTCTCCAGGGCAGTTGCAGATATCCAGCCCTGGTGATAAGTGCAGGGGGAGTGAGCATATTGTTACTGTTGCTTGGTGAATGTTCTACTGTTTTACTGTTCAGGCCACTAGAAGGGTTGGGGGGAATAGCATCCCGGAGGGCTATACCAAAGCAGCTACACTACTCCAATACCATTTCTCCGGGTGGAAGCACCCATTCACTAAGCTTAGGCCCCTCAACGTGTGTAAGAGTCATGCAGGCAGGGGTAGTAGCCCATAGGATAGTACCACCTAGGGGTTACGTCTTGGAGGCACCACTGGGATTAGCGCCCCCCCCGTGGCTGAAATAAGAATTGCAAATATAATTTTTATGGTTACCACTGAAAAAATGGCTGTACATCAGTTAGTTAGTTGGTGCATGGGGCATGAAATTAACCCCCAGAATGACTTGCTTATATTTGATTTACCCCTGGGAACCAGCAAAGACACTATAGAGAGGGCACTTTCAAAAATTGAGTGTCTGAGAAAAACTATAGTGGTAAATTGACAAGCTGACTTGACTGTCCAAGTCCTAATGGCTTTAGTGGAGTGTGGCAACCCCGTAGACTGTACTCAGGTGCCCAAGACTATTACCATTGATGGGTCCCCGGCTGTCTGGAGGGTGGTAACTAAAGATAGTGAGGACCCTTCAGAAAATGAGCTCCCACCCTTAACCAAAGGTTTTGGGGAAAAGCTTGTCAAATTGTTACTGGATAAGGGTAAAACAATGGAGGACTTCAAAAAGTTATTCATGCTACCTGGGGTTGTTCCTTCCCCGATATCCACGCCATCTCCAGTACCTGCCCCTTCACCAGCTCCAGTGCCCACACCCACACCTGTGCTCCCAGTTAGTCACGACTCTTACCACAAGCTGAGGATGTTTTCAGGCACTCTCCCCGTCCCCCAAGGGGAGAATGATTGGGAGACATGGATAGACTACTGTATGTTGCCCCCTGGTGCCCGAATGGCAATGTTCCAAGGCGGAGAAGAGAAAAAAGTTGAGTGACAGTCTCTGAGGTCCTGCTCTGGCTGCTATCCATGCCAAGTGGGCTAATAACCCAGGAGCAACTGCACAGGACTATTTGGCTGCTTTGGAAAATGTGTATGGGAGCCCAGATTCAGATCAGGATCTGTGGTGGAGGGTGAAAAACACTCATTAATACCAAGGGAAGCCCTTGACAGTGTATGTACCTCAACTTGAAAAAATGCTACAGGAATGCCTCATAAAAGGTAGCGTGGCCCCAGACAAGTTAGATCAAATTAGGTTGGACCAGATTCTTGTCTACCCCATTTTCTGAATTATTGCTGCTTAAGTTACGACTTGTAGCCCGGCTGGATTCGCCTCCCTCCTATGATGAACAAATAAAAGAAATTTTGGGGGTTAAACAAAGGAGGCCACTCTGGGAGCCCCCCCTCACATATCTACTGCTGCTGCCCAGGTGACAGAAGATGATCTTGCGAGGGAACTTCAAGGGCGGAATATAGCGCCAGATGAGCACTCAGAGACTGCTAAAGATACCCCACCATGGACTGAGTTACGGAGAGAATTCAGGGAAGTGAAAGTTACTGTATCTTCCAAGGCCCCTTCCACAGATAGAGACCCCGACCCTCTCAGAACAAGTCTACTATGGGAGTGGAGGGCGCACACTCAGGTGCCCCCTGCCATTGGTAGCTCAAAAACTGAAATAAGTGACTTGACTGCTGCAATAAAAGAATTACTGAGACGGACTGCACTGCCTACAATGGCACAGAAAGTGGGGGAGGTTGAATCTAGACTTTCTGTTGTCAGTGCTCCGGCTCCAGCACCAAATGTGTACGCCTCTCAACCCCCTAGTTATGAATGGAGACCAGCTCCTAATGCAGTGTTTCAGACAAGGTAGACCCAAGAGAATATAATCTGTCACAATTGTGGAAAGGACGGGCATATGAAGAAAGAATGACTGTCTGAAAGGTCCTAGAAAAGGTGGTAAACAAACTACAAGGGGAGCTCTGGCAAGCAAAGCAATTTCAGAGAGGTGCCGAAAATGGCCGCAGTGGAGGTTCAGACAATCCCAAATCCAATTTCTTTGTGGCAAAGTTGTCTGTCCAAGTTCCTGCTAAGGTTCCTCCAGACTGGTCAAAATTGGTAGGCTCCTCCATGGACACTACTGCACACAGATGGGATTCTGGCTCGAGCATTCTTAGACAGCGGGTCTCAAGCCACCATAATTTTCCAAGACTGGTATGAACAGCATTTATCTGACCACCCACTACAACCTCTCGATGGACTGCATATTTTGGGGTTGAGTGAGACATTGTATCCATATCTTGGTTACTTAAAAGTATGGCTTTCCTTTCCATCCTCTGTGGCTGGTGTAGGAGATTCTATGAAGATGCTAGCCCTGGTCTGCCTTTCTACCAGACTTTACGATGGTATCCCTGTACTGATTGGCACCAATGTGCACATGTTTGGGCACCTGGCCTAGTTATGTGAAAACAGGCAGAAGAAAAAGACAGGAAGAGCCCTGCATGTTCACGCCCTGATCCAAAAGGCCTATGAGAAACATATGCACCCTGAAGAGAGTGACAAAGATGAGCCTGTTGGGACGGTTTGGAAAAAGGATCCTACTACTGTCACGTGGTGAAGTGCGGTTGCAAAAAGATGTGACCAACAAAATTTTGATGCTGGATGCCCCAGATGAGGGAAAAGTATCTGAAGGACTGCTGATTAAGCCCAGTGTGCTTCTGGCTTGGGTGCATGCTTATGCCCGAAGAGTGGTGGTATGAATACAAAATGTTACAGGCCGAGACATCACGGTATGCAGAGGATGCACTCTGGCTAAAGTCTACTGTGCTGACACTGCTGTGCTCCCCTCTAAGTGTAGAGTTAAGGAAGGGTGTGAGGTATCACCTGACATGTTCGATTTTGAAGATTCACCTATCCCAAGCAGCTGGAGAACCAGAATTAGTAAAAATCTGGCTCAGAGAACCCAAGTAATCTCCCTCAAGGAATGGGATGTTGGGTGTGTAACAGGTTCTGAACACCACATTTGCCTGCACGACGAGAGACCCTTCAGAGAGAGGTCTAGACATCTAGCTCCTGCCAACATCGATGATGTCAGACATCACCTACAAGAGATATTAGCGGCTGGCATCATACAAGAGTCACCACAGCCCATACGCCTCCCCAGTGGTTGTGGTGCAGAAAAAGAATGGCTCTGTCCGCATGTGTATGTTGATTACAGGACCCTTAACAAAAGAACTGTGCCTGATCAGTATACAATGCCATGCATACAGGATGTCCTGGACTGTCTAAATGGGAGCAAATGGTTCTCTGTCCTTGACCTCCGGAGCGGGTACTATCAAATTCCAGTGGCTCCTGAGGACAGGGAAAAAACAGCATTTATTTGTCCCTTGGGTTTCTATGAGTTCATCCGCACGCCCCAAGGCATATCAGGTGCACCAGCAATATTTCAACAATTAATGGAGCATGCAGTGGGAGATACAAATCTCTTGAAATGTCCAATCTACCTTTATGATGTTATAGTCTTTGGTAAAACCCTCGAGGAGTATGAGGCCCGCTTATTTAAAGTGTTGGACAGACTTGAGGAGTTCGGTCTTAAGTTGTCCATTGACAAATGCCAGTTTTTCCAGAGCTCTGTCAAATACATCAGTCACATTGTGTCATCAGAAGGTATACAAACAGACTCCAGTAAGGTGGAAGCATTAACAAGCTGGCCAAAGCCCAAAAATGTGAAAGAACTTCAAAGATTTCTTGGGTTCTATGGCTATTACTGCCAATTTGTCAAGGACTATACCAAGGTGATCCAGTCTGTGCTAAACTTAACTCAAGGATACCCACCTACTCACAAAAAGTTTAAGAAAGGTTCTGACAGAGAGACTGAAAAAATCTATTTCAGACCCAATGAGCCGTTTGGACAGAGATGGACTCCAGATTGTGACACTGCTTTCAAAGAAATAATCTACAGATTAACTCATGCCCCTAAACTTGCTTATGCTGATCCATCAAAGCTCTATGTATTACATACAGAAGCCAGCTTGAGTGGTCTCGGAGCCATACTCCAGCAAGAATACCTGGAAGGACTGTGTCCCGTAGCCTTTGCTAGTATAAGTCTGACATCTTCCGAGAAAAACTATCCGGTGTATAAATTAGAATTTCTTGCTCTCAAGTGGGCAATAGTTGATCAATTTCATGAATATCCGTATGGTGCTAAAATCCAAGTCAAAACAGATAATCCATTAACATATGTCCAAACAACAGCCAAATTAGATGCTACTGGATACAGATGGCTCTCCACTCTAGCAACCTATGATTGTGCGGTGGAATACCAACCAGGCTTAAATCACGTCAGTGCTGATGCTCTCTCATGCAGACCTGTTTCTGACCAACAGTGGGTGCATATTCCTGAACAATCTGTAAGAGCCCCATGACATAAGTTCGACCAGGAAGAAACCTTGTCCTCCGGAACTGTAAACTGCCTGGCAGATCGCTTGGGACCTACAGAGACTTGTATACCAGTTGCCTACTGTAATTTTGCAGCCTTAGACTTAAGTTCTTTACCACAGCTAACTCCAGCTGATATCCACAATGAACAGTACTATGATTCAATGATCAGACCAGTAGTTGATGCTTTAAGAAAGGGGGGCGATCTCTCCAAAATGTGGTCCAGTGACCCCAAGACTGCTTTGTTCTTCGAGAGAGGCCCAAACTCAAGCTTCAAGAACAGCTATTGTACAGAGAGCTTACTGACAGCCAGGGTGAAACTGTAAGAAAACAGCTAGTATTGCCATCTAAGTTCAAGAATGTTGCCTTAAAAGCTTTGCACGACCGAACGGGACACCTGGGTAGCAAAAGAACCCTTGATCTAGCCCGTTCACACTTCTACTGGTCTAAGATGGGCATAAACATTGAGCAATATGTTAAAACCTGCAGTAGGTGCCTTCAGCACAAAGCTCCACCACAAAGAGCAGCCCCTCTGGTCAGTATTACAACAGGTACACCAATGGAATTCATCTGTATTGATTTTCTTAGTTTGGAGCCAAATTCAAAAGGCATCGCCAATGTGCTAGTAGTCACGGATCACTTCACAATGTATGCGCAAGCCTATCCAACCAAACACCAAAAGGCCTCAACTGTAGCCAAATTTCTCATTGAAAATTTTTCATACATTATGGTGCCCCCCAGTGTATACACTCAGATCAAGGTGGGGATTTCAAAAGCAGACTTATCAAAGAACTGTTGTCCTTATGGGGTGTGCAAAAATCCAGAACAACCCCTTATCACCCACAAGGAGACCCACAACCAGAAAGGTTTAACCAAACCTTGCCTGATACGCGGGGCACCCTGCAACCTAAAGACAAGCCAAAGTGGAGCCAACAGATAAGCACACTAGTGCATGCCTATAACTGCACAAAGAATGATGCTACTGTTTTTCACCGTACCACCTTATGTTTGACAGAGAAGCTCGTCTCCTGGTGGATGTGTGCTTTGATGTGTCTCCTGATGGTGTTCAGTCAGAAAGTTACCTGCAGTATGTTAAAAATGTAAAAGCTCAATTGGATCATGCCTCTCAGCTTGCAAATACCATGGCAGCAAAGAGGAATCTGGTCAACAAAACTCGCTATGACAAATGCGTTAAAGCTCAGGAGCTCCAACCAAGTGACTTGGTACTAATGAGAAATTTGGGACTTTCAGGTAAACACAAAATAGCTAACTGCTGGAGTCACATCCCATACATAGTAGTCAGTAAGTTAAATGATATGCCTGTGTATAAAATGCATCTAGAAGGGGGCCCTCGTGTTGTCAAAACCATTCACAAAAAATTAGCTGTTACTTACTGGCCAAATAGTAATCAATAATGTTCAAGAGACTGAAGCTCCTCAGCGCCCTGTAACTAGGTCTGCTACTAAGACCAAGCAATAAAATCAGCAAACTTCTGCTTCCCAGGCTGTTGTTCCTAATAATGTCTCTAATTTTATAACTATTGTAGATTCTGAAAATGCTGAGTCTGAAAGTGATGATGAAAGTGAATTCTGTACTGCCTTTTACCCATCTATTGAACTTCAAAGAGTGTTCCAAGGAGTTCCCTCAGTTAACTACAGTGATGACTCTGAACCTCCAGAAAGTGATGCTCACATTATGGATCTTGAAGAGGCTGAATCCCTTTGTATGGTGGAATTAACGGCAATCAGCAAACCTGTACCCAATGAAGCAAGTAGTGAACCTACAAGCGACCATGTAAGTGTTGATGAACTAAGTGAGCTAAGTGAACTGTTTCATTCTAGTGAAAGTAATATTGTTCAAGAATCAGGAGGATGTGTCCTGGATGATTTCGACTTTGGAGAGATACCTCTGACTAATGCCAGTGAGCCTAAAGAACCAGAAAGTGGGCAGGCCCGGTGGCACTGAGGGTTGAGGTGCTGGACGTCACACCTCATGCTACACCAGCGACCCAAGTTCAGGAGCGAGCTCGGGCACCATGGGTTGACTGGGACGGGTGAGGATTAAGTGCCCACTGGGCTGCTGTCCTCATGAGGGGGAGGATGGGACATCGCTCGGCATGCCAGCAGCTCCCGGTGGAGACCAGGGGTGCTGCAACATGCAGGGCAGCACGTACTTAGCGCGGCTGATGCTTGGCAGGGTTGCTGTGCGCCGTAGCATCAGGGATGTGCACCATGCACGGGAGGGGGAAGCACACACCAGAATAAGGAAAACATCGGTCTGCGGAGTAGGCGACGGCACCTGCCCCCATGCCCACTGTCGGGTCCATTCTGCCTGGCCTTCCAGTGTCCTCCACCCAGGCTCTCACCCACAAACTGGAGACTGATTGTACAGAGCGCCCAAGAGGAGGGGTGACCCCATGCTGGAGGGGTTAAGCTGAGGTAGCCGGTTGTGTGGGTTGAGAGGGAGGATAGAGGAGGCTCAAGTAGGAGGATTTCAGGCAGGGCAGGAACAGGCAGGATGCCTGAGAAAGGCTCCTTAGACTGTAACCGGAGGGAACAAAATAGGTAAAAAATACTGGACTGAAGTGGCTCAGTGCATCTTACAGATAACGCAGATCAGGATGCCAGCTAATCCATGGGAGCCGCTTTTTGGGGTAGAAGAGCGGCATGTGGAGGACTGGGAATTCTATCCCATGTCTATTAGGATTATGTTAGTGGTGGCAAGACATTGTATTCAGAATATGTGGGTTTCCTTCGTACGCCCTACGGTCCATATGTAAAAGGACTCTCTACTTGCAAGGCTGCAGTTGGAGTATCTGACGTATGCCCTGAGGGGGTGGTATGATAAGTTTGTGCAGCAGTGGAGCAGGTACCTGAACTCACTCTCTCCTCTGGATCAGGCGGTAATATGGCTTGGATAGGGGATAAATGGCACAGTGAGGTCAGGCTGGATAAATATGCCCGATGTAGCTCTTGATGTAAGGTGAGTTGTGGGTGAAAGTTTCCTCCTTCACTCTGAGCATGGCCGCTCTCACTTGCACCCTTATTTCTACTCCTTTTTTATGAGACACCTTTTGCTCCAGTTACATAGATACATAGATACATAGACAGTGTCGGCAGATAAGGGCCTATGGCCCACCCAGTCTGCTCATTTGAGCTTGTAAGTTCAGTTTGTTTTCCTAGAAGTCTGTTTCCCCTTACCCCTGACCTCTAGAATTCCTTTATGTCTATCCCATGCATTCTTAAATCCGTAATTGTTTCAGCCCCCACCACTTCCTCTGGCAGGGTGTTCCACTTGTCCGCCACCTGTTCTGTGAAGAAATTCTTCCTCACATTTCCTCTGAATCATCCTCCCTCCATCTTCATCCCATGCCCTCTAGTCCTGGAACATCTTTTTCGCTTAAAAATAATGTTTTCCTGCACTCTGTTTCTCCCTGTAAGATACTTGTATGTCTCTATCATATCCCTCTCCCTCCTCTCCTCCAGGAGTACATGTTCAGTTCCTTCAACCTGTCTTCATAGGACTTGTGATGCAATCCATGCACCATCTTTGTTGCCCTCCTCTGAACCTTCTCTACCCTGTCTATGTCCTTACGTAGGTATGGTCTCCAGAACTGTACACTGTACTCCAGGTGGGGCCTCACTAGTGTCTTGTATAGCGGAATTATGACCTCCTTTTCCTGCTGGTGATGCCCTGCCTATACATGCCAGCATCCTATTTGCTTTACCTGATGCCTTGTCACACTGTTTCCCTACCTTGGGGTCATCAGAGATGACAACCCCAAGATCCTTTCCTGCTTGGTGCATGCTAAATCCTCACCCCCAACTGATATATTGTGCCAGGGTTTTGTGCCCCATATGCATTATCTTGCACTTCTTTGCATTGAATTTCAACTGCCAAACCCTTGACCATTCTTCAAGTTTCTGCAGGTCCCTTCTCATTCTGTCTACACCTCTGGTGTGTCTACTCTGTTACAGAGCTTTGTGTCATCAGCGAACAGTGAAATTCTGCCTTCTAGATCCTGCGCCAATGTCACTGATGAAGATGTTGAATAGGACCGGTCCCAGCACTGATCCTGTGGTACCCCACTGGTCACTCTTCCCTCTGTGGAGTGACAGCCATTTACCACCACCCTCTGTGTCCTGCCACCCAGCCAGTTACCTACCCACCACACTACTGTCCTGCCCACACCCATATTCCCCAGTTTGTGTAATAGTCTTCTATGTGGCACAGTGTCAAAGGCCTTGCTGAAGTCCAGATAGGCCATGTCCACTGCCCTCCCTGATCCACCTCCCTAGTCACTCCAGTCAAAAATTCAATGAGATTGGTCTGACAGCCTCCCCCTGGTGAAACCGTGCTGCCTTGGGTCCTGTAGTCCATTGACAACCAGATGTTCCACCAAACTCTCCTTCAGAAGTGCTTCCATGATCTTTCCCACTACCGAGGTGAGGCTGACTGGTCTGTAGTTCCCTGCTTCCTCTTTGTTCCCGCTTTTGTATAAGGGGACTACATCTGCTGTCCTCCAGTCTTTGGGTACCTCCTTTGTTTCCAGTGATTGGCTAAACAGGATAGCCAGAGGTTCAGCCACCACCTCTCTTAGTTCTTTAAGGACCCTGGGGTGCACCCCATCTGGCCCCATTGCTTTGTCAACTCTTATTACTTCCAGTTCCTTCAGGACCCTTTCTCGTGTAAAGGGACTTGTGTCCATTTCTGCACCATTCTCACCCTTGTACTCCTTCAGACCCATTACCCCTCTTTCTCAGTAAGACTGAGCAGAAATACCTGTTCAGTATGTCAGCTTTACTGTTGTCATCCTCCACGCGACTCCCATCCTCCCCTTCAGTCTCACTAACCCTCCCTTTGTCTTTCTTTTTCCTTATGTACCTGTAAAGGTTTTGTCCCTTTAACCACTGATTTTGCAATGTGTTCTTCTGTCTGAGCTTTGGCTTCCCTTACTGACTTCCCTGCCTCCCTTTGTTTCTCCTGGTACTTCTCCCCTTCTGCCTGTGTCTTTTTGTATTGCCTGAATGCTATCTTTTTGGCTTTCACTTTCTTTGCTACCTCTTTGGAAAACCATAATGGTCTCCTCTTCCTTTTCCTCTTGCTAACCTGCTTAATGCATAATTATGTTGTTCTTATAATCCTTATTTTAAATACTGCCCACTGTTCCTCAACCCCTGATTCCTGTCCCATTCCCCTTAATGCCTCTTTCAAGTATTTCCCCATTTTCCCAAAGTCTGCCCCCCTAAAATCCAGGATACGTGTTTTTGTGTGGTTTGGTTCTGCTCTTTCTGTGATTTCAAACCACAATGACTGGTGGTCACTGTTACCCAGGTGCTCCCCACTGTACCCCATCACACTGTCCCTGTTTGTGAGCAGAAGGTCCAGTATTGCCTTCTGCCGAGTTGGTTCCATGACCAGTAGCAGGAAGGCACCTGAAGGGGAGTCCAGGATAAATCTGCTCCTAGTTGATGCTGCTGCTGGGATGCTCCAGTCCACGTCTGGAATATGAAGTCTCAGCCAGTACTACCTCACCCTTGTCTGCCATCCTTTGGATGGCTAGCATCAACTCCTATCTGTTTCTTCCTCCTGGGCTGGTGGTCTATAGACCACACCTATCTGGATGCTGGCTCATTTTCCTTTCTAACTTAACCCACAGTATCTCTCCCCATTTTGTTCCTCCTGGATCTCTGTGGCCCTTATGTCATTTTCACATACAGTGCACTCCTCCTCCTTCCTACCTGCTCTGTCTCTTCTGAATATGTTGTAGCCAGGTATGGCCATCTCCCAGTCATGGTTATCATTACACCAGGTTTCAGTGATGGCCACAATGTCCAGGTCTGACTGTACCATGACAGCCTCCAGATCTTCCATCTTGTTGCTAAGGCTCCTGGCATTTGCACACATGGCTTTCCATGATTTGACCTCCTAGTCTGCTTCACTGTTCTACCCAGCCCCTTCCTTGGTTGTCATTTATCCCTGGTTCTCCTTGCTGTCTGCCCTTCTGCTGAATTTTGCTGTCTTATCCACCTTTTGGACACTAATCTCCATCTTTTGCACCGCTTTGCAGAGATAGCCACTCCTCTGGTTCACTGGTTCCACTGCTAGCTGTGGGGGTGAGCAAGTAGGTACCCTCCTTGCTGGCCTGCCACCCCCTTTGCTAGTTTAAATGCTTGTCAATGTAGCATTTAAACTTATCATTGATACTTGGATTCCCTCCAGGATGGATGCAGGCCGTAGGCTGAACAAACCTCCATCCCTCCAGGTGGGTCCCAGTCACCAATGAATCCAAACCCTTCCTCACAGCACCAGTTCTTCAACCATGAGTTAAAGTTCCTGGTGCATGCACTCCTATGCTCTCCCTTGCCTCTCACAGGTAGTACTTCTGAGAAAGTGACAGAAGTAGCTACTTGCTTGAGACCACTCCCCAGATTTCTAAACTCTTCCTGAACTTCCTTTGGCTCCCCATTTGCCAAGTCATTAGTACCTAGGTGGATAATGACATCCAGCTCACCCTCCCGTCTTGCCTTCCCAGTTGATCAGTTGGGGATAGTGCTGGCCTGTGGAACTGAGATTAATTTTAGTTATTTTTTTAAAGTGCTTTTAATAGTGAAGTGCTTTGAATTTAGGCACGGTTGTTTTCCCTCTTTGTTGTCTGTCTGCGTGTCGGGTACTAGATGTTAGTTGTTTAATATCTGTTTGTTTTGCACCTTCATATCAATCAGACTAGTAATGTTATTGTCCTTTTAAATGAAGGGGGGGGGATAGTAGACTTTGAAAGCTATATGTAATGTACTGATATGGTGTTGTGTTGTTCTATGTTTTTTATGCAAAAAGTTCAATAAACAGAATCATTAAGGAAAAAAGCACAATGGGGTTACTGTGGAGCCCTCGATTATACCCTCGACCAAGGCTGAGCAGTCAGGTGAGTTGAAAATGTGTGAACAGCATGACTTTTCCCAATCCCAGGACCATTTCTTGTGTTTTCTGCTGTGGAGAGAGGGGCTCTCCATAAAGGTCTGGAGGGCCAGATACATTTCTCTGAACTTATCAAAGAATGACCTTCCAGGCTGGCCTGTCATCACAGCAGCAGCACTACTACTCGCGACACCGGAGACCCGGGTTTGGGTGCGGACTTGAGTCATCAGGGGCCAGCTGGGGGGAGAAGGATAGAGCATCTGTCGGACCACTCTCCTCCTCTGGGGAGGGAGGACTGTCATCCCCACTGCGATACTGCCACCTGGATGACCATAGATGGAGGTGCAGTTCTGGGATGCCATGAGTGGGGAGGATGTCAACTGATTTCTGGGACAGCTGTCACATTGTGACATGCCTCCCTTGGAGCTCCTAGAGCACTGACATCTTAGGAGCTGGGCAAAAAAGCAGAAAATACCCCCACAGCTGAACCTGGAGATGGTCTTTGGCATGCAGGCCCTCTACCCAGATAATCCCTGAGAGGTACCTGACAAAATTACAGACAGGTGGGGGGGTGGTAAGGGGAGACCGCTCTCCTTCTCCCCACTGGGGGTGGGGCAAACCAAGGCAGCGTGGAGGTGGCCCCAGGGAAGTGGTCTGGGTGTAGCCATGCATCGTTACCTAGGAGAGCCAGAGGGAAGGTAGGGCTGTGGGAGAAGGGGGCGTAAAAACAGCAAATATATATAAAAAAAAAAGAATGACCCTCCAACACTGGCCCCAGCCGGAAACCATGCCGAGACCGATGAGGAACTCACTGCAGCCACCTCTTCTTCCATAACTACAAGCCAAGTAGCCAGTCTACCCACCACTGAGGCCTTCTTGTGGTCTTTTAGCCTAAGAAGGTCCAGTCAACCCTTCTGGCCTTCAATGAATGAGGGCAGCATTGCCTGGCACAAAATACATTCCTCGACGCTGTGCTGACTGCCAGGTAGTAAACTTTGCATCATCGATCACAAAGTGCAGCCAGAAGACTTAAGGAGCAACTTTAAGTAGAGTATGGACCTGAAAAGTCAAAGATTCACCAAAAAGGAAATTGAACAACTCAAATTCTGGCAATGGTGCAGAGCTGCAAAGGAGGAGACCTGTCCCTTCCAGCGGCAAGATCTGACATCATGGGGCAGAAACGGAGGATATAGCACCCAGGTGGTGGAAGGAGCTTAGCTAGAAGACTTCTGATGTCTCAGCTGCCTCCAGAAAGACTGCCAGGGTATGGAAGTGGACTGTATCCACATTGTTAGAAAATAGGATTTTCTATCCCTTGTGTCATATAGATGCCCGCCAGACCACAATTCTGTGGTCTTGTGTGCATTGATGCTGGGGTCTCTTGCATTCCTCTGGAAGTGGCTTGTAGCCAGTCTTAGCCAACGTTGCCATAAAGCACTTCCATGTGTTATATCTGTGTCTGATTTTAGAAAATTGGGTGCAGCTGCAGCATTTGGTGATGGCCTAGCTGTGCTGCCACACCAGTGTGGTTGCAAGGAATGATGCAAGCACAATGCCTGCTTTCAAAAATATGGCCCCAAGAGTCCATCGAGCTTGCCCTCTGCACTCCAGGCAGCTGCAGCATTCAGTATAATAATGATAGATTGTGGAAGTGTCACATGACATCCCTGTCCAATCACAGCGCTTCCTTCAGTTGAGCAAGAGATATTCTTATTTCCATAAGAGTATCTCACGAGCTGTTCCGCTTCTCATAACACCACTTGTGCCACATAGCTGGGGGCTGTTATACAGAAAAAAGAGGTAATTTAAAAAAGAAAATTAGCACAAGATCGATCAAAGTTTATTGGGGTGCTAGGAGGGTCTCTTGTGGATATGCGTGTTGCCTCTTGAGCCCTTAAGGAATGAGAACTGCTCATCTATAGTTTGCAGTTCTCTTGCCCTAAGAATGCATGAGGTGACACTGTTACATCCATAACAGGCTCTCCTAGCATCCCTATAAACTTACTGGAATGTTGTAGCCACTGAGAAATGGTATTGGTCGGTTTTCTGGACTTTAGCATCATGGAGAGAAAGTCTATCCTACTACTATAATCTGACCTCTCCCCCCTCCGTTCTGTCTCCAGCTACCCCGTCTCCTCCTTTGCCCAGTCCCCCCTTCCCCTCTACTGCCTCTTCTTCCTGGCTTCCATCTGACAATCTCTGCCCCTTATCACCCTTTAAATTTATTTATTTAAAAGATTCACCAGGAAAGACATACTGAGCCATATGGCTCATTTCCAGATGTGTCATGGGGAAAGGGGTTAAGGGATAATACAAAAATAAAATTAAACTGCAAATGGTACAGACATACACCACAGGGTACAAAATATATAGTACAAAGCAAGAAAACAATTGCACAAGGTAAGTACCAGTAGTGTGAGTACCAGGCACCTACAACTCTTTGTCAGGAGCATAACTGAACATAACAGAAGTGAGACGTTAGGAGTAGCCAGTATAGAGTATACTGGTGAGATGAAAGGGCAGAGGAGAGTAGGTTGAGCTAGATGAGAGGGTGAGGGGAGAAAAGGGAGAAAGGAATGGGATATGTGGAAAGTGGATGGGAGATACAATAGGATAATTGGGTGAGGAGAATTCATTTTAAATTTATGTTTAACTCTTTTTTTACTTAACAGATCATGTTGTACTTGTAATCGGTAACTTTGTATATTATGTTGAATTGTTGTTGTCTTTACATTTATTGTATTGCCTGTTTTTCCATTATTTTTGTCTGGGTCAGACCTGAAAAAGGACCTTTTTGGTCCAGTTTCCTTACCCGGTTAACAAATGAAAAACCAAAATAAATAAACAGTAAAGAGGTGAATGAGGGGAAGAGTATAACTTAGAGAAAGGAAAGGGGGTTGAGACGGGGAGGAGTAAGTATGAGAGCTTGGAGAAGATAGGAAAGTAGAAGGAGGCAGTGGGCTAAGGGCATTTACAAGAGGGAGTAGTGTGCATACCTCTCAACCTCCAGTGTCATAAATCAGGGACAGGGCTTAACGAAATCAGGGACCAAGGACCAAAATCAGGGACACATCTTAAAAATTGATGATATCCACTCAGGAAGCTGGTAGAATAAGGGGCTTAGTGTAAAATGCATTTTCTAAGGAACAACAAGTCTGTAACTTTAATGTCTGACATTATTCTGTGCTTACATCCCCCACTGTTTGGTTAAGGAAACACAATTTTTTGGAGGGACAGAGTAAAATTTTGAGGCAAAATCAGAGACAGTTGAGAGGTGTGGTAGTGTGGCCTTGGAGGAGTGAGAAGAGGATGCATTTGGAGGGAACAGAGTGAATTGTTAGGGGGAAGGAGTTCCAGAGATTAGAAAGATGGAAGGAGAAAGCAGATTGACCAGCTAGGGATTTGTGAGGGGAGCGAGAGGGATTGATAGCCTGAGTTATGGAGAGTATAAAGAGAGGGGGGCAAAGGGGAGAGGAGGGAGCTTAGATAGGAAGGGAGCAAGGCCAGCCAGAATTTAGAAATGAAGGAGGCACAGTGGGATAGGTGATGGTCTTTCAAAGAAGTGAGGGAGAGATCTGAGTATAAAGAACAGTGATGGGTATGGGGGGGGGCATGCCAACGTGAAACAGCAGAAGCAGTGGAAAAGTGGATCTAGTCTAACCAGGGTGGACTTAGGTGCAGCACCATAGACAATGTCACCATAAATCAAAAATTGGGAGGATCATCTTAGTGATGATATCACGGCTGGCAGTTATAGGGATGCAGCCTTTGTTCCTGTAGTCTAGCTTAGGGTGGAGTTTTTTTATGAATGGCATCTATATGCTGCAAAAAACTAAGATGTTGATCAAGCCAGACACCCAGGTACTTATATGAGGGCACATCATCTATTTTACCCCCATCTAGGATGAGGAAGGAGGGAAGGGAGTCTAGAAAGCCTCTACCTAGTGCTAAAACACATGGAGATAGGTTTCTTTAGCGTTTAGGAACAACTGATTACACCCGAACCATATCTGGACATTGTCAAAATCAAGTTGAAGCCTTGAGGTTAATTCTGTTGGAGTGGGGCCAGATGCATATAGGACCATGTCATCTGCATACATATGTATGTGTGCAGAGGAGCAGACAGAGGGGAGATCATTGAGGAATATGGAGAAGAGCAATGGGCTAAGGACAGATCCTTGGGGAACACCAGTATGTATGGGAAGGGGGGGGGAGTGATACTCTGATTCTTTCTGATTGAGAACTTCCAACAAGGTAGGAGCTAAACCAGTTGATTGCAGAGTTAGATAAACCAGACAGATTTTAGCTTAACCAGAAGAAGAGGGTGGGAGACAGTGTCAAAAGCTTTCACTAGGTCAACAAATATGGCGGCAGTGAGAAGACCTTGGTCCATACTAATATGGAAGAAATCAGTGAGCCTTAGGACTGAGGAAGTGGTGGAGTGGGGTTTACGAAAGCCAGACTGGCAAGGGGTGAAAAAGGAGGAGGATTCAAGGAAGGGGGAAGGCTGAGATTGAACAATGTGTCCTGGAGTTTGGATAACATAGAAACATAGACTTTGATGGCAGATAAGGACCGCTTGGCCCATCTAGTCTGCTCATTTACCTACCTACATGATAGGCCGCAGATCCTAGTTAACCAACAGCCTATTTCTTCCTACCCCCCACAAGAATTGCCTTATGACTGTCCCATGCTTTCTTGAATTATCCCACAGTTTTAGACCCCACAACCTCCTCAGGAAGGCTGTTCCATGCATCCATTACCCTCTCTGTGAAATAATACTTCCTCACATTGCCCCTGAACCGCCCCCCCATCTTTAAATTGTGTCCCCTTGTTCTTGCACATCTCTTTTTCTGAAAGATGCCACCCTCTTGGACTTTGTTGATTCCACCGAGGTACTTAAAAGTTTCTATCATGTCCCCCCTCCCCCTTCTTTCCTCAAGGGTATATATATTAATCTCCTTTAGTCTCTCCTCATACAGCTTTTCTTGCAGACCCTGCACCATTTTAGTTGCCCTCCTCTGGACTGCCTTTATACTGTCTATGTCCTTGTGGAGATGGGGTCTCCAGAACTGGACGCAGTACTCCAGATGGGGTCTCACCAACTGTCTGTACAGAGGGATAACAACTTCCTGTTTTCTGCTGCTGATGCCTCTCCCTATGCATCCCAGTATACCCCCAGCCCTCCCTAATGCCTTCTCACATTACTTGCTAACCTTAAGGTCATCTGATATGATTACCCCAGGTCCCTTTCCTTTTTTGTTGTTGTTACTACCCCATTGTGTAATTCTTCCCTGGGTTCTTGTTTCTCAGGTGCATTTTTTGCACTTCTTTGCATTGAATCTAGCTGCCATACTTCTGACCATTCCTCCAACCTTGCAAGTCCTTCTCATCCTTTCCACGCTTCCTTGTGTATCAACCCTGTTGCAGATCTTTGTGTCATCAGCAAAGAGGCATACTTTTCCTTCCAGTCCCTCTGCAATGTCACTATGAAGACATTAAAAAGGACTGGACCCAATACTGAACCCTGTGGTACCCCACTAGTAACCCCTCTTTTTTCAGAGTGGACTCCATTTACAATTACCTTCTGTGTCCTGTTGTCCATCCAATGTTTTACCCAGGCTACCACCCTGGGACCCAGTCCCAGGCTGGTTAATTTGACTATTATCTTTTGTGTGGGACTGTGTCAAATGCCTTGCTAAAGTCTAGGTAGGCCATGTCCACAGCCCCTCCCTGGTCTACTACTTTGGTCACCCAGTCAAAGAAATCTATTAGATTCGTCTGACATGACCTTCCCGCTGTGAACCCAAGATAGGAAGAAGACAGATGGGGCAAAAATTGCCAGGAGAGGAAGCGTCACTACCTTTAGGGAGGGGAATGACTGTTGCATGCTTCCAGGTATTGGGAACAGAGGCAAGAGAAAATGAAAGGTTGAGAA
The DNA here is from genome assembly GCA_016271365.2 of Neoceratodus forsteri. Taxonomy (NCBI): domain Eukaryota; kingdom Metazoa; phylum Chordata; order Ceratodontiformes; family Ceratodontidae; genus Neoceratodus; species Neoceratodus forsteri. The sequence goes on along the minus strand of JADMNL010000023.1, from coordinate 96,225,908 downwards.
GAGAGGCTGTGGGAAGGGCGACAGAAGGTGCAGAGAGGTGCAGGAGCTTGGGGAAAGGTCCATCAGGGCACCCACCTTTCTGAGGGTTGACAGCTAGGAGGGCACTGAGTGAGGAGACTGGGGTAACTGGCAAGAAGAAGAAAAGAGGTAACAGAGGGGACGATGGGGGGTGGTGGGGAGTGCAGATAGAGAAGAAGCACATGTAGTGAAGTAAGAGTTGAAAGCTGAAGCAACAGAAGGAGGGTCAGAAATGGTGGAGTCACCCACCTTGAGGACAGTGGAGGGGGACTGAGTAGTGAGGGAGAAGAGGGCATGTATGACTTTCCAAAACTTGGATGGGTGGTTAAGATTATGAAATGTGGAAGAAAAGAAGTCAGCCTTAGCTAACCTCATAGCACAAGTACAAGTACAACTATTTTTCAGAGCACAGTATTTGTTAAGGTCAACCAGGGTCCCAGAGGAGCTGAAAGACTTCCATGCCATGTCGTGATCAGGGGAAGCAAGCAAGAAGTTCAGCAGAGATCCAGGGCAAGTGAAAGCCTCTGATATTGGTTTTCTGGAGAGGGGCGTGCTGGTCCCAGAAAATAACAACTTGGATTGAAAATAACAAAGGGACTGATTGATATCGCAGGCCACAGAGATAGTGGACCAGTCAGTGGAGAGCAGATCAGCATGAAGCAAGGAAAGGTCAAGCGACTGGAAGGACCTGATTTGGATAATTTTTGAAGGAGCTTTGGTGTGTGAGTCTTGCACATGCAGTAAACCATATGATGGTCACTGAGTGCATCATGAAGGGTACCAGCATCAACAATGCGGTGCGGGTGAGTAGTGAATACTCAGTCCAGTAGAGAATGATCCAGACATTCCTGCCTCTTGCGATACTGCTGCACCCCAAATTTTCTGACCATGGAATATTGTGTTTGCAGTCTATTGATAGCTACTGCTCCCTGTTTTAACTTATTTACAATTTCAAGTTCATATTATTTATCAATTTTTGCCTAGCTTGGTTTCCCTTCTGCCTGCCTCCTTATTGCACAAACAATGAAACTATTTTACTATATTTATTAAACAAGCAATAAGACATGAAGAGGGGTGTGTTAGAGTGGGATAATGGCCCGCCTCAGGTGGGTTGAAGCATAAGGTGAAGCCGAGTGCTTCCACCATCAAAGAAGGGCGATTAGACCATTTTAATGCACCCCCTGGAGTGCCTTATTGCGATTCTGAAATGGGTCCTTTTTAGTAAATTGGAGGTATTTTTTAAACATATTTTTATTGATCTACTTTCAGTCAGGCTGTTGTGGTAATGGGCCAGCAGAAAGTACCTCTTGACCAATCAAAACCCACCTTCTTTCTACCCATTTTATGATTATTAGTATTATTTACCTGTGTCTTCTGAGCTGCCCCCACCCCACCCCAAGAAACCTGGAAATGTGCCTCAGCTCAGTGTGCCTCTCCGGCCATCAGTTTAGAAATAGAAGTAAAAGTGCCAGAACCCACTGAGAACTGAAGACCTTGTAACCCACCTGTGCCTTCCAGGCAGACTTATTCTGATGCAAGATGCGCTACACATGTTACTTCCTGCTTATTGTAATATTCTATAACACAATGTGGCAAGTGGATACAGATAGCCCTGTTTTCCAGCAGGCAGTGAACAAACATGTTTAGCCATCTAAGATGTAAGCATCTCTATTTTGGGTACAAGTTACATAATTTTTTTTCACCTAGCTTTTTGCCCTTGAGCCAGCAACCTGACCCTTCCATTCAGGTTTTAGCCTCCTCCCAGCCCTGTCCATCACTACTCCCACTGTCATGACCAGCAGAACGCGGAGTGGGGCCTGAGAGAGTTCCAGTGACCATTATTTAGACGGCTTATGAAACACAGGGTTTTTGTCCTGTATTTTTGTCCTGCCCACCACCCTGGCAGTGCCCAGCTACAGTAGGTCTTGCACACAAACAGCATCCCCCTGTGGAGAAGGCAAGCTCTCTTGCCCACTGCAGGAGTTGCTGAGGTGACAGATACTGCTGCTGACCCTCCCTGACTGGGAGCACTGCCAAGTAGCAGTACCTCCCCAACACCCCTCCCCCCGGCTGCCTGGCTGGCTCCCGAGTTCTCTCCTTTTTTATAATCCCCCTTTCACCCTGGCTGACCCTCCCTCACTTCAACCCCTGCCAGCCCCATCATCTGGCTTCTCCCAGGCTTAGACTTCCCTAGAAGCCAACTTGCTCCACATGATGTGGAGTTATCCAACACACTGAGGCATACTTGGCTTGTTTGGGAAGCTTGCCAGCAGATTCTACAACAGAATCTTCCCTTTGACCCAGGAATATTTATACTTGGTGATTACACTTTATTACTAACCATGTCTCCAAATGAAAAAAATGGACTACAATAGCCTCTCTATGCTTTAAAAGATTGATATTTAGTCACTGGAAAAATAAACATACCCCTTTATTAGATGAACAGGTTAGAACTCAAGCAAACTAGCTGGCATTGTAATGAACATGTTAGCCATTGCAATGCTAGAACTGTAGATAAATATAATGTAATATGGGATCCCTTTTTCTCTTGGCTAGAGTCTCCGTAGAAGTTTATTGATTATAGTCATTAGGCGTTGCCTGACTGAAACATACGTATAATGTATAGGTCAAGATTGGTTATTTATTTATTTATTTAAGAGATTTACCAGGAAAGGCATACTGAGCAGAGTACCGCTCGATTCCAGATGCGCCCTGGGGGGAGGGGAATTACATGGGAAACGTAGTGCAAAGAGAAACATACATTGATGCGTTTAGTACAATCAAAACAAGGAGGAGACTGTCATAGTGCAATACAGCAGAAACATTTACATTACAGATAAAATCGATTACAACATTTACATTACAGATAAAGTCAGTACAAACAATAGGAGCTGGCAGCAACAACACTAACGAAATGGAGATCCAGACAGGTGTTTGCAGCAGGTAGTTAGTAGTTGTGAGGGGTGCAAAGGTGGGGGTTACAGGAACAGTTGGTAGAGAAGTATGTTTTGAGAAGAGCATTCCGGTGTGGGGTAGTTGTGGCGTGTCTAATATCGGGTGATAGGGAGTTCCATAACTTGGGCAGCCTGAAACTGAAAGCAGCCTGGCCTAACCGGGTGGATCTGTATGGAATGTGCAGGAGCCTGGAGTCAATGTTCCTGAGTGCGTAGGCCGGTGGGGGGAGGGCAGTTAGAGAGGACGACAGGTAGGAGGGGAGTGTCTGTGACCAGAACTTGGCCATGGATTTGGCGCAGTGTAGCACCGTGTTTTGAAGAGAAGGGAGGTCCAAGGCTTGGTAGAGGGCACAGTGATGAGTATTTGGAGTGCGGTCCAATGCAAACCGACAAAAAGAGTGGAAGAGGTCAAGCCTAGCTAAGGAAGTTTGGGGGCAGCACAGTAACAACGTCGCCATAATCCATGATTGGGAGGATCATTTTTGGACTATTTCTAGCCTGGTAGGTAGAGGTATGCTGTTTTGTTCGGAAGAGAGCTCCCAGCATGGATTCAGTTTTTGTGTAGAGCATCTATATGCGCCGAGAAGTCTAGGTGCTGATCTAACCAGACACCGAGATACTTATAGGAAGTACAGGCCTCTAGGGAGAGCTATCCAGAGTGAAGAACGTGGGGGGGGCAGTAAGGCGGGTTAGTTTGGCCCGAGAGCCGAAAGTGAGGGAGACGGTTTTCTTTGGATTCAAGAATAGTTGATTTGAGAGGAACCAACGTTGGATGGAGTCGAAATCCTTCTGAAGACAGGCTGTCACGCCATGAGTGGATGGGCCTGAGGCAAACAGCACCGTATCGTCCGCGTACATATGGATAGCCGAAAGTGGGCAGGCAGCAGGCAGGTCGTTAAGAAAGATAGAGAACAGTAGAGGGCCGAGTACAGACCCTTGGGGGACTCCACTGGTGACAGGAAGTGAGGAGGAAAGAGTCGAGCCAACCGGACCGATTGGGACCTACCTATAAGATAAGAATGGAACCAGTTAATTGCGTTAGTAGAGACAAAGCTTGGCGAAGTTTAGCCAGTAGCAGGGGATGAGAGACAGTGTCGAAAGCTTTAGCCAGGTCGATGAATATGGCTGCTGTTATTCCCCATTGTCCATGCCCGTAAGGATAGAGTTGGTGAGGCGAAGCGGAGTGGTGGAGGAGTGGTTTTCGGAAGCCGGCCTGGTAGGGGAGGAAAAACAATATGGTTTCTAGATAGTCTTGGAGCTGGGAAAGAGCGAGGCACTCTTGAATTTTGGCTAGGATGGGAGCAGTGATATGGGAGGGATGGTTTGATGGGAGGAAGAGTCCCCACCTTTTGCAAGGGAATGACTGTGGCTTGTTTCCAAATTGTAGGGACTGCCCGAGTCTAAAGACAGGTTGAAGAGCAGGGATAGTGGGTGGGCAATGGCAGGTGCTGAGAGCAGGAGCATTTTTGAGTCAAGGCCCGATGGGCATTTACCTTTGGAAGGGTTTAGCGACTGCAGAATTTCTAGCACCTGGTTAGGTGAGACCGGGCTGAGCGAGAAGGAGGCCTGGGAGGATCCGGTAGGGGGAGCAATGGGCGGGGGTTGGGGATGGGAGGCGAGAAGCGAAGCTGTTGAGGTGGAAAAGTATGAATTGAACTCAGCTGCAACTAGGCTAGGATCCACGATGATATTTCCTCCTAGGTTTAGAGTGGGAGTAGGGGGTTGGGCGGTGGGGAAAGAAGGGATTTTATTGACTTCCAGAATAGGGTAGGGTGAGCGAAGTTGTTGTTGAACGCAGTTTTAAAGTAATTAGATTTGGCCTGGCGTATGAGTCTTGTGCAGGCATTTCTTAGCGTCCTGTAGTGTTGCTGAGCCATATGAGCACCTGTGGCCTTGAATGATCTCCAGGCTCGGTCTCTGGCTCGTAGGTGACACATGAGGTAAGTAGTGACCCATGGTAAGTGAGCTCCTCTTACCCTGGATTTCCTGAGAGGAGCACGGACATCCCAGATGTCAAGGAAGTTGGCAGAGAAGAATTTCAGGGCCTCGTCCAAGGAGGTGGCCCTAGGGATGAAAGACCAGTCGATGCTGTAGAGGTCATTTAGGAGAGCAGTCAGATCAAGGGATTTGTAAACCCTGTTGTAAAGCGTGTGGGGTGGCGGGGCCTTGGGACGGAAGATTTTACGCACCATGTAGATCATATGGTGGTCACTTAGGGAGTCAGGTAAAAGGCCAGCTTTAATTATCCGATGGGGGTGGGTGGTAAGGGCCCAATCCAGTAGTGTGTGTTTACTGGATTTGTGATTTAGGCGAGTGGGTTCGCCTATTTGCTGATGCAGGTTTAGGGCTGTTATTTGGCATCGCATTTTGGAGGCTACATTTCCTAGCCAGTTCTGGTTAAAGTCTCCAAAGATATGGAGTTCACCGCCTGCCGTGAGGGACCTCAGGTTGCCAATGTGTTCAAGGATGCTGCACAGAGGTGTGTCAGGTGGGCAGTATGACCCTGCAATATATACTGGGATAGAGTGTGGCAGGGGAATTTTAATTAGAAGGGAATCTATAGATTGTATGGGTACTGTAGGTGTGATTTTGGAAAACTGGAGTTTAGAGGAGATATACATGGCTATGCCGCCACCCTTCTTTCTGCCCGGCCTGTCTTGGCGGATTAAGTAGAACTCGGGGATTTGGAATTCCCGTCCAGGTTATGGGGCTTCAGCCAAGATTCAGTAATGACTACAATATCGAGGCGAAGGGCTAGGACAGTGGTTTGCAGCGTGGCTATTTTGTTTAGGATGCTGCATATGTTTAGGTGGACAATTTTGAAGCCTCTAGGGAGGTGCATAGCTGGGGCGGGGGGTTGGCCAACTAAAGTGGGTGGTGGACCTGGGTTACGTTCTATGTCCCCGGCTATAAGGAGAAGGAGAGCCAGAGTGTGTTTTACTAGACGCATGGTCTTAGGAGTTGTCCTGCATTGAAGGGGACGGTTTGGAGATTTCAAGTTTGGTTTAGGGTCTGAGTAGAAGGGGATATATAGGGATGGTAACTCCGCATGGAAAGAGGGAGGGAGGATAGAGGACCCCAGGGACCAATTATGCCAGTGGTGTTGATTATGGTCCTCTGGTGCAGAGGAGGAGGTGGAGGGTGGCCTAACTGCTGAAGAGAAGTGGCAGTAAGTCAGTAAAGGCAGGGTCTGATGAGGGTGGAAGGGAGGCTAGGGTTAGGCAAAGCAAAGAGTTGTAAATGTGAGATACTGCATTTTTGTAGTAGATTTGAAAGTGCTCTCTGGGGCCACTAGTGGTTGATTAGTATAAGAGCTAATGGGAAAGTGGGCTGATTGGTTCACAAGCTCACCTGATCGCACCTTATATAAGGAGGAGCTCACCAAGGGTGGTGGTGGGGGTGGTGGGGAGCCTGCGCGTAGCGCAGGCGGGGCTATAGCTCCCTGAGGCAGCTAGAAGCTGGATTGCTACCTGGGCGCTCCGGTGCTCCGTTTCCCACGGGGGGGGGTTCGGTGGCTGTGGGGAGGGCTGTGCCTGCTTGCCCTCGCGACCGCTTCTGCTGCAAGGAATAAAAAAAAGCAGCTTTATGTAAAGGTAGGTGAGGGGAAGGGCTAATGCAACAAAATGCCTAAAACGACTGAAATACAACTTAAACTGTAAATTACAGGCTAAGAAGTACAAATAACACACAGTATCTAGCTGGGTTTAAGAGTCGTTTGCTGGTAAAGACCCTGAAAACAGAAAAAAAACAAAATCCCTCTGCCGGTAAGAGTGAAGCAGGCTGTTGTAATTTTCTGCACTGCTCCCCAGTCCCAACCAGAAAGGTACAGCAGTCTATGGGAGGAAAAAAGGCGCCAAGTTTAAAATCAGTGGCGCAGCTCCCTGAGGCAGCTAGAAGCTGGATTGCTACCTGGGCGCTCCGGTGCTCCGTTTCGGGGGGGGTTCGGTGGCTGTGGAGGGGCTGTGCCTGCTTGCCCTCGCGACCCGCTTCTGCTGGCACCAGTGCTCCGTTTCCGTGGGGAGTTCGATGGCTGTGGGGAGGGCTGTGCCTGCTTGCCCTCGCGACGCTTCTGCTGGGCACTCCGGTGCTCCGTTTCCCGGGGGTTCGGTGGCTGTGGGGAGGCTGTGCCTGCTTGCCTCGTGACCGCTTCTACTGGGCGCTCCGGTGCTCCGTTTCCCGCGGGGGGTTCGGTGGCTGTGGGGAGGCTGTGCCTGCTTGCCCTCCGTGGCCCGCTACTGGGCGCTCGGTGCTCCGTTTCCGGGGGTTCGGTGGCTGTGGGGAGGCTGTGCCTGCTTGCCCTCGTGACCGCTTCTGCTGGGCGCTCCGGTGTTCCGTTTCCCGCGGGGGGGGGTTCGGTGGCTGTGGGGAGGGCTGTGCCTGCTTGCCCTCGCGACCGCTTCTGCTGCAAGGAATAAAAAAAAGCAGCTTTATGTAAAGGTAGGTGAGGGGAAGGGCTAATGCAACAAAATGCCTAAAACGACTGAAATACAACTTAAACTGTAAATTACAGGCTAGAGTACAAATAACACACAGTATCTAGCTGGGTTTAAGAGTGTTTGCTGGTAAAGACCCTGAAAACAGAAAAAAAACAAAATCCCTCTGCCGGTAAGAGTGAAGCAGGCTGTTGTAATTTTCTGCACTGCTCCCCAGTCCCAACCAGAAAGGTACAGCAGTCTATGGGAGGAAAAAAGGCGCCAAGTTTAAAATCAGTATCGCAGCTCCCTGAGGCAGCTAGAAGCTGGATTGCTACCTGGGCGCTCCGGTGCTCCGTTTCCCGCGGCGGGGGTTCGGTGGCTGTGGGGAGGGCTGTGCCTGCTTGCCCTCGCGACCGCTTCTGCTGGGCACTCCGGTGCTCCGTTTCCCATGGGGGGGGTTCGGTGGCTGTGGGGAGGCTGTGCCTGCTTGCCTCATGACCCCACTTCTGCTGGGCACTCCGGTGCTCCGTTTCCCATGGGGGGTTCGGTGGCTGTGGGGAGGGCTGTGCCTGCTTGCCTTGAGCCGCTTCTGCTGGGCGCTCGGTGCTCCGTTTCCAGCGGGGGGTTCGGTGGCTGTGGGGAGGGCTGTGCCTGCATGCCCTGTGACCGCTTCTGCTGGGCGCTCGGTGCTCCGTTCCAGCGGGGTTCGGTGGCTGTGGGAGGGCTGTGCCTGCTTGCCCTCAGCGACCGCTTCTTCTGCTGGGCGCTCGGTGCTCCGTTTCCTGCGGGGGGGGGTTCGGTGGCTGTGGGGAGGGCTGTGCCTGCTTGTCCTCGCGACCACTTCTGCTGGGCGCTCCGGTGCTCCGTTTCCCGCCGGGGGGGGAGTTCAGTGGCTGTGGGTAGGGCTGTGCCTGCTTGCCCTCGCGACCGTTTGCTCATATCTTAGTTGTAAGATATTTAAATTTGACCTATAGTGGCTTAAAACTGTTTAGGTTTTTTTGGTCTCATATATGAGGACAGGTATCTGTTTGAATATATATTTCAATATATATATATATATATATGTGTGTATTAATGTTTATATATATATATATATATATATATATATATACATACACACACACACACACACACACATGATTGACTCTAATACTGATGTATGTATTGGTGTACATTACTCCCTTCATTGAGATGTTTATATTTATTGTGAAAAACCTAATAAAGATTGTTTGGAGAAGAAAAGCCTTCCCTAGTATCCCTACTGCCCTCCTCCCATGGCGGGGAGGTAGGGAGTCCCTCGACTCACCTTCAACTGATCTAGATTTTGGAAGGTGCCTAGGTCACCCATGCAGGGCCTGTGGAGGGTGGGCATTCATCCTGCCAGTCAGGGTGTGTTTTTCAATTTTCTCTCTTTGTGCAGGTCTGTCCCGTAGGGATGTGGCCCCGAACATTAGCATGCGCTGACACCCTAGCACAAAATGCAGTGTGGTGCATTGCTCCCTCCCTGTATCCCATGCATTCTGCCACTCCCTCCCCCCCCCATGGAGGAGGAGGAGAGCATCCTTTGAGATGCTTGCTCCTCCCTCCCCAGCCAGCCCACGATGATTCAGGCTCATTCCCAAACCTGGGTCACTGGCATTGTTAGCGGCAGCCCTACCACTGTGCCGGCTTCTGAGTCACTCCTGAAGGTGCTACCTGCTGGGCACATGGGCAGATCATCAAGTGACACCATTTTAAAAAAGCTCTACTTAAGACACAGGCTGGAAGTCACTATAATAAAATGTTTAAAACTGTAATGCTTGTAGGAATTACAATTAACTTAAAAAGCTGCTGATGCCTCAAAGAAAATGTAAAAAAAAATAATACTGTAATTAGGTACAATTCTTCCTGCATTCTATTAATATTTTATACATTTCTCCTCCTCATTATTTATTACTAAAAAAATTTGCATATTATCCTAATCTATCAGAGTTCCTTTAGAGTCTCATCTGCCTCTATAGCTTACTCCCTACTTCAAGTCATAATCCTCAGTTATGACATCACAATATGTTGATATGGGAGTAATTGTGAGGTCACAAGCAGTGCTCTATAACTTCAGGTAAGGAGAAAGCAGTAAGAATAGAGTAACTCTTCACAAGCAAAGATCCTGTTTTCATACAAATGACCTGGAGAAGAGGAATACAGCATGAATGGGAAATACAAGCTGGATTGGGTCTAAATATTAGGTTTTGTTAAAGTTCTCCTGAATGTATCACTAACTCTTTAAATGTATTCTAGGTTTTGACTTCAACTAATTAAAAGGTATTTAAATATGTAATATTATAAAATGGAAATCCAGCATCTTGACTGGCTGACTGGAATTCGTGTGGATACCACACAGTAGCCACACGGGTTGCCTGGCTTCCTATGGTTGTGTGAAGCACAGTATGTGCAGAGAAAATGCAGAGAGTTTTTGTTAATTTTTAAAAACTGGTAAAACAAATAACACTTAGTGTGTTTTATAATAGTGATGAGGCCACTCATTGGGATGGGTTACTGATCAGTGACCCCACTCTCACGGTGAACAGCACTCACTGTTTGATGTGTGTGCAAGGGGGGGTCACTGATGGTAACCCACCCCATTGTGTCTTATCACTTAATTACCTAGCATCCATTCCACTGCCTGTCCCCAAATGACCTCACAATTGCTGTTTATGACATCACCACCTGAAGCCCTATGATGTCATAACCAGAGCAGTATGAAGTCAGAAGATATTACTGATAAAAGCTTTCTATGCAGACTTCATGGATAGGTTGACAAAATGTACTAATATGGCCTCCGCCAGGCACTTACGGTGTAAGAGATTCTGGGCGTCACATACAGGTAAGTGGACAGCAAAGCCAAGTGATTCTATTTGCTTGAACCTCATGAGAGGAGTCTCTTCTACTACAAGAGACACCGGGAGAAGGCCCAATTAACACTCAAGTTCGATAGAATAATTTATAATAAGTTTTAAGCATTCTGTTTTTATTTCAAAAGTTAACAAAAGCCCATCCAAGAGAGACCAGCACTATATGCAGGATAACAGCTACAGTGGCTCTGTATGCTGACTGCTGAAGTCAGAGTAATTTATAATGCAAAACCTGGGAAAGACAAATGAAATTTTTATAAAAAGTTGCCCTCTGCTGAACTATAACAGATGAATCAAGGGTGTTTGAAATGATATGCTGTAGCGCATAGCTGCTTACCCCTGGACTGGGACACACTGCCATCAATGATGCTTGTAACACGGCAAAAAAGAGAAACCTGAAATAAGGCAAGGTCATTGGACAAAATACACCACGTGATCAAAGTTGGAGCAGTGATTAATCACTGGTACTGCCCGCTCCAACTATTAATCATGGGGTCACCGGGTCAGGCTCTAGCACCACTACCTGTCACAGCAGCAAACAGAACACACATCATGGTGAAAACGCAGGATCTCACCATGCTGACACAAAGCAAAGGCCCAAACCGAGGAAAAGATAGCCAACTCAGTTAAGAAGGGGGATAAAACCTTTTATAGGTACATTAGGGAGCATAGAAAGGTTAAGGGAGGGATAGTGAAGATTAATAAAGGAGAGGGGAGGTGGGCAGAGGGAGACAGTGAAAAGGCAGAGATACTGAATGAATACTTTTGCTCAGTATTCACAAAAGAAGAAGAGGAGGAGTTACCTAAACCAAAGAGTAGAAGCACTCTGGGTAGGGGGGTTGACGCCAGTCCATTTACAGAAGAAAGAGTCCTGAAAGAACTCCTAAAACTCAAGGTGGACAAAGCAATGGGGCCTGACGGGATTCACCCTAGAATCCTAAAAGAGCTAAGAGAGGACCTCGGCACCCAACTAAGGATCTAAGGTTCGAGCAGACTCGATAGACCGTAAGGCCTAATCTGCTGGCAAATAGTATGTTAGTAGGACCTAGTGACACCACTAACCACATTTTTTAACAAATCATGGGAAGATGGGGTGGTACCTGAGTACTGGAGGAGGGCAGATGTGATTCCCCTTCACAAAAGTGGGAGCAAGGCAGAAGAAGGAAACTACAGACTTGTTAGTTTGACCTCAGTGGTGGGGAAAATGATGGAATCACTTCTGAAAGAAAGAATTGTTCAGTACCTAGAGGCCAGCGGGTACAGGACCCAAAGCAGCATGGATTCACAGCAGGAAGGTCATGTCAGATGAATTTAATCAATTTCTTTGACTGGGTGACCAAAGTAATAGACCAGGGAGGGGCTGTGGATATAGCCTACCTAGACTTTAGCAAGGCATTTGACACAGTCCCCCACAAAAGATTAATAATCAAGTTAGCCAGCCTGGGAGTGGGTCCCAGGGTGGTAGTCTGGGTAACAAACTGGCTGCACAACAGGACACAGAAGGTAATAGTGAATGGAACACATTCTGAAGAAAGGGGGGGTTGCTAGTGGAGTACCTCAGGGCTCAGTACTGGGTCCAGTCCTCTTTAACGTCTTTATAGGTGACACTGCAGAGGGTCTGGAAGGAAAAGTATGCCTCTTTGCAGAAGCACAAAGATCTGTAACAGAGTTGATACATGGAGGGGGTAGAAAGGATGAGAAGGGACTTGGCAAGGTTGGAGGAATGATCAGACATATGGCAACTTAGATTCAATGCAAAGAAGTGCAAAGTAATGCACCTGGGAAATAAAAATCCAGGAGAAGAGTACACAATAGCAGGGGAGGTACTAACGACAACAATAATGTAAAGGGATCTGGGTGTAGTCATATCAGATGACCTAAAGGTGGGTAAGCAATGTGAGACATCAGTAAGGAGAGCCAGGGGGATACTGGGATGCATAGGGAAGGGCATCACAAATAGAAAAAGGGAAGTGGCTATCCCTCTGTACAGACAGTTGGTGAGACCCCATCTGAAGTACTGTGTGCAGTTTTGGAGATCTCATCTACACAAGGACATAGACAGGATGGAAGCAGTGCAGAGGAGGACAACTAAAATGGTGCAGGGTCTACATCAGAAACCATATGAAGAGAGACTGAGAGAGCTTAATATGTATACCCTTGATGAAAGGAGGGATGGGGGGACATGATAGAAACTTTTAAGTACCTCAAGGAATCAACAAAGTCCAGGAGGGTAGCATCTTTCAGAAAAAGAGATGTGTAAGAACAAGGGACACAATTTAAAGTTAGAAGGAGGATGGCTCGGGGTAATGTGAGGAAATTATTTTCACAGAGAGTGGTGGATGCATGGAACTGCCTTCCTGGAGAGGTTGTGAGGTCTAAAACAGTGGGGGAATTCAAACATGCATGGGACAGACATAAGACAATTATAGTGGGGGTTGCAGGAAGTAGGCTGTTGGTTGACTAGAATCTGCAGCTTATCCAATAGGTAGGGAAAGGGGCAGACTGGGTGGGCCAAGTGGTCCTTATCTGCCATCAGATTCTATGTTTCTATGAACAGTTCCAGCTAACAGAACTGTAAAAATGGAATCAACAACAATGCAAATATTCCCGTGTTACAAATTCATTAATGCTCTCTGGAGTCGGCTTCTACTGGAGAATTAATGCATGGTTGGGTGGTTGTAGGCACTCGACCAAGGCCTTGTGCCACAACCCCACCCCCCCAACCATGCATTAATTCCCCAGTAGAAGCCTCCTTCGATGGGCATTAATGCTTACTTCCTCTAGCCCTGGCAGCCCAGAACCAGCAACCCAGATCCAGCAGTCCCCTTCCGGGGGAGGGTTCGCTATGCTTCTTGCGGAATGGCTGTCCCTGATAGCACCAGGGGAGATGGACCACTTTCTTGAGGAACACCACCACACCGGTCACCCCTGTATCCACCCATCAATGGTAAGGGGGGGCCTTTGGTGTGAGGAAGTGCAGATGTCGACACCAGGTCCTGCTCCTCAGGATGAGGAATGTTCCGCTTTTGGCTGTGGCATGAGCTTGCCCTTCTGAACACAGAGCAGATGAGAAGGGTAGGAGAAAAAAAATAAGGCAACCCAAGTCCAACACCTTGGGCCACTGGCCATTTAATTTTTTTTCTTTTACTAAGGACTTCTGAATGAAACCACTACTTTTATGCCCATACAGCTCACCAGCTTTTTGTTTAAGACTTTGCCTTCATGTAACACAGGAGATTTGTTTAACAATTTACCCAAGATAGTGTGCCACGATACAACATTGTGTTTTCAGTAGAGTTCTGCATCTACCTAATTTTTATGTTGTCTTGCACCTGCGCATGAAACATGTTGTGGTAACTTCAGAATAGCAGGTTTTGGAGGCGTGGGCCTGTTGTAGCCTGTGGCGCCACTGCTTTTGGGGCTGGGCTCTGTGGCATGAATTAGACTGCACGCTGTCTATGACAGCAGTGCAAAAGCGTGTCCATCACCTTGAAAGGTTTTAGCCTCTGCAATGAGGCAGCTCCACCTCATTGCAGGGCTGCCTTTCATGGTGTAAATTTCAGTGTGACATGGCGGCAACTATGCCATCCACACTGCACAATCCTCAGAAAAGCCGACTTGGGGGTGCCCAATCCCCCTGTTGGCAGCATTTCCCAACACTCTTTATTTGCTGACAGGGTGCCCAATCCCCGTCGGCTACAATCCCCTCCTCCCCAATTCAACTGCCGATGTGGAAGCCCAATCCCCATTGGTATCATCCCCCCAACACTTTTTATTTGTTGACAGGGTGCCCAATCTCTATTGGCTACAGTCCCCCCAACAAAAAAAAAATCCTGTAGGTGACACTCCTCTCCCCAGTTTATTTGTCGATGGAGAAGCCCAATCTCCATTGGCATCATCCCCCCAACACTTTTTTAGTTGCCGATGGGGTGCCCAATCCCCACCAGCTGTACCCCCCCAAAAAAACATGCAGTTGACACACTGGCAGTCCACCCCAACATGTCATATATACCTGTAAAAACAAAAACCTTCCCGCAATGTTTTTTGTTCCCCAGTGTAAAATAGAAAATGGTCTGCAGCCCCCTTCCCCAACCTGTGCCCACTCATTGTGTGCCCCCCCTCGACACACCCTTCTCTCGCCCTATACTTGCCTCTGGAGCCTGGCATGACGATCTTCTGTGGACTGGGAACATGTCTGCACTCTTCCAAGCCGACGCGAACTGAAGAAATGCTGGTAAGCTGTATAATGGCATAAATAGGGTTTTTTTCCACTTTGATGCATATCTCAGGCATTTTTTGAAATTTTGCCACCACATTTTCAACATGCGGCTATTGGGACCCTTCCCTCATTAATTCAGTTACTGGCATGGCGTTATTCAGTCCCAAAAGGTGATTTTGCGTTCACTGCGTGGAATCACCCTTTGGGACTGATTAACAAAACAACAGTGCCATTGTTCATGAGGAGGCCTCTCAAAAAGCCTATGTTGCAAATTTGGTAAAAAAATTCTAATAAATGACTGTTTTACAAGCGTGCATTGCGCAGTTTCCACGAACGCTCGTAACTTCGCGAATCTGTAATATTTTTATTCCAGATTTTCAACACTGGCATTTTTCCACACCTCCTTATGAACAGTGCAGTTGTCAATTTTCACATTCTGGCCGAAATGTGTTTTTGCACTTCCAGCGCAGAATAGCATGGTCGCTATGGGAAATCAGTGTTTGAGACAGAGTAAGACAATCACAGTGACACTGTTCATGAGCAGAGGTCCTAAAATGCCTATGTTGAAAATTTGGTGCTGAAAGTCCATTAAATGACTGTTTTATGAGCATGCATTGCGCAGTTTCCACGCATCCTCATAACTTCACAAATCTGTAATATTTTCACTCCAGATTTTCAACATTGCCATTTTTCCACATCTCCTTATGAACAGTACAGCTGTCATTTTTCACATCCTGGCAAAAATGTGTTTTTGCACTTCCGGCACAGAATAGCGTGGTCGCTGTGGGAAATCGGTGTTTGGGACAGGTTAGGAAAATCACAGTGACTCTGTTGATGAGCAGAGGTCCTAAAATGTCTATGTTGAAAATTAGGTGACAAATGACCATAAAACGACTGTTTTACGAGTGTGCGTTGTGCAGTTTCCATGCACGCTTGGAACTTCAATAATTTTTAGTGTCTGTACTTTAGATTTTCACCACTGTCATTTTTTTTCACATCTCCTTATGAACAGTACAGCTTTCATTTCCCACATACTACCTAAACTGTGTTTTCACACATCCAGTGCGCAGTGGCGCAGTTGCTGTAGAAAAACAATGCTCAGAACAGAAGAAGAAAATCACAGTCACACTGTTCATCAGCAGAGGTCCCAAAATGCCAATGTTGAAAATTTGGTGAATAAATTCCATAAAATGACTATGTTACAAGCATGCATTGCGCAGTGTCCATGCACAGTCATAAGTTCGAGAATTTGTAATATTTTCACTCCAGATTTTCAACATTGTCATTTTTGCGCACCTTTTTATGAACAGTTCAGCTGTCATTTGTCACATCCTGCCCGAAATGTAGTTTCACACATCTGGCGCACAATCATACGGTTGCTGTGGGCAATCAACATTCGAGTAGATTAAGATAATCATAGTGCCACTGTTCATGAGCAGAGTTCCCAAAATGACTATGTTAAAAATTTGGTGAAATAATTCCACTGAATGATTGTGCTACGAGCATGTGATGTACAGTTTTCACACATGCTCGTAACTTTGAGAATGTTTAATATTTTCACTATAGATTTCCCACATTGCCATCTCTTCACACCTCCTTATCAATGGTGCAGCTGACATTTTCATGTGGTGCAGAATGGTGTGGTCACTGTGGGAAATCAACATTCGAGTCAGATTAACAAAATCACAGGGGCACTGTTCATGAACAGAGGTCCCAAATGCTTTCATGAGGTGGGGTCACAAAAAGGCCATGTTTTAACATTTGAAGTGCAAATACCAACACATACCCAGGGTGTTAGAGTTTCTAACTGTTACATCTCACCCTGTACAGCGTAACAGGCATCAAGGGTGTGTCTTTGGATTGTCTGCTGTACTGCTCACGCCGTTGGTCCTCCACCTGCTCCCTGCAGCCACTGACAGGCATCAAGGTGTGCCTTGGACTCTTCAGCCCCAAAGTTCAACCCGTTCTCCTATGTTGCACCCATCTCAATGTATTTCCTTATGAAATGGGGTGAGCATAAGGCCAGATGACCCCAAGGAACAACGCGACACTTGTCAGACTCTGCAGGGTAGGGTGAGGTGAAATAGCATGAGCATTATGGCTAGTGACCCAAATGCACACCCCAATGCCTGTCGCTCTCTGCAGGGTGGGGTGGGGTTGATGTCTGTTCTATACTTCACTGCTACTTCTATTATGTGTGTCTCCAGCTCCTGCACTACCAATGCCAAAACCAGCAAGACCACATTCAGCATTGACAAATGCTTGTTTACAACTGGGACTGAAGGACAGGAAGGTTAAGTGACTTGCTCAGGGCTGAAAAAGGCCCTGCCTCATTTGTTATGCAGAAACAGTTTAAATGCAAGTCAAGAATTTAAATTATCGTCACCTTTTCTGTCTCTTCTCTGTCTGGCTGCACAACCAAATATTCTTGTGAGACTTAGGAACTGATCATGCCAATGGTTTGGCAATTCTCCGCCCCTCGCTATATCTCTCTGTCTTCCCTTGCTATTTCTGTCTTTTCTGCCCCCTTGCATAGCTGCAGGTATAAAAATATATGTGAATCTTTATGTGGAAATGTCACTGATACTGGGATCCCTTTGTTTAAAACTGTATAGTTATACTGTTGAAATTATTGCAGAAAGCTTTTTGGAACTCAAGGGGTTAACCTGAGATTCAATTTTTTAAGCCTTTTGCAGAGATGTAAACAAGAGGTCAGTTCTCGGCCACTATGTACTGTTTTGCTGCACCTGCAAGGAACAAAACTGATAATTATGTACCTACCGTAATTCCTGATCTTTCTGTGTATGTTTACCATTCATCACCTTTGGGTAACGTGGCTGGAGGTCACAAACCCGCAAGAGCTTTTTCTTTTGGATGGGCGGAGTCGACGCACCGTCGGTGCCGCCCTCAAGGCCAATGCACTGTGTGGTGCTCGCAGGTTGGCTGTTATGTTTCATCAACCCCATCCTCCCACCAGTTCTGAGTCCCTGTAGAGTAAGAAAGAGTTGGGAGGGAGGGACAAGGAAGTTCAAGGGACAGACAAAGGAAAAGATATACAAACTAAAAGGAAAAATAAACGACGGAGAGAACAGAAGGAGAGTTAGAAATCTAAGGGGATTGGGAAGGGGACCCAATCTCTGGAAACAGAAGAAGAGGGAGGGAAAATTAGAAATAGGGAGGGACAGGACATACCCTGAACCTTTGACCTGCCTCCAGATTGTATAGGAACTGCGAAGGAGTAGCCAGAAGGCTGCACTGCCAGAATTCAAGCCACAGGACCTTTGGCAATAAACTCCGACATAAGCAGAAGTGGCTATTCTGGAAGAAAAGACAGGATACAGGGCTGTACTCCCCCGAAACCAAATATGGAGGTAAGAAACAAAATTTTTTAAATTAATATAAGGGAAGAGACCCTAAGGACAAGAATGGAGTTGGATAGAGGAGGAGAGAGAGAGGGAGAGAAAAGAAGAGAAGGCAACCAACAACTCTCTCCCCAAAGGGGTGGAGCCAAAGTATTTAGGAGAGAAGTGCCCCCTCCCCGATCCCGCTCCCCTCTTGTCAGGAGTAACAATCCCCCTGTGCGCCCCAAGGTCACCCCACTCCTGACCATCGGAAAGGAAGGGGGAGAAGAGGGGCGCACAGAGGGAAGGGGACCAAGAGACTGAGGCCCCCCCAAAACCAAATATGGAGGTAAGAAACAAAGTTTTTTAAAGTAATTTAAGGGATGAGTCCCTAAGGACAAGAATGGAGTAGAATAGAGGAGGAGAGAGAGAGAGAGAGAGAGAGAGAGAGAGAAAAGAAGAGAGGGCAACCACCAACTCCCTCCCCAAAGGGGTGGAGCCAAAGTATTGAGGAAAGAAGTGCCCCCTCCCAATCCCTCTCCCCTCTTGTCAGGAGTAAAAATCCCCCTGTGTGCCCAAAGGTCACCCCACTCCTGACCATTGTAAAGGAAGGGGGGGGAAGAGGGGCACACAGAGGGAGGGGGACCAAGAGACTGAGGCCCTGGGGAATGGAGGGTGAGATTGTGATGAATGGTGAAGATACACAGAAAGATCAAAATTATGGTAGGTACGTCATATTCATCTCTTATCTGTGTCAATCTTCACCATTCATCAGCTTTGGGTGAGTACCAAGCCCCCCCAAAGGGGGCCCTAGACCCTAAAGGACTGAGTCCCTTAGCTTTCAGGGGGTGACACACTGGAAGAGAGAACTTTCACGGGTTGGGAGGTGGTATAGTGCAGTGGTTTAAGGCTCTGAGCTGCAAATCTGGTGACATTCAGCAGACCAGACCTGGGTTTGAATCCCACAGCTTCCACTTACATACTGTGTGACCCTGAGCAAGTCACTTAACTTCCCAGGTCGTGCCTGTAAAAAAGCTTTCAGCTTAGTGTGCTAATCCTGGTTAAATACACATAAAATAAAAAGGGTCTGGAGAGGCCCGAGACTGGGGAGAGTGAGACGGGGTCCTCCCGGAAGGGGCAGGAGGTTGCCCTGACAGATGCCACCTCACCCAACGGGAGAAAAGATGGGTTCTCTGGTATGCAGAGGAAATCACCCTATGCCAGGCCAACAGTGACAACTGTGAAAGACACAGCCATGCCGTCCGCCTAGTGCAGATCGCTGTCCCTACAACCCTGGAAGCTACCTCATTGGTGTTGTAAGATGCCCTCACTTGGTGCCTTGCTAGCTCCAGGCCACATGCAGAGAGTGCAGTGGCTTGTCTGGTTACCTCCGAATCAGGCATAGAGGCTAGAAGTTGACCTAGCCTTGACCACAGAAACCTATCATGGTGGGCCTGACATGCAAAAATTGAAAGAAGCAACCGTGCCAAGTAGAAAGTCCTCCTCCCCCAGAAGTCAAAATCCATGGAATCTGCATCTGGGGGCCAGTCATGGTGGAGGGCGCGAAGCCCATCAGGAGTGTTCAGCTGCATCAGTCCTGATTGAGGATGAGGCAAACTACCTGGAGACTCCGGGGGGCACAATACCTCTGGCACAGATCCCTAGGGGCTGGGGATCTGGAAAAGGGTCTTTGTCAGAAACAGAACGACATCTCCTGGAAAGGAGCAGGCCGGGGGGACACCACAAGGGTGTTTGCACTGAAATCCCCAAGGAAGGTGTGCGTCGAATGCTCCAGATTGTGCTGAGTGGGTGGGGTGACATGCAGGTCCTCCATCATCTTCATGAGGAAATGCTGATACTCCGTGAGATCAGCAGAAGGGGAGATGTGGGCAGATGGCTCCTCTGCTCCCGAAGAAGAGGGATGAGGAAGCAGAGGACCTCAGAGATTCAGTGGCTGGCTGCTCAGGGGGAGGCTGGAACACCTGCCTGCCCATGGCCCTGACATATAACGGGAAATGAGCAGCCATAGCCATGAATTGCTCCCAGGACAGAGGTCTGCTAGGACCAAGAATGCCTGGAAGAGCAGGAGAAGATGACAGAGGAGTGGGGGCAAAGCCAACAATAGGAATCGACTGTCCTCTGTCCAGGCGAGAGAGCACACCTGGTGCCCCAAGGGAAGAGGGAGCTCCAAAAAACTCAGCAGCCGACAGCTGATCAACCATGCTGGAACTGCCTAGGCTGCACCCTGAAGATTCCCACCTGTAAGGTGACTGGGACCATGGAATTCCAAAAGGACTGTCCCCTCTCTCCAAAGAACAGTATTCTCTCGAGGAGACTGAGAAGGGAGGGCGGGGGTCCGTACTACAACTCCTTCCTGTACCTGGGTGGGTCCCAGAAAAGGGTTGCCACATGGCACCCTGACCCCTCAGAGTCTAAAAGAGCCCTTCTCTTTGCAAACACCAGCCTAGGCAGCTGACTATTCTGGTCAGTCCCCAAGGGTACTATCCAGAGAGTAGCACCCTCCCCTTCGGTGGGTGCTCCAATCAGCACCAAAGTTGGGCAATCCAGGCACATCATCTGAGGGGGTACTGCAACTAAGGAAGCAGAAAACCCTCTGAGCTCAGGCTGCAGAGCAATAGTGGCCTGCACCACTGCCTGCTCGTCAGCACCCTGACCCTAGACTCGGTGGCAACTGCTCGCTCCTCAGAGAGGGACTGGCTCCGGTCAGCTGAGGAAACTACCAGGGTGCCCACATGGGCCACCAACTCCAAAGAGTTGGACAGCCGGTTGGAACCAGAGTCAAAGTCTGCCTCCGAGAAGGTAGAGACCGAAGTCCAGTGCCAGACTGTACGTGGATGTCCACTGCCATCACGACCGGTGGAGACACCAGTCTGGGTGTCTGCACCAGAGCCAGCACTGAACTCTCCAATGGCACTGCAAATGGTGCCTGAAGAAGACATGGCGCCGAGAGCGGTAGAAGAAACGGAATCAATGCCTGCCACAGAGTGCCATCCCGACCCATAGTGCCATGAGCGGCACCAAAGTCAGGGACAGCACCAACGATGACACAGACAGCTCCCCCAGTGCCAAGAGCAGCATCAAAGTCGATACCTCCCACAGTGCCGTGTCCTCACTTGGTACCGCAAGTGGCACCAGAGCTAGACATGGCGCCATCCCCAGTATCGGCACCGTGAATGGTGCCAAGGTGGGAAACAGTCAAAGACGGTGCCGTAGAACCTCCCATGGCACCATCAACACCATCAGCACTGTGAACAGCATCAACAGCAGAGATGGTGCTGAGTGGTGTTGACCACAGCACCATCAGAGCCCATGGCACCACAAACAGCGCAGAGGCCCAAGACGACACCGATGGATGGCGTTGAGGATGGTGCTGGCCCAGGCTTCCTAGCCTGAGGAAATGACACAGGGGGAGCCTTCACTCCGAAGGGGCAATTGCCAGAGTGGTGCCTCCCACCCGCCCACCGGGGGGGACCGACTGGGTCTCCTGCACCGCAGAAGAGACTTCTATAATAGTGAGGCTACTAGGAACATAAGCCCCCTCCTCCATGGTCTGTATAGAACTGGGAGTGGACCCGGAGGAAAGGCCGAGAGACCGCAGCTTGGTCAGACGAGTGCGTGCCCGTCCCCGGAAAGTCAGCAGAGCTTGTCCAACTTTCCACGCATGTTGCTTGATGACATGGTGGTCCATGGAGAAGCAGGCATTGCACAAATCCATGTCATGAAGTGGGCCAAGACATGCAAGGCAGTGATCATGTTGGCCGGTGATGGGGTACTTGTGGCCACATGAGCACTGACACATAGGGGGCAGCCCCATCTTTAACAATTTCTTTCCCCCCAACCGAGACAGGACCATGGTAAAACAAGCTAAACAAAAGACTCGACATCACTGACAAATAAAGAAAAGGAACAGTCTTACCACAGTGGCATCAAATGGTGGTGAAACAGAACTGGCAGGAATATTTGTCGGCATCGAAGAAATATTTTCGGCATCGACAACACAGAAAAACAAGACCTCTTGATAGTAGCTCCTCATGAGGTGCGACATCTACGGTGGGAGATGAAGAACTGGTGGGAGGGAGGGGTTGACACCTAACAGCCAACCCACGAGCTCCACGCTGTGCGTCGGCCTTGAAGATGGTGCCGACGGTGTGTTGACTTTGCCCATCAAAAAAAACAGCTCCCGTGGGGTCGTGACCTCCGGCCACATTACCCAAAGGTGATGAATGGTGAAGATCGACACAGATAAGATCTGACAAGAAAATTCTGTAAACTTACAAGAACATTCTGTGAGAAAAAGGCTGTCTTAATGAGTTCCCAGACAAAGACTCATAAAATGAGCAGAAATGCTTTTGGCTAGAGGGACAAGGAGGCAGAGACTGAAACTTGGAATTAAGAGATGCCCTCAAAAGAAGGACTTAGTTTTCTCTGTTTGTATTTCCTTTGAAAATAGTTACACCGGAAAAAATGTTTGTTTTTTTTATTTTACTGTTATTGGAAAAAATAAGACGCTATTTCTGAATTTTGAAACTGCTCCTGGTTTTCCTATGCTTCCTGACCTTTGCCTTGACAGGGTCACATAGTGAGTCATTGGATAGAGTAGGATTTGAACCCAGGATCTCCTAGTTCCCTGATCTGTGCTCTAAGCACTCAGCCACACTGCCTCCATGTCAGATTGTGATGTCACCAGCAGGGTAGTATTACATCCTCAACTGTGAAACAAGCTCTGGGAGCAGATTAACCTGTAGGGACAGCGATCAGGTTTTCATGCAAATGACCTTTATAGTCCTAGACTGGCAGTACAGCCTAGAGCTTAGACTAATGAGCTGTGAATGAGCTTGGCACAGCCAGAAGACCTGGGTTTGATTCCCACAACCTCCACTTGCATACTGTGTGACTCTGAGCAAGACACACAACATTTCCAGTGCTCCCAGGTCATCCTTGAAAACAGGCATGTGTGCCTAGTGGGCTTTACCTGGGTACCAAGAATAATAAAAAAACAGAATACTTCGATGTTCAAACATATATTGTATTTTTTTTTGTTTTTGTATTTAGCTTTGTGGCTCCTGGCCGACACCTGCTCCTGATATCAGGCATTCTCCAGTTCACCAGTCTCCTCCACCGCTTACCCCTGCTGTCACACTAGCAGGGATCCACATGGGATGAGACCCGAGAGTACGACCACCATCATACTTAGTGGCCAGTTTACATAGGGTTTTCCCCCTTTTGTCTTCATCCCTGGACCCTTCCTGCCACCCACACAGTACTCTTTCATGATATGCTAGCGTGCAGCATGCCTCTGTGGAGGAGGCAAGCTCTTTTTCCCACAGCAGGGGTTAGCTAGCATACAGAAATCTGGCACCTTACTTCCTTGGCTGGGAGCACTGCTGGGTGGCAGCGCCTCCCCAGCCCTCTCCCTGGCCGGTTCCCAAGTCCGCTCTCGAACTTGAATCACCAGCATGGGGACAAGATGCCCTAGCTACTGGGTCACCTGATAGCCTTTAAGTGCAAACAAATCCTTTAATGACAGTACAGGCCTTCAAGATAAGCCTGGACAAATGTCTGCTTCCCAAGGGAACTACAGGGTACCCTGGGTAACAGAGAGGGTGAGGAATCCCCATAAATGAGTAAATGTTTATACAGCATGCTTATTAATTCCTTCTTATAATTACTATGTTATAATTTTAGTTTGCTTATCCCAATTTTACTTTATTTTTTTCTGAAGGCCAGACCAAGTTATAACTAAGGCTGCCTCTTTGTCCCAGAAATAATGGATTCCATGATTTTACCATTTTTTTATAAAGACTCCATGATTTTTGCCATTTTCCAGGAAAACCACATAGTTGATGTTTGCAAATGACAGGCCCATAATTTTGTCTTGTAACTGCAATCTGTTTGGTCCCAAGTGTGGGAATGGGGCTTGTATGCCAGCCTTGGTCTATGAGATGGCAGTTGTTTTTCATATCGGTAGCACACTTGCGTTTAACCTCATGTAACTGTAGAACCAGTTCAGGAAACTATCCAAGGCTGTGTGTGGGTACTGATGTGAGAAATGGCTGCCACTATGCATTCAGTCACCAGTCTCTCATCACCTGTGAAGTGCTTTGGGATACCGTGTGTACGAAAAGTGCAACACATAATAATAATAATAATAATTCTTCTCCGCCATGTGGGGTACCTGAAATAATCATCCAAGGCTACAGGCTGTGAAAATAAGTGCCTGGAGTGTCTGGCCACAGTATTGGGAGTAACTAATTACCTGTAACTACTGGCTCTAACGTAGTAACTGGGAAGCAGTTCCTCCCACAGAGAAACATGGTTAGGTTTCCCTTGCTCCACACATATGCATGCTGCCTCTGTCACACGCATTTTCGATCAGCACCTCACAGTCACAGTGAACAGGGTAAGTTTCACAAACTCTGTGATTTTACCAGCCAACAGAGTTCAGGTTTCTGTGTGCTTGTTCGCAATCCCCAAAAGAAAAAGAAATCAGAAGTTTAAACCTCACTTCAGCCTGACCATGCTGGCGCCACTAAAACCACTGGCCATACCGTTTTCTATAATTTGTTGGGTAGTGTTTTCAAGGTGAGAAAACACTACCCAGCAGTTATAAAAAGCAAAACATGGGGAGGTGCATACAATTTTAATTTTACACATACCCTTGGAGTTGGTTTGCTCTCAGGGTTTATGTAGCATCCCATATCTCATGTGTTACTGTAATACAAATTTGTAGTTACTATTAAATGTCCTTCCACAGCTGTATTCTCGCAAGCTTTACCAGCACCAGGTAAAAATGTCACAAATAACCAGGGCTTGGAATATTCGGCATTTCAAGACTGCCCCCCAAAGAATTAGTTTTCATCAGTAAAACTTACATTTATATCTGTAGTGGACACATAATGAAAAGTAATACAAAGTAACATACATCACTATTGCAGTTACTTATACAAAAGTAACAAGTAACTAACTTGTTAGAAACATTTGAAAGTAACCAGTAACTAACTTGTTACAGTCAGTAGTACCTGTCTTTTGGCAGGCTTTTTGTAAAACTGCATCCATCATAATAAACTCACACTTAACACAATCTGCAGTTGTAGTCGATGTTTATTTCAGGAACCTTACTTGGTGCAATTGGGCTTGAATGCAGGTGTGCTACCAATTTGGAAAATGGCTGTAAGCAGGGCTTGGCAAGCCCGTGGTAGCACCTGGTTTCAGACTGAAGAGCGTGTACTCCTCTGCAGGAAAAATCACCAAGACAGTAGCACAATGTGTTGTCTCCTGCCACTGGGCCATTGTAAGAATGTAATTTTTTACAAAACATTGAAATCTCTGCAGATATGCTTGTATGCAAATATGACAAAATAGAGGCAATCTGTTGAAAAATACAATGGATCCATGACTTTTATTCTGATTTCCAGGATTTCTGTCATTTTAACCATGACCATACCATGATTTTCTCCAAAGTTTTCCATGACAAAAATGCAGCCTTAGCCATAACACACTGTGACTGACCTTGAAGCCGGAAACTGCCCTCCGTACCAGTAATGGACCACAGGACTGGGGACTCTCAGATCCTCCTGGAAAATGCGTCGATAGGATGAGATTCGAGCAACGCTCATTTTACAAAAGGGGTAATGTGACTACGTTTCAGTTGAAATAAAGCTGCTGTAAAAAACCTTGGGTCAGCTGAGCAGCACCTTTTAAAGTGGAGAGAAGGTTAAGTAATCTCCAGGGCATTTCTCAGTACTGTGAGGTATTTTCCAGCGATTCACCCCATACTCCAGAAATAGTGCGTCTGTTATTGCCAGGGCATTTCACAGGGCTTGGCTGTGAGATGGAAGGGTGGTGCAACATGATAAATTATCTTTCTGCATTGCTGGAGAGAAGGTCCTAAAACAGAATGCACATGAGATTTATGTCCATGCCTACTGGCATTATTGTACATTCTGCAGCCTTCAGATGGCTGCAATTACTGCTTTGTGTTGATGAAGAGACAACATAAATACAGGATTTGATTTCACCATTCTTAGACTGTCCTGAATATTGAGAAGACTGTAGTGCAGTGGTTCAGATAATAGAACTGTGAACCAAGAGATCACAAGTTCAAATCCCAACACAGTCACTGGCTCAGTCGTAGACCATGAGCAAGACATCTGACCTCCTGTAGAACAGTTTGTTCAACCCTGTAATTGGGAACACACACACACACACCCCTACCTTATATGTGCAAACCTGGGTAAATAAAACAAAAAACAAATGCATATTTAAAATCATACCCAGCTAAACTGATAACAGGTAAAAAAAAAATCAAGGACTAAGCTGACTTCTTTACATCTTTTTACCTAAATAATATTCTACCAACTTGGGTTACAGCAGGAAAAAGAAGTACAGCTAGTATTTTATGCCCCTCCTGAGCAATGTAACATCCAGAAGATGCATATCACTGTTTACTCTGGATTTATCAGATACTAATGACATTTCATAAGTACTGTCAGCATTTCGGTGGGTCCTCTTATATGTCTCTCAACTTAAGACACAGGGAGGAGGTTTTCAAAAACATCTCCTAATGAGCGACTGTTCAGAAGTATGGACAAAGGGCTCTTAAGTGGCAAGCTGGCCATGTGAGCTTGTGGAGGCAGTGTATGCCTCCAGTATAGAAAGACCTGGGTTTGATCCTGGGTTGGTGCACTACTATTTAGGGAGGCAGTATAGTGCAGTGGTTTAAGGCTGTGAGTTGCGGATCAAGGTTTGAATCCCACCACCCCCATTTGCATACTGTGTGCCCCTTAGCAAGTCATTTAACTTTCCTGTGCTTCCAGGT
Source organism: Neoceratodus forsteri (assembly GCA_016271365.2). Lineage (NCBI taxonomy): Eukaryota > Metazoa > Chordata > Ceratodontiformes > Ceratodontidae > Neoceratodus > Neoceratodus forsteri. Next base: position 96,199,231 of record JADMNL010000023.1, on the reverse strand, counting down.
TGCACCTGTAAACAAGCTTTCAGCTTAGTGTGTCTCACCTGGTTAAATAATTGGAAAAAAATGAGGAAAATTCCTTATAATGTGAGAAAGTATAGACAGAGGGGTACTGAGTGGTTAAACGAGGAACATATCTCCCATTGTGGGACTGTACCACGTAAGGGGGCAGCCCTCATTTTACCCCTTAAAACAAGAGTGTGACATGGCTAGTTTTTATTATACATATATATCTGATATTTGCCTGCACAGGTCCACTCTCCTTGAAAAAGCACATTTCCATGTGTGAAACGCTGGGGTATTGAGGTGGCCAGTTGAATTTTGTGAAAAATAAATGAAGTAAGCAACCTTATAACATGGGTTGGCAGAAATGTGCAACCCTATTTGTCCAGTCAGTCTGCATGGCCGTGGATTAAATAGCCTATTTAATCCACAGTTCTGCGGAGTGACTCGTGAAGTGGCATTGGCACTCATTCCCTCTTAGATACAGGAAAACTGAAGGGCAGCCATTTCAACATTGGGAAGCAACAGACAGCCCAGTGAAGGCTGTCTGTCCTCCTCTCACTAACAGCGGGACATGTAGGTCAGCACTGTCCCACACAGCATTTCTCTTCAGCATACTTTGTCCCATGGGTTTGCTGTATTGTAAGATATTTTTGCACCTCTGAATTGTTTCCTTAAGAGTTGTTTACATATACCAGTTTCCCCTTGGTAAATGACAAGTGCTTGTTAGTGAATCTGTGCATTGAAACCTACTCATTTATTGCTCAGTGTCACCAATCTTCTTTGAGCTTTCCCCTACCATATCCCCAGTACTGCATCCACTGGCTCCCACATTTTTTTTTCTGAACCCTGAAGTACTGTAAACCTTATTCTGAAATGTCCCTCTTGCATTTTGTGAACAGAAGTTCTACTTTTGAAATGTTGGTGCTTTAGCTATCTGCTGGAGCAGTGTCTCCTCCCCCAAATACACCGATCACAGTTGCTGCAATATCTTTCTCTCTTCGCTATATTGAGGCATACAGTTGTTGAAAAGCACTTTCTCCTGTGACCAATGCACTCTCCTGTGTGACAGTGAGTGAGAGACACCGTGACGAGGAGGCACGTGGGGAAAGAGTGGGAATTATCAGCGAGAAATGTAATTCAAATTTCATGCAATCTCTTCTATCTCTCTGTTTGGCAACAGGGCAGCTCTTTCAGAGACAGTGAGCAAATGTGCTGAACTGTTTGCAGAGAGAGACAGACACACCCCGGCAGCTCGACATCGGGAGAGTATTGCACAGTGGAGGTCATACTCACAGTTACAGTATGTCTTGAACAGCAAATGGCAGAAATCCAGGTAACAGTACATTTGTATCATTTGTGTCTTCCCAGCATAACTGTGGTATGCATTATTTGTTGAGCAGTACTTCCAGAACAAGCAGACGACGAAGCAGAGCAGCTGGACATCGGGACAGTATTACACACTGAAGAAGTCATAGTCACTGTTATGTCATGAAGAAGAAATGGCAGAAATCAACATACTATAAGTGTATATTTGTGTCTTCATAACATAACAGTAGTAAGCATTATTTGCTGAACACTATTCTGTTAGGCAGAAGAATACAGTACCATTTATCACTTTTTTTTTTTGTAGTCTATTTATTCATTAGGGCATCTCTCAGGAGTGCCCACTCAATCACAGCTTCTACTCCCAACCTGAAACCACCTTCCTACAGGGAGTACAATTGCTGAACCTTCCAGCCTCCTCGATCACCCTCCCCAGGGGTGGGCCCACCTCACCTACCTGGCAGCCTTTCTGAAATTAGAGGGTCAGTCCTGGATCAGGTTGAAGGGCTCGGAAGAGCCTGGTGGAAGGATAGTTAGGCCTCAGGATGTGGACTCTGGTTTCTGGGGACTCTATCACCTCCCCATCTCCTCCAGTGTTTTCTGTGTGTGTTTCCCCTGGAGCATGGACATGCAATGACATCTGCACACTGGCGTGCTGACGTCTGCCATCACTCCACCCCACACTGTGGCACTGCTCCTTGCAGGTCCCCCAATTTCCATCAGGGGTCACTGAAGAGCAATGCAGCCCCACTACCCACCCTAGGGAGGGGAGAGCAGTCCTCCAAATGCTCAATCCCCTCCCTCCCTTGCTGACCCCTGATGGCCTGAGTCTGCTTCCAAACCCGGGTCACCAGCATGGCGCAAGGTGTGATGGCCAGCGCCTCAACCCTCAGCGCCACTGGGCTGGTTCATTTCATCACTTTTAAGAGGAATAAAACCATTTCTGCCAATTATTCTGTTCTAATTTGACAACCCATGTTATAAGTGCAATAACCCACTCTAGGCATGGGGTTATTAGGGATTAATTAACACCCTGGATGCTGTGAAGACACTTGGCCTGTGGTCTCATGCCTCACAGCTCACCTGGGGTGTTGATTAATCCCCAATAACCCCATACCCTGTCATGGGTTACTGCTTACAAAAAACTTTGTGAAACACTCTTTGGTGTTTGGAACTTCCTGATTTGTTTTAAGACTCAGACCCAGAGTGCATTACTCTTTGAACACTCCAAGAGTCTTGGGAGACACTTTGTTTTTGGGTTATAAAAGGCACTGTTCAAGGCAACAAAAACATGCATGAGAACAGTTATCAAGAGAAACAAGTACAGGAGACCAATTTGGTTCTCTTAAAGGGTCAAGGAGGCCATGAAGGCTAAGAAGAGGGCCTTTATAAGGTACAAAGAAAAGCAGGGGGATGAAAAATCAGATGTGTGCCAGGAGAAAACTAGAGAGGCCAAGTGGGCAGTCAGGACTGCAAAGGCAGACACAGAGTTGTGTACTGCAGAGGGGGTCAAGGGAAGGGAAAAATAGTTCCCTGGGACTGGAGGATGGTAGATGTGGTTCTGCTGCACAAGGGGGAAGACAAGGAACAGCCAGGAAACTACAGACCCGTAGCCTTATCTCCTTGGTAGGGAAACTGATGAAGAAACTAGTCAAAGAAGCTGTTGTGGAATACCTAGAGAAAAACTGACTTCAGGACAGTAAGTAGCATGGATTCATGACATGACAGTCTTGTCAGACAAACCTGATTGTATTCTTTGACTGGAAGGGCCATGCTGTATATTTACTCTACTTCAACTTCAGCAAGGCATTCAACTCGGTGCCACATTAAAGGCCGTTGAAGAAGATGGGGGATTTGAGAACAGCTAAGGAAATAGATGGGTAGAAAATTGGTTGGAGGGGAAGGAGCTGAGAGTTGTGATGACTGGGGTTAGATCAGAGGGAAAAAAGGTTCATAGTGAAGTTCCACATGTAACCCCTAGGCAGTGCTATCTCTAGGGTTACTACCCCTGCCTGTACTTCTGACAACAGGTTGAGGGGCCTGGGTTCAAACTTAACAATTACTGGGGTTCCTCTACTCTCGATAACTACAATGAAATGGTGCCTCCACCCAGAGTAACAATAGTTGGAGAATCTACCTAACCTGGTATAGCCCTCTGGGAAGCTATAACCACCCACAAGCCCACCTAGTGACCACATACCTTGCAATGGGAAACAGCTCTTCACAACAATTAACACACAGTTAGCAATGAACATTAATAATATGCACACATCCCTTGCACCTACCACCAGGGTCTGGTCTTCAGCAAACACCCTGGAGCCTCCTGTAAAACAGTATTCAAAACAGGCATGCACTTTTAAATGCTCTTCCCCCAGCCATATTAACCTTATACCAGACAATGAGATATTCGTGAGTCAGTTCCAACAGTGAAACAACAAATTGGAATTTATTAAGGAGACGTGGATAAGGAAAGGGGGCAAATCTAGATGAATGATTACTATACTGGATTTTACCCAGGCTGCTTTGCATGCATGCATTCAGTCCCACTATAACAGTCTCGTGGTGGCTGGGTACCCAGAATGTTGGTGGCTAACCAGAACGATGCCCAGGGTTGAAGCAATTGTTGGGGCCCTTGATGGGAAGAAAAGGCAGTTAAACAAAGACCTTGGCTAACTGTATCCTTGGCCAGTTGGCCTAGTCTACTGAAATCCTGCAAACATACTAAACAAAAATCAGATGGTGCCACAGAATGATTTAAGAACTGTTGGCAGGGAGCTACCCTGAGTTTACTCACAACACCAGTAGACAGAAGATGGCTTGGCGAAATGAAGACCTTTTGCAGAGCACTGAAGAGCATGGGGAAGCTGGGCTGACATTACTCACCTTCACTTCACATCCTTTCCCTCCA